>CM037587.1:26433769-27840002 GCA_021018995.1 Chloranthus sessilifolius | reverse complement strand
GTTGAGATGGTGTAGACATTGGCAAAAACTATCCCCAAAATAGAGAAATCATCCATGAAAATCTCAAGAAACTACTCAATCATGTCAAAATATAGCATACATGCACCTTTAGAAAGTTGCGGTGCATTACACAATCAAATGGCATCCTTGATAGGCAAAGGTGCCAAATGGGCATGTGAAAGTTGTCTTTTCTTGGTTTTGTGGATAAACAGGGATTTAGTTATACCCCGAATATCCATCAAGAAAACAATAAAAAGACTTTCCTGCTAACTTATCCAAGATTTGGTCAATGAATGGCAAAGGGAAATGGTCTTTTCAGGTTTTTAGGTTAAGCTTTCGATAGTCTACAAACACCTTCCAACTTGTGGTTTCCCTAATTGGAACAAGCTCACCAACATTAGTTTTAGTCACAAAGAATTCCAGATTTCTTAGGTACCACACAGTAGGAGCCACCCATTCAGAATCTGAAATTGGGTAGATGACTCCAACATCTAGCAATTTGACCACTTCTTTCATCACCACTTCCTGCATGTGGGGATTTAATTTTCTCTGCATTTCTCTAGAGGGTTTGGAACTCTCATCCAAGTGGATTTTATGCATGCACACAGCAGGGCTGTTGCCCCCAAGGTCAGTAATTGTCCAGCCAATTGCTCTCTTATGCTTCTTTAAAACACACAACAATTCTTCCTCTTGCTCATCAGTGAGAGAGGAAGAGATAGTCACTGGTAATTTCTGGTTTGATGGTGGTCCCCCAAAAAAGCATACTTCAAGGTCTTAGACAGCTGTTTCAACTCCACCTCTGGTGGACATACAAGTGAGGGCAACAAAGATCCCTTTGATGGTGGTGGAAGAGGCATCACAATAGGTTTTCAAGGAGGATACCTTATTGTTTGCCCCAAATAAGAAATTAAGGTTTTCACCTCTTGAACCATGGGTGTGGGGACCTTCTCTTCCAGAATCTCACTCCACACATTCTCAAAAACATCACCAAATCATCATAAAAATCATTACAATGCAGCAGCTTGGGAAAAGTCTCTTCCACAAGCTCATCCAATACATCAATTGAAAAATAATCCTCACCATTCAAGTGAGGTTGATTTGAAAAAAGATTCAATTTAACCCTCATGCTGCCAAAAGATACCTCCATTACTCCTGATCTACACTGAATACAAGCATTGACAGTGGCCAAGAAAGGTCTGCCCAAAATCACAGGAGTAGAGGTGGTGCACTTTCTTGGCTCCATGTCAAGAACAAAAAAATCAGCTGGATAGAAAAATTTATCAACTCCAACTAAGGCATCCTCTATCAGTCCCACATGCCTCCTTTCAGATTTGTTTGCTAATTGTAGCACCACATGTGTGAGCTTCAATTCTCCCAAGCCTAACTTCTCATAAACAACATATGAAAATAGGTTTATACTAGCTCCCAAATCTAATAAGGCCTTCTCAATAGTATGATCCTCAATAATGTAGGAGATTGTGGGAACTCAAGGGTCTTGAAGCTTTGTTCGAGTTACAATAGGCAGCACTTGGTTTACTTTCTCAGCATAAAAGACCTTCTTGGATAAGTGTATCCTAGACTATCTTTTGTGGGTGCATAATTCTTTAAAAAATTTTATATAGGCTAAAACTTGCTTGATGGCATTAAGTAAAGGTAGGTTGATCTTTACTTGTTTGAAAGTTTCCATCATCTCTCCAACCTTAGCATTCCCCTTGTCAAAAGGAGAAGCTGCTTTCATTGCATTCGGAAATGGCAAATGGGGAATGTCCTCCCATTTGACCTTAATAAGTTCATCAGATTTTTCTTTCTTTTTATTTTTAATTTTCTGTTGGGGCACACCACCCCCCTTATTTTTTATATGCTGCTCCTTCTGCATATTTTCATGAGTTATTTTTTCATTTTCTACACTTGACTAATCAGGTTCAATACTAACTTGGTTATCCACCAACCTCCCACTCCTCAAGGTGGTGATAGATTTTACTTCTTTATAGGAAGGTGTCTCCCTAACCATGTACTGCCCCTTTGGATTATTCATGGGCTGACTGGGCAGTCTCTCCTCCTCTCTCCTAGTCAAAGAATTAGATAGTTGATGAAGGTGGTCCTCTATCTTCTTTATGCTTTGATTGTGGGAGTTAACTGTTTGAGATAAAGAGCCCAAATTCTGCAATGAAGCTACAACTTACTCTTCAAATATGAGGGACCTAGAGGGTGCTGGGGTTGGTGCACTTTGAGACACAGGTTGAACCATTGGCTGGGCCATGGGCTGTTAGTGTTGGGGCCTTGGAAAATAATTCTACTTGTATGGCTGGGCATTCCTATAAGGCATGGATTGCTATTGTGGTTGCTGCTGTTGCTTGTTTGGAAAGTTATCTTATCTCAACCTCAAGTTGGGGTGATTTCTCCAATGATAACCAGCAGTAGGCTGTTGTCCATAGGAGTAAGCAGCATTCACATGTTCCATCACAAAGTCTAGAAATTGGGAAGCTGAGGGACATTCCTCAAAGGAGTGAGTGGGGGATTGGCATATGACACATGCCTCCTCCACTTTAGTAGCCATTGGAGACTGCATTGCTCCCATGAGCTTATCAACCTTTTGGGTTAAGCTATCCACTTTCCCCTCTAAATCATTATGTCCACTCACCTCATACATTTTTCCTTTAGTAGTATTTTCTCTCACCACTCTAGGAGTCTCAAAATCTCTTGCCCAGGTCTCCCTTTGCATGGAGTTTTCACTGACGATATCAAATAACTCCCAAGCCTCATCAGTTGTCTTGTGGAGGTATGTACCACCACAAGAGGCATCAACCATATCCCTGTTTTTGGATTCAATTCCTTAATAGAAACTTTGGACAAGTTGCCATTCAGGAATTTGGTGATGGGAACATTGCTTCAAGAGTTCTTTAAATCTCTCCCAGGCTTGGTGAAAGTCTTAAGGTAGGGCTTGAGAAAATGAGATAATGTTGTTCCTCAGCTGACTTGTTTAGACATGGGGAAAAACTTGGCCAAAAATTGACATTGAAGGTCATTCCAGGACTGAATACTGTTGGTTGGGAGCATTGAAAGCCAAGTTCCGGCTCTATCCTTTAGTGAAAAAGGAAAGAGTCTCAACTTGGTTGTTTCCTCCCCCAAACCTACAATATTGAAGGTAGTGCACAGTCTGAAAAATTCATCAATATGCTTGTATGGGTCTTCTTTGCTTAGGCCATGGTATGTGGGTAACATCTATATGATAAAAGACTTGATCTCATAGTTCCCTTGGACAGCAGGGAATTGAATGCAGAAGGAAGAATTGTAAACCTCTAGTGCATTGAATTCCTTTAAAGTCCTAGGTTGCTCACCCATTGTAGCAATCTCAAAATCAACCAAAGGTGTGTGTATAGTTTGATTAGGTCTGAGAAGTCTTTCAACTTTAAGATCTAAAGGAGCAATCTTAGGATTAAGAGATCTCCTCCCAAGCATACACACAGCAGAAACCAAATTCAATGCAGAAAATTACAGCACATAATTCAATTAAAACAATCACAAAATACACAATTAATGCTGCAGATCTATAAAGCTACAGATCTAGAGATGTAAACAGAGTTAGGAAATGTAAACTTAAACAAAGCTTGCTCCTCCAATTGGTATAATTTTTTTTTCAACACCACAGATCTGAAACAGACAATTGAACTACAAAAAACTACAACAACAATTATTCAAACTCTAAACAGGCAATTAAAAATATAATTCTTAAAATGAGAAAAACTTAGAACTACCAAGTTAAAAACACAGCTCCCCGACAGCAGTGCCAAAAAATTGTTGTGCTGTCACCTTGCAGTTATTATATGATTAAAACAACTAATTAAAAGGCATAAATTATAGATGTATAGAATCAAGGTGAGCAACCAGTCCTGCAAGAACCACGGCTGTTGTAGCAAGTTTTTTTAAAAGATAAGTAAGGGTATGTCCACAGGGAAATATGGTTTAACTATAGTAAATCTCCAGATCTATGGCAGATATGGCACTCTATCCTAATTTAAGCTAAACTAAAATAGGAAAGAGGAGAGGTTTTAAGTTTTTTATCAATTTTACTACAAACTATAAAAGTTAAATGCAATTGATCTAGATTTGATCAAACACAGAGATGAGGGGAGATATAGAAAAGATGAAAATTCAAAAGATGAAGAACAGCAGCTAGGGGTCTTGGTCTCTTACTGAAATTCAAAAGAATCAAAGGCAGTGTAGAGCATAGATTTACAACAATCCTCTATCTTGCTACCAGCTCCCCGGGTTTCCCTGACAGATGTAAGGTATAAGAATCCAATCTCCACTAATGGATCAAAGCAATCCTGAGGTTAGGATCTGCCCTTCTATTGGATACAGTCCTAAGGTTATGATCTGCTCTTCTACTGGATATAGTTCATCCCAGAGATTACTCCAATCTATTGATCTTGATTGGATCAGGTAAACTATTGCAGATGCTACGGGTGCCAGGCTACCTGCTCCTTATTTCTGGCTGGCATCCACAGGAATTTCCAATCTAGGAAAATCAAATATGAAGAAGTGAAATGTAGATTAGAATTACCTTTAAAAACTATAATTATATTACAAACTTACAATACTATTGTGCCCAGATCTGTAATCTGTGCAATATACAATCTCTTACAAGCCTCTGAAAGACTTGATCTACAGCTCAAGACCTCACCCTAACTACTGAAAAGTGTTTAGCCACTCATGATTGGCTAAAGAGAGAATCGGAGAAGGAAGAGAGAAGGAGTTCTTGGAGGAAAAATAGTTCTCGAACTAAGCTCTGGTTCTCTCAAATTTTGGATGGTTCTTCTGTAAAAGTTATCTTCTATTTATACCTTCTCCCTCTATCTCAGATCCATTTCAGCTAATCAGAGCTTAAAAGAATAATTATGTTATTCTGGGCTGCTGATGTGGCTGATTTCTCTTCTAGAAGCTCTTCTCCCATTGGTCCACAATCAACAAATACACGTGAGGCAGTTAGGGTTTCCAGTCGTGAATAGTTTATGGCCAAAAATACCCTCAGGGGTCGCTGCCGTGCTTTAGGATGTGTATACAAACTTATGAAATTAGGAGCTGCTGAAGAAACATGCTAAGAAGTCCCTAATTCGGGTGTTGAGAGGTCCAGGGAACCTCTCGACAGGTTTTCTATCTCCTTGCTCTTCATTTCGATAGGTCTGGGAACCTCTTGATGAGTTGAATTGCACTAGTCGATAGGATTTGATAACTCGTCAACAGGATCTATGTGGCTTTCGACAGGATTGAAATAACTCGACAAGATTGGAAGCCTGTTTCACCATTCTGTCCATTTCTCCATTCATCCTCTCGATAGGTTATAATCATCTTGTCAACTTGTTATAGAAACTACCACAGAGCTCTCGATAGGTTCTATCTATCCTTGCGAGAATGTGCCTGGCTTCAAGCAAGTTGTCGACAGGTTGGCTTGGACTGCTCGACAGGTTCAGCTGAACCTCTCAAGATGTACTTGGAACCTCTCGACTTCTCCTGCATCTTCAGGTAAGGTGTCGACAGGATCTTTTTGCTGCACTTACAACCTCTCGACTGGATTTGTTATCCTCTTGATCACTTCATAGTTTCTCCTCAGAACCTCTCGACATGTGCTGGGGAACTCTTGACAGCTTCATGGAACCTCTCGACAACTTATTTTTAGTGCTTCCACAGCTGGTACACCTCTCAAGTGGGCTGTTCTTTATTTGTTCAACACTCAACAACTTCTTGGTGGATTCAATCTTCATTCTTTACAACTATACGTTGCCTCAAGCATTCCCAATTGAGTTCAAGACATTCTCATTAATCTCTAAGGCTCTTGTGGACTACTTGATTGGCTGGCCTTTGGGCTGTAAAGTCATATGTTGAGCAGCAAATTGCTTCTTTGGCTATTTTAAGTGAATATCTGCACTAAGCATGCAATTCATTGCTTATCGATAAAATACACTTAAAACACATTATTAGTTAACTCAAGGGTCCACCAAAGGTTAGGTTAGGAGGTGAAAATAATATTTTCACTACTTAACAACAAAGCGGTACTTGGTGATGGCATCCCTGACACCTTTGTTGACCCCATTATAAGAAAAATCCTACCCTAGATTGGTCAAATTGTGGTATCAGAATATCAAGAAGAAGATGAAGTCAGGGTCAACTGAGCCTACCCTTGTGGTTTTGATAGATAATTGGGAGCAAGTTGTGGATTCTGATGATATTGTGTTGGCATTAGGGGCCCAATCAGTTTTGACTTAGTTTATGGCCTAGGAGCAGGCTGTGTCCTTTTGAGCAATGTCTAGACATCCGACTCAAGGTATTATGGGCTCTGGGAATCATTAATGAGGAGAGATCTAGACCCTAACACCTTTTCATAAATTCAATCTTGAGAAAGAACATTTATGTCAGTGGACATTAGTAGGAGAGGAGAACCACTATAGTGGATACCCTTGACTTTTTCTCCAAGGGCCAGTCCTTAAGTGCCTCTCAACTGATATTTGAGGCCATGGTAGATGTGAATGACAAGATCAAAGAGGATAGACCTTGCGGTTATCCTACAATAGACTCATCACGCTTTGCTAAGAAAAATGAAATTTATGATAAAAAGATGAGCCAAAGGAGAAAGTGAGCCCTAAGGTGTTTGAGAGTAAGGCACGGTCTACTAGTAGGACCACGATTGGGAAAAGCATGAAAAATCGGGTTGAGGTTCCCAAATGGAAGCATCTCGTGGTGGGCACATCAAGAGCTACACCTATAATACCCATGACCCCATCAACCACATCGGTGGTCGCACTGGACCTCCACATTAGCTAGCTTAGAGCCTCTGCCTACCTCGGCTGGTCCTAGCTCAATGCCTCCACCTGTGACCTTTGCACCATACTCCTCCCTTCCGCTAATGTGCCCTTGATTATTGCCAGCTCTGTTGTTGTCAGCATCCCCATTCCATCACCTCCCATTCCTTCCATTTCAGTTCTCATACATTCCAAGAGCTCTGCCACCCCTTCTATCATCACCATAATCACCCCTGTGTCAGCTCCTCCTACCATAGACCCAATTGCTACCCTATCTTAAGTTCCCATCACATCCAGCTACCAAGGAAAATCAAAGTCACCCACAACCCCTCTAGCTAGCCCATCCATCTCAGTTGTTGAACCCTTAAGCCCTGCACCAACAGCTGTCCCAGTCTCCTCTCCACTACCTCCATATCACCTGCATATACCCATGACCTAGAACATTTCACCACTAAGGGGTATTCATCCCTAATTGACTCCATTATGGAGGACATTGGGCATGAGTACTGCCCTTTACCTGACTCTCCACAGCCCACTCAATTCTAGCATGCTCTCACCCCACCTTTTCAGCATGCTCCCACATCTCCCTTCCAGCCCATTATACCCATTCCACCTGTTATCGAAGCCCAAATCCTACAAGAGGCCTCTACCTAGATTCTTTCCCTTCTCACATCCATACTAGCCTAACTTTAAACCAGCATAGCAAACCAGTCTACTATGGCCACCTGCCTCCATGTCATCAATCAACCTTAATCCCAGCTACCCCTACCTCCCAACCTCTTATAATTCCCACTTCCTACGTTGTCCTCCTCCGTCCCCTCAGCTGTCCCCTATAGTAGTGCCTACCACTGCTAAGGTGGAAGAACCAATCCCACTAACCCCTATAGTTCTTACTTCTAATGCTTCCACTCAAACTGATTTTGAGGAAGTAGTTTTGTCCATCCCAGTTACCACCCAAACTGACCCCATAGAAGCTGACCTACCCTCTTTACCTTTCACCTACCCCTCCACCCCACCCGAGTCAATTACTGTGGAAGAGGAGTTGCCACTTTCATTCATTTTACCAACCACTTCCTGAGCTGTTCATCACCCCCTCCTCCATGGATGACCTCACCATTGGGCCATTGTTCCATATGACACCAACACCTTTTCACCTCTGCCATCCCCCACCAAAGCCATTGAGGCCAACCCTTATGTCAAGGAGGATGTAAAATTTCTAGTGGATGCAGTCATTATTTTACTGCAGCAAGCACATCAGGAGGAGATTGACCCTGTATTAGAGGCTTATAGGAAAGAGGAATGGAAATTATGGAAGATAGTTCTCAACTCCCTCGACCTATACAAGATCTATAGGACCAAATCTGACATGCTTGCCAGACTTGTAGAGACCTACCTCTCCCTATACTTTGCCTGGGGTCCTTCAAATTCTAAAGGTCTTTCAATCAAAGAGCCGACCATGCCCCAGGGCAACAACAAGCCTATGAAACCATCTGCTAAAAGGACTAAGGAGGGTCTTTGCCAAGACTTTGAGAAAGCCAAGAGGAAGGAGAAGCTCAAGGAGAAGTATGACAAGCTAGCTCAGCAAAAAGGATGGGAGCCAATGACCATATCAAGCTCTAACTCTAATTCTGATTAGGTGTAGACTGTGTTTTAGATTTGGTTGTAATTAGTTTGTATGTAGAATTTTGCTATATATACTGTTTGCTACATTTAGACTGTCATGTTTCTCTTGTGCTTCGTAATTACTTGTGTTAAATAAAATTTATGTTTTGACAGTTCCAACTGACTTTCTTTCTTCCCTTTGTCTTTAATTTTGTTCTAGTGCTTCACTTGATACTGTCCTTATGCTTACCCTGATGTTGCCTTTTGATTCACTTCAAAAGCAGTGAGGACATTGTTCTTCATAGGTTTGGGGGTATAGCAGGGTAATTTTGAAATAATTTCGTGTGAGATAATTAAGTCAAGTGCAATGGTATGGATGAGATCAAAACAAATTTAGCAGAATTTCAAACTGAACAGTTTTGAAGAAGGAAGATTTAAACATGTATGGTAAACTATTTAATTTTTGGATCATTTTCAAAATTCATCATTTCCATGAAAGACATCATCAATAAATTTTTGTCATAATCAGTATGCAGTGCACCATTAAGGAGAGAAAAAGTAAGAACATGTCTTGAGAGTCCTAAAGAAGACCATACCCATTGAGAGTTGGGCCTGTAAAAATTTCTTTTAAAGAGTGTTTTGGCAAAATCTTTCTGCTCTAAGGATTATTTGAACCTGCTTTCTTTTACTAAAAGTCATGCACTCCAAGTGGAGACAAATTGATAAAACTCATGATATCAAAGACATGATGTAAGGCCATCTTCTGGACAGTTTGAGCTTAAAATTTTCTATCTCTCAACTGCTCCTGATACACACAATTTGATCCTGAAAAGTCTGTTCTTCTTTGAACCTCTTGACCTATTTCAGTTCATCCTCAATCTAAGAATTCAAGAAGTAAAGGGAGAACTGAGGTTAGAGGAGCAAGGTTTCATATTTGGTGGAAGGAAAAGAGAAAATTTAAGACAGTAGTGTGTCAATTGTGTAGCTGTGCCATTCTAGTCCATTAAAAAAAAATGAGAAAAATACAAAAGAAAAGAATATAAAAAAAAGAAAGAAAAAAATAGAAAAACAAAAAAAAAAAAGGAAGGGAAGTAACTTCAATTGAAAATTCAAAGAAGATGAAGATTGTGCCGAGATGAAGAAGGTGTTGTCATGACCACCTCCTTACCTTACTGATTTCTCAAATTTGAATTCCTTTTTACAACCCAATAAAAAGACCCTACTGATCTAAAATGGATTGAGCTATCATGTGGAGATAAGGAGCTGTATAATATATGGTGAAGAGAGTTAGAAGATTTTAGGAATTAAAGCACTGCCTATGCTCATGTTCACAATCCTATTTGAGGGCTGTAACTGCTCTTGAGTTGTCTGAAATGATACACCTTTGAAATCATTTGTGAGAGTATAGTTGTGAGATAATTAGGTTTGAAATAGGACTTATTTAGGCATTGTTTAAACCTGATTCTTAAGTTAATGGTGAAGTATATACTATTATGCATATAACATTCCCTTGATATTTCAGATTGTTCTGATGAGTTTGACAAAGGATTTGGGTATTAAATTTGTTTACATTTACTGATTTGAAACCTCTGAATTCAAAAGGGTAAGGTATGGAATAAAGTTGAATGTGTTGGGATCCAATTTGTAACTCACTTGGTTTAATCATGTCCATATGGAAGTTTGTGGGTAACTTCACTGAAAACCCTCAGGAGACTTCACTCCTCCACTAGGGATCACCTAGGGGTTTAAAAGGCTTGATGTATATGCTAAATGCATCTGTGCTCCCTACAAAAGTTGCATTTCTATTTTCAATACTTGTTTTTAATTTCTCCTTTGCTCAGGGACTAGCAAAGTTTAGGTTTAGGGGTGTATTGATCAGTAGAAAATACCATATTTCACCTCCTAACCTGACCTTTGATGGACCTTTGAGTTGACTAATAATGTGTCTTGAGTGTGTTTCATAGATAAACAATAAATTGTAGTCTTAGTGCAGACATCCATCTAAAAATGCCAAAAGTAGAGACCTGCTGCTCATACATGTGTTCTTGCAGCCCAAAAGGCCAGTCATCAAGCAGTCCAAAGAGTTTCAGAAGTCTATGGGAATGCCATGTGTCCAACTGGGCACACATGGGAGCAAGAGCAGTTGCATTGGATGAAAATTGAACCCCTCAAGAGGCTACGTGTCTTTGACAGATCAAGGACAACACCCTAAAGATGTGTGCCAGCTGTGGAAGCAAAGAGCAGAAGAGCACAAGAGGCTAATTCAACCTATCCAAAGGTTCTGGTGAGCGAAGTCAAGCTGTCGAGAGGTTGGGGTGTTTAAATAAGAAGTTGTCAAAAGGTCCCCACACCCTGTCAAGGAGTTAAAGTTGAAGAAAGCAACTTGTCGAGAGGTTCTGGAGTTGTATTCCAACCTATCGAGAGGTCCTGAGGTGAAAAAGTAAAGAGTTCGATAGGTTCATAGAACCTGTCGACTAGTAGAGTGCATCCTGTCGAGAGGTCACCTGGAGATGAAGGGGAGCTTGCGAGGTTCTAGCTACATGTCGAGAGCTTCCCTTGAACCTAGCGAGCGGTCAAAGCCAACCTAGCGAGGACTTACCTAAAGTTGCATCCACTTTTACAAGGTTGAGTCAGCCTGTCGAGAAGTAGAACAGAACCTGTCGAAAGCTCAACTAGAGCTGTATAAGAAATCGAGAGGTCGGATTATAACCTATCGAGAGGATGAATGTAGCCCGAACAATGGTTAGATATTTAGGTTATCCTGTCGACCAGTTCAACAGAACCTGTCGAGAAGTCATCCAACCTGTCAAAAGCCTACCCCAACCTATCAAAATGAGCACCAAGTGAACTCAGAACCTGTCAAAAGGTTCCCTGAGCCTCTCTACACGAATTAGGAATTTCTCAGTTCCAGCTACATCAGTTGCTCACTTCAGTGCTTTGTGCACATGTTCTAAGGCATGTTCACAACCCTTGGGAGTATTGTTGGAATTCAAAAGGGCACGAATGGGAATCTTCTAACTACTTCACATATTCTTGTCTAGTTTGGACAAATTGGTGGAGAGCTTCTAGAGGAAAAATTAGCCACATCAGCAGCCCAAAATAATAAAATTATTTCCTTGAGCTTCAATTAGCTGAAACAGATCTGAGGAGAGAGGGGAAGGTATAAAGAGAAGAGAAGTTTCATTGAAGAACCATCCAAAAATTGAGAGAGCTCAACCCAAACTCAAAACTCCACTTTCTCTTTCCTCCTTTGTTTTTCCCCATTCTCTCCTTACCCAATCATGGTTGGCTAAACACTTTTAGTAGCTAGGGTGAGGTTGAGGGCTATAAATTGAGAGGTTTAAGGCTTTGTATGGGATTGGATGTTGCACAGATTGCAGATCTGAGCACATTGTACAGTAAGTTTGTATTGAATCAGTATATTGTGGATTATAGAGTTGATGATCTATAGAT
Organism: Chloranthus sessilifolius; assembly: GCA_021018995.1. NCBI lineage: Eukaryota > Viridiplantae > Streptophyta > Magnoliopsida > Chloranthales > Chloranthaceae > Chloranthus > Chloranthus sessilifolius. The sequence continues at coordinate 27,828,150 of CM037587.1, read as the reverse complement.
CTCTTGATTGTATTTGATTTCCCTAGATTAAATCACCCCCTGGATGCCTGAGCTTGTAGCCTTGCATCCATAGCATCTGCAATGATTTAATTGTTCTAATTAAGATCCTTGAATTAGAGGAGACTCTAGGATGATCTGTCATAATTAAAGTGGACATATCATAGCCTTAAGATCAGTCCAATTCTCTAGTTTATGTTGGATTCTTATACCTTACATCTGAGCTTGTAGCCAGATGAAGGATTGCTGAAAATCTATCTCTTGCATTGCCTTTGAGCTAACCAATTTTCAATGAAAAAAAAAATCCCTAGCTGTTACTCTTCCCCTTTTGATTTTAATCCTTTTCTCCATTTCTATATACTTGATTTTTACTTAGTTCTGGATCATTGGCAATACCTTTAATTTTCTGTAGTTTTAGTCAAGTGACAATCCCTAAAACCTCTCCTCATTCCTTGCCTTAGTTTAAATTAGGATAGGATAGAGTGCGGATCATTATAGATGCGGTGATTTTCTTATTTTGAAGCACATTCCCTGGGCATACCCTTACTTATCCTTAAAGCTTTGCAACAGCCCTAGTTCTTGCGGAACCTTGATCCCATTTTGCTGTAATTTGTCCTTTAGTTTGCTGATTTTAATCCTTTAATAATTACAAGGTAAGCAATATAACAAAATCATCCATAAAAATCTCTAAAAACTTATCAATCTTATCTGAAAAGAGGGCATACATGCACCTTTGGGAGGTGATAGGAGCATTATATAGTCCAAATGGCATTCTTCTATAGGCAAAAGTTCCAAATGGACATGTAAAGGTGGTTTTTTCCTAGTATTGAGGATACACAGGTATCTGGTTGTAACCAGAGTATCCATCAAGAAAGCAGTAGTATGCTTTTCCTGCCAACTTATTTAAAATTTGGTCAATGAAGGGTAAGGGGAAGTGGTCCTTTCTAGTTTTGGAGTTTAATTTCCTGTAGTCTATGCACACTCTCCAACCAGTGGTCTCCCTGGTTGGCACTAACTCCCCAGATTCAGTGGTTATGACAGTGATGCAAGATTTTTTGGAGACCACCTAGATAGGTGAGACCCACTCAGAGTCTAAAATGCGTTAAATTACCCCAGCATCTAATAGTTTCACAATTTCTTTTAAGAGAACTTCCTGCATATGAGGGTTTAATTTCCTCTACATTTCTCTTGAGGGCTTAGAAACCTCTTCCAAATGTATCTTATGCATACCGATGGGTCTATCCCCCAAGTCTGCAATAGTCCAAATTGCTCTTCTATGTTTCCTAAGGATACAACAATTCCTCTTCTTGTTCTATAGTTAAAGAGGAAGATATAATGATGAAAATTTTTATCTTATCCAAGGAAGGCATATTTCAATGTATCTGGCAGCTACTTGAGCTCCAAATCAGGTGGACTAACTATTTAAGGCATCAAAGGTCCAAATCAGGTGGACTAACTATTGAAGGCATCAAAGGTGCCTTGGAGGGTTGAGGTAGGGGCAGCAATTTGGGTCTCCATATGGAGTGCTGCACTAGGGCCACTGAAGTGTCTAATATGTTGCTTACTTCAGCAATGCAATTGGGGTCCTCCTCATCAACCTTAGTCACACATGTTCAAAACCATCACCAAATTTATCCCAATCTAAAAGATTGGATAAATTTTTCTCAACTAATTCCTCTAGTACATCAACTACAAAAAAATGCTCAATGTCCAGTTGAGGCTGCTTTGCAGCATTGTACACATTTAACTTCACTTTCATTTTCCCAAAAGAGACCTCCATTACCCCAGACCTGCATTAAATGCAAGCATTGGCTGTGGCCATAAATGGTAGGATAATAAGAATTGGGGTGCTACTCTTTGAAGGTTCCATGTTCAATACCAGAAAATCAGTAAGGTAGAAAAATTTATCCACCCCCACCAACAAATCTTCAACAATGCCCATTGGCCTTCTCTCGACTGCACCACCGAGCACAACTGGTGTTGGTTTCAGCCCCTGCACCTAGTTGTTCATAGTATGGTAGTAGGTTAATACTAACCCCCATGTCTAAGAGAGCTCTTCCTATGGTGTGATCACCAATAATGCAGGGGATGGTAGGCACCCCTGCGTCTTAAAATTTTGTTGGTGTAACAATAGACAACACAGAGTTGACCTTTTCAGTGGCAAAGAGTTTCTTGGATAAGTGAGTGCTTGCCTTCCTCTTCTGAGTACACAAGTCTTTTAGGACCTTAGCATAGGCTGGGACCTGTTAGATGGCATCAAGCAAAGGTAAATTGATCTTAACTTGCATGAAGGTCTCCAACATATCCTCCATTCTAGCATTCTCTTTGTCAAAAGGAGAGGGGCCTTTAAGAGCATGAGGAAATGATAGTTGGGGTACTTCTGATACCTCAGCTGCTGTCCTAGCTATCTCATCAATAATTTTTTCCATTTTACTTTTTCTCATTTTTTTCTTTTTATAGGGGCTCAACAACAACCCCATTATTATGCTCCTGTTGCACAGTAGCAGGAAATGAGTCCTTTTCTCCTTTTCACTCTCTCTTCTTTCTCTTTTTTCTCTATGTCCACGTGGTTGTCCACCACCCTACCACTCCTTAGGGTTGTGATTGCCTTAGCCTTCTTATGGGTTGAGGAGCCTTAACCAATCATATATTGGCCCTTCGGGTTGTTCATGGTCTTGCTTCGAAGCCTACCCTCCTCTCTCTTGGTCAGATCATTGAAAATTTCACCAAGCTGATCCTTTATTTTTTTTATACTCTGATAGTGAGAGTTCACACTCTGAGATAAGCAATTCAGGTTTTATAGTGAGAGTTCACAGCCAGAACTGAAAGAACACAAAACTATCACTAAAGTGAAAGACAAGACAACTAAGAGAATGCACAAGCCAATAATAAACTAAAACTCACCAGAAGGAAGGGGAGAAAACCTTCGATGGTGGTGACACCCCTCCCTCTATGGTACAACTGCTCGTAGAGGTGCGCCATAGGTAGGGACTCAGTCCAAATTCCTGAGAAGGATCAAAAATAGCCCTATGATGAACCCTCGAATTAAGGAAGAAAATAGCACTGCCCCAAAGAAGTGCATCAAGAAAGCCTAAAGCACTCAATCTGTCGCCACCCCCGGCTCCATCATAGGCTGTCGACATGCCATAGCCTCCCAGCGCGCCTAGAATACCGCCCTCTGCTTCGAGTGACATCTTGGAGAGACAAATCCACTAGCGAACATGTTAAAGAACTAGGTGACATGGACCACTCCTGATTTAGATCCACTATCCTGGTACTCGACCCAGAGCACCTCCTCGCATACCCCGAGGTAATCACCCTCCATCTGCCCGGCCACTGGCTCCCCCTCGAATCTGAGCCCAGTGATGCGGCCCTAATCCTTTGGGGTCGGTAGTAACATCCCTACTGGGAAGAGTAGTGCCTAGTGCTCTTCCCTCTACCTCTCCAAAATCGCCCCGAACAGACCACAGTCGACCTGGAAGGGCTCCAACTCTAAAATCGGCCCAAAGATAAAAGCCACCAACCTTGCCCACTGAAACTCAGGCAGGGCATGGTACCAAGCATGGGACTCTGACCATGCAATGCTGATGGCCAGCACCGAGGGCTCCTAACAAATAAAAAATAAAAAATGAGGAGAAAATAAAATAAGGCTAATACCTATAACTACGCTAAAACTAACAGGAATTACAAACAACAAGCAAACCTAATCTTAATAAGATAAGGCAATAAAACATATGATCACAGACATAAACAATAATCTATAAGAAGAATGCGAAACATGATAAAACTAAGACAGAACAATAAAATAAATATGACTTAAAGCTAGATATCGAGAAGATGCATGAATGCGCATGCACACTACAATAGATGCAGGTTTGACATAAATTAAAAGGGTTTCTAGATCCTAAGAAATCTATGTCATAACCTAAATGCCTAAGTAATAGAGAAAGACACTTCCTCATGGGTACCTACCTGATCTCGTGCAAAGAACTCTAATGCGATGCGCATCGCACCTGCACCCTAACGCGGAGCAGCATCGTCATCTCGTCACTCTCAGGTGCATCCCTAACTGCTATCTTAGCACTCTCGACCATGGCATCAACATCGATACGAACCTCAGAAGTTTCACCAACCTCCCCCATGATCATTCGCTCCTCCTCTTAAGCAATCGTGTCGGTCACTGCTCTCGGACTCCATCTCAAAAGCAAGATCTCGAAAGACCAAAGAAAGTGCAACAAACAACAATCGAAACAGATGGACGGATTGTGAAATATCATAGAAACACGAGAATCAAGGCACTAGGAAACAAGGGAGTAGAGAATCAAAGAAAAACCATAAAGCATAGGCAAAATGAAGAAATTTCAGGCTGATATAGACCGTGGCCTAATTGCATGCCTATTAATCAGTGAAAAATACCATTTTTCACCTCCTAACCTAGCCTTTACTAGACCTTAGAGTTGTTTAATGATTGTGTTTGAGTGTTGTTTTATAGTTCGCAATAATCTGCAGCAAAGTGTACAGAACCATGCAGCAAAAGCCAAATGGAGGGAGATCTGACTCAACCATTGACTAATGAGAAGACCCGTGCATGACAGAGGACTGTAATAGGCTGTCATAAGCCTCAAAAGCTCAGCAAAGTAATGCTCGAGCAGTTGAAAAGAACTACTCGAGCAATTTTTGAAGCTACTTTGATCTTGTCGATGGGTTGCTTGATGCACTCGAGCAGTGCAGTGCTGTGCAGTAAGGCACTCAAGCAGTTCACAACCATCATATTGATCCACTCGAGCAGTTGAGTGAACCTCTCGAGTGGTTTGTGGAAGGAAATTAAGAACCTGTCGAGCTGAAGTCTAGAACCTGTCGAGATTTATATTTGAAGCCCATTCAACCTGTCAAGAGGTACTCTAAACCTATCGACCTGAAGACACTTGAAGCTTGTAACCTCTCGAACACTTGAGTGAACCTCTCAAGGTGTGATTTCTAAAGCACCATCTGCTCGAGGCACGAGTTCAAACATCCGTCTGTCAGTTTTAGAGGGAATGCTTTGAACTTCAACAGATCAGAGGGCACCTGATCTAATTGCCCCACGTGTGCTGAACTAATTTGACAAAATTGGGGCAATATTTGGAGGAAATGCAGCCACATCAGCAGGTCGGTTAACAGATTTGATTCTCCTCTTCTCTAATTGGCCAAAACATATCTGAGGCAGTTGGGAAATGTGTATAAATTAAGGGGAATGAGCCAGACGGAGGGAGATCCAGAGTTTTAGGAATTTTTGAATTGCTTTCCTGCCCTTTCTATTCTTCTTCTTCTTCCTCGATTCTCTCCTTAGCCTAGCCATGGTTAGCTAAATCTTTGTAATATCTACGGTTAGTTGATCTGTAAATTGAATTGTGAGAGCATTGTATGAAGATTGGAAGATTGCAGAGACTGCAAATCTGAGAGTCAATTTGTTGTAAGATGTTGTAGATCAATGAATGACTGGTTCTAATGCTCACTTAATTTATAGATCTATTGGTTTTTAATAGATTTTTATAGATTTTATGCACCTATGGATGCCTAAGCTTGTAGCCTTGCATCCATAGCATTTGCAGTGGTTTTATTGTTCTTTTTCTTTCCCCTATGACTAGATTATATTCATGGGATACTTTGTGACCATTCAAGTGGACAAAGTATAACCCTAGGACTAGTCTATATCTAAGGGAGGATTTAGATCCTTCTACCTTGCATTTGTGCTTGTAGCCAAATGAAGGACTACTGCATGTCCATTTTCTACTCTGCTATTTTGCAAATCAATTTTACAATGAAACTATCCCCTAGTCATTGCTTTTCCATATTTGAGTTTTATTTCACCAAAACATGCCATTTCCTTCAATTCTTTCTCTCCTTTATCTACGGTTCAGTTTTAAACTCTGTTTTAATTAGATCTTATTTTAGTTTAAAGTGACAACTAAAACTCAAACTCTTCTCTCTTTTCCTTAGTTAAGTAGAATAAGAGAAGAAATTGTAGTATCTGGAAGGTTTACTATCTTAGATCACAAATCTACATGGGACAAACTCTTACTTATCAAAACTTGCTACAACAGCCACATCTTGTAGGTTGTGTAAAAAAATTACCGTGTTTGTGCTATTCTATTTCATTTCACTTCCTCCTTTCTTTTATTCTTCTTACCATCACATTCTTTTAATAAAATAATAGCAAAGCAATTTTAACCAACAAGTTTTTGGCGCTGCTGTCGGGGATTTGTAGATCTAGATTTAGTAGGTCTTAGTTTTTCTTTATATTAGATTTTAGATCTATTAATTGTCTATGTTTTATTTGAATAATTACTCTGTAGTTTTGTAGTCTTCTAACCTTTTCTGATTTGGAGTCAGTACTGGAGAGGAGAAAATCTTGCTTGAGTTTGCATTTTTCTTTACTATTTTGATTACATTTTCATTTCTGTCATTTTTGAATTTACCAGCAGTTTTTTGTGTGTTTGATTTTGTATATTGTGTTTGTTGTTGCTATAATTTGTTTGTGTGTGTGTTGTATGTTTGGTAGAAGGACTCTTAATCCTGAGATTTTTCCTTTAAAGCTTAAAGTTGAGAGGATCCTTAAAGCTAGACAACCAACACACATCCCTACTGATCATTGTGTAACAACTGAGATGGGTGAAACTCCTAGAACTTTGAGGGACTATTATGTACCTAGGGCATATTCATCTCCAATTTGCATTCAGTTCCCTATAGCTGATGGAAACTATGAGATCAAGGCCCAAACCATTCAAATGCTATCATCTTTCTATGGTCTGAGCAAGGAAGATCCATATAAACACATTGATGAGTTTCTTGCCTTGTGTACCACATTTACAATTGCTGGTTTGGGAGATGAGGCCACTAAAATGAGGCAATTTTCTTTTTAATTAAAGGACAAGGCTAGACATTGGATGAACATGCTCCCGCAAATAGCATTACATCTTAGAGAGATTTGCAAAGCCAATTTTTGGCTAAATTTTTTCTTATGAGTAAGACCAATTAGCTGAGAAAGAGTATTATCTCTTTTGCTCAATTCCCAGCTGAGGACTTTCATGAGGCATGTGAAATATTCAAGGAACTGCTTAGACAATGTCCACACCACCAAATACCTATATGGCAGCTTGTTCAAAGCTTCTATCAGGGTATAGATTCAAAATGTAGATACATAGTGGATGCATCATGTGGAGGAACATATCTCAGTAAAACTGATGAAGAGGCATTGGATTTATTTGATGTGATTAGTGAAAACTCTACACAGTAGGAGGCTCTGTCAAGAAATGACATTGAGCCTGCAGCTGCTAGAGTTACAAGAACACCCACTGCATCAGGGAAGTTGTATGAAGTCAATGTATACAATAACCTGGAGAAGAAAGTGGATAGCTTGTCTTAGCAGTTTGGTAAATTGCTAAGTGTGATGTAGCCCTCAACAGCTGCACAAGTGCAAGAGGCATGCTTGAAATGTTAGTCTCCCATACACTCTCTTCAAGTCTGTCCCTCTGCTACCCAGTACCCTGAGCTTGTCATGGAGCATGCAAATGCTGCATAATCTTATGGGCAGCAGCAACCTGTTGGGTATGCTCGGAGGAACCACCCCAATCTGAGGTGGAGAGAAGACAATTTTCAACCCCAATAGCAGCAGGCTATGCCTTACAGACCTTCCCAATCATACCAGCAAAATTACTTCCCAAGGCATCAGTTCTAACAGCCAAGTCACCAAAGTTCACCAGCACCCCCACAATAAGCAAGGGCACCTTCCTTTGAGGAACAGGTTCTGTCCTCATTACATAACCTCGATTCCTTGTCACAAACAGTGAACTCTCATAGCCAGAGCATTAAAAAAATTAAGGACCACCTTGGTCAACTTTCCAATAATCTGACTAAGAGGGAAGAGGGCAGACTGCCAAGCCAGCCAATGAATAATCCTAAGGGATAGTGCATGGTGGGAGAAGCTTCTTCAACTTATGAGGAAGCTAAGTCCCTCACTACTTTGAGAAGTGGCAGACTGGTAGATAACCATGTTGATGTTGAAACCATAAGGAGTGTAGGACAAGAGAAAAAAATCCTTGATAATATGCAGCAGGAGCTACATATTAAAAATAAAGGGGCCGCTGTTGAGTCTCAACAGAAAAATAAAAATAAAAGCAAAGAGAAAATTGAGAAAATGCAAAGGCAGCAGATGAGATCCTAGCAGTACCTCATCTGCCATTTTCTCATGCACTTGAAGCACCTTCTCCTTTTGACAAGGAAAATGTTAAGGTGAAGGAAATGATGGAGAGTTTTAAGCAAGTTATGATTAATTTACCTGCAGATGCCATTATATAGGTTCGACCTATGTAAATTTTTGAAAGATTTGTGCACCCATAAAAGAGAGTCTAGGATTTAGTTATCCAAGAAAGTATTTTCTGCTTGAAAAAGTGAAACAAATTTTGTCTATTGCAACCCCAACTAAACTCCAAGACCTTGGAGTGCCAACAATCCCTTGCATCATTAGAGACCACACCATAGAGAAAGCTCTCCTAGATTTGAGAGCCAGTGTTAACCTACTTCCATATTCTGTATATGAGAAGTTAGGTTTGGGGGAGTTAAAGCCCATAGATATTGTCTTACAACTAGCTGACAGATTTGAGAGGAGACCTATGGGTATCATTGAGGATGTGTTGGTTGGGGTGGACAAATTTTTCTACCCAGCAAATTTCCTGGTATTGGACATGGAACCTACTAGATGCACCACCCCTATCCCTGTGATATTGGGCAAGCCATTCTTGGCCACTACCAATACCTGCATTCAGTGCAGATCTGGGGTGATGGAGGAAATCTTTGGAAATATGAAGGTGAAGCTCAATGTATACAAAGCTGCCAATCAACCTCACTCTGAAAGTGAAGGTTGTTTTATGGTTGATGTCATTGATGAACTTGTTAAGAAGGCCTTGCCCAAACTGTTGAATTGGGATGAGGTGTTTGATGAATTTGAAGAGATATGGACTTAGGCTGTCGAAGGGGAGGTCCCCACACATATGACTAAAGAGGTGAAAACCTTAGATTCTTCAGTAGGGCTAGTAAGGCACTCTTATTAGAAACTTGTCGTGCTACTTCTCCCCGTACCTTCTAAGGCACCTTTGCTGCCTTCACTAGTCATTCTGCTAGATTTGGAGCTGAAACAACTCCTAGAATCCCTCAAATATACATTCTTGGGACAGGATAAAAAATTTGCTGCGATTATTTCATCTTCCCTCACTGAGGAGCAGGAAGAGAAATTGATGTGTGTGCTCAGGATGCATAGGAAAGCAATTGGCTAGACCATTGCTGATTTGGGGGGAATTAACTCAATTGTGTGTACGCACAAGATTCATCTGGAAGAGGGTTTAAAACCCTCTAGGGAGATGCAGAGGAAGTTGAATCCTCATATGCAGGAAGTGGTGATGAAAGAGGTGGTCAAACTACTTGATGCCGAAGTAATCTATCAAATTTCATATTCTGAATGGGTGTCACCTACTCAGGTGATTCCTAAAAAATCTGGCATCACTGTGGTCCCCAATGAGTCTGGAGAATTAATGCCAACCAGGGAAGTCACTGGTTGGAGGGTTTGCATTGACTACAAAAAATTGAACTCCAAGACTAGGAAAGATCACTTCCCACTACCCTTTATCGACTAGATTCCGGATAAGCTCGTAGGAAAGGCTTACTATTGTTTTATTGATGGATACTCTGGTTGCAACCAGATCCCTGTGTATCCACAAGATCAAGAAAAGAAAACTTTTACTTGTCCATTTGACACCTTTGCATACAGAAGGATGCCATTTGGGATGTGTAATGCTCCTGCTACTTTCCAGAGATGCATGTATGGAATTTTTTCTGACATGCTAGATAAATTTTTAGAGATATTTATGGATGATTTCTCTGTATATGGTGATGATTTTGATCAGTATTTGCATCATCTCTCCCTTGTGCTTCAGAGATGTGAGGAAACCGACCTAGTGTTGAGCTGGGAAAAGAACAATTTCATGGTCGCCCAAGGAATTGTTCTTGGTCATGTGGTTCCTCAAAAGGGGATTGAGGTGGACAAGGCAAAAATTGATTAGATTTCACACTTGCCTCTGCCAAAAACTATCAAACAAGTCAGGTCATTCCTTGGACATGCTGGCTTCTGTAGGAGATTCATCTAGGATTTTAGCAAAATCTCTAAACCACTGTGCCACCTGCTGTGTTAGGAGGTTCCTTTTGTGTTCACTGCTGAATGCTTGACTACATTTGAGGTGTTAAAAAATGTTTGACCTATGCACTTGTGATTAGGCTCCTGATTACTCCCTTCCCTTTGAGCTAATGTGTGATGCCTCAGATTTGGCAATTGGTGCAATCTTGGGGCAGAGAAGAGATAAACTACCTAGTGTAGTTTACTGTGCAAGCAGGACACTAATAGATGCTTAGCCGAATTACACCACCACTGAGAAAGAGCTGCTGGTAGTTGTCTTTGCTTTGGAAAAATTTAGGCCTTATGTCTTAGGGTCTAAAATTGTGATGTTCATTGATCACTCAGCCCTGAAGCACCTGTTGTCCAAGAAAGAAGCAAAGCCTAGGCTGATCAGATGGATCCTGCTGCTGCAGGAGTTTGACCTTGAGATCAAGGACAAAAAGGGTGTAGAGAATGTGGTTGCAGACCACTTGTCTAGGATTTTAATTACTGATTGTACTGACATGCCTGTGAGTGATTCCTTCCCTGATGAGCAACTTTTTGCCGTCAATGTGAGTGTACCCTGAATTGCTAACATTGTGAACTATCTGGCTATTGGTAGGATTCCCTCAAACTGGTCCAAGATGGACAAGGACCTGTTCTTTTCTCAGGTCAAATATTTTCTGTGGGAGGATCCTTACCTTAACAAGTGTTGTGCATACCAAGTTGGTAGGAGATGTGCTCCTGAAAGTGAATTCCACAACATTCTTATAATGTGTCATAAACAGGCCTGTGGAGGTCACTTTAGTGGAAAGAAGACTGCTACAAAGGTGCTGCAGTGTGGATTTTACTGGCCTTCCTTATTTAAGGATGCTTTTGCACAGTGCAGAACTTGTTTAAGGTGTCAAAGGATGGGTGGCCTGTCAAAAAGAAATTCCATGCCTCTACAACCCGTCCTTGTTGTGGAGCTATTTGACATTTGGGGGATTGACTACATGGGTCTATTTCCTCCTTCCTATTGCTTTAATTTCATTCTTGTGGCTATGGATTATGTGTCTAAATGGGTAGAAGCCACTGTCATAAGGACCAATGACCACACAGTTGTCCTCAAATTTTTAAAGAATAATATTTTCTCCAGATTTGGTACCCTTAGAGCTATCATCAGCGATGGGGGGAGTCATATCTATAACAGGCACTTTGAGAGCCTGCTCAAGAAGTATTCTATTACGCACAGGATAGTTACTCCAAATCACCCACAGACCAGTGGGCAAGTGGAAATTTTTAATAGAGAAATCAAGCATATCTTGGAGAACATTGTGATGAATGATAGGAAGGACTGGTCCTCAAGTTGCAGGATGCTTTATGGGCTTATAGGACAGCCTCTAAGACCCCAATTGGAATGTACCCGTTTAGATCAGTCTATGGCAAAGCATGTCATCTGCTAGTAGCGTTAGAACATAGGGCTTACTGGACCATTAAAACCTTAAATTTTGATCTAACTACTACTAGTGTAAACAAGAAATTACAGTTATCTGAGTTGGAGGAACTAAAACTGGATGTTTATGCCAATGCAAGAATCTACAAGGAGAAGGCCAAGGCTTTCTATGACAAAGACCTTCTTAGGAAGGAATTTATTGAAGGTAATAAGGTATGGATTTTTAACTCCAAACTTAAGTTTTTCCTAGGGAAATTGAAACCAAGATGGGATGGACCTTACACTGTGCTGCATGCTTCCCCATCTGGAACTGTGGAGATCATGAATCCCAATTCTGAGAGGGTCATGAAGGTAAATGGCCAGAGGCTCAAAGCTTGTGTTGAAAATATTGTGGAGCCCTCTGAGGCCATCAGCCTTCAAGAACCTCCCAATTAAAAAAATTAAAATTGATCTTGCACTTGTATTATATGTACCATAGCTGTCAGGTACTTTACAAAGTTTTATAGTTTTTGTCTAGTTTTTCTGTGAGTATGATGTCTGAAGAATGAGTTGGTCCTGTGATACTTGTCTGTGCTCAGAAATGTGTTAAATTTTGCTAGTGATGAGTTGGAATTTCACTTTTGTTGAGTTGTGGATAGTACACATTGAAGTGGTGAGCATTTATGCGGTACTGAAACCTGTCGATAGGTTGAAAATACTATTCGACAGGTTTTGAAGGTGTATCAAGTAGTATTGGAGAGGTTAAAAGGACCTCTCAAGGGGATTGGAGCCATTTGAGAGGATGAAAATGCTTCGACAGGTTAATATAAACCGCTCAAGAACTTGTCGAGATTGGGTTTTAGGTTTTAAAAACCTTTCGTGAGGTTCATTTCAGCATTTTTCTCCTTCTACTCGAACCCTTCACTCTTTGCTGTTTCTTATCCCGAGAACTTCTTTGTTATTTCTTGTCCAGCTCACCGGTTGCACTTCCATTCACTCTGGTCTTCGGCCGATTGGATCAACAGTGTTAGATCATCATTTTACACCAAGTCTCTATTGGTTTCGTTCTCTATGCTCGAATTGCTGAGAAAACCTAGGTTTTGGGTAAGTTCTTCACAGTCTCTGTCTTTTGAATTATCAATTCTGTGATTCTGTCTTTCAGGGCAATTTATTATGTGTGAGGAGTTTGTTTAAGTAAAGTAGAGTTGTGTTGTGTTGTTTGGAGATGTGCTGTGTGAAATTATCTAGGGCTTCTGTGTTTTCAATGGCTGATCCCAACCAGTTTGAGGAATCTTTGACCAATGTACTCCAATCTTCCCCAAAATCAACTAGAAAATCTAGTAGGATAGCTTCAACCCAACTTCCAACTGATTCACCGTCAGCTCCTATACCCAATCCTATGAAGAGAAAGCTGGATGTTTCACTTGAGCCTTCCAAGAAAGCCAAAATTGTTGCCCAAAAATCCAAAAAGTCTAAGAAAGGCAAGAAGAGTACTGAATTTGACCCCCTCATAATTCCCAATAAGTTTGTGGATGAGTTGAAGTTCATACCTGAGACTGTTTTTGATGTACCTTATTTCACTAAGGTTGAGGGGGGTAGTGAAACACTAGCTTATTTGGCTAAGGCCTCCTTTGAACCCCTCTTGAGCCCATTAGATGAGATTGTATATCCAAGGTTGGTGAGGCTTTGTTATCAAAACCTCAGGGTGCATGAGGCTAGTGGGGCAACTGAACCTATTTTTGTGGTCTTGATTGATGAGTGAGAGACAGTGGTGGACACTAGAGACATAACACTGATACTAGTAATCCCATTCTAGTAGGATCCTTCCTGCAGTCTAGGAGCTCCAGTCAATGTTTCATTTAGAGATATTACCAACCATCTAACTCAGGGACTAATTGGATATGGAGAATCATTGAGAAGGAGAGATTTTGACACCAGCCTACTATTCATCGACAACATTTTGAGGAAGAATGTATTTGTAGCTAGACATCAGAAAGAAAGAAGGCATCCCCTTGTAGATGCCCTATACTCTTTTTCAAAGGGGCATTTTTTCAATGCTCTTGAGATGATCTTTGAGGGGATGTGTGACATCCATGGGAAGGTGAAGAAGAGACAAATGGTTCAGGGTTTACCCTACGGCAGGCTCATTAGAGCCTTATTGAAGAGGGGGAAGTATGTATGGAAGGCAGAAGAACCAATTGCAGAATTGCCACCTATGGTTTTTGGAAAGAAGTTATGTACAACAAGTTTAACATTGATGGGGAAGAAGGAGACTGAGGAGGTATCTGCTGCCACCACTGCTGTCACCTTTGTTACATCCACTATAGCCTTATTAGCTGTTGCACTTTCTGCTGCTAGCTCAACAACATTTCCCACAGCCACTACAGATCAGCAAAACATATGTTCCACCCATTTTCCTAGCAGACACTCTAGCAGCTTTCCATGACAAGACCACTGTTGCCAGTTCACTGCCATACTCCATTCCCCCATCAATCAGCTCACCTTCCATTCCATCTTCTATTGTTACACCCATACCTACCATTTTCACTTCCACACCTTCCACCATTACAACCACCAGCCTTGTGTCTGCTCCAACTCCTCTCCTATTGCCATCCACCATTCCCACTCTCACCATAAAAAGAAAATACCTAAGGAGAACCCACCACCCAATACCAGCTACCATTCCACCTGGCCCATCCATTTCCATACCTCTACCAAGTCTTTCCATTCCAGCTCCTGTATCCACTGTCATTGACCCACCTACCACCACTGAGCCAGTTACCTCTCCTACCCATTCCTTTTCACCTATACATACCCATGACCTTGAGACATTTACTACTAAGGGGTACTCAACCCTAATTGACTCCATTGTGGAGGATATTGGGCATGAGTACACCCCCCCTTCTTTACACCCCACAGCCTGATCACTTCCATCATGCCCCTACCTCACCTTTCTAGCCAATCCCACCTACCCAACCTGTTACCCAATCCCTACTTAACTCATTTACTCAAATAATTTCCCTCCTCACATCTATCCAATTCTAGCTACTTAATACTGAGAACCAGTCTTCCATGGAAACCTACCTTCACTCCATCCATTCTACCCTTCAGTCTTCTCATCCAACAACCCAACCTCTTATCCCTACACTCTTACCTAATCCTATACCACCTTCTTCTCCCCAGCCTTTATCTGTAGTAGCTATAGCTTCTGCTACCACTCAAATAGACTTTGAGTCTGAGGAGCTGATCCTTACCTCCCCTACCTTTACCTCTTCTTCCATTCAAACTGATTTTGTAGAGGAGGAGCTATCCCGGTTACCCTTCACTTATGAGGGGGAGTTTCCACCTATCCTTTCACCCCCATCATCTCCAACCATCTAACTTGAATTGACCACCACCTGCCCTCCCATAGAGGACCCTGCTAAAAAGGCCATTGTCCTTGCATCATCCATCCCCATTCCCCCATTTTACACCCTCACTTAGGCCATGGCTGCTGATTCTTATGTCAGAAGAGATGTTCAGTCGCTGGTGGAGAAGGTCACTGCTTTAGTGCCACAACCATGTGAAGGTCAAATTGCCCACACCAAGGAAGATAATGAGAAGGAGCTGAAGAGGCATTGGAAGATGGTGCTGAATTCTTTGAACCTGTAAAAAGTGTATAAGGAGAAGTCCATCCTCTTGGAAAGGCTTGTTAACACCCTAACCTCCAATTCTTCAGTGATGAACCCTCCAATGCAAAAGGGTGTGTCATTTAGAGAACCTTCTATGGAGAAAAGCAACACCAAGCCCCAGAAACTAGCTACCACAAGAACTAAGGCTGGTGCTGCCCATGCTACAACTGTGAAGAAGGAGAAGGGAAAATATGAATGGACAGCCCCCTTTGAATTAAGTTTAGACTCAGATTCTGATTAGGGTTTTAGGATTTGTCTATATTTTTTGTTGTAGATATGATTATATAATTTTAGTTTTCTATTCAGCTTGTACATACTTCTGTTCAATATATATTTCTTTATTGTTTTGGATTTCCATTCTGATTCTTTGTCTAATTTTTTTAATTTCTCTGTCACTTTCCTGTTATTTGCTATATATGGTCCCTTTTTGTATATCTTGCTACCCTACTTACCTATTCTGGAAACAGTGAGGGCCCTCAAATAGGACTGCAATGGAATAGTTAATACTGGTGCAGCAGTGTTGGATTAATTTTTTTTTCAAATAAAGTGAATTCCTACCTGATCTTTGCAAAAAGAGGAAATTAAAAACTTTTTAAAACTAAAATCTATTGTAAATCTAGCATCTTCATGAAGCAAATGTCAAGAAATTTTTCACAGTTAGTGCTTAGTGAACCAGAAAAGTGAGAAATTGTAAGGATATACCCCAAGAATTTTCGAAGACCATACCAAGTGAGATTTGGGCCTGTAAAAAAGAAATTCTTTGAAGAGTGTTCTGGCAATTTTTTTTGCTCTAAGAACTAATTGAACCTACTCTTTTTCACTAGAAGTTGTGCAGTCCAAGTTAAAACAGCTTGACAGAACTCATGACACTGAAGAGATGATGTAAGGCTTTCATTTGGACAGTTTGAGCCTAAAAATCCCTACCCTTGGAACTGCCCTTGATACACACCATTTGAGCTTTAAAAATCCATCTTTCTTTGACAAAAACCAAAAAACTTGAGCCCAAACCTCAGTGATCTGATGTAACCTGACCCTCACTCTGATATCTCAGAAGGTATAGGAGAAGAAAGGACATTTGATGATAGTTGTGTGTCAGTTGTGTAGATGTGGCATTCCATCCCATAAAAAAAAAAGATGAGTCAAATACAAAAAAAACGAAAACAAAGAGAAAGAGAAGTCAGAAGTACTTCATTGGTAAATTTGAAAAAAAAAGAAGAGAAGAAGCTGGCCACTTTGGCTTTGAAAATTCAAAAAGAAGATGAAGTTGTGCTGAAATGAAGAAGGTGAAGTCATGAATCATCTCTTCTCCTTGCTGATTTCTCAGTTTTGAATCCTTTTATACCATTTATTCTTTTAAAACCTCAACCATAAGCCACATTACAACCCTACAGAAAGACCTTAGTGATCTGAAATAGATTGAGCTGTCATGTGGAAATGATGAGCTGTTTAATCTATGGTGAAAAGAGCTAGATGATTTCAGGAATTAGTAGCCAGGCCTATGCTCATGCTTGCAGTCCTATTTGAGGGCTGTAACTGCTCTTGAGTTGGAGTGAAATGACACACGTTTAAATCTTATGTTGAGAGATGTATTCGATGAGACTTGGGTCCTGAAATTGAGTTTGTTGGGGCATTATCCTAAAATTCTCAAATTAAGGGTGAGCTATGCACTAATTTCCACACAACACCCTTGATATGAATTGATTGGTTGTGAAGGAATTACAGCAGGCGCACAATTGGATCATGTGCCATACCACCTGCTCATAAACATAATCGCGCGTGCTCGATAGGGCGCGCAATCAAACTATCACCCGCCCAAAAGCCAATCGCTCGCCTTGTGTCATGCACGCAATCCCAACAGTCATCTCCATAGTGACCAGGTGTCATCCTAATTGCGCGCGCTGGTTAGGACACATAATTAATTACGCACACAGGGCGCGCATAGCCCCTTGGACTCCTTGCTCACGCACAGACCAAGGCGTAATCGAATTATGTGCCCTGACTTCTGCGCAATTGCCCGAAGCATGACAAAAAATGTGCCCAAATGCACCACGGAGGGAAGCCGCAGACATAGGCACTCACATCAAATAGTACCTGCAACATAAAATGCACACTCACACTTTGACTTAGACATATAAGCTCCGAAAATCCAAAAAACTCACCACCATTTGAACGCTAAAACACATTAGAGTTCATTAAAACTTGACCCTTAATCAACAACACACCCGAACACTCTGGGCCCCAAAAAAAAATGCACTCAACTAAATAAAGCAAACTAACCTAAAATTAACTAAGCCAAATCATACTTAACCAAAATTCAGGTAATTATAAATAAAAGCTCTTCTCATAAATGTCAAAAAAAATATTACAAACTACATCGAGGGCATCCCCTCTGAATATACAATATAAAATAAAAACTTGAAAGCATGTTCAGGCAGTGCATGCTTGAACTCGGGGCTCTGCGGTGCTGCTATTTGGTCTTGTATCTTGAAAGATTGCATCATAAGTAGCATCTCAGGAGAATAAGGAAGTGAAGATGAGATTTTTGTTAAAATTTGTTCATGTGGACTCTGGCACAACTCTCTCCCTTTCTTTCCTTTCAGCAATCTTTGACTCTTCCATCTCTTCCCCCAATAGGGTGGCACTTCGGGTCAGACTAACATCATCAACCCTAGCACCACCCCGAATTCCCAATACCGCTCATCCTCAAAAGAAAAAAAAATGCACAAAATATATAATTACAAATCGATTTGGGCATAACACCCAGGATACCAAAATAAAAGGGAAGAAAAGGTATCAAAATATGTTAAAATTCTACAAGTCCAAAATTATTACAAAATTATAAATAAGATTCAAAATAAAACAAAAGCCCCTAAATACCTATTCATAGGCAAATCTCCCCTCACCACAATGTGACAAGTGCCACATTTCTGAACACCCCCATCTCTTTAAATCCAAACCATACACATGCCCTTTAAAAAGCGCAATCCTAGCAAACCTAGATAAGCCAATAATCACACAACACTTACAAGAAACACAAATCCAAAGCAAGTTAGATAAGCCAGTAGGATTAAAACCTCTAACTTCCCTCTAGAGTTCTAAAAACTAAACTGACACACCTTTGACAAATGTCACCTCAAACTAAAACAAGACAAAACACATACCTTAAGCAAAACAAATGCCAAAAATTCCTTAAAACTCCCTAAACTGAAACCCTAACACATCTGGACCACAAAAATAGCCTTAAAATTCCCAAAAAAACCTTAAACTCTCAATTTAAAATCAATAAATGTAATAAAATCACATAAATGACCAAATAAATATAATAAAATCAAATAAATGCTGAGATAAATCTAATAAATACCCAAATAAATCAAAGAAGATAAAACTAAGCCGAGTGAAATCATGAGAAATACAAAATACAAAAAGGGAATACTATTACAGCTAAGTCACCCCTTGACAACCTACTGGACATTAATGCCTTCATCGAGGTCGGAATTATCCCCTGAAGTCCCATCACATGCTCCCAAATATACTACTCCCCGCAGTCCCATTACGACCAAATCACTCGTGAGATGATACCACAAATAACGTCCCACCGCGATCAAAATTATTCCCATGAGTCTCATTGTGTACTCACACATACATGTGGCCACTCCTTAGCACCCGCTACACAAAACAAGCCAACAACATAAAACAAAATCATCACTCATGACCCCATCACTAAATACAAAGTCCCCCTCACGACACAAAGCGAGAATTAATGACGACGAAGCAGCCAATCACGCTTCTCGTCCCGTCACGACCTGAATCACTCTCCCTTACCCCATCACGTGACTTCACGCACAGACCAGAGAGAGTCCCATCACATAACCTCACAAATCCCTGCAATAACATGTCCCTGAAGCCAAAACCCCATCACGCTACCTCACACACCCCATGTTTGAATGAAGGCTCGACCAATGTCCCATCGCAAAAAGCCAAGAATGAGCCTCCCGAAAGTCCTGTCGCCAAGGCCAAAGGGGAAGTCCTCTCCCTATCTCAAGACATTGCCTGCCAAAGAAAGATACCATAATCATCCCATTATGACGTCAAAACAGTCAAGGAGTCACCAAACAAAAACTTATCGCACACTCATGAACATGTCCTGTCGTAATACAACAACAACCTAATCTCGTCATATAACCTAACACCTACCAAAGAAGGAAATGAACATAGCTCTCTAAAATACATAACCACCAAGTCTCATCGAAACCCCCCACGATGCATGTCCAAAAGGAGATGACCACCAATGCCCCATCACTGATTACCCCTCCCCGAAGTCCCATCGTGTAACTCTGCATAGCAACTAGAAAGAGGAGGCTCGTCCAATATCCCATCACAAAGAGCCGAACCTCCCTCTGAATGTCTTACCACGACAACAACACACCCCATCGTGATGACTCATGAATGCCCCATCACACAACGATTGCTAGACTCCACCACAGCAGAAGCACACAACTATCGATAGAAGAGGAGAGAGATATCTCTAACGTCCCATCACACCCATCGACTATCAAGTCCCCTCACAAACATCCCATCAAGCAATCTAGATGGATGTCACGACAAGCAATATGTCCCATCGCAAACCACACCTCGCTAATGTCCCATCGCGACATTCCCATAGAAAATGAAGCGGGTCAGCAATTACCAGAACCCTACTTCTACTTAGACCAAGGAAGCAACACAAGAAGTTACCTTGATAATCCATAAAAACTAACAAGAAAGCTTTGAGTTCACACAAAAGCTCATCAGCCTGAAGGCGATAAAGCCCATTGATACGAATGATGTGGGTGGTTGTGTGATTTCTCGTGCGTCCATAAAGAGCTTGAGTCCTTCCGACGACTCCACCCCCTAGACACTGCTGGCTTATCACATAACCTTACTCCAACCAGAAGGAGGAGCCATCCGTAATCCCATCGCAACACAACCATAGGAGCAATAGCTGGCAATTCCCATCGCAAGCAAAAGCCTCTCACCGACAATAAATCAGGTAGGTAAAGTACCCTTTCTTCTACTCGATATTTCTTGTAAAATATAGTTAGATAATATTAATTCCAACATTTTCCAAAACTTGTCTCTCTCGACACGCAAATCATTGTAGTCCTCCCATAAGAGACAATCATCAGTATTTGTCAAGAAGGTCAGACAGAGCATTCGACATACCAAGTCTCATCTTGACAACCATGCAAACGATTGGTTCCACAAATCCCTTATCGGTGGACCTGCTTAGCAACGTCTCAGAAGCCACGTTTTTCACAGATTTACCACCAAATTGATCTTAAGTTAAAATCCCTAAATTTATAAAAAATACAAAAGTAACAAAATAAAAAAACAAAAAAAAATAATAATAAATAAACTTTCCTATCTATCAAAATTCACTTCTTGTCATTCTAATCCTTTCTTTCCCCTAGGAAGCCGAACACTAAATATATTCAACTTTGAGAAATCATAAATGTCCACTGAAAAGGGACGCCTAGCGCGCCATTGTTGTGAGCAATAATGCATCCGGTCTGACATGATCTGTGAAAGCCTTCGCCATTACATGATATTACATCTTATTGTTAGGTCTTGACCTTATCTTAGGATATTCATATGACATCCTCGTGTACCTCGATTGTGTCAAATATCCCTCTATTTGATTGCCCCTTGCACCTATAGACTAGGATATATTGACTTTCCTCCCATTTGACTACCCCTTGTAGCAAGTCATGATAAGCGACGGGATGCCCCTTGCACCCATGGATTAGGATATGCCAATTTCCCCTCGTCTGATTGTCACTTGCAGTAGGTCATGATATGCTACGAGATGCCTCTTGCATCTGTGGTAGTGGATACGCCTTTCGACAGCTGCCACTAGGCCCCCGAATGCTCCGTTTTAGCTTGTGCTGATAGATAAGAAAGCCAAGTACTTCATGTCAGCATACCCAATTCACACTTCTGATTTCCCAAAAGACACGAGAAGGCACCCTCGAAAGAGGGGTGTCTACTTCTTCGATGCATGCTTACTCCACAAGAACGCACTGAAGAGGGGCATCTGTAGACACCCTAAGTTTGCCCTTTCGAAGTATATGAACCTGTTTGATCAACCTTTGACCTTGCCCATCTCTTTGAGAAAGGACTCACCTTCTCTGAAAGCCTTAAAACCCTAATACGAGGACTATACACTGAAATAATAGTATATGGTCAAAACACAGGCTGAAATAATAGCCTTGTGATTCGGACCTGACTTAGCCCAGGGAAGCCCCAAATTACGTGCCCACACAAGTGCTCATAATTTAATTATACGCCCCATACCTAGCTCGCAATTGGTCCCATTCGGATCAGGCCAGTTCTACCTGTGGGCCTACTTAGGAGCTGACTCGGTGCTCTGCTCAGCGTGCACAATCAGATTGCATGCTCCATCACTGGCACACAATTGGTTTCAACATGGACCAGTCCTTAACCTTTTAGAGGCTGGTTTAAGACCCAATTGCATGCCTAAACTAGAACACGCAATCGATCATGCGCGATGTACAGGGCACGCAATTAGTTTTAATTAGATTAGAACTCAGACACCCGACTAAGACAGTGAGCCAGTCACTCCCTGAGTCGGTCACCGACTCAAAGTGATTAAGTGCCTAGGACAGGGCGCGTAATCCAATTAAGCGCACCAGATAGGGCGTGTAATTGAATTTGATCGGCTAATTGTGCACCTCCCACAGGGCTCGCAATTACTCGTATACCTATAAATAGAACCCCCTACCCCACACATCCAACATCAAGCAATCGAGTTTTCAAGTTCCTTTATTTCGAGCTTAGGGACTTCGAGATTCTCTCTTCAGCGCTTAGCTTCAAGTAATTTCTTAGTTCTAGTTCTTAATTACTTTCCTAGTTCTAAGTTCTAGTTTCTTGTCCTTAATTTCTTAGATATTAGATTTTAATTTGAATCCTTAATTTCTAGTAGGTTTCAATTTTAAGTTTTAAAATTCTAGTTCTTAATCTCTGGTTTTTAGCTTCTAAAACTAGTTATCAGTATTTTATTCTTAAATTTTATTCTAGTTTTAGTTTCAGTTTTGAACTCTAGTTCTCTTCCCAATCTCTAATTTTTTAGTCCTTAATTTCTTATTTTCTAGGTTATTGATTTCAACTCTTAACTTTTAAATTCAGATCCTTAATTTTTATCTCTGGTTCTAGGTCCCAATTCTTCGATTTTAGTCTCTAAATTTCTAGTTCTTAATCTCTAGAACCAGGTCCTAGCCTCTAATTATTTTAGATCATAGCCTCTATTTTAAAATTCTAGTCTTACTCTTTTCTGGTTCATAATTTTCTGCTCTAATCGTAATCTTCAAAATCCCTTAATTTCAATCCTCAAACTCTTAACTTTCCAATTCAAAAATCAGTTTTTTAATCTATAATATTTTTAAAATGACCCTTATCCAACCGATTTGCCCAAGGGTGCTTACGGAGGGTACCCAGGAACGGTACTGATCCTCCTTAGCATAGCGAGCCAAACTCTCCCTCTTTTTAGATTCCTAGTATAAGTAGAATATTTAAAATAATTTGACTTCTAGTAAAAATAGGTTATTTAAACTAATTAGACTTCTAATAGACTTAGGATATCTAAGTTAATTAGACTTTTAATAGAATTAGGATATTTAGATTAATTAGATTCCTAATAGAAGTAGGACACTGAAGTTAATTAGGCTTCTAATACAATCAAAATATTTAAAATAATTAGACTTCTGGTAAAAGTAGGATACTTCAATTAATTAGACTCCTAGTAGAATTAGGAGATTAATACCAATTAGACTTCCAATATGATTAGGACTTTTAAGCTAGTCAGACTCCTAATAGGACTAGCATATTTAGAATAATTAAATTTATAGAATAATTAGAAGATTATATTAATTAGACTCTTGGTGAGACTAGGACAACTAAAGCAATTGGAATTAGAGTAGGAATAGGAAAACTATATAAACTAAACTTCTAGGTGACACAGTGCTGTTGACGTTGGTAGGTCGACGGTTCAGTAAAGAAGTCGAACCCAACCCAAAAAGGCGTGATCAGTGACGTGTCGCAGCGTCGATAAAATCTGCAGCTGGCGATCTGTGAACCAGGTATTTTCCTTGTAGAATTTACCCTTTTATTTCTATATTTTAATTTACCATTCATCGCCTTTACCAGAGTCCACTCGGACTAAATTGTGCCACTTATTCTAGGGATCGAAAGGAACCTAGAAAAAGTGTGTACCAACAGGACCGCACGAGGTCTCTTTGAGAACATGCACGCGGGGCAGGTACATGTTGTTTATGTTGTTAACATGTTTAGGTTTTAGATTTTAGGCTTTCACTGATGGGTTGTTTTGTTTAGTTTCGATTACAGGTCATTTGGAGGCCCTATGCGGCCGGGTAGGACGCCGAGCAGCCAGTGATTTAGTCTAGTCGACTCTTCTTTGATGTGGAGAACTGGGGCTCCCTCAGGGAGTCCCATCAAAGATTCACCACTGAGTGGCGAAGGGGATGATTGGTCCCCCTGGTTAGGACTTTGCATTGCAGATGAGGGCTCAGATCGATGATTTTAGAGCCAGGGGGAGCCGAGTGACAGGGGCGCGTGATGAGGTAGATGCCCAAGAGTTTACGAGATGGTTATAGGCACTTGGTAGTGGCCGACTCTTCACACGCCCTTTTCATGGGAGTGGATCTTTTGCGGTTGGCGGTCCTGAGTTAACCTCGACATTGAGGGAGAGGCTGGTAGCATTGGAGTTGGGTCACTTTGGTTTCGATGTTCGCAGAGCGATGGATTCCCTCCATAGGGCGATGGATCATATGAGCTATGCTCTTAGGCCCGATGAGGAGATGCTACGCTCCATGACAAACTCTGTCTTCTAGGCTAGGGCAGTGAAGGATGAGTTGAGGGTCCAACTGGCAGAGACTCGACAATCTCTGGTGAGTTGGTCTATTTGTTTTAGTTATTAGTCTATTCATTTCGTGTCTAGTTAATTTACTCTGGTTGTTCTATTTTGTTCCCTTTTTTATTTATCAGACCGAGAGGGAGGGTGATGTTGCCAGTCAGGTGGCTATGACCAAGCTGCTCCAAGGTCATTAGCAGGCTGGTCGGGAGGTGGAGGCCAGCATACGTTCAGAGATCGATCAGTTGGTAAGTGTTTTACAATTAGTTCTAGCGTTATGGCCCTACATTGCTTCTAACGCGTCTGTTATGTGTCATACTTGCAAAGGGCAGAGTTATCTACTGCTAGTGCATCTACTCTGGCATTTGATCCATCTTTGGCTGCCTTGTCCAATCAGGAGGATCCAGTGATAGCCCAACTTCGGGCTGAGCTGGAGCACTGGGTGAGTTTCTTGTGTCTTCTGAGTTGTTTTTGTTTATCTCATCTGGTAGTTTACTAATGTGGCATTGCATATTTCCAGCGTCAGGTTGCTAAGGACCTTCAGACGAGGGAAGAGACAACTACCTCTCTGCGCCCTGAGAGCCAAGTATAGCGTATTTAATCTATGTATGTTGGTTTGTTTCATTTCGTTGATTAGTTTTATCTAACACGTTATGTGGTCGTTTGTTCTTTTCTTATGCAGGTCGTTCCTGACTCTGCTCCTGAGGCCCCTCCTCAGGAGTCTACTCCTATTCCCAGTTAGGTATGTTTAGTTGGTGTAGTTATATTTTTATTTCTGTTTTTTATTCATAGTATCATCTGATGGATTTGTTTATTTGTGTTATAGCCGTCTACGTTTGAGGTTCCTCTAGTGCCACCTGCTGATCCGATGACTGCTGCGACAATTGAGCCCCTTCTTTGAGTGAGTGGTATCTTTTGTTACTCTTGATCTTATCTCTGTCATGTATACGCCTTTTCTTCTCCTAGCTTCGTGCTTGTGTATAGGTGCACGAGCTGGAGCAGTCGCGTTTGGGGATGCAGTGTGCCCTTGCTTGTCAGGAGGTCCGTGAGATTCCATCTGATCTTGCTGATCATCATCTTCAGGAGGTGACTATAGACTTACTGGTTGAGCAGAGGACTCAGGTGGTGGAGTTAGAGAGTGCTCGATCCATAGCTCGTGTTGAGATGCAAGCGACGATTGAGCTTCTGCAGCATGAGCTGGAGAGAGTTGGGGGGTGAGTGTGAGGGATGCTTGATCACCTTCCTAGGTCGGGATTGAGGGTTACTGGCTCATTGGCCGAGATCCATTGAGGGACTCGTGAGAGTATGAGAGCTTATGCTCAGGCAGACTCGACCCTTGGGCCTTTATTTGCCTTTGACCCTTTGCGCTCATAGTCTCGACGGGCCTTGAGCCAGGCAAGTGAGGGAGGTTTTGTTGCTAAACCTTCCTGCTCTAGGATGCTTCCATCAATGGCCTAGGCTTCGGCTGAGGCCTCAGTGGACCAGGTTCCCGGTCCTCGGGTTGATGATGCTGGAGAGGGTGATGAGTGTCCCTCGCAGAGGCAGCGGAGGGAGTAGGGGTAGGTATATATGTATTTTTTGAATTCCTTTTTTTAGCTCATTGTATATACATGGGGTATGCCTCCAGTGACAGATGTAAAGAAATTTTTTTATATATATAAAGATCTTTTTTTTTTATAGTTCAGATGTACTTTACTTCGCTCTTTGTTTTACCTTCCATAGTTTAGCTGTCGGCTTTTGGCACTGTCGTCTATTATTGGGACTTAGATACTCCTTGAGTTGGCCCAGTAATAGTTGAAGGTTGCTCTTTACATGCACATGAAGATAAAGTTGTTAGTAATTTTATTTTCCCCCTTGCTGATTGTCAAGGAGGGAGGTGTCTCATACCAAGGTCTGGTAATAAAGGATGGATCACTGTATATTTTTTTTTTCTTTTTTTCGTACTTTTCATCACAAGGAAAGGAAATAGTGTAAGAAGGAAAGCAAATAATCAAAATAAAAATTCTAAAACTCAAAAATTCCCCAGTGTAGGAGCATGATAGAATAGGCAGTGCAGTATCTTTTGAAGTCTTCCTGAGGTGATGACTTCGTTATGCTACATCTATCTATGAACAAGCAGGGGTAATGTGACTCCTTTTCCAAAAAAATGCCCCAGTGTCGAGGTGCAATGGAGCTTTTCTGATAAGTACTTGGGCCTATGAGGAGCCATGTGTGTTTGATGAGCTAGTATCGAGAAAAGTTCCTTGATACTATCATTGAACCAAGGAAGGTCGTTATATCAGTCATATATTGGCAATGTCAAGTCCTTCATGGAAAAATTAGCAATGTCAGCACACAAAGTCACCTGGCAAGTGAAACTGAAACTACCAACTGGACAAAAGCCATCACGAATGAGGGGAAACCTATCCCGAAAGACTCAATATGGTATGGGGAATGGAAGACCTTCTCATGCAGACTTTCCCGACGAAGACCTTCTCATGATTCATAATGAAGAGCCCGACAAGACTTCATGGACCTTTTACTTTGATGGCACTCTAAATCATAAAGTGAAAGGCATCGGGATAGTCCTGCTGAGCCCAGGAGTTGTCATACCGAAAGCCTTTCAACTCGACTTCCCGGTCACTAATAACGTTGTAAAATATGAACCCTTCATTGCTAGACTACGAGCAGCACTACAGCTAGGTGTCAAGTAGTTGAAGAAAATTGGCGACTCCAAACTTCTAATATCACAAGTCATCAGGGAATGGAAGACCAAATAAAGAAGAATGATGGCTTAGAAAACGAGCTCGTAGATCTCTTTCACGCACATCCCTAGACTAGAGAACGAGCTCGCAGATTCTCTCATTAGACTAGCCTCAGTAATACAAATACCAGCACACGAAGAAAGTGGCTGTCGAGAGGATCTCTAATCCTCTCAAAAGGCTCCTGAGTAGTTTTGGAACTATCAACAAGATTAAAAATCGAACCGCTCTCGAGGAATGGCCACCTTTCACCCGTCGACAAGTAGGAACTACCTGTCGACATTTCCCCCAATCCTATCGTAAATCAACTTTTTCTTGTTAAAACCTAACGACAACTTCATTTTCCATCATTCGACACCTTCTCTTTGTGCTGAGAGTTACTCTGGCGATTTTTCCCATTTTTTCTTTCTCCCTCTCCACCTCACTGGCAGTTATCGCAACCTCCTAGCAAATTTCCACATTGTTTCAATCCATCAAAAGCTACATTTTGTACCTGATTCGAGCTATTTTGGTCCCTCGCCCATCAAGATATCGCAAACACTAGATCTCTGTAGGTAAGCTTCCCTTTTACTTTGCTCTATTGTTTTAAGTTTGGGAGTTTATATTGTGAATCCGGAGGAATAATTTGAGAATCCTCAAAATCTTGGGTGGTGATTAGTTGTGAATTTGAAGAATTTGAGCAATCAATGGATGAGCAAGAGGACGTCTTAGCAAATCTTTTCAAAATGCCTTCTAAATCCACCACCAAAGCCACTAGGATACCCGTTAGGCAACCTGTAAAGCCTAAGGAGACCCCCTGCAAAAAGGAAACTTGCCAGGGACGAAGCTGGGCAGACTACAAGACCAAAGAAGACAAGAAAGGTCCAAATTAGTGAAGAAGAGATTGAGGAAGCCTCTGCGACAGTATCAGCCACTGAGCCTAGAGTCCCTGAGTTGGAGGTCAATGTCAACTTGTCCACACCCAATGAAGTTGTGGATAAATTAAATTTGATCCCTGAAACCATTTTCGACACCCCCTATTTTTCTAAGCTTGGGGAGTGTCAGGGTACGTTGAATTATCTGGTGAAGGCAGGCCTGACACCCATGATGAGCCCATTAAATGAAAAGTCTTATCCCAGGCTGGTTAAGTTGTGGTATTAGAATCTAGAGAAAAAAACCAAGCCAAATTCTCTGAAGCCCTACCTGGTAATCTTGATTGATCATATAAAAATGGTGGTGGATTATAGAGACATAGGGATAGCATTAGGAGTCCCTTCTGTTTATGACCCAGTTTATGGCCTGGTTGCATCTGAGAATGTCTCTTTCAAATCAATGGCCAGGCTGCTGACTCAAGGCATTGTAGGGTTTGGGGACTCAATTAGGAGAAGAGATTTATCCCCTAGCTTGCAGTTTTTTGATTCAATTTTGTGAAAGAATGTCTATGTTAGTGGTCATCAGCAAGAGAGAAGAACGCCAATAGTGGATACCCTGTACTTCTTCGCTAAAGGGCAATTTGTTAATGCTGCCTGGTTGGTGTTTGAAGCAATGATAGATGTGAATGATAAATGTAAAAAAGCTCAAGCCCTACTGGGGCTTCCCCACAAAGAAGCTCGTCATGGCTTTGCTTAGAGTAAGGGATTCGTGTTTAAAGAAAATGAGAAAGTAGAGAAGGTGAAGCCCAGTTGTTTGCAAAGTGGGCTTTGGTCCAATGGGACCCTCATTGGTAAAGGCACCCACAAGTCAACTTAGAGATTGAGGAAGAAACTCCCCGACACCTCTCAAGGTTCTCGAAGTTTAGCACCCCCCTGCTGAGCTTCCATTCATATCCTCTCTGACCCTCATTCACCCCGACCAGTGATCTGCATTTCTCTATGGCTAGTTCCATTGCTACAAGCTCCACCATCCCTCCATCTCTCACACCAATCATCCCCCCTTCTTTTCCTTCCTTGCCAGTTCCCATTCCCCACAATAGTCCAGTTGTTGGCGGATTCTGAGTTTGTGCTTGCTTTATTGGTTGGAGGTAAAAGTGATTTAAAAATCAAAGAAAGAGTAAAACAGGGGATGGAATCAGCACAACTAAGAAATCCTAGACCTGCAAGATACAGGGTCCATTGTAGCAAGTTTTGATAAGTAAGAGTTTGTCCCACAGGGAAAGGTGATCTACAGCTCCAAAGGAGCCATCTCTAGTAGTCCCTCCAAATCTAGCAGTCTTAAAAAGGAGGGGAGTTTAAGGTCACTTATTCTAGGTATTCTAAGGTAACCTAATGTCTACACTATAGAAAGGGGTGAGAGGATGGATGGAGTGTGGAAAATAAATATAAAAGGGTGAGAAGTATGTTATTGAGCCTAGATCAGAGGAGTTTTATAACTCAAATTTAGATATGATGTTATAGAAGTCCTGTCCAATGGCTATATTATCGCCACTGAGGAGAATGAATTCAACCCATCACTTCTGCCATGATTCAATCCCTTAAGGTTAGAACCTGTCCACTCAAATGGTCACAAACTATCCCATAGGGGAACCACAATCCAGGGATGGGTCAAAACAAAATAAGTTAATCATTGTAGGCACTATTTCATCCAGGCTACCAGCTCAAGAATCCATAGGGAACTTTAACCTCTAAAGCTCTATGTGTGGGGCTAAGGCTGTATAGGACCATGATAGCCCAGACACATAGAACCAACAAGAGATTGAGTGCAAACTTCGATCTAGCTGTCCATTGCTTGAGTGAGGCTACAATGGTCAAGTCACAAGCCTACAATCTCTACAACCAGATCAGATCTAACATCTGATAGTGAATCTATACAAATATAGGGGAGTCTGGCTCTGTACAATCCCCCACCAGGCTTCTACAAGCTCAGGTGTAAAAAAGAAGGATCCATCTTGGATCGATGGATTAGAATAACCCTAAGGCTATAACCTGTCCACTTGAATGGTCACAGACTATCCCAGAGGCTCGGGGCCCAAGACAAAACAAGAATATCGCTGCCACCACCATGGTCACCAGGCTACCAGCTCAAGCTCCCATGGGGATTTCAGATCTAGTGGGTCCTGTGGTGGGCGAACGATAGGACCATGATAGCCTGCATACACAAAGGTCACTTGGATCCGAATGGCCCTTAGAATCAGTCCTCCATTGCTTTGAAACATAGCCAAAGCAATGGCGATCACAAGGCATTCAAACACAAATCCCACAAAGTACAAATCCTATTACAGAACTTCCATTAATCTAGCTCAAAATGCATACAAAGACATAGCCAGCAAGTGCTGGACTATGGAGAGAAGGAAAAAAAAGAAAAAGAAAACTACTTACAGCTACAAAAGAAAAGAAAAACTATCTCAGATCAAGTCTCCAAGAAATGAGAGGTGTTCCTAGCTATTCCAGGATGTAGCTCTCTATAAACCGACTCTTTCAAACCTAAGCTAAGTATGGGTTTATATAGCAGTTGTGTGGCCGCACATTAGGGTTAGGAAACCTTAATTTTAATGATGCCATGTGGCCTAATAGTGATCCTTGGATGCCTCGAGGCGCGTGCAAAGAGATTTGAGCATGGGAGTGCGTACCGTAATCGCTAGAAATTCCCAGAAGGTCCTCTACTGAAGAGATGGAAGTTAAGGTTCAGAGCTTCGCTAGGTAGCCATTGTTTCCCAGACTTGTCGCGTGGTAGCTTTTACTCTTTGCGAGGATGGTTTGACATTGAAGCTTCAGCCGTCGCGAGGTTGAGTAGACATCAAAGCCTCAGATGTCGCGAGGTTGGAGCTCAAGCAGTCATGTAGGTAGTCATGATCAGTTGATCTTCACGAGGATAGATTTGAATAGTGCGAGAGCTTAGCGAGCACTTCTCTTCACTGGACTTCACGAGTTGCCTCACGAGGCTTTAAGGAGTTTTGAACTGCACGAGGTTCCATCTCTTAATTGATCTTTGCGAGGATGGCTTTGCCTTCGCAAGGATGCTTTCTTCTTGAATGGTGTAAGAACTACGCGAGGAGTTCCCTTCTAATAATTGCATCCCGCGGCAACTGCGCGACAGCTGCGTGAGGAGTCTTCTGAAGCTCTCTCTTCTCAGCCGTTCTGAGTGAACTGTGCGAGGTTGAGAGAGGTCTGCTTTGAACAGCGTGAGATTACGTGATGTGTTCTACTCTTGGGCTTCACGAGAGCTGCATGAGTTTGTGCTTCTGAAGCTCTTCAGTCAATCATCTGCGCGAGAAGTTGTTGTAGAGTCTTGGGATGCTCAGTTGGACTACGCGAGGCATATTTTTCCTGAATCCTCTAAAGCTTGGGTCAGCTGTGCGAGGCTCATTTCAGGTCTAGATTCAGAGTTCATCCTTCTGAGGGACTTTTGGTGCTAAAACCGGCTCCTTAGCAGGATTCCTGGCCTTATTTCACTACTGGTTATTACCTACATAAAACACTTTACAAGAACTTATTAGGTGGCTATGGGTCTAATCAAATGTTAAGTTAAGGGGTGAAAAGTGGTACTTTTCAGGTCTTAACACCAGTCTCCCTATCCACAACCATTTCCACATCCACCCCATATTTAGCTCCTTCTCTCACAGACCCCATCCCTACTTTACCCTCATTCACCATTCCAGCTAGCTCATTTACATCAACCACTATCCCTTTCAGCCCTTCCATGCCTTCTCTACTATTCACTCCCCTTGCGAGTGAGCCAATTTTTTCCATCTCACCTGCCCTAACCCAAGACCTATCAACCACTGAAGGATTTTCATCCCTGATGACATCCATAGTGGAGGGTATTGGGCATGACTATAATCCACTACCTGACTCTCCACAACCCACATTCCCCCATTTTTTTCATTCTTAACCTCCTTCAACCTCTGACTAGCATGACCTCACTTTCTCATTTCCACTACCCCCTCTCTCCCAACACCCACCTGCTATCAAACCTGACCCCTTACCCAAAATCCTAGACCTCCTCCAATCAATACAATCCCATGTCATAGCCAATACCACTACCCAATCTTCCATTAAGGCCACACTCTTATCCATAACTTCCACCCTTCTCAACCAGCCCCAATCTCCCAAACCTTGGCGCACCATCCAATCTTCATTGAACAATTTAGCCCAACCAGCCCCACAGCCACCCATTCATGTAGCTACCCCACCTACTTCTTCCCCATACCATATTGCAGAGGTCACTCCACCTGCCTTCACAGATGCCTCCACCAAAACTGACCCTGAATCTCCTCCACCCCATTTCCCACCTAACCCTATCATTTTATCTTCCCCTGAGAAACTGGCATCCTACCTTCCCTCATCTTCCTCCCCTCCCCTCCCTTCCCTCCCCATTGTTCCCATTCCTTCTACATTCTCCCTTACCTAACTCTTTGCATGCAATGCGGGATAATCCCTACATCCATAGGGATGTCTTAAGAGGAATGGCTGCTCTCCACGCTTCCCTTGAAGGAACTTATGAGGAGAGGATTGCTGACATGGAGCTAGAGCACAGAATCCTGCTCCGGGATATCTCGCAAGGTTCGAAGAAAATACTGGTTCGTTATGAGTAAGCAAAACTACTTGTTGACGTTGAGCGTCTCATTGCCACAGCCAAGAAGAAGCAAGTTGAATTCCTCTAGAAAAAATTGAACAATGCCCAGGAGATAAATAAAGCCACCCAAGAACTCGCTGAGTCCAATCTCCTTTACGCACAGAAGAAATTTGAAATTCTGGAGAGAAGGATTGTTGTGTTGACCTCTCAACCATTTCAGCCAACCCCCCTAGCTACTGCTCCTCCCTCCAATCCCACTTCCACTCAACCTACTCCTACTCCACCTGTGGATGTTGCTCCTCCCCACACTGAGCCTGCCCCTCCAGAGCCTAAGCGAACTTCTTTAAGGAGAAAGGTCACTGCAAAAAGATCTGTCCCATCTAGTGCTACTTTAAAGAAGGACAAAGGACCTGCAGCCCAGTCTAAGGAGGTACCAAGCCAGACAACCCCGAAGCCCCAACCCAAGAAGAAAAGACCTCTCTCCAATGAAGACTTGAGGAAACTAGCTAATCTCTATGAATGGCCTGATGATGCTTGCAAAAAATTGTAGCATGCTTTAGTTTTCTTCCTGTAGATTTACTTTTTGGTGCTGCATACTCCCTGTAGATATTTTAATATAATTTCTTTTTGATGTTGCTTAGTTTCTTTAATGTTTATGCCTTTTCTTTGTTTTCTTTCTCTGTGTACTTATGTTGTTACCATGCTGCACTACATCATTCTCTCTGAACAGTGAGGACACTGCTCCTCACAGGTTTGGGGGTGTGGCAAAGTACACCTTGCCAATAGGATAGTTAATGTTGGTGCAGCCATAATTGAACAAACATCTGTGAAAATTGAAAGGAAAATTCCAACCTAATTTTTCTTTATAAGAGGAAATGGAAAACTTTTTAAACTAAAAGTGTTGGAGTTCCAACATGTGCAGGAAGTAAATGTCAAGAATTTTTCGAAAATTAGTGCTTTGTGAACTTGAAAAAGAGAAAATTTTGAGGTTATACCACCCCAGAAATCTGATGGAAGACCACATCTAGTGAGGTTTGGGCATGAAATTTTTTTTTTCTTTGAGGAGTGTCTTGGCAACATTTCTTTATGCTCCAAGGACTGATTAGACCTTGCTCTGATCACTAGAAGTTAGGCAATTCCAAGTTGAAATAGCTTGACAGCACTCATAACATTGAGGACATGAAGTAAGGTCATCCCTTGGATAGTTTGAGCCTAAAATGCCCCACCTTTGAACTACCCTTGACACACACCTTTTGAGCTTTAAAATTCCCTGTTTTCTTTGATAAAAACCAGAAATTTGAACCCAAAAATCTCTCGACCTGATTTAGTTCACCCTCAATCTGAGAAGTCATGAAATAAAAGGAGAAGTGAGGTTAGAGGTGCAAGGTTCGATGTTTGGTTAAAAGAAAAAGAAAGTATATTTGAAGGCTAGTGTGATATATAGTTGTGGCATTCCAACTCATAAAAAAAAAAAAAAAACAAACAAAAAAGCAAAACAAAAGGAATGAGAAAGAGAAGTCACTTCATTGAAAGAATGAAAAGAGGATTAGAAACTGATCACTTCAAATTCGAAAATTCAAGAAATAGATAGAATTGTGCTGAAATGAAGATGGTGAAGTCATGAACCACATCCTTACCTTTACTGATTTCTCAATTTGAATCCTTTTTGCCCCTTAATTCTTTTACAAATTTCACCCATAAGCCACATTACAACCTAATAAAAAGACCTTACAGATCTGAAATTAATTGAGCTGTCATATAGAGATGAGAAATTGTTTAATCTATGGTAAAAAGGGTTAGGGAATTTCATAAATTAGAGCAATGCCTATGCTCATGCTTGTAGTCCTATTTGAGGGTTGTAACTGTTCTTAGGCTCAGTGAATCGATACACCCTTCTATTTTTGATTAAGAGTGCCTACCCAGTAAGATTTGGGTTTGACGTCAAGTTTGTTGGGGGCATAATTGGCACATGATTCTCAATTTAATGGTAAACTTTGCACTATTTTTCACACAAATTACTTGGACATGAACTAAGTGCCTATGAAGGATCCAC
Source organism: Chloranthus sessilifolius (assembly GCA_021018995.1). Classification (NCBI taxonomy): domain Eukaryota; kingdom Viridiplantae; phylum Streptophyta; class Magnoliopsida; order Chloranthales; family Chloranthaceae; genus Chloranthus; species Chloranthus sessilifolius. Next base: position 27,793,675 of record CM037587.1, on the reverse strand, counting down.
AACAGTACCTTGGTTTAAACTGTCATATTTTTGCTGAGAATCCTCTAAAAACTTATTGGACAAAGGTGTGGATTGAACTTTATGATTGCTTGCTGCTTGCTTCAATATTCTGCACTAATATTAACTGACCTTATTGGAGAAGTTTGTGGGTAACTTCACTATAAACCCTCAGGAGACTTCACTCCTCCACTTGGGATCACCTAGGGATTTAAAAGGCTTGATGCATATGCTAAATGCATCTGTGTTCCCTACAAAAGTGGCATTTTTGATTTTCAATGATTGTTTTGACTTTCTCCTTTACTCAGGGACTAGCAAAACTTAGGTTTGGGGGTGTGTTAAGCAGTGAAAAATACCATTTTTTCACCTCCTAACCTAACCTTTGGAAGACCCTTGAGGTGTTTAATAATGTGTTTCAAGTAAGTTTTGTAGATAAGTAATCAATTGCAGCCTTATCACAGACAGCCAATAAAAAGGGCCAAATAAGTAATCTGCAGCCTCAACCTGTGCTCAAACTCCAACAATCAACAAAGCCTTAGAAACTCATTGAAGGCCATGAACCCAACTGGGTGCACTTGAGACCAAGTACAATGCCAAGGGATGAAGATTGAATCCACCCAGAGGTGACTGAGGGCAAGACAGATGAAAGACACAACACATTAGAAGTACGTGCCAGTCAAGAAAGCAAAGAAATCAAGCTGTCGAGGGGTTCTCTTAAGCTACTGAGAGGATCTGGTGCCTAAATGAGAAGATAGCGAGAGGAGCGATTCACATGTCGAGAGGTTCAACTGAACCCGTCGTGCAATACACTCAATCCTATCGATACCTGCTAGGTGTGGTCCTCGAGAGGATGAAAGGAAGCTGTCGATAGGATATGCAACAACCAATCGACGAGTCGACCATAACTTGTCGAGGGGATGAATGAAATGATTTTCAATCCTATCGACAAGCACCGTCAATCCTCTCGATAGGTCTACAAACCAATCGATTTGCATGCAAAGCAAAACAAAACCTGTCGAGAGGATCCCAAAACCTCTCGACACTCGATTTGGGGAACTTCTCAGTTCTTTCTTCAGCAGTTGTCCACACCAAAAGCCAGTGCACCCTGGGGGTATTTTTGGCACACAATGGGCCATGCGCGGAAACCGTAATGGTATCACACGTACTTGTCAGATGAGAGTCAACGGGAGAAGAGCTTCTAAAATAAAAATCGGCCACAACAATATAACAGAATTATTCCCTTGCATTTTGATTGGCTGAAATGGATCTGAGGACAGAGGAGGAGAGTATAAAAGCTTAGAGAAAATGCAAAAGAAACAATCTAGAAATTGAGAAAATCAGAGCTTAAGGCGAGATCCATTTTTCAAAAATTCTCCCTTCTTCCTCCTTTCTCCCTTCTCTCTTTAGCCAATCATGAGTGGCTAAACTCTTCTTAGTAGTTAGCGCGAGGTCTTAAGCTGTAAATTGAGAGATTCAAAGGCATTTTATGAAACTGTAAGATGCACAGATTGTAGATCTGAGCACAATCGTGTTGTAATTTTGCAATATAATTATGGATTTTAAAGGTGATTCTGATCTATATTTCAATTTTTCGTATTTGTTTTCCCTGGGTTGGATATTCCTGTAGATGTTAGCCTATGAGGGTCTCATATCCTGGCATCTATAGCATTTACAATGGTTTTCTTATTCTAATCAAGTTCTTTGAAGCGGAACAATCACTAGGATGGTCTGTGACCATTAAAGTGGACAGATCATAGCCTTAGGATTACTTCAATTCTCTGATTGAGATTGGATTCTTATACCTCACCTCTGCCTGGGTAACCTGGGAAGCTGGGAGCCAGAAAAGAGGATTATAGCAAATCAGATCTTAGCATTGCCATTGATTCCTTTGATTGTTAGTGAGAGACCAATACCCATAGCTATTGTTCTCATCCTTTGATTTTTTCATCTCTTCTATATCTCCCCTGATCTCTGTGTTGAATTAGATTTGGATCAGTAGCACTTAATTCTATAGTTTGTTATTAAAGTGACAAAACCCCAAAACCTCTCTTCTTTCTTAGATTAGAATAGAGTGCCAGATCCACTCTAGATCTGGAGATTTACGAAAAGTTATACCACATTTCCCTGTGGACATATCCTTACTTACCCTTTTAAAACTTACATATCCTTACATAGCCCTGAATACTTGCAGGTCTGTGAGTTTGTTTTCCTTGGTGTGTGTGCAATCCATAGATTCTATAATTGTTTGATTTTAAACACCTTTTGAGCACAAGGTAAACGGCCCAACATAGCCCAGGTAAGGAACCGCTTCCTACCAATTGAGATGATCTCTAAAACTGCATTGTTGGTTATATCCGATTTCCTTGTATCCTAATAGCAGGCCAGTTTTACTGATCTTGTACAAAACGCCAACAAATGTGAAGATGCAGTGAGAGAGGGACGTTTGAATAAAACTATGGCATGTGGGGCCCACAAATTTATCGAGCAAAGGAATGAGAAGAGAACAAGGGCAGAGGTTCAAGCATTAATGATCTCACACCCCATCACAAGCATAACACCATTCCAGTATGAGGCAGTAGAGCAAGCCTAGCATGGGTAGAGCCAGCCCAAAGACCTAGGAATGGCGTAGGGGCACAGATTACCCCCGAACAGAGAAGTGCCTGATGTAACTGTGTATTCACTCCCTTGGGGCAATCCCTCAATATCCTATTGCCCATATTGATCAAAAGGGTTTGGTTACCCCATTTCACCTTGGATCGGATCCACATAATTTACCATTTTATCACCCTTAACTTAGTGATGCTAGACCCCAGTTTGCTACTAATAAGATGATAAATATGTAGATATTTAGAATAGATAGCAGAATAGAGCCAAAGTATTAATCTTTGTCAAAATGAACTCAAAATGTAATAAGAAAGACGATCATATTCAGATATGACCAATCACAGTAAGAACTAGTATGAAAGCTGAAGGAGTGTTTACGTCCAATCGTAATCATGACAGAACAAAAAAGAAGAAGAAAAGAAGAAATCAGCTTCACGATTCTTCAGAAAATGTTTAAAGGCTGGAAGACACGAAGCCAGGATACGATCATGCATAAGAATGAAAGAAGGAGAAATCGTATTGAAGAAAAGAAGTAATCATAATTACGATTGTGTATTATTAAAGCTCCTGCTACTGCTGATTACATGAGAACTACACCGCCATGCACAAAATTAGAAGATCACTTGAATTAGAAGTCTGGCAACCCACGAATCTGAGAAGATTAGCAAAAGATTCCTACAGATCTCTGCTATTGAAAATAAGGAGAAAAGTCTCGCGCACATCTACTATCCAAAGCAAGGAAGAACTAAGATTAAAAGTTCTAGTCTTTTAGAAATCTTTTGTTTTTAGTAGTTTTCCTTTATTAGAATTTGAATAATGTAAAACCCTTATGATCTATAAATAAAAGGGCTCAGTGTAGGAGAAAACTTATCCAAGGAATTCTTAGCATCAATTGATAACTGAGGTTGGAATTTTAGAAAATCACCTAAGAGTAGTTTTTATTAAGTACAATCGTCCACAGATTTCTGAAAGTCTTCCCTGAAAACCAGGACCGAAGAGTCTGAAAGATCAATCCTTTGGATGGCTATACATTGTTTTCTAGTTTAGATTTACTTTTTTTACATTTTACTGCTTTGTAAACATCTAGGAGTTCTTGATTTTAATTGACAACTAAAGTCTCGAATTTACAAATTAGTGTAACAATTTTTATTTTCCATTTTCAGTTTTCCTGAGTTTGATTGACGCCCAAATTTCTGAAAGATTGTTGATTAGTATAAATCCGTGTTGAGGAAATCTAGTTTTTGATTGACGCCCAAATTCTAGAGGACTGAGATATAGTGTAACGGTATTTTACTTTTGTAAGCATCCGAGAACTGAAAGATTGTGATTGATGACCATAATCTGGAAGTAGGAGGATTTAGATTTACTTTTCTCACAAGTAGTTTAACAACCATTCTTTTATTCATATTTCTCAACCTTTAAAAGACAAATAAAAATTTCACCACAAAAAAAGAAGAAAAAAAGAAATTGACCCTCCCTATGGGAACGATCGTATATTAGTGCTACAATTTATGTTGTGTGCTTGCAATAGGTTAAGGCTAAGTACAATTAAAGCCTCATCAAATTTTCGCGTCTCTGTCAGGGAGGCGATAATTTAGGTTTTTTTTTTCTTTCTTTATGAAAACCAATATTTATCTCTCTTTTTATTTTCTTTATATTTTTACTTTCTTTAATCACTTCTTAATCTTTTGTAAGTTTATTCGGACCAACTAATCAAGGGTTTCGACACTTCTTCTGATAATAGAAGATAGTGGCTCATATTTATTTTCTCTCTCTACTTTCTAAAATAAAAATTAGATAAAAATTAAAAACACAAAAATATATACCTTTCTAGTTTATGCATTACACTCGATCTCGAAGTTTAGAATTCTTCGAGTGTGATCTAGAAATTGAAAGGACTCTCTTGCATAACTTAGCTTCTAGCCAATCCTTCGGAAGAGAATCCCAAACCAGGGCTGACGATTGCCCTATCCAGACACATTTCAGCCCTGTTACTCTGACTGCGCCCTCTTGTATAGTTATACCAGAGGTAACAACTGATCAAAATTATGAGATCAAGCTCAATACACTTCATGCCTTACCCACTTTTCATGGGTTTGATCGAGAGGATCCCTATTAACACCTAAGGAATTTTATAGAACTTTACACTATGTTATAATTGTCAGCAACTAATAATGAGGCCATTAAATTATTACTGTTTTCCTTCTCACTCAAAGATAAAGCCAAGGCGTGGTCAATCTCGTTGCCCATTAGAAGTATTACCACTTGGAAAGGATTCCAGTCCAAGTTTTTGAACGAGTGCTTTTCGATTGGTAAAACTAATCAGATTTGCCAGACAATTCAGGACTTTAGGCAATTGCCTAGAGAAATATTCCATCAGACCTGGGAATGCATGAATGACTTATTAAGAAAATGTCCTCATCATGATGTGCCAAACTGGTCTATTGAGCAAAGTTTTTTATCAAGGGTTAAATGAGACTAACCAATCTACAGTTGATATCATAAGTGGAGGAGCCTTCATGGCTCAAAATGGCTAGCAATCCTAGAATTCTTTTGAGAAACTAGATGTCAATTCAAAACAAAAATAAACTTTACTAAGATTTGACCCAGATGTGATTCGCCACACCCTGCTCATGAGGGGTGGTCTTTACGATATCTGTAAGGACAAAGTAAAGGAGGATGACATGAGTGATAAGGTTGCAGCACTGGAGTAACAAATAACATCATTAATGATTGCCAAACCAAGCACTCTTGAAAGACCTACAACAGCCTATTCAAATTGCGAGAACTTAACCTATACTCAGACACGGTGGAAAAACAACAAATTATGACCTTTTAGAAGGGAGATTACGGGAATACATGTAACCCATCATGGAGGAATCACTCAAGACTTAATTATGGTTTCATAAGTGGGGCACAACTAGCATCATTTGTTGTGCAGCCCCGATTCCCCCCAGCCCAAGTTTTCGACCAAAGACCTCAAATGCCGACTGTGCAACCATAATTTGGTCCACTGAGCAATACATCAGATTCCACTATTTTTTAGATCCTTCAGGATTTGTAACAACAGTCACATTAGCATTTAAAAGACTTACCCCAACTAGCTCAATTCTCTCAGGTACTTCATTCACATACCCAATCCATCGTGAAGTTTGTAACACCCTAGAAATTTTGAACCCGAATTCTCCGAGTAGGTACTAGTACTCGAGACCAGAAACAATTTATGGTCAATAATCAAGATAAAGTCGTTAATGAGAATTGGTTATCTTTGGAATAGGACCTAATCATTAAATTGTGTAACTAGTACACATACACCTTTAGAGCACCCCTAGTGTGCTTCAGTTTTAAATTTTGTTGTAAGGACTAATACACTGAAATTGGTGTGTCGACGGTACGCATAATCAAGACCCATGTGTAACACCCTGGTAAAGAGTTGGATTAGTAAACACAAGGTCAGGAGATCAAAACCTATTAGGAACATTAAATCTTAATGTTTATTTGTTTTAAAGGCTAATACATTGAAATTGGTGTATCAGCTATGCATAAAATAAAGACTCATGGGTATTTAAAGTAGTTCCCACGCACAACCTTGCATGCGTTGAGTGGACTTCTTCTAAACCTCCTTCAAAATCCACCCTGGTTTTATTTTGGAGAACCCTCAAACCGATTCCAAAATTTTAGAAACGCAAGCCATTCGAGATGACTACGATCTTTCTTGAAGAAACCTCTGCGATAATCGTTCAACGAAGAATAATTGCCACTATGTCGACATCATCACGCTGCATGATTGTCGAAATCCTATGATCAAGAACATGTAAATGATGAAAACTTTGTCAACAAAGACTGGAGACTTCGCTTGCGATGAATCCACAACGTTAAATGCCTTAACTTCATCTCGTAAACCTCGATTTCATAAGTTAGGACTGATCCAGTCAATTCTAGAATTTCATGAAAAGAAATTCTGACGATCGGAAGCGTGAGAGGCATGGTACCCAAATTCCTTTGATTCTTTATGTTTCGGATGTTGCATGTGCATGAAATTAGAGTAGAAAGTCATGATTTAAATTCCTAACATGAAAATTAGGTTAAATTTCATGTTTAGGCTAGTTGTATGTTAGAACATTAGGACTTTCGGCTAAGAAGAAAGAAGCAAAGAAGGGGTGAATTGATCTGGCTCGCCGCGGTGAGAAGTGTGCTGAAGTTGTCGCCACGGCGAGTTCTAGTTGGATTTACAGGCCATTTTGGCTTTGTGAATACTCGCCACAATGAGGCACTGTGTGTCATAGGGAACCTGGACACCTCGCCACGGTGACATTGTAGCTCACTGCAGCGAGGTACTCTATTCTTATGAGTCTTTGTTTTGTTCCTTCTGAGCTTTTAAATTCGTGTTTTGTGCCACGTACGATTCGTTAACGCTTACGGTATGTATGATGTGTTATCTAGGGTAAACACGAAGTACCTTTGAAGGGAATTTGGCTTGGATTCGAGCCATTGTGTTCGCAAGTTTTTTACTTAAGGTAGGGAAGAATACTTTTGCCCAATTATATGCTTTCTCGAATTCGTGCCACTGATGCAATTATTTAAATGCATTATATTTTCCAGCAATGCTATATATAAAATTCTTTAAATGTTATGCTTTAAATGCTTCAATTTGAATTCTGCACATGTCTTACATGATTCCTGTACTCCGTACTTTGATATATCATTGTATTCGTTGTATATACTATCTGCTTTTTGTATTTGTTTCGATTCCTTGTTATCCGTTTAGTCTCGGGACAAGTGACCCTGTTACCATAGCTCAGGGGCTTGGCATTTCAGCTTGACATTTTCAACACAAGTGACCCTATTAACGTAGCTTAGGGGCTTGGCATTTTCGGCACAAGTGACCCTGTTAATGTAGCTTAGGGGCTTGGCATTCCAACACAAGTGACCCTATTAACGTAGCTCAGGGGCTTGGCATTTCGGCACAAGTGACCCTGCTAACATAGCTCAGGGGCTTGGCTCTTCGACACAACTCCTCGACCTTTGTACACGTACTCATGACTTATTCATTTGATATGTCCCGATTCTTGTTTTGAATTCTGAACCTGATAAGAATTGACCCGACATGCATTATTTTGAGTATGTTATCCGCATTTATGATAATATATGTTTTGATAATATTATTTAGCTCTTTGTTTTGGAAATCCAATTTATTTTTGATGAGACATGAATTTGAATTGTTTTACTTATGTGTCCAGATCATGAATAAGAATGATAAGATGTAATTTAACACTATTTTTCTCCCTACTGAGCTTGGACTGTAGCTCATTCCTCGACTATACATCGCAGTTGCAGGAGTAGACCTTGAGAGGAATCTAGAATAAGAGGAGTATCCATATTATAACCCTGAGGAAGAAGAACAACCTGAGGAGTTCTTCCCTTAGTTCAGTTCTGTGGATTCCTGCTTAGTGCGTGTTGCAATCTCCAATGTGCTTACTTTATTTGTTGGTGGTAAAAGCAATTTAAAATCAAAGTAAAATAGGGGATGGAATCAGCACAATTGAGAAATCTTAGACCTGCAAGATACAGGGTCCATTTGTAGCAAGTTTTGATAAGTAAGAGTTTGTCCCACGAAGGTGATCTCTGACTCCAAGGGAGCCATCTCTAGTAGTCCCTCCAGATCTGACTACAGATCTAGCAGTCCTAAAAGGAGGGGAGTTTAGGGTCACTTATTCTAAGTATCCTAAGGTAGCCTAATGAATTAACCACAGAAAGGGGTTGAGAAGATGGATGGAGTGAGGGAAAATAAATATAAAAGGGTGAGAAGTATGCTATTGGATTTAGATCTGCTGGAATTTATTACTCAGATCCAGATCGGCTGGTATAGAAATCCTGTCCAATGGCTACATTATCACCAAAGAGGAGAAAGAATTCAACTCATCCCTATGCCATGATCCAATCCCTCCAGGTTATAACCTGTCCACTTAAATGGTCACAGACTATCCCATAGGGGAACCACAATCCAGAGATGGGTCAAAACAAGTTAATCATTGTAGGCACTACTTCATCCAGGCTACAAGCTCAGGAATCCATAGGGAACCTCAACCTCTAAAGCTCTATGTGTGGGGCTAGGGTCAGAAGGACCATGATAGCCTGCATACATAGAACCAGCAAGAGATTGAGTACCACCTTAGATCTAGCTGTCCATTGCTTGAGTTGGACTAGAATGGTCCAGTCACAAGCCTACAATCTCCATACCCAGATCAGATCTAACATCTGATGGCGGGTCTATACTAATATAGGGGAGTCTACCTCTGTATAATCTCCTACCAGGCTACAAGCTCAGGCTCAAAGAAGAAGGATCCATTTTGGATCGGCGGATTGGATTCACCCTAAGGCTATAACCTGTCCACTTAAATGGTAACAGACTATCCCAGAGGCTATCCTCCTCACGGAGCCCAAAACAAAACAAGAATATTGCTGCCACCACCATGGTCACAAGGCTACCAGCTCAGGCTTCCATGGGGATTTCAGATCTAGTGGGTCCTGTGGTGCGGCTAAGGCTGTATAGGACAATGATAGCCCAGACACACAGGTCACTTCGATCTGAATGGGACCTTAGAATCAGTCCTCCATTGCTTTGAATCACAGCCAAAGTAATGGCAGATCACAAGGCAGCAGCCTTGCACAGAGCAACTCACAAACACATGAATCCCATAAAAGTGCAACACCCAATCACAAATTCCATTAATCTAAACTTAATAGGCATACAAAGGCATGGCCAGCAAGTGCTGAGCCATGGAGAGAAGAAGAAGAAAAAGGAAAACTACTTATAGCTACAGAAAAATAAGACTACAATGCTAAAAATAGAGCAAAAACTGAACTCTTCCTCCCCCTAAACCTAAACCAGGCTTAGGTTTATATAGCAGTGGGTGTGGCGGCGCATTAGGGTTAGGAAACCCTAATTTTAGCGATGCCACGCAGCCTATTAATGATCCTTGGAGGTCTCGGGGCACATGCACAGAGATTTGAGCGTGGGAGTGCGTGCCCTAATCGCTGGAAATCCCTAGAATGTCCTCTATAGAATGATGGAAGTTGGAGTTCAGAGCTTTGCCAGGTTACAGTCGATTCCCAGACTTGTCACGTGGTAGCTCTGTTCTTCGCGTGGTTGAGTTTAACATTAGAACTTCAGACGTCATGGGGTTGCAGCTTCTTAATGCTTTGAGCAGTCGCGACGTAGATAGTTAAGCTCTCGCTGGATTGGGCTTCGCGCGGTTGGATTGTTACTTGTGAATCGCACGAGAACTGCGTGAGCATTCCATTTCACTTCGTGAGGCTAACTCTGGCTTCGCGAGACTGCTTTCTTCCTGAACTGCACGACAGCTTCTTTTCTTGATAGATCTTTGCGAGGATCCTCGCGATAGCTTTGAGGCATTTCTGAATTGCGCGATAGGTTCTCTTGACATTTGCATCTCGCAGCTACTGTGCGACAGCTGCGCAAGGCAGGATTCTGAAGCTCTCTCTCCTCAGCTGTTTTGAGTGAACTGCACGAGGTTGATTTTAGGTCTTCTTGAACTACGCGAGACTGCGCGACCATTTACTCCTGAACTTCGTGAGAGCTGCGCAAAGTTGTGCTTCTGAAGCTCTTCTGTTACTCAACTGCGCGAGCACTTGTTGTGAAGTCTTGGGAAGCTCGCGAGGACTACGTGAAGCATAGTTTTCTGAATCCTCTAGAGCTTTGTCAGCTGCGCGAGGCATACCTCAGGTCAGGATTCATGGCTTATTCTTCTGAGGGACTTCTGGTGCCAATAATGGGCTCCTTAATAGGATTTATGGCCTTATTACACTGTTGTTTATTATCTACAGAAAACACTTAACAAACCTTTATTAGATGGCTAAGGGCCTAATCAAATGCTAAGTTAAGGGGTGAAAAGTAGTACTTTTCAGGTCTTAACACACCCCCAAACCTAATCTTTGCTAGTCCCTTAGCAAAGCTACATTAAAATAACTACAGAATTTAAATGCCACTTTCGTAGGGAGCACAGATACATTTAGCATATGTACGTGATCCCTAGTGGAGGAGTGAAGTCTCCTGAGGGTTTTCAGTGAAGACACCCACAAACTTCTCAATGAGACAGTTAACAAAAGTGTATTATTATCAAGTGAGCAGTCAAGAAACAGAGTGAGTTCACCCTTGAATCAGTAAAAATATAAGAAATTCAAACACATTGGCTGCACAGAAATTTAAACAGTATAAGCTTCTCATGAAAGCACAACATTTCTAATCAATTTACACCAAAGAACAATTTACATGTGTGTTAGCACTGAGCTCATCACTGGATCAAAAATTAGGTTGTAGATCATACTTAATGCATTCAAGATCAGACCCAAAACTCTCCAGGGCATACTCTCATAAAGAACTGTTGAGGGTTTCATTTTCTCTCAAGCTCAAGAGCAGTTACATCCCCCAAATGGGTTTGTAAGCATGAGCATAGGCATAGCTCTGAAGTTTTGGCATCATTGATAGATCATCACCATAGATTGGATAACTCTTTACTCCACATGACAGCTCACTCAACTTTGGATCACAAGGGCTTTAACTGGGCTGTAATGTGGCTTATGGAGTGGGGTTAAAAAGAATGAAAGGTTGAAAAGGGGTTCAAAATTGAGAAATCAGTAGGTGAAGGAGGTGATTCATGACTTCACCTTCTTTAATTTAGCTCCTTTCATCTTCTTTGAGGTTTTCAGATTTGAAGTGATCAGTTTCTCTTCTTGATTTTGATTTTTTCAATGAAAGTTCCCTCTTGACTCTTCTCTTACTCCTCTTCATTATTGTTTTCGTTTCTTTTTTATGCATTTTTCTTCTTTTTCTTTTGTTTTTGCTTTTCTGAAATGCCACCATTTTCTTAGTTACCATACTGCTAGAATTTGAGGTACTTCTTCTTTATTCACCTAATGTTGATCATAGCTAGTCCATCTTCAACTCTTGTTCCTTTACCTTCTGAGTTCTCAGAGTGAGGGTAAGGTTAAATCAGATACATAGGTTCAGGTGCAAGTACTCAGGTGTATTTTGAAGAAATTTAGGATTTAAGGCTCAAAGGGGGTATGGACAAGGGCAGTTTCCTTAAGGTTTGTCTGTTTAGGCTCAAACTGTCCAAGAGAAGGCCTTGATCATTTCCTAAGTCTCATGAGTGTTGTCAGTTGTTTCAATTTGGAGTTGCCTAACTTCTAGTGAGCACAGTGACTCAGCCAGTCCTTAGAGCTAGAAGAAATTGCCTTAGTCACTCCTCAAAGAAATTTTTTTTGTATAGGCCCAAATCTCACTGGTTATGGTCATCCTTTGAATTCTTAAGTATGTCCTTACCTTTAGCTTTCTCTAATGATTCACTAAGTACTGATATAAGTGAGTTTCCTTGGTGATCTCATCATGGAAATATGAAATTTTAAAAGTTTATACTGTCTAAAGTTTGGAAAAATTTTTAAATTTTATTATTGTTCTGATTCTTCAGTGAACATGGTTCCATTTCCATCTTACTCACAAGGTTCTGGTGCACTTAGGTTAACTATTCCATTGGCAGGATCTGCCTGCCACACCCCTAAACCTATGAGGAGCAGTGTCCTCACTGGTTCAAAGGTGGGCGTGCAACAAATTTATTAAGGGCATAATAAAAGGACGTAACATGAAACAAACAGACAAGAGACAAGGGAAAATAGTAATGACAAAAGGAGAAGATCTATTATACGAGAGAAAGGTACCAAATGAAAGACAAAAGAAAAAAAAAAAAATACAGAAACAGCAAAAATCCTATGTACAAGCTAATCGAAGCCTGAATCAAAACCGGTCCCAACCCATCCTCTTGGCATGCTCTTGAAGGAGAGCCTCTTCCTCTTTCTTCTTTCGTGCCCACTCTTCCTTCCGTTGGGCATCAGTTTTGGGCATGGTTGGTGCCCTGACCCTCATTTTTCGGGTCTTTGGTGCAGGAGGGATCACTGAAGATTTGTCTCTGGTTTGCTCCGATGATTTGATAGGACTTTTGCCTTTGGGACTCTTCCCTTTTGAGCCCTTCCCTTTGGAGGCTAGCCCTTGCTGAGCCTGAGGGGGAATAAGAGGAGATTTAGCTTTTTCTGGCTCAGGAGGGACAAGCGGGCTCTTGCCTTTATCTTTCAGTGGTGGGGCCTCCTCAGACTGGGCAGATTGTTCTTTTCCAATTTTGATAGAGACAGTTGTATGAGTAGTCCTCTTAGCTGTAACTTTCCTTCTCTGAGGATAAGTTTGCTCAGCAGGGTCAGAAGAAGGAGGAGGAATAGGAGATTTAGCACTTGGATGCACAAGTGGGGCAGAGTCAGAATCTGAATCAGAGGGAAAGAGAACAATGGGGTCTAATCCAAGGGCTACAGCAGCCTGTCTGCGTTCATCTTCTGAAAGCAACCGACCATGGGGGTCATCCTGAGCAGAAGCTCTGGTGGCCTTTGGGGGTGGGGATGGTGGTGCAGGCTTTTTTTCTTTTTGGGCAGCAGTGGCTCTTTTGGAGGGAGAAGGTTTCTTGGGAGGAGCCCATTTTCTCTTGGGTGCAGGAGATTTGGTAGGGGGAGGCACTGGAGCAAGAGGTGGTGGAGGTTCTTGAGTAGGAGGTGGAAGAGGGGGTGGAGGAGGAGGTGGAGGAGGAGGAGATGTAGATGTAGGAGCGAGGGAGTGGAAGAGGATGGCCCGGGGTGTGTGGAAGGTGGGGCCTTAGGGGGTGCTGTAGCAAGAGGGGTGGCTTCAATTGGTTGGCCTGTCAGAGATGCAATCTTTTTTTGCAAAATTTCAATTCATTTTTCAGCATAAAGGAGTTTGGCATCAGAAAGCCCCTTAGTGAGCTTGTGGATCTCCTCAGCATTGTTCAGCGTCTTTTCAAACATCCGGGCTCTCTTGTGCTCTAGCTCGGCATTGGCTTTCTCCATCTCCGCCTGCAGTTTATAGTAAGTTGCATCAGCCTTTGTCGCAGTGAGGGTCTCCAAAATTGACTCCCACCCCTTTGAAATATCTCTCAGCTTCTGCCTGTGAGCAAGCTTCAGGTCACTCATCTTCTGCAGCAACGGGTACTCAATGGATTGTCTGAGTTGGGCCATTCCCCTGAGAACATCCCACTTGATGTAGGCATTGTCCCTCATGGCATGGAGGAGGGTGAAGTAAGGAGGGGTGTAGTAGGAATGTCGTGGTAAGATTGGTAGAAATGGAGTGGAAGAAGTAGAAGGTGATTGGTCCTGTGGGGGTAAAGTGGAGGCTGCAGTGATGAAGTCTAGTTGAGGGGGAGGGGCAGAAGGTTCTGGGTCAGTTTATGCTGAGTGGTCAGTGAATTGAGGAGGGGGTAGGATAAAAGGTGGTATGGAAGGCATGGATGGAAAAGTAAATGAAGGGGGGTCACTAAAGGTGGGTGGTTCTGGGTAAGGGTAAAATGGAATGGAGAAGGGTCTGAATGGTAAGGGTGGGGTTAAAAATGTGTGGGGGTTAATGGGAAAGGTGGATGGGAAGGGAATGGGGTCTGTTTGGGTTGAGTGGTTGGTAAATTGTGGTGGGGGTAAAATGAGTGGGGGGAGGATAGGTAGGGTGGGGAAGGAGTGGTGGGGTATGGTGTCTTGGAGGGTGAGGGTTGTAGTTAAGTCAATGGGGGGAAAATCTGGTTGCATTGTGGAGTTAGAGGTGGAAGGGGACTGGATGTGAGGTGTAGGAGGTGTTTGGGCAGAGATGGGTGGTTTTATCAATATTTGAAGGGTGGATTTGATGGTGGTGATGTCAGTCTACATTTGGTCTTGGGTGAGTGTTTTGGTTGACAGTTGGGTTTGAATGTCATGTATTAAGGAAAGGATATGGGTAAGTGTGTCTGAGTGAGGTTGGGGTGGAGTATGAGAAGAAGAGGGAACAGGTTGGAAAGGGGAAGTAGGGGCATGATGGAAGGTTGTAGGAGGAGGAGATGGAGGTTCTGGTGAGTGATGTGGGGAAGGAAGTGGGGAATCTGGGAGAGGGATATCATGGGTTGGCATGGTGGCAAGCAAGGTAATCATGAAGGCCTGATATCCGGAAGTAGTGGCGAGGTTAAAGTCAAGGTCTGGGAGTGGAGGTGATATAGGGATGGCTGGGATGGTGGCTGGGTCAATGCGTGAGGTTTCTGTGGGAATGATAGGGGTGGTTGGTGTAGGTAAGGATATGGCAGGGGTGGTGTGAGAGGTTTTATTTTTAATATAGGTGATCAGGGGAGGGCTATCAGGGTTCAGTTCAGATGATGGGGGAATTGGGGGTGTGTATTGAGGTAATGTAGGTGAAGGTAAAGGGCTGTCATGGGGGTCAACACTTTCCTCCCAGGAACGAATCATAGGGAAATCTGGAGTGGGTATGGAAAAGGGAGATAATAGAGGAAAAGGGAAAGATGGAATAGGCAAAGAAACTGATGGATGGGCTGGTGTGGTGGATGGAGGTGTTGCTGCAGAGTCAGTAGTGACAGTAGCTTGCACCACCTTCTTGGGAGCAGGAGCTTTAGCCACCTTTTTGGGAGCAGGGGTGGCCTTTGAAACAGCAGTCCCCTCTCCTTTCTCAGAAGCAATATGAGCCTTCTTTTTCTTATTGGGATTCATCAGACTCCTGCTGATCCCCCATTGTCTCTTTGTGAAAGTAGTAGGGGGGAGGTCAATAGTTAACTCCCCCACTGGTATCTTGTATCCTCCCCTCAAGAGTAGTTTTGTGATTAGCTTTGCATAGGGGAGAGTGTGGAGCTTCTTTTTGTGCCCTAGCTTCACCATAATATCCTTCATGGCCTCAAACATCAACCTGGCAGCATGGAAACCGTGGCCCAGAGAAAAGGAATAAACACCATCAGCAATTGGGGTCCTCCTCTCCTGCTGATGGCCGGCACAATAAATGTTCTTTCGTAGAACTTGATCGATGAACAGAAGTTTAGGGTCCAGGTCTCTTCTCCTAATGGAATCCCCGATGGCCTTCAATCCTCTAGTAAGGGCATGTGCAATTGTATCAATGGGGGCACACACAGGGGGGCCATATCCACAGTTGGGGTCAATGATAGCAGGGATGCCCATCACTTCAAAATCAGCTCAGGACTTAGTAACATTTCAAAATTGTCAACTAACACAAGGAGGCCTAGCTGCCCACGGTGGTCTGGTCTAGCCCTAATGTGCTGGTAAAAGAGTTGCACTAGTCTACGGTAGGCTAGTGCAGGGATAGCTTGCAGCAGGGGGGTCAAACCAGCTTTGCACAGGAACTCAATGGCAGGGGCTGATAGAGGTTCCGTCTCAAAGAAAGATAGGTCAAAAACAACTTCAGGCTCCAAGGGAAGGGGAGTCAGGAGCTCAGAGGGTGTAGAGTAATCAAGTGTTAGTTCGGCCCCTTTCTGAACCACTTCTTTCCCTTTTTGCGACGTCGTTGAGGACTTGGCCTTCTTGGGAGTGAGCTCCATGGGAGCCTTATCCCTTGCTCTTTTCACAGGTGCGCTCTTCGGGGTCATGGAACTTCTCCTCTATGAATGTGTAGTTTGAAAAATGAAAAGCAAAGGTTGAGAACTGAGTCTTACCCTAAAACTTAGGGTTCTGTTCAATTGGATCCATGAAAAACCGCGAGAGCTCCAATCAGAGGGCAACTGGTGGACGAGGCTTTAGGAGCAAATCCCCTGAATTTGAAGGTGAATGATGGATTGTAGAAAGGATGCTAGATGAGAGAGATTAATGGGAGTCAGAGCTATGGTTTCGCTGGCTGGAGAAGAAAGAGAAAACAAAAAGGAAAGCAGCGCGAGATTGGATTATATAAATCGCGGGGCTCGGCGCGCTTTGAAAATATCAGCTCGCTGGATAGAAATGAGTGGGTCACGAGATTGGACTTTCATTTGGATTGCGCGAGAGAGTCTACACAATTGTATTGAATCTCGCGACAGCTTAGCAGGCTAACATCTTATGAACTGTGCGAGAAGAAACCACGCCTATTTTTCAGAACCTCGCGACAGCTAAAACAGTGACAAGGATCACACACCCATTAGTCTGTCCTTTTCCTTTGTTTTGTGGGTGGATTCTCTCACATTCTCTTTTCCAGGAACACCCACAGTCATTCTAAAAGGGATTCCCACAGGCGTTCCCAACATTTAAGCATGTAAGTACTCCAAACGCATTTAATCAAAACATCATAATCAAACAGCATTCTTAATTATCAAAACAGTACAATCATCATTCATTTACTCAAAATCATCAATTCAAAGGGAATAAGAACCAAAGCAGGTAGAATAATTCTTAGGTCATATACATTCAGACTCCGACGAGATCACTAGAAATTCCTATAAACAGAAAAAAAAAATGAACCATACTAAAATACGTAACATACACAATGCACAATTCTGTGAATCAAGTCAATGAAAGATCTCCTTGCCCCTCAAGGTTTGAGGATCCTTCACCAATCAAAAATTGGCCCTTGGGATTAACCACTGGTTGATTGGGAAACCTCCCCTCCTCTCTTTTAGCTAAGGCATTCGCTAGTTGGCCAATTTGATCTTCCATCTTCTTTATGCTCTGACCATGAGAATTTACAGTCTGATCCACGGATCCCAGGTTTTGCAATGAAGTCAAGACCTGGTCCTCGAAGGAAGCATTTTTGGGTTGAGATGGGGGTAAGACCAATTGATTTTGTTGCTGATGGGGCTGCTGCTGATGTTGGAAATTAGACCTAGGGGCATATCATTAGTTGAACTGCTGCTGTGGCCTTTGAGGTAAAGCCAACATCTGTTGTGGCTGTATATAATTGTCTTGCCTCCACCTCAGATTTGGGTGGTCTCTCCATTGGTAACCAGCATTTTGGTGCTGGTATCCATATGGCTATCTGTTGTAGCCACCAGATTGTTGCTGGCCAAAAGATTGCGCAGCAGCAGCATGTTCCAATACCAATTCAGGATATTGCCCTGCAGATGGACATTCCTCTACTGTGTGCTGTGGGGACTGGCATATCAGACATGCCTCCACCACTTGAGCAGCCCTTCTGGGTTGCATCACAGTCAGTAATTTGTCAAACTTCGAAGAGAAGTTTGCCATCTGCAGCTGCAGATCATTGTTCCAAGACACCTCATAAACTTTTCCTCTTGTCGATGCAGCAGGCTCCACTTTTGACACAGACTCCTGACCAGTTCTTGCCAGGGATAGCTCTTGAAAGCATTTTCACTGATTACTTCAAACAATTCCCATGCCTCATCAGCAATCTTGTGCATGTAGGTTCCACCATAAGAAGCATCAGCCATATCTCTATTTTTCTCATCAATCCCATTGTAGAAGCTTTGTACAAGCTGCCAGTCTGGGATCTTGTGGTGGGGGCATTGTTTGAGAATTTCCTTAAACCTATCCCAGGCTTGATTAAAATTTTTAGTTGGGGATTGGGCAAAAGCAAGAATTTCCTTCCTCAACTGGCTCGTTTTGGTCTCAGGGAAGAACTTTGTCAGGAACTTGGTATGTAGGTCTTTCCAAGATCTGATACTATTATTGGAAAGAGTCAACTGTACTAGCCCTATCCTTCAGAGAGAAGGGAAAGAGCCTGAGCCTAGTAGCCTCACGTCCCAAACCAGCGATATTGAATGTGGTGCACAAGGCCAAAAATTGGTCAATATGCTTGTAGGGGTCCTCCTTGCTAAGCCCATGGAAAGAGGGCAGCATCTGGATGATAGAGGTTTTAATTTCATAATTCCCCTGAACATCAGGGAATTGAATGCTAAATGGAGAATTATAGTCATCCGGAGCATTCAACTCCTTGAGAGTTCAGGGTTGTTCTTCACCCATGAGTACTGTCTCAGATTCAATTGGGGGCTCTACTGTGGTGTGTCTGTTTCTTCTAAGTCTTCTACCCCTTTCTAGCTCAGGGTTGAAAGGCTTTAAAGTAGGACTAAGAGATCTCCTACCTAGCATACAAACACACCACCAGCAGCGACAACTCCTTGCAGGCACATTGTACTTGACTCAAAGAATTTATCTAACAAATTTACAGCTATTTTAAGAAAACATAAATTTACAACTATCCTAAATACTGCTATGGAAATTGTAAGAGAAATAGACAAAATTTTAAAGGTTTAGAGAATTTGCAAACAGAGGTAGCTAATCTCCAAATGCAGTCCACTGTCCTTCTCTGCTGTTTAGATGTGCAAGAAAGATTCAAAATTACATCAGCAGTAACAATTATTCAAAGCGACAAAGAACACTAAAAATACAAAAACTGAGGGTCTACTAATAGATCATTTGTCCCCGGCAGCGGCGCCAAAAACTTGTTGCGATCTCCAATGTGCTTACTTTATTTGTTGGTGGTAAAAGCAATTTAAAATCAAAGTAAAATAGGAGATGGAATCAGCACAATTGAGAAATCCTAAACCTGCAAGATACAGGGTCCATTTGTAGCAAGTTTTGATAAGTAAGAGTTTGCCCACAGGGAAAGGTGATCTACAGCTCCAAGGGAGCCATCTCTAGTAGTCCCTCCAGATCTGACTACAGATCTGGCAGTCCTAAAAGGAGGGGAGTTTAGGGTCACTTATTCTAAGTATCCTAAGGTAGCCTAACAAATTAACCACAGGAAGGGGTTGAGAAGATGGATGGAGTGAGGGAAAGTAAATATAAAAGGGTGAGAAGTATGCTATTGGATTGAGATCTACTGGAATTTATAACTCAGATCCAGATCTGTTGGTATAGAAATCCTGTCCAATGGCTACATTATCACCAAAGAGGGAAAAGAATTCAACTCATCCCTGTGCTATGATCCAATCTCTTAAGGTTACAACCTATCCACTTAAATGGTCACAGACTATCCCATAGGGGAACCACAATCCAGAGATGGGTCAAAACAAGTTAATCATTGTAGGCACTACTTCATCCAGGCTACAAGCTCAGGAATCCATAGGGAACCTCAACCTCTAAAGCTCTATGTGTGGGGCTAAGGCTGTAAAGGACCATGATAGCCCAGACATATAGAACCAGTAAGAGATTGAGTACCACCTTAGATCTAGCCGTCCATTGCTTGAGTGGGACTACAATGGTCCAGTCACAAGCCTACAATCTCCATACCCAGATCAGATCTAACATCTGATGGCGGGTCTATACTAATATAGGGGATTCTGCCTCTGTACAATCTCCTACCAGGCTACAAGCTCAGGCTCGGAGAAGAAGGATCCATTTTGGATCGGCAGATTGGATTCACCCTAAGGCTATAACCTGTCCACTTAAATGGTCACAGACTATCCCATAGGCTATCCTCCTCACGGAGCCCTAAACAAAATAAGAATATTGCTGCCACCACCATGGTCACAAGGTTACCAGCTCAGGCTTCCATGGGGATTTTAGATCTAGTGGGTCCTGTGGTGGGGCTAAGGCTGTATAGGACCATGATAGCCCAGACACACAGGTCACTTGGATCTGAATGGGATCTTAGAATCAGTCCTCCATTGCTTTGAATCATAGCCGAAGCAATGGCGGATCACAAGGCAGCAGCCTTGCACAGAGCAACTCATAAACACATGAATCCCATAAAAGTGCAACACCCAATCACAAATTCCATTAATCTAAACTTAATAAGCATACAAAGGAATGGCCAGCAAGTGCTGGGCCATGGAGAGAAGAAGAAGAAAAAGGAAAACTACTTACACCTATAGAAAAATAAGACTATAATGCTAAAAATAGAGTAAAAACTGAACTCTTCCCCCCCCTAAGCCTAAACCAGGCTTAGGTTTATATAGCACTTGGTGTGGCGGTGCATTAGGGTTAGGAAACCCTAATTTTAGCGATGCCACGTGGCCTATTAATGATCCTTGGATGCCTCGAGGCACGTGCATGAAGATTTGAGCATGGGAGTGCGTGCCCTAATCACTGAAATCCCCAGAATGTCCTCTACAGAATGATGGAAGTTGGAGTTCAGAGCTTCGCCAGGTTGCAGTCGATTCCCAGACTTGTAGCGTGGTAGCTCTATTCTTCGCGTGGTTGAGTTTAACATTAGAACTTTCGGTGTCGCGGGGTTGCAGCTTCTTAATGCTTTGAGCAGTCGTGAGGTAGATAGTTAAGCTTTCGCTAGCTTGGGCTTCGCGTGGTTGGATTGTTACTTATGAATAGCGTGAGAACTGCGCGAGCATTCCATTTCACTTCGCGAGGCTAACTCTGGCTTCGCGAGATTTCTTTCTTCCTGAACTGCGCGGCAGCTTCTTTTCTTGATAGATCTTTGTGAGGATCCTCGCGATAGCTTTGAGGCATTTCTGAACTGCGCGACAGGTTCTCTTGACATTTGCATCCTGCGGCTACTGCACGATTGTTGCGCAAGGCAGGATTCTGAAGCTCTCTCTCCTCAACTGTTCTGAGTGAACTGCGCGAGGTTGATTTTAGGTCTTCTTGAACTGCGCGAGACTGTGCGACCATTTACTCCTGAACTTCGTGAGAGCTGCGTGAAGTTGTGCTTTTGAAGCTCTTCTGTTACTCAACTGCGCGAGCACTTGTTGTGAAGTCTTGGGAAGCTTGCGAGGACTGCGCGAAGCATAGTTTTCTGAATCCTCTGGAGCTTTGTCAGCTGCGCGAGGCTTGCCTCAGGTCTGGATTCATGGCTTATTCTTCTAAGGGACTTCTGGTGCCAATCATGGGCTCCTTAATAGGATTTATGGCCTTATTACACTGATGTTTATTATCTACAGAAAACACTTAACAAACCTTTATTAGATGGCTAAGGGCCTAATCAAATGCTAAGTTAAGGGGTTAAAAGTGGTAC
The DNA here is from genome assembly GCA_021018995.1 of Chloranthus sessilifolius. Classification (NCBI taxonomy): domain Eukaryota; kingdom Viridiplantae; phylum Streptophyta; class Magnoliopsida; order Chloranthales; family Chloranthaceae; genus Chloranthus; species Chloranthus sessilifolius. Next base: position 27,772,347 of record CM037587.1, on the reverse strand, counting down.
TTTTTAGGTCTTAACAGTGCAGAGCTTTTTTCTTTTTGGATATTTAGTATAATACAGTGTATAGACTCAATACATATTTGTATAATTGCGTCCACTGTTTTGGTGAAGGTCGGCCTTCACCTGTGGAATTGTATAGTTTTGTTTACTTCTGAAATGATAGAAATTACTTGCTAAATTGCTATATGCCTATCATAGTTTAGTTTTTTGCTACTTGCTTCCGCATTTATATATGTTTGTCAAGCACTCGACACTATATATGCACTATATTCATATTATGTTCAATGATCCAACGACACGGCTTTCCCGGAGATTCATTTGGGGAAATTCACGCCATCATAGGTGGTATCAGAGCCTAGGCTGTATGTCTCATGGGAGACCTAAGCTATGGCCTAGATGCAAAAATAATGGCATAGATTTCTGTCATAATTTAGGTTATATTTGTCGAGTAACCAGATTAAGTTTTGGCATGATCATGATAGGTTAATATGCCTCCACGATGAGGAAGACCAAGGACGGTGCACACCGAAGTTGTGACGAGTGGCGAAAGGATCACCACTAGTCCAAATGCTACTCCTGTAGGCAACAACAACAATGTATCGAGAGTAGGAAACAACATTGGAAATGTTCCAGGAGGCGAGAACAACCAACAATTTCGAGAGACCATGGTGAATACCATGGCAATACTTGCGGAACGATGTCAACCATCCCGTTTACAAGATTTTTGGAGGATGAGGCCTCTGAACTTCTATGGTCAGATTGATTCTATGGAAGCAAAAAAGTGGTTAAATCAAATTGAAAAAGTCCTCCAAAGTGTTTGATGCACTGAGGAAGAGAAAGTGAGTTGGGCCTCGTTTCAACTCGGAGGAGAAATGGACCCTTGGTGCAAGCCCGTTGAAAGGACCCGAGCACCAGGAAACCCTTGGACATGAGCCAAATTCACTAAAGTATTCAACGAGAAATACTTCCCCTCACCGGAGTGACATCAAATGGAGATTAAGTTTGCGACATTGGTACAAGGGCAAATGACAGTTCGCAATTATGGGTCAGAATTCACTAGGCTCTCTAGATTTTCACCATTACTAGTGACCACTAAATTAATGAAGGCCCAAAAGTTTGAATGCGGTCTGAAGCCGGCAATTAAGGAGAGAATTTCTTTATTTGAGCCATCCATGTATGCCCAAGTTATAAGATTGGCTCTTATCGTCGAAAGGGATGTCGACAACATGGTTAAGAGACGAGACAAACAAAACAGAAATAGGAGTCAGACACAATTATATAGCTTAGAGTAGGCTAGCAAAAAGCTAAGATACTTGATGTCGCCACCATCACAACCTACACCAATGGAATCTTTAGGGCCACCCTATTCTGCAGATTTACCTCCAAGGCCTTTCAAAACATCAAACCTGACAACAAGGGGTGTATCAAGAGCACAACCAGCAACCTGTAGTGCTACTTCTTGTATTACCTCCTCCACACCGATCGATATATGTTCAAAGTGTGAAAAATCACATAAGACTGAGGAGTACCGAAAGACTATGGGAGCATATTTTAAATGTGGAAGGATGGGGCACCGGATTAAGGAATGCCCTGAGATGAAGTTAGCTATAACAGCGTCACCTACTCTAAAATCTCCATGACCTACGGTACAAGGTCGGGCTTATGCACTATCGGCTTAGGATCTTCAGATGAGCAATGATGTAATCTAAGGTATGATACCTATTGATTGTCAATCTATTTTCTCGTATTTTAGATGAAGAAGGTGCATACAATAAATTAGTTATTGAATTTGATTTTCTTTACATGCTAGAACCCTTTTGTGTGTACATCACTCAATTGATTACAAATGTGTGTGACAATTAGGTACCATACCTATGTACAAGAGGTCCAATATCTGTTTTCATAAGGCTGAAGTATTGATAGACCCAGGGTCTACACACTCTTTTGTGACACCTCAATTCGCGGTAGAACTATGCTTCATTCCTGACCCGTTGGAATTTATCCTGTTAGTATCGGTTCCAACTGGAAAGTCAGTGAGTACGAACATAGTGGGTCGGTCAGTCAATCATTACCATTGAAGGTTATGAGACGATAGTTGATCTAATTATATTAGAGATGTAAGGATTCAATATAATCCTTAAAATGGATTGGTTATCCACTCAGCATACGACTGTCGATTGTCTTGGAAAAATAGTTACCTTACGACTTAAGAAGGGAAAATTTGTCAGATTTCATGGTATACCACGAACCATCGCACCTCTCATATCAGCTATGCAAGCAGAGAGGTTGATAAATGATGGTTGTATCGGGTAGCTCGCATTCATCTAAGGTCAAGGTCAAAAGGAGGAGAAAGTAAAAAAATTTGATATCCCTATTGAGTGCGAGTTTCCCAATGTTTTCCTTGAAGAATTACCAGGTTTATCGCCAGACAGAAAAGTTGAGTTCATGATAGACTTAGCTCCAGGCATAACGCCAATATCAAAAGCTCTGTATCATATGGCACCAGCTAAGTTAAAAGAGCTCAAGGAGCAGTTGCAAGAACTTCTCGACAAGGGGCTTATTAGGCCCAGTGTTTCACAATGGGGAGCACCAGTGCTATTTGTCAAGAAGTAGGATGGTTCTATGCATCTTTGCATCGATTACAGGCAGTTGAATAAGCTAACGATAAAGAACCGACATTCGCTCCCAAGAATTGATGACCTCTTGGATCAATTACAAGGGGTGAGATTCTTCTCTAAGATAGACTTGAGGTCAGGGTATCATCATATGAAGGTGAAGGCTGATGACATTCCAAAAACAGCCTTTCACACAAGATATGGCCATTATGAGTTTCTTGTGATGCCATTTGGGCTAACAAATGCACCCGCATCTTTCATGGACCTTATGATCGGGTGTTCAAGCCTTACCTAGACCAATGTGTGGTTGTATTTATAGATAACATTCTCATCTATTCAAAGACGAGAGAAGAACGCGAGCAACACTTATGTCTAGCACTTCAGACACTTCGAGACTACCGGTTATATGCAAAGTTAAGCACGTACGAATTTTTGCTTAATTAAGTGAGTTTTTTAGGGCACATCATCTCAGAAGCTGGTATCACAATGGACCCAAGTAAATAGAGGTTGTGGTAAAGTGGGAGAAACGAAGAACAATGTTTAAGATAAGAAGTTTTCTAGGACTAGCCGGATACTACAGAAGATTTGTTTAGGGATTTTCAAAGATTGTTGGACCACTCACACAACTCACTTGAAAGAACGCCAAATTTGAGTGGATAGAGTTGTGTGAAAATAGTTTTGAAGAACTAAAAAGAAGACTGACCTCCGTACCAATACTTGTCATACAATGTGGTAGTGGAGGAATCGTAGTGTTTAGCAATGCATCCCATAGTGGGTTAAGCTGTGTGTTAAACCAACATGAGAGAGTCATTGCATATGGTTCAAGGCAGTTGAAAGACCATGAGAAGAACTATCCCACACACGACCTGGAACTAGCAGCTGTCATATTTGCCTTGAAGGTTTGGAGGCACTATCTCTATGGTAAAACATTTGAAATCTTCACCGATTACAAAAGCCTTAAGTATCTCTTCACCCAAAAAGATCTAAATCTGAGGCAGAGGAGATGGATGGAATTTCAAAAAGAATACAATTGTTCTATCCAATACCATCCAAGAAAGGCAAACGTAGTAGCTGATGCATTGAGTCGAAAATCATCTGCTCAACTATTAGATCTCGTTATAAGGATACGTAGATGGTGTTTACTTGAGGACATAGCCTCATGTGGCACTACATTCGAGGTGAAAGATTCGAGAGCTTTGATAGCTAATATTAGGATACGATCAACACTCTTTGATAGGATCAGAGAACTCAAAATGATTGATGTGGGACTTATGGCTATCAGGCAAGAAGTAATCAGTGGAAATCAGCCAGATTTATTTATTAAGGATGATGGATCCTTATTGTTTAGAGATAGATTATGCGTACCAACTGATGTTGACGTGAGACATATAATACTGGAAGAAGCACACAAGCCTATGTACGCTATTCATCCTGAAAGCACAAAAATGTATCAATACCTAAAAAAGAATTTCTAGTGGAAAGGGATAAAGACAAATGTCACAGAATATGTAGTAAAATGCTTAGTTTATGAATAAGTGAAAGTCAACCACAAACACCCTTCAGATCTATTGCAGCCATTACTAGTTCTTGAATGGAAATGGGAGAATATTTCTATGGACTTTACACTTGAGCTATCAAGAACACATAAAGGGTATAATGTTATTTGGGTAATCATCGATCGATTAACCAAGTCGACTCATTTCCTACCCTACGATGCACTATCTTTGTCAAGTAAATTGGCGAAATTGTGCTTGAAGAAATAGTCAGAACTACATGGCATGCCTGGTTGGTGACACTTTCAAGAAGGGATGCGTTTGAAGTTAGAATTTAGCAAGACATTTCACCCCTAGATCGACGACAAACTGAAAGGGTGAATCAGGTGATTGAAGATATTTTAAGGGCCTGCATGCTAGATTTTCAAGGATCATGGGATAATCGCTTACCCTTGATCGAATTCACGTACAACAACAGTTATCAAGCGAGTATCGGAATGGCTCCTTTCGAAGCACATTGTGGTCGCCAAAGTAAATCTCTGCTTAACTAGGAAGAGGTTGGAGAACGTATATTGTTGGGCTCGAAACTCATCGAAAGTATGAATGAGACCATCCGAATCATTCGTGAATGATTAAAAGTCGCTCAGAGCCAATAAAAAAGTTATGTCTATCTCAAGAGGACCAACGTTGAATTTCAGGTGCGTTCGATTAGACTTGAATTTGTTACATTTCAAATCATTATATTCAACACTAACACTCACATTTTTGTCAGAGTGGAGACCACGTGTTCATTAAAATCTCATCAACTAAGAGTGTCATGCTATTCAGGAGACCAAGAAAGTTAAGTCCAGGCTACATTGGACCTTTTAAAATTTTGGGTTGAGTTGGCGAAGTGGCTTATTGAATTGCCTTACCTCCTCAATTGTCTAGTGTGCATGACGTATTTCACATGTCCATGTTACAAAATTACGTGAGAGACCCATGACCGGCTTATAGTATGTATATATTTAAATTAAAATCAAGCCTTAACCTATTGTAAGGGCACAATGGAAATTATAGTGTAGCGATAGGATCGATCCCACGAAGAAGCGATTATCTTCTTATAGATTTTTATATTCCTGTTTTAAAAACTATCTTTATCTTTTAAGTCCTAAGCAACTGGAGAAATATGAATAAAAGAATGGGTTCCTTAATCTAATTGCATAAAAATAAATCCTAATCCTCCTTTAGATTGAGGTTGTCAATCTCAACCTTCAGCTATCAGATGTTTATAAATTTAAAATACCGTTACACCGTATTGTAGCCTTTCAGAATTTGGTCGTCAATCAAAAACTAAACTTCTTCAACACAGATTTAATCTAATCAACAATCTTCTAAAATCATGGCGTCAATCAAATTCAAGAAAATTGAAGGGAAAAGTAAAATCGTTACACTAATCTGCAAACTTTAACCTGAGTCGTCAATTCAAACCAAAATTCTAAGATGTTTACAAAGCATATAAAATCTAAACTAAAAATAAAATAAAATCTAAACTAGAAAGAAAATGTAGAACCATCCAAAGGGTTGATCTTTCAGCTTCCTCAGCCTTGGTTGTAAGGCAAAACATCAGAGAACTTTGGACGATGTTACTTTATAAATCCTAAACTACTTTGATCAGGAGAAAACATAGACCTCAGTTATCAATTGATGTTATAAAATTCTTTGATAATTATTCCTATGCCGAGCCCTCTTATTTATAGATCATAAGGGTCGATTTATAGAGATCTATATCTAATAAAAGAAACTACTAAAATAAAAGATTCCTAATATAACTCTAATTCCTATTTTTATTCTTTCTTGCTTTCAACAGTTGGTGTGTTCCAAATTTCTTTCCTTGATAACAGCAGCAAAGATCTTAGGAGTCTATCTTCATCAATCTTCTTAGATCTGTGACTTTTAATTCTATTCATAGCGGTGATAGTTTTCACTCACGTGATCAGCAGCAGTAAAGGGAAAGCTTCTATTCATACAATCGTAAATCACAATTGTTCTTTTTCATTAGAAAATCATAAATCATGATTTTCTCTTTCGTCAGCTCCCATGACTTTCATACTGGACAGTTCTCTATAATGAACGATCATTTTCTTTTGTATCACCTTGTACTCTTTTGTCGCTTTAGGAAGAATCGTCTTTTGAAGAATCATAAATTACGATTTCTCATTTTTCTCTTTTTTGGCTTCAGTATTAGTACTCAATCATAAAATACGATTTCTCAGCTTTTAGTAGGTGGCGAATCGTCTTCTTACGGTCAATTATCTTTCTATTGCTTTTTGAGTTTATTTTGATGAATATTAATACTTTGGCTCTCTTTTACTAATTTTCTTTAATATCTATACATCAGCATCATATTAGTAGCAAACTAAGTCCTAGCATCACTAAGTTAAGGGTGATAAAATGATATATTCTGTGACTGATTATACTCACAAACTTAAGCTTTGCTAGTCCCTAGCAAACAAGGAAATATAAACTAAGAAATTAAATACCACTTTCGTAGGGAGCACGATTGCATTTAGCGGATGCAACAAGCCTTTAACCCCTACGTGATCCCTAGTGGAGGAGTTGTAGTCTCCTGAAGGTTTTCAGTGAAGTTACCTACAAACTTCAAATATTTTTAAAAAAAATTTAAAATTAAAACAAATTTTTTTTTTATAAAAATTAAAAGTAAATAAAAAATCTAACTAATCTACTTAATTGGTCAATACATAGCCTATGACGATTTTCTAAAATTATCAGTCCTTTATCTTTATTTTTCATTACAACAATTATCTTTGATTATAACTCCAATAATTTCAATTCACAATAAGCACAGAGTTTATATGCACTAGTGAACAACTTATTCTACATAAATTTTTCTAAACTGCAGATTTAGAAAATATTTTCATTAAAAAAAACTCACTATTAGCATACTCTCAAAAAGATATCAAAACTTTTGGATTCTCTCATTATATTTTTTAGAAAAATTCAGTTATAGATAATTGCAAAAATGAATCTCATAGAAAAGATAATCCTATCATATTCTTATGATTCCCTATACAATCCATAATATCTATTATCCTTATCTCTACTAAGCTTATGTCCTTGCAAATCGTAAATCCGAAAGGTCTTTCCTTCAGCTTGTAATGGGGTTTTGAGTTTCAGAAGGTATCAAGGAAAGGTAGAAAAGGATTCAAAGTTTTTCTAATAATTTAGCTCTCTTTTTTCCTATCTTCTTCTACTATTCTACTTTAGTAAGTATCCATGATTGGATAACTTCTTCCCATTTATATATATATATATATATATATATATGTCCCAGTTCTTCAGCTATAAAATCATTTTTTATGATCTTTCTCTTTATATTTTTTTGCTAAATCGTAATTTTTTTTTTCAAAAATCATTTGTTACGATTTTTGTTTCTTTTCCCATATTTTCTTTTATTTTCTTTCTCTGTACCTCTTCTAGCATTCCCTTTATGTGTTCATCTTTTACTCCTTTCACTCCCTCTTCCCTTCTAAACTCTCAGAAATTATAAGGGTTAAAGGTAGAAAGCTTTGGGTAGTACATATGATTAAAGGTTTATAAAATTTTGGTGTAAAAAAATTTTATTTTAGGCTTCTAATATGGGTTCGAGGGATAAAATGTTCTGGGATTTTGGCTTTTTGGCTCTGGTTTAAACAAAACATGGCCTCAAATCTTCTTTACGATTTACTAGCATAGATGCCTTATTGCTTTTATTTTTCTAATAGATAGTTCTGGATAAAAAATTAATTCATCATATTCATAGAATAATTCGATTCTAAATTTAACAATATGAGATTTCATATTAGTATAGAAGTTCAAAGAAATTTTTGCGATTTAAATTGAAACAGTCTCTCTCAGAATAAAAGAGGAAATATGACTCAAAATCTCATTGGTTTATAATTTTTGAAACAATAGTCTAAATTTTTACAGTTTAGATCAATCTATTATTTCAAACATTCATTCTAATATAGTGTTTCAATGAGCTAAGCATGAATTATAACTATTCTAAATTCTAATTATTAAACTTCAATTATAATGAATCGTAAGTTTTCAGGATTTATAATTTCTTCTATCATAATTCCTATGCACTGATCAGAAAAAATTTTAAAATTACTAAATATAAAACTACTATACAAAGAAATTATGTATCCCCCAAAAGTTAAATCGGACAATGCCCTCATTGGCATAAACAATAGGGGACACAAAATAATAAATAAAAAAAAATATTAATATACTGATTATTTATCGAAAAAAAAAATCTATTACCAGATATATGCTCTTCCCCAAACTTGAGAGAAAATATCTGCGGCTTATTCTTGGAGTATCAATAACGAAAATATTAGTAAGAAGAAAAAAAATATGTTAGTGATGTTAGTAACACACAATGTTAGTAAAAAAAATGATAGTTAGTAAAAGAAAATTTTTATATATAACTGAATATTAATAATGAATAGCAACGAAGAAAAACTATTTATATAAAAGAGTGTAAACCTAGGAAAAATCTAGATACATACTAAGTTAGACATGACACTGACAGCAACGTCCGAAAAGAAATCTTCGATAAAAATCTGTTATCGGCTTCTAACCGCATGAGTAGAGTCTCTCAATCCTTCCTACCAAAGGAGTATCCACTCCTTTGCAGGGTCACCACTCCAAGAGCTGTTGAAACACTTCTCTGTGCCCTTCTTTATCTTGCATCCCCCCTGATTCATCAACTGCACCCTTAGTGTAGTTGATTGAAGAAGTTGAGGAGGGTGAAGCCAATACATCTTCAGATCACCCGTCAGTGATACTGCTCCCTTGCGAAGACTATGTTGAGAGAATGTACCGTAAGTGAAAAAGAAGATAAGCAATGGGGAGGGGTGGTGAGGGACAGCTCAACCCACCAACATCATATAGGAGTTCGCATTCGGGGTGGGTTGTGATGGTGTAAAGGTTAGGAAATGGGGGAAGATGTATTCTTTGTATATGGTTTTAGATTTGGGTTAGGTTTAGGGTGAATGGTAGTTTCAGAGGATGATTCAGCATCTTGGATAGGTTGCTGGCGCTTCAAATTTTCTACTATTTATTTTGTAGCCAGGAGCTCAGCTCTATGTATTTCCAAAATTCTATCAAGTTGCTTACTGAAATCACTTTGTTTGGTTTCTTTCGCCATTAGGGTTAGTGTATGAAAGGAAGACGAAAGAGAAGAGTTTTTGGGAAGGTGAAGGCTGGTTTTGTAGAGAATGGGAAAGGTTCACGTGTCAAGGTAAAGGTCTATAGGCTTTGGTGGTTGGCAAGTGGAGGTATTGAATGCGATGCGTGTCTGTTTCCTCTATGAATTAAATAGGTTCAAATTCCAATGTAACTAATAAGATCGACCACTGGAACGGCCTGTTCCCTAGAATTGTCAGTTTCAATTCTATAAAATGAAAGTGAGACTCATTGATGCTTCAAATCATACTCACTCCGATTTGACTCTATGAATCACCCGCAATCGTAAATCCATGTGCTTTAAGTGATTGTGACATAACAAAAGAGACTGTTAAAAGTGAGTGTACTTTTACATACCGTAAATCATAGAATACACTTTTTCTAATATTATATACATATATTACAAGTGTTTGCTACAGGTGAGTCGATAGCTCGATAGGTTTTAGAGGGAATTAATTAAAAATAGAGGGAGTTGATGTGCCTCCCATAAATATACGTCCTCTAGACGTACCAACTGCATGTAAAGGTAGTGTGTTACTTTCTCTAGCGAAAGGTAATAGTTGCTCAAACTGAATTTCCAATCGTTCGATAGATTGCCCAAGGTGGTTAAGTAACTGTGTCTGGATACAACACTATTGCATCTAGTTGTAAGCCATTTACAACAAAGTATCCTCTGTAGTAGCATGGTATTGGGCCTCTATGTGGTAAGAAGGAATAGAAGGAAGTCGGGAGACTGATTGAGTTAGGCAATGGTTAGGACCACAAGCTTCTCCATGTTGAGATGTTGGGTACGATTTTATACCCACCAGAGGTTGAACTTTTGTTTTCCAAAACTTTAGTCTCAAAAAACCTTTCATCATTGACTTTAATTTGTACCTCACCCGGTGCGTGGCGTTGCACCAGTTCCTCACTAAGAGTCTCAGAGTTTTCAGGCTTCTTCTGATGTTAAGTTATGAAATATACCACCACAGGCCACATCAATCATATGCCGGGTTGCATCTCCAAGGCCTTTATAGAAAATGAGCACTAGTTTCCAATGCGCAATCCCATGGTGAGGGCACTTGTGCAAAAAATCCTTAAGACGGATCCAACATTCCTAAAGAGATTCATCCAGAAATTGTAGAAATGTCTTGATAAGGTGCTGAATTTTATTCGTTCTACTGATTGGAAAGAATTTCATAAGAAACATGCGTTTCAATCCTTCCTAGTTAGCGATCAAATTATGAGGCAAAAAGTTTATCCACTACTTTGCTTCATCTTGAAGGGAATATGCAAATAACCTTAATCGAGTGAATTCTTCCGTTAAGTTCTTAATTTGAATGATAGTACATGCTTTCACGAACTTATTTAGATGCAAATAGGGGCTTCATCCATTAGCCCATGAAAAGTCGGAAGTATTTGAAGTGTATTGGGCATAATTTCAAAGGTCCTATTATTGACTGCAGGGTATATTTGAATACATGGGGGAGGTGTAAGAGGTGTCAATGCATAGTATTCCCCATGGTTTTACCCATATATTGGTTTCTTCCTGCCATACAGAGATCACAGCAAGGTAGCTAAAAATAGTTATTATAAATATCTATTTGAATTTTAATTTTATCTAATTTTTATTCTAGAAAGCAGGGAGAGAGAGCAAATCTAAGCCTGGAGCTTCGCTGATCAGGGGATGTTGTGACTCTGAGTCATCACTCCGAATAAACCTGCGAAAGATTAAGAAGTGATTCAAAGAAAGTTAAAAATATAAAGAAGTATAAAAAGAGAAAGATAAATATTTATTTTTAAAACTAGAATATAAACAAAAATAAAAGATAAAGTGCTTCCCCGACAACGGTGCCAAAAAATGTGGTCCAGTCAATGGGTTGAACTAGAACAATAAACCACTGCAGCCACTATGTGTGCATGGCTACAAGCACATGCATCCATAGGTGCATAAACCCATACAGATCTATGTGAAAAACACAAGAAAAATAAAGATTTAATAGAGCTTTAAATATGGAATTTCATTGAATAAAAAGGACTTATAATGATTGCCCTCAAGGCCACAGTCCTTGCAAAACCCCTTCACTCATGTGATAAACAGTAGTAAAGGGCAAGCTTCTATTCATACAATCATAAATCATGATTGTTCTTTTCTTTAGAAAATCGTAAATCACGATTTTCTTTTTCTTCAGCTCCCATGACTTTCCTACTGGACAATTCTCTATAACGAATGATCGCTTTCTTTTGTATCGCCTTTTACTCTTTTGTCGCTTTCTAAAAAATCATCTTTTTAAGAATCATAAATTATGATTTCTCATTTTTCTCTTCTTTGGCTTCAGTATTAGCACTCAATCGTAAAATATGATTTCTCAGCTTTCAGTAGGTGGCGAATCTTCTTCTCTTGCTCAATTATCTTTTTCCTGCCTTTTGAGTTTATTTTGATGAATATTAACACTTTGGCTCTCTTTTACTATTTTTCTTTAATATCTGCACATCAACATCTTATTAGTATCAAACTAAGTTCTAGCATCAGTAAGTTAAGGGTGATAAAATAGTATATTCTGTGACTGATCAACCCATCACAAGTGTTGGACTACTAGCGAATAGAAGTCCAAGAGGACTTAACATTGATCGAGGAATCGATGAAAATATTAGATCGTAAAAAGCAAATATTGAGGACAAAGCAGATTCCACTTGTCCTGGTCCAATGGCAAAATCACTCTACCACCGAAGCGATGTGGGAGTGTGAAGTTGAAATCTGCGATCAATACCCGCTCCTGTTCGACTAAGGTTAGCTACTTTTCATTGTACTAGTATACTAAGGATCGATCAAATCTTGTGTGTGTGTGTGTATGTAATGACCACATTATAAGGAAGGTGTGTAATACTCAGTTTTCATCAATGCCTATAAAATGTTGATGTACATAGGTGATAATGTGACAGCCCAGATTTCAGCACCCCGAAACCCGTGCCATCAGCACGATCATCTTGACCGTGCCCCTTAGCTGTGCACGAAATATTGGTATATCGAGCAATGAACTGAATTGAAATAATAAATAAACTACGGAATTAAATTATCATATAAGTATTTCTCAAAAGACAGTTCTACCTTCATGCCTCTGCATAAATGGAGAACCGATCCGAACCATCGATGATAGCTAATCATCACAGATGGTTCGCCCAAAAGAATAATCCCAAACTCTAATTACATTTTTTAACCAAAAACAAGGCTCGACATACCAAGCCGTACCAATAATCTCACAAACTCTCAAAGCTGCACAACGGAGTCCTCTAGAAGAAGTCCTCAGGAGGTGGCTCCAACTCGTCTCCGGCCGCAAGGTCCGACTCACCAGGGTCAACGTCCCCTGAAGTCTCGGCAGCTGCTAATAGTGGACCTGCGACGTATAGTCTAAAGAGTGAGCTACATCCCAGCTCAATAGGAAACAGAACACAATTGAACATATAAATTACAACTCACATATATTCCATGATATGCCATGCATGATGTGTCTATGCTATTACTGATGAAAAACAGTTGAAAAGAATCATAATTTACTGGTAATTTACTCATGTCTTTTAATTATTCATTAATGACACTGAAAAGGCCTAAAGTAAAACTTAACCTTTCAACTTAAATAATCCCCGAGCAATATAGCATCGAGCCCCGATGAGATACCCATCATCGTCATCTATATAGAAAGTTTTAGACGTATTCCCTGGGAATACAATTAGTACCCAAGCCCCTTTCCCCTAGGGATCGGTGTCGGGGTTTCACTTATCTCAACTCAACAGCCCTGGTGTGTGCTTACTGTGTACGGATAAGCCTCCGCACTGGCTTACTGTTTCGCCGCCGTATCGGTCATGGATATCTTGCCGCGTCAGTTGTGGATATCCCGCCACATTGGTGGGGTACCCTATCAAACCTCAAATAACAAAAATATCAGGTGCTTTACATATAGTTATTCACCATGTAAGTGTGCTATCTTATATCAGTTAGGCCTTATCAGACATAATTCAATCTTGGATACATCCCTGGGATGTATCCATTCACTTGCATCACACCTGATGCTCTTATTTCTTTACTTCCTCATCCCCTAGGGATGGCTCATCATGATTACTCTTTTAGATGTTACACACACACACTTTTCACAAACTCTTAAGAAATAAAAGCAGTTTGAATTGAATTCTATATCACTACATACATGCTCTTGCAAAATAAAGTACATGTTCAAGGTGTTCCCTACCTCAAGTCTCTGTTTGATCATGCATCAAGGTCCCACGTGGCTCCTTGTGCCCAAGTTCACACGTACCACCTATGGTACCACATAACATATGAAATACATCACTAAAGATGTAACCAAGAAGGTCCAAGACCCTCCAAGAATCTTAAAGTCAAGTTCAAAAGTCAACAAAAACTGGCACAGTCGATTAATCGAACTCTAAAATCGATTAATCGAAATTCAAAATCGATTAATCTACAAAATACAAAATAGGTTGGCATACAAAATACTCATACATACTAGGAAACAACTCAAAAAAAGAAGATGAGAGCACGAATCTCATGCAGTCCCCTCGTCAGGCTGGTCCGATGGTGGAGCTATGGGGGCTGGCGGGTCTGCTGAAGCTGGCTGGCTGGTCTGCGGCTGTGAAGTCGGGGCTGGCTGGGTGGTCGGAGGTAGTGGCGGCTGCTGTGACTGTGGCGTCTCGGTCGGCGGAACTGGCGCAGAAGTGGAAGTACCAGCGTCGGTAGCCGCGGTGGTCGAACAAAAGACGGGACCCCTATGGAAGGAGGTCCGTCCCGCAGTCCACTCCTCCTGAGCTAAGTACCGCTGATAGTCCAACGGGTAGATGTAGTGGAGGGTATGGAACATAAGGAAGTCCATCCTCCGATTCATCCGCTCGTTGTTGGCCTCCATACGTGCCAACACCTCCTCGACGGTAGGGTCGGAGTGAGCTGCGCTTCGGCTGTAGGATGATGTGGGCGTAGCTGGTGCAGAATGGGCTGGCGGTGTCGATGAAGCGGCGGTATGAGAGGGTGCCCCCTCCGCTGAAGGCTCAGCCGGGTGCGCCTCACCCACGGGTGGGTCTTGATGTGGTGGTGGGGGTGGTGGCGGTGCTACTGCTACTGCTGGTGCTGCTGGAACTGGACCCGGAGCCGGTAAGGTTTGCTTCAATAAGTTGTAGCTACGGCTCCATGAAGACTTCAAAAACGTCTTCACTCGGTCCGTTGCCCTTATCTCCTGGGGCGACACCATATACTCGGGAGCGTTGGAGTAGCACTCCAAGATACTCGATATGAGCCGAGCATACGGCATCCTCTCCTTGGGCCTCAAGTTGCCCTTCATCAATTTCCCTTTGATGTACCTCATCCCCTCTAGGACGATCATGGTAGCATCAAACCATCGGACACAGAAGGCCACATAAAGTGCTTGTTGCACTTTGTCTACGTGCTCTGTGTCGTGGCGCATTGGGTATAGGTTGCACTTGATTATAGAATCAAGCATCCACATATAGTGGGGAAGGTCGACCCTCTTGATGGAGGATCTCAACCCCTTTTTCCCGTTTGTCATGCGGGTCATGATCTCTTCAAATCTAACTTCCTCTTAAAAGGGTGGGAAGAGGGTGGTCTCTGGTGTGAAATCAAGGTAACACTCTAGTTCCTCGTGTATGTGGTGACGGGTGATCATGTATTCCCGACCCTCAATCTTGGTCAAAATGATCTCGTCGGTAGGGCCGTCCGTTAGCCCTTGGTAGAACAGTCTAACCAATCTAGGGTAGTAGGAACCCTGGATTGGTTTCATAAGGTTGCCGAGACCGGCATTACGTAGGTAATTACGAGCCCATTGGGTCTCGCTCGGTACATCGGGGTTGGTTAATAGGGTTTGATCAATGATGTACTCAATCTCGAAGGTCTTGGCAGCCCACCACTCATTGGGTTGCTCGACATTAGTGGGTGGTGGCGGCATGGGTGTGGACTCGCGTGAAGACTCGCGCGTAGACGTGCTTGTCGAACCGGAGGTGGTCTCCGATGCCGACGGTGATGGAGTCCTCACCAGCGATGGGGTAGGTGGTGGTGGTGTGGCATTCTTGCGCCGAACCGGTAGCTTGGAGGTCGCCTTCTTTGAAGACAACCTAGTCTTGGGTGGCATTTTTTTTTTTTTTTTGGAAAATAACTAAACTAGGGTTTATCTAGTTCAACTGAAAAGAAAAGTATAAATCTAGGGTTTACCGTAGAGTTTCGAGCCAAAATAGGTGATCTTGGTCTGGAATCGACGAAAGAAACCCCAAAACCCTAGCTGTCTTGACCGGTTGGAGAAGAGGAAGGAGAAAGAGGAATGGCGCCCAAGTTTGAGAATTTCGAATGGGTACCAAAACCCCAACTCCAATATATATAGACTGGCTTCGATTAATCGAAATACAGACTCGATTAATCGAGTTTCAAAATTAGGTTAAGCCGCATAAAATCGATTAATTGATTTCTCAAATTGATTAATCGAAGGTCAAAATCGATTAATCGAAACCATTTCGATTAATCAAAATCGTATCCGTTTAAAATTTCAAGTTTTTGAGCTCACTGGCACGAGCCAGTCGATTAATCAAAATCCATTCAATTAATCGAAATTTCAAAATTGATTAATCAAAATTCACCTCGATTAATCAAAATTGTGCAGTCCTTTTTAAATTTTCAGGATTCTTCAAGTTAGTAGATTAGTCGAACTATGATTCGATTAATCGAAATCTAAAATCGATTAATCAAATTTCACATCGATTAATCGAAATCGTTCCTCATACTTCAAATTTTTCTAATTTCCTTAAGTTTATCGATTAATCGAACTTCCAGGTCGATTAATTGAAACCATAAATCGATTAATCGAATTCCTCCTCGATTAATCAAAATTTTAAAAATCCCTTTAAGTTCTTCTAAAATTCTCAATTTTTTCGATTAATCAAACTCTCAATTCGATTAATCGAAAATCTAAATCGATTAATCGAAAACAAGATCGATTAATCAAAATTTCACTCTGTCATTTTTCTAATCCTTACTCACTTTCCCAGTCACTGGCACATGCTAGTTGACTAATTGAACAAAATCGATTAATCGAATTTCCAAATCGATTAATCGGTTTTGCTCAATTTTCGTAGATTTTCAAGTTTCCTCGTCTATTTGATTTATCTTGGTAACTTATGATACTAACTGATCCTTAGGTCTACAAAACACATCCTCATGATCATGTGTGCATAAAGATTTTGCTTCTTTATCATACTTCGATCAAAATTTCCATTGAATTATAAGTGTCGTTAAAATCCACAAACATGCTTGCGGTTTACATTTGACTCTCAAGTGATCAGAAACAAGGCTGGATATTGTTCTTTCACATCGGCCTCTCGTTCCCATGTAGCTTCTTCGTTCGGATGATTTTTCCATCGAACAAGCACTAAGGAAATCACTTTAGTGCGCAGTACTCGTTCCTTGCGATCCAAGATCTCCACCGGTTCTTCTATCATGCTCATGTCTTCACACATCTCCAAAGGTTGACTTCCTAACACATGAGATGGATCGTTCACATACTTTCTAAGCATTGATATGTGGAAAACGTTATGTACCCAATCAAATAGCGGTGGTAATCCAATGCGATCATAACTTCACCAAAATTTCAAATGGTCCAACATAACGGGGACTTAACTTCCCTCTCTTGCCAAACCTCATTATGCCTTTCATAGGCGACACTTTCACAAACACGTGTTCTCCCACTTTATAGTCGACACTAGTCCGCTTGATGTCGGCGTAACTTTTCTGTCTGCTCTGTGCTGACTTCAGCCTTTCTCTGATTATTCGCACGACGGTGGCGTTGTCTTCAAGTAGTTCTGGCCCCAAAATAAACTTCTCACCTGTTTCTTCCCAATTGATGGGTGATTTACATCGTCGTCCGTACAGAGCTTCATACGGTGCCATGCCAATGCTCGTTTGGAAACTGTTGTTGTAAGTGAATTCGATCAACGGTAGATGCTCATCCCAGTATCCTTGCATATCCAGCATGCACATTCTGAGCATGTCTTCTATCACTTGGTTCACTCGCTCTGTCTGCCCATCAGTTTGAGGATGGAAAGCTGAACTAAAATCTAGTTGTGTTCCCATTCCTTCTTGAAATTTCTTTCAAAACTTGGACGTATATAGTGGATCACGATCTGAAACTATGCTGCTCGGAATCCCGTGTAACCTTACGATCTCCTTGATGTATAAGTCTGCCAATCTTCCTACCGTATACATCGTATTGTACGGTAAAAAGTGCGCTGATTTGGTCAATCGGTCTATGATTACCCAAATGACATTGTGTCTCTTGGCTGTACGCGATAATCTGACAATGAAATCCATCGAGATCGATTCCCACTTCCATTCTGGTATTGGTAAAGGTTGCAATAGTCCAGCAGGATGCCTATGATCAATCTTCACCTGCTGACAGGTCAAACACTGTGACACGGGTTCGGCCACGTCTTGCTTCAAACCTCTCCACCAATAGTTTTTTCTCAAGTCTTGGTACATATTGGTGCTGCCAGGGTGGATAGCGTAGTTTAACTTGTGGGCTTCATCAAGAATTGTTTGTCTTAGGTCGGCATTGTCCAGAATGCAGAGACGGCCCTTGAACAATAAGGAACCATCTTCTTTGACTGAGAAGTCCGACCTAATGCCCTCAATCACGTCTGGATGAATCCTTGTTAATGTCGGATCTTTCATTTATAGATCGTGGATATGCTCAAATATTAATGGTTTCACTGATATGTTAACCAAAAAGGATCCTGTAGCTTTCGACTCAATATTCGCATCATAAAGTGCTAGGTCTTCCAATAATTTCCACCGGTGCATACCCAAAATCAAGCAAGCTAACTGAGCTGAATTCTTCCGACTCAAGGCAAAAGCTACTACGTTCGCCTTGCCTGGATGGTACTGTATAGAACAATCATAGTCCGTGAGGAACTCCATCCATCTGCGCTGTCTCATGTTGAGCTCTTTCTGTGTAAACAGGTATCAGAGGCTCTTATGATCGGTGAAAATTTCAAACATCTCACCATACAAGTAGTGTCTCCAAAATTTTAGAGCAAAAATGACTGCTGCTAGCTCCAAGTCATGAGTCGGATAATTTTTCTCGTGTTCTTTCAGCTGTCTTGATCCGCAAGCTATCACCTTCTTGTGTTGGTTGAGTACACAACCCAAACCATTGTATGACGCATCGCTGTACACTGCGTATCCTCCACTGCCTGAAGGAATTGCTAGTACTAGAGCTGAAGTGAGTCTCGTCTTGAGTTCTTGAAAACTCTTCTCGCCTGCCTCACTCCACTCGAATCTTGAATCTTTTAGTGTCAGCTTTGTGAGAGGTCCCGATATCTTTGAAAACCCTCGACGAAAAGTCGATAGTAGCTTGCTAACCCAAGAAAACTTCGGACATCGGTCACTGTCATTGGTTGCTCCCATTTAACCACTGCTTCTATCTTTCTTTGGATCTCTGATGACAGGTGCTTTGAGACAACATGTCCCAAAAAGCTAACCTCTTCCAACCAAAACTCACATTTACTGAGTTTGGCATACAATTGGTGTTCACGTAGCGTCTGTAGAGCCATCCTCAAATGTTCTTCGTTTCCGTCTTGGATTTTGAGTATATCAAGATATCATCAATGAACACTACGACGCAGGAGTCCAAGTGTGGTTTAAACACTCGATTCATCAGATCCATAAATGACATCGGTGCATTTGTCAACCCAAACGGCATCACAAGGAATTCATAGTGTCCATACCATGTCCTGAAAGCTGTCTTCTGAATGTACTCTGCCTTGACTCGCAACTGATGGTATCCAGATCTCAGATCGATCTTGGAAAAATACTTTGCTCCTTACAGTTGATCGAATAGATCGTCAATTCTAGGCAAAGGGTAGCGGTTCTTCACAGTGAGTTTGTTCAATTGTCGATAGTCAATGCATAGACGCATTGACCCATCTTTCTTCTTGATAAATAAGACCGGTGCTCCCCATGGAGACACACTCGGTCTGACAAACCCCTTGTCCATGAGCTCTTGTAGTTGTTCTTTCAACTCCTTCAATTCAGCTGGAGCCATTCTATATGGCGCTTTCGAAATAGGCTCCGTTCCCGGTGCTAAGTCAATGGTGAATTCTACTTCTCTCTCTGGGGGTAATCCAGGCAATTCTTTTGGAAACACGCCAGCGAAGTCTCACACAACTGCTATCTCAGAGATGATGTTCTTTCCTTCCTTGTCCTCTTTTAAGAAAGCCAAGTATCCACTGCAACCCTTTCTGATCATTCTCTCAGCCCTTATTGCTGAGATCAGTGGCATAGGTGATGACCTCACTCCTTGAAACCGAAATGATCTTCTTGTGTTGGGTCTGAAAATGACGACCTTGTTCTTGCAATCGACAGTTGCACAGTGCTGCGCCAACCAGTCCATTCCAAGGATCACATCAAACCCTTGCATGTCCAGCAGTATCAACTTTGCTTCCAATTCATGCACATCCAGGTCTCGAATTGCTACGATGATGGATTTGCAAGCTAACTCCGTGTCCACTAACTCTCCAGTCGGAATAGACATAGATAGGACGAAGTCCAACGCCTCTGGAACAATCTTCATCCTCTTGGGAAAAAGTGGAGTGACGAATGAGTGGGTAGACCCTGGGTCTATCAACACTCTAGCGTCATATCCAACGAAGCATCCTTTCTCATATACAGTTAAAGTACCTATAGTATACATACATACATACAATAATTTACACATCAATTTACACCCCTAATTCTAATATAAATTTAGTGTTGAGAAAGAGAATCTACACTAATTCCTAATGAATGCACCTTCTCTATCTAAAATTTTGAATGAAATTGAAATTTCTTTATTTTAAAAGAGTCTCACCTTGGATGACGTCATGCACGTTCCACCTTCGAGCAAAGGATCGCATAGCTCTCCCATGAACGACCGGCTTCCGTGCTTGAATGGGTCGTGGTGCTGCAACCGAAGCCGTCATTCCTTTATCAGTCTCGGGGCAATCCTTGATCAAGTGGCCCACCTTGCCACATCAGAAACAACCCCTGGTCCCTGCATCCACTGTCCTATGAGGCTTGCCACACTTGGCACAAGTCTCTCGAGGCGCGAAAGAAACTATACGAGAACCCTGTGTGACCGTAGCGCCAGTAGACATGGCAGGGCTCTCATAGCGTAAAGGTCTCCCTGACGCAAGTAGTGGAAATCTTTGTTGGTTATGCTGTTGCGCCGGTCTTCCAAAACCCCCTTGGAATTGTGGTCTCTGATTTTGGGCCACGAACCTTGGCTTTTTATTCACCGGTTCGTAGTTTCCTGATCTTCCTTGATCATTGCCTCCGCTTTGTTGCTCTCTCTGTCGGTATCTATTTGTATTCTCCTCTTCCACAACTAATGCCTTGCTCATGACCTCCTCATAGGTCTTTAGCTGAAATGGAGCTACTCCTCCCCTAACCTCAGGCTTCAAATCTTGCTGAAACCTCTTGGACTTCATCACATCGGTAGCGACATAATCCGAAGCAAAACGGGCAAGTCGTAGAAACTCCACTCCATATTCCCTCACGGTCATTCTCCCTTGCACCAATTGTTGAAATTGGATCTCAAGCTGATTTCTTACTACTTCTGGAAAATATTGTTTGTTGAACTCCTCCACAAACTCCTCCCAAGTCCAGGGCAACTCCGGGGTCTCTTGAGCCCTAGTCTGTATCACGGACTTCCACCAAGGCCCAGCCTCCCCATCTAGCATGTAGGCTGCCCATCTAACACTTTCATCCTCCGTGCATGTCAGCACACTAAAAACCTTCTCCATTTCCATCAACCAATTTTCTGCTGCCATCATGTCTGCCTGCCCAGAAAACGAGGGAGGTCTCATCCTCCTAAACTCTGTAAATGATGAAGGCACAGGTAGTGCGGGTCCTACAGGTGGTGTAGGTGGCTGTTGTTCTCTCGCTGCATGAGCTACAAAGGATGCGGCTTGTTGTGCCATGGCAGCTGCCATGGTCTCCATGGTATGCATCATCCTTTGTCGCTCCTCTCTATCCTCTTGTCTTTCTCTAACTCTCTCCTGTTTCCGTTGATCTCGATCCTGACGATCTCGATCCTCATCATCTTGCTGTCTACTACTGCTGCCCCCTGGGGCCTCACTGCCTCCTAAAGGTACACGATTGGTAGGAGAGATGTATTCATCTCCACTACGCAAACTTCTCTGTTGGCCTCCCCTGGGTCGGCCTCTTCCTCTAGACGACATTGACGGCTGCATTTGAAACTAAAGTTTTGTTAGCAGAAGTCCCTATGTTTTGACAAAAAGAATGATTGTCAGAATTGCTAAAAGAAATCGCTTTGATACCAACTGTGATAGCCCGGATTTCAGCACCTCGAAACCCGTGCCATCAGCACGATCATCTTGACCGTGCCCCTTAGCTATGCACGGAACATTGGTATATCGAGCAATGAACTGAATTGAAATAATAAATAAACTACAGAATTAAATTGTCATATAAGTATTTCTCAAAAGACAGTTCTACCTTCATGCCTCTGCATAAATGGAGAACCGATCCGAACCATCGATGATAGCTAATCATCACAGATGGTTCACCCAAAAGAATAATCCCAAACTCTAATTACATTGTTTAAGCAAAAACAAGGCTCGACATACCAAGCCGTACCAATAATCTCACAAACTCTCAAAGCTGCACAACGGAGTCCTCTAGAAGAAGTCCTCAGGAGGTGGCTCCAACTCGTCTCCGGTCGCAAGGTCCGACTCACCAGGGTCAACGTCCCCTGAAGTCTCGGCAATTGCTAATAGTGGACCAGCGACGTATAGTCTCAAGAGTGAGTTACATCCTAGCTCAATAGGGAACAGAACACAATTGAACATATAAATTACAACTCACATATATTCTATGATATGCCATGCATGATGTGTCTATGCAGTTACTGATGAAAAACAGTTGAAAAGAATCATAATTTACTGATAATTTACTCATGTCTTTTAATTATTCATCAATGACACTGAAAAGGCCTATAGCAAAACATAACCTTTCAACTTAAGTAATCCCCGAGCAATATAGCATTGAGCCCCTATGAGATACCCATCATCGTCATCTATATAGACAGTTTTAGACGTATTCCCTGGGAATACAATTAGTACCCAAGCCCCTTTCCCCTGGGGATCGGTGGCTGGGTTTCACTTATCTCAACTCAACACCCCTTGGGTGTGCTTACTGTGTACGGATAAGCCTCCGCACTGGCTTACTGTTTCGCCACCGTATCGGTCACGGATATCCTGCCGCATCAGTCGTGGATATCCCGCCACGTCGGCCGGGTACCCTATCAAACCTCAAATAGTAAAAATATCAGGTGGTTTACATATAGTTATTCACCATGTAAGTATGCTATCTTATATCAGTTAGGCCTTATCAGACATAATTCAATCTTGGATACATCCCTGGGATGTATCCATTCACTTGCATCACACCTGATGCTCTTATTTCTTTACTTCCTCATCCCCTGGGGATGGCTCATCATGATTACTCTTTTAGATGTTACACATGCACACTTTTCACAAACTCTTAAGAAATAAAAGCAGTTTGAATTGAATTCTATATCACTACATACATGCTCTTGCAAAATAAAGTACATGTTCAAGGTGTTCCCTACCTCAAGTCTCTGTTTGATCATGCATCAAGGTCCCACGTGGCTCCTTGTGCCCAAGTTCACATGTACCACCTATGGTACCACATAACATATGAAATACATCACTAAAGATGTAACCAAGAAGGTTCAAGACCCTCCAAGAATCTTAAAGTCAAGTTCAAAAGTCAACAAAAACTGGCACAGTCGATTAATCGAACTCTAAAATCGATTAATCGATATTCAAAATCGATTCTCAAATCGATTAATCGAAATTCCCATTCGATTAATTGAATCCCCATTCGATTAATCGAATCCCCATTCAATTAATCGAAATTCTCCATTCTATCCAGTCGATTCTCAATTCGAGTAATCGAGTTCCCAAAATCGATTAATCGATCGTAATTCGATTAATCGAAATTCTAAATCAATCAATCGAAATCCCATTTCGACTAGTCGATTTCCCTAGGTCTTTTTCCTCCATCCACTGGAGTCCACTGGAGGTTCTCAGTTGATTAATCGACACCAAAATCGATTAATCAAAATCAAAGTCGATTAATCGAAACTCAATTTGATTAATCGAATTCGGGTTCTTTGACTTTTCAACTTCTTGGTGAAAATTGATTAATCGAATCTCAATTTCGATTAATCGAAATTGCCAGATTCAGCCCCCTTTTGGCTGTTCTTTCCAATCTTTTTCCTTCATTTTTCTAAGCACCTAATCTATCATTTTAAACATTCTTAACTACAATTAAGCTCTTCAATCTATGCATTAAATCTACAAAAATTTCTTACCTTCAATCAATCTCAAATTGATTAGGTCAAGTGGTTGGAAAGGTTAGGGTTCCAGCTTTTCTTCTAGCGGATCCCTCGCATCGAATCTGGTGTTTAAATGCTCAAATCCCCCTTCCAATCAGTTGCAATAACTCCTTACTCACTCCCCTTCTTTACTCCTCTCTCTCTCTCTCTTCTTAACTCTCTCCAACAACTCAACCATTGATTTTAGGGTTATTAAACCCTTTTATCTCCCTCTAGCTTGTGTGTTGAGCATATGCACCTGAACTAGGTGTATGTGACTTCAGATTTACATCACACTCCACATATTCACTCGAATTCTCACATCTCATCCGTTCATCGCACCCTATGCTAACTATTGAACTCCCATTTGGTCAAACCTATGATCAGTCAGGCATGGATCCCGAGGTCACTGTTTAACGTGATTTTTGGGGATATTACAGAAAATGACTACAAATTTTTTAAAATCCTATACAATATTACACAAAGATAAAGTTATGGTACTATTCTGAACTGTAGCCAGCCAAAACAGAACAGAATATAGCCCTGCATTCTGTACACCTCACCGCAGAGAGATTGGAGCTCGCCGCAGCAAGAGATTCAGATCACACCTCGCTGCGATGAGAACTTAAGGTCATTGCAGTGATTGGTGAGATTTAAAAGGGAGCTTAAAGCCCCTAAGTTTGTCATTCCACGGTTTTGAAAAAGTTGGGCCCTCTTTCATTTTCTCTCTCACGAAGAACAAACTCGTTTTTCCTTCGAAAAGCACGAGTTCCCATGTTAAATCTGCCAAAGCTTCAAGGATCAGATTGCATGGAGTCAATCAACTCAATTTTTTCACTGATTTGAACTTTGCATTGAGGTAAAACCCTTAAATCTCTTCATTTTGATTCCATTTCTATTTCTATGGCTTCCAAGAAGAAACCTACATCTAAACTTCCCACCGTACAACCAAAACCCTCTAAACAATCAAAGGAAAAAGCCCCATCGAATTCCGTTCCTCCACCGATTCGAGAACAACCCATAAATTAGTGGGACATAAAAGCCTTTGAACCAGAATGGTCCGACCAAGATGTTTTTGCAAATGACAATATGATCATCTGTCCTTGAACGACCTTAGACAAGCCAGATTGGAGGCATTACTTCAGCCCGCCCATCCGCATTTTTACCCTCACCTCATTAAGCTCTTTTTCCAAAACCTTAAACAAAGACTGAGGAAAACTTGACCACAGAGATTGATGGGCGAACCTTCCACATAAATCTTTATGACATTGTCGACGCTATGGGTTGTCACAAAGATTATGATAATACTCAAGGCCTACAACCACCTCGCCCCAAGGATGTGAAACTCCATAACATTATTGCCAAGTTGACAGGTGGTCTTCAAGCTTCCGGCTAATCTATAACAAGGACCCAATTACCGGCTGACATGTGGTTCGTAGATGTTAACTTTCGAAGCAATCTTTACCCCCTCCAACACGAACAAGAAAGGTGAGACACACTCCTTCAAGCCTTGTTTACCGTGCATGAAAATCGATGGCACGATGGACCACGTGTTGTCTGGGAAGGTATCATCTACGCTAGCGAACAAATGTTGAGTACGAACCCCAAACCCTTGCAATCCATTCCCTACGCCTGTATTATATCTCGAATTCTTGAGGGCCATGAAGATGATGAAAATGATGAACCGTATGAGGTGCCTGATCAGTCACATAAAATACCAATTTATTACCCTTAAGTTAGTGATGGTAAGACATAGTTTACTATTGAATAAGTTAATGATGTTCAGATATTAAGAAAAATCAGTAAAAGAGAGTCAAAGTATTAATATTCATCAAAATGAACTCAAAAGAGTAGTAAAAAGATGATTGAGCATAAAAAAATGATTCGCTAGATACCGAAAGCGAGAAAATCGTGAAAGATGATTAAGTGCTGAATAAGAAGTCATAAATTCTCGAGAAGATGTTCAAACGTGAAAGGCAACAAAAGAGAAAAGTGATTGATCGTTATGAAGAATCATTCACTAGAAGCTATACTGAGAAATAGAAAATCATGATTTACAAATTTCTAAGGAAAACTATAATAGAAGAAAGAAAATCGTGATTTACGATTTTACAGAAAAAGCTTCCCGTTATTGATGCTGCTGCGGATCACGTGAAGATCTACACCGCCATACACTGAATTAGAAGAACTCTTGACTTAAGCGTTTAACATATCACGGATCTAAGAAGATTGATAAAGATAGACTCCAGAAGATCTCTACTACTGAACAATCCAAAAGGGCATCAACTAAAGAAAGCAAGGAAAGATAAAGTTAGAGTAGAGTTATATTAGGATAGTTTTGCATTAGTTATTTCTTTTATTAGAATTAGAAGTTTTATAAATCAACTCCTTATGATCTATAAATAAGAGAGCCTGGTATAAGAATAAGCATCGAAGAAATTCTCAGCATCAATTGACGACTAAGGTTGGCTTTTCTTTCGATCAAATTTAGAGTAGATTTTTATTGCTTTGTAGATTAGATATCCAAGGTTTCTCAGGAGCAATTGACGACTGCAATTAGGAGCTGAAGATTAGAGTAGATATATTTAGTTTCTTAGAAGCAATTGACGACTGCAGCTGAGGGGTGAAAGATATAATTTTATTGCTTTTTAGTTTAAATTTATTTTATTGTAATTTGTTGCTTTGTAAACATCTTCAAATTTTAATTTGAATTGATGACTCAGGTAGAAGTTTGAAGATTGTTGTAACAGTTTTTACTTTTCCATCTTCAATTATCTAGAATTTGATTGATGCCTAAGTTTTAGGAGATTATTGATTAAATTAAATCTGTATTGATAGAATTTTAGTATTGATTGACGACCAATGCTAGGAAACTTGACATATAGTGTAACGATACTATTTAAATTCATAAGTATTCGATAGCTAAAGATTGTGATTGACGACAATAATCAGAAGGAGGATTAGGATTTATTTTCTGCAATTTAGATTAAGAAACAATTCTTTTATTCATATTTCTCCAGTAGTTTCGCAACATAAAAGATAAATACAAGTTTTCAGAAAAATTAAGTTAATATAGAGAATCCTGTCTTCGTGGGAATGATCCTATACTAGCTCTACAATTTCCATTGTGCGCTCGCAATAGGTTAAGACTTAAATAAAGATACATAAAAGTAGTGTGATCAAGTTTTTTGCACCATTTCTGGGGATAGGTTATTTACATTAATTTAAGAAAACAAGTATTTATCTTTCTCATTTCATATTTCTTTGTATTTTTTACATTTCTTTGATCAGTTCTTAAATCTTTTACAGGTTTATTCGAAGCGATGAATCAGAGTTTCAACTTCCCCTGATCAGAGAAGCTCAAAGCTTAGATTTGTTCTCTCTCCCTGCTTTCTAGAATAAAAGAAAAATAAAAAACAATACAAAAATATAATTTTTCTTTTTGTATGCATCACACCAATCTTGAAGCCTAGACTTATTTGAGGATGATTGTTAAGTGGTGACAAATGACACTTTTTACCCTTTAACCTGACCATTGATAGACCTGTGAGCACACTAATAAGCCTTTGTCGAGTGTATTTTATAGACAACAATAAAAGATGATACTGATGCAGAAAACCACTCAAGAATGCCCAAAAAGGGGCCATCTCTCAGCACATGACAGACCCAGCAATGGCATACTAGAGGATAGCACATCACTGGACCCTTAAAGTGCTTGGCTGCAGCAAAACAAGGCGAAGGAAGTGAAGATAGGCCAAAAAATCCTATCGAGAGGACATCTGAAGATTTCGACAGGAGCTGAGAGTTGAATTAGAGGAATTCATGCAGACTGGCGAGGTTTCGATAGGATCGAAAGGCAGAAAGAAGAAGTCGTGAGGATTGTGAAATTCGATAGGATATAAGAACCTATTGAACAGTTGAGAGAAAGACAAATTTCATCCTGACGAAAGCTACCTGAGGAGAAAAGGGAACCTATCGAAGGGTTCCTGAACCTATCGAAAGGTCTCCAGAACCTATCGGAAAGACCGCCTGAACCTAACGAAACAGAGGTGCTGGAACAATACCTATTGAAGGTTGTTTGAGCCTTTCGATAGGAGTGAGAGCTATCCTATCGAAGTGATGGAACATAAAGCTACAACCTGAGAAAATGGTCTCCCAACCTATCGAACTACCCCTCCAACCAGTCGAATGCTCCAGATAAAGTGTAGTAAAGTTGAAGCCTCAAAGCTCATCCTGTTGGAACCTATTAAAGGGATTGGAGAACTTGGCGAAAGCACTGAAAAGCTTTACCAGAACCTGTCGGAAGCTTCCCCAACCTATCAAAATTGTGTGCAGAACTTTTCATAAACTCAGCTATGCACACACTCTAACTTGGTGACCTGCTGCATGTAACTCGAGGCACTTGGGACCGACACGACGGTTCTAAAAGATGCCCTAGGAAACCCTAAGCGACCCACATGCTCCAACAGAACCCTAACAAACTCTGAGGACCTTCTAGAAGGGATTTTTGACAGGAAAAATAGAGGAGAAAGCTATATACAGAGACCCCCAATTGCAATTGGGGGGAGATGGAGATCGGAGCCAAATTCTGGAGATTAGAGCTTGCAGAGAAATTCTATTTTACCTCTTTTAGCCCAATAATGGTTGGCTAATTCCCTTGGAGTAGCGAGGAGAGAGGTTAGATCTGTAATTGGGTAAGGTTGAGAGTGCTATTGTAGGTTCACTGCTGCACAAACTACAGATCTAAGAGCATTTCCATTGTAGAGTGAGTTTGATTGCAATATAAATGTTGTTTGTAATGCTATAATTAGATCTAAATTTCCTTTGGTTTCATTTGGTGCTCGATCGGATTTGTGTAGAGGAGTCTGTAGATCAGCTCACCCACTTAACTGGTAGGTCTCTTGGATACCATCTGATCTCCCTGGATCTGGTACCCCTGTATTTCCCTGAGTCTGTGACCTTGGAATTATAACATCTGTAGTGGTTTTAATTATTCTGATTGATGCTTTTTCTTTGGAGGAGATCCCTAGGATGATCTGTGACCATTAAAGTGGACAGATCATAACCTTAAGATTAGTCCAAGCACAAGCTCCAATTGGATTCGTCTGCTGTAAATCCATGGATCAGATAAAATCTATAGGATAGTCTGTGACCATTCAAGTGGATAGATCATAGCCTTAAGTCCTGTGAGATACTATGATTTGGAGTGGAGTTTTCTACCTTGCAGCTGTGCTTATAGCCAGTTGAGGGAATTGTGTGCCTTGAACCTTTGCAACATGATTAATCTAACTTGATTTCAGCGAGACCAATTTCCAAGCTACTCTTCTCCATTTTCTACTTTTACTCCTTTCCCCTGCGAGATCTAGATTCCTAAACTCGATCCATGTTAGTTTTTATTTAATCTTAGTTTTGCTTAAGTGACAATCCCTTTTAAACCTCTCCCCTGTCTTTTAGTTAACATAGCAGTAGTTAGGGTGCCAGATCTCTTACAGATCTGGAGATTTATCATATTTTAAAACCAACCTCCCTGTGGGCATTCCCTTACTCACCATCTTTTTAAAACTTACTACAACAGACCCTGATTACTTGCAGGTCTGTGTGAGTGTGTTCTGCCTAGTTTTATTAGTGATTTTAGACCCTCTTTGGAGGGAAGGCGAACATCCCAACAAGTTTTTGGCACCGCTACCGGGGAGGTGTGTTTAGAAATTAGTACATCTAAGTTTTGATCATAGATCTATAGTTGTTTGTTTGATTTTACTAACTGCATTTATAAGTTTTATTGTTTTTCAGTATTTTGTGTGCAGTTCATCAGATCTGAGTTTGCCAATGAGAGGAGAATTGTGCTGGAGGCTACTCTGTAGTTTGCATCACTCTACTCCCCTTTTATTTTTTAGATATGTTGATTTTTAGAGTAGTTAGAAAGTTTGGTTGATTCTACTTGTTGTGTTGGGGATCTGTTCTGCATTCAGAATTTGAGTGTTGTATGTTTGGTAGGAGAACTCTCCAACCTCAGATTATTCCACTAAATCCAGAGGTTGAAAGACTTCTCAGATCCAGACCAACTCTACCCACATTTGTTGCAATTGACTCTGTAGAAATGGGTGGCAACAACAGCCGAGAACCCTCAAGGAGTTTAATGCACCAGGCATTTATAATTCCCCCTTCTACATTAAATTCCCAGTTGCTCAAGGAAACTATGAGATAAAATCTTCCGTAATTCAAATATTTCCCTCATTTCATGGCCTGACTAAAGAAGACCCTTACAAGCACATTGATGAGTTCTTGGGACTGTGCACTATATTTAACATCACAGGTTTGGGGGAGGAGGCCACCAGGATGAGACTCTTTCCTTTTTCATTAAAGGGCAGAGCTAGGACTTGGTTGTCCTTGCTTCCACCCAATAGCATTCAGTCCTGGAGTGATCTCCAATATTAATTTCTAGCC
The DNA here is from genome assembly GCA_021018995.1 of Chloranthus sessilifolius. Taxonomy (NCBI): domain Eukaryota; kingdom Viridiplantae; phylum Streptophyta; class Magnoliopsida; order Chloranthales; family Chloranthaceae; genus Chloranthus; species Chloranthus sessilifolius. Next base: position 27,742,122 of record CM037587.1, on the reverse strand, counting down.
AAGTTCTTCCCTATGGCAAAAACCAGTCAATTGAGGAAGGGTGTCATCTCTTTTACCCAAGATCCAACTGAAGATTTTCATCAATCCTGGGAGAGATTTAAGGAACTCCTAAAGAAATGCCCCCACCATCAAATCCCTGAATGGCAATTGGTTCAAAGCTTTTATCAGGGAATTGATTCTAAGAGCAGAGACATGATAGATGCTTCCTGTGGTGGTACCTACCTCCATAAAACTGCTTAGGAGGCATGGGAGCTCTTGGATATTATTAGTGAGAACTCTATTCAAAGGGAAACCTTGGCTAGAGATCTAGAGCCTCCTAGGTTGGTGAAGGAGAATACTTCAAGAGGGAAGTTATATGAAGTGAGTGTGCCAAGTGATTTGGAAAGAAAAGTGGACAGCCTAGCCCTGAAATTTGATAGGCTGATAGGAGCAATGCAGTCACCTGTGACTGCTAGGGTGGAGGAGGCATGTGCCATATGTCAGTCCCCTGCTCACTCCTTTGAAGAATGCCCATCTGCTGGCCAGTTTCCAAATTTTATAACAGAGCATGTGGTTGTAGCTCAGTCTTATGGGCAGCAGCCTGCTGCTGGGTATCAATGGAGGAACCACCCCATCTGAGGTGGAGACAAGATGCATACCCCAGCTAGCAGTAGCAGCCCTAGTAGCCCATGCCCTACAAAAATGCTCAGCCGTATCGAGAAGGTTATGTCCCAAGGCCTCAATATCAACAACCCATGGCCCAACCAGTAGCTCTTCCTGTGCAGCAATTTGCACCTCTTTCAGCTGCAAGAGCATCTTCCTTTGAGGAACAAGTACTATCTTTACTACAAAACTTGAACTCCTTATCCCAAACTGTGCACTCTCACAACCAGAGCATAAAAAAGATAGAGGATCAACTTAGTCAGCTGTCTGATGCCTTGACTAGAAGAGGAGGAGGGAGGCTGCCTAGCTAACCACAGGACAACCCACGAAGACAGTTTATAGTGGGTGAAGTTTCCTCCTCCTATGAGGAAGCCAAATCTGTTACAACATTGAGAAGTGGTAGGTTAGTGGACAACCAAGTGGGCTGTGAGCCTGTGAGGAGCTTAGAGGAAGAAAATGAAGTGATTTCTACAAGAACACAACAAAGGACACTAGTGGTGGACTCGACGGAGCAACCAGCTATGAATAAATAGGATAATGAGGATCCTCAAGAAAAGAAAAAAATAAAAAAGAAAGAGGCCCCATTGACTAAGACTGCAAGTGAGGGAGCAATCCCACATTTGCCATTTCCTAAGGCACTACAACACCTTCCCCTTTTGATAAAGGGCAAGATAAAATAAAGGAACTAATGGAGACTTTCAAGCAAGTAAAGATCAATTTACCTTTACTTGATGCAATTAAACAAGTCCCAGCCTATGCCAAGTTTTTGAAAGAACTATGCACCCATAAAAGACAATCTAGGATACACCTTTCCAAGAAAGTCATTTTAGCAGAGAAAGTAAAACAAATTTTGTCTATTGCAACCCCAACCAAATTGCAAGACCCTGGAACCCCTACTATCCCCTGCATCATTGGGGTTCACACCATTGACAAAGCCTTATTAGATCTGGGAGCCAGTATAAATTTGCTTCCATATTCACTATATGAGAAGCTGGGTTTGGGAGAATTAAAGCCCACACATGTGGTCCTACAGCTGGCTGGGGATAATTGAAGATGTGTTGGTTGGAGTTGACAAATTCTTCTATCCTGCTGACTTTTTGGTGTTGGACATGGAACTAAGCAAATGTGCTGCTTCTATACCTGTGATTCTAGGCAGGCCCTTTTTGGCCACTGCCATTGCCTACATACAATGCAGGTATGGAATCATGGAAGTGTCATTTGGAAATATGAAAGTTAAGCTGAATGTATATAGCACTGACTATTAACCCTCTCTTGAAGAGGCTTGTTTTGCCATTAATGCACAAAAGAAGGTGATGCATGAAAATACACATTGGCTGTTGCTGGATAATGCTTGGTTCACAGATGGAAAGCTACACTCAGGGGAGGGACATTGGCTGAGGAAAGAATCCACAGAAGGTACTGATCATGCAGATGCTGTGGACTTCCCAGATCCTCCGGATTACCCCTGCAGTCCAGTATGTACCATATGTATTATAGTTTGTTGTTGTTCTAGGTATTCATTTTTCTAGTGAAATTCTTTTTACAATAAACATGCTATCACAAACATCAGACCATCATTTCAACCTGGCCTAAGATAATGGGAGTTTTTCCATCAGGGAAACAAACTGTAGAGTAGCACAGCAGGGAAGCCTGTTAGTGCCGTAGCTGAGAATGCCTGAAATTGTAGTTTTGTGTGGTTTTGGGAGTTGTCGATAGGTCAATTGTACTCTTCGTTAGGTCTCTATATGGCTTCGACAGGACAATTGGTTGTTTCAATAGGTACTGAACATGAGCAACAGGTAAAACCGACTTCTCGATAGGTCAGCAAGAGAAAAATATTAATTTCGATAAGTTCTGGTGAACACATCGAAAAGATGAACCAGGTACCCCTACAACTATCGAAAAGATGATTCCACCTATCGTGATCCTATCGAATCATCCACTTTAAAAAGCTTTGATTGTCACGCTATCAATAGGATGCATCAACCTATCGAAACCAACCTATTCACCCTTTCGAAATCGTATATCATCCTTTAAATACCTATCGACAAGTAATTTTTGCCCCATATTGGTACCAGCAGAAAACCCTAGCTCTCTTCCTCATTTTTAACCTCCCCCTTCTCTCTACTAAATACCACAGAAATCGTCATCTATTCAGTCTGCCACTTTGTCAGTACATTTCGCCAACACATGGGAGCATTTTGCCTCAGATTTTAGAGAAATTGGAGCTGTAAATTGCGACATCTGGATGAAAACCTAGGATTTTAGGGTAAATTATCTTTCTGCTTCCCTCCGTCATTTTCCTAACAACTCATTCCACATTTTCCCTAGATACTGTTTCATTTTTGAAAGCAGAAATGACCGATCGTGAAGAAACCCTAGCTGACCTATTTCAGCAACCAACTGCTTCCACCTAAATCCACCAAGAAAGCAAAACCCCCCACCAAACCACCTACCAAAAGGAAGCTCTCTGAAGAGACGCCCAAGAAGGCCCATAAAGTCAAGAAAGCCAAATCCATTACAATTCAGGAGCCTGTGGTAGAAACACCTTTAGAGAGAGCTGCCCCCACTGCAGAAATACCTTTGCCCACCCTTCCAGTTGGGCTAACTACCCCCAATGAATTTTTGGACACTTTGAGTCTTGTCCCTGAGACTGATTTTGACTTGGCATACTTTGCCAACATTGGGGAGTGCCAGGAGACATTGAACTACTTGAAGAAAGAAGGTTTATTACCCCTACTTTCGCCTTTGAAGGGAATGGTTTATCCTAGGCTGGTGAAATTGTGGTATCAAAACCTGACCAAGAAGGTGGTGCCTGGGACTGAAGATGCCCTTGAGATTTTGATTGATGATTGGTAGCTGATTGTAGACTGCAAAGACATTGGGATGGCTTTGGGAGTCCCATATCGATTTGACTCCACCAGAGCTGAGAGAGCACCTATTTGGGCTCCTTTTAGGGAAATTGTGAAACAACTCACAAATGGTATTGTGGGCTTTGGTGAATCTCTGATGAGAAGAGACCTCCCTCCTACCTTAAGACTCATGGACACCATTTTGAGGAAAAATGTCTATGTCACTGAGCATTTGCAAGAGCGGAGGGCCCCATTAGTGGATGCTCTATACTATTGTTCAAAAGGGCAATTTGTGAATGCACCGAAGTTGATTTTTGAAGCAATGGTGGATATTAATGACAAGGTGCTGAAAAGGCAAGCTTTTGCAAAGGAAGGTGGTCTGCCCTTTAGTTGACTCATCACTTATCTGCTGAAGGCTGGGAAATTTGCAATCAAGAAAAATGAGCCAGTGGAGAAGGTGACCCCTAAGGTATTTGGAAAGAGCGCATGGTTCACAAGCCTGACATTGATGTAGAAAAATAGGCCAGCCGGAGTGGAGGAGGTTGACACACCCACGACAATAGCAGCAGATCTCTCTGCTGAAATACCCTCATCCACCCTTCCACCTACCGTACCTGTCCCATTACCCACCCCTCCACCCACATTGCTCTTTCCCTTTGTATCAGTTCCTCTTTCAATAGGCCCCATTCCAACCACCTCTAAACCAGTTTTACATTCAACCACCACTCAGGTCTTCCCACCTGATATCCTTGACCTTCCTCCATTTTCAGAGCCTACCCCTACCATACCATCTCCACCCATTGACCAAACCCTTCTCCATACACAGGATGTGGACCAGTTCACCACTACTAGATTCACTGCCCTCATGACCTCCATTGTGGAGGTTGTGGCTCATGAATACACCCCACTGCCTAACTCCCCACACCCTACTCCCCCTCATTTTCACCACGCACTCTCTTCTCCCTTCCATCCCTTCTAAACACCTGTCCCCTATACCCCCACCATGCCTGACACCCTCACTCAAATTCCATCCCTCCTCCAGTCCATTCAATCCCAATTAACCATCAACACCGATAACCAAACCCTCATGAGCTCATGCCTCAACTTAATTCAATCCACACTTATCCCATCCTCTCCAGCCCCTCAACCCTCTCACCTATCCCCTCCTACTTCAGCCATACCTATCCCACCCCCTGCTATTGCCCAGTTTGAGGAGGTAGCAACACCAACTCTCCCCATTCTTTCCTCACCACCAGATCTACTTGCCGCTGCAGTAGCTGAATCCCCTCTATCCCACACCACCTCCCCACCTATTTTCCAAGATGCCTCCACCCAAACTGATCCTTGTGAGGTTCTGGACTGTTCCACCCCCTCCTCTTCTTCCACTCCACCCCCTTCCTTGCCCATTATCCCCAAATCCAACATCTACATACCCCCTTACCTCACCCTACTCTATGCCATGAGAGACAACCCCTTCATCCGCAGAGATGTCCTGCATGGTATGGCAGCCCTCCGCACTCACTTGGAGGTGTTGTATGAGGAAAGGATTGCCCTACTAAAATTGGAGTACAGGATCTAGTTGTGTGATATCTCGGAAGGATGGAAAGAAATTCTCACTCGTTATCACTCAGCCAAATTGTTTGCTGAAGCGCAGACTCGTATTACTGAGTTTGAAAAGAAGAATGCTGAAAATTTCAAGCAACAATTAGCCAGCTCTAAGGACGTTCTTGAGGCCACTCAGGAACTTGCTGAAACAAACGAACTCTATGCTAAAAAGAAAATTGAGGTACTGGAGAGGAAGATTGCTGTGATGCTTTCCCAGCCTTATCAACCAGCTCCTCTGTCTTCGATTCCTCCAGACAATCCCCCCTCCACCCAACCCCCTCCATCCTCTTCTACCACTCAGCTTACTACTCCACCACATGTCGATGCCCCCACACAACCTATCCCTTCCCCACCTGTACCTTCTCCCCTCCTCCTACCCAACCTTCTCCCCCTAAACCCAAGAGGACTCCCGCACAACGAAAGTTCTCCGCAACCAGGCCATCCTCTGCTTCCACTCACAAAAAAGGGAAGCAGCCTACTACCCACTCTGAAGAGGTAGCCCCCACAAAACCCCCACCCCCTCCAGTCGCCCCTTCCACTTTGCTTTCCAAGGAAAAGAGACACGAAGCTACTGCGGCCCTGGGAATTGATGCCTCTGCCCTCTTCCCATCAGATTCTGATTTAGATGACTGGTCCACTCCACTTGCTGCTTCCACTAAAAAGAATAAGCAACTTGCTACCCAGTCTGAGGAGGCACCCAAGAAGCCCACCAACAAGCCTCAACCAACCCCCAAAACTCCTTTATCAAAGGCTGAGTTGAAAAATCTTCAAGATTTATATGATTGGCCTGATGATGCATGTAAATAACTGTAGTTTAGTTTTTCTTCTAGGCCTTTTGTACTTACCTTTACTGCTTATATAGAAATTTCTTCTTGGTACTATCCTTCTCTTGTCTTGTTTTCTTTTCTATTTTTCCTATGCTATACTCTACTACTATAAATAGTGAGGACACTGTTTAATTTAGGTGGGGGTGTGGCATGTATGCCAATAAATTAGTTAATTTCAGTGCAGCCAGGTTTAAAAAGGAACTCGGGGAAATAAAGTGAACTCTCACCTAATTAAAGAAATTTTTTCCCTTTTGGAATTGAAATAAACTATAGTTTTAACATTGTTCATAAAATCAATGTCAACGAATTTTGAAAATAAAAAAATTGATGTTTAGTGAACCTGAAAGGAGAGAAAACTGTGAGGATACCACCCCAGAGAATTTGATGGAAGGCCATACCCAGTGAGACTTCGGCCTGAAATTTTTTTAATTTCTTTGAGGAGTGTTTTGGTATTTTTTCTGCTCTGAGGACTGACTGGACCTAATTATAATCACCAGAAGTTAGGCAAATCCAAGTTGAAACAACTTGACAGCATTCATGGCATTGAGGACATGAAGGCCATTCCTTGGACAGTTTGAGCCTAAAATTCTCCCACCTTTGAACTGCCCTTGATACACACCACTTGAGCCTTAAAAGTCCTAGTTTTTCCTTGACGAAAACCAGAAAATTTGAACCAAAAACCCTTTGACCTATTTCATCTCACCCTCAATCTAAGGAATTCAAGAAATAGGAGGAGAAGTGAGGTCCGAGGTGCAAGGTTTGATGTTTGGTTAAAAGAAGAATAAAGTATATTTGAAGGCTAGTGTAATGTATAGTTGGGGCATCCCAATCCATAATAATAAAAGAAAAAATAAATAAATAAAATACAGAGCAAAAAGGATGAGAAAGAGCAGTCACTTCATTTGAAAATCTATAAGAAGATAAGAAGTTGATGAAGTTGACCACTTCAAGTCTAAAATTCCAAAAAGAAAGTGAAGAGGTGCTGAAATGAAGAAGGTTGAGCTGCAAACCACCTCCTTACCTTTACTAATTTCTCAATTTGAATCCCTTTTACCCTTTCATTCTTTTACAAATCTCAGCCCTAAGCCGCATTACAACCTAATAAAAAGACCTTACTGATCTGTAATGGATTGAGCCATCATGTGGAGATAAGGATCTGTTTAATCAATGGTGTAAGGAGTTGGAGAAGTTAGAAATCGGAGCAAGGCCTATGCTCATGCTTGCAGTCCTATTTGAGGGTTGTAACTGTTTTTGAGCTGAGTGATATGATGCACCCCTCTTCCTTGTGTTAATGAGTGAACAGCCCTGGTGAGAATTGGGCCAGCAGTCCAATTTGACAGGGGAGTATCAGCACAGAAAGCTTAAATGAATGGTGAGCTCTGCATCAAAATTTTGAAAGAAAGGCCTTGACACAAACTGAGTGATGATAAAGAAATTGCAGCAGACTTTCATAATCCAAAGGGATGCTCTCCCTGTTGAAATTCCTCTAAAGGTGCATGGTGTGAATCCATTTTATCTACTCAAACTCTGCTTTAACCAGTTGCGTTGTGATTAACTAAATTTAATTAGAGAAGTTTGTGGGTACCTTCACTAAAAACCCTCAGGAGACTTCACTCCTCCACTAGGGGTCACCTAGGGGTTTAAAAGGCTTGGTGCATATGCTAAATGCATCCGTGCTCCCTACGAAAGTGGCATTTTTAATTCCTTTTAATTCTCCTTTGCTCAGGGACTAGCAAAGCTTAGGTTTGGGGGTGTGTTAAGTTGTGAAAAATGCCACTTTTCACCCTTTTACCTGACCATTGATAGACATGTGAGCACACTAATAAGCCTCTGTTAAGTGTATTTTGTAGACAACAATAAAAGACGATAGTGATGCAGAAAACCACTCAAGAATGCCCCAAAGGGGCCATCTCTCAGCACAGGACAGACCCAGCAATGGCACACCAGAGGGTAGCACATCACTTGACCCTTAGAGTGCTTTGCTGCAGCAGAACAAGGCGAAGGAAGTGAAGACAGGCCAAAAACATCCTATCAAGAGGACATCTGAAGATTTCGATAGGAGCTGAGAGTTGAATTAGAGGAATTCGTGTAGAGTGGTGAGGTTTCAATAGGATCGAAAGGCAGAAAGAAGAAGTCGTGAGAATTGTGAAATTTGATAGGATCCAAGAACCTATCGAACAGTTGAGAGATAGACAGATTTCATCCTGACGAAAGCTACCTGTGGAGAAAAGGGAACCTATCAAAGGGTTCTTGAACCTATCGAAAGGTTTCTAGAACCTATCGGAAAGACCGCCTGAACCTAACGAAACAGAGGTGCTGGAATAGTACCTATTGAAGGTTGTTTGAGCCTTTCGATAGGAGTGAGAGCCATTCTATCGAAGTGATGGAACACAAAGCTACAACCTCACAAAACGGTCTCCCAACCTATAGAACTACCCCTCTAACCTGTCGAATGCTCCTGATAAAGTGCAGTAAAGCTGAAGCCTCAAAGCTCATCCCGTCGGAACCTATCAAAGGGATTGGAGAACTTGGTGAAAGCACTGAAAAGCTTTACCAGAACCTATCGAAAGCTTCCCCAATATATTGAAATTGTGTGTAGAACTTTTCAGAAACTCAGTTATGCACACACTATGACTTGGTGACTTGCTGCACGTAACCCGAGGCACTTAGTGATTGACACAATGGTTCCAAAAGATGCCCTAGGAAATCCTAACTGACCCACATGCTCTAACAGAACCCTAACAAACATTGAGGACCTTCTAGAAGGGATTTTTGGCGAGAAAAATAGAGGAGAAAGCTTTATATAGAGACCCCCAATTGCAATTGGGGCGAGATGGAGATCGGAGCCAAATTCTGGAGATTAGAGCTTGTAGAGAAATTCTGTTTTCCCTCTTTTAGCCCAACAATGGTTGGCTAATTCCCTTGGAGTAGCGAGGAGAGAGGTTAGATCTGTAATTGGGTAAGGTTAAGAGTGCTATTATGGGTTCACTGCTGCACAGACTACAGATCTGAGAGCATTTCCATTGTAGAGTGAGTTTGATTACAATGTAAATGTTGTTTGTAATGCTATAATTAGATCTAAAGTTCCTTTGGTTTCATTTGGTGCTCGATCGGATTTGTGTAGAGGAGTCTATAGATCAGCTCACCCACTTATCTGGTAGGCCTCTTGGATACCATCCGATCTCCCTGGATCTGATACCCCTATAATTCCCTGAGTCTGTGACCTTGGAATTACAGTATCTGTAGTGGTTTTAATTATTCTAATTGATGCTTTTACTTTGGAGGAGATCCCTAGGATGATCTGTGACCATTAAAGTGGATAGATCATAACCTTAAGATTAGTCCAAGCACATGCTCCAATTGGATTTGTTTGCTGTAAATCCATGGATCAGATAAAGTCTATAGGATGGTCTGTGACCATTCAAGTGGACAGATCATAGCCTTAAGACCTATGAGATACTGTGATTTGGAGTGGAGTCTTCTACCCTGCAATTGTGCTTATAGCCAGCTGAAGGAATTGTGTGCCTTGAACCTCTGCAGCATCATTAATCTAACCTGATTTCAGTGAGACCAATTTCCAAGCTACTCTTCTCCATTTTCTGCTTTTTACTCATTTCCCTTGTGAGATCTAGATTCCCAAACTCGATCCATGTTAGTTTTTGTTTAATCTTAGCTTAGCTTAAGTGGCAATCCCTTTTAAACCTCTCCCCTGTCTTTTAGCTAACTTAGCAGTAGTTAGGGTGCCAGATCTCTTATAGATCTGGAGATTTATCACATTTTAAAACCAACCTCCCTGTGGACATTCCATTACCATATTTTTAAAACTTGCTATAATGGACCCTGATTACTTGCAGGTCTGTGTGAGTGTGTTCTGCCTAGTTTTATTAATGATTTTAGACCCTCTTTGGAGGGAAGGCGAACATCCCAATAATGATCTAGAAATTAAAAGAACTCTCTTGCAAAATTTAGCATCACACCATATACCCACAAGAGAATCCTTAGTTATGGCTGACGATTTGTCAATCCAAGCACATTTAAGCCCAATAGCTTTGATCGAGCCCTCTTGTATAGTTATACCAAAGGTGCCTGCAAGTCAAAATTATAAAATCAAGCTCCATACACTTCAATTTGCACCAATCATTCATGGGCTTGATCGAGAAGATCCCTACCAACATCTAAGGGACTTCATAGAGCTTTGCACAGTGCTATAATTATCAACTGCCAATAAGGAGGCCGTAAAATAATGCTTGTTCCCATTCTCTCTCAAGGATAGGGCAAAGGCATGGTTAATTTTGTTACCTGCCAGAAGTATTACCACATGGGAAGAATTGCAATACAAGTTTTTGGGTGAGTACTTCCCAATTGGTAAAACTAACGAAATTCGCCAAGCGATTCAAGACTTCAGGCAAAAGTCAGGAGAATTATTTCATGAGAGCTGGGCACGGATGAAGGATTTGTTACGAAAGTGTCCTCATCATGAGGTACCAAATTGGTCAATAGTGTAAAGCTTCTACCAAGGTTTGACTAAGACTAACCAATTCATAGTCGATGCCGTGAGTGGAGGAGCATTTATGGCTCAAAACGGCCAACAGTCCTGGAATTTATTCAAGAAACCGGCCAATAACTCAAAACAGAAGCAAGCTCTACTTAGATCTGATCAAGATCTCACTCGCCACACCCCGCTCGTGAGGAGTGGACTTTACGATATTAGCAATGATAAAGTAAAGAAGGAGGATGACATGAGTGTGAAAGTTTTGGCCCTAGAACAACAAATCGTAACATTAATGACTGCCAAACCTAGCACCCCGGATATATCCTTGGCAAGCTACTCTAATGGCTAGACTCAGGCATATATTGAGAACCCAGCTGCGCCACCCCACCAAGAGGTAGTGGAAAGTGAACAAATAATAGCTTTTCAGAGGGGAGACTATGGAAACACATATAATCCAGCATGGAGGAACCACCTTGGATTTAATTATGGTTCCACAAGCCGAGCATAGTTAGCACCATCAGTTGTGCAACCTCGATTCCCCCAGACTCAATCTTTCCACCAAAGACCACAAATGCTCACTGTACAACCCCAATTTGGACCACAAAGCATTGCACCTGATGCCACAGTTGTTCAAATCCTTCAAGATTTACAACAACAGTCGCATCAGCACTCAAAAGATTTACAATAGCTTGCTCAATTATCTCAAGTACTCAATTCACATACCCAATCCATTACGAAGTTGGAAAGCCAGATAGTCCAATTAGCTTCCCGAGTGTCGAGAAGAGAGAGTGGCCAATTGCCTACACAGCTAGTCAATAATCCTAGAGGACAAGTGCTCCTGGGGGAGACATTGGCTCCCTAAAATCAAATATAGACTCTCATGGATCGTCGAGCTACCGACTCATCCATAGCATTAATTGTAAATTATGTAAAGTATGTCTTTTTCTTTTTGGTTTAGGTATCATACTATGACCCAAATCGTTGAAAGACGATGAGTCGTAATATCCTACCTATTGTACATTATAGCGAACAATCGTATGGATATACGATTGATCGCCATTAGGTCTATCAGTGAAGTGTAGTGACTACGATTCACTAATACGAGGGTTCGTACTAGAGTCAACCGATGATTCTAGGTCAAAACCCAATTGAAGACCGATTGAACAAGTCGTCACTAAAAACAGGGCCTACATATTCGAAAAAAGGATCTGTTGACCTCATTTTCAACTTCTCTAGGTTTTCTCTCTTACCTTCCCTCTCTTTTTCGAAAGGCTCTTTATCTTGACTGTTCTCCTACTCAACCCAACCATTTTACTTTTCTATACACCCCTTGCTTCCCCTATTTTATTTTGGAGCCCTAAGTGCATTTCACTTCGCATCTACAAGTTAGAATTTCAATCATCAAGAGGTAAGGTGATGATTTTAATGATTTTAATGGAAGGGATTCTGTAAGAAATTTTTACTCAATACATTGAATTCATGATTAATTAATAATGCTTTATTAATTCTTGCAAGAAAAGAAAAGGGTGGGAGCGTGGCTAATGAGATGGGAAAGCGACAAAGGAAAGAGGAAGAGGAAGAAGGAGGTAATAGTTCTGATAGCACTCTAATCATTAACTGCATTACATGGTCTGCTGCCCCTAAGGCCAAATCAAAAGCAATACACTCACCCAAGAAAAAACCTAAATCTTTCGGGGTAGTTATGAGAGAAAATCCTAATGAAATAAAAGAGACAGAATCTGTGTCTGTCCCTAAAAAGGGGCTGAAATTAGATAAAGGTAAAAAGCCAGCGTCCTCTGCTGTGCTAGCAGATAGACTCCCTACTTCAATGAAACACCATATCATGGGAGCCAAAATTGCGGCGGATGTTGAGTCTTTAGAAAAATTGGAAATGAGTTGAGAAGCCATCAATTTAAGGATGATGGGCTAAATTATTTCTTAGAGCCAGGAGTCACAATAGTCTATCCTAGATTGGTGAGGTTGTTTTACAAAAATATGACCAAAAGCAGCCAGGAACCATCCTCAATCCTCTCCACCAGTATCGATGGACTTCTGATCTAGATAACAAAGGAAATGGTCGCCAGGGTGATGCATGCCCCCTTGGAAATACCACAACTGTCCCAAGATAACCCAGAGGCCAATCATTTGAGGATGCCATCAAATACCCTCCCTAACTTTGCCCAAATGGCAACAAAACTATTAGGAAATCCTCCACAAGACAGGTCCTTTTTCCTTTGAAAGGACCTGGAAGCAAGGATTTTATCACTACAATTCTTCGGCGTGCTAATTCATAAGACTATTCACCCCACGGGTCATGGAACACAAAGAAGAACATTATTTGCCAAGGCATTATACTTAATTGCAAATCGCTATTGGTTAAATGTGCCCTCTTATCTTTTTGAAGTAATCACCACCGTGAGTGAGAAACTAAGTCAAGAAAAATACCAGATGAAGAAGTTGGCCCTGCCATTTAGGGGCCTTATCACAAATCTGTTGATGAATGTGGGGTATAGTATAGACCCCAAGGAAAAATCTTTACCAAGAACAGAGGATGGCTTAACAATCACAGCCTATAGGAGAACTTTAGGTGTAAAAAAAAAAGGATAATCCAGCTCACTCCTCGCACCAAAAATACCTCCTCTACACCACACGTCCCACAACTTTATGAGGACTGAGAAGAGACGACCATAGAGCAGCCAGCAGAAATTGAAGCCCCAGAAGTAGTTATGGAAGAAGGTGTGAGTACTTCTACTCCACCTCATGAGAGAACAGAGATTTGCTCTCCAGTATTGGAAAGAATAACCAAGTCAGGAGTCCCAGTTGCAAACCAAGCTAGTCTCAATGACCCCTGCTTTGGACTCACCAGTAGGGCCTACTATGCCCCCTTCAACAGAGGTAGACATACTACCAGCCAGCACTAAAGTAGACCCTGTGAACCAAGATATTCCTTCACCTATGGACCAACAGATTGTGGATACTTCTAGAACAATGGAGGACCTGTTGCTCAGCCTACATTTGCAGCCAATACAGAGAAAAGTCTCATAGCTCAAGTTGTTGAAGCAGAACCAACCTCCGAGTTACTAAGAGGGAGTTTTACAAAATTATTAAATGAGGAAGAAGTTCCCCCTGAGGATCCACCACGTCAATCCCTGAGTTAGAAAGAAAATTGGAGGTAGTGGAACAATGGCAACTTATACATGAACCAAATCTATTGCCATTACCAGAAGTAGAAAGAAGGGTGAGAGAACTAGAACAATGAACCTCTATAAATGCCCCATCGTTGGTCAAACTACCAGGTATAGTAAGACAGTGGATGGAGGAATATCACAGACTAAAGAAGAGAGTCTTTGATACTACACTGACGATTCAAGAGCACACAAAGATAATGGAAGGCTTGCAACGAAAAGATGTGCAAGATCATTAAGCGAGATGGGCAGCAGACACAGAGAAGATAATCCAAGATGCCACTTCAACCCTTCAAGCACAGATCACCTAGCTGCAAGCAGAGAATAGAATACTGAGTAATAATCAGCAAGCTTGGGAAGAAGAAAGAGAGGTGTATGAAGATAAAATGGCAGTTATACTTGAACAGTTTGGAGGTTTAATGGTAGCACTTGATGATGTAGAAACTATAAGAGAAAAAGTTCTTAAAGACTACCAGCAACAAACTCCACCAATAGCTGAGTGAGAAGGATCACTTATTGACTGTAGTTGAAAGGAAAATAATGCAACTACAAGAAGATAAAGATTCCCTAAACTCCATCAATGCTGAATAAAAGCAGATAATTAAGTCGTTAACAAAAAAGTGTTTTGCCACAGTAGCAGAAGAACAAGCTAAAGCAGAAAAGTTGAGAACAGAAATTCAACTAAAAGCTGCTGTGATTAAGAAATTGACTGTGGATCTCAGAGATAGAGAAAAGGCTGATAAAGAGCAACAGTGTCCAAAAGTAACTTCCTGCCAAATGATCATGGAAAAAGAAAACACAGATGAGGCTGAACCGTCGGCACCTGGGGATTCACCTATAGAAAAGGATCAAGATGGTTATTCAACAGTTGAGGTGTCAGATTGGCAAGATGACCCCACTACTTCTATCCTTGTACCATACCCTACATCACTAAGTGAGTAAAATATTACAGAACATTACAAACCTCACAGGTATGATCTCAATAGATTTTTCCTATGTTTATACTCTTTTATGCAATTAGTTTTTTATAATAGCTCGCTCCCTAGTTTTTATTTTCATTATAAATATTGAATTAATATATGAAATTTTTTTTTGATTAATTGACTAACCTTCAATTTTTTTTCTAAAAGTGTAATTGTTACTAACATCTCTAACATTTTTGTTATTTTTATCTCTGAGAAGCAAACAGATGTGTTTTTCTTCAAGTTTTGGGGAACATTCTTTACATAATTTTTTTCACATCCGGTAAATTAATCAAAGATATCAATAATTTTGGGTAAATAATTTTTATGTGTCCCCTGTTTTTGTGCCAATGATGGCATTAACCGCATTAAGTTTAGGGAGATACACAATTTCTGTGTATAGTAGTTTTATAATTAGTAAAGTAGTATTTAGTTAGTTTATTTTTGTAAAAAAACATTATAATTAGTAAAGTAGAATTTAGTTAGTTTTCGTTAGTTTATTTTTGTAAAAAAATTTGAGAATCTTTAGTTTCAAAAGTTGATCATTACATAGTAATTATGACAGAAAAATAACAAATCTTGAAAAACTTACAATCCATTATAGTAGGAATTAAATAATCAGAAAAACAGAGCAGTACAATTCATGATTAGCTCATTGAACACTATATTAGAATGGATGTTTGAAACAATAGATGAATCTAAACTGTAAAATTTTAAACTATAGTTTCAAAATTATAAACCAGTGAGATTATGAGCCATATTTCTTCTTTTATTCAAAGAGAAACTGTTTCTTTTATTCAAGCAAAAAATTTTCCTTGAAGTTCTATACTATTATGAAATCTCATACTGCTGAATTTAGAATCAAATATTCTATGATAACCTGATTTTTTGTCTAGAACTATCTATTAGAAATATCAAAGCAATAAAACATCAATGCTTGTAAATCGTAAAGATGATCAAAAGCCATCTTTTGTTAAACCAAAGCCAAAAAGCCAAAATCCCAAAATAATTTTCTCCATTGAACCCATATTAGAAGCCAAAATTAAATTTTTTGGTACTTAAATTTTAAAAACCCTTAACCATAAGTACTACCCAAACCTTTAAATCTTTAACCCTTATATTTTCTAAGATTTTAGAATGCAAAAGAAGGGAAGAAGAGGGAGTGGAAGGAGTAGAGCAAAAACAGATAAAAGGGAATGCTAACAAAATGGTATAGCTGAAGAAATCAAAAGAAGAATATGGGAAAGGAGTGAAAAATTGTAAAAAGGACGATTTCTAAAATAAGAAAAAAAAAAAGATTATGATTCTTAAAACAAAAGCTTTCAAAGAGAAGAAAAATCATAAAATACGATTTTACAATCGAAGAAATGGGATTTATAAAAGAACAAAAAATTGGAAGAAGTTATCCAATTTAGGGATAATTACTGAAGAAGTAAAGAAGAAGCTGAAAAGATAAGAGAAAGAAGAGTTGAATTCTCAGAAAAACTTTGAATCCTTTTCTACCTTTCTTTGACACCTTCTGAAACCCAAAGTCCCATTACAAGCCGAAAGTAAGACCTTTTTTATTTATGATTTAAAAAAATATAAACCTAGTAGAGATATAAATAATAGATATTAGGATTGCACAAGGATTCATATGAATAGAGTAGATTATCCTTTCCTATGAGATTGACAATTTTATCTTTTACTGAATTTTTCTGAAATAACATTATGAGACCCAAAAAGTTTTGATATCTTTCTGAGAGTATGTCAATAGTATGTTTTTGAATGCAAGTATTTTCTAAATTTGCAGTTTAGAAAAATTTGTGAAGAAGAAACTTGTCACTAATGCATATATCTCCTGCTTACCATGAATTGAAATTGTTGGAGCTCTAATCAAGGATAATTTTTATAATGGAAAATAAGGATAAAAGATTGGTAATTTTAGAAAATCACAACAACTCTTTGATGACCACCTTAGTTAATTTAGATAGTGTACAAAATTAGTTTAGTTTTTTAACCTTTCTTTCCTTTTGAAAAATAAAAAATAAAAAAAATTTGAAAATATCCAAAAAGATTTGAAGTTTGTAGGTAACTTCACTGAAAACTTTTAGGAGACTACAACTCCTCCACTAGGGGTTTAAAGGCAAGTTATATATGTTAAATGCAATCGTGCTCCCTACGAAAGTGGTAATTTAATTTTAATATAGAATGCTTTATGTTTCCTTGTTTGCTAGGGACTAGCAAAATGTAAGTTTGGGGGTATGATCAGTCACATAATATACCAATTTATTACCCTTAACTTAAGGATGCTAGGACTTAGTTTACTATTAATAAGTTAATGATGTGTAGATATTAAGAAAAATCAGTAAAAGAGAGCCAAAATTTTAATATTCATCAAAATGAACTCAAAAGAATAGTAAAAAAATAATTGAGTGTAAAAAGACGATTCTCTATATACCGAAAGCAGAAAATCGTGAAAGACGATTGAGTGCTGAATAAGAAATCGTAAATTCTCCAGAAGACGTTCAAAAGTGAAAGGTGACAAAAGGGAAAATCGATTGATCGTTATGAAGAATCGTTCACTAGAAGCTATGCTGAGAAATAGAAAATAGTGATTTACGATTTTCTAAGGAAAACTACAATAGAAGAAAGAAAATCGTGATTTACGATTTTACAGAAAAAGCTTCTCGTTACTGATGCTGCTGCGGATCATGTGAAGATCTACACCGCCATGCACTGAATTAGAAGACTATTGAATTAGAAGTTTGGCATATTACGGATTTGAGAAGAATGATGAAGATAGGCTCTAGAAGATCTTTACTACTGAACAATCCAGAAGTGCATCAACTAAAGAAAGCAAGGAAAGATAAAGTTAGAAGTAGAGTTATATTAGGATAGTTTTGCTTTAGTTATTTCTTTTATTAGAATTAGAAGTTTTGTGAACTGACTCCTTATAATCTATAAATAAGAGAGCCTGTATATGAGGAATAAGCATCGAAGAAATTCTTAGCGTCAATTGACGACTGAGGTTGGGCTTTCTTTCGATCAAATTTAGAGTAGATTTTAATTGCTTTGTAGATTAGATATCCAAAGTTTTTCAAGAGCAATTAACGACTACAATTGGGAGCTGAAGATTAGAGTAGATATTTGTAGTTTCTCCGAAGCAATTGACGACTGCAATTAAGGGGTGAAAGATATAATTTTATTGCTTTCTAGTTTAGATTTATTTTATTGCAATTTCCTTCTTTGTAAACATCTTCGAATTTTAACTTGAATTGACGACTCAGGTTGAAGTTTACAGATTAGTGTAACAATTTGTACTTTTCCATCTTCAATTTTCTAGAATTTGATTGACGCCCAAGTTTTAGGAGATTGTTGATTAGTTTCAATCTGTATTGATAGAATTTTAGTATTGATTGATGACCAATACTAGGAAACTTGGTATATAGTGTAACGATACTGTTTAAATTCATAAATATCCGATAGCTGAAGATTGTGATTGATGACCATAATCTGAAGAAGGAGGATTAGGATTTATTTTTTGCAATTTAGATTAAGAAACAAATTCTTGGATTCATATTTCTCCAGTAGTTTAGGAACTTAAAAGATAAATGCAAGTTTTCAGAAAAATTAAGTTAATATAGAGAATCCTGTCTTCGTGGGAACGATCCTATACTATCTCTACAATTTCCATTGTGTCCTTGCAATAGGTTAAGACTTAATTAAAGATACATAAAAGTAGCGTGATCAGTGGCAGCGGATGAAGAGAGAAGGACTAATAACGTTCGGAAGTATACAAAGAATAAATGGAATCTGACCTACAAACGGTGCCAACTTAGCATTAAAAACCGAACCTTTTGGCAACCGGCAGGGGATGCCCGATAAGAAGACCCTGAACAAGCCACACCCGGAGCCGCACCCCAGATGCTAGGTCAGCCCCCAGCAGCCACCTGCCTAGCATGGAGACGTTCTCACATTATCCGAATTCACCAAACAAATGGAAGTGCTACAACAACAGAATTTTAGCCAGTAGGCATCACCACACCAAGGCAATCAGTTGAAAACCAATGGCTAGATTTCTAAGATGAGATCCCGACGCGACTGATAGAGAAAGCCTATCCAACCAGCTACACAACGTTCGTAGCCCACATAAGGATGTATACATCAGAGTATACAATGGGGTTTGCTAAGGGAGCTTCAGATTTTGGAGCTGGTCTGTCTACTGCTGGGATTAGACACGATGAGGAACAAGTTGCCAACCAGCCAGGTGAGCAGCCGGATCAGTAATCATCCAAGAATGGTAAACACTTACTCCCTTGTTATGTAGATTTAAAACCCATAGTGTCCAAATTCCTATGGAAGGATCTGTATATGAATAAGTTAAATCGTATGACAAACTGCAAGTTTTGTGGGTTGGCATGTAAATTTATTATACTGTTGAGATGCTTAGGATTATAGCAGAATTAATGTGGTGAACAGTAAAATTTTGATGTATGAACATTCACCCAGGGTTAATTCATTATGCTTGCAATTTAGGATTTTGCATGACACAGTTTAATTATACTAACCGTGATAGTATCCTATTCGGATTAATGTCTACTAGTATGAGTCCATCGGTTAAATTTCTAATTTTGTGCAATACATTATCATCTTCAGGAATGACTAGTATGTGAATGAATATTGCTATCGCAAATGACATGTCATAGACACGTCACCTGACAGTAATACAAATCTCTGATCACACACACTCTCGTGTGAAATTTTTGCGATAGATTTTAACTGCATGATGTAGATCATCTGTATGATATGATCCGATGACACGTTCTTCTATTCCACCAAAAAAAAATTGTCGTCAATTTTTGAGGACGAAAATTCCATTAAGTGGGGGAGGATGTGACACCTTAGAAGTTTTGAACCCAAATTTTCCGAGTAGGTACTAGTACTCGAGATCAGAAATAATTTACGACCGATAATCAAGATCAAACAAGTCGATAATGAGAGATGGTATCTTTGGAATAGGGCCTAATCATTAAATTGTGTAACTACTACACATACACCTTGAGAGCACCCCTGGTATGATTCAGTTTTAAATTTTGTTTTAAGGACTAATACACTGAAATTGGTGTATCGACGATACGCGGAATCAAGACCCATGTGTAACAGCCTGGTAAAGAGTTGAATTAGTAAACACAGCTTTAGGGGATCAAAACCTGTTAGGAACATTAAATCTTAATGTTTATTTTTTTTAAAGGCTAATACACCAAAATTGGTGTATCAGCTATGCACAAAACTAGGACTTGTAGGTATTTAAAGCAGTTCCCACACACAACCTTGCATGCGTTGAGTGGACTTCTTCTAAAACTCCTTATAAATCCTCCCTGGTTCAATTTTGGAGAACCCTCAAACCGATTCCAAAATTTTTGAACCGCAAGCCATTTGAGGTGACCGCGATCTTTCTCGAAGAAACCTCTGCGATAATCCTTCAACAAAGAATAATTGCCAGTGTGTCGACACTGCCGCGCTGCCCGATTGTCAAAATCCTACGATCAAGAACATGTAAATGAAGAAAACTTCATCAACAAAGACCAAAGACTTCTCATGCGATGAATCCACGAAGGTAAATGCCTTAACTCCATCTTGTAAACCTCGATTTCATAAGTTAGGATTTATCCAATCGATTATGGAATTTCATGCAAAGAAATTCAGACGATCAGACGCATGAGAGGCATGGTAGCCAAATTCCTTTGATTTCTTATGTTTCGGACGTTGCATGTGCATGAAATTAGAGTAGAAAGTCATGATTTAAATTCCTAACATGAAAATTAGGTTAAATTCCAATGTTAGGCTAGTTGTATGTTAGAAGATTAGGACTTTTGGGCTTAGAAGAAAGAATCAAATGAAGGAGTGAGTTCATTAGGCTCGCCGTGGCGACCCTGAACCGCACCGCGGCGAGAAGTGTGCCGAAGCCCTCGCCGCGACGAGTGCTACTTGGATTTACAGGTCATTTTTGCTCTGTGAATACTCGCCGCAGCGAGGCACTATGTACCACAGGGAACCTGGACACCTCACTGCGGCGACACTGTAGCTCGCCGTAACGAGGTACTCTATTCTTATGAGTTTTAGTTTTGTCCCTTATGAGCTTTGAAAATCGTGTTTCGTGCCACTTACTATTCGTTAACACTTAAGGTATGTACGATGTGTGATCTAGGGTAAATACGAAGAACCTTTGAAGGGAATTTAGCTTGGATTCGAGCCATTGTGTTCGCAAGTTTTTGACTTAGGGTAGGGAAGAATACTTTTGCCCGATTATATGCTTTCTCGAATTCGTGCCACTGATGAAATTATTTAAATGCATTGTATTTTCCAGCAATGTTATGTATAATATCTTGAAATGCTTTGAATGTTTTGCTTTAAGTGCTTTGATTTGATTTCCACAAATGACTTACATGATTCTCGTACTTCGTACTTTGATATATCGTTGTATTTAGTTTATATGCTATCTGCTCCGTGTATTTGTTTCGATCCCTTGTTATCCATTTAGTCTCGACACAAGTGGCCCTATTAACGTAGCTCAGGGGCTTGGCATTTCCGGCACAAGTGACCCTATTAATGTAGGTCAGGGGCTTGGCATTCCGACATAAGTGACCCTATTAACATAGCTCAGGGGCTTGGCATTACGACACAAGTGACCCTGCTAACATAGCTCAAGGGCTTGGCTCTCTGACACAACTCTTCGACCTTTGTACACATACTCATGACTTGTTCCTCTGATTGTTCCGATTCTTGTTTTGAATTCTGGACTTGATAAGCTTTGACCGACACGCATTGTTTTAAGTATATTATCCACATTTATGATATGATATGTTTTAATACTTTGATTTAGCTCTTTGTTTTGGAAATCCAATTTATTTTTGATAAGACATGAAGTTGAACTATTTTATTTATGTGTCAAGATCGTGAATAAGAATGATAAGATGTAATTTAGCACTATTTTTTTCTTTACTGAGCTTGGACTAAGCACTACTGAGCTTGGACTGTAGCTCATTCCTCGACTATACGTCGTAGCTGCAGGTGTAGACCTTGAGAGGGATCAGGAACAAGAGGAGGATCCAGATTATAACACTGAGGAAGAAGAACAACCAGAGGAGTTCTTCCCTTAGGTCAGTTCTGTGGATTCTCACTTAGTGCAGAGCTTTTGTCTTTTTGGATATTTGGTATAATACAATGTTTAGACTCAATATAGATTTGTATAATTTCATCCACTGTTTTGGTGAAGGTCATCCTTCACCAGTGGAATTGTATAGTTTTGTTTACTTCTGAAATGATGGAAATTACTTGCTAAATTGCTATATGCCTACCATAGTTTCGATTTTTGCTACTTGCTTTCGTATTTATAAATGTTGGTCAAGCACTTGAAACTATATATGCACTATATTCGGATTATGTTCTATGATCCGATGGCATGACTTTCTGGAAGATTAGTATGGGGAAAGTCGGGCCGTCACAAACTTGGAAAATAAGATTGGCCAACTAGCTTCACAAGTGGCAAAGAGAGAATGTGGCCTATTGCCAATGCAGCCAGTTAGTAATCCTAGAGGACAAGTGTCCTTGGGGGAGACATCCACTCCCCATATTCCAAATTGAAATCTTTATGGACACGTCGAGCTACCGACTCATCCCTAACACCTTTTTTAAATTATGTAAATTATTTCTTTTCTTGTTTTGAAATTTTAAGAAACACATTACGAGCCAAATCGTAGTTAAACATGACTGATCGTAATGCATTCCTTGATGTGCACTATTGCGAGCAATCGTATGTTTACAAACTTGTAATTCTTGTTAAAGTCTATCGGCTAAGTCGTAGTGATTACAAGTTAATCGATATGAGAGTTCGAAGTTACGATAGCTGAAAAGTTAGAGTCAAACTGATGACTCTAGGTTAAACATAAGCGTGATGACCGATTCAGCAGGTCATCACTGAAATTAGGACCTACATATTCGCGAGAGAATACGTCGGCCCCATCCTCAAACTCTCCAGTTAACTCCTCTCATTTTCCCTCCATTTTTCAAAAAAGCTCTTATGCCCAACCCAACTGTTTTAGTTATCATACCTCCCTTGCATTCACATTTTCGCTTCAGAATTCCTGCCTGTGTTCCATTTATTATTTTGAAATTATGGTTTGGGATTTAGCAACAAGAAAGGTGACGAGTCTCACTCTCAAATGGATGGGTTGCTTTTAGAAATTTTGATTCGACATGGGAAATTTATGAATTATTGATTAATGTTCCTTTACTCTTGCAGGAGAAGAAGACATCATGTCGAGATCGAAGGACAAGGGCAGAGGGAAGAACAAGAAGATGAGGGTAATATTTCTGATCAATCTCCCCTCATTAGGCACATCGTACAGGCTGCTGCCCTTATAGCTAAATAAAAAATAGTAGACCCACCTAAAAACAAATCTAAATCTTCTGGGTAGTTATTAGAGAATTACCTAAAGAGAGAATGGAGATTAAGATGGAAACATACCAGCTTCTAAAAATGGCAAACAAATAGATAAAGGCAAAAGGTTAGCATCCACCGAAATAACATTGGATCGGCCCCCAAACTCAATGAAACATCATTTTGTGGGAGCTGAAGTTGTAGTGGATATCTCTTTTTAGGAGAAATTAAACTTTAATAAAGCCGCCCTTAAGTACTTCAAAGATGCAAAGCTTAATTATTTCCTCGAGACTGGAACGACGCCAGTCCACCCTAGACTGGTGAAGCAGTTTTATAAAAGAATGATCAATAGCAGAAAGGGTCCATCTCTAATTCTCTCTACAGTTGTTGATGAATTTTCAATTCAATTAACAAAGGAAATGATTGTTGGTGTTCTAAGTGCACCACTAGAGAGACCAGAATTGTCCCCTGGCAATCCGGAAGCCAATATGCTAAGAATCCCACCCCATGCCCTTCCGGATTTTGTCCAAATGGCGATAGAACTGCTAGGAGAACTCCTAAGGGATAGGTCATACTTCTTGAGGAAGGATCTGGAAGCTCGAAGCTTATCACTTCATTTCCTGGATGTCTTGATTGATAAGACTATCCATCCCACCGGGCATGGAACCCAGAGAAGAGCCCTCTTTATAAAAGCCTTGTATTTGATGGCTAACCGCTTTTGGCTTGATGTACCACTTGGAGGTAATCGACATTGTAAGGGAAAATTTGAATAAAGATAAATATGAAAAAAATAAGTTGAGCCTTCCTTTCAAAGGCCTAATTACCAATTTACTGATGAATGCGGGATACAAATTTGAACCCAAGGAAAAGGCTTTGGACAGACCAGAGGGGGGCCTAACAGCGATGCCCTATAGGAGAACCTTGAATTCTAAAAATAAAAAGAAGATACCTGATTCTCCACAGTAAGAGGATGTATCGTCTATGCCAGAGACCATACAAGCCTCGAAAGCAATTACTAAAACCCAGGAAGAGCCTAGTGTTGAAACAATAACAAAATTTATGGTTCCTATTGTGACAGCCCCAATTTCCTACCTTAAAACTCGTGCCATCAGATCGTCGTTTTAGAAAATCCCTGAACTGAACACACAAGATGTCAACTCACATAGCAGAACTAAGCTGATCTCTCTAAATTAGCAGATAGATTCATCATATATATATGGCAAAAGATAATGCAATTCTATTTAAATAAGACAAAATGACGAAAACATAAAATGACGGTTCGGTCCTTATGTAAACCATAAGCCCGACATAACGGAAACATACTACCGGTGATGACCAATCATCACCCAAATAGTGGTTCAACATAACAATTTACTTTTCATGAATCCATTGCTCTAAACTAATACAAAGGTTGAACATACCAAGCCTTACACAAAAATCATCAATTTCTCTTTCAAAGTCCCCTAAGGGAAACAATCCTTTGGCTGAAGATCAGATTCCTCCTCCGGAATGTAATCTGGATCTTCTTCACGACCAAAATCCTCGATGCCTAAATCCACATCTATACCTGTGACATATAGTAAAAAAGGATAAGCTAACAGTGTAAGCTCAATAGGGGAATATCACTAGCATGCATAATATATTTCAAAGTATAGATCTTGAACTGAATTTAAAGAAAACTTTACACAACTTAACTCATACTCCTTGAACTTCAAATGAGTTAAATCTTAACTTAAATAATCTCCTAAGCGTATATAGCATTAGGACAAACATAATTACAAATGGGAATCTTCGATCCACCATCATTCAATAAACAATTTCACACAGATGTCAAGCCCCTGAGCTTTGTTAGCAGGGTCACTTGAGCCACAATGCTAAGCCCCTGAGCTTTGTTAGCAGGGTCACTTGTGCCATGATGCCAAGCCCCTGAGCTTCGTTAGCAGGGTCACTTGTGCCACATACCGGATACACGATGGGGACACATTTCACATGAACCTTAAATCATTGTGCGAATGTTAAATTATAGTTCATCACCATGTAGTTAATCAGTGTGATTAATTTATAGCTAGGCTTAGTATTTCACATTCAGACTTGTCACATTCATGTACACATACACACCTGTTTGTTACACTTATCTCATAAATACATGGTTCTTATCACGACTTACTTATCATACATCTTACACATTCACAAACACTTATCATACTTGTCGTGTTCATGTATACTTATCTTGTTCACAAAGGCACCTGTGATTATTACACACATGCACACGTGCTTATCTTGTTCACAAAATCTAAACATTTCATATTGAAAGTCACGTTAATGAATTTCCCCTACCTCTTACGAAGTACACTCCAACTCACGCAAAGATGGAGCGAAGACCTTAGGTGAATTTTGAATCATAACCTACCTTCCAAGGTATTCAAAGGTCATTAACTAATACCCAAAAGTCCATACACATCAAAGATTCAGAGAGTTCTCAAAGAAAAATCCCAATTGGCCCAAACTTGCTCAGTCACGCGTGCGAGTCCCAAGGTCGCAAGAGCCAGTCATATGGCACCTCACAATCGCACAAGCTCACTCGAGCGACTGTGCTCTCTTATTTCTCTTATGTTCACAGCCTGAGATAGTCATGCACACAAGTTCTAAGGTCGCACGAGCAACTTCACATGTACATTCACAGTCGCTTGAGCGACTATTCAAAGTGAATTTCTTGCCTATTCTGAAGCTCCTCTCGCGCGAGCAAGAATAAGTCGTGCGAGCGAGGCTCAAAGTCGCGTGTTTTCTCTCAAAATCAGATTTTCGTTTCTTTCCCCTTTTCACCTAACTTTTATGCAACATAAATACAACACATTTAGGGCATTAATTGACTTATTTATGACCAGTAATCTCTAACAAATCTACCCAAATCAGAATATCTTACCTCAATTATTTGGGATGGATTTGTGGTTGAATGAATGCATCCTTTGATAAATTTGGAAGGGTTTTGCCGTCCACTCTGCCACGAACTCCAACCACGATCTCTCAACGATTTCCTGACAGTATTCCAAGTTCAAACAAAAGGATTGAGAGGAAGATCAACAATCCATACTTGAGGAATGTTCTTCTTCTTCTCAAGTTCTCACTCTCACTCTAAAGATAGCTCTCCAAACTTTCACACACCATCTCGCGTCAATTAACATGATGTAAAACCACCTTGCATCGTAGATCGGCCACAATCTCGATCTCAAGCCTCCGATTGTCATAATCTCTCTTCTTCTCTCTCTTTCTCTCTCAAGCTCACTCTCTCTCTTTAGAATTTCAAAGGCAAAAACAAGAAAACTGTTTTACCCTTATCTTATAACCCAAATGGCTTCCTTGTGAAGCACAAACACCTACATAGTTTAGTGGTCTACATAGTTTCACATTTTGGGGCTGTTACATCCTCCCCTCATAATATTTTTGTCTTAAAAAATTACATACCCTCTTACAGACAACCACACACATGTACTCATTGGTCCACACCTATAGACAAATTTCAATGTATATTTAGACATTACATCTAATCACTCATGGCCACACATACTTTTACACATCCATACATATCCCAAACTGATACGTACTTTTCTTAGACACACATATTCAATATCCTGCATAAAACAATCCTTCCACAATTTCACCACTATACTACACATTTTCCTCTACACAGAATTTAAGACAGCTACAAGTAATTTCCCATAACACATAACATTCAGTTGTAAAGGATCCACGTTGGAAAATCAACCTATTACCCATCAATCCATCACATAATTAGAACCATAAGTTCATTGCATTGTCGAATTTAACGTAATCACTCTGTATATCTATCATCACGACTATAAAGCCTTGAATTAGTCAAAGCTAATTCCAACATTGTACCTGCAATGTAACGTATTCACCCTTAGAATGTTACGTACCATGCTCAACCATAATTAAAACATAAAACATCACATAGACTATGCAAATTTCCAAAATATCTTTCATTCACACAGTTCCAACAAAAGTTTAACATTTCTACCCATGGTTTCGAGAATTACCGTCCAAGATGTACAATTTGTCCAAAATACATTCATCTATAGTTCAAATTTCACAATATCCAAAATTTACATATTTCTGATCAAAATATAATAAAATAAAATATCTAATAGCCATAGCCCTCACAGTTAGTCCTCAACACCACTTGGCTGGTCCACATTGTCATCTGCCTCTCCACCAGCTTCGGAGGTCGAAGCCTCTGGCACATAAGCTCGTGCAGTAGCCATGCACTGGAGGTAATCCGAAGGGTACGCATGCCTCATGAGGTCGCTCATCATGGCCTCGTGGTAATAAGACTGGTGCATAAGACGGGCATTTGTTTCTCAAGGTGGTTCAACTGTATGTCTTGAAGGTCCATGCGCCGGAATAGCTCCGCCGTGAAGTCGGTACCTCCATATGGAGGGATCAGCGGGGGCACTGGGTTCTGAGCCGCTTGACTTGGCACGACATGGGGTTGTTGCTGGGCTTGCAGGGTTAGTTCTTCTATTTTGCGATGCTTGACGCTCGCGTTTAGGCTAGTGAGACTTCCTTTTAAATCATCATACTTATACCTTTGAATATTTCCCTTCATGCAGGGTTCATTCGGAGCCATCAGAAACTTTTCTCTCTTCATTGACATATTGCTCGATCATGTATGTGATCAGTCGAGCGTAGGGCAAGCGCTTTAGGGTAACTTTCTATTCACCCTCTCTGGCATTGTTTCTGGCATATACTATGCCATCTACCACAACAGTAGGTGCAAGGAATCACTTCCCCTGATAGGCCGAGTACAAGGCCTGGAAAAGAGCATCCTTTCTCTCCTGCTCGTGTCCCATTGGAAAAAAATTCTTTCTAAAAATTATGTCCAATGGCCACTATTAATCTCTGAAAAGTACCAATTTTCAACCCTTACCCTGGGCTTTAATAGACCTCTGAGCTGGTTAATAATAGTTTTTAAGTGTGTTTGTGTAGATAACATAAAAATATAGCTTAATGCTACAATCCATCATTTTCAAGCCAAGAAGAATGAATTTTGAGCTAAGTTGTGGAGCTGATGGGTTTACAGTGAAGGAACCATGGTGGTTTACAGCATTGGGGGCAATGTAGCATGCTTTGAGGCGTTTGAAGGCCTGCTGAGTGATAGAGATGAAGCCCATGCTTTATAAAGTGTTGCTGCAGAGGACTAAATGGACCAGCTGTTCCACACATTGCTGTTGTAGCAGACATGTCAAGCTGCAGCAATGAAGCCATGCTAAGCTGTACATCTGATGCATCCCACTTGCAGAGCTGCTGCTACCATCACTCAAGCTTGCTGCTGGAAGTGCTGAAGACCAAGCTCTCAAATAGTGTGCAACAGTGAAACTAGCCACATGAGCTGTAGCTAAACAAACAAGCAGTTGTTGCACCATGCACTCAGGAGCACTCCATCTGCTGCTGCATTGATGAGGAGACCAAGGTGTTGAGTTGCTGGTGAAGACTCAATCCCCACAAGCTGTTGTTGAAAGCACTTAGCATCTAGAGCAACTTATAGCTTCATCCATCCTCACGAGCTGCACTTTGAAGTACTCGAGCAGTGGCTGATGCTACATGGCTGATGTTGAGAACTTAAAGTGCACCTTTATGCTATCAAGCAACTTACAAACCTAATGAAGCAACTGCCCGAGAACCACAAGCTGTAGGCCTACAGCAGCAGCAACATTAGCAGTGTAGAGAGCTAGAGCAGCCACTCGAGTGGTTTAAAATGAAGGAAACTGAAACTCACGAGCTGTTCTAAGCTAAGGAGATACTATCGAGTGGTTTAAAATGCTAGAAATGAACCTGTCGAGTGGTTCACTTGAACCTGTCGAGCAATCCATAGAGCTGCAATTTAACCTATCAAGTGGTTCTGAAATGAACCTATCGAGTTGCATAGAAACAACCTGTCGAGCACTAAAAATGTTGTATTTTTCATCCTGGCGAGAACCTCACGAGATCCTGGTAAGGTAAAAGTGCTGAACTTGCATCCTCATGAGATCCTCACGAGATCTACTCGAGGACACAAATCTGAAGCTCCATCCATGCAAGGCACGAGTTTCAGCTACTGTTTTCAAACTCCAAGGATATTTTGGGGATTTCAGAACTTCTAAGGCATGCATCCCAATGTCCCACACATCTCAAAGCATCCAAGGGCAACAAATGGGCCACGAAATCAACTCCAAACATGCTCATTTCTGATTGGCTATTGCATATAGCTATTGTAAGGATTGTATATATATAGAGCTATAGTTTTCTTGAAAAGGGAGCCATGAATAGCCTGAGCTCATTTAGTGTTTTCTAGAGTTTCGAGCCAGTTTTGTTTCCCTTTTATTTTCCATTTTCTTCTTACTTAGCTAAGCTGCAAAGCTGAGTTAAAGCCTTTTGTCGCAACTAGGGATAGTTTAGTTTTGTAATGGGTTTTGTATGAACATAGTGAGTTGTTTTGGGTTTTTGCAAGGGCTGCTACCTTGAGGGTAATCATTGTAAGTTCTTTTTCATCAATGAAATGCCATATTTAAAGCACCATTAGATCTATATTTTCTCTATATTTTTCACATAGATTTGTATGGATTTGATGCTCCTATGGTTGCTAGAGCTTGTAGCCCTGCTACCATGGTGGCAACAGTAGTTTTTCTGTTCTATCCTCAATATCTGTGACTGGATTAAACCCTAGGATAGCCTGTGTCCATTCAAGTGGGTAGGGTATAGCCCTAAGGCTGGTCTAAATCACAGGGCTGAGATGGATTCTTCTCCTCTGCACTTGAGCTTGTAGCCAAGTGAGAGACAGTTGCAGAGCTAACCTCTCCTCTATTTTACATCACTATTTTTAGTATTTAGACCTGGGATTTTGCACAAATTGCAGACTTGTGAGTTGGGTCATTGCAGGCCTTTTTGTTGCAAGGACCAGATGAGTCTAAAGCCCCATTCAGCCTGAGATTTCTTATAGTTTCCACTTGATTTTCAAGGACTGTTTTCTCCTATGGTTGCTTGAGCTTGTAGCCTTGCAACCATAGTGTCTGCAATCGGATTCTTATATTGATTTAATCCATTCACTGGATGAAATCCCTAGGGTATTTTGTGACCATTTAAGTGGATAAAATACAACCCTAAGATCAGTTCAGACCTTTGGGTTAGGTTAGATTTTTCTACCTAGCAAATGTGTTTGTTGCCATCTAAAGGGTTGCTGCAGGTTCAATCTAGATCTAAGTTGCATTACTGATTTACCCATAGCTAGCAATTTCTCCATCTTTTATCTTTATTTTACCACACCATCATCATCATTCTTCTTCTCCTTTCTGCAGCTGTAATTTATTTTTGTTTTTACTTATAGAGTAGCTTTGTGACACTTAAACACCCTCTCTTTATAATGCTTTCTAGTTTAGGTTTAGAGTTACCAAATCTATAGCTAGATCTAGAGATTTACTATACAACCCTTGTGGTTTAGAACATCACTCCATGTGGGACAAACCCTTTCTTATCAAAACTTGCTACAACAGGCCCTGGATCTTGCAAGACTGTATATTTTAGAGTGTTGTTTATGTGTTGTTTTCACCTCATTGCATCTCCTTTTGTTTAGATTTATTTTTACCACTATCTTTCAATAAGATAACAACATACTCTCTAAAATAATATCAACAACCACATATAGGCTAGCAACTAAACAAGCTTAATGGACAGTCCAGACCCAACCTTTCCCTTGGTCATATCGGCGACCACGTCGTGAAAAGGTACCTTGGCTAGGTTTGGGGGTTGCAACAGTCAACCTTCCACGTATCTTGATGGGCATCCCATCACGATCGCAATATCCCCCATGTCAAATTGAAATTTGTAACTGTCAATCTCGGTCACAAACTCCGTTTGGTCTTCAGTCATTTTAAATTTTTGATAAAATAGGCGTACAAGCCTAGGGCAATAGTGGGTATGAAAGGGTTCCAAAAGCAACTTCAAATTGGCGGCTGTGAGGTATTCAAGGGACCAATTTGTGGTATTGTGACCTTCGAATGCACTACCGTCGATTACCCAATCGGGTTTAAATTTCTGAAAATCCCACCATTAAGTGGGATGTTCCCTTACTATCGGTGGAGTATTTACTTTTGGTCGCGTAGATGGTGAGGGTTTTAATGCCGAAACCTACTTTGGTTCCATTACAACTATCTACTAGCAAGAATAAAAAAGAAATTGAAGTAATCGGTAGATCTTACCCCTCTTTGATGGAAGAAACCTAGAATAAACCCTTGGCGGTAATACTTTGGCGAATCCGAGGAGATTTCGAAGCAAATCCGAAGAGAAAATTGAAGGATAAAGGTAGGTTTGAAGGTTGGAAAGGAAACCCTAGTTGCCAAAAATCCTTTCGTGCCCAAAATCTCGAAAGAAAATGGATTGCGAGTTCATATAACTCGACAGTCACGCAAGCATCCTTAAAAGTCGCGCGAGCGACTTACACTTAACTCATGCGCCTGAACTAGTCTCCTGAGAAACTATGGAGCAAATTTTCTCGTGTGCTCTATTGAAATAGACGTGTGAGCAACTTAAAATCTTGCACGCGCGAGTTCTGTAATTTCTTTGAATTTGGACAGTTTTCTATTCTGGTTCCTTTTACCTTTTTTCTTAAAGCTTTTTTGAATTCTTTTACATCCTTTAGTTGAGTTTATGGCGTACATACACCTACTTATTTTAAATGTATCATAATGCAAACTCTCCTGAATTACTTAACGATGATATGATTGAATTTAATGATTCCCACATGGGTGCAAAATCTTTCATCTTCATTAAAATTTACAATACTAATTACATTTAGACTTATACAAAGAGCTGTGGATGCACGTCACGGATGTCTGACTCACATTCTCATGTAGCTTCTTCCGGTGCATGATTCTGCCATTTCACTAGTACCAACAAAATATGTTTAGTGCTTAGCACTTGCTCTTTCCTATCGAGAATTTGTGCAGGGTCCTCTCTAACTGTTAGATCTTCATAGAGTTCAATTGATTGCTCGTCAATAATGTGAGTTGGATCTCTCACATATTTACTCAACATGGATATGTGAAATACGTTGTGTAGTCTTTCGAGTTGCGGAGGTAGCGCAATCCGATATGTAGTTTCACCAACTCGACCCAAAACGTAGAACGGTCCTATGTAACGTGGGCTAAGTTTTCCACACTTCCCGAAACGCATTACACCTTTCAGAGGTGAAATCTTTAGGAACACTTGGTCTCCAATATGAAAATCCACACTTGTACGTTTTAGATCAGCGTAACTCTTTTGTCTACTCTAAGCAATCTTTAACCTCTCTTGAATCCAACGTACGGCTTCAGTAGCATTTACAAGGATTTCATGACCCAAAACAAACTTTTCTCCCATTTCTTCCCAATTGAGTGGAGATCTAAATCTTTACCCATATAAGGCTTCATAGGGAGCCATACCAATTCTCGCCTGATAACTATTATTATACGCAAACCTGATCAATGGTAAATATTGATTCTAGGACCCTCTAAAATGAAGCATACATTCCCTGAGCATATCTTCAATAATCTGATTCACCCTTTCGGTTTGTCCATCTATCTGTGGGTGGAATGATGAGTTGAAATCCTATCTTAAACCCATACCCTCTTGGAATTTCTGCCAAAAATGCGATGTATGTAACGAATAACGATCTGATACTATACTCACTGGAATATCATGCAATCGAACAATCTCCTTCAAGTACATCTCGGCAAGTCTACTCATTGTATATTGGGTATTATAAGGCAAGAAATGGGCAGACTTGCTCAATCTGTCTACAACTACCCATATCGTGTTGTGCCCTTTGTCGTCCTTGGCAATCCCATAATAAAATCCATGAAAATGGACTCCCATATCGGTAGAGGTTGTAATAAACCTGATGGATGTCAGTGATCCACTTTTACTTGCTGACACACTAAGCACCTTGAAATGTATTCAGTGACATCCTCTTTCAAACCCTCTTCACCACAAACTCTTCTTCAAATCTTGGTAGATTTTAGTACCACCTGGATGAATCACATACTTTGACTTGTGTGCCTCTTATAGTATGTTATGCCATAGATTGGCATCGGTCGGCATACAAAGGCGCCCACAGAATAACAATGATCCTTCCTCCCTGATGGAGAAATCTGGTCTAGTACCATCCATTACACCTTGTCTGATCTTCACCATTTCTGCATCTTTCATCTGTAGCTCATAAACATCATCATAGATTGTCAATCAGATAATGTTGTTTGCTACTAGGGCTCCTGACTCTTGCACTTTGATCTTAGTGTCGTATAGTGAAACATCTTCCAAAAGTTTTCATCGTCGTATTCCCATAATAAGGCTTGATAATTGAGCCGAACATTCTGACTGAACGCATCCGCTACGACATTTGGTTTACTTAGGTGATATGAAATGGAGCAATCATAATCCTTGAGAAACTCGATCCATCTTCACTACCTCATATTCAAATCCTTCTAAGTGAACAAGTACTTGAGGCTCTTATGATCTGTGAATATCTCGAAGGTCTCCCCGTATAGATAATGTCTCCATATTTTCAATGTAAAAATCACCGTGAATTGTTCAAGATCATGTGTGGGATAATTCCTTTCATGATCCTTGAGCTGTCTTGATCCATCGACAATAACCTTCTAGTTCTGATTAAGCACACAACCTAACCTGCTGTGACGTGTCGCTAAATACAACATACCCTCTAGTGCCAGTTGGAATAGCAGGCACTGGTGCAGAGGTAAGCCTTTTCTTAAGTTCTTGAAAACTTTTTCCACATGACTCGGTCGATTCAAACTTTGCATTCTTCCTTGTCAGTTGTGTAAGTGGACCAGAGAGTTTAGAAAATTCCTCTACAAACTGCATGTAGTAGCCAGCCAAACCTAGAAACCTTCTCACTTCTGTGACTGTCTTCGGTTGCTCCCACTATACAATGGCCTCTATCTTAGCTGGATCTACTGTGATACCTTCTTCAGAGACAACATGTCCCAAGGAGCTCAATTGTTCCAACCAGAACTTGCATTTGTTAAGCTTCGTACAGCTGGTGTTCTCGTAATGTTTATAAAGCAATCTGTAGATGTTGTTTGTACTCTTCCTTTGTCTGTGAGTAGATAAGGATGTTATTTAAAAATATTATCACACATGTGTCAAGATGTGGTTTGAACACCCTATTCATGAGGTCCATGAAAGAAACTAGAGCATTAGTTAAGCCAAAAGGCATCACTAAGAATTCATAATGCCCATATCTGGTTCTGAATGCGGTCTTCTGAATATCTTTGTCTTTGACTTTCAACTGATGATAGCCGGATCTTAAGTCAATCTTTAAAAAGAACTTTTTCCTTGTAATTGATCAAAAAGATCATCTATCCTTGGAAGCGGATAACGGTTCTTGATTGTCAATTTGTTCAATAGACGATAGTCGATACACAATCTCATCGACCCGCCCTTTTTCTTGACAAATAAAATCGGTGCTCTCCAAGGAGAAACACTTGGTCTTATGAACCCTTTGTCCAAGAGTTCCTGCGGCTACTCTTTCAACCCTTTCAATTCTGCTAAGGCCATCCTATACGGTGCTTTGGATACTGGCTCTATGCCTGGAGCTAAATCAATGGCAAACAATAATTCTCGATCAGGCGGTAATCCTAGTAGGTCTTCAGGAAGCACATATGAAAACTCATAAACAACCAAAATCTCGGTGATGTCATTCTTCTCATCTCGGTGTTCTTTCAAGAATCTGAGGTAGCCACTGCACCCATTTCTCATCATACGTTCAGCTTGTATCACAGAAATGAATGGTGCAACATTTGCCTTGTCACCACTAAATTGGAATGACTTTTCTTTCGGGGGACGAAAAGTGCTACTTTCTGTAGGAAATCAATGCTTGCATGATAAGCTGCTAGCCAGTCCATGCCAAGGATCACATCGAATCCTTACATGTCTAACAAAATAAGGTCTGCCACTGTCTCGTGATCTTTAAGCAAAACAACAATCGGTCTTCAAAACATATCTGTACTCACCGAACTTCCCGTAGGAAATGACACGGCCAGAATAAAATCTAATGGCTCCAGAGTAACTCCCAACTCTGTCACAATTTGTGAAGTCACAAAGGAGTGCGTCGAACCTGGTTCCATTAACACCCGTGCTCCGTTCTTACTCTAGTGTCATAATGTTGATGCATAAGTAGAGTACCTAAGTGTCAACATAAAGTCTTGCTTAGAGTGTATACAGTGTGTGCTGTAACTTTCATGAATTGTACAGATTCTTAATTTCCTAAGATGATAATTGTTAACAAAAATTTCAGAGATAATTAAATATCTAAATTGAGTTATACCTTGGATGAACATCATTGGATGTCTGGGCATCCACAACATTAATTGCATAGCACGGCCTTAAACTGTAGGCCTCGTGGATTGTGTAGGTCTAGGTGTAGCAGCTGATGATACTCCTTCTCTTCTTAGTTCAGGGTAGTCTCTGATTATATGCCCCATCTTGCCACACTTAAAACACGCACCCGTATCACACTGACACTCTGACGTCTTGTGTGACTTCCCACAACGCATACATGTCCCTTGTGGAGTAGATGTCGCAACCCTTGCAATTCCCTTAGTAGATGATACTCCTGTAGTAGTAGGGCCAAAAGGGC
Source organism: Chloranthus sessilifolius (assembly GCA_021018995.1). NCBI lineage: Eukaryota > Viridiplantae > Streptophyta > Magnoliopsida > Chloranthales > Chloranthaceae > Chloranthus > Chloranthus sessilifolius. The sequence goes on along the minus strand of CM037587.1, from coordinate 27,706,450 downwards.
ATAAAGGTCTAATTCATGTAGCCATAGGCAGCCTAGGATAAATAGTCTTGGTAGGTTGTCTTTGAGCTGGCACTGTGAACCTTGGCTTTTTATTCACCGACTCATAGTTACCAAACCTCCCTTGGTTTGCCTTTCCCTTATTCTGTTTGTCCTGTCTCTTCTACAAATCTTCTATGAATTCCTCGGAGACCAACGCTTTACTCATTACCTCTCCATAAGTTTCCAGTTCAATTATTGAATTTCAATCTTTGATATTTGACCTTAAGCCGTGTTAAAACTTCTTGGCCTTCATCAGATCTGAGGCCACATGCTCTGAAGCAAACCTTGACAGTCTCATGAATTGTACTTCATACTCTCTTACAAACATCTTCCCTTGTTCCAATTGAAGAAATTCCACTTCCATCTGGTTCCATACTACCTTAGGAAAATATTTTTTATTGAACTCCTCAACAAACTCTTCCCACGTCCACAACATACCTGGAGCTACCTGCTCCCTTGTCCTTGACACAAACTTCCACCATGGGCCTGCTTCCCCATCTAACTTGAATGCAACCCATCCTCTCATCTTCAGTGCTTGAAAGTACACTAAATATCTTTTCCATTTCACTGAGCAAATTCTCAGCTTCCATTGGATTTGCTTGTCCTGAGAAATTTGGAGGACTCATTCTCTGAAATTCAATAAATGTTGAGGGTGTTGGTGAAGGCTGATACTGATTGGCATTATTAGCAGCCATCAGTTCTATCTGCTGTGCCATGACATTTGCCACAGTCTCCATGGCCTGAGCCATTTCTCTCTTTCATTTCTTTCTTGATTTTCCTCATCTGGAGGACCTCTATCACTAATTAGAATCCGATTCAATCCCGTGGTATTCCTTTCACCACTCCTGGTATTTCTAGTATGACCACCTCTTGGTTGACCCCTAGCTGACATCTCAATCTGTTAACATGAAAAAAAAGTATCATTAACAGATGGTCCCTACACTTTGAAAAAATCTTAAACTAAGAATCTAAGTCTAGGTCTTGTTAGAAATTTTTAAAGCCATAGCTTTGATACCAACTATAACAGCCTGAATTTCCTACCTTGAAACTTGTGCCATCAGATCATCGTTTCTGACAATCCCTAAACTGAACACACAAGATGTCAACACAGACAACGGAACTAAGTTGATCTCTCAAAATTGGCAGATAGAGTCATCATATATATATGACAAAAGATAATACAATTCTATTTAAATAAGATAAAATGACGAAAAGGCAAAATGATGGTTTTGTCCTTATATAAACCATAAGCCCGACAGAACTGAAACGAACCACCGGTGATGACCAATCATCACCCAAATAGTGGTTCAACATAACAGTTTACTTTTCATGAATCCATTATTCTAAACTAATACAAAGGCTGGACATACCAAGCCTTACACAAAAATCCTCAATTTCTCTTTCAAAGTCCCCTAAGGGAAACAATCCTTTGGCAGAAGATCAGATTCCTCCTCCGGAATGTAATCTGGATCTTCTTCATGACCAGAATCTTCAATGCTTAAATCCACGTCTGTAACTATGACGTATAGTAAAAAGGGTGAGCTAACGGTCTAAGCTCAATAGGAGAATATTACTAGTATGCATAACATATTTCAAAGCATAGATCTTGAATTGAATTTAAAGCACATTCTACACAGCTTAACTTTTAGATGTTTGAATAAAAATAACTGACTTCAAGGTGTACACACACATGTCTTGTTTCTAATTTCCCATGTTTTGACTTAACTTATTTTTACATGCTTCTTGAACTTCAAATGACTTAAATCTTAACTTACATAATCTCCTAAGCTTATATAGCATTAGGAGCCACATAATTACCAATGGGAATCGCCAAACCACCATTGTTCAAGGAACAATTTCACACTGATGTCAAGCCCCGAAGCTTCGTTAGCAGGGTCACTTGAGCCACAAAGCCAAGCCCCTGAGCTTCGTTAGTAGGGTCACTTGTGCCACATACTGGATACACGATGGGGACTCATTTCACATGAACCTTAAATCATTACGCGAATGATAAATTATAGTTCATCACCATGTAGTGTGATTAATTTATAGCTAGGTTTAGTATTTCACGTTCATACTTGTCACATTCATGTCCACATACACACCTATTTGTCGCACTTATCTTATTAACACATGGTTCTTATCACGACTTACTTATCATACTTCTTACACATTCACACGCTTACTTATCATGCTTGTCATTTTCACGTATACTTATCTTGGTCACACATGCACCCGTGATTATTACAGACATGCACACATGCTTATCTTGTTCAGATATTCTAAACATTTCATATTGAGAGTCACGTTAATGAATTTCCCCTACCTCTTGAAAAGTACACTCCAAATCATGCAAAGACGGAGCGAAGACCTTTAGGTGAATTTTGATTCATAACCTACATTCGAAGGTATTCAAAGGTCATTAACTAACTCCCAAAAGACCATACACATCAAAGATTCAAAGAGTTCTAGAAGAAAAATCCCAATTTGCCCAAACTTGCTCAGTCACGCGTGTGAGTCCCAAGGTCACGCGAGCAAGTCTTTTGGCACCTCACAGTCGCACGAGCTTGCTCGAGCAGCTGTGCTCTCTTATTTCTTTTATGTTCACAGCCTGAGACAGTCACGCGAGTGAGTTCCAAGGTCACGGAAGCGACTTCACATGTACATTAACAGTCGCGCGAGCGACTGTTCAAAGTGAATTTCATGCCTATTTTGAAGCTCCTCTCGCATGAGCAATTCTAAGTCATGCGAACGAGGCTCAAAGTTGCGCGAGCGACTTTTAGGGTTTTGGGGTTCTCTCCCAAAATCATATTTCCCCTTTTCACCTAACTTTTATGTAACATAAATATAACACATTTAGGGCATTAATTGCCCTTATTTATGACAATTAATCTCTAACAAATCTACCCAAATCATAAGATCTTACCTCAGTTATTTGGCATGGATTTGTGGTCAAATGAATGCATCCTTCAATGGATTTGGAAGGGTTTTGCAGTTCACTCTCCCGTGAACTCCAACTGTGACCTCTCAATGATTTCATTGCGGTATTCCAAGTTCAAACAGAAGGATTGAAAGGGAGATCAACAATCCAAGCTTGAGGAATGTTCTTCTCCTCAAGTTCTCACTCTCTCTAAAGATAGCTCGTCAAACTTCCACACACCATCTCGCATCAATTAACACGATATAAAATCACCTTGCACTATAGATCGGCCATAATCTCGATCTCAAGCCTCCGATTCTCACAATCTCTCTTCTTCTCTCTCTCTGTCAAGCTCACTCTCTCTTTAGAATTTCAAAGGAAAAAATAAGAAAAGAGTTTTACCCTTATCTTTTAACCCAAATGGCTTCCTTGTGAAGCACAAACACCTACACTTGGGTGTTTCACATCCAAAGTGGTTCACTTGTGAACCCCATACACACAACTCATACTTTCATTCATTCTTACTCATGCTAAGTGATATTTTCATGTCAGAAATGACAAAATGCGCCACACCAACATGTGAACCAAGCTGGTCTACACGGTTTCACATTTTAGGGCTGTTACACCTATTGAGGCAATTGTGACAGAGGGGGTGAGTACTTCTTCTCCACTCCAAGAGAGACTGGAGCATAGCCCCCCAATCGTTGAGAGTCTGAGTGAGCAAGAAATGATGGTTGTGTCAGTGCCTGCTGAAGAACAAGTTAGTCTTTATGACTAATCTCTGGACTCACTAACAGAGCCTATTTTACCTTCCTCAATAGTGATAGATACACTGCCAATTATTCCTGAGATAGAAAAAGGAAACCCAATAGTGGTTGAAGTAGAGGAAATTTCACCTCCACTTGAGGAGCATAAAATTCTTGGAATGGATACTTCTAGCCATGTTCCTGCACTTACTGAGTCTATTACTTCACCAATACGAACATCAATTACAGACCAAACTCCTATTATTCTGACAGCCGAAGCAGGACCATATTTGAAACTCCATGAGTGGGTTTCATAGAATTGCTAAATGAAGAAATATCTCCTCCCATTATTATCACAACAGTTCCCACATCTTTAGGAGAGCAGCCTGACTAGGAAAGGAGATTGCGTGAATTAAAACAGTGACATAATATAAATTCACCAAATTTACTACCATTGCTAGGTTGGTATGAAGGTTAATGGAAGAGATTCATATGATGAAAACTAGAGTCCTTGATTCACTACCAACTGCACAAGAACGTGGAGAGTTGATAGAAAATCTGAAGCAACAGGCACGAAAAGATCATTAAGCCCAGTGGAGAGCCGAAACAACACAAAAAGTCAGAGAAGCCACTATTGCCTTTCTGGATCAAATTGTGCAACTGCAAAAACAGACTAGTATGTGGAGAAATAGCCAACAGACATGGGAGATCCAGAAGAAGGATTATGAGGAACAAATAATTCATCTAAAAGGCAAGGTTGGAGATTTATTTACAGACCTTGATGAAAGGGAACTTGCCCATCTTGAGTACCAGCATGCACTCAACGTTCAGCTGGATGAAAAGACTCATCAGCTAACCATAGTTGAAGGAAAAATATAGAAACTTCAAGATGACAAAGACTCTTTAACTCAGATTTGTGATGACCAAAAGCAACAAATACAAACCATTACTAACAATAGCATTATTACAGCATACAAATTGAAGGCAGAAGTAGAAAAGCTAAGGTTTGAAGCTAAAGAGAAGTTTGTTGTGATTTGTAAACTTATGGATGATTTGAAAAAAAAAGAAAAGGTTGAAGAGGAGCTGCAGGCTTTGAATGAAAGGTATAATGCATTGATACTAGAGAAAGAGTATTGATGTTCTCTACAGGGAGGTTGGGCCTAAACTATATGAGGAACCCATTCAAGAAGAAGAACCTGATATAGCCTCTACCGATGTGGTGTCCGACTCAGAGTCTGAATTCTTGAGCAGCCCCACTTCACTTCTAGCTTTACCAACACCTCCATCATTTGCACTTGTACCATACCCCTCATCACCAAGTGAGTAAGAGAAACAAGTACATCATGAACCTCACCAGGTATGTTGTAATTATTACAAATTTTTTTGGGTATCCCCTGTTTTGAGAACAATGAGGATATTGTCCTATTTAAGTTTGGTGGGAGTACACACTTTGTATAATAATACCGTTTGTATAGTAGTTCTGTTTGCTTTGAATTTGCGAAAAAAAAAATTGTTTTTGAATAGTTTTAATTCTATCTTTTTTTCCTTTGAATCTATTTTGATTTGTAGGTTTTAACCGTCACATGTGTGAGTTACTATAGAAAAATTTATGATTCCATAAACCTTACGACCCATCATAGTAGGAGTTCAACCATAAAAAAAACAGTAGTTACGATTCATGTTTAGCCCTCCTGTACACTGTATCAGAAGTAAATGTTTGAAACTATACTTTGATTTAAACTGCAATATTTAGATTATAGTTTCGAAATCATATAACCAGTGTGCTTTTAGGACTTAATTCCTTTCTTTTTGAGAGAAACTGCTACCTATTCAAATTCAAAATTTTTTGGAACTTTTTGACTGTATGAAACCTCATATTACTGTAATTCGAATCAAATATTCTATGATTATGAATAATTATTTTTTTAGAAGTGTCTATTCTATACATCAAAATAATATGACATTCTTGTTAGTAAATCGTGAAAATGATTAAAGGCCATCTTTTGATTCATTTGAGCCAAAATGCAAAAAACCCAGAGATACATTTATCCCTTGAACCCATATTAGAAGCCTAAACCGAATTTCTTTGTACTACCCATATTGGAAGCCTTAACCACATGTACTATCCAAAACTTTCAATCTTTTACTCTTATTTTTCTGAGAATTTAGAACAAAAGGGAAAAATAGGGAGTGGAAGGAGTATCCAATAACAGATAAGGGATGTGCCAAAAAAGGGTACGTCTAAGAAAGAAATAAACTTTCTGAAGAAAAATGGGAGAAAAAGAAGAAAAATTGTAAATACGATTCTACGAAAAGAGAAGCAGAAAGCTTCCAAAATCGAGAAAAAATCAAGAGGGTATTTGAAAATGAAACTGAAAAGAAAAAGGGATTTACTGATTTTGATAAAGTATATGGGAAGAAGTTATCCAACTTTTTGGATATTTACTGAAGCAGAAAAAGCAAGAAGAAGAAGAAGAAGATAGGAGAGAGATGAGCTGAATGCTCAGAACTTTTGAATCCTTTCTACCTTTCTTTGGAGCCCTCTTAACCCAAACTCCCATTACAAGCCGAATAAAGACCTTTTTGATTCATGATTTATAAAAACATGAGCCTAGTAGTGATATGTATAATAGATACTATGCATAAATAAGAAAGCATATGAATGAAATTGATTATCTTTCTTCATGAGATTCATTCTTTTGTCAATTATCCTTTGAATTATTCATTATATACATCATATTGTGAGAACGCAAAAATTTTAATATCTTTTTGAGAGTATGCCAACAGTGAGAGTTTCGATGAAAATGTATTCTAAATTTGCAGTTTAAAGAAACCTATGAAGAATAAACTGTTCACTGATACGCACTCACTCCAAGCATAATATGAATTGAAATTGTTGAGTTCTGATCAAGGATAACTGCTAGGATGGAGAGCAAGGGCTAATGAAACCATACTTTTGAAAATTACAACAACCATGTGATGATTAACTAAGTAGTGTACAAAATTAGTTTAGAAATTTTTTTATCATTTTGAAAAACATAAAAATATTTGAAGTTTGTGGGTAACTTCACTGAAAACCTTCAGGAGACTATAAATCCTCCACTAGGGATCACCTAGGGGTTTAAAGGCTTGTTTAATCTGCTAAATGCAATCATGCTCTCTACGAAAGTGGCATTTAAATTTATAGTTTTAGGTTAGTTTATATTTTTCTTGTTTGCTAGGGACTAGCAAATCATAAGTTTGGGGGTGCGATTAGTCACATAATTTACCATTTTATCACCCTTAACCTAGTGATGTTAGATCCTAATTTGCTACTAATGAGATGATAATGTGCATATATTTAGAACAGATAGCAGAATAGAGTTAAAGTGTTAATATTTGTCAAAATAAACTCAAAATGCAGTAAGAAAAATGATCATACGCAGATACGACCAATCGCAGTAAGAGCCAGTCTGAAAGTTAAAGGAAGAGAGAGTTTACGTCCAATTGTAATCACGATAGAATGAAACAGAAGAAGAAAAGAAGAATTATCTTTACGATTCTTCAGAAAATGCTTAAAGATTGGAGGGCAAGAAGCGAGGATACGATCCTGCATAAGAATGAAAGAAGGAGAAATCATACTGAAGAAAAGATGTAATCGTAATTACGATTGTATATTATTAAAGATCCTACTACTGCTGATCACGTGAGAACTACACCACCCTACACAGAATTAGAAGATCACTTGAATTAGAAGTCTGACAACACATGAATCTGAGAAGATTGGAAAAAGAATACTACTGATCTTTGCTACTGAAAATAAGGAGAAAAGTCTTGCGCACATCTACTATCCAAAGAAAGGAAGAACTAAGATTAGAAGTTCTAGTTATTTTAGGAATCTTTTATTTTTAATAGTTTTCTTTTATTAGAATTTGAATAATGTTAGCCAACCCTTTATGATCTATAAATAAGAGGGCTCGGTATAAGAGAAAACTTATCTAAGGAATTCTCAGCATCAATTGACAACTGAGGTTGGAATTCTAGAAGATCACCTTAGAGTAGTTTTTATCAAGTAAAATTGTCAACAAATTTCTGAAAGTCTTGCTTGACAACCAAGACTGAAGAGTCTGAAAGATCAACCCTTTGGATGGTTATACTATGCTTTCTAGTTTAGATTTACTTTTATTGTATTTTACTGCTTTGTAAGCATCTAAGAGTTCTTGATTATAATTGACGACTAAAGTCTTGAATTTGCAGATTAGTGTAATGGCTTTTATTTTCCATCTTCAGTTTTCTTAAGTTTGATTGATGCCCAAATTTCTTGAAGATTGTTGATTAGTATACATTTGTGTTGAGGAAATCTAGTTTTTGATTGCCGCCCAAATTTCAGAGGACTGAGATACAGTGTAACGGTATTTTACTTTTGTAAGCATCCGAGAGCTCAAGGATTGTGATTGACGACCAAAATCTGGAAGTAGGAGAATTTTGATTTAGCTTAACAATCATTCTTTTATTCATATTTCTCAACCTTTAAAAGACCAATAAAAGTTTTCACAATAGAAAAAAAGAAGAAAAAAAGAAATTGATCCTCCCCGTTGGAATGATCCTATACTAGTGCTACAATATTTGTTGTGTGCTTGCAATAGGTTAAGGCTAAGTACAATTAAAGCCTCATCAGCGACCTCCGCCGAGTCCACGCCCGAGAGATTATGATTCCAACACGTACTACAACTTCCACCAGGGGTTAGGACACCCAACCGATTGATGCTTTCCTTTAAATCATGTAATACAGGATCTAATTGAGGAATGAAAGATCATACCTCTGACACCTCCCTAAGAAAATCCACACACCAACATACTCTAAGCACCATTACCGCTACACCGACAAGGAGGAATGGGCCCGAGGCTCAACATTAACATTCTGGAGGAAGATGTGGAATAATTTGATCCCTCAGACTACATAAGCATGGGAGAAAGCTTCATGACACTAAGGCAGTGGAGTCAGGAGAATGAAATCGTAGGAGTAGTCGACCCTTTGATAACACAAGGAGCGAAGTAATAGGAGAAGTCGATCTTGAGCTCACCATTGGGCCAAGGACCTTCTCTTTTCAAGTCATGGTGTGCAACCGTGGGCTCTCGCTAGTCCGTCACAATGATGTGCTCGTGCTAAAAAAATAGAGTCACCACCTAGGGCTTTTGGTGTCCCGGGAAACCTAAATCAATATTAAAAGCACTGATGTGCAAGAATATGACTTTGATTTACCGATTCTCTCCCAAGGCTCTTGGGTAGGGGCTTCGGTTATCGATCGGGAAGGTGTTCGGCACCTGATCAACCCGCTCAGAAGTGGTCTCTACTTATTTCCAAATAAAAGAAAAAATGAAAATAAAAATAACACTTCCTCTTACCCGAAGGCACTTAGATCCGATTAAAGCCTCCCCGCAATCACCGAAATTTCAGTGGCGTAACGGCTCAAATTCTAGGATAGAGGAAAAGCAAAGAAGGTAGAGGATTAGAGGGGAGAGCTAGAGCTATCAGGCCCTTGTAGCACAGCTGTGGGTCCTCTCGTGAGAGCTCTTTGGTGAGCTGTTGATGACAAACCGGTTGAAAGATGGGTTTTAATCTCTAAGGCTTGGTAGCTAAGAGGTAGAAGAGGAAGGCTAGGGGATAGTTCTAGCTAAACCTCAAGGATTTATCATGGATAATGGAGTCTAAAAGTGAACTAGGGTGCTGAAATTTCATGGGTTCTATGCTGGAAAATGGGAGAGGGAACTCACTAATAGTTTTCTCTCTTTAAGAATTTTTTTCAAGCCATTAGCAAGGGGGGGGGAGGTTCCTCTATATTTATAGAAAAGGAGAGGATTAGTGGGGGTTTAAAGTCCTAATTGGGTTACCAATTAGGAAATCTCTAATCTACGGTTTTTGGGTTTTTCAAGGTTATGGAAATGGGTGAATGGGGTTTAATGGTAGATGATAGGGTGAGGTTTTAAAAGGCTAGATGGTTGAAAATATGGTTAATGGGGGTGCAATAGTCTTAAAAGAACCCATCCTAAACATTGGGATGGTCAACAAGTCAAACTCCAAAAGTGAATTTCGAACAAAATCCTAAAAGTACTATAGCTAAGCCTAGCGTGTATATTCTACACGGTAGGCATATGTACAGTGCCCATGAGAAGTTCAGATTTCGCTGTGGGGCCCATTTGGCTTAGAGTGTATATTATACATGCTAGACAAAATTCTTCTAGAAAATGGCCTAGCGTGTATATTATACACGCTAGGCAAGATTCCTTCATAAATGGCCAAGCGTGTATATTATACACACTAGGCAGAAATGCCCCCAACTCAGCCCCAAATTGAAACTGCCATAACTTTTGGTGTATGACTCGGATGGAGGTGATCTTAGCTTGTTGGAAAGCTGAGAACCTCTACTTTTCAATGGTATATGATTAAGTTCTAGTAGAGGTCTTCGCACACTTTGGTACACCTCATTTCTAACCAAAGCTCGGGAGGGTTCGAAACTAATTTGGGAAGGGTTTCAGGGGTGTTGGGTTGATTCCTAATGGTTTTGGGAATGTTCCTAAGGGTTCGGGTAGGTTCTTAAGGTTATGGGAAGGTTCCTAAGGTTATGGGAGGTGCTATCGGAAGCTCAAGGGTGCGCCTTTCTAGAAGTATGTTTCGATCAAGATTTGGGCCAAATTTGGGTGTCTACAGATGCCCCTCTTTGGTATTCGATCACTAATGATTGAATGCCAAAGAAAAAGACATTCAAAGAGGCCTAAGGCATGCTAACAGGTTTGTCGTATTCAAAGAGAACCTCAAATAACAAGATGGTAACATGGTGAGTATACAAAAGCCCTGTATGTCAGGAAAAATGTCCATTTCTCAAGGCTATCAGTCCCCAAGCGCTTAGCGACATTACTAGGCATGACTGTGATGGTGTGAGTTGTGAAAGCCTAATATGCTGGGAAAAACTTTCGCTCCTTTAAATGATTGATGATGTTTGATGCTTAAGTTTCATTTTGAGTAAAATAGCCCGGGTGATCCAGCCATACCTAAAGACTAGCTCGAAGCAAAGATGCGAAGATCCATAGCCTCTGGCCAATTATATGCGGCTTTGATTGCTCCACTCTATTGGTCACTGGTGCCCCTATGCGAGGTAGGGTGTATCTGAGCGAACTCGTCGATCCCAAAGATAATTTAGCACATCTACCTGAGCGGAGTGAATATTGATGTCGCAACGCTTTTTTAGAAGTGTGTGGACTTTTTGACAAGTCACATATTTTTGTTATTTTTGTGTTTTAAGGTATTTTTGTTGTTGTTTTCTCCTTTTTTCAATGTTTGTTCTAGACTTTAAGCGTGCTTATTATCCCTAACATTTTATTTTAACACAATGCCCAAGCGCGTTGAATGGAAGCCGACGCGCTTCTTGGGACATGTGCCACTATTTTTATTTTTTCTATATATATATTTTTCTATTTTTTGGTTATACAAATTGTGCACCTACAAGACGAAACCAAGTGTGCAAGGGAGGATTTAAACCTAGCGTGTATATTATACACACTAGGAAAAAACTGGCGAGATTATGCCTAGCATGTATATTATACACGCTAGGCCAAATCTGACAAATTTAAGCTTCGCGTGTATATCATACACGCTAGGCCAAAAATTGGCTTAAATCAGTCGGGCCCGAGCAGAAACTCGAAAATTGGGTATTTTTCAATTTTTTCTTTCTTCCTCTCTCCAAACCAAAACCGGATTCCTTCTTGGTGTTTCCTTGGTTTGATTCGAACCTTGACATTGCGCCGGTGTTCAACATTGCCAATCAACCATGCACTCTCCCGCCGAAGCTAGGGTTTTTTCATTTCTTTCAAGGTAATTATTTTGAAACCTATTTGCTTTGATTTATCCTTACATATCTTCAATGTGGCTAGGGTTCTTGGATCTAGATGATTTTCTTTGTATATGTGATCTATTTTATGATTGTCGCATCCATTTGCATGAATTTTTGTTTGAAAAATGAGTGTATTTTGATCTTTTATACCGAATTGTTTTTTGAAAAATGGATGACTTTTCTTTTGAAATTCTTGATTTCCCTCCATACAAATGTGACTATGATTTTTAACCTAAGTGGTGGAAAAAGGTGATTTTTATGAATGTATCTTTACCCATAATCTCTATGTAGATGCCTTGTGGGGATTTTAACCAAAAATCTGAGAGGATTTTGGAGAAAGGATGCTTTCCCTATGACTGAACTGTGGGGGTTGTCTTGAGACTGTCATTCGACGCCCTCTCCAATTTGACATGAAGATGATGATGATTTTGACACGAAATTGTTGGGTATGCTTCTTTGGAATTTAAAATTCTTGTGCGAATGAGGCATACTTACCTTCCTTCTATCTGGTACTTTTTAACAATGCCTTTGATGATTCTGATTTTTGGTTGATGATGATGATGCTTTTTATTTGCTTGCTTCATGTTCCCTTTTTTAGGATTTCAAGTGAGGAAGAATATGGTCAAGAAGGTGGTCCGAATGTGATTTATGGCATCAGAGGGGAGCGCCTTATCCAGGTGCATAGCCAGTCAGGTACAAGAAGTATCTCTTGGTTGTTTTTCTCTGTTTGGACCTCTTTGCTCTTAGATCTGACACTCTTTATTCTTTTGATGCAGTCTCTACTCCCGATCATGTTTCGCGGAGGTTGGTTCGACCTCTAGTGCCTATACACTCATCTTCCGAGGTTCCTCCTTGCTCAAGCTGGCTTTGGGGACTTCGTGTCATGCCCCACTATGAGGGACGACATGGCCTATGTGATGACCCTGATGGAGTGGTTTTGGCCTGAGACGATGACTTTTAACATGTTTGTGGTTGAGATGACCATCACCCTTGTGGATTGGTCTATGATTACTGGGATTGGGATAGGAGGGATACCAGTGGTTTGCCCCTTGTTAAGTGGTGAAAAATGCCACTTTTCACCCTATAACCTGACCATTGATAGACCTGTGAGCACACTAATAAGCTTTTGTCAAGTGCATTTTGTAGACAACAACAAAAAAAGATACTAATGCAGGAAATCACTCAAGAATGCCTAAAAAGGAGCTATCTCTCAACACAGGAAAACCCAGCAACAGCACACCAAAGGGTAGCACATCACTGGACCCTTGAAGCACGTGGCTATAGCAGGGCAAGGTGAAGGAAGTGAAAATAGGTTGAGAACGTCCTATCGATTGGTCACCTGAAGACTTCAATAGGAGCTGAAAGCAAAGAAAGGAAGAATTCGTGCAGTTGAAGAGGTCTTCGATAGGATCTGAAGGTAGAAGAAGGATGAATTCGTGTGGATTAAGGAGTTCGATAGGATCTCATAACCTATCGAGCAGCTGAAAGGAAAGAAGAAACCATCCTATCAAAAATCTGCCTGAAGTGTCAAAAGAACCTATTGAATGGTTTCTTAAACCTATCGAGATGAAAATGCTGGAACAGAACCTATCGAAGGGTGATTGAGCCTTTCAATAAGACTGAAAGCAAACCTATCGAAATGGCAGAATACAGAGCGAAACCTGTCGAAATGGTTTTCCAACCTGTCGAAGAGTTTCTCCAACCTGTCGAATACTCCAAACCAAGGACTGAGAAGGTTGAAACTCTAAGTGAAGATTCATCCTATCGGAACCTATCGAACGGATCTGAGAACCTAGTGAAAGGACCAAAATGCTCGATTCCAACCTATCGAAAGCTTCTTGAACCTGTCGAAATCATGTGCAGAACTTCTTAGAAATTTAGTTGTGCACACGTTGTGATTCAGTGACCTACTACACGCAACCCGAGGCACTTGGTGACCGACACGATGGTTTCAGAAAATGCCTTAGAAAGCCCTAACCGACCCACGTGCTTTAACAGAATTCTAACAAATTCTGATGACCTTCTAGAAGGGATTTTTGGCAGGAAAAACATAGGAGAAAGCTATATATAGAGACCCCCAATTGCAATTGGGGAGGATCGAGATCTGAGCCAAATTCTGGAGATTAGAGCTTACAGAGAAATTCCATTTCCCTCCTTTAGCCCAACCATGTTGGGCTAAGTCCCTTGGAGTAGCGAGGAGCAAAGTTAGATCTGTAATTGGGTAAGGTTAAGAGTGCTATTATAGGTTCCTAGCTGCACAGACTACAGATCTGAGAGTATTTCCATTGTAGAGTGACCTTGTTTGCAATGATAATGTTGTTTTTAAATGCTTTAATTAGATTTAAATTTCCTTTGGTTCCATTTGGTGATCGATCAAATCTGTCTAGAGGAGTCTGTATATCAGCTCACCCACTTAACTGGTAGACCTCTTGGATACCATCTAATCTCCCTGGATCTGATGCTGCTGTGATTCCTTGAGTCTGTGACCTGGGAGTTGCAGCATCTGTAGTGGTTTTAATTGTTCTAATTGATGCTCTGGCTTTGAAGGAGATCCCAAGGATGGTCTGTGACCATTAAAGTGGACAGATCATAGCCTTAAGATGAATCTAAGCTCAGGCTCTAATTGAATTCATCTGCTACAATCCATGGATTCGATGAAGTCTATAGGATGGTCTGTGACCATTAAAGTGGACAGATCATAGCCTTAAGACCAGGTGGATCCTGTGATTTGGAGTGGAATTTATACCCTACAGCTGTGCTTATAGCCAGTTGAGGGAATTGTGTGCTCTGAACCTCTGTAGCATGATTAATCAAATCTGATTTCAGTGAAAACCAACCTCCAAGCTACTCTTCTCCATTTTCTGCTTTTTACTCTCTTCCCCTGCAAGATCTAAGCTCTTAAACTCGATCCAATTTAGTTTATGTTTAATTTCAGCTTAGTTTAACTGACAATCCATTTTAAACCTCTCCCCTGTCTTTTAGCTAACATAGCAATAGTTAGGGTGCTAGATCTAACACAGATCTGGAGATTTATCATATTTCTAACCAACCTCTCCGTGGACATTCCCTTACCATTCTTTTAAAGTTTGTTACAACAGATCCTGAGTACTTGTAGGTCTGTATGAGTATGTCTGCCTAGTTTTATTAATGATTTTAGACCCTCATTTGAGGGAAGGCAAACACCCCAAAAAGTTTTTGGCGCCGCTGTCGGGGAGGCATGTTTAGAAATTGATAGATCTAAGTTTTGATCATAGATCGGTAGTTTTTGTTTGATTTTACTAACTGCATTTATAAGTTTTGTTATTTTTCAGTAGTTTGTGTGCATTTCATCAGATTTAAGGATACCAGTGAGAGGAGAATCGTGCTGGAGACTGCTCTGTAGTTCGCATCCCTCTACTCCCCTGTTATTTTTCAGTTCTATTGATAATTTTGTTATAATAGTTAGAAAATTTGGTTGATTCTGCTTGTGGTGTTGAAGATCTGTTTTGCATTTGGAATCTGAGTGTTGTATGTTTGGAAGGAGAACTCTGCAACCTTAGATTATCCCACTAAATCCAGAGGTTGAAAGACTTCTCAGATCCAGACCAACTACATGCACTTCTGTTGCATTTGATTCTGTAGAAATGGGTGAGCAACAGTAGCCGAGAACCCTTAAGGAGTTTAATGCACCAGGGGTCCATAATTCTCATACGCATTCAATTTCCAAATTTCGGAAACTATGAGATAAAATCATCCATCATTCAAATGCTGCCCTCATTTCAAGGCCTGACCAAAGAAGACCCCCACAAACACATTGATGAGTTCTTAGGACTGTGCACTACATTTAATATCATAGGTTTGCGGGAGGAGGCCACCAGGATGAGACTCTTTCCTTTTTCATTGAAGGACAGAGCCAGGACCTGGTTGTCCTTGCTTCCACCCAACAACATTCAGTCCTGGAGTGATCTCCAATGTCAGTTTCTGGCCAAATTCTTTCCTATGTCAAAGACCAGCCAGTTGAGAAAGGGTATCATCTCTTTTACCCAAGATCCAACTGAAGACTTTCATCAATCCTGGGAGAGATTTAGGGAACTCCTCAAGAAATGTCCCCACCATCAAATCCCTGAATGGCAATTGGTTCAAAGCTTTTATCAGGGAATTGATGCTAAAAGCAGAGATATGATAGATGCCTCCTGTGGTGGCACCTATCTTCATAAAACTGCTAAGGATGCATGGGAGCTTTTTGATATCATTAGTGAGAACTCTATGCAAAGGGAAACCTTAGCAAGAGATCTAGAGCCTCCCAGATTGATGAAGGAGAACACCTCAAGGGGAAAGATATATGAAGTGAGTGTGACAAGTGAATTGGAAAGAAAAGTGGACAGCTTAACTCTGAAATTTAATAGGCTGATGGGAGCAATGCAGTCACCTGTGGCTGTAAGAGTGGAGGAGGCATGTGCCATATGCTAGTCCCCTGCTCATCCCATGGAAGAAGGCCCATCTGTTGACCAATTTCCTGATTTTATAATAGAGCATGTGGCAGCAGCTCAGTCTTATGGGGCAGCAGTCTGCTGCTAGGTATCAATGGAGGAACCACCCTAGTCTGAGGTGGCGACAAGATGCATACCCCAGCCAGTAGCAGCAGTCCCAGCAGCCCATGCCTTACAGAAATGCTAAGCCCTATCGAGAAGGTTATGCCCCAAGGCCTCAGTATCAGCAACCCATGGCCCAACCTGTAGCTCCTCCTGTGCAGCAATCTGCACCCCCTCCAGCTGTGAGAGCACCATCCTTTGAGGAACAAGTTCTATCTTTACTACAGAGCTTGAACACCTTAACCCAAACTGTGCACTCTCACAACCAGAGCATCAAAAAGATAGAGGACCAACTTGGTCAGCTATCTGATGCTCTGACTAGGAGAGAGGGAGGAAGGTTGCCTAGCTAACCATAGGACAATCCACGAAGACAGTTTCTAGTGGGTGAAGTTTCCTCTACCTATGAGGAAGCCAAATCTGTTACAACTTTGAGAAGTGGTAAGTTAGTTGACAACCAAGTGGGCTGTGAGCCTGTGAGGACCTTGGAGGAAGAAAATGAAGTGATTTCTACCAGCACACAACAAAGACCACCAATGGTGCACTTGAAGGAATAATCAGCTGTGAATAAAGAGGATAATGAGGATCCTCAAGAAAAGAAAAAACTCAAAAAGAAAATGGCCCCATTAGCTAAGGCTACAAGTGAGGGAGCAATCCCACATTTGCCATTTCCTAAGGCACTACAAGCACCCTCCCCTTTTGATAAAGGGCAAGGAAAATTTGAGGAAATGATGGAGACTTTCAAGCAAGTAAAGATCAATCTGCCTTTACTTGATGCCATCAAACAAGTCCCAGCCTATGCTAAGTTTTTAAAAGACCCGTGCACCCATAAAAGACAGTCTAGGATACACCTATCCAAGAAGGTCTTTTCAGCAAAAAAAGTTAAGCAAGTCCTGTCGATTGCAACTCCCCTCAAACTTTAAGACCCTGGCCTCCCCACTATCCCCTGCATCATTGGTGATCATACCATTGACAAAGCCCTATCAGATCTGGGAGCCAGTGTAAATTTGCTTCCATATTCAGTATATGAAAAGCTGGGCTTAGTCAAATTAAAGGCCACACATGTGGTCCTCCAGCTGGCCGACAGATCTGAAAGGAAACCTATGGGGATAATCAAGGATGTTTTGGTTGGAGTTAACAAATTCTTCTATCCTGCTGACTTTTTGGTGCTGGATATGGAATCAGGTAGAAGTGCCACTTCCATACCTGTGATTCTAGGCAGACCCTTTTTAGCCACAGCTAATGCTTGTATTCAATGTAGGTCTGGAATCATGGAAGTGTCATTTAGAAATATGAAGGTCAAATTGAATGTATACAACGCAGCAAATCAACCTCATCCTGATGAGGATTGTTTTTCTCTTGATGTGATAGATGAGGTTGTCCAAGAAAATGTGAATATGCTGCTACATGACAAGGAATGGTTGAATGAGCTAGCCACAGTATGGAAGGAAACAGAGGCAGAAAAGTTTCCCACCTCTGAGATTGAGCATGTGAAATTTGTCTCTTCTGAAACTCCACCAGCACAGCACCATCCATGGAAGCCTACTTTGCTTCCTCTACCACCCCCCTCTAAGGCTCCTCTATTGCCCTCCCTCATCAGCCCCCTAGAGGTGGAGTTAAAGCAACTCCCCAAATCTTTGAAATATGCCTTTTTAGGAGACAACACCAAATTGCCTATGATAATCTCTTTTTCCCTCATTCTTGAGTAGGAAAAAGAACTCCTTTGTGTACTAAAACGACATAAGAAGGCAATAGGATGGACCATTGCAGACATTGGGGGAATCAATCCTGTTGTGTGCATGCATAAAATTCATCTCGATGAAGGTTCCAAACCTTCCAGAGAGATGCAGAGAAAACTTAACCCACACATGCAGGAGGTTGTGATGAAGGAGGTAGTCAAACTCCTAGATGCTGGGATCATTTATCCCATCTCGGATTCACAATGGGTGGCACCAACCCATGTAGCACCCAAGAAATCTGGCATTACAGTTGTTGAAGCAAATTCAGGTGAGTTGATCCCAACCAGATAGACCACTGGTTGGAGGGTATGCATAGATTACAGAAAACTCAATGAAAAGACCAGCAAGGATCACTTCCCATTGCCCTTCATAGACCAAATTATGGACAAGCTGGCAGGTAAGGCCTATTACTATTTTCTTGATGGATATTCAGGATACAATCAGATCCCTGTATACCCCCAAGACCAAGAAAAAACTATATTCACTTGTCCATTTGGGACCTTTTCATACAGAAGGATGCCATTTGGGTTGTGTAATGCACCTGCCACATTCCAAAGATGCATGTTTACTATCTTCTCTCACATGATTGATAAGTTTTTGGAGATCTTTATGGATGATTTCTCCATTTATGGAGATGATTTTAGCCAATGCCTACACCACCTCATCTCCGTACTGCAATGGTGTGAGGAGACCAACCTAGTTCTAAGTTAGGAGAAAAGTCACTTCATGGTGACTCAAGGCACTATTCTAGGACATGTTGTCTCTCACAAAGGAATCGAGGTTGATCAAGCTAAGATCGATTTGATTGCTCATTTGCCCCCTCCAAAAACTTTCAAACACGTTTGGTCATTTCTGGGTCATGCTGGCTTCTACAAGAGGTTCATCAAAGACTTCAGCAAAATCTCCAAACCCCTCTGTCACCTATTGTGCCAGGATGTTCCTTTTGACTTTAATGATGAATGTCGAGTTACTTTCGAACTGTTAAAAACTTGCTTGACCATAGCCCCCATCTTGAAATCCCCTGATTTTTCTCTGCCATTTGAGCTGATGTGTGATGTATCAGATTTTACCATTGGGACAGTATTGGGGCAAAGAAAAGACAAGGCACCTTCTGTGGTAGCATATGCAAGTAAATCAATGGTTGATGCTCAATTAAATTACACTACCACTGAGAAAGAGCTATTAGCTATTGTCTTTGCCTTAGAAAAGTTCATATCTTATGTGTTGGGATAAAAAATTATTATGTTCACCGACCACTCTGCTTTGAAATACCTCTTGTCCAAAAAGAAAGCTAAAGCACGACTAATCAGATGGATTCTTCTCTTACAGGAATTCAATTTAGAGATTAAGGACAAGAAGGGAGTTGAGAACGTGGTAGCTGACCATCTGTCAAGGATCCCAACAACTGACATGGAAAGCTTGGCCATCAATGACTCCTTCCTAGATGAGCAACTTTTGACTGTCCAGATAAGTATGCCCTGGTTGGCCAATATTATCAATTACCTCGTTGTGGGTAGGATCCCTCCACATTGGACCAAGGATGACAAAAATCTGTTCTTTGCACAGATTCGATATTACTTGTGGGAGGATCCTTACCTGTTTAAGCATTGTGTAGACCAGGTGATCAGATGTTGTGTACCTGAAAATGAGTTTCAAAACATCCTAACCATGTGTCATGAACAGGCTTGCAGGGGCCACTTCAGTGGTAACAAGACTACGACCAAGGTCCTTCGAAGTGGCTTCTACTAGCCTACCCTATTCAAGGATGCCTGATAGCACTGTAAAGCTTGTCATCAATGCCAGCAAATGGGCAATATTACAAGGAGAAACTCTATGCCCTTGCAACTTATACTTGTTGTTGAACTATTTGATGTCTGGGGAATCAACTTCATAGGACCTTTTTCTCCTTCTGCTAGATACAATTTCATCCTTGTCGCTATGGATTATGTCTCCAAATGGGTAGAAGCCATAGCTACAAGAACAAATAATTACAAAATTGTCCTTCAATTCACCGTGCCCTTTCGGGTTTTCACCATGCCCTTTTTGCTTTGAACTTGCATTTTTTTTTCTTTTGTTCACTTTCTCAAAGACTACGAGAAGGTATTGATGGTAACTCTTTTTCTTCTTTTCTTTTTGTTTGGTATATACACTTTTTCCCTCTTCTTTTCTGAGGAGGGGTTTATTGAAAGAAAGGCCAATGGCTCAACAGGTGTAACAAGGGTATATGTGTTCAGGAACACTTTTTTGGCTACTTGGCTTTGAAACGATAACCACTTTTATGGGGCCCTTTAGTAGTCATGTATTCATATTATCAATACTTACCTTGCTGCAGGGTTATCGCCGACACATCATATTCAAAGTTATGGAGGTCTATGTCTTTGGTCGTGTGCGGCACATCCAACATTTTGGACTTCTCGATGCTATGGGTAGCTTTTTCTCTTTGCTCTTGCCCTTCACGCAGGATGGTGACAATTTTCTGCTTTGACACAAATCTAAGCTTTTGGTGTAGGGTTGAAGGTATTGCCCCGGCCTCATGTAACTTGAGGCGCCCTAATAGCAGATTAAATGCAGATTTGATGTCCATAACTTGGATGGGTATGGAAAAGGTCATTGGCCCGATGACGAGCTCAAGGTCGACTTCTCTAATTATCTCTCTTCTCGTGTTATCAAATCCTCTGGCACTTGTTCTTGCTGGCCTGAAAGCGGAGGGATATACCCCTATCTTGGTAGTGGTTCTTAGGGAGCACACATTCAAGGCTGATCCATTATCTATTAACACCAGTGGGATTACAAGATTCCTAACTTCTACAGTAATGTTGAGGGGTTTGGAATGCTTGTTTCCCTCATCTGGCAAATCAGTGTCTAAAAAAGAGATGACATTAGGATCCAATACCTGTCTAATTATCTGCCCCACCTCGTCTGGGGTTACTTGATTAGACACATGTGCATCTTTTAACGCTCCCATCAGAGCTTGGAAATGGAGTGGAGACGTCATTAGCAGGACCCAGACCATGATAGGGGCTGACATTCTTTTCAATTATATTTCAAGCATGTGCTCCTGGCTCATTCTTTCGAAGGGGTTTACCGTTGTAGGTTCTTTCTTTTCTTCTGATTAGGCTGGTACCAGTACTTCCGATTGCATAGAGAATCTCCTCGATTGGGTGACAAAATCTACTACCCCCTCTCTGCTGCTGCCGATATTGACATCTGTCTGATCATAACTGAGTGGGACTTGATGGGGATCGTAGGTTAGTCCCGAGATCTAGAATAGAGTGGATATAGGCCTCGGAGGTGCTTTGATTGGTGGATAATACTTGGTTAACCTCTGTAAGGGACAGAGGGGTGGATAAATGAGGCCAAATGGGGTTGGTGGGGGTCGCAAATGACTGTATCGGGGGTGGTGTGATAGGGGTAGGTCATTGGTAATTAATCGGTGTCGGAGGGGGTATGGGGCAAAATCGGCCCCTGGGTATTTGGTGGGGACTGCTGCTATGTATAGTTGAAACGAGCTAGTTTAGACATAATTGATGGGAGCTGGTGGTTGAAAGTATACCCTCAAATCTAAGGGTTCAACTTGGGGTGTTAGATTGGGAAAGTAATCGGCCAAATTCAGGGGCTCGATTACTCCTATGCTTCTATCTTCCTGATCCCTCTACCTCAGTGTTTTAAAGTCTTCTCGAGTGCGAATCTACTCTGAAGGGTTAAACTCTTCGCCATCCTCCTCTGTTATGCTGATGGTAGGCCTCAGACCCGTTCATCCTGGTGGATGTGGTGGTAATGATACTTGATGTATATTGGCATGCTAGTTTGTCTAGGGAAGTGTTGGAGGAATATTTTACCGACCTCTATTAAGTCTTGTATCACATGCTTCAAGGGGAAGAAGTGATCAGTCGGGTGGCCTAGTCCTTGGCAGAAATTACAGTGGGTATTGGGGTTGTAAATCCTTGGGATTGGATTTGGAGGAGGTCATGGCTGGAGCACAGTGACCAAGCCTTTTTCAATTAGCCAAGGTAGAAGGATATTCAAAGACTGCCCTAAAGGTGTAAAGACTCGATCAAAATGAGCCCTTCTCTATTCTGGAGTCATTTGTGCCCCTTGCCCATTGCCGATTCTCTATGTCGGTTCACTTCGTATTGGGGCTGGCTCTGCTGCTTTAAACTGGAATGGGGCCATGCTGGTATTGGGCCGTGTGTTTACAACTGTTTGTACATTTATCCTGATTCTTCTATCATTCCTCTGCTCAGTTAACCTGCGAACCCCGCTATTCACGGTTTTGTTTAATCGTCCTTCTCTTATGGAATCTACACACCGGTTAGAATTCCTTATCAAATCAACAAAGCTAGACTACTGTTGGTATATCAAAAAATCTGAGTTGACTGGTAGTGTAATCATCTCAATTTGCTCATCATCGGGTATTCTGTTCCTGGCCTGAGCTGCCAAGGCTCTCCACCTTCCTAGATAGTCGTTGAATGTCTCATCGGGTTTCTGGTTTAGGCAAGCAAAATCGAACTTGCAGGGTTCAATGTCTATGTTGTAGACATACTGTTCTTAGAACAGGTGGGTTAGATCCTTCCAAGTTTTGATCATGGACGGTTCTAAAGAAATGAAACACCTTAAAGTCGGGCATGTGAGGCACTTCTTGAAGACCTTTATGAGCAAATGCTCATCCCCTCCATACTGACACATGTCCTCGTAGTCGGACTTAAGATGAACAATGGGGTTGCCTGTACCATTGTATTTGTCAAAGACTATCACTTTGAATTTTGGGGGTAAGGGGACTTCTGCAAATAACCACAGGTCAGAAAAGTTTGTGGCATGGATTTCAGCTCCACCCATCTTCATAAGCTATTTTTGGATCTTGTCCATTTGTTCTTTCAATAGTTCTGACTCTTTGAATGGTGGGGCCGACCTTTCAACAGGCGGTCTCCATTCACTTTGGTCTGTAGGAGGGTTGGTGATCACAGGTGGTGGGGGTTGAAGCTGGTGAATGCCCCTACGTAGGCCCCACTATTTCTGATTTCATCCTCCTCATACTGTGGGTCGACATACGGTGGAGGGAGGGTGAGGTTATCTTTTTGGTGCCGAGTAGGCTGGATGTGCACTTACTGGGACCACTGTACATGGGGGAAGTTCTGATGAGTAGCTTGTGGGTTGATAGGATGGGTGAATGGCAGATTTTTGGCTGGTGCCTGATGAGGCCACTGTAATTGAAAGAGTCCTTGGGGATGGGTTTGAGAGGTATGGGGATGGGTGAACTGAGGGTGGTTAATGGTATGGGATGGATTCCTATATTGGGTTGGGTGTGAGGATGTGAGTGAATGAGGCCCATGCCATGTTGAGAGATTGGCTGAGATGGGTTTATTATTTTAGGGGGGATGGGGGCCTGTTGGGTGTATGTGGGTGACTTGTCTGAATATATGTATCTCTAATTAAGTCTTAACCTTTTGCAAGCGCACAATAGAAATTGTAGAGCTACTATAGGATCGTTCCCACGAAGATAAGTTTTATGTACTATATATATATATATTAAATTTCTAAAAACTTATACTTATCTTTTAAGTTCCTAAACTGTTGGAGAAATATGAATAAAGAATAACGAATGATTTCTTAAACTAATTTTTGTAGAAACAAATCCTTAATCCTCCTACTTCAAATTATGGTCGTCAATCACAATCTTCAGCTATCGGATATTTACAATTTTAAAATACCGTTACACTATATCGCAGTATTCTAGAATTTGGGCGTCAATCAAAAACTAGCATCCTTTAATATAGATTTATACTAATCTCTAATCTACCAAAATTTGGGCGTCAATCAAACTCTAGAAAATTAAAGAAGGAAAATAAAAACCATTACACTAATCTGCAAATTCCATCCTGAGTCGTTAATTCAAATCAAAATCTGAGGATGTTTACAAAGCAATAAATTGCAATAAAATAAATCTAAACTAGAAATTAATAAAATTATATCTTTCACCCATCAATCGCAGTCGTCA
Organism: Chloranthus sessilifolius; assembly: GCA_021018995.1. Classification (NCBI taxonomy): domain Eukaryota; kingdom Viridiplantae; phylum Streptophyta; class Magnoliopsida; order Chloranthales; family Chloranthaceae; genus Chloranthus; species Chloranthus sessilifolius. The sequence continues at coordinate 27,682,575 of CM037587.1, read as the reverse complement.
ATTGCTTCTAAGAAACTACAGATATCTACACTAATCTTCAGCTCCCAATTGCAGTCGTGAATTGCTCTTGAGAAACCTTGGATATCTAATCTACACAACAATAAAAATCTACTCTAATTTGATCGAAAGAAAACCCAACCTCAGTCGTCAATTGATGCTGAGAATTTCTTCGATGGTTTTTCCTTTGTGCCGAGCGTCTTACTTATAGATCATAAGGGTCTATTTACAAAACTCCTAATTCTAATAAAAGAAATTACTATAGCAAAACTATCCTAATATAATTCTATTTCTAAATTTATCTTACCTTGCTTTCAATAGTTCATGTACTTCTTGATTTCTTCCTTTATTTCAGTAGCAGAGTTCAGAAAGAGTCTTCTTTGTCAATCTTCTAAGATTCGTGATTCACTAGACTTCTTCTTTAAGAGATCTTCTAATTTTATGCATGACGGCGTTAATCTTCACGTGATCAGCAACTTCAGAAGGTGTTCTTTTATGAAAAATCGTAAATCACTATTTTCTATCTGTTATTGTAGCTTTCTTTGAAAAATCGTAAATCACAATTTTCTACCTTTAACACAGCTTCCTATTGAATGATTCTTTCTTACTATTCATCGCTTTCTCTTGTATCGTTCCCTTTTGAATCGCTTCCTCTGAAGAATCGTAAATTACAATTTCTACTCTATATTTACATTGTTCCACAAAATCGTAAGGCATGATTTTTATCATTTTAGTAGGCGATGATTCATCTTTTAGTTCAATCGTCTTTTTATTACTTTATAAGTTCATTTTGACAAATATTAACACTTTGGCTCTCTTTTGCTATTTTTCCTTAATATCAACACATCAGTAACTTATTAGTAGCAAACTAAGTCCTAGCACCACTTAGTTATGGGTTGTAAAACGGTATATTATGTTACTGGTCAGCGGGATATTGTGGAAATTGTGGCGGGTTTGCAAATGAGGCCCCTAGGTTTGGGATTTGATGGGCATCGTTATAGGGTACATGTCTGCTTGGGACATTAGGCCTTGATGGGCTTGGGTATAGGGTGTTGGGCTTTGATGGGCTTGGGCTTGGGCCATTGGGCCTTGATGGGCTTGGGATATTGGGCCTTGATGGGCTGGGGCCTGGGTCAGTGAACCTTGGGATATTCGGCCTTAAAGGGTTTGGGCCTGGGCCATTGGGCCTTGATGGGCTTGGGATATTAGGCTTTCATGGGCTTGGGTATAGGGTGTTCGGCCTTGAGGCCAGCAAGGATGGCCCCATTGTTAATAGGAGCCTTGGGTGGTATGGACATTGGGAGGTTGGTTGGGATTTTGGGGGAATGAGGTGTGGAGATTTTGGAGTGTATGGGATGGGTTAGGTGGTGTTTAGGATGGATGAGGAAGGTTTTGAGAGGCCTTCCACACTGTGTAGGCCTTGACCATGTCTTCCATCATGGCCATTAGGTCGGGTGAGGGGGTGGATGTAGATGATCTATCTGATGGAGGGGAACATAGGGCATGGATTGGATGGGTGTATGGGAATAATTGGGCATGACCCGAGTAAAATCGGGCATGACCTGGGTTGATGGGGAAATATGTGGTGGATTGGGCATGACTTCAGTGAAATAGGGTGTTGGATTTTGGGAAGGCATGGAAAAATGGGGTATGGTTTGGGAAAATGATGGAGAATGGGGTGTTGGATTTTGGGAAAATATGGGGAAATCGGTATGTTAGATGTGGAGGGGAAATGGGATAAATCTTAGGTGGTGGAGGAAGAATGGGGTGTTTGTTGGATGGAAGTGGACGGTGAATCTGGAGTGGGTATGGGGGGAAAATGGGATGGAGTTTGAGGGAATGTATAGGATGTGGGTGGAAATATGGGTGCCCCAAAGCTTCCGTTGACGGTAAATGGGGGTTGGGTGTGCGGGATGGAGATGGGGATTCCTCCCGTGTGGGAATGAGTCGGGGAATGTGGCGGGGATGAATCAAGATCAGCACAAGTCGGATCAACCGCCCATGACATGACTTGATGGTGGGCTGGGTACAGATGCCTAGGGTGGGGCCCATAAAGTTTTCTTCTCCCCCTACGGGTTGACGGAGGGTAAGGCAATGTCATTGTGTCGGCACCACAAGTTCTCTTTTTCTGTATTTTAGATTTTTCTTGATTTTTTTATTTTAATTTTTGGAAAAAGAAAATGACCCTTTTTATGATGAGTTCCAAGGCCTTGGAATTCCCGTTTTGGGTGGCATTCGCACCCCAAATATTTCCCATGGTGGAAACCCAACGCACTTTGGAAGAATCAAAAGGAAAATCCCTTGATCTATGTGAAGGCACGGGCCCATGCAACAACCCGATCCCTCAGAAAAAGCCAATAAGAGGGTGACCTCTTTTGACCGGTGAGGGCTATTAGGTGTCGAAAAATGTGGGATCTATCGGAGGCACTAAGCTACTAAGCGGGGAACTCGGGGGAAGTGAAAGAAGGCCTCAGATTCGGGCTGCCCAACCAGAAATAGGCTTAGCGTATATTATATACGTTAGACCAAAAATTTGGAGATTTTGGCTTAGCGTGTATATTATACACGCTAGGCAAAATCTTTGGATTTTTGGCTTAGCTTGTATATTATACATGCTAGAGCAATTCTGGGGTTTTTGGCTTAGCGTGCATATTATACACGCTAGGCAAAAACAGAAAAAAAATAATAATTTTGACAGCAACAGCATGCTCGAGATTGGTCTTTTTTTTTCTGTTTTCTAGAAGTAGGGCTTCCGGGGACTGATTTTATTTGTTTGTAACGGGTCCCTCCTCTCCGAACCTAGGGATACAAGATTGATTTAGGGCAACTAAACGTACACTCCCAAGGTTTTAAGCTTTCTAACCGGATTGGTCACCCACCTGATATACCTCTAACGTAAGCGCTTTCTCAAATACTGAATGGGGTGGTACTTTTCTGGATCATCACCACTAGGGGCTACTGTCGTACTAAGTACCGGGACATTTGTATCACTGCCTAAATTCCCACCCTTTAAAATCTACACATCAAAAAAATGAATTAAGTCCCATAGTTCATTTTTATGGTTCAATTTTAAATTCAATTTTAAGAAGGGGAGTTTACTTAGGTTCAAAAATGGGTTGTGATGATTCCGTGCTGCCTCTATGGGCTGACGTCCACTAGTAGAATATAATTTGCAATAGAGTAAAGCTCAAGTAGGCCTGCCAAATGGTTAAGGCGTGTAAAATGCGCAAGTAAGCCTTCCAATTGGCTTAGGCATGTAAATGACAGAAAATAAATGAAAGTAAAGACAATGCTCAAGTAGGCCCCCCAATCGGCTAATGCGCTTAAATGACAAAAAAGTAGGGGTAAGCAAAAATTGACAAAATCGTAGGAGTGAGTATAAAAGAAAAAGGGAACCAAAACAAAGTTAGTAAAGATGAATAAAAATAATAAAAAAAGTCCAATACTTAAAGGGGAAGTTCTACAAGCTCTACAAGATGAATAAAAACAGCAGTGGGCTCTCGCGAGTCCGTCGCGACGATGCGCTCATGCTAAAAAATAAGAGTCACCACTCAGAGCTTTGGTGTCCTGGGAAACATTAATCAATATTAAAATCACCAAAGTGCAAGAATATGACTCTGATTTACCGATTCACCCCAAAGGCTCTTGGGTAGGGGCTTCGATTACTGATCGGGAAGGTGTTAGGCACCCGATCAACCCGCTCGGAAGAGGTCTCTACTTATGGCCAAATAAAAGGAAAAATAAAAATAAAAACAACACTTCCTCTCGCTCGAAGGCACTCAGATCCTATTTAAGCCCCTTGCAATCACCAGAATTTCGGCGGCGTAACGACTCAAATTCTAGGATAAAGGAAAAGCAAAGAAGGTAGAGGATTAGAGGGGAGAGCCAGCTCTCGGACCCTTATAGCACAGTTGTGGATCCTCGCGTGAGAGTGCTTTGGTGATCTTCCGATGACAAACCGGTTGAAGGATAGGTTCTAATCTCCAAGGCATGGTAGCTAAGAGGTAGAAGAAGGCTAGGGGATAGTTCTTGCTAAACCTCAAGGATTTATCATGGATAATAGAGTCTAAAAGATGAACTAGGGTGCTGGTATTTCATGGGTTCTATGCTAGAAAATGGGATAGGGAACTCATTAATAGTTTTCTCTCTTTTGGAATTTTTTTCAAGCCATTAGTGGGGGGGTGTGCCTCTGTATTTATAGAATAGGAGAGGATTAGTGGGGGTTAAAGTCCTAATTGGGGTAGCAATTAGGTAATCTCTAATCTAAGGTTTTTGGGTTTTTCAAGGTTATGGAAATGGGTGAATGGGGTATAATGATAGATGATAGGGTGAGGTTTCAAAAGGCTAGAGGGTTCCAAATAGGGTTAATGGGGGTGCAACAGTCCTAAAGAAACCCATCCTAAACATTGGGATGGTCAACAAGTCAAACCCCAAAAGTAAATTTAGAATAAAATCCTAAAAATACGGTGGCTAAGCCTAGCGTGTATATTATACACGCTAGACATATTGATAGTGCCCCTGAGAAGTTCAGAGCCCGTTGTGGGGCCCATTTGGCTTAACGTGTATATTATACACTATAGGTAAAATTCTTCAAGAAAATAACCTAGCGTGTATATTATACACGCTAGGCTGATCAGTCACCTAATTTACTGATTTATCACCCTTAACTTAGAGATGCTAGACATTAGTTTGCTACTAATAAGTTAACGATGTGTAGATATTAAGAAAAACAATAAAAGAGAACCAAAATATTAATATTCGTCTAAATGAACTCTTAAGGCAATAAGAAAGATGACTGAATGAAAAAGATGGATTCATCGCGTACTGAAAGCTACAAAATCATAAAAGACCATTGAGCACTGTTACTGAAGAAGAGAGATGAGAAATCGTAATTTACGATTCTCCAGAAGATGTTTACAAAGCTGAGGCGATACAAAGAAGATGATCGTTTGTAAATAGAAATCATTTTATTAGAAGCTGTGCTGAGAGATAGGAAATCGTGATTTACGAATTTACAAAATAGAAGCTTACGTTGCTCCTGATCATGTGAAGATTTATATCGCCACGAACCAAATTAGAAGATCTCTTAAAGAAGAAGGCTGGTGAATCACGAATCTGAGAAGATTGACGAAAAAAACTTTTAAAGATCTCGGTTGCTGAAAATAAGGAGAACAACCCAAAAGTACATCAACCATTAAAGCAAGGAAGATTAAAATTAGGAATTAGAGTTATATTAGGACACTTTAAGTTTCTTTTATTAGAATTAGGAGTTTTGTAAACCGACCCCTTATGATTTATAAAATAAGAGGGCTTGGTATAGGAATTAAAAATCGAAGAAATTCTCAGCATCAATTGACAACTGAGGTTGTATTTTCTCCCGATCAAAATTAGAATAGTTTAGTTTAGATATCCAAGATTCCTCGATCACAATTGATGACTGGGATTGAGAGCTAAAAGATTAGAGTAGATAACTGTATTTTCTGAGAAGCAATTGACGACTGCGGCTAAGGGGTGAAAGATATAATTTTTATTGCTTTCTAGTTTAGATTTATTTTATTACAATTTCCGGCTTTGTAAACATCCTCAAATTTTAATTTGAATTGATAACTCAGGTTGAGGTTTGCAGATTAGTGTAATGATTTTTATTTTCTATCTTTGATTTTCTAGAATTTGATTGACACCCAAATTTCTGGTAGATTAAAGATTAGTATAAATCTATATTGAAGGATGCTAGTTTTGATTGACGCCCAAATTCTAGAAGAGTGAGATATAGTGTAACGGTATTTTAAATTTGTAAACATCCGATAGCTGAAGATTGTGATTGACGACCATAATCTGAAGGAGGATATAAGATTTATTTTCTATAATTTAGTTTAAGAAACCATTCTTTATTCATATTTCTCAAGTAGTTTAGGATCTTAAAAGATAAATATAAGTTTTCATAAAATTAATATATATAATATAAAACATATCCTTGTGGGAACGATCCTATGCTAGTATTACAATTTCTATAGTGCGCTTGCAATACGCTAAGACTTAATTAGATACATACATAAGTAAGCCCGATCAAGCTTTTGGCGACGTTGCCGGGGATAGCGAGTTTTATATTTATATTAGTTTAAGAAAACAAGTATTTATCTTTATTTTTTTATATTTCTTTATATTTTCAATATTTTTATAACTTCTTAAGCTTTTGCAGGTTTAATCGGAGCAACGAATCAAAGGTTCAACACTTCTGCTGGCCACATAAACTAGAGGCTCAAATTTGTCTCTCTCCCTGCCTTTTAAAAAAAAAAGAATTAATTATATATATATATATATATAATATTTTATTTAAGATTCAAGGCCGTAATGAAACTTCTTGGCTGAATCTTAATATTACTCATCTCCCAATGGAATTCCCAACTTCTCCCTGGTATCCAACCATGATTGACATAGAGCAGGCCTTTACCTATCAATGGGGTAGTGTTGAGAATTCTTATAAATTTTAGTAGGACAATCCTTATGGCTTCCCAAGGGTAACCCAACAAGAATTATCTTATACATACTCATAACATTCTCTAAATTCCCAACAATCGTATAGCCCATACTCATCTTTTACGCAACAGCCATATCCTCATAATGGGAATGATGGTGCTACTATAATCCAAATCCTCCAGCACTTGCAACAATATGCACACCATTGCTCTAGGTAATTAGCTCAACTATCTCAAATCTCCCAAAACTTACACTCTTGTACTCGGTCCATTACAAATTTAGAAACCCAAATCAGACAACTAGCCTCACAATGGGAGGAAAGAGAGAGTAACCAAGCGAGCTCACAGATGCTACTTCCCACGGTTCAAGCTGTTCAAACCTTAAGGAGTGGTCGGACTGTCGACAATAGAGTAGAGATGCCTACCCCAGTAGTTGTCCCCACGACCAGAGAAAAAGAGAATGAAGCAAAAGAAGAGACTCTACCACAAAAGAAATAAAAAAAATTAGAAAATGAAAAACAAAAAAAGTAAAAAATAAAGAGGACGACACACCTAAACCTGTAACCGAAGTACCTTATGTACCAAAGTTACCATGCCCAATTGCTTTTGGTGCACCATCCCCTTTTGAAAAAAATAAAAAAAAATTAGATGAAATTACTCAGATCTTCAAAGAAGTGATGATCAATTTGCCCCACTTGGAGGAAATTAAACAGGTCCCAACCTATGCACAATTCCTAAAGGAGATGTGTTCACAGAAACGGAAATGGTGAAATAATGTCTCGCAAAAAGTTTTCTTGAGAGAGCAAGTAAGCTCAGTCTTGCAAGCTAGAACTCCACCTAAGCTTAAGGATCCTAGGGTGCCTACAATTCCATGTATCATAGGCAATTATGCAATAAATAAAGCACTTCTGGATCTAGGAGCCAGCATAAATCTGATACCATACTTTGTTTATAAAAAATTGGGGCTAGGAGATATGAGGCTTACTTTGGTAACTCTTCAGTTAGCCGATAGATCAGAAAGAAAGCCTGGAGGAATTATTGAAGATGTAATGGTTGGGGTCAACAAATTTATTTTTCTTGTCGATTTCTTGGTGTTAGACATAGAACCATGTTCGAAATCTCCAACGCAAATGCCTGTTATACTCTGTAGACCCCCAAATTTTGCCCAAGGCCCGATCGAAACATACTTTGAGAAGGGCGCATTCCTCAAGCTTCCGATAGTACTTTTCGAACCCTTAGAAGTTAACCTAAATCCTTAGCAGTCTATCCCTGACCCTTAGGAATCAACCCTAGCCTGTAGATCCCCCCTCTCCAGCTTTAAACCCTCCCGAGCCATGGTTGAGGAGAGACGTACCTGGGCTTGCTAGGACCTCTGCTGGAGCTAAGTCTTATACTATTGGAAAGTAGAGGTTCTCAGCTTTCCAACAAGTCAGTAATAGCCTCAAACTGGGCTATAGATCAAAAGTTTTGGCAATCCAAAGTTTCGGGCTTGAAACTCCCTTTCTTTCTCCAAAAAAGAGTGGACCCCTCTGTAGACACTCCCATTTTGCCCTCTCGGAATATACAAATTTATTTGGTCAACCTTTGACCTCATAACCGTGATATGGGACCATATGCTGAAATAATAGTATATGGCTGGGCACAAGTTGAAACAATAGTTCTATGGCTCAGGCCCCATACCCTCGACGTGGAACCATGCACTGAAACAATAGTACACGGTTGAGCACAGGCAGAAACAATAGCTCTGTGGCTCAGATCCCAACGTAGGGAGACTATATACTGAAACAATAATATATAGTTAGAATGCAGAATGAAATAATAGTCTCGCATTTCAGATCCCTAACCCTAATGTGGGACCATATGCTGAAACAATAGTATATGGCTGGACACAGGCTGAAATAATAGTTCTGTGGCTCAGGCCCCGTACCCTCGACGTGGGAACCATACAATGAAACAATAGTACATGGTTGAACATAAGTTAAAATAATAGCTCTGTGGCTCAGATCCCAACGTAGGGAGACTATACACTGAAATAATAGTATATAGTCGAAATGCAGGCTGAAATAATAGCCTACAATTTTAGACTCGACTCGGATTAGGACAACCTCGAATTAAGTGCCTAAAACCAAGCACTCTATTCGATTGCACTCCAAATCACCGGCATGTAATCAGTCCCTATTTAGACCAGACTTCCTTTCCCCAGACCAACTCAAGACTCGATCACGCGTCTATCTTGAGATGAGCGATCGGATTGAGAGCCCCATCACCGACGCGCAATTGGCCTACGCCCGGCCTAACCTCACTGTCCTTGATCCTTAAGTTTCTTTGATTAAACGCTTCGAGAGTGGCGCTTAATTGAATTATGCACCCCAAAATGGGCGCGCAATTAGTTCTAATGCTATGAGGACTAAGAAACTTGCTGAGCAAGTTAATCGATCACTCACTGAGTCAGTGACCGACTCAAAGTGAATAAGCACCGGGATACTGGCACGCAATTTGATTAAACGCCTGAAACAGGGCATTTAATTAGAGAAAAACTTATAAAAGATTTTTTTTCTTAATTAGAGATATAATGGACTCTTTTTTTTGGATTTTGAAAACAGAGAACTCTGAGAATGAACACATAGAGCAACCTAACCATGATTTCGAAATTCAAGCACAGAATCTTTGAGGTTTCTCTTCGCAACCCCAGTCCTAGGTAAAAATCTTAGTTTTAGACTTAGGATCTTTCTCTTAGTTTTAATTATAGGTTTTAATTTTCAGTCCGAGATGGTAGCACCCTTTTTTTTAAACCGCAAGTATTTTATATTTGGTTATTGTTCTCCGAATTTAGAACCAGTCCTTAATCTGACAGTCTAATTTACCGACCCTAGGATTTAATTCCGTTCTAAAATCTCAATTTCCAGTCCTATCATTAATTTCTAGTTCAAGTCTTGGGATTCTAGAACCAGTCTTTAATCATACGGTCTGATTTTCTGAATTTGGACTCGAATTCAGTCTTACAAATTTAAATTTTAAATTTCTTAGTTTAATATTTCTAAAAATCCTAAATATTAATTTGTCTCTATAATTCTAATTTTTCAATTTCATTCATAATTATTACTCTGAAATCGACTCTGAAAAATCTGAAAATACTATTTTATGATCCTAAATTCAATTTATCTTTAATCTAAACCATCCGATTTGCCCAAGGGAGCTTACGGAGGGTACTCGGGAACGAGGCCCATCCTCCTTAGCATAGCGGGCCCAAAACCCCTTTTTCTTAGAATTCTAGAATTAATTAATTGCTTTTCTTAGCCTTTCTTTTAGTATAATTAACTAGCTGATTTATTTTATTTCAGCATAATTAATTAATTAAGTTAATTAAATTTTAGTATGATTGATTAATTTCTTCAAATCAGATTTTAATTGGTTAATTTCTTGCTTTAATTAGAATTTTAGTCTGATTAATTTATTACTTAAATTAGAGCTCTAGTAAAATTAGTTCTCTATTTCAATTAGAATTCTGGTACAACTAGTATACTTGCTCTACTTAGAATTTCATTATAACTAGCATGCATGGTTTAATTAAAGTTTCATTAAAATTAATACACTTGCATCCCTAGTACAATTAGGAGACCGATGTTAATTGGACTTTTAATAGTATTAGGACACTATATTAATTGGAATTCTAGTAGTGCTAGGAAACTAAAATTAATTAGACTCCGGATTGAATTAGAATACTAAATTAAATAAACCATAATAAATTCCCACATAACTAAACTCACAAGAGAATTGGGAAGTCTAAACTGGTTTGAACTATAGTAATAATAGGGGAAGGGAAGAAAAATTAAACCATCTAAATGATAAGAAAAGATAGCTATTGACGTTCACAGGCGGACAATTCAGTAAAGAAGTAACCCACACCCGCTCTCAAGCGTGATTATTGACATGTTGTAGCGTCGTTAAATATCTGTAGTTGGCGATTACAATAAGCTAGGAACCTTCCTAGAAAACCCTTTACTTCTAACATTCCAAATGTCGCATCGCTAGAGTCCACTTGGACATAATTGGAGCCACTAATTCAACAGGGACCGAGAGGAACCCAAAAAAAGTGCACACCAACAGACTGGCGATCGCGATGGGACACTTTTGGAAACTCCTTTTCTAGATAGTTAGTTTTCATCTTGTCTCCCTATTTTTTCTTTCCATCGTGTCATAGAGATTCCCTTTTATATATATGAGTCTTCATCAAAGACTCGAGATGTCTGGTATACGAAGAGTGAGTTTAGGAGATCCACTATTGTAGGGATATCATAACAACCTCACATACGACGAAGAATCATTTCACAATTCCAGCCTATGACAACCTGAGATTAACATGGCCGGCGAGCAAGAAAATCCCTTCTCCACCCCACACAGTGGTAATAATCATAATGGGAGAGATGGTAACACTGGACAAAACCTCACTACTCAACAAATCGTAGAACTCAGTATTCAAAGAATACAAAGAAGAGATGATGACTCTGAGGAATTGGGTTGGCTGCAGCATACGAAACCATTAGGTCACGACAATTTTTAAAAGAACAAGACCGACAAGAGACAACCTATACCATACCCCGAGCTCGGTGTCGACCTGTACCATACCATTGAGACAACCTGCCCACACATTCATCAATGATGAATCTTTAAACAAGGTTTGCTCATGAGTCACTCCAAAAGATAGCACCATTAAAAGCGAAGATCTCCCTAAAAAGCTCGATGAGTATATGGCCAAGAGAGAGCGCCCCAGTCACTCATTCGGATTTGATAAATTTTGCCGGGACGTTGAGTTTAATTTACCAATAGGATTTAAGCCACCAAAATTTATCAAATATAATGGCACGAGAAATCCGAATCATCACTTGGCCCTCTTTTGTAATAATTGTCGACCCATACGTGATAATCAAGGACTTCTCATTCACTATTTCCAATGCTCATAAGAAGGAAAAGCTTTAGATTGGTTTGCGGGACTCACGCTTTATAAGATAGAAACCTTCGATGAATTAGTCGGTCAATTCCTACACCAATACAAACACTTGATCTAAGAGACAGTCAGTCTCAACGATCTAATGGCGGCCAAGCAAGGACTTGATGAAGAATTTATCGACTTCATTGTCAGATGGGAAAAACTCACTGCTAGGACTGACACCTCAATGATAGAGAAGGATTCGGTGAACATTAACATCGATAACACTAGAGAGCTGTTAAAGAGTGCACTTGTCATAAGTGATTACCCCGACTTCCCTGTACTACACTCCCGGGCATCCCGGCTAGTGCGACACATTAAAGGTGGTGACCTTGCTTTATCCATAGTCACATCGAAAGTGGGCTCTTCCAGTGAATCAAAATAAAAAAATAATAAGAAAGCCTTAGGAATCGAACAGGTCAACACCGTTGTTAATCAAGGACAAAATTCTAGGAACAAAAATTTTCACCCACGAAACTTCGGGCAAAATCAAAATCAGCAACGATACACGAACCAAAGCCAAGCCACTAATCAGCAAAGATATGCAAACCAAAAACAAAGCCAGAATCATAATCAGGACCAATATCAGAATAGAAATTAATATCCCAACACCTATCAGAATCAGAACACGATGCATAATCGATTGGCCCACGTGTCGAATTACAATAGTGTGCCGCCACCGTAGAACTTTAACCCAGTCAGAGGCCCCTACCAGCCAAGGCGGGAATAATATCCCCCTTTACCGGATATGATTCCTAACATTTTCCGTCTCCTTAACACTCAGAATCTCCTCCGATTCCCGTAGGAAAAGCCCTGCTCATGACTGATAAATCTAGGCTATAGTAAATATTGTGCCTTCCATCGATACGTGAGACAGAACCTAGAAGACTGTTGGGTCATCAGGGACATAGTCTATGACATGAATGATAGAAGTCAGATCAATTGGGAAGTGCTTAGGAATCCTCACCCTAATAATAACCAACCCCAACAAAATTTAGGGATCGTTAATAACCCCATTCCTAACTACAATCAAGCAACACCGGATTAGGTCACACCGTAGATCTCTCTGGTCAATCCCCCTTCCAACCTTCCACCTTAATCACTCGCATTCAACCCTCTGCTACTTCCACCACACTAGCGAGAGCTCCTTCACCCCTGTATCCCTCAACCCTGATCACTCGCATCGTCCTGCCGAATCCACCTCCTTATCCAAAATTCACTCAGATATGAGTCCATTCCTTTAGGGCTGGGAGACCACTCCTCCGTAGTCTCCCATCGGAACCTCCAACCCCACCAAATCTTGAACCAATGCCATTACTGCTCCATTTGTCTGATTATGAACCTAAGTATTGAGATCATGTTCTCCAAACTACAGCCCAAATTGCTGCATGGGTAGAAAGTGTCACTCGAAAAACTCTAAACCAAGACAACGAAATAACCATTGAGTGTTCGCTGAATCTAAAAGAAAGTGAGCCAGAAGAACATCCTAACTCGTATAAGACGCTGGTCTCTGCTTTCCTAGAAGAGGAAGATTACACACAGTACCTCCCACCTTGGAGCGACACCATTCAGGTACACGTTCTAACCTTGAATTTTACCCATTTTATAAATACATCCGCGTCAAGCCGCACTAGGTTTAGTCAACAACCGACTTGCCCGAGTCTCAAATTAGGAATCAATTACCCACCTCTGCCTTTCCCTCGAAATAAGGATTTCACGAACACACAACCACCAGAAGGGAATGTGAGAGAAAGAAAAATTAACTTGCCTCCCCCACATCATATCATCCCTCCACCAATTCTTGCACCTCAACCATTCCAACCACCCACACCTAAGGCCCATCGGCCAGGCAAAGAAATTGCGCTCGAGCCAGGGCAAGGATACGACCTTCTGGGCCATCTCCAGAAGATCTCGGCCCAGATATCCATACTAGAACTCATCAAGAAATCAACTAACCATCATCGATTGTTGATAAGGACATTTGAAGACATGCAAGTGGTTGAGGATACGACCCTAGACGAGCTTCATCAAATCACTTCGGTCATGGCGCAACCTTTGGCGCTCACTTTTACAGACGTAAACATGCCTAAAGAGTCACTTCGCAGGAGTGCGTCCCCCATATATCTTACGGTCATAATTAGAGGATTCTCTGTACCACACGCACTCATTGACACAGGAGCAGGACTTAACATCTACCCTCTAACCATAATAAAAATGCTCAAATACATGGAGCAGGATGTCTGGCCCTGCACACTGTCCCTCATAGCTTTTGATGGGTCGTGTCGCTTTGTCAAAGGAACTATCAAGCTATAGGTTCGCCTCAGACCTATAACGAAAGATGTTACCTTCCATATTTCTAATTCTGCTAGTACGTACAATCTCATTTTAGGAAGAAAATGGCTGGAGTCAATGAAGGCCGTCACATCCACATACCATCAATGCATCAAATTCCCATACGAGGACTCCATCATCCGTATATAAGCTAATGCACCCCTCCAGGAGATGGATACTGATTATGCGGCGAGCATACCAACAGCTCATGATTATGTGTTGAACACGGGTCATATTCAAAAGACTTGAATCCCTGATGAAACAACCGTTGCGAAAGTCCGTCCCCCTACCCCTCCTAGTTTTCTTCCAACGCGTCGACAAAAATTAATGAGAAGAGAGGTTGGCCCAGACCTCGCCAAACTCTATACCATTAACCCTACCGCGACAAAAGGGTGGGACCTTATATACCAACTTGGATACATTCCCCACACCAGACTTGGTAAAAATAAGCAAGGTCGCGTAGGACTCGTTGTCCCAACACAAATACATAAGCACATAGAGTTAGGTTACCAATCAAACGGCCTGCAATTCGACTTGTCCCCTACCTCACCAAAATGATTCTATATGACCACTTCACCTATGCGACCATTGAGAAAGCAGATGTGCCAAAGTATAAGGAAGTGTCCTTCACTAGGTCCCGAGAAGTGGAAATTGAGCGAATGACTAAAGCGTTTAATGATTTAACCAATTTAAACAACGATATTGATAAACCACTTGAAGGAGTCAAGCCCATATTTGACACTAAGAAATTTACAGAAGAGAGGAGAGAAGAACCTCAAGAACTCGACCCACGAGTAGAAGATTGAGAATCCATTGACGACGAAGATTTTCACATAGCAGCCTTACAAGATAGTGAAGAGTACTTACCCTTAACATGGGAAAAAGATGGCACTCCATAAGAAAATACTAACTCATAGAGCATTTTCCTCAGCCTTGGCCTTGAGGGATGGGAATGCCCTTGGGGCTCCCCTTGTATCGCTTATCCATACCAACCCCACTGTAGGGTATGCACCATCATATTAGAGCGCTTCACTAGTTGGACCCGACACTCTACGATAGAAGAATCAAATCACTCCAACCTCGTGAGCACCGACATAAGTAATGACCTACCAGCTTAGCTACCGGTACAAGAAGCAGAAAATCCCAAAGGTCATCTGATTAACCTAGGGGGAAACACTTGCATCGCTCTCATAGACTTTGAAGAAGAACTTGAACTAGACACTTCTACATCCTCAGATTCACCGCAAATCTAAATATTTTTGAAATCTCTAGAGGAAGAGTGGCAACCTCCCCTGAGTGATGATGAGGACTACTAGATAGATCTCCCGACACTCGAGTTAGCGGAGCGAGCCAATCTCAGACTTCAAGCACTATCAAATCAAGAAGATGAATTCGATATTGTTTTCGATTCTAATTTAGAAGGATGGGAATATCCTTGGGGATCCCCTTGCATTCATCACCATTATTAACCTCGCTGCCGAGCATGCGCCCTCATCCTAACATATTATGAAGATCAATAAAAATAACTCGCTATCCCTGAGGATCCTTTAGGAGATCACCCTCGATGGGAAGAATAATATTATTATGACTCAGAGAATGATAGCTTAATAGACTATGATCCTTAGAGCTTCTTCGAAGAAGAGGCGATCAATGTGGCAGAAGAAATCCAAATGTTAGTGCCACTGTCACCAGCGTCGCTCATTCAAAAGATCTCATTAGATGAGGACTCAAAAAAAAAATTATCAAATTCACAACAAGTCTGCATTTCTCGAAAGATAGCCCAAACGGCTCCAGCAGCCGTCACGCTCCCTCAACTAGAGGAAGCAATTCTCCCGGTGCCCCTTGAGGCGACCGACCATATACCATATTTATTATCAAAAATAAAAAAATAGAAAAAATAGAAAACCCTAAAAATTAAAAAATACAAAATAAAAAAAAATCAGAAAACCCTAGAAAAGAAAGGGAACTCTTCATCCTGAACAAAATTTGTGGCCAAGAAGGAGACTTTTCTCCCAAGGTTTCTATTCTATTCCCCTCACGAGGACGTAAAGCATCCCTGCTAAACAACAAGCCAGTGATCATATCGGATGAGATACTTCATGACTTTGAGAGAAGAATCAGTAGTCTTGACCTTCACCTTACCAAAGAACTCTCGGTCATAGGTTGTGCTGATGAAGGGTCACATTTCACAAACTCATACCCCCAGTGTAGCAATTTCGCAATATATGAATTTACCGAGGATGAAGAAAGAACACCAGTTGCCGAGGAGGCACTGGACTTTCAACGGGTTATCAAGTATTTCGATGAGCAAACCATGCTGTCGTGAAACCCACGGAAGAACTTAACTTTGGCACTAAAGAGAAACCCAAGAAGCTACTGAGTAGTGCAACGCTCAACTCTAAGGAACGCCAACAAATTGCACAAGTCTTACAAGAACACTTCGATTCCTTTGCATGGTCCTACACGGACATGCCCGGTTTAGTCCCAAGTTTAGTAGAGCATCGCCTTGTCTTGGAACCCGATGCCAAGCCTGTTAAGCAGAAACTCCGCAGGATGCACCCACAAACTGCCCTCCAAGTTAAAGAAGAAGTCGACAAGTTACACAAAGCCAAATTCATTTGAGTCATCCTCTACCCCAAATGGGTCGCCAACATAGTAACTTTTGCCAAGAAAGACGGTAGAGTATGAGTTTGCATTAATTTTCGGAACCTCAACCAGGCATGCCCAAAAGATGACTTCCCACTTCCACAAATTGACACTCTAGTCGACAACACCGCTGGACATGAGATGCTATCCTTTATGGATGGTTTCTCTGGATATAATCAGATCAAATTAGCAGAGTCTAACCAAGAGAAGACTTCCTTCACCACACCATAGGGAACATACTGTTATGTCGTTATGCCTTTTCGGCTGAAGAACGTAGGAGCCACATATCAACGCGCCATGATGGCTATCTTTCATGACATGATACATAAGTGTGTAGAAGTTTACGTCAATGACATATTAGTGAAGTCCCAAACGCGAGTAGGACATGTTGAAGAACTCCAACTGGTGTTACAAAGTACTAAGAAATATCAGCTAAAAATGAATTCAAAGAAATGTGTCTTCGGGGTCACTTCCGAAAAATTACTTGGTTTCATAGTTAGCAAGCGAGGGATCGAAGTTGACCATGCAAAAGTTAGAGCCATCCTCGAGATGCCACCTCCCAGTAATATCAAAGAGTTACGAGGCCTGATAGGAAGATTGTAATTCATTAGAAGATTTATCTCCCAGCATTTGGACATATGCGATCCTTTCTACAGACCACTGAAAGGAAGAACTGAATACAAATGGGATGATCAATGTCAGCAAGCCTTCAACAACATCAAGAAGTACCTTCTTAACCAGCCAATACTTTCACCACCAGTCCCCGGAAGACCCCTAATTCTATACCTCTCAGCACACAACAAAGGAATGGGAGTGATTCTGGGATAATATGAAGAAGACGACAAGAGAGAGAAGGCTATCTGCTACCTCAGTAGGACGATGGTCGAATACAAATGAAAATATACGTCAATGGAGAAGACTTGCCTCACATTGGTGTGGGCCTCTACCAAATTACGACACTACTTCAGAGCACATAAAATACTAGTACTAGCTGAATGGACCCTCTGAAGTACGTATTCGAAAAGCCCGTAATATCAGAAAAGATCGCTCGCTGGCATATGCTCCTACAAGAATTCGATATCACTTACGTCAAGTAGAAATTAATCAAAGGGTAAGCGGTCGCCGATTACCTCGTAGATCTCCCACTACTGAGTGATGAGCCCGTGCATGCAGATTTCCTCAATGAAGACCTTTTCA
This sequence comes from Chloranthus sessilifolius, assembly GCA_021018995.1. Taxonomy (NCBI): domain Eukaryota; kingdom Viridiplantae; phylum Streptophyta; class Magnoliopsida; order Chloranthales; family Chloranthaceae; genus Chloranthus; species Chloranthus sessilifolius. Next base: position 27,664,941 of record CM037587.1, on the reverse strand, counting down.
CAATTCATAACAAAGAGCCCGATAAGACTTTATGGATCCTTTACTTTGATGGCGCTCTAAATCACAAAGGTAAAGGCATCGGGATAGTCCTCCTAAACCCAGAAGGAGTTGTCATATCGAAGGCTTTTTAATTAGATTTCCCTGTCACTAATAATGTCGCAGAATATGAAGCCTTTATTGTTGGAGTACGAACAACACTACAATTAGGTGTTAAATAATTAAAAACCATCGGTGATTCCAAACTAGTAATTTCACAAGTCATAGGAGAATGGAAAACTACGGAAAGGAGACTAATGGCATACCTAGAAATTGCTCAATATTTAGTAAAGAAATTTGAAAGAATCTCTTTTATGCACATCCTAGATTAGAAAACGAGCTCGCAAATTCCTTAGCCACACTAGCCTCGGTCATCCAAATACCCATTGGATAAAATACTAAGACCTTCTTCATCGAAAAGCTGACAGTACCCCCCCACGAGGTAGCGTGAACCGTCAAGAAAGAATTATTCATCGTCCTCATAAGTACAGGACCGAAAGAAGCAATCATTCTGGAAGAGCACGTCAAGGCAGAAACCAAAAGTCTCTATGTTCAGATTTGAAAAATCACCAACCGACAATGAATAGCCATGGTATTTCGACATCTGAAACTTCTTGAAATATCAACACATCCCTCCATATGCCATGAAGATCGAATGAAAGACTATAAGGAACCGATGCGTTCGATTCTGCATACTCAGCGAAAAATTATACAAAGAGGCCTTCACTAAAGGAGTACTACTACGATGCATCACCAAAACTGCTGAAAGATAATACATCATCTGAGAAGCACACGCCAATGCCTGCGGCCTAAACTCTGATAGACAGAGACTCATCGATCAAGTTATACGACAAGGCTACTTCTGGCCGACAATGATCAGAGATTGCCACATCTACATCCAATCCTGCAAGCCAAGAACACGCGACACTCATCAAAGCTCCATCAGTTGCATTGAACACTATGACCTCGCCATGGCCATTTTCTATGTGAGCCTTCGATGTCATTGGACCTTTCACAGACACCAATGGGAACACTCACAAGCATGCGCTCATACTTATAGCGACCAAATACTACACCAAATGGGCAGAAGCTTAATCCAATGTCAAATTCATCGCTTCAACACTCGTAAAGTTTATCGTTCAGAATATCATCACCAAGTTTGGAGTACCCAAGATGTTTGTCACTGACAACGGACCACAGTTCATCGTGGGGAAGACGAAGAAGTTATGCAAGAAGTATGACATCAATCTATGCCACTCATCATCGTTCTACCCTCAAGGCAGTGGACAAGTAGAAGCTACGAACAAAATGCTAATTCGAATCTTAAAATGCACAGTAGAAACAAGCAATAGAGCCGACTGGCCTGAACGACTACCAGAAGCACTCTGGGCCTATAGGACCTCTATTCATACCGCCACTGGCTAAACTCCCTACCTCCTTACCTATGGGATGGAGGCAGTCCTACCATATGAGATATAAGTACCATCCTTATGGATTTAACTCGATGATGAGCTATCCTTAGACAAGAGGAGACACGTAGCTAATGCAGCTTGATAAAACACATCTAAGGGCAGCTGATCACGCTTAGGTATATCAGAGGAGAGTGGCCAGGGCTTACAATATGAAAGTCCTTGAACGAACCTTTAATATTGGAGATTAAGTCTTGAAGAAGATCATGCCTTTCAAGTACACCCATCCGAAAGGAAAACTGAAACCGAACTGGGAAGGCCCATATGTCATAACAGTCGCATACCCTGGAAATGTCTACAAACTGGCAAACCAAGATGGGAAAGAACTCCCTAGCCCTTGGAACGCCATATACCTTAGAAAATACAACCCTTAGCCCCGTAATCATCACATCCTGTGGTTAAATACTTATACTTATCACCCCTGTAATCGTCACGACCCATTCATTGGCCGTACGCCTTCAATTCTCAGAATATCCTTAAGACCTCTGATTTATCACCCAACTTTTCTCACGAGCAATCTGATTAAAGGACTAGTGACCTATCTAACCTCTATCAAAAGCATAAGTAACACTCGATCCTTATTTCCCTTCCACCGCCATTGGAGGAGACGTTAGAGCAAAAAAAAAATGAAGATGTTAGGTTCAATCAAAACTCATTATTCTTACACTAGCAGGATGCTTTCAAGAATACATACATCAAAAATTTGAGTGAGCATTACAACAAATGAACAAGTCAATGAGCTCAGGGAAGCATAAATAAACCGTGAGGGCATCCCTCGTAACATTAGTAGAAGTGTATAAGCAAGCTGCGAGGGCATCCCTGATGTCCCCACACTACTAGATGTCATCGTAAGGTGGCGGGAGGAGGACAAACTCCTGCTAACCATAGAATGTGAGATCTTTGATGGCACCGAAACATGACGAAGAAGCTCGATCATGGCATCCCATATCCCTCTGAGAAAAAGATTGCTGCTCACTCCTTTTGGAAAGCATTAGATACAAACTATTCCTCGCATCACTGAGCCTTACTCACCTCTTCTATTTTTTATTTCGGACGATAAATCAGAAGCCTTACAGGATGCTCCTAGAAATAAAACTGAAAACTGATGAATGATGATTGATGCAATCACCTACTATACCTACCATTCTTCTCCCTAATAACCATGGGATAGGATGACCACCACCCCAAGATAGACCCCTATATACAACATACCTAATAAAAAAAACTCTTAGGTTCGATGACAGTACCGGTCAACTTTTCTTCAAAACTAACTCACCAATACCCATGACTGCCTATAGACCCAAAGTGCTCATTACGAAACCTAGAAAAGCTCCATTGCATCTTGACGCTGGGGTTTTTTTTTTTTGGATTAAAAGAATAATCGTATCAGAAGCACCGGCTTGTCCACAAAGATGATGAGGAATGATGAAGTTACCATCCGAAAAGTGCTACCGAAGATACCATACTGCCAATCCTACCACGCTCCTACACTGGGGCATTTGTATTTTTATTTCTTTTGTTATTTCTATCTTAGCTATTTGCTTTTCCTGTTGCATTATTTTCATTCCAAAAAAAGAGCAGAAAGAAAAAATATATATATATATATATATATATAAAAGAAAAAAAGAAAAAAAAGAAAAAAATATATCCACCTTTATTACTAGACCCCAGTCTGAGACACTTCCCCCCTTGATAACTAGCAAAGGGGAGAACAAAAACTACTAACAGCATTACTCTCACATGTGCAGATATGAAGCAACCTTCAACTATCACCGGGCCAGCTCTAGAAGCATCCAAGTCCCAATGACGGTCGATGGTGCTAAAGCAACTAAAAAACCAAAACTAGATGCAAGAGGTAACTAAAAGAAAAGGAGCCAATCAGGTACATCTAAACTAAAAATCTCTCTCTAGATGTCAAAATCTTTTCATTTCTTTTTACACTTATCACCGGGGCATCCCCCCTATATATACAATGTACACGCAATGGACAAAACAAAATACACATGCACCCCTACTCCCTACTCTGCCTTTGGGATGGCCGATCACCGCTGTCCCCAGTATCATCAGCTCGGAGGTCCGCAGACTGGTCCTCTAAAAACACAATCCCAGCACCTGGAGTCCTCAGAACCTTTAGACGACAAGGCCCCGTCATAGAACCCCCCGCACTCGCCTGACTAACAGATCGCCTTGATCGCGAATGAGGAGGATACCTCGCAAGAACCACATGAATAATAGAATCCTCACGAGAATCACCCCTGACATGATCATGGGACGTGTGATGAGACTACCCGGCCGAGGAACCCATAGCCCTCGACTCTGACCCACCAAGCTGACGAGCCAGCCTATGTATCCCCCACTCACTCCGCGCCAAATGATACTGCAACTGATCTAGGGTCACCTGCAACTCTGCCTGCATCATCCGATGCACTGCCTCTAATGCCTTAGCCTGAGTCCTCTGTGCAGCCATCATCTAGGCAAATAAGTCATCGTGACACTGCATCTCCCCATGGATTCATCTAACCTCGAGAGTGGCACGCTCTCGCGCCACCTCCAGACGCGCCTCCTCAAGCTGACGGACCTGAATAACCAAACTAAGTCAAAGGAAAACTAATATATACATGAAAAAAATAAGAAACCTTTAAAAGGAAAGGATTATACTATATCCAACCTCTCCTCGAGGAGTTGTCCAACCGTCTCAGCAGTCACTGGATCAGCAGGAGGCACGGGAGCAGGCTGTAACAAGAACAAACAAATACATCCAAAAAATACTATAATGACAAATAAATCATGAACAAACTAACTAAAACATACCTGAGTAGGGATAGGAATAGACTCCTGAGGGGGAGCCTCGGGAGCAGAGTTCAGAACAGCCTACAAAGAACCAAACAAACCAACACAAGACATGTCAGGAAAAAATAAAGATTAAATAACCTAAACAGGATTATACCACTTAAAAAAAAAAAAAAATTATACCTGACTCTCCGGGCGCAGAGAGGCAGCAATCGCCTCCCTCACCTGAAGATCCTCGACAACCCGACGCTAAAATACCACATGATATTAGTAAGCTACTAAGAAAGCGAAACAATGACACCCAACAAACTAATGCAATGACACAAACAAGATAAAAGCTTGAATGGAACTTACCCAATGATCTAGCTCAACCCGAAGTTGAGCCATCGCTGGATCCTCCCGACTGGAGGAAGCAACTGAAGATGGATCAAATGCCCGAACGGAACCTCCAGCAGTGAGTTCGACTCTCTATGAATAACAATGAACGTGTCAGTTGGCAAGCTCACAATGCTAACAATTAATAAAACCATATTTTGTAAAGACACTTACCAATCTATCGACCTTAGAACGTATACTGGCCGCTTCCTCCCGATCAGCCAGCTACTGACTGCGATAGACATTAAGCAGGGCCGCCTGACGAGCAACCTGACCCTCCCTCTCATACTATCCAAAATAGAATAAAATGAGACACCACAACCATGTTAAAATGACCAGAAGATCAAGTCCACATAATAAAAAAAAATCATAAATCAACTCATCAGGAGCTATCAAGTCTCCGCTAGCTGAGCACCCAACTCATCCTCCGTTGCCATAGCCTGAGCAACCGAGGATGCTAAGGAGTGTAACATCCCCTCATTCGGACGAGGGTCACACCCCATCCGCTCCATCGCCCTATGGAGGATGTCTAATGCCCCCCACACGCTCACAATGAGATGGCCCTGCTCTAATGCTGCCAACCTCTCCCTCAAAGCCGACGTCGACTCTTGCCCACCGATCGCGAAAGAGCCACTCCCATGGAAGGGATGTGTAAAGAGGCACCGGCCACCCAATGCACTAAACCACCACACATACTCCTGGGCATCCGTCTCATCATGCCTCGTTGTAACCCTGGTCCCCCCAGCATTAAAATCTGCTATCTGAAGCTCCATCCACTTTGTAAAATTTTGGCCAGGAGGGTCGGTCATCGTCTTCGCCACTTTATGACGAATCTCTGGACGGACTCCCTGAGCGAGCCCCAGCTGCTGTACCACTCAAGATGTCTGGATCCTCTCCACCCTCTCAAAATAATGGACCCATATGTCCACATCAAAGAAAGGCCGGCCAGACTGAATCACTGGCACGCCCGCATCCTCCTCATCCGCATACGACCTCCAAATCACCTACAACAAAGCAAACGAGCCAACCCCTCAACGAAGACTCAGATCCTAAATGATCAAAATGAAATGAAAAAAAATATATGCATGAAGATCTATACGTGCCCCGCATGCATATCCTCAAAGAGACCGCACGTGGTCTGAAGATCCGAAAACCAACGGCGACCCCTCAACGACTCCCTCCACACATGCATCTGCTGAAATGTGAACGTCACCTCCAACGAAACTCTCAGGCGAAGAAAAGTGAAATGATCATATGCCCAGAACTAAAAAAAAATACAAAAGAAGAAATGCTAAGTAGGTTCTACTATCAAAAGACTAAGAAAAAAAATAGAGACACTATGACATCAATTATTCCTTTGATATATACATATACATGTACTTTTTACTACTTCTTTCATTTAAAAAGCCTTATATAATGACTTGATCTACCACTGCTAGATAGTGTCTGCTTGGTTGCCACTATACGAGCAGACAGTTCGTGATTTGTCCTGAGGATCATCCAGAGTATGATCCTAATGGCATGGATTTCTAGGCATAAAAAACTGGGTTATCACAGTTGGTATCAGAGCCTAGGCTTTAGGTTGAACTGCTGGTTCATGTTGGATTATTTTCAAAATCTAGTACTAAACAGTGTTATTGTTTTTACAATGACAAACTAGTATGGGCCCTAGGTTCAGAGGCGGACGCAGCGGAGGTAAGGAAGGTTATAGAGAGGGGTTCCTCTTAGAGAGATCCCTGACATTGCTGGTACGTCATGGGGATTAGAATTCCTCTCGCATACGAATGCAGTGCCAGTAGGACCGAGAGGTGGTAGAAGAGGCAATGAGGAGAGAATGGAGCAGGTGTTGGAAGCCTTGGCTACCAATGTTGCTCAGCAAACAGCTGCTCTGACTCAGCAGGCAGCTAGACCACCTCATCAGCCAGGCGGGTTCGTGGAGTTTAGGAGAATGAGACCTCCTAACTTTTCAGGTTAGACAGACCCCATAGAGGCTGAGGGATGGATAGAGGAGATGGAGAAACTTTTCAAAGTTCTTCAATGTACGGATGTGGAGAAAGTGCGCCGGGCCACTTTCAAATTAGATGGTGATGCCGGACCTTGGTGGAAGTTGGTGTCATAGAATCGAGCAAAAGAGTTTCCTCACACTCCTTGGACATGGGAGGAGTTCATGAAAGTATTTTACAATAAGTACTTTTCGAAAATAGTGAGGCATCAGTGGGAGATGAAATTTATAGAGTTAAAGCAGGGTGCGATGTCAGTGAGATAGTACAGTGCTGAGTTTGATCGACTGGCTAGGTTCGCACCCTAGCAGGTAGCCATTGGGCTGATGAGAGCACATAAATTTCATCTTGGATTGAGATAAAACCTATAGAAGGACGTCTCCATGTGGGAAATGGAGATGTATGAGAGTGTCATGTCAATGGCTCTCATTGCAGAAGAAGAGAACCAGAAGGAGTTTGCTTGGAGAGACAAGCAAAGCGTAGAAAGGTCGTTTCAGGGGCAATCTCAGGACCCTGAACAAAACAAGAGGGCTAGATTCTCCAGACCTCCGAGATACCCTACACACTCCCGACCGATGATTTCTTCAAGGTCGAGTTCGTACCAGAGAGCAGCAGCGCCTATATTTTCCAGACCATTTCGACCGTCTGGTTCTTCTGGTAGCGGGGCCTCAGTAGCATAGGGATCTTCAAGGGTCTCTTCATTCACTCCAGCTGTGTCATGTGCAAAGTGTGGGAAGCCACATAAGAAAAAGGATTGTCGGAGGGATACATGAGCGTGCTTCAGATGTGGCAAGATGGGCCACTTGGTTAGGAACTGCCCAGAGGAGAGCAAAGACGGCAAAGAGCGGTCCGGGTCAGTGTCTACACAGAAATCTTCTCGACCCGTGGTTCAAGGTCGAGCATATGCTGTTACCGCAACCGATGCTCTAACATCGAATGATGTCATACAAGGTATGATTAAATTTCAAGTAAGATTATTTATCTAGTAGGATTGACTGGAAATTAGAAAGGTAGAGTTATTTTGATTAAATGTTTATGATGATAATGCACATTACACATGCACATCTTAAGCACTTGATTTAATTATGTGACTGAATTATAGGTCAGCTGAAAGTATATTAGCGTTGTCATATTTGTTTTCATCGAGCACGAGTGTTGGTAGACCCAGGCTCTACACACTCATTTGTTAGGCCTCAATTTACGAAAGAATTGAGTGTCACTCCTAAGCTATTAGAGTTCATATTGACGGTGTCTATTCCTATGGGAAGTGCAGTGAATGCAATCACAATGTGTAAGTCGGTGATTGTATTAGTAGAAGATCACGAGATGATGGCAGATTTAATTTTATTAGATATGAAAGGGTTTGACATCATTCTTGGAATGGACTGGCTATCCGCTTACCATGCGAGCGTCGATTGCCTTCGGAAGATTGTAGTTTTCCGCCCTCCAAAGGAGCGATCATTCAGATTCTTCGGGGTGAAGTCTAAGGTAGCTCCGTTGATATCAACTATTCGAGCTGAAAGGATGATGAAGAGTGGATGCAGTGGATATATGGCCTTTCTGCAAGAGCAACGGGAAGAGACGAATGTGATATCCGATATTCACATTGCGTGTGAATATCTCGATGTGTTTCCTGAAGATTTACCAAGACTACCACCAGCTCGAGAGATTGAGTTTGCAATAAATCTGGTTTCAGGAACTGAACCAGTATCTAAGGCTCCTTATCGGATGGCTCCAGCAGAATTACAAGAGTTAAAAGAGCAACTGCAAGAACTGCTTGACAAAGGATTCGTTCGACCTAGTGTGTCCCCTGGGGAGCACCAGTATTGTTTGCCAGGAAGAAGGATGGTTCATTGCGTCTATGCATCGACTATCAGGAGTTGAACAAGTTGACGATTAAGAATCGTTACTGATGTTTGGTTCTAAGTGTGCATGATTTATTTGTGTTTTAAAAATAGACTTACAAATAATGAATTGTACTAAATTTGGAAAACTAAAAAGAATAAAGAAATATCAGCACAGATAGAAGTAAATTAGCCTGCAAGATCAAGGCCAATTGTAACAAGTTTTAAATGTAAGTGAGTAAAAGATCGTCCACAGAGAATTTATTTTAAATGTAAGATAAACCTCCAGATCTGAGCTACCAGATCTGGCCTCTGATCCTATCTACAAAGCACATAAGATGGGAGGTTGAATTTGTCACATTAACTAAATGGTAAAAGTAAAGATTAAACTAAATGATCCAGATCTGAGTTGGGGGGATTTTGATGTAAATTAATAAGAATGGAGAAATAATATCTAACTTTGATTTGGTTCTTGAAACAAAATGAGAATAAAAGAATAAAAGTAGATCAAATGAGAGATACTCCAATCTTCATCTGGCTACAAGCACAGATGCAAGAGGAAGTAATCTAACTCAAGGATTAAAGTTAAACTTATGGCTATGGTATGTCCACTTCAATGGCCACAGACCATCCAATAGTCTTTAATCTGAACCCTCAATTCAGAACAAGAAACACCACTACAAATGCTGTGAAAGATTAGGTTACAAACACTAATTCCCACAGGGATAATGAATCAAGGGAAATTGCTTGAAAAACAGTAAATCTAAAGGAGTCTAGTGCAATAAGGAGATCACAGGGAACCCTCAACACGAATCCAATTGAGAACGTACGGTTCACATCAACCTTTTCAAATTCACCATTATAATTACAGAGCACAGCTTAAACAGCTCTCGGATTTGTAGTCTTGAATACAATTCTCTTTTGAATTATAAAAGTATCTCACAGCTCTCAATTGCAAGTAAAAGTTAGGCTATAACAAGAGTTTCAGATAAGCTATCTGAATTGGAAATGGAGCAACAGAAATGAAACTCAAAATCTGGATGCCCAAATTGGGCAAATGGTTCATCTATTTATAGTTCCCCCCAGGTCTAGCTCAGATGTGTATCGACCAATCAGCAGTGCTTAGATCTGTATCAACCAATGGTAGTCGAGCACGAGGATCCAGATCTGTTTTGGCCAATCAGAATTGTTTGATTTGTTTCAGCCAATCAGATGACAGAGGCATCAATTTTGTTATGTAATTCGAAAATCTGTTAGAACTTCTAGAAGTTCCTGCCAATTGATTTCATCTTCGGGTGCTCACATGGGGTGGAATATGCCTTTGGTTCGTGCTCAGAATCTTCCGGAATGTCCCTGGGTTTTTAAATGCATTGGGGCACATGCAAAAGATTACTGAATTACCCTTACAGATGCTAGGAATCTTCAGAATACTATTTCGTATAGTTTGGGGAACTTTTCACAAGGTACTGTGACTTTTGAAGCTCTTTTCGCAAAGTTCAGGTTCTGTTCGCAAGGAGTTCTCTTCTTTTCCAATAGGTCAGAAATCCTGTCGAAGAGTTCAGGTGCTCTTCGAAAACTAAACCTGGAGCGTTTAGTTCTTTCGTAAAGTTCAGGTTCTTTTCGAAATGTTCAGATTCTTTTCGAAAAGCACTCTGTAATGCATTCTTCTGTTTGAATAGCTCCACACTTTCTAGGTTACAACCAGGCCTTTGTCTTCTTCAGTTTAGGCATTTTGACAGCTCGTGAGGTCGTCCCTTCTCTTTCTTCCTTTGGATCAATATGGATTATCATCTTTTTGGGCACTTTTAGGCTGCTTTCATGGTTAAGCCTGTCTTTATTGTTAGCTGTAACACAAGCACTTAAAACACCTATTTAGTTCTCTCAAGGGTCTATCAAGGCCCAGGTTAAAGGGTAGAACATGGTATTTTCTAGTTCTCAACACACCCCCAAACCTAAGCTTTGCTAGTCCCTGAGCAAAGACAGAATTAAAAATAGAATAAAAAGCCACTTTTGTAGGGAACACAGTTGCATTTAGCATATGCAACAAGCCTTTTAAACCCCTAGGTGATCCCCAGTGGAGGAGTGAAGTCTCCTGAAGGTTTTCAGTGAAGGTACCCACAAACTTCTCCAATAAATCAGTTAATATCAATGCAGTTCTGTTTAAAGCAGACTTTTATCCAGTCAGGTTATTCACACCTGCATTAGTCAAGCTGTAAAAAGATCTCCAGGAAAACATTAGTTTAAAGCTAAAATTCAGCTGTAATTCCTTTATCATTCACTCAGTTGGTGTCAAAAAGTTTTTATAAGAAAAATTAATGAAAAGCTTGCCTTCTATTTGAAAATTCAGTTTATGATGTTACCCCAAATAATTTGATTTCAAGCTCAACTCTCACCAGGGTTTTCACTCACCATGCAAATATGAGGGTTGCACTATTTCACACAGCTCAAGAGCAATTACAGTCCTCAAATAGGATTGAAAGCAGGAGCATAGGCTTTGCTTTTTAGTTCTGAATTCACTGCTCTTTTCACCATAGATTACACAAATCCTTATCTCCATGTGACAGCTCAATCCATCATTGATCAGTAAGGACTTTGACTTGGGTGGTACTGTGGCTTATGAGTGAATTTTATCAAGAATAAAGAGGTGGAATGGAATTCAGAATTGATCTTCTTCTTTGAATTTTCAGAGCCAAAGTGGCCATCTTTTTCTCTTTCTTTTTCAAATTCCCAACGAAATGACTTTTTCTGACTTTTTTTTTCTTTTCGAAGCAACATTGACTGGAGTGCAACATTTCTTTTGTTGATACATCATTGCCTTCAATTATTTTTCTTCTTCTTTTACCAATCTGTTACCCAACTCTCCTTTCTTCAGCTTCCTTTCCTTTACCTTTTGAATTTTCAGAGTGAGGGTTAGGCTCAATGAGGTTGATTAGGTTGGTTGATGAGGTTACAAAGAAACCTTGGGTTTATAAGGCTCAACTGGTGTGTATCAAAGGCAGTTTCAAAAGGTGGGGCTTTTTGAAGTTCAAACTGTCCAAAAGGAGGCCTTACATCATGTCTTTAATATCATGATTGCTGTCAAGTTATTTCAATTTGAATATGTGTAACTTCTAGTGAAAATAAGCAGGTTCAAACAGTCCCTAGAGCAGAAAAATTGCCAATTCATATCTCCCAAAAATACATTTCAAGCCCAAGTCTCACTGGGTGTATTATCTATCAACTTCCTGAGGTATATCATCACTGTTTTCTCTCCTTTTAGGTTTACTAAAACATCAATTTTTTATTTTGAAAATTTTCTGGCATTCCCTTCATGAAAGTATTGGAATTACACTGAAAATCAGTTTTAAAAGTTTTAACTTCCTCATTTTTCAGGTGTGAAATCACTTTATTTTCAAAAATTCTACTGATGATCAGCTGCATTAATGTTAATTTAATTATTGGCATTTCTGCCACACCCCCAAACCTATGGTGAGCAAGGTTCGCACTGGTCCAAAGTGTATTTGCAAAGAAAAGAAACAAGCAACCAGAAATTATAATGAAAAGAAAAAAGAAAAGAAATGCACAATGTATGTACAATGTATTAACACAAAACCAAAATTTTATATTATAGACCCATAAAACAGATATGTACAATGTAATCTAATAGCTGGGGTCAAAGTCTGTATCATAAGTTGGTTCAATGGGATGAATCGAGTCACCGCCTAGTCAACTAGAAAGTAGCCTTCTCCTGGATTGTGTTTTTCAGCTCGGTGTATTCCTCAGTTTTGATCTTTTTGGTGAGGCCAATATACTTTTCAAGTCTAGTAGTCCTCAATTTTTCCTGTTCAAGCTGTGCTTGCAACATGGTCACCTTGTGCTGCTCACTCCTAACCATCTGAAAAGTTTTCATAAGGGGTTCTAATGTAGGCTTGCAAATCAGCTAACCCCTTGAGGACATCTCGACAGATATATGGATTCTCATCCATAGCCCTTTTAAGAGTGGCAAATCTGGGGATGGGAATGGAGTGGTAGGGGACCAAAGGTATCCCAGCAGTGGGAGTAGAGAAGAGGAGTCCAAAAGAATGACCTCAGGGTCAGTCTGAGTGGCTTGATCAGAAAAAGTGAGGAGAGGTGAAACGGGCTCAATAAGAACTACTTCAGGTTCTGTTTGGGTAGCATGGGCAGTAATGGTGAGGGTGGATTCCTCATATCTCACCTTTTTCCCCTTCTCAATCATATCAGCTTTATCCATTGAAAGTTTCCTTTTAGCTGAAGCTTTGGTTTTTCCTTTTTTTGACGGTTTGCTAATTTTCTTAGCAGAAGATTTTTGGAACATTTCAGCCAATGATTTTTTAGTTTTCCCCATTCTAAAGCTTTGTATAAAAACTCCCACAATAAATGCTGATACCAAATCAAATTTTGCAAATGATAAATAGAGGAAATGCACAGAAAAATACCGAAATCTAGGGTTTTGGTTGAACTTGTTGCTTGCTCGCTGAAATCCACCAGAACCAGAAGCTAAAATCCCTCTCTTCAAGCTTAAATGATCGAACAAATGTGAAGAAAAGTGTGGCTGAATTCTAAAATCACGCAAGGAAAGAAAGAAAAATGGTTTCTGTGAAACAGGACGTTCTCAGAAGGCTTTCGAATATGAAACCCTTACTTCGAAAGGGTTTAAATATGCTCAAAATGATTTTCACAAATATCTTTGAAGTTTTCAAAAAGTTCAAAATAGTCCTTTTTTACAAGTGAGAATGGCATCAGTACCATTCGAAAAGCATATGGCTTCAGAACCAACTATTCGAACAGCGAATAGCTTCAGAACTAACTTTTCGAAAAGCAAATCATTCTGAACTAACTATTCGAAAAGCAAATCATTCTTTTCGAGCAGTTAGTTACAGGTTCAGCTCCTTTTCGAAAGGTTAATTAAACTTTTCGAGAAGGATTTTTTTCTTTGCGAGTTAATTTTTTTACATATTTAAACTTCTCGAATTGAAAGTAAAATGACTAAAAACAAAGAGCAAACAATTATGCAAAAATTATAAAACAAGCACTGATAAAATACATATTATACAGTTGGTTATCCTCAGATATGGGACGGATCTTGATGATAGATGGTTAGTACAGGCTCCAGGGTATTTTCAATGCATGGTTTGAGCCTCTGACCATTTACTTTCAAGATTCTTCCATCACTTGGGTCCAAAATTTCAACAGCCCCAGAAGGAGATGCATGAATGACTGTATATGGCCCTTCCCATCTGGATCTCAGCTTTCCAGGAAAAAACTTAAGTTTTGAGTTAAATAGCCATACCTTAGAGCCAGCTATGAACTCTTTTCTCAACAAATTTTTATCATGGAAGGCCTTGACTTTCTCTTTATAAGATCTTACAGTGGTGTATGCATCCGTCCTCATCTCTTCTAACTCCTCAAGCTGCAGTTTCCTGTGATTACCAGCAGTAGTAAGATCCATGTTCAAGGTTTTAATAGCCCAAAAGGCCTTATATTCTAACTCCACTAGTGAATGGCATGCTTTTCCATAGGCCAATCTGAATTGGGACATGCCAATTGGGGTTTTATAGGCTGTCCTATATGCCTACAATGCATCATTCAACTTAAAGGACCAATCCTTTCTGTCCTTCTTCACAGTCTTTTCCAGTATATGTTTGATTTCTCTATTGGAAATCTCCACTTGTCCACTGGTTTGTGGATGATATGGAGTAGCTACTCTATGAGTCACAGAGTATTTTTTCAATAAAGCTTCAAAATGTTTATTACAAAAATGGCTTCCTCCATCACTGATAATAGCTCTGGGAAAACCAAACCTGGAAAAAATGTTATCCTTTAAAAATTTCAGAACCACTCTGTGATCATTGGTTTTAGTGGTTGTGGCTTCAACCCATTTTGATACATAATCCATAGCTACTAAGATGAAATTACACCCATTGGAAGGAGGAAAGGGACCTATGAAGTCTATCCCCCAAATATCAAACAATTCAACTACCAAAATAGGCTGTAATGGCATTGAGTTTCTCTTAGAAATGCTGCCCAATTTCTGGCAGTTCTGACTTTGAAAAGTGTAGACCAATAAAATCCACACTGCAAAACCTTTGCAGCAGTTTTGTTTCCAATAAAATGACCTCCACAGGCCTGTTCATGACACATAGAAAGTATGCTATGAAAGTTTTCTTCAAGAACACATCTTCTTATTATTTGGTCTGCACAAATCTTGAACAGATAAGGATCCTCCCAAATAAAATGTTTAACCTTTGAGAAGAAATGATCTTTATCCATTTTATTCCAATGTTGAGGAATTATTCTAGTAGCCAAAAAGTTGACTATGTTTGCAAACCAAGGGGTGTGTATACTGATAGCAAAAAGTTGCTCATTAGGGAAAGATTCATCGATAGGCAGCCTATCACTCTCAATAGTTAAAATTCTAGATAGGTGATCAGCCACCACATTCTCCACACCCTTTTTATCTTTGATCTGTAAATCAAACTCCTGTAATAGGAGGATCCACCTGATTAATCTTGGTTTGGTATCCTTCTTAGACAGAGGTATTTCAGAGCTGAGTGGTCAGTGAACACCACTATTTGTGAACCCAAAACATATAACCTGATTTTCTCTAAAGCAAAAACAATTGCCAGCAACTCCTTCTCAGCTGTTGTGTAATTGAGTTGTGCATCAATCATTGATCTACTGGCATAAGCTATGACATGAGGCAGCTTATCCTTTCTCTGCCCAAGAACAGCTCCCAAAGCATAATCTGATGCATCCCACATCAGTTCAAAAGGCAGTGAATAATCTGGAGACTGTAATATTGGAGCTGAAATCAAACAGTTTTTTAAGAATTCAAATGCCTTCAAGCATTCATTGTTGAAAACAAAAGGGACATCTTGGCACAATAAATGACAAAGAGGCTTGGATATTTTACTGAAGTCCTTAATGAGCCTTCTGTAGAATCCAGCATGTCCCAGAAAACTTCTGATTTGTTTAACAGTTTTGGGAGGTGGCAAATGTGCAATTAAATCAAATTTTTCTCTGTCCACCTCAATGCCCTTGTGGGAGACAACATGGCCAAGGACAATGCCTTGGGTGACCATGAAATGGCTCTTCTCCCAGCTCAAAACTAGATTGGTTTCTTCATATCTCTGTAACACCAATTTGAGATGATGTAAACACTGGGCAAAACTGTCTCCATAGATTGAAAAATCATCCATAAAAATCTCCATAAATTGGTCAATCATATCAGAGAAAATGGAGTACATGCATCTTTGAAAGGTAGCAGGAGCATTACAAAGACCAAAAGGCATTCTCCTATAGGCAAAAGTGCCAAAAGGGCAAGTGAATGTGGTCTTTTCCTGATCTTGTGGATATACAGGAATCTGGTTGTAACCAGAGTAACCATCAAGAAAATAGTAATAAGCTTTTCCTGCTAGCTTATCTAAACTTTGATCAATGAAGGGAAGAGGGAAATGGTCTTTTCTGGTCATTGTGTTTAGTTTTCTGTAATCAATATGCACCCTCCAACCAGCTTGTTTGTCCTGGTTGACATAAGCTCACCAATCGAGGTTACAACGGTGATCCCAGATTTCTTAGGTACCACCGTAGGTGCCACCCAAGCCGAATCAAATGGGGTAAATGACCCTCATCCAACAAGAACAACCTCTTTCATGACCACTTCTTGCATATGAGGATTCAGCCTCCTTTGCATTTCCCTAGAAGGCTTTGCATCTTCTTCCAAATGAATGTTATGCATGCAAACAGCTAGACTGATTCCTCCCAAATCAGCAATAGTCCAGCCAATTGCTTTCTTATGCTGTTTCAATACAATCAACAACTCTTCCTCCTGCTCCTCAGTGAGGGAGGAAGAAATAATCACAGGCAATGTTTTATGGTCTCCTAAAAACACATATTTCAAATTTTCTGACATCTGTTTTAGCTCTACATCCGGTGGGCTGAGAAAAGAAGGTAACAAAGGTACCTTGGCTGTTTGTGGAAGGGGAAGAATAGCAGGTTTCCATGAAGAGAACCTTACTGATTGATCATGAGTTCCATGCACAACATTTACTTCCTTAGACTTTCCCCAAGCATCTTTAAGATATGTGGTTAAATCTTCACACAGCAAAAACTATGGTAGAGTCTCTTCCACCAGTTCATCCAATAGATCAACAAGAAAACATTCCTCATAACTGAATTAAGGCTGTGTGACTGCATTATAAACATTTAATTTCACCGTCATATTTCCAAAAGAGACTTCCATAATACCAGACCTGCATTGAATGCAAGCATTTGCTGTAGCCAGGAATGGTCTCCCCAAAATGACAGGGATGGAAGTTTTGCTTTTTGTAGGTTCCATGCCCAATACCAGAAAATCAGTAGGGTAGAAAAACTTATCTACTCCTACCAATACATCCTTAATCATCCCAACTGGCTTTCTTTCAGATCTGTCTACTAGTTGTAACACCTCATGAGTGGGTTTTAATTCTCCCAAACCTAGTTTCTCATATACAGAATATGGAAGCAGGTTGACACTAGCACCCAGATCTAATAAAGCCTTTTCAATGGTATGTTCCCCAATAATGCAAGGGATTGTGGGGATTCCAGGATCTTGAAGTTTAGGAGGTGTGGTAATGGACAACACCTGATTAACTCTTTTCACAGCAAAGACCTTCTTGGATAACTGTATCCTAGACTGTCTTTTGTGAGTGCAAATATCTTTCAGAAATTTTGCATATGCTGGAATTTGTTTGATTGCATCAAGCAAAGGTAGATTTATCTTGACTTGCTTGAAAGTCTCCATCATTTCATCTATTTTTGTGTTCCCTTTATCAAAAGGGGATACAGATTTCATGGCATGAGGAAATGGTAAATGAGGAACTAGCTCTTTATCTACAACTCTAGAAGCATTATCAGAATCTTTTTGATTTTTTTGTTTTTCATTTTTTTGATTTTTCTGAGGTACATCAGCACCCCCAATGCTAACATCATGTTGCTCCTGTTGCATATCTCTATCATTTTTCTCAATTTTTTCTTCTTCCTTGTCAGTACCCAGTTTGTTATTTACAATTCTTCCACTTCTCAAAGTAGTGACAGTTTTTACTTCTTCATGAGAAATAGAAGCCTCTCCAACCATGAACTGTCCTTTGGGATTGTTCAAAGGTTGGCTGGGTAACCTTCCTTCCTCTCTTTTGGCCAAAGTATTTGAAAGTTGACCCAATGTTTCTTCAATCTTCTTTACTCGATCGAAAGTTCACAGTCTGAGTTAAAGACCCTAAATTCTGGAGTGAATTTAGAACTTGATCTTCAAAAGAAGGGGATCTAGAAGGGGCTTGAACTGGAGCAGATTGCTGTACAGGTTGTTGTGGAATGGGCTGCTGAAAAGTTGGCTTGGTATAAAAATTTTGCTGATAAGGCTGAGCAGTTTTGAAGGGTACTTGGTTCTTTGATTGATGCTGCTGTTGCGATTGATAATTGCCCTGGCTCCACCTTAAATTGGGGTGCCCTCTCCATGCATATTCATTTGACTGCATTTGTCCAAATGATTGGGCAGCATGAGCTTGTTCCACCACTAGATCTGGAAGCGTAGTGCGTGACATTGATCATATGAATGAGTAGGGGACTGGCATATCAGACATGCCTCCTCTACTCTTGCAACCATTGAATTTTTAAGTGAGTCCATCAATCTATCAAACTTTGTGGTTAAATTATCCATCTTCCTTTCTAACTCATTCACCTCATAAATCTTTCCTTTGGTGGTTTGCTGAGTGTTCAACCTAGCAGGATTCTCAATATCTCTTGACAAAGATTCCTGTTGAGTTGAATTTTCACCAATTACTTCAAATAAATCCCAGACCTCTTCAACTGTTTTTTGCAAGTAAGTGCCTCAACAGGAAGCATCTACCATATTCTTGCCCTTTTGATCAATTCCTTGATAGAAACTTTGAACAAGCTGCCATCGGGGGATTTGATGATGAGGACATTGCCTTAAAAGTTCTTTAAATCTTTCCCATGCTTCATGGAAAGTTTCAGTTGAATGTTGTGAGAAGGAAATAATACTTTGTCTCAACTGGCTTGTTTTAGACATAGGGAAATATTTGGCTAAAAATTGACACTGTAAATCATTCCAAGAAGTGATACTATTTGGTGCTAACATAGACAACCATGCTCAAGCTTTGTCCTTTAATGAAAAAGGAAAGAGCCTAAGCTTGGTTGCTTCTGGACCAAGTCCAGCTATGTTGAATGTGGTGCAAAGAGACAAGAATTCATCCACATGTTTGTATGGATCTTCCTTACTCAACCCATGGTAGGAAGGAAGCATTTGGATAGTTGATGATTTGATCTCATAATTTCCTTCAACAGTATGAAATTGAATGCAAAATGGAGAATTATAGGCACCAGGTGTAAAGTAATCCCTCAAAAGTCGAGGTTCTTCACCCATAGTAGCTGTTTCAGCAGAATTCTGTGATGATTATCTGGTTCGTAGTAGCCTTTCAACTTCTAAATTTAGAGGGACAATCTCAGGGCTGAGAGTCCTCCTACCAAACATACAACACAAAACAGAGAATCAGATTATGCACAGCAAACCTTAAGAATTCCTTTTAAAGTAGATTCTACGCTTCAAAATGTATATGAATAACTGCATAGATTTAAACGATAGAATAGTTTAGCACTGATGTAAAGATAAAAACAAAATGAAAACTTAGGTCTACCTATTTTAAAACAAATTCCCCGGCAACGGCGCCAAAAACATGATGTTTGGTTCTAAGTGTTCATGATTTATTTCTGTTTTGAAAATAGACTTACAAATAATGAATTGTACTGAATTTGGAAAACTAAAAAGAATAAAGAAATATCAGCACAGATAGAAGTAAATTAGCCTGCAAGATCAGGGCCAATTGTAGCAAGTTTTAAATGTAAGTGAGTAAAAGATCGTCCACAGAGAATTTATTTAAAATGTAAGACAAACCTCCATATCTGAGCTACCAGATCTAGCCTCTGATCCTATCTACAAAGCACATAAGATGGGAGGTTGAATTTGTCACATTAACTAAATGATAAAAGTAAAGATTAAACTAAATGATCTAGATCTGAGTTGGGGGGATTTTGATGTAAATTAATAAGAATGGAGAAATAATATCTAACTTTGATTTGGTTCTTGAAACAAAATGAGAATAAAAGTAGATCAAATGAGAGATGCTCCAATCTTCATCTGGCTACAAGCACAGATGCAAGAGGAAGTAATCTAACTCAAGGATTAGAGTTAAACTTATGGCTATGGCATGTCCACTTCAATGGCCACAGACCATCCAATAGTCTTTAATCTGAACCCTCAATTCAGAACAAGAAACACCACTACAAATGCTATGAAAGATTAGGTTACAAACACTAATTCTCACAGGGATAATGAATCAAGGGAAATTGCTTGAAAAACAGTAAATCTAAAGGAGTCTAGTGCAATAAGGAGATCACAGGGAACCCTCAACACGAATCCAATTGAGAACATATGGTTCACAGCAACCTTTTCAAATTCACCATTATAATTACAGAGCACAACTTAAACAGCTCTCGGATTTGTAGTCTTGAATACAATTCTCTTTTGAATTATAAAAGTATCTCACAGCTCTCAATTGCAAGTAAAGTTAGGCTATTACAGGAGTTTCAGATAAGCTATCTGAATTGGAAATGGAGCAACAGAAATGAAACTCAAAATCTGGATGCCCAAATTGGGCAAATGGTTCATCTATTTATAGTTTCCCCCAGGTCTACCTCAGATGTGTATCGACCAATCAGCAGTGCTTAGATCTGTCTCAACCAATGGTAGTCGAGCACGAGGATCTAGATCTGTTTTCGCTAATCAGAATTGCTTGATTTGTTTCAGCCAATCAGATGACAGAGGCATCAATTCTGTTATGTAATTCGAAAATCTGTTAGAACTTCTAGAAGTTCCTGCCAATTGATTTCATCTTCGGGTGCTCACATGGGGTGGAATATGCCTTTGGTTCATGCTCAGAATCTTTTGAAATGTCCCTGGGTTTTTAAATGCATTGGGGCGCATGCAAAAGATTACTGAATTACCCTTGCAGATGCTAGGAATCTCCAGAATACCATTTCGCATAGTTTGGGGAACTTTTCGCAAGGTACTGTGACTTCTGAAGCTCTTTTCGCAAAGTTTAGGTTTTGTTCGCAAGGAGTTCTCTTCTTTTCGAATAGGTCAGAAATCCTGTCAAAGAGTTCAGGTGCTCTTCAAAAACTAAACCTGGAGCTTTTAGTTCTTTTCACAAAGTTCAGGTTCTTTTCGAAATGTTCAGATTCTTTTCTACAAGCACTCTGTAATGCATTCTTCTGTTCGAATAGCTCCACACTTTCCAGGTTACAACCAGGCCTTTGTCTTCTTCAGTTTAGGCATTTTGATAGCTCGTGAGGTTGTCCCTTCTCTTTCTTCCTTTGGATCAACATGGATTATCATCTTTTTGGACACTTTTAGGCTGCTTTCATGGTTAAGCCTGTCTTTATTATTAGCTGTAACACAAGCACTTAAAACACTTACTTAGTTCTCTCAAGGGTCTATCAAGGCCCAGGTTAAAGGGTAGAACATGGTATTTTCTAGTTCTCAACAGTTACCCGCTCCTTAGGATCAATGATCTGTTTGATCAGTTATAAGGAGTGAGGTTCCTTACGAAGATTGACTTGAGGTTAGGTTATCATCAGCTACGAGTCAAAGCAGAAGATGTCGAGAAGACGGTGTTCAGAACCAGATATGGGCACTATGAATTCTTAGTTATGCCATTTGGATTGGCGAACGCTCCTGCATCTTTTAGGGACCTGATGAACTGAGTGTCTAAACCACACTTGGATAAGTCTGTGGTCGTATTTGTAGATGACATCCTTGTCTATTCCAAGACAAAAGAGGAACATGAAGGACATCTGCACGTAGCTTTACAGACCCTCAGAGATCACAAATTGTATGCAAATCTCAGTAAGTGTGAGTTTTGACTGGACCAGGTTAGTTTCTTGGGCCACATCATCTCTGCTAAGGGTAATAGTCGGCCCGACCAAGATCAAGGCAGTCGTGAGTTGGGA
Organism: Chloranthus sessilifolius; assembly: GCA_021018995.1. Taxonomy (NCBI): domain Eukaryota; kingdom Viridiplantae; phylum Streptophyta; class Magnoliopsida; order Chloranthales; family Chloranthaceae; genus Chloranthus; species Chloranthus sessilifolius. The sequence continues at coordinate 27,643,365 of CM037587.1, read as the reverse complement.
ACAGCCGAGAACAGTAACAGAGGTCTGTAGTTTTCTTGGGTTAGTAGGATACTACCAACGATTTGTAGAGGGGTTCTCCAAGCTATCAAGTCCGCTTACTCAGCTCACAAAGAAGAATGCTAAGTTTGATTGGACTGATCAGTGTGAGAAGAGTTTCTAAGAATAGAAGACACGTCTGACTACAGCACCGGTATTAGCTATACTTTCTGACAGAGGGGGTTTCGCTATCTACAGTGACACAGCTTACAGTAGTTTAGGTTGTGTCCTCAACCAGCACAAGAAGGTTATCGCGTACAGCTCTAGACAGCTTAAGAAACATGAGAAGAATTACCCGACTCATGATCTGGAGTTAGTAGCGGTGATCTTTGCTTTAAAGATCTGGAGGCACTACTTGTACGGTAAAACATTTGATATCTTCACCGACCACAAAAGTCTCAAGTATCTGTTTACCCAGAAGGATTTGAACATGCGACAATGAAGATGGATGGAGTTCTTAAAGGATTACGATTATTCCATCTAGTATCACCCTGGGAAGGCCAATGTTGTGGCGGATGCTTTGAGCAGGAAGTCTTCAGCTCAGTTATCACATCTTATCACCAGAGTACAGTGGTGGCATCTACTTGAGGACCTGGCCTTCTGTGATACACTGATTGACGTCAAAGGTTCAGGGGCATTGATGGCTACTATTGTGATATGGCCCACATTGTTTGATAACGTGCTTATGCTCTAGATGATTGATAATGAGCTTATGGCCATTAGAATGAATGTGATCAATGGGATCAGACCTGATTTCTCCATCAAGGATGATGGTACTTTGCTATTTAGAGATCGAATGTGCATACCTAATAATAAGGATCTGAAGGATATAATTTTGGAGGAAGCACACAAGTTTATGTATGCTATACATCTTGGGAGTACCAAGATGTACCAAGATCTCAAGCGAAGTTTTTGGTGGAGTGGACTGAAGAAAGATGTTGCGGATTATGTTTCTCGGTGTTTGGTCTACCAGCAGGTGAAAGTAAACCATCGGAATCTAGCAGGTTTATTACAACCATGACCAGTGCTAGAGTGGAAATGGGAAGCCATTTCTATAGATTTTATTTTGGGATTGCCGAGCACATTGAGGAAGAGCAATGCCATCTGGGTCATTGTAGATCGACTGACAAAGTCTGCACATTTTCTGCTGTACCGGACTACATATACAGCCAATAAGCTTACAGAGCTATAAATGAAGGAGATAGTTCGGTTACATGGCATACCAGTCAGCATCGTGTGTGATAGAGATCCGCTATATACGTCGCAAATCTGGCAACGATTTCAAGAGGGCATTCATTCAAAACTAGAGTTCAACTCAGTGTTTCATCCTCAGACAGATGGGCAGACTGAGAGAGTGAACCAGATTATAGAGGATAGGTTGCGTGCATGTATGTTGGACTGTCATGGTTCATGGGATCCGCATTTACCTCTGATCGAATTCGCTTATAATAACAGCTATCAGTCGAGTATTGGGATGGCACCTTATGAAGGCTTGTATGGACGACGATGCAGATCTCCTTTAAATTGGGAAGAAGTTGGTGAGAAGCTTGTTTTGGGACCTGATATCGTGGACAGTGCAACCGAGACAGTTCGATTGATCCGCGAAAGGTTACGCTCAAAGTCGCCAAAAGAGCTATGTCGATCTCCATCGGACGCACGTCGAGTTTCAGGTATACTCAAATACATTCAAGAAAGTTACTATTCCTAGTTAAAATGATTAGCTATGGAATTAACCATTGTTATCAGGTTGGAGACAAGGTCTTTATAAAGATCTCGCCAACCAAGGGCGTTATGCGCTTCAGAAAGCGTGGGAAGTTGAGTCCTCGATATATCGGGCCATTTAAGGTACTCGGACGGGTTGGCGAAGTCGCATATAGGATTGCTCTGCCACCGCAGTTGGCGAGCATGCATAATGTCTTTCATGTTTCCATGTTACGACGATATGTGCCCGACCCGACTCACGTCTTGGATTTCCAGCCGATTGAATTACAGGAGGACCTGACGGTGATTGAGGAACCAATAGCAATTTTGGATCATAGAGATCAAGTTTTGCGAGCCAAGTTGATTCCATTGATACTCGTAAAGTGGAGAAATCATTCAGCTTCCGAAGCTACGTGCAACTGAGATCCGTGAACAGTATCCACACTTGTTCACCTGACATGAGAGGTAAATTTTTAAATTTCACTTAAAGATTCATCATCATGATTGTGTTTCTTATGTGTAAGCAAGCATCATTTGACTCGAGAAATCTGCTATTGCGGGTTCGGTATGTGAGGTACATGTACCATTACTTTCGGAGTGCGGTCTGTTCGCATTAAAGAAATGACTGTGTTAAGAAATCACGTCACAGTCATTATTGATCGATCAATAGAGGAATTGATCGATCAATTTGGTGATTGATCGATCAACACAGAGAGGTGATTGATCAATGATGGTGAAGTCTAGTACTCAGTTTTGGGTGATTGATCGATCAGTGATGGTATTGATCGATCACCAAGGTTGGTTGATCGATCAAATTGGGCATTGATCAATCAACATAGAGTATTGATCGATCAATTTAGGTGTCATTGATCGATCAACAATGAGTGATTGATCGATCTATGAATCAGGTTAGGGCTTTAAAATGCTTTATTGATCGATCAATTAGAGCATTGATCGATCCATCTTGTTTAAGAGGCGATTGAGTTTTAAACAACTCATTTGCACGATACAATGAGGGTGATCGATCAAGAAGGTCTTTGGCTCTTGCGTTCTAACTCCCTTCCGACGGGTTTTTCGGCTATCCAATCTCTTTCTTTCGCGTGGTTCAAGTGGATTTCACTCCATTCGATCGGTAAACCCTTCCTTTTACTTTTCTTGAAGCTTTTTCCTTAGGTATTTTTGTTTTTGACAATGGGACCGTGAACGAAGAATGCTTCGGCTAAGGTACCCACTTCCCGGGCTCTTACCCCCATACCGCACGCTGATTCAGTTGCCCAGACCTCTGTACCACCCGTGGCACCTATTGCGGACGTGGTTCCACCCCTCCAAGAAACCATCCCAACCCAAATGGAATGCGAAGTCCCCAACCCATGGTGGACTTCCCAAACCTTTCTTTCCGAGTATGTATTCGCCTCTTCCCTTTATGAGGATCGGCCCGAGATGGTTTAGGTCAAGGGATACATTCAACGGCTCGGGTTGAAACCTTTGCTAGAGCTGTTTCACGATCACTACTGTCCCCTAATCGTGAGACTCTTCTTCCAAAACCTTCGTTGGGGTGATAGTCGACATTGACTAGTCACTTCGATTGACGGGTTCAAATATAAGTTTAACCAGTTTCATGTAGCGGCTGCCCTGCAGTGCCCGTCGGTCTACATTGAAACCAATGGATTGGAGGCCCCATACGTTAAAGACGTCCCTTTTCCCGACGTGGTCACCAAGATGACCCAAGGTCAACATGGGAAAGGACAATCCATCACACGGGCCCAATTACCTGACCAATTGTGGATGCTTGATACCTATATCAAGTGTGCACTCAACCCGTTCTTGCACAAGTCCTCGCGGACTGGTGTGGTGCAACAGGCACTATTTTCTGCCTTTGAGAATTGTTGGTTCTCTGTGGCAAACTTGGTCATTGATGGCATCCTAAATGCCAAGGACCTAATGTCTGAGAAGATCAAAACTAGGGTCAAGAAGCAGATCTCATACGCTCGCCTGATTACCAAGATGGTGGAGCAATACGTTGCTCTATGCTAGGCGTACAGTTTGGCTCCCAGTGAGCCACGGATGGTCAACAATACTAAGGTCTTCCACCTCAAGGATTGGACCAAGAGTTACAACCTCCTGGTTAGACGGTTACCAGAGGGTGAGGAGGGAGCAGCTGAACCCGTTGAGCCTGCAGTTGCAGAGGGTGCGGCGCCCGCCGAGCACGTGCTTGGAGAGGGGGAGGCACCACTCGATCCACCACCTTAGCCTGAGGTGTCTACTCGCCCTGTCCCCACCACAACACATCGGCCACCTCATCACACCACATCACATCCCCCTCCTCCTTCCTCAGTGGACGTCGCAGCGATGCTTCGTGAGCTTGTGGAGGGTAATCGGCGTATACACGAGCGGTTGGATGGCATGGAGGTGTTCCAGTGATAGATTCATTGTCGGTTGGATTACCATGAGGGCATGCACGAGTTCATCATGCAGCACCTGTACGCCACGACGTCCACGCCAATGATTGCTCACGCACATCAGCATAAGGTGGATCCTCGTGACTACCATACACCGCCACCTCACCCCAGCAGACCTACGCCTGACGAGACCGGACCATCCGACGTCCCGACAGATCATTACTATGCCTTACGTGTCGTTCTATTACTCCTTATATCTGTCTATTATATTATTCTACATTCCATATCCATTCTATTTTGCCTGCATTTTACTTCCTGTTCGATATGCTCGCCTGTTAGTTGTACTACTTTGCCCTGCCTGTTAACTTTAGGACACACCATCCTGCATCTCATAAACCCACCTTGACATTTTCAAGGACAAAAATTCCTAAGGGGGGGATAATGTAATAGCCCTAAAATCTTGAACAAGAATTCAACTATTTTAATAAGCGTGCCCGGCACAGGACTCGAGACAGATTTAAAATTTTAAAAATTATATTATTAGAAATAATATTAGCCTGTAGTTAAATGAGGTCACGTGTGACTTCTCGCTTAGGTCTAAGTCTTGTAGGACGTCGAGGCAGCATGTTACGTCATAGCAACCATGTTCGCGCTTCACACCGGAGCCAAACTTCGAAGTAAACAGAAATATCAAGGATATTCTATTTCTTGGCTTATAATAGAAGGAAGAGACCTAGAAAGATCTCCTCTCTTCTTCTTCCTCTGGTTCTTGTACTAGAATTCCGTAGCTAGGTTGGGTTCTGAGTGAGTTCTTCGAGGAAATAGGGTTAGAGATACCGAGATCGTGCGTCAATCTGAGTTAGGGTATGGAGAGTTCAATAAGACGAGCTCATGTATAATTTAAGTATGTGTGAGGCCTCTGTGTGTTGAACCGGAGTCGATAATCTCCTTGTCGGAGTCATACTGGCGATAAAATCCAAGAGCTAGATCCAAAACCTTCTCGGATTACATTTGCCGAGACCCCGAAACGGCCCAAATAGAGGTGAGCCTTTGCATTTAAGTTGGGCAAGATTAAAGCCCCTTATACTTTGTATGTGTGTGTAGAGATGGTTAGAAACCATTAACGAAGAAGAAGGTTTGAAAATAGGTCAAAGGAGTGACCTCCATTAATGACAAAGAACTGTCATTATTGATCGATCAATACTGAATTGATCGATCAATGTGAGGCATTGATCGATCAATGGGAGTTATTGATCGATCAATCTATATAAGGCTTAAGTAGGAGCAGTGGAGGCAATTGCTTGGAAGTTCTATGCCCGAGGAGATTGATCGATCAATTCACTAATTGATCGATCAATTCTGAGGGTTGATAGATCAAAGAGGGAGTGATCGATCAATGGCAAAGATTGATCGATCAATAAGGGTATTGATTGATCACCTGTGTGTATTGATCGATCAATGAAGGCATTGATCGATCAATTTGTATAAAGTGACAATGAGAACAAGAAGAGGAAAATTTGAAAATGTAGGTTGGTGATCGATCAATGAGACAGATTGATCGATCAACTGAGGAAGTGATCGATCAATTTTCCTCTGTCAAGTGTGAAGAGAAAGGAGCTATTGATCGATCAATTGAAGCATTGATCGATCAATGATAGGAGGTGATCGATCAATAGAGGCCATTAATCGATCAATTAACTTTGATTACCTGTGTGCATTAGGAGGGGATTGATCGATCAATGGGGTCATTGATCGATCAAGGAGGAAGATTGATCGATCAATCAAGGTGTTGATCGATCAATCACTCCTGTTTTTGACCTGTCTGGAATTTGTGAAATTTGAGTTGCTGGACACAGTGCCAGTTAATGATCTGACATACCTAACACTTAGTATGCTATGTTTATGGTCTACGATTGGACCATGATGCCTTAAAAAGCTTTGGATTTGCTTAGAAAAGGTCTGACCTGAGGTAGGAGAATTCAACTGAAATTGCATTTATTCTTGATCTCATGGATTCCAAATGCTCTGCATGCGACTGCATAGTCTGATTTTACTTTCCAATCATATTTAGCATATGTGTGACAACTCTGATATATATCTGACTCTTGCTATTTGACACTTGTCATATGTTATCTGATTACTGTTAAGGATAATATGTTTGCATGTGATTTGAGGTTAATACTCTGACGAATCCCACCGACTTGGCGGTATATCCGTTTCTAGCACAATCGTGCATCTGCTTGGAAATCCTCGGCACAATTGCACTCCGTAGTTGAGGCATTGTTGCATTCCTGAAATTGTTCATGTGAACGACGATGGTCAGGATTACCCATCGAACCAAAACTGGCTACCACGTGCTATGCTCACAGGAGTTATTTAAGTTTATTATTCTAAGTCATTAAACACTATATGCATCACATTCTGTAAACTCTGATAAGATTTTCCTGCTTTGATAAATTTTGAATATCTGAAACTTCTGTTTGCATCTGTTTAGTTCTGTTCATATCTTCTGTAACCATGTTTTACAATTAAGATGCAATTTTAACTGAAATTCTTCTACTGAGCTTAGATGGTTAGCTCACCCTGTTTTCTACAACAATTATAGGTTATGAGGCTAGAGCTCCCGGCACCTAGAGCGACCCTAACTACCAGCCTGATATAGAGGCTGAGGCTAAGGATGAGGAGACTAACGTCCAGCAGACGATTTTTATCCTTAGTATGGGTATTCGAGTCTTTTATTTTTGGGATTTTTGTATGAAACTCTGGATTATTGTGTGCTTGGTGGCCACATTTTGTAGATGTTTTTCCTTTTCTTGTATTATTATACATTCTATAGGAACCATTGTTTGAGTGATGGATGTCCATCACCAGTGGTTCTTCTTGGTTCCTTTTTGTTGATGTATATTCCTTTGATATATACATATATATATATATATATGTACTTTTTACTGCTTCTTTCATTTAAAAAGCCTTATATAATGAGTTGATCTACCACTATTGGACAGTGTCTGCTTGGTTTTCGCTATACGAGCAGACACTTCTTGATTTTTCATGGGGATCATCTAGAGTATGATCCTAATGGCAGGGATTTTTGGGCACAGAAAATTGGGCTGTCACAAATAAAGCAGGAGTCCATGGGTGATGCTTTGCTGGCCCTACTTCAGAATTTACACTTTTCACTTGCTCAAGCTCAAATGTGGATGCTTTCTCTTCCACTGTTTCATTCCATACTTCTTCAAAAATATTAAACAAATCATTACCATGTAGTAGCTGAGGTAGATTTTCTTGCACAAACTCATCTAGCACATCAATGGAAAAATAGTCCTCATTTTCTAAGTGGGGCTGATGGGCTGCATTGTACACATTCAACTTGACTTTCATATTACCAAAAGATACTTCCATGACCCCTGATCTACATTGCATACAAGCATTTGCAGTTGCCAAAAAGGGTCTGCCTAAGATTATAGGGATAAAAGTAGCAAACTTGCTTGGCTCCATGTCCAGCACTAGGAAATCAGCAGGATAAAAGAATTTGTCAACCCCAACAAAAACATCTTCAATGATCCCCATAGGCTTCTTTTTAGATCTGTCAGCTAGTTGTAAGACCACATGTGTAGTTTTCAACTCTCCTAAGCCCAGCTTCTCATATACTAAATATGGAAGCAAATTCACACTAGCTCTCAGATCTAACAAGGCTTTTTTAATGGTATGATCCCCAATGATGTAGAGGATGGTGGGGACTCCAGGGTCTTGGAGTTTTGTTGCAATAGTCAGTATCTGTATCACTTTTTCTGCTGAAAAGACTTTTTTGGACAAATGTATGCTTGATTGTCTTTTGTGGGTGCAAAGGTCTTTTAAAAACATGGCATAGGCTGGAACCTACTTGATTGCATCAACTAGAGGCAGGTTGATCTTCACTTGCTTAAAAGTTTCCATCATGTCCTCTATTTTGGCATGCCCTTTTTCAAAAGGGGAAGGTGCTTGCATTGCCTTGGGAAATGGAAAATGTGGGACTGCTCCCCCATCTGCAGCCTTAGCCAACTCATCATCTCTTTATTTTATTTTATTTTTTTCTTAAGGATCATCAGTTTTCTTCTTATTCAACATGGGTTGCTCCTATTGTACCTTCTCTTTTTCTTTTTCAGACTTTTTCAAAGGTCCACAGCCTCCTTGATTCTCCACCAACCTTCCATTTTTTAATGTGGTGACAGATTTGGCTTCCTCATGAGAAGAAGAAACCTCACCTACCATATATTGTCTCCTTGGGTTGTCCATGGGTTGGCTAGGTAGCCTCCCTTTCTCTCTCTTGGTCAAAGCATTCGATAGCTGACTAAGATGGTCTTCTATCTTTTTAATGCTTTGGCTATGAGAGTGTACAGTTTGAGATAAGGGTCCTAAGTTCTACAATGAGGCCAGAACTTGTTCCTCAAAAGAAAGTGATCTAGCAGCTGGAGGGGGTGCAGCTTGCTACACAGGCTGACCCATAGGATGAGTCATGGGTTGTTGATAGTGGGGCCTTGGAAAGTAATTCTGGTGGTAGGGTTGAGCATTTTTATAAGGCATGGGCTGCTGTGGCTGCTACTGCTGGTTTGGAAAAGTATCTTGTCTCCACCTCAAGTTGGGGTGGTTTCTCCATTGGTAACCAGCAGTAGGCTGTTGCCCAAAAGACTAAGTGGCAGCCACATGCTCTATCACTAAATCTGGAAATTGAATAGTTGAAGGGCATTCCTCAAGGGAGTGAGTGGGGGACTGGCATATAACACATGCCTCCTCCACTTTAGCCACCATGGGTGACGGCATTGCTCCCATGAGCTTATCAAACTTATGGGCCAAACTGTCAACTTTCCTTTCCAAATCGTTTTACCCACTTACCTCATACATCTTTCCTCTTGTGATTTTTTCTTTCACCATTCTAGGGATGTCCAAGTCCCTAGACAATGTCTCTCTCTACATGGAGTTCTCACTGATGATGTCAAACAATTATAAGTCTCCTCAGCAATTTTGTGAAGGTAAGTTCCTCCACTAGAGGCATCTCCCATATCTCTGCTAATCAATTCTCTAATAGAAACTTTGAACAAGTTGCCATTCAGGGATTTGATGATGGGGACATTTCTTCAGGAGTTCTTTGAATCTCTCCCATGCTTGGTGAAAGTCCTCAGTTGGGTCTTGAGCAAATGAGATAATGCCCTTCCTCAACTGGCTTGTCTTGGACATGGGGAAAAGCTTGGCCAAAAACTGACATTGAAGATCACTCCAGGACTGAATACTGTTGGGTGGGAGCATTAACAACCAAGTCCTGGCTCTATCCTTTAATGAAAAAGGAAAGAGTCTCATCCTGGTTGCTTCCTCCTCCAAACCTGTTATATTGAATGTAGTGCATAGTCCTAGAAATTCATCAATATGCTTATATGGGTCTTCTTTGGTCCGGCCATAAAATGAGGGTAGCATTTGGATTATAGAAGAGTTGATCTCATAGTTTCCTTGAACAGCAGGGAATTGAATGCAGAAGAGGGAATTGTAAACCCCTGGTGCATTGAATTCCTTCAAGATTTTGGTTGCTCACCCATTTCAGCAGATTCAGATGCAACAGATGTGGGTGAGATTTGTTTAGACCTAAGAATTCTTTCAACCTCTGGATTTAATGGAACAATCTGAGGATTGAGAGTTCTCCTTCCAAACACAATCTTAATGCACACAAGATGCAGAGTAAATTTAACACAACAATCAGGAACAAGCACAATTAACTAATAAATCTACAAATCCACAGATTAGGAAAATAAGAGTAGAGAGATGCAAACTTTAGAGCAACCTCTATACTAAAACAAACTTAGATCTACCAATTTTAAGCGCACAGATCCCCAGCAGTAGTGCCAAAAACTTGTTGGCTTCTTACCTTATGTTCAAAAAGAGGTTTAAAATCATACAATTAAAGGATCTATTAGTTGCACACACCAAGGCAAGCAGACACACCGACCTGCAAGTATTCAGGGCCTGTTATAGCAAGTTTTAAAGGGTAAGTAAGGGTATGTCCACAGGGAAATGTCAGCTAAAAATTAAGTAAATCTCCAGATCTAAAGCAGATTTGTCAGCCTACCTAATACTAAAATAGCAAAAGAGAGAGGAGAGGTTTTAAGGGGTTGTCACTTTAAACTAAACTATAGAAACACAATTAAATGTAGAAATGAATTGAGATTAAATCCAGAGTTCAGATCTTGCAAGTGAGGGGCATATTTAGTGAAATTGAAAACAGAAAATAGAGAGAAGCAGCTTGGAGTTTGGTCTTGTTGCAATTGGATTGAGCTGACAGTGTCATAAAGAATTCAAAGTGCATCAATCCCTCATCTGGCTATAAGCACAGCTGCTGGGTAAAACTATCTTATCTAAGCCAAAGATTTGGATTGATCTTAAGGCTATAATCTCTCCACTTCAATGGTCATAGATCATCCAATAGATTCACCCCATTCTCAGGTTTCCATTAGAACATTATAATCACTACAAATGCTGCAACTGTCAGGCCAAAGACACAGGCAATTGCAGGATCATCAAGTCTAAGGAGATCAAATGGTATCCAAGAGGTCTACCAGTTAAATGGATGAGCTATTCCCATCTACACAAATCCGATCGAGCACCAAATGAAACCAGATGAACTATGGATCTAATTAAAATAATAAAAATAGCATTGCATTAAAATAAACTCACTATACAATGAAGTGCTCTCAGATTTGTAGTCTATGCATTATTTGACCCTCAATAACACTCTCAACTCTCCCCAGTTACAGATCCAACCTCACTCCTTGCTGCTCCAAAGAAATTAGCCAACCATAGTTGGGCAAAAAGGAAGAATAGGAAATTTCAATGTAAGCTCTGATCTCGAGAATTGATCTCACTTTTTCTGGCAGCTTCCCTCCTTATATAGCTCTCCCCTTTAGCCTCAGATCTATTTTTCCCACCAATCACAGCTCAACTGGAATAATTCTGTTATTCCCTCTTTTATTCCCCTTCTAGAAGACTCTCTCAGTTACTTAGAGTTGGGAGAGAGCACGTGGGTCGGTTAGGGTTTCCCAGGGTACTTCTAGAAACTTCATGTGGGTCACTAGATTACCTCGGATTGCGTGCAGCAGGTCACCAACTTGCAGCGTGTGCACAACAGCTTTTATGAGAAGTCCTTCAGTCGATTTCGATAGGTTCTTGAGGCTTTCGATAGGTTCTCTTCTAGCTTTTTATTCATTTTGCTAGGATTCAGGATCCTTTCAATAGGTTCTGATAGGTTGATGCTGAAAATAAAGCTCTAGCATCCACAACCTTCATCTGGTGTGTTCCACAGGTTGGGGGATCCTTTTGATAGGTTGATTTTTGTACAATAACCTTTCAATAGGTTCTCTTCTGGTTCCTATCGATAGGTTTTCAGACTTTTCGATAGGTTTTGTTCAAGCTATGGCAACCATTCGATAGGATGCTCCCTTTTTATTTTTGACTGCGAGATAGGTTCCGGATCCTATCGAATTCTCCCATCCTCATGACTTCTTCCTTTTTTCATCCTGCAGATCCTATCGATAGGTTCCAGTAATATCTCGACAGGTTGTTTTTAGCCTATTTTCACTCCTTTAAAGCTACTTTACTATTGCTGCATGCTCTAAGTGGGCCATTGTTGGGTCTGAACTGCGCTGAGAGATGGATTTCTGCACTATGACAACCTTTTACTGCTATGTATAAGACATACTCAACAAACACTTATTATTCCACTCATAAGTCTATCAAAGCTCATGTTAAGTGGTGAAAAGTGGTACTTTTCAGAGATTAACACCTTTCGACAGGTTCTGTTAGCCTCTCGAAATCTTCACTTTTCCACCTCAGTACCTCTCTATAGGTTGAAACATAGCTTCAAAACTTCTCGACAGATTAAAACACAACTTCAGAACCTCTTGACAAGTTACCTTCTTCAACTTTAACTCCTTGACAGGGTCGTGTATACCTTCAGATCCTCTCAATAGGTTGATGAAACCTCTCGACAACTTTATATCTAAGCATGCGAACTTATCGACAGGTTGAATTAACCTCTCGATAAGTTCTATACATTGCTTCCACAGCTGGCACACAGTTCTGGGTTGTTGTTCTTCATCTATCCAACACTCAGCACCTTTTGAGGGGTTCAACCTTCATTCACTGCAGCTGCTCTTGCTCCCATGTGTGCCCATGTGGACACATGCCATTGCCATAGGGTTCTGAGGCTCTGTGACTGCTTGATGGCTAGCCTTTTAGGCTGCATGAGTACATGGTGATCAGCAGGTCTCTTCTTTGGCATTTTTTTATGGATGTCTGCACTATGACTGCATTTTATTGCTTAACTATAAAACATACTCAAAACACATTATTAGTCAACTCAAACGTCCATCAAAGATCAGGTTAAGAGGTGAAAAATAATATTTTTTACTACCCAATAGTCAACAAGTCAAACCCTAAATTCAAATTTGGACAAAAATCCCAAAAACACTGTAGCTAAGCCTAGCGTGCATAGTATACATGCTAGGCATATGTACACTACTTTTGAGAAGTTCAGAGCCCATTCTAGAGCTCTATTCAAGAGGAAGAAGGCCCATTTTGCCTATCGTATGTATTATACACGCTAGGCCAAAATCTACCAAAATTGGCCTAGCGTGTATAATATACACGCTAGGTAAAATTTAGTCAAAAATGGCCTAGCGTGTATATTATACACAGTAGGCAAATTCTTGCATTTATGTCTGATCGTTTAATCGCCATAACTTTTGATATATAACTCCGTTTGAGGTGATTCTTGTCTCTTTGGAAAGCTGGAAATATCCTCTTTTTAATGGTATATAACTCAACTTTAGAAGATGTCAATATAAATTTTTACACCACTCTTTCTAACCACTATTCAGGAGGGTTCGAATTAGGCTTGGGAACGGTTCTAATGGGTCTGAGAAGGCTATGGTTGATTTCTAAGGTTTCAGAATAATTCTTAAGGGTTTCGGGATAATTCCTAAGGGTTTGGAAAATACTTTTGGAAGCTCAGGGGTACGCCTTTCTTGAAGTATGTGTCGATCGGGCCATGGGCCAAATTTGGGTGCCTATAGATGCCTCTCTTTGGTATTCGATCACTAATGATTGAATGCTAAAGAAACAGACATCCAAAGAAGCCTAAGGCAATGCTATCGAGTCCACTTTACTCAAAACAAACCTCAAACAACAAAATGGAAAGAAACATGGAGAGTAATGTAAACCCATCACATTGGGAAAATGTCTGTTACTCGAAAAGGTGAGTCACGGAAGCCCTATCATTGGGAAATGTCCGTTCCTCAAGACTAACGGTCCCCAAACGGTTAGCAACATTACTGGGCATAACCGAGATGGTGAAATGATTGATGATGTTAGATGTTCAAGTTTCATTCTAAAAAAAATAGCCCCACGAGCGGAAGGTGATTGACCCATACCTAAAAAATTAGCGCGAAGATCTACAATTTGCGTCCAATCGCATGAGGCATTGATTGCCCCATTCAATTGGCCATGGGTGCCCCTATGCGAGGTAGGGTTCGAGGTCTCTGAGCACAACCGTGGATCCCAAAGATAATTTAGTACAACTACCCGAGCGGAGTGAATATTGATGTCACAACGCTTTTTGAGAGTGTGTGTCATTTTTTAGAATGTGCCCTGGATCAACATGACCTAGAGCACCTAACTTCAAATAATACTAAATAGATCCAACCATAATTGTGTATCTATAGAAGGAGACACCTAATCCTGGTCTCCGCCAATAATGATCTTACAAATCATTTAACTATGTAAAAACATGCACCCATTAGGGGCGATAAGCAACAAAAGGTGATGGAAGTCTCGACCCAAATCTCGTCCGGGTATAATTTACAGGAACAAACTACCATCCTATGGATACCCAGATGAATGGCGCCTATCTAAGGGAAATCACGCTAATGTAGGTTTTTAGCCTGCGGAAAAATAAGGGAAATGAACCCTTTTGCATGCATGTTTGCACATAGTTTGATCGATATGTAGATTCATTTTTAACAGGTTGGTCTCAACCAACGATTGACCTTTTTCTGAGGAATCTGAAGCTTAAGACATTAAAGTTCATATGAATTCAAAGATGGAGTGCTCAGCACAAAGATTTAGCAGTGGTATGAACCCGATCGAAGCATTGACCATTTGACCGGGATTGACACCGTTGCTCCTACTTTAAAGTAGGATCCAAAGATCTAAGGCAAACCTTAGAGTTAGGACATTAATTTAGCACAACTGCATTGCCGATAAAATATTGATATTTTACCGCATTGAAGCACACATGTGCGTAGCTTTGCATAACAAAATGTACCATGAAAACTCAGCTATCTTTGTTTTGTTTTTTTTTCTTTTTCAAATGATTGCTTTTTACATTTTTCTTTTTTTGAATAGACTGGACGTCAGTGATGAGATGCTTCATCTAATTTGTCTATCGCTAAGAGGTTGCCTGCTTCGAGGCTTTGGACCATTTAATTTTCCTGCACATTCGTGAGAAATGTCAATCCCCTTTTTGTTTATATAGGTAATAAATATGCATCCTAAATAACAAAAGGAGAAACAAACTTTTGCCTACACTTTTTCATTTTTTCAAGATTTATATATTTTTTGGATTTTTGTTTTTAGATTTTTTTATTCTTTTTCTTCATTCATTTTGAGATCGAAGTATGATGTTGTAAATATGTACCTGGAAGGAGTATATATTTATGGATTTTTCATTTTTGTTGTTTATTCTCTATTATCTTCTTTTTTTGTTTGATGCCTTAACAATGAGGCGAAGTATGGATCCCATTTTGAGCATAGTCCAACCCATTCATGTGGTTGAACCTGAGTGAGGTTCAGAATTTTTCCGAGGTCGGAACATCCATCCCTTTGGATTGGATTAACCTTTTCTGCTTACCTTGGGTCATACGTTTGACGGTGCAATATGAAGATATACCTGATCAGGACCTGATTTGAGCAAACATGAGTAGCCCAATTAGCGACTAGATAATTTAAGAATGTAACTACAGGAGTAACTGAAGATTTTCTTCTTCTCCTTTTCATTTTCTCTTACCCTTTTTTAATCACAGTGCCCAAGATGGGTTTTCGCCATGCCCGTTATTGCCCTCTTTTTTACCCGTATCGCTCTTTCAGGTTTTCACTATGTCCATGGGTATGCATTTTTATCTCAGGTGCCTTTTTTGGATTTTCACTTGGTCCGCACAAGCTCGCTCTCTTTACCGTGGCGCCCTTTCAGGTTTTCACCACGTCCTTTTTTGCTTTGAGCTTGTATTTTATTTTTCTTTTCTCTTTTTCTTCTTTCATTCAGTGAAAGTCCACGACATTGTAGACACCCCAATTTTGCCTTCTCGGAGTATACGGACATGTTTGGTCAACCTTTGACCCTACCCACGACTTTTGGAAAGGACTTACCATCTTTGAAAGCTTTAAAACTCAAATATGGGGACCATATATTGAAACGATAGTGTATGGTAAAAACACAGGCTGAAATAATAGCCTTGTGGTTCAGACTCGGCCTAGACCAAGGAAATGTCCCTAATTTTGCGCCCTTCTAGGCGGGTGCAATTAGATTGCAAGCCTGCACACTGGCGGGAAATTGGTCCACTTGGGCCAAACTTACCCTTCCCACGGACTGCCTTAGGAGTGGATTGCGTGCTCTATACAACACGCACAGTATGATTGCACGTCCGATCACTGGCGCGCAATTTGTCCCCTTTTGACCTATCCTCTAATTCCCTAGACCGTCTAAACTCCTCTATTAAGCACCGAAAATAGAGCGCTTAATTGGATTGCACGTACTAATAAGGGCGCACAATTAGTTCCAATTAGATTGGAACTAAGACACTTGGCTGAGCCAGTCAGCCGGTCACTCACTGTGTCTATGATCGACTCAACGTGTATTAAATGCCTGTAACAAGGCACATAATTCAATTAAACGACCCATACAGGGTGTGCAATTGAATTCCACTGGCCAATTAAGCACACCCCACAGGGCGCACAATTACTGGAATACCTATAAATAGACCCCCTTACCTCGTACATTAAACAACATCACAATGCGTCTAGCCTTGGAATTTTTGAAAGCTTAGAGATTTCGAGGATTCTCCCTCCAGCAACTAGCTTCAAGTAACTTCCTTAGTTCTAGTTTTTAATTCCTTTCTAGTTCTAGGTTCTAGTTGTTAAGTTCTAGCTATTTAGTTCTTAATTTCTAGTTTTAGATCTTAGATTTTAATCCTAATTTTAATTCTTAGTTTCTGGTTCTAGTTCTTAGGTTCTAGAACCAGATCTTAATTTTAGTCTTTAGATCTCAAATTCTAGTTCTTAAGTTCTGATTTTCGTTCATAGGTTTTAAATTCCTAATCTTAGATTTGTAAGTGTTAGTTCTTAATTTCTAAGTTTTAAATTTTGAATTTTAGTTCTTAGGTTCTTTTTATCTTTTTTTAGTCCTAATTCTAGACCGTAGTCATATCCTTCGATTCCAGTCTTAATTCCAAATTCTAAATCTTGTAAATTCACAAACTTTAATCTGCCAATCTATATTTTTTTTAATCCAAACTTAGTATTTTTCATTCAATATTATTTCCAAAACAACCTTAAAAAAACTGATTGGCCCAAGGGAGCTTACGGTTGGTACCGGGAACGGGGTCGATCCTCCTCAGCGTAGCGGGCCCAAACCTTTTTTTTTAGATTCTTGATATAATTAGAATATTTAAATTAATTAGATTCCTAATATAGTTAGAATATTTAAATTAATTAGAGTTCTAGTAGAATTAGGACGTTTAAATTAATTAGAGTTCTGGTAGAATTAGAATACTTAAATTAATTAGAGTTCTAATAGAATTAGGGTATTTAAGCTTATTACACTCTCAATAGAATCAGGAGACTAATACTAATTAGACTTCTAATAGGATTATGACTTTTAAAATAATTAGATTGCTAATAGAATTAGGAGACTAGTCCAATTAAACTTTTAAAATAATTAGAACTCTTAAAATTATTAGACTCTCAATAGGAGTAGGAAAGATTGAAAAAGGAATCAGACTTAGAGCAGAAGAAGGAAAACAAACAAAACATTTAGGAGACCCAGTGCTGCTGCCATCGGCAGACCGATGATTCATTAAGATATTGAACCCACACCCCGAAAAGACATGACCAATAAAATGTTGCAGCGTCGATAAACATCTGCAACTGGAAATCGCAACGAACCAAGTATTTTCTTCCTAGAATTTACCTTTTCTCCATTTTACCTCTATACTTTTCATTCACCATCAATCGGCTTACATCAAAGTCCACATAGACCAATTTGGGTCACAATTTTAGGGAACCGAAAGGAACCCAGAAAAAGCGTGCACCAACAGACATGGACGTCGATTCTGCTATAGCCGACTGGGTGAAATTCTCTTATCGTCTCACAGCTTAGCTCATGCTGACTCAACGAATACTGTGATTGCTTGTGGACCCTAAAGAGGGCTTTCTCTTGGGATGAATCATGGCCATGGGATAGGTTAGGAATTTTGAAGGTATTCTAGGGTTAAGAAGGTTTCCTTGGTAGGGTTTCAGTTGCCGTAATACACTTCTTCTTTGGGGAATTTTGACTGTACATGCCCCACTTTTTCTTTCTATTTTTTTTTTCTTTTTTCTTTTTCAGACATTCTCTTTTTGGGATTTTGCTTTTCTAATTTTTTTAGATTTGATTGTAACTCTTTTTCTCCATTTTTTGTTTGGTATATGCACTTTTTTCATCTTCTTTTCAGGGGAGGGGTTTAACGAATGAAAGGCCAATGGCTCAACAGGTATAGTAGGGGTATAAGTTTTCAGGGACGCTTTTTTGGCTACTTGACTTTGAAATGATGGCCTCTTTTATGGGGTGGTCCTTAAGTAGCAACGTATCCATCTTATTAATACTTACCTTGTCGTGGAGACTAGGAGTAGAGTCGGTGTACATATCCAGCGTTGATGCGCTCAAGAAAGTGATCTCCATCCATGTTGGCAAAGTGGATCACGTATCCCGAGAGTACGTCTCGAATGATGTAAAGTCCTTTCCAGTTGGGTTTGAGTTTTGTTGTTAGATCGGCGTGGAAAGAAGGGAAGATTTTCTTGAGTACTGTGTCACCCACCTTTAAATCTCGAATGCGAGCGCGCTTGTTGTAAGCATTTGCGATCCTTCTCTGATAGGCCTGGGTGTGACACAAGGCTAGGAGCCATTTCTCATCTAGCAGGTTTAGCTTCTCAAAGTGATACCTTTCTCTTTTAGCTTCCAGCAGATCAGATTCGATACGGATGCGAAGTGAAGGTACTTCGACCTCAATTGTCAGCACTGCCTTGGTTCCATAAAAAAGAGAAAATGGTGTTGCCCCTGTAGTGGTACAGATCGATGTTCGATAGGCCCGTAGTGAGAAAGGTAACATTTCACTCTAATCTCGATATGTGACAACCATCTTCTCAAGGATGCTTGACCGGCTTAACATCTAGATATAGTGGTAGCTCATGCTCGACGAAATCGATATCCAAACCAGGCATATTCTCATATGACCATGCAAAGACATCTTGGTATGACCGAGGAAATCAATCATGCTTTTTCTTTCCTCAGGAGATCACATTCTGATCTTAGCAATTTTAGGAACCTCCTCAGTACCTAAATTAACATCCTCTGTTTCTTCAACGTTCAGGGTAGGGGCATGCTTAAAATCGACAAATTGGTAAAGGAGCTCTTTAGGGAGCTCCTCAGTAGGGATCTCCTCGTCCAGACTCTGACTCCTACCTCTTTTTGTATCTCTACAGGAAAGGGGTCGATTTCATGTGGGACGGTTTTTTTTTTTTTTTCTTGGGAATTTTAACAGACAATATTTTTGGATTATTTTGTATTTCTTTTATTACTTTTTAAAAATTTGTTCTTTTTCTTGGAGATGGGCCCTTGACAAGGTGGGTCTCTATATACACATGATATTGTCTGCCAAGAGCTCACCTCACTTTTTATAGGTTGTTTTATTTTAGAAAGTTGGTACCAAATTTTAGGACACTTGATGCTCCCAGAGTTAGGCTGTTTTAAATGACTTTTGAGGGTCAGCATCCATCATATTTATCATTGGCTCATCTTAAACATGATCCTTAAATGTTAACACTGGCTTGGAATGGTTCAGGATGGGTGGCTGTACAAGCATGGGTATCTCCTCCTCAAAAAGTGATAATGAGGCGAGGTCTATTTCAATTTTCGGAGGGATGATTTGGGGATTGGTTTGGTGGATGGCCACCTGCTCATATCTGGTCAACTATGTTGCCCCATTTTGGTCAATTTTTATGACCCATGCGCTCACTAATGCGGTTCGAATGTGAGGTCTCGGGTGAGGTACATCCTCCTAATCTATCCCCCTGACTTTGGCTGTAGCAATAGTTCGAACATTTTCCTTGGCCTCTTGAATTTCTTCTTCGATAGGCTTGTAGCCTAAGCCAAATCAAACATATTGACCGCCTTTTACTTTAATCGGGTCTCTCTTGCCTTGCAAACAGGGACCCAAACCTTTTCCTTTCTGATAGCCTCACTTTTGGTGCATGGCCACTACTGTAGTCATTCCACCTCCATTTTTTGTGGTGACCTCTCTGATAGGTTATGGCGCTAATGTTGACACATCATACTGAAAGCTGGGGAGATCGGTGCCTTTAGCTGTATGGGGTACATCCAGCACCTTGAGATTTTCGATGTTGTGGGTGATCTTCTCTTTCCTCTCGTCCTTCACCTTTGATGGTAATAACTTTCTCTTCGAAAATGAATTTAAGCTATTGATGTAAGGTTGAGGGAACTGCCCCGATTTCATGCAGCCACGGGCACCAGGTTGAAGGCGAACTTGATGTCCATGACTTTGAACAGAATTGAGAAGGTGATTGGCCCAATTGTGAGCTCAAGATTGACTTCTCCTATCACCTCCCTCCTGGTATTATCAAACCCTCTTGCACTTGTTTTGGTTGGCCTGAATGTGGAGGGATCAACTCCTATTTTGGTTGTAGTTCTGAAGGGGCATACATTCAATGTCGAACCATTGTCTATCAGCACCAAAGGGATTTTTAAGTCCTTTGATTCCAACATGATGTTTAAGGGTTTGGAATGATTGCTTCCTTCACTTGGCAGGTTAGCATCTGAAAATGAGATGGCATTGGGAGCTAACACCAGCCCGATCATTTGCCCTACTTCATCTGGCGAGAACTTGTTAGATATGTGCGCATCTTTCAATGCCCCCATTAGAGCTTGGTAGTGGGCCGGAGATGTCATCAATAGATCCCAAATGGTGATGTCAGTTGGCCTTCTCTTCAACTATGTTTCCAGTATGTGCTCTCTACTCATTTTTTCAAAGGGGGGTACCGAAATAGGTTCTTACTTCTCTTCTAGCTAGGTTGGTACCTGATTGGTTGCTTATTATGTATTATAATTATATTAAATTCAAGTCTTAACCAATTGCAAGCGCATAATGCAACTTATAGAGTTAGTGTAGGATTCGATCCCACGAGGAAGCTCATTATCTAATTAATTCCTAGTTTATATCTTTTACCTAAATCCCTATCTTAAAAACTTTTATTTATCTTTAAGATCTAATCTATTGGAGAAATATGAATAAAAGAATGGATTATTAAATTAAAGTACATAAAAATAAATCCTAAGTCAATCTTAATTTTCAACTTTCGGATATTTATGAAAATAAATAGTATCGTTATACCATATCTCTAGTCTCCTAGCATTGGTCATCAATCAAGTCTACGATCCTATCAATACAAATTTAATCTAATCAACAATCAACCAAAAATTTGGGCATCAATCAAACTCTAGAAAACTGAAGATGAAAAAGTAAAAACTGTTACACTAATCTACAAATTCTAACCTGAGTCGTCAATTCCAATTAAAATTTGGAGATGTTTACAAAGCAAATAAAATCTAAACTAGAAAGCAAAGTAAAATATATCCTTCACCCCATAGCTAAAGTTGTCAATTACTCCTGAGAAATTACAGATATCTACACTAATCTGCAACACTCAATTATAGTCGCCAATTGCTCTTGAGAAACCTCTGATATCTAATCTACTCGAATTATGTTACACTACTTTGATCGAAATAAAATCCAACCTCAGGCGTCAATTGATGCTGAAATTCTTCGATGCTTATTCCTATGCCAAGCCCTCTTATTTATAGATCATAAGGGGTCAGTTTAGAAAGATCTAGTTCTAATAAAAGAAACTACTAAAAATAAAAGATTCCTAATATAATTCAAATTCTTAATTTTATCTTTCCTTGCTTTCTTTAGTTGATGCGCTTCTGGATTGTTCTTTATTGAGCAGCAACAGAATCCTTCAGATTAGATCTTTATCAATCTTCTCAGATTCATGGTTTACCAGACTTCTAATTGAAAGAGTCTTCTAATTCTGGATATGGTAGATTTAAATTCTCACGTGATCGGCAGCAGCAGTGTGTAGTAGAAAGCTTCCTTTTTTAGGAAATCATAAATAAAGATTTCTTTCTTATTCTTTCTGAAAAATCGTAATTCACAATTTTATATTTTCAATAGGCTTTCAGCTAACAATTTCTTATTTTGGATTGATCACTTTCTTCTTTTGTCGCATTTTGAAGAATCGTCTTTTGAAGAATTACGATTTTTCAGCCTTCCTGTTGTTGGCGAATCGTCTTTAACGCTTAATCATCTTTTTACTATTTTTTGAGTTCATTTTGACAAAGATTAATACTTAGGCTCTAATTTATTACTTATCTTTAACAACTGCACATTAGTAACTCGTTACTAGAAAACTAAGTCCTAGCATCACTAAGTTAAGGGTGATAAAATGATAAATTATGTGACTGATCACACCCCCAAACTTAAGTTTTACTAGTCCCTAGTAAACAAGAAAACATAAAATATTTAAAACTTTTAAATTTAAATGCCACTTTCTTAGGGAGCACGATTGCATTTAGCAGATGCAGCAAGCCTTTAAACCCTTAGGTGATCCCTATTGGAGGAGTTGTAGTCTCCTGAAGGATTTCAGTAAAATTACCTACAAACTTTAAATATTTTTGAAATTTTCAAAACTAAAAATTCAAAATATAAACTAATTTTGTACACTACTAATTATTTAGTTAGTCATTATATGTTCATTATTTCAAAATATTTCAAATCTTTTATCCTTAGCTTCCCATCAACGCAATTATCCTTGATCAGAACTCAATAATTTCAATTCTTGTATAGCGTAGAGTGTGTGCATATCAATGAAAAATTTATTCATCATAGATTTTTCTAAACTATAGTTTTTAGAAAATATTTTCATCCAAACTCTCACTTCTTTGCATACTCTAACAATAATCAAAATTTTAGGTTCTCATAATATGATATGTTCGTGATAAATTCAAAGGACAATCAGCTAAAAAGATAAATCTCATGGAAAGGATAATCAATTCTTTTCATATAATTCCTTTATTTATTCATAGTAATTATTTCATATATCTCTACTAGACTCATATTTTTGCAAATCGTAAATCACAAAGGTCTTTCTTTCGGCTTGTAATGAGGCTTTGGATTTTCGGAAGGTTTCAAAGAAACAAAGGTAAAGTGGATTCAAAATTATTTCCAAGAGTTTAGGTCTTCCTTCTCTACTTCTTCTATTTTTTAGCTTCACTAAGTATCCTTATTTTGGATAACTTCTTTCCATTTCTTTTTCTTTTTGTAAATCTCATTTTTCTCTTCTTTTTCAGTTTGAAAGCTTTTTGCTTCTTTTTTCACAAAATCATCTTTTACAATTTTTCATTCTTTTTCTTTCCTTTTCCCATATTTTCATAAATTTTTATTTCTTTTTCAGTTGTACCATTTTTAGTAGATCCCTTATCTATTAACTCATACTCCTTTCACTCCCTTTTCTTCCCTCTTTTTATATTCTAAACTCTCAGAAATTGTAAGGGTTAAGGATAGAAAGTTTTGGGCGGTACATATGGTTAAGGGTTTATAAAATTCTGGTACAAAGAAATTTAGTCTTTAGGCTTCTAATATGGGTTTAAATGATAAAATATTCTAGAATTTTTGGCTTTTTGGCTCTGGTTTAACAAAAGATGGCCTTCAGTCATTTTCACGATTTACTAATATGGATGTCTTATTACTTTGATATATTTAATAGACAGTTTTAAACAAATAAATTATCATAATCATAGAATATATTGATTCTTATTTTAGCATTATGAGATTTCATTTTGATAGCAACAGTAGAGCAGTTCAAAGAAAATTAAGCATGAATAAAAATAGTCTCTCTTTCTCTCAGAATAAAGAGGAATAGGCTCTATAGCTCACTAGTTATATGATTTTGAAACTATAATCTAAAATACTTTTCAGTTCAAATCAATCGTAAAGTTTCAAACATTCTTCTAATACAGTGTTCTAGAGATGCTTTACTTTGAATTATAACTATTTTTATTTTGATTTTTGAACTACTACTATGATGGTTTGCTAAGAAATTAGGATTTTTATATTTTTTTTTATAATTTGTATATAATGATTAACTTATCTAAAAAAATTAAAAAAAAGAAATTTAAAATTTAAAATTTCTAAGAAAAAGAAAACTAAACTAATCTATACAAAGGTAGTGTATCCCCCCCCCCAAACTTAAATAGGACAATGTCCTCATTGTGCAAAACAGGGGACATACAGAAAATTTTTATCGTATTTTACTGCTATGTTAGTAATCGGGTGTATAATCTGCAAAAAAAATAAAAAATTCTTCCCCCCCAAACTTGGGAGAAAAATACTTTCGATTTAATAAAGTTAAATGCTAGATATTAGTAGTAAAAATAAAAGAACGATGGTAATAAATAAAAAACTTTTCATCTATAAACTAATTACAACAACATGGAAAGAAAACTAATTACATGAACAAAAATTCTTAGGAAAAATCTAGCCACACACTAAACTAAGACTCTGGCAGCAACGCCCAAGAATAAATCTTTGATGAAGATCAGTCCTCGGCTTCTAACCACCTTCAATCAAAGTCTCGCATCCCTATAACAAAAGGAGCTCCAACCTTTGGAGGGTTTCTACTCCAAGAGTTGTCAAATCACTCCCCGCTGCCCTTTCAAATCCCTCCATGACTCATCAACTACACCAGTAATATAGTTACGGGAAGAAGTTGAGGAGAGTTGGAAGATGACACATCTCAGCCCCCCCCCCCCATTCAGCCTATACTGCTCCCTTGCAAAAAATTTATGAAGAGATAGTAGTGCAAGCGAAGGGAGAAGATAAACAATGGAGAGGGGTGGTGAGGAGATCAAGGATGGGATGAGAAATGACACTGGAAATTGTAGCCCATCCTTACTATACAGGAAGTCGCATTGTGGGTGGGTTGTAATGGTATAAGGGTTAAGAAGTGAGGGAAGATGGGTTCCTGGTATATAGTTTCAGATTTGGGTTAGGTTTAGGGTTAAGGGTAGTTTCGGTGGATTACTTAGCATTAAAGACAGATCGCTGGCACTTTAATTTTTCTACTTTCTGTTGTACAGCTAGGAGCACAGCTTTATATTTTTCTAAAATTTTGTCGAGTCTTTTGCTGAAGTCGCTCTAGTTATGTTCTTCTCTCATGGGGTTTTAAGGTTACAGACGAAGGAAGAAGAAAGGATATGAACTGGTTTTGGTTAATCGATGTGTATGGATTTTATAGGAAAAAAAATCTTGAACTGTCACTTCAAGTAAATGTTGATGTGTAGGTTCCTAGGCTAGGGTGGTTGGGAAGTGATAAAATTGAATGCATTTTATATTCATTTCCTATATAAAATTGAATTGGTTTTACTTCCATTGCACCAGAAAAGACTGATCACTAGGTTCTCCTATTCCCCAGAATTGTCATTTACAATTCTAGATAACGTTCACGAGAATCTAAAACTAAGAAAATCGTACTCGCTACGATTGGACTCTATATTCACGAGAATTGCAAATCCATGTGTTTCAAGTGATTAAAACAAAGAAAGAGCCTTTACGATTCAATGATATTGTATAAATCGTAGAGGGGTCATTTCAAAAGTAATTATGCACATATGCTACACATGTTTGCTATGGGTGAGTCGGTAGCTCGACAAATTCAGGAATAATTCAATGGCGATAAAGGGGAGTTCATGTCCCTCCCATAAAAGTAATTCCTCCTGGAGTGCCAACTGGCCATGAGGAAGAAGAATTACTCTTTCTCAAGTTACCCCAATTGGTCAGACGTTCAACTTAAATTTCCAATTATGCAATGGATTCCAGGAGATTTTAAAGTAATTGCATTTGAATTCGGCTACGCTGCATCTAATTGTCGACTATCTGCAACAGGGCTCCCTCAGTGTCAGTGTGGTCTTAGGCCTTTGGGGTGAAAAAAGGAGCAGTGAGATACTTTGGAGCTGTATGAGTCGGGCTATGGTTAAGACCTCAAGCTTCACCTTGTCCAGATGTTGGGTGCGATTTTATACCCACCAGAGATTGAATCTTTCCCTTCCAAAGCTTCAGCTTCGGAAGAACTTTCATCATTGCCTTTAAGTTATATAATCCTCCTTGCTTAGGAAGTACACTTTTTAAAGGCTCCGAATCAGTCTCACCCGATGCATGGTGTTGCACCGTTTCTTTGCTAAGGGTCTCAAAGAGTTCCCACGCATCCACTGTTGTTAAATCATAAAACATACCACCACAGGCAACATCAACCATATGTCGGGTTGCATCGTCAAGTCCTTCGTAGAGGGTAAGAATTATTTGCCCTTTCATGACCCCATGGTGAGGACACCAATGCATAAGATCGTTGAGGCAATTCCAACTCTCCCAAAGAGGTTCATTCGGAAATTGTTGAAACATTAAGATCAGATACCAGATTTGAGTTGCTCTGTATGTGGGATAGTATTCCATAAGGAATTTCTGTTTCAATTCCTCCCAATCAGCTATCGAATTTTGGGGCAAAGAGTGTATCTACTGCTTTGCTTCGTCTCGGAGAGAATATGAAAATAACCTCAAATGGATGCTTATATCTGCCCAACTCGTGATCCTGATAATATTGCATATTTTTACAAAATTATTTAGATGCAATGAGGGATCTTCGTCCATCAGCCCGTGAAAGATAGGCAGTATTTGGAGTATGGGGTATTTGAAAGCATGAGGGAGGAGTAAGAGGTGTTAGTGCATAATATTCCCCCATGGTTTTAAGCAAGTTCTATTCGTTGCCTGTCATGATGGAATCGCTTTAATAACAAGACACTTGATTAGAACAATTATTGTATTCAGTTTTGATTTAAAAAAATTTCTACTTTTTATTTTAGCAAGCAGGGAGAGAAACAAATCTGAGTTTCTAGTCTTTGTGGCCAGCAAAAGTGTTGAAGTTCTAAATCTGTTACTCCGAATAAACCTGCAAAAGATTTAAGAAGTGATCAAACAAAATAAAAATATAAAGAAATATATTTTATTAACTAGTTTTTTGTTTATTTATCTATTTGTTTTTAAATATTAACTAGTTTTTTGCATTTAAATTTGTATATAATTTGTTCTTGTTTCCCTTCATTCTACTTATTTTAGTAAGTAAATGAAAAAGAACAAATTTATGGCTTGTCAATGTTGAGATACAAAATTTGTTAGATTATTGCATAATCAATCCAGACTAAATTATCTAAATCTCACAGAATCTTATTCTAGTGTTTCATATGTGTTACCATCGGAAACTACAAAATGGCTCATATAAGGGACGACCTGTATTGGTGTGTTACCTTGCTTGAAATTTTCCCATTCGGTTACTTAATAGAGCTGGAAGCGGCTGTGGTTCAATCTATATTACTTAATTTGCTCAATCACCTACCAAATCACTAATTGGTTACAACCACTTTGTTGTTCGATTCGTTCCGATTTGGCCCAATAAGCATATTGATTGGTTAATGCTAAGTTTTTTATTTAAAAAAAAAAATTACGGAAATTGAACCTAAGACATTACATTTTTAAGTTTTATAACTAATCAAGTAATCATTTACATTTCTTTTACTAAAGAATGTAAAAAAATTATATTATAAAGTTAATAGATACTTTTAAACTCATCTTACCCCTACCAAATCATGTTTGCTTGGTAGTATCAAATTTTGAATTGCGAATCTGAATTCGAATCGAGCGAACCAGCGAACTAAGTAACTTTGGCCTGGATAACATGTAAAAATATCTAATCATCTTAGTGTGGAACGCTCATTATTTTTTTTCGGCTTGAAGTTTTTTAAGTGGTCGTATTACACTGACTTGTCTCATCTGTTAGGTGTCGGCGAAATAAGCACCAAAAAGAATCATTAGTTGCATCTTTTTCATGAGTTCGCTAGAATGACTTCCATATATATATATATATATTCCCATAAGTGAATTGATAATCTCATGTATTCTCTTGTGTTTGAGTGGGTTCAGTTTTAGATTCTTTTGTTTTTCCTTTATTTGTTAGTCCCTTGGTGTCTAACTAAGATCTTAACATGCTTGCATTGAAGTGCTTGATGAAGAAAACATCCAAAACCCATCTTGGATCTGCTTCAGCTCTGTAGATAGAGAACATGCCTTTGATCAGCCAGAACTTCCAAAAGATACCATTTCTCATACTCTTTAATTGCAATGCAATGCACACACATTAAGGAAATATGATTGGACTGAATTTGGGTTTATTGGGTTTTATTTGGTTCGATCTTTGGATTCTAACTGCTTAAAGGATTACAACTCCAAATCATTTCTACACTAATGATCTTTGGGGTAAATTTGGGTTTATGAGTTTAATAATTGCTTTATATTGTTGCACATTTCACTCATACTAGTGAACATTGTTTATGACAGTGTCTCCTTATCGCCGACTCTATGTTTGCTTACTTCATTTCCTACTTGCTAGACTGGGTAGCTAATGAAGTTTTTATGCTTCAAATCTTATGCTTCATTTCCTACTTGCTAGAGTGGGTAGCTAATGAAATTTACAATTTGATGCATTTGCATTTTGAGGTTACAATATTGCCAGCCTTAGTAGACTACTATTTTTTTTAATGGGTAAGCTGGGCACAAACCTGCGACATTGAGGTTGCAATATTGCCAACATTCATTGTGTTGCAAGCCCTATAGTAGACTACGTTCTTATGTTCTATAGACGTGTTGATGATGATGGGCTCAAATCTGTGACTGATCTTATTTCATATATCATATATGATGGCTCTATTTTCTTCAGTAGTTGTTTGGGGATTGTTTTGTTTGGTGTGTAATTAGTACGTGTGCATTTTGGAACAATTTCATTAGTTCTAACTACTGAAAATTAATTCAGTTCTATCAGCAGTAGATGGAGTAAAAAATATTTATTCAGCCATAAGTAGCGGTATACTGAAAATATTCAATGATTGTTACTGTTCTTGTGTACAATGTCATGTGGAACTACATTCAGAGTATGGTCTAGCAGTCTAGATCCTTGTTTCTCATCTGATGTGTGGTACATTTTTAGTTTTAAGAATTTTCTGCAGTTTTAAATGCAAAAAATGAATCTAATCCTGTGAAATACATATGGTTGGTGTTGTTGTAACAAAAGTCCCCACACTGCAAAAAATAAGCCTATTAGCGGCAGTTTTTTTAACAAAAAGCTGCTGTTATTAGTCCTGTCGCTACCAAAAATTGCCGCTATTGGTCTTTTCACCACCAAAAATTGCCTTAACAGCAAGTGCCGCTAAAACACCTTATTTTTGTAGTGCCACATCCCAATATGGACTATCATCAGATGATGGTAGAGCTCAATACGGTATTATGTATTCTTGGTTTATTAGGGGCCTTGAAATGTGTAAAAACAGCTCTTGCACAAATTATTAGATAAAATGGTATCTTTGCAAGCTATATCCTAGGATAATGGGCAATGCTTCCCATTAAATTGATCCTTCCATGGGGCAGAGCCAAGTAGAGGCTTGGGGCAGTTGCCTCCTAAACTTAAAAAAATGATTTCAAGTTGGTATTGAAATCCCCACAAACTATATATGGCTTTCCAATAGAATGCGATAAGTTGACTAGATCAGCCCATAGTTTTTGCCTCTCAGAAGATCAATTCTAATCATAGATACATGTGATAAAAAATTGGAACTTGTCTCTACTTCGCTCAACACACATTGAATATCAAATGATTTGAGCTTTTGGCATGTCAATTATCAAATGTTTTCATTTTAGTTTTGACTACCGGAGCCTTTAGATTCTAATGGTGGTAAGAAATATGACATTCTATGCTATTCGATTATCTGGGCAGGTATTCGATGGCCATGGTGGTTCGGATGCGGCATCATTCATTCGAAATAACATTCTTAACTTCATAATTGAAGATGCCCATTTCCCCTCTTGTGTGAAGAAAGCCATCAGGAGCGCGTTCGCACCCTTATGTTAGGAAGGTGAGGACCTGATTTCGAACCCTTTTGCACACCTAAAAGTGAAGTTTATTAGTGATCTTTATAGTTGGCATCATGGTACTTACTTTCTGTGTTTGTGCACTACGTCAAAATGACAAAAAAACCACTTTTGCAATATCAAAAGAACCACTACCGAAGCAGTAGTATAATAATCCATGGTCAAAACCAATGGTTTATTATGTTAAGATAGTGGTTTATTTCGTTAACCATGATCCCATGCCCAAAAATTGATTGCTTAAAAAAACCACTGCAATGCCTATATAAAAGCTCCCTCGGGCGATGTTTTTTTTTCTGCTCTCGATCTCTTTTTCTCTTGTCTTCCCTCCCTCGCGAAAGACCCTAACTATCGCACACCACCCATTGCAAATCGACGAACTAATTCTCAATCTCAAATCGAGTTCTCCAAATCTTCTTCTTCTCCTTTAAAGTTCTGCAAGACGACTCCATGGAAACCCTAGCTCGCCGGAAATCAAGGTTGCTCGATCTTCTGTTTCTCCTTCATCAAATATCTGCAAGACGACTCTGTGGAAACCCTAGCTCGCTGGAAATCGAGGTTACTCGATCTTCTTATTCTCCTTCAAATCTCTGCAAAGGTACCATTCCACCCCTCCAAAACCCTAATTCCTTTCTCAGTTGAATGTAAGAGTAGATACTCCTTGGAAACCCTAATTCCGTTGTTGTGACTACTTTATATTCAAAAACTTTTGGTTTTACCCCTGTGGTTTGGTTTTGAAGTTATGACACTTTTACTAGTAATCTGAGTTCACATACCTTTCAATCGATAAAGAACAATATTGCAACAGATGGTTATAATATGCTTTGCATTGCTTTAATCTTCAAGATTTCTATGGATTAATTAGATCTTTAACCTTCCTTTTGTAGGTATCTGATCTTGCTGTTAGTGTGTACATAGGATATTCTCTGTGTAAAGAGGCAGAGGAATATCTTGCTACTAATGGGCTTAAGAATTCAATCTAATCCATCAGATCAGCAGATGTGAAAGAGGATCTATTTGATAATCTTGTGCCTCACCCTTTTAAGGTGAGATTTTCATTCAACCCAAGTTTTTTGGATACCATTCTTTCAATGCAAAGCATTTTTTTCTGGTTTTTCTATTAGCATTCTCCGTAGTAGATCTCTTTTCTTAATTTAAGGTTTTCTTGTTTGAAAGAAAGAATTCTGCATATTTGATTCTTTTCTTTTGTGGAAGCAGATTCTATACAATGAACAAAATAAATAGTTAGATATGCTTTAAGGTTATAATACCTACCCTGTATTTCCAACATATTTGAAGAAGTTTTGTAAGTCGCTCAAAGATCAAGCTCACTTCATAGTTAGATATGCTAATCAAGTCTTAGTCATATGCGAAGGGATGTGATTTACATCCATTTAGGGCTATTGGCCAAAATCTTAATGTAATTATTCAAACCATTGAAATTCTTAACCTTTCAATGTACACACTTTCTAATTGAAAGGTGGAATCTACTAAAAAATTGTGAGATATTTAGAGAATTACCCCAAGAGTATGGTCTTGACCCTTGTTGGGGAATTTTAGGTGCTTACTATTATGAATTAAAAGAAAGAAAATAAAATCAAAGTAAAACAGAGGATGCATTCAACACATCAAAAATATCCTAGACCTACAAGATACAGGGTCCTTTGTAGCAAGTTTTAATAAGTAAGAGTTCGTCCCACATGGAGTAGTGATCTAAACCTAGAAGGTGTATAGTAGACCTTCAGATCTGGCTACAGATCTGACAATTCTAGCCTAGAAAACAGGGAAAGAAGAAGAGTTTTTCAGGTGTCACTAGATCTAATTAATCTACAAAGCTAAAATATAAAACTAATTCTAAAATATTGAATGAGATGGATGGTAAAACAAAAGAGAAAATGGTGAGAAAGAGGCAGTTGGGGACTGGTTTTCATTGCAAATCAATTGAATTAAAGGCAATGTATAGGAAATATTTGCTACAGTCCTTCATCTCGCTACAAGCTCAGATGCAAGCTATAAGAATCCACTCTCAACCAGAGAATTAAAGCAATCCTAAGGCTATGATTCGTCCACTCGAAGGGTCACAGATCATACCAGAGATTGTTTCAATTCAAGGATCTTGATTGGAATAGGGAAGCTATTGCAAATGCTGTGGGTGTCAGGCTACAAGCTCAAGCATTCAGAGGAATATCCAATTCAGGGAAATCAAATACGAAAAAGTGAAGTGAAGTTTAGATCAGAATCACCTTTAAAACCCACAATTACTGTAATAACATCTTATAGCCTATTGAGCTTAGATCTGTAATCTGTGCAACCTCCATTTACAAATGCTGTTGAAGCTCTCAATTTATAATTACAAAACAGATCTGAAATGCTTATCTAGATCTAATCTAATAGGCTGGATTAGCTAAGGAGAACCGAAGTGCTTTTATGGATTCCTTTCGGAAGAGAAACAACAAAAAGGAGTTCTATTTATACATTTGCAGTGATCTGTGTGCTTTGGATTGCAACCAATCAGAGGAGAGGAGCTTGATCCAGGTGAACTGCATTTCAACCAATCAGAGAGCAGAGAACTCAATTATGTTATGCACAACTGAGGTGTCTTCATTTTGGCCAAGGAAAATTGCATGTGGACTACTGTCCCATGTGCAGAATTTTGTGTATAGCTGATGTGTCTTTGCAGCTCTCAAAAATGCCCCTGCCGGCCACTGATATTTTCTGCATTCGATAGGTGTTGGCTGAAACTGCAGCAGTTCGACAGGATAAACATGGCTGGCTCGACAGGTTGTTTCATGCAGATAGCATGAACCATTCATTTGGTTGTAAAGCTGGGCTGGAGGAGTGCTGTTCGATAGGTTCAAAGCATTGGTCTTCATGCAACATTCAGCAGGTTTATATTGTTGTATTTTGATAGGATGAAGCTTGTAGTCCAAGGAACCCTTCGACAGGTTGGTGGATTGAGCCATTCGATAGGTTCAAAGCTGATACATTGAGGGACTGCTCGATAGGTATAAAGCTACAACATTCTTTAACCATTTGATAGGTTGAATTGCAACCATTCGATAGGTTGAGCTCCAGCTTCATGAACCAATCGACAGGTTTATTGAAGCATTCAATAGGTTCATGCACTTGGCTGCAGCTGCTCAAGTTTACCAACCAGTCGATAGGTTCAGGCACCTATTTGAACACTTTGACAGGTTCAGTAGTTGTTGTATTCAAGGCATCTCGATAGGTTGAGGGCTTCTGCTATGTGTCCTAGTCGACAGGTTCTCCAGCCAACAGCTCGATAAGATCCCTTCTTATTTCAAAACCTATCGCCAGGTTCTACTTCAACAATAGTCTTCACCATTTGACAGGATAAAACCACTGCTCGATAGGATATAAATCTGAAGCCTCTTTTAAGCATTCGATAGGTTCCTAGCTACTGAGGAGTTCCATTCGATAGGTGCAATAACTCCAGCACTTCGATAGGTTGGCTTTCCATGTGTACTGCTGCTGTTCTATCATATTTAAATGCACACAGCTGAAATGCACAGCTACTCCTCATATATTGTTGCTACAGTTTGGCGCTACTGAAAGTGTGCAAAAACTCCATTATTCTATATTTCATCCCTAACTGCAAAATATACTTAAAAACAATTAGTAAACACTCTAGGTAGTAGCAAAAGCCAGGTTTAAAGGTGTAGAAAGTGTCATTTTTCACTACTTAACACACCCCCAAACCTAGTCTTTGCTAGTCCTCGAGCAAAGTGAAATTTAAAACAACTAACCTATGAAATTAAATGCCACCTTCGTAGGGAACACGGGTGTATTTGGCACATGCACAAAGCCTTTTAAACCCCTAGGTGATCCCTAGTGGAGGAGTGGAGTCTCCTGAGCATTTTTAGTGAAGGTACCCCCAAACTTCTCCAATAAAATCAGCTAATACTCATGCAACATGCTAAAATAGAGTTTAAGTGAAATAAAATAAATTCCACACCATGTGCATTCAATTCTAGAGGATTTTTAGCAGAAAAATCATCAGTTTAAAATCTGAAATTCTGCTGCAATTCTTTCATCATCAATCAGTTCATGTCATGGCATTGCGCCTGAAAATTAATGTAGAGCTCACCTTTAATTTAAAAATTCTATTTTGATAATGCCCCAAACAAATTACATTTCAGACCCAAGTATTACCAGGGCTGTTCACTTACAACAAAAGTAGAAAGGTGCATCATTTCTCATATAGCTCAAGAACATTTACAACCCTCAAATAGGACTACAAGTATGAGCATAGGCATTGCTCTAACTTCTGAAACTTTCTAACTCTTTTCACCATAGATTAAACAAATCCTCATCTCCACATGACAGCTCAATCACATTTCAAATCAGGAAGGACTTTTTATTGGGTTGTAATGTGGCTTATGGGTGAAGTTCATAAAGAATAAAGGGGTAAAATGGATTCAAATTGAGAAATTAGTAAAGGTAAGGAGGTGGTCTAGACAACGCCTTCTTCATTTCAGGACAATTCCATCTACTTCTTGAATTTTTAGATTTGAAGTGGCCAGTTTCTAATCCTCTTTTCAGTCTTTCAATGAAATGACTTCTCTTTCTTATTCCTTTTCTTTTTATTTTCTTTTCTCTTTGTATGTTTTTCTTTTTGTATTTTTCTCCAGTTTTCTTTTTATAGGTTGGAATGCCACAACACCACCAAATGTGTTTTCTTCTTTCTCAACCAACCATCAAACCTACTCTACCTTCTGAAATCTGAGAGTGAGGGTCAGGCTGTATTAGGTCACTGAGGTTTTGAGTTCAAATTTTCTGGTTTTCATCAAAGAAAATTGGGAATTTTAAGGCTCAAATGGTGTGTATCAAGGGCAGTTCAAAGGTGGAAAAATTTTAGGCTCAAACTGTCCAAGGGATGGCCTTACATCATGTCCACTCTGTCATGAATGCTGTCAAGCTATTTCAACTTCGATTTGCCTAACTTCTAGTGTGCAAAATTAGATCCAATCAGTCCATAGAGCAGAAAAAATTGCCAAGGCACTCTTCAAAGAAATATTTTTTTTCAGGCCCAAATCTCACTGGGTATAGCCTTCCATCAAATTTCTGGGTTGTATCCTCACAGTTTTCTCTCCTTTCAGGTTCACTAAACATCACTTTTTGAAAATTCTTGACATTTGCTTCATGAAAAATGCTAAAACTACAGCTCATTTCTGTTTCAAAAAGTTTTTAATTTCCTCTTTTTCCAAAAATCTGGTGGGAAATCATTGTATTTTCAAAAACTTTTTTAACATAGCTGCACTAGCATTAACTTATTTTATTGGCACACCTACCATACCCCCAAACCTAAGATGAACATTGTCCTCAATGTTCTACACAATGAGAAACTAGGGACAGTAGGGTAAAAGAAGGAAGAAAAACTAAGCAGAAAAATTGCAGCTATGTGCAGCAGAAAATGAAAACAAACAAAACTGAATGTATGAGCAGGAAAAATGATATACTAGTGCAGGAAATTACTGATAAAATAGGAAAACAACAAAACAAAGCTTGAACTACTACTAAATAAAATTTAAAAACTACATATATGGACAGAAAAATAAAAGGACTGCTATGCAAATGAAAGGAAACTATTGCTAATAACAGAAAAAATAGTAAAAACAAAGTAAGGAACTGAATACAAAGCTACAAAAAAAAGTGTTGATATAAAAACAAAGTTGTAGATAAAAAAAAGGAAAACAAAGTTAGAAACTAACTATAATCACAGAAAAATGCAAAAAATTAGTAAAACTAGGACACATTAACCTAAGAAAGAAAAATCAGTGCTCTAAAAATAGAATTTTAAACTAAAATTCCTAAAACAGAAAATCCTAATACCAAATCATAAATCCTCTAAGCCCAAAGAAAACCCCAAGAGCCTGAGCCAATCAGATACTTATGAATCTAAGTGATTATAAAAATGATCAGCAGGAATAACATACAGTGAAAAGCAAGATTCATAAGACTGACCCCCACGTTGATGATGTGTATGAATCAAAAAGAATTTCTAAATAGTGAAGCATGGGAGCACACATTAAAAATAGGATTCATACAGCTGAGCTCCATTTAATGGTGAAGAAATTTCGAAGGAAAATAAAATCAGTGGCTTCATTGAATATTCAAAACAGCATATGATCCACTACTTACTATCCTACATGATCCTCAAAATGAAAAAGCATGATCTCAGTAGGTCCAGATGGGAAAAAATGAATAAAAACAAAGAAAAATAGCCCATCTGAAGATATTTTTATGTTTTTATAATTTTCTATTTTTTTATTTGTTTTGGGTCAGCCCGGACTCAACAAGGGCCCTTATTTACTGCTGCTGAAAAATAATAAGAAATTTTAATTTGTATTTTCATTTTCTTCTATTTTTATTTGGTTTTGTTGAGTTATACAAAAATTAGAATGATAAAAAACACAGCAAAATTGCTCGTCAAAAGAATTTAAAAATAGAAAATGAATGCAAAGGAGAAGGGGATGCAAACTTAAGCAGATCTGATCCTGCTGGAATCCATTTGCTCCTCATTTGGCAGCTGCTCCAGATCTATAAAAATTCAACAACTGCAGCAGTACCTTATTCAAGCATATTAACAAAAACACAAAGAAAAACTCAAACTGCAGCCATATTTCTGTAAAAATGCAAAAGGCTACAGCAGCATTTATACGAACATCTAGGAGGCAGAAAATAGAAACTTAAAAAAATCAGAAATTCTGCTGCAGTAAAACAAGTTTTCTGCATAAAAACTGTAGCAAACATTTAATCAAACAGGTGGAATGCACTCTAAAATTTTAAAAACTAATCAGCAATAATAACTAAAAAAAATCAGATCTACAAAAAATGAAAAACTCAGATCTACTATCCAGTTCAAAACTCCCCGGTAGCGGCGCCAAAAACTTGTTGGGGAATTTTAGGTGCTGATTATTATGAATTAAAAGAAAGAAAATAAAATCAAAGTAAAACAGAGGATGGATTAGTACATCTAAAATATCCTAGACCTGCAAGATACAGGGTCCTTTATAGCAAGTTTTAATAAGTAAGAGTTTGTCCCACAGGGAGTAGTGATCCAAACCTAGAAGGTGTATAGTAGACCTCCAGATCTGGCTACAGATTTGGCAATTCTAGCCTAGAAAATAGGGAAAGAAGAAGAGTTTTTTGGGTGTCACTAGATCTAATTAATCTACAAAGCTGAAATATAAAACTAATTCTGAAAGATTGAAGGAGATGGATGGTAAAATAAAAGAGAAAATGGTGAGAAATAGGCATCTAGGGATTGGTTTTCATTGCAAATCAATTGAATTAAAGGCAATGTATAGGAAAGATTTTCTACAATCCTTCATCTGGCTACAAGCTCAGATGCAAGCTATAAGAATCCACTCTCAACCAGAGAATTGAAGCAATCATAAGGCTATGATCTATCCACTCAAGTGGTCATAAATCATCCTAGAGATTATTTTAATTCAAGGATCTTGATTGGAACATGAAAGCTATTGCAGATGCTATGGGTGTCAAGCTAAAAGCTCAAGCATCCACAGGAATATCCAATCCAGGGAAATCAAATACGAAAAAGTGAAGTTTAGATCAAAATCACCTTTAAAACCCATAATTACTGTAATAACATCTTACAGCCTATTGAGCTCAGATTTGAAATCTGTGTAGCCTCCAATCCATTTACAAATGCTGTTGAAGCTCTCAATTTACAATTACAAAATAGATCTGAAATGCTTATCTAGATCTAATCCAACAAGCTGGATTAGAGAGAGAAGGGGGAAGAGAAGAAAAGAAAAATAAAACCTAAACTAAACCTAAATGAGCTAAGGAGAACGAAAGTGCTTCTATGGATTCCTTGCTGAAGAGAAATGGCATAAAGGAGTTCTATTTATACATTTGCAGTGATCCGTGTGCTTTGGATTGTAGCCAATCAGAGGAGAGGAGCTTGATCCAGGTGAACTGCATTTCAACCAATCAGAGAGAAGAGAACTCAATTCTGTTATGCACAGCTGAGGTGTCTTCATTTTGGCCAAGGAAAATTGCATGTGGACTGCTGTCCCATGTGCAAAGTTTTGTTATAACTGATGTGTCTTTACATCTCCCAAAAATGCCCCTGCCGGCCACTGATATTTTCTGCATTTGATAGGTGCTGGCTGAAACTGCAGCAATTCGATAGGATAAACTTGGCTGGCTCGACAGGTTATGTCATCCAGAGAGCATGAAGCATTCGTTAGGTTGTAAAGTTGGGCTGGAGGAGTGCTGTTTGATAGGTTCAAAGCGTTGGTCTTCATGTAGCATTCGAAAGGTTCATATTGCTGTATTTCGATATGATGAAGCTTGCAGTCCAAGGAACCCTTCGACAAATTGGTGGATTGAGCCGTTCAATAGGTTCAAAGCTGATACATTGAGGGACTGCTCGATAGGTACAAAACTGTAGCATTCTTTAAGCATTCAATAGGTTGAATTGCAACCATTCGATAGGTTGAGCTCTAGCTTCATGAACCAATCGACAAGTTTATTGAAGCATTCGATAAGTTCATGCACTTGGCTACAGTTGCTCAAGTTTACCAACCAGTCAATAGGTTCAAGCTCCTATTTGAACACTTTGACAGGTTCAGTAGTTGTTGTATTCAAGGCATCTCGATAGGTTGAGGGCTTCTACTGTATATGCTAGTTGACAAGTTCTCCAGCCAACTGCTCAGTAGGATCCCTTCTTATTTCATAACCTATTGCCCAATTCTACTTCAGCCGTAGTCTTCACCATTCGACGTGATAAAACCACTGCTTGATAGGATATAAACCTGAAGCCTCTTTTAAGCATTCGATAGGTTCTTAACTACTGAGGAGTTCCATTCGATAGGTGTAATAACTGCAGCACTTCGATAGGTTGGCTTTCCATGTGTACTGTAGTTGTTCTATCATATTTAAATGCACACAACTGAAATGCTCAACTACTCCTCATATATTGTTGCTGCAGTTTGGCGCTGCTGAAAGTGTGCAATTTCTCTAATATGTAGCTTCTGTACTGTGCGGCCAGTGTGCAGCAAGTCCTCCTTTTGGCATTTTTACATAGGAAAACTGCATTATTCTATATTTCATCGCTAACTGCAAAATATACTTAAAAACAATTAGTAAACACTCTAGGTACTGGCAAAAGCCAGGGTTAAAGGTGTAGAAAGTGGCATTTTTCACTACTTAACAACCCTACAATAGTTATTTGGTGAAACAGAATCATGCCTGAAAATAAGTTGGTTATCTGGTTAAATGTCAAGAAGATAGCTACATCTGGAGATGCTATTTGACCAAGATGATGTCCATCAACAATTTACAAAGTGATGAATGGAGACAATCAGACCATGTAGCAATGTGAGGGTGCGTCGAGAGACTGAGAAACACTAAACCAGTGACTAGAGGGAGACCTTTGTATTGCCGATACAACCCGAGAGCTCTCAAAAGCTCTAAAGATGCACAAAAAACACATCACATGGGATGCCCGGTCACCACACTGCATATCAAATCACCCATCTAAGCAACTTGTTGGCCTATTTGTTTACTTTTTTAACAAACATGCGAGGTGGCTGATGATGATTGACACAAATCTGCAATTTCATAAAGGCACTGACCAGCCACCTTGGATTACCTCTACCACTGATTCCACCTCCACACAAGTAGGACCATCAGAAGCTGGAAAAAAAGGATGGATTAAAATTTACACAAAAGATAGGATCGTAAAAGTGGCTGATAATGAGTTAGCATATTTTTAGCCTCTAAATGTTGAAATTAGTTGTTCTAAAAACATGTTCTAAACTTCTGTAATAATGATAATTTGATGGTTATTTTACCTCTTAAGGTTCCATATTTATATTTTATTTGCAAACATTGCTGCTCGAAATCTTATCGAGGCATTTTTTCCAAACTTTTTTCCAGTCCATGCAAGAAAATCGTACTTTTTTCCAGACTTTTTTCTAGTCCAATTGATGGGTAAAGCTAACGATGTCATTTTTCTGACCAGGGGTATTAGATACACTCTCTCTCTATGATATCAACTCAATAATTGGAAGGAGAGAAACTGAACGTACTATGAACTTAGTGTGCATCTTATATCTATCAATCTTAAAATTGATGGAAATTAAATGATACTCATATATGGATGTCTTTCAATGGGTATTTTTTCAAAGGGTAGCCTTACCTCTTTTCTTTTTCCAATCCTTCTCTCTCTCCCCATATTTATTTGTGGCAATAAAGAGCAACAGTTGTTCTTTTCTACTCTTCCAATCTGATATGTGTATGTACCAGATGGTAGTTTCTGGTTCTGATAATGTACCAGCCACTGCAATGCATTTTTATTAAGTTTTCTTTGTAGCAGTTGCTACATTGCAGGTACCTACCATATCAATACATACCATTTGGCCCTCGTAAATAACATGTCATGGTTACCTCAGTACAGATATGCGAATCAAGTATAGAAAGGACCTTGTGCATTAGATTGTCTAAACCTTGAAATCTTAGGCTAGGTATACAGGAAGGATTCTTTAAATTTTAATTCTAGCTTTGCTTTATTCTACATGTTTAGATTCTATTTACTTATAGGTTCACTTCAGTAAGAAGTTTTAATGTTAGATTTATTTTTTGGCTCGAGATCATCATCATCTCATCGATTCGATTTATAGTAGTTTCTCAATTTATCAGAGAGTACATTGTTCCTTTTTCGGTTAATTTTTCGATTGGTGCGCTTTTAATTTTTCAAGACACATGGACTAATGACATCTTTAGTTTATTTTCATTATCAAATATTGTCTTATAATTTGGTAACTTTTCCAATGAGTATCGATTTTCATGTTTGTTTTATGTACACCTTTCCTCCCGAGGTTTGGGCCTTTTTGTGGGGCTTGGGTGGCTTTTTCTCCTTTGTCTTGTTGCTTTTTTGGTTTATGTTTGTTCTGTTTTTCCTTTTTCCGTCTATGTTTTTTGGTGTGGCGTCCGACCTTAGTTTCTCCCAAGTTTTTTGTATTCTCTTTTGCTTTGATATATTGCTGCATTACTAATAAAAAAAAGAAATATAACTTTGTCACCTCTTTTGTAGGTAGCATTAGATTACATTGGAAATAGAGGATCAACTGTTGGTGCCAAATCATTATTTTTAGTTATATCCATTTTTTTTTCTCAAAATTGGTTTTCTTAAGTTAATTTCTGTTTTTAAAGGTTAAATTATGCATATCTGAATCGTTTTAGATTAATTTAAAAGGTAAACTGTACATGAGTTTTCTCAATTGTATATTTAGTGATATGACTGTCAACTACCTGAGCCAATATTGAGCCGCGTCAGAGTCAGCTCTATCTCAGCTATCATACAAGCATGAGCTCTATCCCAAGCTCTATATGCTCTACAAGCCTGGAATTTCTAGGGCCTAACTGAGGCCAAGCTGTACTCAGGCCTTGTAAATTTATAATAAATTTTTACAAGGTCACTCACAGATTTGCACCAACAGTGCTCTTAGAAGAGATTTGGTGCTGAAAGTGAGTGATCCATTGAAGGTGGTATCTGTTGATGAAGAAGAGGAGAGGAATGTGGGTAATTTCAAGCTTGATCCCACCGCACCACCGCCGTTCGATTTGGCAGTGATCCGAGCCGCCATTCCGAAGCATTGCTGGGTCAAGAACACATGGCAGTTGATAAGCTATGTCGTAATGGACGTTGCGGTTGTTTTGGGGTTGGCGGTGGTGGCTGCTCATGTCAACAATTGGGTTGTTTGGCCTCTATAGGAGGCTACACAAGGAACCATGTTTTGGGCTCTCTTAGTTCTTGGGCATGACTGGTAATAATAATTTCTAACTGATTTATGTTCAATTAATTATAGATATGCTATTTTATAATTTATTGGATTTTGACTTACGAGCTTGTTTATATATTTTTTGGTGAGCAGTGGGCATGGCAGCTTCTCTAACGACCCAAAGCTGAATTGTTTGGTTGGGCATTTTCATCATTCATCTATTCTTGTACCTTATCATGGCTATTATTTTCTTCTTTACTCTGTGTTTTGTTTGTATTTTGAGGAAGGATAAAGGCAGCCTGGTACTAAGGACATGGTGACTTACTTGGTCCCACAGTAGTTTGCTGCCACATAGCACCCAATCACATGATCGAGTGGCAAGTAAAGCGGCTCGATGATCATAGTTATAGTAAAATAATAAAATATGTAAATCAGTATGATCAGAAAATGAATGGTAAAATCAAATGTAATTTTTTTCATTAATCTTAAGCATATTGCAAGTCTGTTGTTAATCTGGTTATGCAATTTATAGTACACTTTTTCAATTCCATGTCCATGATTTAATCAACATTTGTCTTGTTATCACACATCTTTATTTTGATTTTGGAGAAAACATATTTATCACACATCTTTATTCTGATTTTGGAGAAAACATATTTATCGCACATCTTTATTCTAATTTTGTTACTACTGAAATTCTAATTACTTCACTTCGATTGCCCAATTCAATTATTTATATACCACTTCTGTCATTTGTCTAGCATGTGTTTCAAAAGGATAAATTCAATTGGCTGAAGTAAGAATGTCAAATTTGTGTATGAGTGTGTGTGTGTGTGTGCGTGTTTCTGATGGTCTATTTTGTAGTACATATTCTGCCCTTGAAGTCAACTTTCTTATAGTGGACTAGTCGGCCTCATATGGAAAAAAAATTCAATGGCAAAAAATTTGTGAACCATTGATTTTGTGGTTGATTGATCGGTCTTATAGCAGTAGCAAGTGCACTAGACTACTTAGATATTGTCTTTAATCTAAACTTCTATTCATTTCAGAAGCTTGGATTTTGACATGCAAAATGACAGTCGATCTCTATGTTTATGTTGTGAACTAGAAAATTTATCTGTCCAATCTTTCTTTTTTTTTTTTCTTGTGAACAAAGGTCATCTTGGAAAATAGTATATAATGATTAGTTTCCAATTTTTATTATTTAATTAATGATGTTCTCCTTTTGATTTCAGACGAAGCTTTTTGATTTAAAGCTCACCTCAAACGGATCACTAGGGGTCGGGGACACTTGGCAGGAGAGGTGAAGCAAATTTAATTTTTTTTTTCTTTTATTTTGAAAATGAGCCATGGGGTCCTTAGATTGTTAATTCTCTTTCTTTTCTTCTTTTTGTTTGAATAAAAGAATTGGGCATGTAGAGTTTAAAATGTTTGGCTGATTTGAAAGGTTGGATCAAAGGTTGAGATGCAACCTTTTGTTTGAATAAAAGAATTGGACATCTATTTTTTTTATTAATAACATTGAATGATTTGCATTTGAGTTGAATGGATGTGTTTAAATATGAGATTAATAGTTTTTTTTCTTCATATAATTTTTTTTATAGCATTAAAAAAAAAGCATTAAAAAAATTATATTAAAAAAAGCATTAACAAAAGCATAAAAAAATTACGTTAAAAAAAAGCATAAAAAAATATTGTTTTAAAAAAAATTGCATAAAAAATCGTCGACATAATTTTATTTTTTTTAAAATTTACATAAAAAACCCACTGTCAAAAGCAGTGGTTTTTTCCATGACTGTTAAGAGTAGTGGTTTTTTCCATGACTGTTAAGAGTAGTGGTTGTTGAAGTTATTAAACCACTGTCTTGTATAGTGGTAAAAAAAAACCACTGCTTTTTTTACAACTATTTAGGGCAGTGATTTTTTTGAAAAAAAACCACTGTCAAAGACAGTGGTTTTTTGAAAAAATCATTATTTAAGGCAATGGTTTTTTTAGCTTTTTCACATAGTGATCGGCTAAGGCATATAAATGACGAAAAAATAAATGAAAGTAAAGACAATGCTCAAGTAAGCCCACCAATCGGCTAAGGTGCATAAATGACGGAAAAGTAGGGGTAAGTAAAAATTGACAGAATCATAGGGGTGAGTAAAATTGACACAATCGTAGGGGTGAGTATGAAAAGAAAAAAAATGTTAGTAAAAATGAATAAAAATAACAAAAGAGGCTAAACTTTAAGGGGAAGCTCTACAAGCTACGTTCCCAGCAGTGTCTCCATCTGTGCAACTGTGGGAGCTCTCACCAGTCCTGTTGCGACGATGCACGCGTAAGATAAATTTAGAGTCACCACCAGGAGCTTTTGGTGTCCCGAAAAACCTAAATCAATATTAAAAGCACCAAAGTACAAAAATATGACTATGATTCCGGTCTACGCCAAAAGCTCTTGGATAGGGCTTCGGTTATCGATCAGGAAGGTGTTAGGCACTCGATCAACCTACTCGTAAGCGGTCTCTACTATGGCCGGGTCTATGTGTGGCTACTTTATATAATATATATATATAAGTATATATAAAAAAAAAGGAAACAAAATGAGTGGCACTTTCCCTTGCCCGAAAGCACACCGATTCTATTGAGCCCTTCCCGCTTAACAAAATTTGGGCAGCATAATGGCTCAATTCTAGGATAGAGGAAAAGAAAAAGAAGGTAGAAGAATAGAGGGGAGAGCCGGAGCTCTTAGGCCATTGTAGCTTCGTGGATCCTCACACAAGAGAGAGCGTCTTGGATGAGCTTTTGATAGCTAAAAGGGTTGGTGGATGAGTTTTGGCTTCTAAGGCTTGAGAGTTAGAAGGTAGAATAGGGAGGCTAAAGCCTTGCTCTTGCTAAAATTAAGGTTTTGATGATGCAAAATGGGTTGTGAGGGATGAACCTAGGTTCTGAAATTT
This sequence comes from Chloranthus sessilifolius, assembly GCA_021018995.1. Lineage (NCBI taxonomy): Eukaryota > Viridiplantae > Streptophyta > Magnoliopsida > Chloranthales > Chloranthaceae > Chloranthus > Chloranthus sessilifolius. The sequence goes on along the minus strand of CM037587.1, from coordinate 27,599,083 downwards.
AGAGGGATAATGATAGAAATGGTGGAGAAATTTTTCTCTTTGGAAAATTTTCAACCCCTAAACAAGAGGGTTGGCTCTCTATTTATAGAGAAAGGGGGGATTAGTGAGGGGGGGGTTAAAGTTCTAATTGGGTTAGCAATTAGGTAATCCTAGATCTAAGGATTTTGTGTTTTTCAAGGTCTTAGAAAGGTATGAATTGGGTTTTAATGGTAGATGATAAGGTAGACTTCTCAATGGCAAAAGGGTGAAAAAGAAGGCTTGTGGGGGTGCAACAAAACCAACCCCAATGGATTGGGTGGTCAACAAGTCAAACCCCAAGTTCGAATTTGGACAAAAATCCCAAAAAAACTGTAGCTAAGACGCTAGGCATATGTACAGTACTTCTGAGAAGTTCAGAGCCCATTCTGGAGCTCCATTTAGGAGGAAGAAGTCTCATTTTGCCTAGCGTATGTATTATACACGCTAGGCCAAAATCTGCCAAAATTGGCCTAACGTGTATATTATGCACGCTAGGCAAAATTTAGTCAATAAATGGCCTAGCGTGTATAATATACACGCTAGGCAAATTCCTGCATTTCTACCTGATCTTCGAATGGCCATAACTTTTGATATATAGCTCCAATTGAGGCGATTCATAACTCGTTGGAAAGCTAGGAGTATCCTCTTTCCAATGGCATATAAATCAGCTCCGTAAGAGGTTTGTGAAAATTTTAGCACCCCTCTTTCCAACCACTATTCAAGAGGGTTCAAATCGGGCTTGGAAGGGTTCTAATGGGTCTGGATGATTCCTAAAGATTTTAGGAATATTATTAAGGGGTTGGGAAATAATTTTGAGAGCTCGGGGGTACACCTTTCTCGAAGTCGATCAGGCCTTGGGCCAAATTTGGGTGTCTACAATGCCCCTGCCGCAGAGTTTCAACCAACAAGTCAGAGGTCCCTACCAGCTGTTAGTCAGTGTTTTATACACATATTACCCTTAAAACCTAGCTTTTACTAAGCCACAAAGTATCTAATAATTATATTTTAGATCTTTTTGTAGTTTAGGAATAAATCTTCAGCTATCCATGTTTATGTGCTAAGAAGAGGAGATTAAAAGCAGCCAAGTTGCAGACACCCAAATTTGGCCCAAGGCCCGATCGAAACACATTTCGAGAGAAGCGCGCCTCTGAGATTTTGATGGCATGAATGGTACCCTTAGATACCTCTCCAAACCCTTAGGAATCACCCTAGATCCCTTAGGAACCTACCCCAAACGTTTAGAAACCAATCCCAATCCTTAGAACCCCTTCCACACCCTAAACCTAACCTTCTCGGGCAATGGATGAAGAGTGGTACACCGGGACAAGTTGAGTTCTTTTACTAGTATCAAATCATATACCATTGGAAAGAGGACTTCTCCAGCTTTCCAACGAGCTAAGAATCGCCTTAATTAAAGTTGTATATAAAAAGTTACGACATTTCAACAATTAGACAAAAATTCAGGTATTTTGCTTGGCACAACTAATAGTTGCGCCAATTGTACGTATGCCTGGCACAACTATTTATATATAAATAGTGATCCTGAGTTCTTGCCCCAAAATTCGTGAGTAGGGTTTGACTTGTTGACCATCTGGGTCTTTGGGGTGTGTTTTGTTAGTTCTGCTGCACCCTTTTAGTGCCTATTTGCAACCCTTAAGTGATTTGAAATACCAACCTATCATCCACCATTAAAACCACCTTCACACCTTTTCAAGCTCTCAAAAATATAGGAAACCTTAGATTTGAGATTATCTAATTGCTAACCCCAATTAGCACTTAAGTGGTCTCCTAATCTACCAATTTCCTATAAATAGAGCCCCCTCCCTTTGGATTAAAGGTTGAGAATTTTTACCTAAGAGAGAAAGAGCTTAAAGTGAGAAGATCTTTCTCCCTTTGGTACACACTTCCTATACAAATTCCAGAATCCATAAATCTTCCTTCAAGCCTTACATTTTATCAAAAACCTCTAGGTTAGGTGTGTGCTACCCCTTAGCCTTCCTTCTCTACCTCTTAGCTACCAAGCCTTAGGAGTTAGAACCCCATTCTCTATCATTCAAGCCTTTAAAAGCTCATCAAAGCAAGCCATGTAAGGCTCTCCTACAGTGCTACAAGGGCTCGAGGGCTATGGCTCTCCTCTTCTCTTATTTCTTTTTAGCATTCCCCTTCCTCCCATTTGTGCCGTTACGCTGCCGAATTTTTGGTAGGAACGGAGGGGCACAAATAAGATTTAAGGCCCATTTGGGCAAGAGAAAGCCATTTTCTTTTCTTTTACTTTATGTTTGTTTTGGCCATTAGTAGAGACCGCGTTAAGCGAGTTGATCGGGTGCCTAACACCTTTCCGATCGATAATCGAAGTCCCTACCCAAAAGCCTTTGGTGTGGACCAGATTCAGAGTCATATTTTTAGCACTTCAGTGCTCATAAAAATGAACTAGGTTTCCCGAAACACCAAAAGCTCTGGGTGGCAACTCGAAATTTTTGTTAGTAAGCGCATCACCACGACGGGATCATCACAAATCCCACGGTTGCACAGATGGCGACTCTGCTGGGGAGTAGCTAGTAGAGCTTCCCCTTGAACTTGGCCCATTAATTTTTTTATTTTACTAACCTCTTTATTGCTATTTTTTATTCTCCGATTATGTCATTTACTTTTACACAATTTACGTGCCTTAGCCATTTGGCGGGCCTACTTGCCCATTGTCTTTTAATTTTCCTTACTTGCCTTAGCCGATTGGCGGGCCTACTTGTGTATTATCTTTTAATTTTCTTTAAATTTCTGTCATTTAAAGTGCCTTAGCCGATTGGCGGGCCTACTTGTGCAAGCATATTCAAACAATGGACGCCGGCCCGTAGTGGCGGCACGGGATCATCACCCCCGATCTTTGAACTAAAGAAAACTTCCAAAAAAAGACTTTTAAAAAAAAAAAATTAATTTAACCAAGATAGGAAACTTAATCAATTTATTTTTACGGGGTAGATTTTAAAAGGGTTGGGTTTAGGCACACATACAATCACCCAGGTCTTAGTATGGTGGCAGCCCCTAGTGGTGATGATCCAAAAAAGTCTCAGCCCATCTAGTATCTGAGAAGGCGCTTGCGCCGGAGGTATATCGGGTGGGTTCCCATTCCTACAAGCTTAAAACCCGTTGGGGAGCCCGTTAGCGAGTTATACCGGACTCAAACCCTTTTGGTGCGGTAAGGAGAGAATCGATCATATAAAATCCGTCAGTTCTCGAAAGCTTAGCTTCCACAAAAAAGCCAAAAAGAGACTCAATCCGGGCTGAAACTGCTACTGTCAAGAATTCTGGAAACCCAATTTTGCCTGGCGTAAGTATTAGTTGCGCCAATGCAAAAATCCCCAAAAATGCACTGGCACAACTAATAGTTGCGCCAGCCTTATTTAGGGAACTTTTGCTCTGGCGCATGTATTATTTGCGCCAGTGTTGTTCTGAGCAGTCCAGTCAGATTCTATGGCCTTTTTCCACATCCCGAGGCCCCCGATTAGTGTGCTTAGTGCTTTTGTTTGAGCCCCGTCATCTCTGACACCCAATATGCCCCCGTCGATCAAAAGAAGGTAACTTTATCTTGACTCATTTTGAGGGATCAGGTTGTTTGCCTCGATTTCTATGCCTTCAATAGATCAAAGGCCTTCCTTTGATTCTTTCGAAGTGCCTTGAAATCATCACCGCGAGACGTAAATTAGGGTACAAAAGCCACCCGAGAAGGGAATTCGAAGGCCTCGAAACCTTTATTTCCAAAAAAAATTTTAAAAAAAAAAGCCTAAAGATAGAGTCTTTATGGTGCCGGCACAACGGCATCATCTTGCCCTCCATCATCCCATAGGGGAAGGAGGAAATGCTTTGGGTCTTATCTAAGGCACCCATACCAAACCTGCCAACAAATGATGTCGCGGGTAGTGGATCCGGCTAACGCCGATCCCAACTCATCCCCACCACATTCACCAACCCACTCCCATTCAGAAGAAGCCTTCACATCGATCCCCATCACCCTATCCCCTTTTACCGTTACAAGCCCGTTTGGCGCCCCCATTTTCCCAACCACCACTTCCCAAAACATCCAAAATCAAAACCCTCATTCCCCATCTTTTTCTCAAGCCACTTGTCCCCCCATAACCATGCCAAACCAACCACCCATTCCATCCACATCCCTCAAAACCCAACACCTTTCCCACCCCCATCCATGACGAACCCAACCCAAATTTCCATATCCGCACCCATGCCCCATTTTTCATCTTCCCCATATAGACCCATTCCACCATCCTTTACCTATGTCACCGCCACCCTATTCGACCCCCAACAAGTCCCCCCATCTACCCGGGTCATGCCCATTTTTACCAGGGCCATGCTGTTGAGAACTGGAAAATACCATTTTTCACCCCTTAATCTGGGCCTTGATAGACCCTTGAGAGAACTAAATAAGTATTTTAAGTGCCTATGTTGCAGCTAACAATAAAGACATGCTTAACCATAAAAGCAGCTCAAAAGTGCCAAAAAGATGACAATCCATGTCAGTCCAAAGGAAGGAAGTGAAGAAACAACCTCATCAGCTGTGGAAAGGTCTAAATAGAAGAGGCAAAGACCAGAAGAGAAAGGAAACATTTCAACAGAGAATGCACTACGTAGTTCTTTTCAAGAAGAACTTGCACTTTTCAGAAAGAACCTTGAACTTATGCGAAAAGAAGAAAACACTCTAAAAGAAGATTGAACTTTGTAACAGAGCTTCGGTCATTGAACTTTATGGAAAAGGCCCCGAACTCGCGAAAAGGTATTCGAGATTCGCAGCTTTAACAAGGGCAATTCAAGAATCCGCTACACGCCCCTAATGCATTGAAAAGCCCGTAGACATTCCGGAAGATTCTGAGCACGAACCAAAGGCATATTCCACCCCATGTGAACACCCAAAGATGAAATTACTTGGCGGGAACTTCTAGAAACTCTAACAAACTTTCAAAATGCATAACAGGAGTGATGCCTCTGGTTCCTGATTATCGAACCAGCATCAAGCGCTTCTGATTGGCCGTAACAGATCCGATCCTAGTGCTCAATTCTATTGGTTGATACAGATCTATCCAATTTCATTGGTTGAGGCTTAGGAAAACTATAAATAGGCGAACCATTTGCCCAATTTGGGTATCCAGATTTTAGAGTTTTCATCTTTGTTTCCCTCATTCCTCAGGATAGCTTATCCGAACCCCCAGAATCCCTTCTTGTAGTTTACCTTTGAGAGCCATTGAGTGATTTGTACTTCCAAGTTCAGATTCAAGGCAGAAGTCGAGGGCTCTCTAAAGAAGTGCTTTCTGTAATTTTGGATTTTAAAGGTTGTTGTAATTTGTGTCTCCTCCATTGGAGTCATGAAGAGGGTTCTGAATGTTCACCTTAGTGCATTAGACTTCTTTAGATTCACTCAACCGCAAGCAACTTCCCTTAATTCATCACCCCTGTGCGAATTAGCGTTGGTAACCTAATTCTAGCGACATTTACTGATGATGTTCATGTTACGAACTAAAGAATAGGCCACAACTATTGGATGATCTGTGACCATTTAAGTGGACAGATCATAGCCATAAGTCTAAACCTATTCCTTAATTGGATTTATTTCTCTTACATCGTCTTTGGTAGCGGATGAAGATTGAATCTTTCTGTTGAACTCTGATTCTCCATTAAAATTCAGGCTAAATTACATGAAGCTATTATTTCGCATTTGTCTTATTTTAAACATCTCCCCAACTCGGATCTGGATCATGTAGTTAGTTCTTTTCTTTATTTGCTTATAGTTAAATGTGACACAATCCAACACTCTCTTTTATCTATTCTTTTTTTTAGATAATTATAGAGCCAGATCTAGTAGCACAGATCTAGAGGTTTATCTCTCAGTTTAGACAAAATTCTCTGTGGACGATCTTGAAATACTTACTTTTAAAACTTGCTACAATTGGCCTGATCTTGCGAGGCCGATGTTAGCTAATGTGCTGATATCCCTTTCATAAGTTAACATCCATATAACCTAGCATTCTTTAATTCTTTAATTTTTGATTCATAATGCACACAATTATGGCACACTTGGAGCGACATCAAGTTTTTGGCGCCGCTGCCGGGGAAGTTTGTTCTAAAATAGATAGACCTATGTTTATTTTCATTTATTTATCAGTCATTTATTAATTTTGTTGTTATTTTTATGCAGCGTACAACTGTGTAAAAGGAAAGGAAAGTTCTTAAATAGAGCAGGTTCTTGCTGTACCAAACTCTCTGAGTTGTATGTTTGGCGAGAACCCTCGATCACGAGATTCTCCCGTTAAATTCAGAAGTTGAAAGACTCCTAAGAAACCGACATACATCACAGACATCTGCTGAAATGGGTGAAGAACAGAGATTGTTAAGAGACTACTTTGCCCCTGGTGCTTATAATTCCCCATTTTGCATTCAATTTCCCACAGTGGAGGGAAATTATGAAATTAAGTCCTCCACCATCCAAATGTTGCCTTCATTCCATGGATTGAGTAAGGAAGACCCTTACAAACACATTGATGAATTTCTGGCTTTGTGCACAACATTTAACATATATTTGGACTGGGTCCAGAGGCAACCAAGCTTAGGCTCTTTCCTTTTCATTAAAGGACAAAGCTAGAGCATGGTTATCTATGTTAAGCACCAAACTGACATCACATCATGGAATGATTTGCAATGTCAATTTTGTCAAAATATTTCCCAATGACTAAAACCAGCCAAGAGACAAAGCATCATCTCTTTCTCCCAAAACTCAACTGAAACTTTCCATGAAGCATGGGAAAGGTTTAAAGAATCATAAGGCAATGCCCTCACCATCAAATTCCTAAATGGCTAGTTCAAAGCTTCTATCAAGGAACCATCAAGGGCAAGAACATGGTGGATGCCTCTTGTGGAGGTACCTACTTACTTGAGAAAAGCTGAAGAGGTTTGGGACCTCTTTGAGGTGATTGGAGAAAATTCAACCCAGGAATCTACGCCAAGGGACACCGAGAATCCAGGATGAATAATCCCCAATTCACAAGAGGAAAGTTTATGAAGTCAATGAGTGGAAAGGAAAGTGGATAATTTGACCACAAAATTTGATAGTGATGGACTCATTTAAAGCTCCAAATGGGTCAAGAGTAGAGGAGGCATGTCGATATGCGTCCCCACTCATTCCATTGATCAATGTCCATACATCACAATTTCCGAACTCATGATGGAACAAGCTCATGCAAATCGATCTTATGGGAGATGCAATCGAATGACTACCTGAGATCTCATCCTAATCTCGTGGAATCGGAAATTACCACAAAGCAAGACCAAAAATCAATTACCTTTCAAACACCTTTCGCCATATCGTGAAATTTTTATAATAAATCAAATTTTCAGACCTAACCAACAACAAGCCATCGTGATGCACCAGCCCTGCCCTCCTAGATCCACGACCTTTGAAGAGCGGTCTTGAGTTCACTTCAAAATCTTGGAACTTCTGTCTCGGTGTGAACCTTCACATCGAGCATTAAAAATTGAAGAAACTGGGCCAACTCTCAAATTCATTGGCTAAGAGAAGAGGGTAAACTACCCACCAACGTGAACAATCCTAAGGGATTCATGGTTGGAGAATCCTCAAATGGCCATGAGGAAATCAAAGGCTGTGACTACTTTGAGAAGTGGAAGAATAATAAATAACACGATTGGGTAGTGAAGAGGAAAAAGATGAAGAACAAGTGCAGGAACAATTTGGATAGCAATATGGTACATTGATTTACATCGAAAATTAAAAAAATGAAAAACAGAAAAATAACAAAATTGTTGAAAAAGATGAGGAGGAGAAATTTGTTCCTCACCTCCCATTTCCCCATGCAATGAAGTCAGTTTCTCCTTTTGACAAAGGAAACACAAAAATTGAGGAAATGATGGAGACATTCAAGCAAGTTAAAATTAATCTACCTGCTTGATGCAATCAAGCGAGTCCACAACTTATGATTTCTCAAGAGGTGTGCACCCACAAAAGGCAATCTAGGATACATTTATCCAAGAAGGCCTTTCTTTGTGGAAAATCAACCAAGTGCTATCAATTTACCACCTAAGATGCAAGACCACAGAATCCCACAATCCCTGCATCATTAGGGGCACCATTGAGAGAAAGCCTTGCTAGATCTGGTGCTAGTGTCAACTCGCTTCCCTATTCGCTCATGAGAAGCTAGGTTTGGGAGATTTGAAACCCACTCAAGTGGTGTTACTGACTGACAGATCCGAAGGAAACCTATGGGGGTTGATTGAAGATGTTTTGGTAGGAGTAGACAAGTTTTTCTACCCTCACGACTTTTTGGTGTTGGACATGGAACCAACCAAAAGTACCACCGCCATCCCTATTCAAGACCATTCCTGCAGCCTAATGCATGCATTCAATGCAGTGTCAGCATCATGGAGGTGTCTTTTGGAAATATGAAAGTTAAATTGAATGTGTATAATGTTACTCAACCTCAATTCTCACGAGGAATGTTTCCATGTTGACATCATTGATGAGGGTGGAGGAGTCTTTACAAACATTTCGCAAGGTAAAGACTCCACCACAGAATTTAAAATGATTGGGGATCCACCGAGAAAGAAGGAAAAGGAGATCAAATTCAACGGAGTCTGCTTTGTGCAAGGCACTCACCAACAACCATCATCAAGTTCTCTCTCTTGGAGACCTGCTCTCCCTCTTCCACAAGTTACCAAGGTACCTTTGCTGCCCTCTTTTCTCAAATTACCGAATTGGAACTCAAATACTCCCAAAAATCTGAAATATGTGTTTTGGGAGATCATCAAACACTACGTGATTATTTCTTCCTCCCTTACAAAGGAGCAAGAAGAGGAGTTGTTGGTAGTTCTAAACAAGACAAGAAAGCAATTTGGACCATTGCTGATTTAGGAGGAATAAACCCACCAGTATGCATGCATAAGATCCACTGGAAGAGGATGCCAAGCCTTCTAGAGAAATGCAAAGAAGGTTGAATCCTCACATGCAAGAAGTGGTAATGAAGGAAGTTGTCAAGTTGCTAGATGTGGGTCATTTACCCCATTTCGATTCTGGGTAGCACCCACAGTGGTGCCTAAGAAATCTGGCATCAACGTTGTAGCGGTGAATCTGGTAAACTTATGTCCACAGGACAAACAAGCTGGATGGAGGGTGCATAGACTACGAAAATTAAATACCATGACAAGGAAAGACCATTTCCTCCCTTCATTGACCAAATCCTTGATAAGCTTGCGAGGCAAAGCTTACTATCGCTTCCTTGATGGGTACTGTTACAACCAGATCCTGTGTACCCAGGGACCAAGAAAGACCACCTTCACCTTCCCTTTGGCACTTTTGCCTATAGGAGGATGCCCTTTGGTCTTTGCAATGCCCTGCACTTTTCAAAGATGCATGTATGCCATCTTTTCGACATGATTGATCAATTCATGGAGATCTTCATGGATGACTTTTCAATTTATGGAGACATTTTTCCCAATGCTTACACCACCTCAAGTTGGTGTTGCAAAGATGTGAAGAAACCAATTTGGTTCTAAGTCGAAAGAGTCATTTTATGGTCACCCAAGGCATTGTCCTAGGACATGTGGTCTCCCATAAAGGCATAGAGGTGGACCAAGCAAAATTGATCTAATTGCACATTTGCCTCCCTCCCGTAATCAAGCAAATCAGAAGTTTCTTAGGGCATGCAGGATTTTATAGGAGGTTCATCAAAGATTTCAGAAAATTTCCAAGCCACTGCATTTATCGTGTCAAGATGTTCCTTTTGTGTTTACTAATGAATGCATGATGCCTTTGAGGTCCTTAAGAAATGTCTGATTTCAGCTCCCATCTTGCAGCCCCCGACTATTCAAAGGTTGCCCTTTGAGCTGATGTGTGATGTATCAGACTATGCCCTAGGAGCTGTCCTAGGGCAGAAAGGATAAGCTTCCCATGTCATAGCTTATGCCAGATCCATGATAGATGCCCAGCTCAACTACACAACAACCGAGAAAGAGTCACGGCCATTGTGTTTGCATTGGAAAAATTCAGCCTTATGTTTTAGGTTCACAAATTGTGGTGTTTTCTTGACCTCTGCCTAAAGTACCTTACATCTAAGAAGGATACCAAGCCAGTTAATCGGTGGATCCTCCTATTACGGAGTTTGATCTCTGATTAAGGATAAGAAAGGAGTGGGGAATGTGGTGGTGATCACTTATCCGAATTCTCAATCGAGGATGATAGCTTACCCATTAATGAATCATTTCTGATGAGCAACTTTTGCCATCAATACCCACGATCCTTGGTTTGAAAACATAGTCAACTTCTTGGCTATTGGAATTCCTCAACATTGGAATAGAATGGATAAAGATCTTTTCTTCTCACAAGTTAAACATTTCATTTGGGAAGATCCTTATCTATTCAAGAATTGTGCGAACCAAGTGATCGAAAGTGTGTCGGACCATGAATTCCCACGGCATATTGTCAATGTGTCATGAGCGACTGTGGAGGCCATTTGATTATAATAAAACAATTTGCAAAATTCTGCAGTGTGGTTTCTATTGGCTCACAATCTTTAAAGATGCCTTTGACCTTCAGTAAATCTTGCGAAGCGCCAAAAAAGCTGATTTCCAAAAGAAACTCAATGCCCTAGCCAATCCTGGTAGTTGAGTTGTTTGATGTTTGGGGCATAGATTTTATGGGCCCTTTCCCTTCTAATGGAAACAATTTCATCTTGGTAGGCTGGATTATGTCTCCAAGTGGATTGAGGCCATAGCTACCAAATCAATGATCACAAAGTGGTTTTAAGATTCCTCAAAGACCACATTTTTCCAGTTGGATTCCCAGCCATCATTAGTGATGGGGAAGCCACTTTTACCTAGCGTTTGACTCTCTATTAAAAAAGTACTCATCACTCACAGAGTAGCCACTCCCTATCATCCACAAACCGGTGTGGAGATTTCAAATAGAGATCAAACACATTTTGAAAAAGCATGAAGAAGGATGAAAGGACTGGTCCTTTAAGGTTAATGATGCTTTGTGGGCATCTGCGCCTACAAGACTCCTATAGGGATGTCCCCTTTCGTGGTTTATGGCAAGGCATGCCATCTACCAGAGAATTAGAATATAAGGCCTTGTGGGCAATCAAAACTTTTAATATGGATCTAATCTGCGGTAACCACGTGAAGCTTCAACTCACGAATCTGGAAGAACTGAGGATGGATGCCTACACTAGCTCCAGTTGTACAAAGAAAAGGTTAAATCATTCCATGATAGGAGCCTCATGAGAAAAGAGTTCATACCGGGGTCCAAGGTATGGTTATTCAACTCTAAACTTAAATTCTTTCACAGCAAATTGAGATCTAGATGGGAAGGGCCATACATCATCAAGGCCTCCCCTCGGGAGGCTGTGGATATTTGATCCCAAGGATGGAAGAATACTCAAGGTAAATGGTCGAGGCTCAAACCATGCATTGAAAACACCCAGAGCCCTTCTTGCCCATCTATCATCATGAATCTCCAAAAATCTGATGGTAGAAAAGTGTATAATATGTTTGTACAACATTGTTTTTCTGATTTTTGCTGTTTCTGTCTATTTTTCTTGTACGCATAGTGTAAATACACTTCAAAGTTCAAATCGCAAAGTAAAAAGTACTTTTCGAAAAGTTCAAAGTTCTATTCGAATTGATTCTGGTGCTGTAATGAACTACTCAACAAGAACCATGTTCTGAATAGTTAAAATTTCCTTTTGAATAGAAAATCTGGGAGAAGTCCTTTCGAAAAGATCTTCCGGAGCCAAATCCATTTCAAATAGACATCAAGCTCAGTTCTTTGAACTACACTTTCTCGATTTTCTTTGCCTTGTTTCAATTTTTCGGTATAATGTGACCATGCCACCTTTGAACCGGAGGACTTTATTTCCCCATAGGTTTGGGGGTATGGCAAACAGGTCCTGCCCATGGGATAATTAGCATAAGGGCATCACAATCACCAAAGTAATCAGGAAATGAATCAATTTACTTAAGAATCATGACAATGTGGAAATTTTAAAATTTTCTTTGCAAGAATTTAGACATTCTAAACCCTACAATATTCCACATTTCCATGATGTTAACACCAGGAAAATACACTTGTATTAGCACATAGCAAGTCCACAGGATGAGAAAAAGGTAAAGATATACTTATAACCTCACGGAAAAACCATAACCAGAGAGAATTGAGCCTATATGTTTTACATCTCTGTTGAAGAGTGTCTGAGGCAACCCTTTTACGATTCAAAGAATTTGGGCTGAGGCATTAGATCCACTAGAAATTAGGAAACTCCAAATCAAAACAAGCAACAGCATTCATGAAACTGAGGAAAAGATCAAGGCCTTCTTTGGACAGCTTGAGCTTAACAGAACCAACCAAGAAAGATCTGCCCTTGTTTGTACCCCAATTGAGCTATAAATCCTACAATGCTTCATCAAAACACCCATTTTTCTTGCACCTGAACCAATGGAACCAATTCAGCCTTCCCTCACCTTGAGAATTCAGGAGTTAAAGGAGAAAGAAGTAAAGATGGAACATTTCTGGGCAAATATCAAAATAAATGAAGAAGAAATACCTCAAAAATGGGCAGTATGGTGACTGAGAAAGTAAAAGAAAAACAATGTGAAAAAGAAGCAAGCAAAAAAAGGCAAAAAGGGGAACTTTATGTTGAAAATTCAAGATCAAAGGAAGAAGAAGTACTTTGAACACGAGAATCTCAAAAGAAGCTAAACTCAAGAAGGTGGAGTCATGAACCACCTCCTTCAATTCTGACTTCTCAAAAATCCAAACACATTCAACCTTCCTATCACAAACCTCACTCCACGAGCCATACAACAAACCCGGCCCTAAAAGTCCTTGTGATCCAAAGTTGAGTGGTAGTCATGTGGAGATAAGCAGTTTCCCAATCTATGGTGAGGAGATGTCAAGGATGCACACGAGAATCATGCCTATGCTCATGCTTACAAATCCATTTGGGAGATGTAAGCGCTCTTGAGCTTGAGTGAAAATGAACCCTTCAACAAATCTTGATGAGAGTACACCACGGTAAGTGTTTGGGTTGGAACTTGAGCACATTAAGTATGACTTATAACCTAATTTTATTCAAATGATGAACTCTGTGACACATTTGCATGATTTCTATGGCTGCTCACAGTTGGAAGAGTGAAACATTCATAAGGTTTATAAATGTTGAAATCCCCTTGCAAACAATAAACCTAAATTTCTGTTTAAACATTGATTCAAGAGTAACTAATTTTGATCTTTGATTGCTCATGGGATGATAGTGCACTAATGCCAACTGTCCCATGGAGAAGTTTGTGGGTACCTTCACTGAAAACCCTCAGGAGACTTCACTCCTCCTCTAGGGATCACCTAGGGGTTTAAAAGGCTTGTTGCATATGCTAAATGCAACTGTGCTCCCTACAAAAATGACTTTTCATTCTATTTTTAAATTTTGTTTTGGCGTCGAGACTAGCAAAGCTTAGGTTTGGGGGTGTGTTGAGAACTGGAAAATACCATTTTTCACCCCTTAATCTGGGCCTTGATAGACCCTTGAGAGAACTAAATAAGTATTTTAAGTGCCTATGTTGCAGCTAACAATAAAGACATGCTTAACCATAAAAGCAGCTCAAAAGTGCCAAAAAGATGACAATCCATGTCAGTCCAAAGGAAGGAAGTGAAGAAACAACCTCATCAGCTGTGGAAAGGTCTAAATAGAAGAGGCAAAGACACATAAGAGTAGCAAGGAACATTTGAGCAGAATGCACTCTGAGTTCTTTCAAGAAGAACTTGCACTTTTAAATAAAGAACCTTGAACTTTGCGAAAAGAAGAAAACACTCCTCGAAAAGAAGATTGAACTTTGCGAACAGAGCTCCACAAGTCATGGAACTTTGCGAGAGGGCCCCTGAACTCTGCGAAAAGGACTAAAACTCCAGGTGTAGCTTTCGAAGAGCATCTCAACTCCGCGAAGAGAAGATTGACGTTTGCGAACAGGGCTTCAGAAGTCATTGAACTTTGCGAAAAGGCCACGAACTTCTGCGAAAAGGTATTCGGAGATTCACGGCTTTAACAAGGGCAATTCCAAGAATCTGCTACACGCGCTAATGCATTGAAAAGCCCAGAGAGACATTAGGAAGATTCGAGCACGAACCAAAGGCATATTCCACCCCATGTGAACACCCAAAGATGAAATTACTTGGCGGAACTTCTAGAAACTCTAACAAACTTTCAAAATGCATAATAATTGATGCCTCTGTTTCTGATTGGTGAACCGGATCAAGCGATTGGCCGTAACAGATCCGGATCCTAGTGCTCGACTCCTATTGGTTGATCTGATCTATCCAATTCTGATTGGTTGATACACATCTGAGCTGGCTTAGGGAAAATTATAAATAGACGAACCATTTGCCCAATTTGGGTATCCAGATTTTAGAGTTTTCATCTCTGTTTCCCTCATTCGGTCGAGATAGCTTATCCGAACCCCTGTAATCCCTTCTTGTAGTTTACCTTTGAGAGCCATTGTGAGTGATTTGTACTTCCAAGTTGATTCAAGGCGTAAGTCTGAGGGCTCTCTAAAGCCGTCTTTCTGTAATTGTAATTTTGGATTTTAAAAGGTTCTTTGTAATTTGTGTCTTCTCCATTGGAGTCATGTCGAGGGTTAATGTTCACCTTAGTGCATTAGACTTCTTTAGATTCACTCATCCGCATGCAACTTCCCTTAATTCATCACCCCTGTGCGAATTAGCGTTGGTAACCTAATTCTAGCGACATTCTGATGATGTTCATGTTACGAACTAAAGAATAGGCCACAACTATTGGATGATCTGTGACCATTTAAGTGGACAGATCATAGCCATAAGTCTAAACCTATTCCTTAATTCGGATTTATTTCTCTTACATCTGTGCTGGTAGCCAGATGAAGATTGAATCTGCTCTGTTGAACTACAGATTCTCCATTAAAATTCAGAGGCTAAATTACATGAAGCTATTATTTCTGCATTTGTCTTATTTTAAACATCTCCCCAACTCGGATCTGGATCATGTAGTTAGTTCTTTTCTTTATTTGCTTATAGTTAAATGTGACACAATCCAACACTCTCTTTTATCTATTCTTTTTTTTAGATAATTATAGAGCCAGATCTAGTAGCACAGATCTGGAGGTTTATCTCTCAGTTTAGACAAAATTCTCTGTGGACGATCTTGAAATACTTACTTTTAAAACTTGCTACAATTGGCCCTGATCTTGCAGGCCAGTGTTAGCCCCAATGTGTTGATATCCCTTTCATAAGTTAACATCCATATAACCTAGCATTCTTTAATTCTTTAATTTTTGATTCATAATGCACACAATTATGGCACACTTGGAGCGACATCACATGCCCGATTTTTTCCAAACATCCATACCCTACCAATCATCATCCCTAAACATCCCTAATCCTTCCCCATCTTTTGCCCCACCTCAACTCTCCAATCCACCCCATATCCCATCACATACCATGGTCACGCCCAATTATACCGGGGCCATGCCCAATTTTCCTTCCACATCCATCCCATCCATACCCAATCATCCCCTAAATCCACCATCCATACCCGATCTTCCTTCCATGACCATGACGGAGGAGATGTTTCAAGCCTACTCCTTATGAAAGGCTTCCCAAAATACCTCCCCTCATCCACACCACACATCCATGAACCCATTCCATACCTTAGCCAACCTCCATGCTTCACTCCCCCATTACCCCCATCAACCCCCCATAATTCACACCATCCAAAACCCCATCTCCCACATGCCCCAAGGCCCATTGGCCCAAAACCCTACCATTCACCAAGGCCGATTGGCAAAACCCCACCACCCATGATCTCCAAGGCTTAATGGCCCAACACCCCATCACTCATACCCAAAGGCCCAAGGCCCAAACCCATCAAGGGCCCATGGCCAAAAACCATCAAGGGCTCATGGCCCAAAACCATCAAGGGCTCATGGCCCAAAACATCAAAGGCCCATGGCCCAAACCCACCAATGGCCCATGGCCCATACCCCTCAAACCTAGTGGGTCAGATCCACGTACGCCAAGGGCCCATTGCCCAAACCCATACCCAAGGGCCCATAGCCCAAACACATCAAGGGCCCATGGCCCAAAACCATCAAGGGCTCATGGCCCAAACCCACCAATGGCCCATGGCCCATACCCCTTAAAACCCAGTGAGCCAGGCCCACATAACCCAAGGTCCCATTGCCCAAACCCTTACCCGAAGGGCCCATGGCCCAAACCCATCTAGAGCCCATGGCCCAAACCCATTTGGCCCAAGTCCAAACCCTCCAAGGGCCCGTGGCCCATACCCACCAATGACCCATGGCCCATACCCCTCAAAACCTAGTGGGCCAGGCCCACATACCCCGAGGGCACACAACCCCGACCCATCTGGCCCAGGCCCATACCCACCAATGGCCCATGGCCCAAGCCCTCCAAAGCCCAATGAGCCATACCCATCAAGACCTAATAGGCCAAGATCCCCCAAATCCCATGCCCTTTACCCAAACCCAACCTGATCAAGGCCTTGTGGCCCAAACCTACCCCGGGCCCATGGCCTAAGCCCAAACCTCTTACCCTCCACAATACCCCTAAAATTTCACCTACCCCTAACCTTCACAACCGGGTCAAACCCATGCCATTCCGTAGTCATGGCCCCATACCCCAAGACCATCCCCAAACCTTCCCCAATGTCCAATGGCCTCATCAGGCCCCACCCCAAAACCAAACTACCACTCATCCCATCACCCCACAACACTTCCCTTACATTCAAGGGGCACACTCAACCTATATCCAATCCAATCCCATCTAGTCCATGCAACAATAGTTTGAGAATCTCGTCCTCACTCACCTTACATAGATTAGCAGTATGAGGAGGACGAGATCAGAAATAGTGGTGCCTATGTCGAGATAGTGACTACTATTAATCCTCCACCGGTAGCTACCCCACCCCCAATAGCACAGAGCGAGTTCGAGCTGGCTGTTGAAAAAGTAGCCCCCATGTCCAAAGAATTGGAACAGTTAAGGGAGCAACTAGACAAGATCCAGAAATAGTTGTTGAAGATGGGTGGCGCTGAAATCCACGCCACAGATTTCACGAATTTGTCTCTGTTTGTCGAGGTCCCCCTGCCCGCCAAATTTAAAATGCCAGTATTTGATAAGTACAATGAAACGAGCAACCCAATTACACACCTCAAGTCTTATTATGGGGAGATGTGCCAGTACGGGGGGGAAGAGAGACTGCTAATAAAAGTCTTTCAAAAAAGCTTGACCGGTTCGGCCCTAAGGTGGTTCACGTCTCTTGAACCATCCACGATGAAGACATGGAAGGACTTAATGCATTTGTTCTAAGAACAGTATGTCTATAATACTGATATCGACCTGCGGAAGTCTGATATAGCCCGATTGCAATAGAATCCCAACGAGACCTTCAATGACTATTTGGGGTGTTGGAGAGCACTGGCAGCTCAAGTCAGAAATAAAATACTGGACGATGAGCAGATAGAGATGATTCAAAGAACACTTTGCCCGTGATTTCTAATTTTCTTGTCTACCAACAACAGTCCAGTTCTGCTGGTTTGGTTAGAAATGCCAACCGTTGTGAGAATGCTATCAGGGAAGGACGGCTCAGCAAGAATGCTTCAGGGGGACCTAGCAGGGTTAGAAGGTTTGCCGAATAGAGATATGATAGGAGGGCAGGGCAGAGGTGCAGAATGTGACCAATACCAGACCCAATAATAATGTAGTCCCCTTTCAGTTTAAGCTGGTGCAACCAGCTCCCGTCAGACCGGGGCCAGTGCAAAGAGCAAGGAACGGACAGGGGGTACAAATGACCCTAGAAAGGAGAACCTGTTATGATCGTGTTTTTACGCCCTTGGGGCAATCTTTAAGTGTACTTTTACATTTATGAATTGAAAAGTGATTAGTAACTGTGCTCCAACCACAACCTCCTCCTAATCCGATTCCATATAATTTAGACCCGAATGATCATTGTAATTTCCACTAAGGTGTGGGTCACCCGACCGATCGCTGCCTCCCATTGAAGCATGCGATCCAAGATTTAATCGATACTGGGAAGATCATTCCCCCTGCACCCACCCAAGCAAACCAGCATGCGAATATTCACCAGGTGCCTTTGCCACCACACCCTATCAAAATAGCAGGTCCCAGACCCACCATAGGGATTGTAGAGGAAATTGAGGAAGAGTATGAATTTGACCCCTCTGATTACATCAGTAACAGAGAAAATTTTGTGATCCCAAGGTAGCGAGACCGAGAAGAAAGAACTATTGGAGTTGTTGAGCCCCTGAATCTAGTAGATTATTTTCCTACCCTACACCAGCAGTTGAGCCCCTAGATCTTAGGACCTATTTTTCGTCATCCACCCCCATTAACTACATACAAATAAATGTGTATCAACCATATTCCACCACCCCCATCAATTACCCAATAAACCAATAGCCCCCAATCCTCCATCAATAAACTACCAATGGCCTGCGCCCACCCCATTACCCCCGATTTAACCACCTGTAAACTCCACCACCCCGTCAATTACCTAATGGCTCATCAAACCCCCGATCCCCCGCCAGTACCTATCAGCTATCAATGGCCTACTTGTACTCCCTTTCCCCCAGTACCACCACCCTCAAGCTCATGGGTCAAAAAATCGTCAGATACCGATACGTATTGGTTTTGGACTTGAGTGGTATGATACAAAGGCATTGTATCGTACCCCCTTAAAAATAATGTACTTATCGTCCGATACGGGCAATGTATCGCCCGTATCGGACGATACGGATGATACATTCAAATTATCGGATGGTAATTTCAATGTATCATCCGATAATATGTATATATATATATATTTTTTTTTTTTCGATTGTCTACACAATCAATGGCGACTGTGTAGACAATCGCCATCAATTGTGTAGACAATAAGAAAAAAAAATTATTTTTTTTTCAATTGTCTACACAATCGAAGGTGACTGTGTAGACAATCGCCATCGATTGTGTAGACAATCAGAATTTTTTTATTTTTTTTTTTTCATCACCGATACATTGAATGTATTGGCCGATACCTGATGCGTATCGTCCTGGAGGTCAGGACGATACATATCGGTTTACCGATATTTTGATCCTTGCTCAAGCTTCACCACCCCCATTTGGCCCAATTTTGTCACCCAACTAGCTACCATCAAAATAATTCAAGTATTGCCCACACCTCCTCAGCCATTAGCACATGCACTTCAGGTGCCGGCAACCATACCATTCCAGCTCTCAGGACCAACCTATGATCCACATCAAGTCCTACTGGGCTATGAACAAATCAATGCTAACGCCGACAACAGTAGCAGGGAGGGGGCAGTAGACTTTGTTACCAGATCGAGAAGAATCTTAAAACAGCCTGAGGCAACAATAGCAGCAATTGGAACAGTAACAACAACAATACCAGCATGGCCAGAGGGGAAAAAAGACAGTGCAGTCCACCCATTTGAGAAGATGAGCGGGAGCACATTCTCGAGACTCAATTAAGAAGGATGCCAACCCATATCACTGTCTGGGATCTCTTGATGACGTCCCCACTCCATATCCAAGCTCTAATGTGGGCGTTAAAGAATGCACATGTGTCCCAATAGGTGAGCCCAGACGAGGTCGGGCAAATAATTCGACAGGTGATGGCACCTAATGCCATTTCATTTTCAGACGCAGATATACCTGAGGAGGGAAACAGTCATGCCAAATCCCTCAATATTACTGTCGAATCCAGGAACATGATAATTCCCTTGGTTCTAATTGATAACAGGTTGGCTCTAAATGTGTGCCCATTACGAACTGCCACCAAGATCGGCGTGGACCCTTGTATGTTAAGGTCGACAAGGACTAGTGCTCGGGGATTTGATAATATAAGAAGAGAAATAATGGGAGAAGTTGATCTGGAATTAGTGATTGGGCCCATGACCTTCTCTATACCTTTTCAAGTGATAGATATCAAATCTTCTTTTAATTTGCTGATAGGATGCCCGTGGTTAGATGAGGTCGGGGCAATACCTTCTACCCTCCATCAAAAGTTAAAATTCATATCTAGGTAGAAAGTGATCACTATCATTGGTGAAGGGCACGCTGAGAAAGACAAGGCTACCCACAGCATTGAAAATCCTAAGGTAGTAGATGTGCCACATACTAAAGAAGACATCGACCTCCACAGTTTCGAGTATGAGGTGTCACCAGTAGGCCCGGAACCCCCAAGAAACATCACTCCCATAACCAGCGGCAGAATGGAAGCGGCGGTGTCCATGCTCCAGAAATGGGGCTATCAAAAAGGTAGAGGACTAGGGCCCAGATTGCAGGGCAAAAGAAAGCCAGTCGTTGCCAAGGGGCATAAGGTCAGATTCGGGTTGGGTTACAAGCCCACAGAGGAAGTGGTCTGAGAGGCCAAAGAGAAAGCTAGGGTCGCTGCAGCTGCAAGAGCTCGAGGAATCAACATGGAAGAGAAACCTCGCCCTAGGCCGCCCATAAGGAAATCCTTTGTCAGCGCTGGGGTCATAAAGATCGATCAAAATGGGGTAACCCATTTCACCTCACACAAACCCCTAGCCCCTGTCCATCCCACCAATCCCCACATCTCCCTTCCCAATCTTGAAATAGATCTGGCTGCCCTATCCCTATTTTAGGAGTAGCATTCCATACCTGAACAAACTCCTCCAGTGGTAAACCACCACAGGACTCTGCTGACGTTTGAGGATGAAATCTCAGATGAACCTATGGTCCATATGATGGAGGCCGGTCCAGAAGAGTCACATTCACTAGCCTCCTACATCTAAAAAGGTAAAGGGGCAGCAAGTCAGGTATGAAATTGGGCATCTTCACCCCAAACTCTGGAAGCAGGGAGTGGCCTACAATTTGGCACATGTTTCCCAAAAAAAAATAACCTATAAAAAGTGAGATAAACTCTTGGCAGACAATACCTTGTATATACACAGACTCACACTGCCAAGGGTCCGTTTTTGAAGAAAACATAAATCTCAAAAACATTGACAAAATACAAAATCTCAAAAACATAGAAGAAATATAAAACCCAAAAATATTGTCTTTTAAGATTCTAGATAAAATCACACAAAAAGATGCCTTAATCAAAATATCTGTCCCACGTGAAATCGACCCCTTTCCTATAGAAATACAAGAAGTGGTAGGTGTTACGAGGAAACTGAGGATGTTAATCTGGGGACTGAGGAGATTCCCTGAATTACCAAAATCAGAACATCGCTATCTCCCGAAGAAAGAAAAAGCATGATCGACTCCCTTCGGTCATACCAAGATGTGTTACCTAGTCATACAAGGACATGCCTGGGCTAGACATCGATTTGAACGAGCATGAGCTGCCTCTCTACCCTGATATGAAGCCAGTCAAATAGAAGCTGAGACATCTCTGACCCGAGTGGATGTTGAAAGTCAAAGATGAGGTCATCAAGCAGTACGATGCGGGAGTTCTCATGGTATCTAAATACTTGTAGTGGCTAGCCAATATTATGCTTGTGCCAAAGAAAGATGGAAAGGTCCGCATGTGCATCGATTTCTAAAATTTGAACAAAGCGAGCCCGAAGGATGATTTCCCATTGTCGCACATTGACATCTTGGTCGATAACATTGCCAAGCACGAGATGCTTTCTTTTATTGACGGATTCTCGAGATATAATCAGATAAAGATGGTAGAGGCAGATCAAGAGAAGACTGCGTTCATCACCCCCTGGGGAACCTTTTGCTATAGAGTCATGCCGTTTGGGCTGGAGAATGCCAGTGCAACATATCAGAGAACAATGATGGCACTATTCCATGACATGATACACTGAGAAATTGAAGTATACATTGATGATATGATAGCCAGGTCACCAGAGCAAGGCAATCACTTGGTAAACCTCCAAAAACTATTTGAGAGGCTGAGAAAATACAGGTTATGTCTAAATCCACAAAAGTGTGCATTTGGCGCTATGTCCAGGAAACTGTTGGGATTCATCGTCAGCAGGAGAGGGATCGAGGTTGACTAAGTCAAAGTCAAAGCTATCACTGAAATTCTACCACCGTCTACTGAGAAGGAAGTTAGAGGGTTTTTGGGCAGAATATAAGATATCAGTCGGTTCATTGCGCTACTGACCCCAATCTGCACGCCGATCTGCAAGCTACTTCGGAAGAAATCGCCTATTGAATGGAATGACGATTGTCAGGCAGCGTTCGATAAAATCAAAAGCTACCTCTTTAACCCATTCGTGTTAGTACCACCCGAGCCAGGGAGACCACTCTTGATGTATCTCTCCATGATGGAAGTTTCGATGGGATGTATCTTAGGGCAGCATGACGAAACAGGGAGAAGAGAGCAGGCCATTTACTATCTGAGCAAGAAGTTTACTAATTATGAGACGCACTATTCTCATCTGGAGAAAGCATGCCTAGCTCTTATATGGGCTACTCAGAGACTCTGCCATTACTTGCTATTCCAAGCCGTGCTACTCCTAGCCTGCATGGATTCGTTGAAATACTTATTCAAAAAGTTGGCTCTCACTGGGTTGACTGCACGATGGTAGCTTTGATTGTCTGAGTTCGACATCACGAACGTTACTCAATAGTCAATCAAGGGGCAGGAACTCATTGGTCATCTTTCCGACAATCCTTTGCCCGATTATGAGCCCTTGAGAACTGAGTTCCCCGATGAGAACATCCTTTTTATGACGAAAGATGATACTGAAGAAGCAGAAGAATCATGGGTAATGCAGTTTGATAGGGCAGCAAATACCGAGGGTCAGGGAGTTGGTGCCATTCTAATTTCACCGAAAGGATCCCACATATCCATATCTATCAAGCTCAACTTCCCTTTCACTAACAACATGGCTGAGTACGAAGCTTGTGCCGCTAGTTTGCAGGCAACTCTTAATCTGAATGTAACTCACCTTCGAGTGTTTGGCGATTCACAGTTAATCATATGCCAGATGAATGGTGACTGGAAGATGAAAGACGAGAAACTGATCCCTTACCATGAGCACCTCGAGGATCTGATAGCGCGCTTCCAAGATGTATCATTCTCATATGTCCCCCAGATAAGGAATCACTTTATCGATGCACTAGCAATGTTGACATCAATGATAAAAATCCCGTATGGTGTTGAGATGAAGCCGATCATGATCGAGCAGAGGAATGAGATGGCCTTCTGCCTTCAGATTGAGGAACCTATAAAGCCTGATGATGAGCCTCCTTGATTGTTAGATATCAAGAATTTTCTTGAGACGCTAACTTTACGTGAGAGTACGTCCAAGACGGATTGGCGAACCATTCAACGTCTAGCGGTAGGCTATGTCATTTATGGGGAGTGCCTTTACAAGTGATCCTACAATAACATCTTACTCAGGTGTCTTACGGAAAGTGAAGCGATCAATATCATGAAGGAGATCCATGAAGGAGTATACGGAGCCCATGTCAGCGATCACATGCTTGCTAAGAAAATTCTACGGCAGGGATACTTTTGGACCACTATGGAATCAGATTGCTGTAAACATGTTCAGAAATGCTACAAGTGTTAGGAACACTCCGGTCTGACACATGCTCCTACCATCGATCTTCACTACATGACCACTCCTTGGCCATTTGCTACCTGCGGCCTTGACGACGTCGGAATGATTAATCCAAAAGTATCAAACTGGCATCGATTCATCCTCGTCGCCATTGAATACTTTACCAAGTGGGTAGGAGTAGCATCATACGCTAACATCACAGCTAGTCACGTCGAGAAGTTTCCCAAGAGCAATATTGTGTGCCAATTTAGAGTACCCAAGGATATCATCACAGATAACTGCATAAACTTTGCAAATAAGCGCATCAGAGCCTTCTGCGAGAATTACAAGATCAAGCACTATTGCTCGTCACCTTATCGGCCTTAAACTAATGGAGCCGTAGAAGCTGCTAACAAGACGATCGTCCGCATCCTTGAGAAAATGGTCGTCACTTATCGAGATTGGAGCGAAATGCTGCCGTTTGCTTTGTGGGCCTACAGAACATCAATCAGTATCACTATAGGGGCAACACCATTCTCCCTTGTGTATGGAACCGAGGCCGTCTTACCAGTTGAGGTTGAAGTACCCTCGCTCCAAATCATTATGGAATCTGGCTTACCCGAAGCAGAGAAAGAGAGATCCCGCTTTGACCAATTGAATCTACTAGACGAGAAAAGACTCTTAGCCTTGTGTCATACTCAAGTCTACCTAAGGCGAATCACATGCGCTTATAATAAATGTGTCTGTGGTCAAGATCTAAAGGTAGGAGGCATTGTATTGAAGAAGATCTTTCCATCCCTCCATGCCGATCCGAGAGGAAAGTTCAAGCCAAACTGGGAAGGACCTTACATCGTTCGAGAGGTGCTATCGGGATACGCCATCCGCCTCACCACCATGGACAGAGTTCATCTTCCTGAGCCCATCAATGCTGGATGCGTCCAACAGTCCTACTCTTAGTCTATTGTGATAGGGTAAGTATTGGTGAAACAGATACGGGGCTGCTTAAGAACCACCCAAAAGAGGCCATCATTCGAAGTATAATAGCCAAAAAGCATCCCTAAAAATGATGATATCCTTTGCTACCTCATTTTGAGCCTAGGCCTTTCTTTCAATGAATCACTTCCTACATATATATATATATATATAAAAAGAGAGAGGAAGTAAAAGTCCCCATCAAAATCTAAAAAATAGGAAAAAGCAAAACCTCAAAAAGAGATTGTCTGAAATAAGATAAAGAAAAAAGAAAAAAATAGAAGAATCATGGAGCATGTACAGTAAAGCCCCTAAGGAAGAAAGTATGTTGAAAAAACTGAAGCTGTATCAAGGAAACCCTTTTAGCCCAGCATACCTTCAAATCCTAACCTGACCCATGGCCAAGCTACACCCTGAAGGAAGCCCTCTTTTTAGTTTCACAAGCAGTCATAGTATCCGCTAAATCAACACGAGCCGAGTTGTGAGACGGCACCAGACCCCGTCCAGCCGACTATGATGAAATCAACATCTATGTCGTGGTTTTTAAGAAAAAAAATGAAATAATGAAAGAATAAAGTAAAAGGAGAAAATAAAATAAAAATACAAGCTCAAAGCGAGATGGACGTAGTGAAAACCCGAAAGGGTGCTACGGGTAAAAATAACGAGTTTGTGCGAACCAGGTGAAAATTCGAAAGGGCACTTGGGGTAAGAAAGCTAAACCCATGGACATTGTGAAAACCCGAAAGGGCACCACGGGTAAAAAGAGGGTAAAAACGGGCACGACAAAAACCCACCTTTGGCGTTGTGAGTAAAAAGGGATTAAAAAGAAAAGAAGAAAGGTTTGGACTGATTGAGAAGATTGATGCTTGAGCAGCCCTCTTGGTTACTCTCTTTGATACCCTTTTTCGACGGGGCCACTCATGTTAGTTCAAGACGGGTTCCGACCAGAATTGTTTTTGTGAAACTGTTTTGTCAAACGTATGACTAAAGGTAAGGAGAAAGGTTTGACTTAATCCAAAGGGATTAATGTTTCGGCTTTGGTAAAACTGTTGAAACTCACTCAGGCCTGACCATATGAAAGGGTTCGGCTATGCTCAAAACAGGACCCGTGACTTCACCTCACTAATAAGGCATCATAAAAAAAAAAAGAAGAAGAAAGTAAAAAAAAAAGAAAGAAAGAACAGAACAAAAAAATCATCAAGAAAAATCTAAATATAAAAAATGTATGTATATATTTATGCTCTTTCTTATGTACATAGTTACAGCATCTCACTTCCATCTCAAAAATAAAGAAAATAACAAAAAAATCTCTGAAAAAGAAAAATCTAAAAAATTCTACTCTTTCTCATGTACATAGTTATAACATCGTACTTCCATGTCATAAATAAAGAAAAGGAAAAAAAATCTCTTTGAAAATAAAAATCCAAAAAATATATATAAACCTTGAAAATGAAAAAAATATAGGTAAAAGTTTGTTTCTCCTTCTGTTAATTAGGATGCATTTATTACTTATATAAATAAAAAAGAGGTTGACATTTTCTAGAGAATATGCAGGAACATCACACGGTCCAAAGCTTCGAAGCGGGCAACTTCTCAGCGATGGACAAATCAGATGAAGCATCTCACCACTGATGTCAGGTCTATTCAAAAAAAGAGAGAAAATCATTTTGAAAAAGGAAGAACAAATTTGTGCTTCCCCACAGAGCTACGCACATGCGTGTTCTGATGTGGTAAAATGTCTATATTTTATCAGCAACACCACTATGCTATAGTAACATCCTAAGTCTAAGGTACGCTATGGATTCTAGATCCTACTTCAAAGTAGGAGCAATGGCATCAATCTCAATAAAACGATCAATGCTTTGATCAGGTTGACTCCACTGCTAAATCATCGTGCTAAGCGCTCTATTTTGGATTCATATAAACTTAAGTGTCTTAAGCTTCAGATTCTCTATTGGAAAAGGTCAATCATTGATTCAGGCCAACCTATTGAGAATGAAATTACGTATCAATCAAACTATGTGCAACCATGCATCCAGAAGGGTTCATTTTCCCTTTACTTTCTATAGGCTTAAAACCTATATACGCAGCGGTATCCCTGTAAAGTGTACGCTATGTGTCTGGGTATCCGTATGATGGTCGTTTGTTCTCGTAAATTTTACCCGAGCAAGTCCGAGTCGGGGCTTCCATCGCCTTTGTTGTTGCTTATCACCCCTGATAGGTGCATGTTTATGCATAGTTAATTAATGTTTATGATCATTGTCAGCGGAAGCCAGGATTGGATGTCCCTTTAGGGAGATACCCAATATTTGGTTAGACCTAATCAAGGTAGTTGAAGTTGGGTGCTCTAGGTCATGTTGATCCAGGGCACATTTTCAACAATGGCACACTCCCAAAAAGCGTTGGGACATCTATTCTCTTCGCTCAGGTACTCATGCTAAATGGGATCGATGGGTTCGCCCAAAGATTTCAAACCTTGCTTCAGGCAGGGGCACCCGTGACCAGTCAAATGGGGCAATCAAATGCCTCATAGGATTGGACACAAACTGTGGAGCCTTGAGTATGTTTACTTCGTGCTTATCTTTGAATGTGGGTCGATCACCCCTTTTACGTACAAAGTTATTGTATTCAGAATGAATCTTAAACATCAAATACCTTCAAATCATCTCGAGAAGTGAATGTTTGGCCTGACATACAGGGCTTTCACAACTCGTTCCACGTTGGTTATGCCCAGTAATATCGCTACGCGCTTGGGGACCGATTACCTTGAGAAACAGATGTTTAGCCTGGCATACAGGGCTTTCATTTTCTCACCATGTTACCCGTATGATGTTTGAAGTTTGTTTTGAATGCAGCAGACCCGTGAGTAATGCCTTGGGCCTCTTCGGATGTCTCTTTTCTTTGGCATTCGATCATTAGTGATCGGATACTAAAGACGGGCATCCAGAGACACCCAAATTTGGCCCAAGGCCCGATCAAAACACATTTCTAGAGAGGTGCGCCTCTGAGCTTTTAATGGCATGAATTGTACCCTTAGATAGATTCCCAAACCCTTAGGAATCATCCTAGATCCCTTAGTAACCTACCCCGAACCTTTAGAAACCAATCCCAACCCTTAGAACCCCTTCCAGACCTTAAACCTAACCTTCCCGGGCAATGGATGAAGAGTGGTGCACTAGAACTAGTTGAGGTCTTCTACTACTATCAAATATACCACTAGAAAGAGTACTTCTCCAGCTTTCTAGTGAGCCAAGAATCACCTCAATTGGAGTTATATATCAAAAGTTATGGCATTTCAAAAATTAGATAGAAATTATGGTATTTTGCTTGACGCAACTATTTGTGCCCAAAAATAACTTGGCGCAACTAATAGTTGCGCCAGTTATAGGTGGGTCCCACATATGTTTGGCACAACTAATATTTGCGCCAGGCATATGAACAGTGACCTTGGGTTTTTACCCCAAAATTCGTGAGTAGGGTTTGACTTGTTGACCGCCTGGGTCTTTGGGGTGTGTTTTGTTTGTTCTACTGCACCCTTTTAGTGTCTATTTATAACCCTTAATTGATCTGAAACACCAACCTATCGTCCAACATTAAAACCACCTTCACACCTTTCTAAGCTCTCAAAAACCTAGGAAAGCTTAGATTTGAGATTACCTAATTGGTAACCCCAATTAGTACTTAAGTGGTCTCCTAATCCACCCATTTCCTATAAATAGAGCCCCCCTCCCCTTGGATTAAAGGTTGAGAATTTTTACCTAAGAGAGAAAGAAATTAAAGTTAGAAGATCTTTCTCCCTTTGGTGCGCACTTCGCATACAAATTCCAGAATCTATAAATCTTCCTTCAAGCCTTACATTTCATCAAAAACCTCTAGGTTAGGTGTGTGCTACCCCTTAGCCTTCCTTCTCTACCTCTTAACTACCAAGCCTTAGGAATTAGAACCCCATTCTCTACCATTCAAGCCTTCAAAAGCTCATCAAAGCAAGCCACGCAAGGCTCTCCTACGATTCTTCAAGGGCCCGAGGGCTCCGGCTCTCCCCTTCCTTCTCCTATCTCTTTTTAGCATTCCCCGTCTTCCCATTTGTGCCGTTACACCGCCGAATTTTTGGTGGAAATGGAGGGGTGCAAATAGGATTTAAGGCCCATTTGGGCAAGAGAAAGTCATTTTCTTTTCTTTTACTTTATTTTTATTTTGGCTATTAGTAGAGACCGCGTTAAGTGGGTTGATCGAGTTCATAACACCTTCCCTATCGATAATCGAAGCCCCTACCCAAGAGCCTTTGGTTTGGACTGGATTCAGAGTCATATTTTTAGCACATTGGTGCTCATAAAAATGAACTAGGTTTCTCGGGACAACAAAATCTCCGGGTGGTGATTCTATGTTTTTGTTAGCGAGCGCATCGCCGCGAGGGGATCGTCACAAATCCTACGGTTGTACACAAGCGCTTCAATCCACATCAACAACTATATGGTTCAATACATTGAAGTAAGCAGCTGTCAAGAGGACTCAAAGAGCCTCAATGCTAAATATGTTAGGCTGTGAAGCAGATCTAGACAGGTCTAAGGCTTCCTCTATCTACAGCTTACTATAAACTTCTGCTCTACACATTAATGCAGCCAGATGGTTCAACAAATAGCAACATGATCTTGGATCGGATGGGCTATAGCAGCCACACATTTAAAACAGCTCAAGTTTCAGCAGAACAACTAGGTGTTCACTCGAGAAGCTCAACATAAGCTTCACCCTTGAGCACACAAGCTATGCAGTCATGAGATGATGGTTTACACCACTGAAGTAACTGAGTGTCCTTGGACCTTAGGAATCTGCTGAGAAACCAACCTTTCAAACATGCCAGGTGCTGCTGCAATTCTTGAAGATTGGGAGCCAGCAGCTGCGGAATTACAAGAGCTGTAGATATATATATATATACATATATATATATATATATTCAGATCTGAGAATATAATAATTGGCAGCTGTTGTAGATCATTGGATGCCCAAGTAGCCACTCGAATAGCAATCCAGCTGCACCCATCCAATCTATGCATTGCACCATCACAGCTCTCGAGGGAATTGCTTTGCACCCATGCAGCAGCAGAACACCCAAAGCAGCCCACCTACCGAGCAATTGCAGCACCCCTTCAGCAATACACCTATCGAGAACATTCCATGCAGCAAGTCCACGCATTGGCACAACATCCAGTCAAGTGGAGCCCCAACAGATTCGAGTTATTAAACTAAAGCAACATAGAGCACCTTCAAAACAAACATGTCGACATACAAAGCTTCAACAACCTTCAGATGCCTTTGCCACTTGAACCTGTCGATCATATGTTTTGGAAGCTTCAGATCCTCTTTAGCATCAGTAGCACCTGTCGATTTACAAATGAAGCTCCAAGTAGCAACCTATCGACTTGCTGAAGCAGCAGAAACAGCATCCTGTCAAGCAGATTGAGTGCACATTAAAAACATGTCGACCACTTAAAGATTCAACCTCCCGACAAGCAAGCTTCTCCTTCAAACCTGTTGATATGTAGTGGTAGCATCTACAACACCTCTCGAATTGCAGCTCCATTCCCAATCATGCCGAAACCTTGCTGCAACCTTACACTCAATCCTTTCAAAAAATTAAAGCTGAAACCCATCCTCTCATTGATCCTGTCGACCAGCAATACTTTCTTAGCCCTTCAACCTCTCGACCTCTGCCCCTATCATTCAACCTCTCAACCAACAAAGCTTCAAACCCATCCTCCCATTGATCTTGTCGACAGCAAGAGATTCTAGCACTCTACTCCATCCTGTCGAGCACTTCAGCCATAGTTTAAGAATCCCCCATTGAACCTATCGATTAGCAGCCAAACCTCCCACGAACTTCTCGAAACCTTACCTGAGCTCCAGCCCTTCACTCAACCAACCTATCGAGATCTTGCCTTTAGCAACCTCTAACCTCTCGAATAGATCAGCATGTAGAGATCAAACCTCTCACTACTAAAACTACAGATTGTTAATGGGCATTGATCGCAACTTGTCAAGCTACAATCTAGTCTTCATTTCTGCAACTGATCCAGGTCGGGCCCATCAAACCTCTCACTACTGAAACTACAGATTGTTAATGGGCATTGATCGCAACTTGTCAAGCTACAATCTAGTCTTCATTTCTGCAATTGATCCAGGTCGGGCCCATCAAACCCCATTGAGTTTCAATTGACAATTTATTGAGGTTACTACAATTGCAGCCATTTGATTGAATACTTTCAAGACCACAACAGTTTAGCAGATCGGGTCCCATTTGGGGCTGCTTTGGTAATAAACAGCAAAAATTACATTGGGCTATTTGGAAGTGATAGCAGCAGGGGAATTTTAGGCAACCAAGAGGAAGGTGATTTTTATTTGGGGCATTCTCAGCATTTAGGGTGCAATTAGTTGAGGTGTGTAGCTGCAAATATTAATGGATAGCAGGGATAGTTTTGGAAACTCCAAACAGGGATAGTTGCACATGGGCAAAACTAACTAATTTTCAGACCTTTGGCGAGAAGCTTCAGCTGAGCACAACAAAACAAGATCCATTTCTTCTCTCTGATTGGTTGAAATGCTAAGCACAAGGATTAAGCTTAAACTGAAATCAAATTCTCTCCTCTAATTGGCTGCAATTCAAAGCACTTGGATCACTGCATATGTATAAATAGAACTCCTTGCTGCTGTAATTTCTCAACAAGGAATCCATAGAATAACTTTGGTTCTCCTTAGCTCATTTAGGTTTAGTTTAGTTCTTATTTTTCCTTTTTCTCTTCACCCTTCTCTCTCTAATCCAATCAGTTAGATTAGATCTAGATAAGTAGTTCATATCTATTTTATAATTGTAAATTGAGAGCTTTAACAACATTTGTTAATGGATCGGAGGTTGCACAAATTGCAGATCTGAGCTCAATAGGCTGTAAGATGTTATTACAGTAATTATAGATTTTAATGGTGATTCTGATCTAAATTTCACTTTTTCGTATTTGATTTCCCTGGATTAGATATTCCTGTGGATGCTTGAGCTTGTAGCCTGACACCCACAGCATCTGTAATAGCTTACCTATTCCAATCAAGATCCTTGAATTGGAACAATCTCTGAGATGATTTGTGACCATTCGAGTGGACAGATCATAGCCTTAGGATAGCTTCAATTCTCTGGTTGAGTGGATTCTTATACCTTGCATCTGAGCTTGTAGCCAGATGAGGGATTGTAGCAAATCTTTCCTATGCATTGCCTTTGACCCAATTAATTTGTAATGAGAACCAGTCCCTAGCTGCCTATTTCTCACCATTTTATCTTTCATTTTACCATCCATCTCCTTCAATATTTTAGAATTAGTTTTATATTTCTGTTTTGTAGATTAATTAGACCTAAAGACACCCAAAAAAACTCTCCTTATTTCTCTATTTTCTAGGCTAGAATTGTCAGATCTGTAGCCAGATATGGAGGTCTACTATACACCCCTTAGGTTTAGATCACTACTCCCTGTGGGACAAACTTTTACTTATTAAAACTTGCTACAATTGGACCCTATATTTTGCAAGTCTAGGATTATTTTAGTTGTGCTGTTTCCATCCTTTATTTTACTTTAATTTTAATTTGTTTTCACCCATAATAAATCATCACACTAGAATTCCATAACAAGTTTTTGGTGCCGCTGTTGGGGAGTTTTGATCTAGATAGTAGATCTGAGTTTTTCATTTCTGTAGATCTGATTTTTTAGTTTTTATTGCTGTTTTATTTTAGATTTTTATATTACATTTCAACTGTTTGAATAAATGCCTACTGTTGACAAGTGAAAAATACCATTTTTTCACCCCTAAACTTAAGTCTTAATAGACCTTTGAGAGAACTAAATAAGTGTTTTGAGTGCCTATGTTGCAGCTAACAAGAAAGACAGGCTTAACCATAAAACCAGCTTAAAAGTGCCAAAAAGATGACAATCCATGGCAATCCAAAGGAAGGAAGTGAAGAAACAACCTCATCAGCTGCTGAAAGATCTAAATTGAAGAGGCAAAGACCTATAAGAGTAGCAGGGAACAATTCGAATAGAGAAATGCACTACAGAGTTCTTTTCGCAAAGAACCTGCACTGTTCGTAAAGAACCTGGAACTCTGCGAAAAGGACTAAAGCTCCAGGCTTAGCGTTCGAAGAGCATTTGAACTCTTCGAAAAGAAGATTAAACTTTGCGAAAAGGAGAAGACATAATTCGAAGAGCATCTAAACTCTGCGAAAAGAAGATTGAACATTGCGAAAAGAGCTTCAGAAGCCACAGCACTTTGCGAAAAGGCCCCTAAGCTCTGCGAAAAGGTATTTTGGAGAATCACAGCATTAACAAGGGCAATTCAGTAATCTATTGCACGCATCCCAATGCGTTTTAAAACCTAGAGACATTCCAGAGGGTTCTAAGCATGAAACGAAGGAATATTCCACCCCACGTGAGCACCTAGAGAGGGAATCACTTGGCGGGAACTTCTAGAAACTCTAACAAACTTTCAAAATGCATAACAGAATTGATGCCCTTTTCACCTGATTGGCTGAACCAGATCGAGGAATTCTGATTGGCCAGAACAGATCTGGATCCCCGTGCTCAACTACCATTGGTCAATACAGATCTGAGAACCGCTGATTGGTTGATACACATCCGAGCTGGACCTGGGGAAAGCTATAAATAGATGAAGCATTTGCCCAATTGGGGCATCCAGATTTTGAGTTTCATTTCTAATCCCCCATTTCCCAGAATGACATACGCAATCCTTATAATAGCCTACTTTATGCGGCATTTGAGAGTGTGAGATCTGCTGTAACTCAAAGGAGAGTTTGCATCAAGGCGCAAATCCGAAACATTAAGCGTGCTCTGTAAATTGTAAGAATGAATTTTAAAAGGTTGCTGTAAGCTATGCATTCTCCATTGGACTCATGTCAAGGGTTCCCTCCGATCTCCTGAGTACATTAGACTCCTTTAGATTCATTGTTTTGCATGCGATTTCCCTTGATTCATTAATCCTGTAAGAATTAGTGTTGGTAAACTAGTACCTTACAGCATTTGTAGTGATGTTCCTGTTCTGAATTAAGGATTTGGATTGAAGACTATTGGATGGTTTGTGGCCATTAAAGTGGACAGACCATAACCATAAGTACAATCTAATCCTTGGATTAGATTTATCTCTCTTACATCTGTGCTTATAGCCAGATGAAGATTGGATCATCTCTGATAAGTTGCAATTATTCTCATTAGCTGTCAAAGACCAAATCAGATTTAGATATTACTTCTCCATCTTTGTTTCAATCATTCCCCCAACTCGGATCTGGATCATTTAGTTAAAGTTTTCTTTGTTTTTAGTTAGTTAAACATGACAAATTCAAACCTCTTATCAGTAATCTAGATAGGATAAGGAGCCAGATCTGGTAGCTCAGATCTAGAGGTTTATCTTACATTTTAGACAAATTCTTTGTGGACGATCTTTCACTCACTTACTTTTAAAACTTGCTACAATTGGCCCTGATCTTGCAGGCTAATTCTCTTCTAACTGTGCTGATATTTCTTTACTCTTTTTAATATTCTAGATTCAGTATAATTTAGCAGTTGCAAACCTGTTTTCAAAACACACATAAATCAAGCACACTAAGAAGCAACAACACCTACTGCAGTTATTTTCTATAGAAATAAGTTTTAAACTGTAGTAACGCTGAATTTTTTGAGTTTTTATTCTTTGCCTTCTAACTATTTGAATAAATGCTGTTGTAGCCTTGTGCATTTTTTGGAGAGATGAGGCTGTGGCCTGAGTTTTTCTTTTTATTTTTCTCAATATGATTGAATAAGGTACTGCTGCAGTTGTTGGATTTTTGCAGATCTGGAGCAGTGGCCACAAGAAGAGTCAATGGCTTGCAGCTGGAGCAGATCTGTCTGAGTTGCACCCCCTTCTCCCTTGTTTGCATTTTCAAATTTTAAATTCTTTCAAACCAGCAGTTCTGCTGTGTTTTCTATTTATTTTGATTTTAATTTTTGCTGTCATTTAAGGCATGTTGAATTTTTCTTTTTTTCAAAAATAACAAAACTAAATAAAAAAAAAAGAAAATATAAACACAAATAGAAAATTTTTTATTTGCTTCTTATTATTTTTCAGCAGTAGTAAATAAGGGCTTTTGTCACCCTAGGCTAATAAATAAAAAAACAAAACAAAAAAATACATAAAAAGTATAATAATATAAAAACATAAATAATTTCTCCATATGGGCTGTTTTCCTTTACCTACATTCATATACCCCATCTGGAACTCCTTAGACCATGATTCGTTAATTTTAAATCATGAAGATTAATGAGCAGTGGATCATATTTTTGCTTTAAAAATTTATTGGAGCCTCTGCATTCATTCACTTTCAAGATATTTTTTTTTAGCATAAATAGGTCTCAGCTGTGTATGACTCCTGTTTTTATCTGTGTACATCCATGCTTCATCATTAAAAAAATTCATATTGATTCATACACATTCTCAGCAATTTCTCAGTTCAAAACACACAGGGGAACTTACCACACACAAAGGATTTTTCTTTTGCCTTGGGGACCTTACCTTAACATTGATGATTCATGATTTTGTCTTAGGATTTTTCTTTTTTAGGAATTTCATTTAAATACTATTTTAGTTTGCTGATTTTCTTTTTCTTAGGTTATTATGTGTCATAGTTTTACTAAATTTCTGCATTTTTGTAGTTTTATATTCAGTCTTTAACTTTGTTTTACTGTTTGTATATCTGTTTTTCTGTTTTTAGCTGTAATTTCTTGCATTTGTATATTATTTTTTCTATTTTTCTGTTCATATATTCCGTTTTGTATTTTTCTGTTCATATATGACTGTTCTTTTTCTGCTTATTTTTCTTTTTCTTTTCACCTTGCTGTCCCTGATTACTCAGTGTGTAAACATTGAGGACAATGTTCATCATAGGTTTGGGGGTATGGTAGGTGTGCCAATGAAATAAGTGAATGCTAGTGCAGTTATGTTAAAAAAATTTTTGAAAATAAAGTGATTGCCCACCTGATTTTTTTGAAAAAGGAGAAATTAAAAAAAATTTACAACTAAAATATGTTGTAGTCCTAACACTTGTCATGAAGTAAATATAAAAAAAATTCAAAAATTGATGCTTAGTGAACTTGAAAAGAGAGAAAATTGTGAGGATATAACCTAATAAATCTAATGGAAGATCATACCCAATGAGATTTGGGCCTGAATAAAATTTCTTTGGAGAGTGTCTTGGCTATTTTTCTGCTCTAAGGACTGATTGAATTTACTTTTGCTCACTAGAAGTTAGGCAAATCCAAGTTGAAACAGCTTGACAACACTCAAGACATTAAGGACATGATGTAAGGCAATCCTTTGGACAGTTTGAGCCTAAAATTTCTCACCATTGAATTGCCCTTGATACACACCACTTGAGCCTCAAAAATCGAAGTTTTTCTTTGATGAAAATCAAAAAATTCGAACCAAAAACTCAGTGACCTGATGCAGTCTGACCCTCACTCAGAGATTTCAGAAGGTAAAGGTAAAAGAATTGAAGAAGGTAGAGATAGGTTGATATTTGGTTGAAAGAGAAGGACACACAGTTAGTGGCAGTTGTGGCATTCCAGCCCATTAAAAAACAAATTACAAGAACATTGGAAAAAATACAAAGGAAAAGCATACAAAAAGAAAAATAAAAGAAATATAGAAAAGCAAAATAAAAATAAGGGAGAACTCACTTCATTGGATACATTGAAAGTGATCACTTCAAATCTAAAAATTCAAAGATGATGAAGATTGTGCTAAAATGAAGGTGTACATATCACCTCTTTAATTTACTGATTTCGCAATTTTCAATCCTACTCCACCCTTTCATTCTTTATAAATTTCACCCATAAGCCACATTACAATCCAATAAACAGTCCTTACTGATCTGAAATGGATTGAGTTGTCATGTGGAGATGAGGATTTGTGTAATCTATGGTGAAAAGATGTAGAAAATTTTAGAAATTAAAGCAATGCCCATGCTCATGCTTGCAGTCCTATTTGACGGCTGTAACTGGTCTTGAGCTGTGTGGAATGATGCACCCTTCTATTTTTATTGTGAGTGACAGCCCTAGTTAGACTTGGGTCTGAAATCAAATTTGTTGGGGGCATTATCAAAACATAATTCTTAAATTAAAGGTGAACTCTGCATTAATTTTCATGCACAATGCCTTGATATAAGTTGATTGATGGTGAAGGAATTACAGCAGAATTTTAATTTTAAACTGCCATTTTTCTGCTGAGAATCCTCTGAAATTGAATGAACAAGGTGGGGAATGAACTATATTTTACTTGAATTCTGTTTTAGCATGTTGCATCAGTATTATATAAGTTTATTGGAGAAGTTTGTGGGTACCTTCACTGAAAACCCTTAGGAGACTTCACTCCTCCATTACGGATCACCTAGGGGTTTAAAAGGCTTGGTGCATGTGCCAAACGCACCCATGTTCCCTATGAAAGTAGCATTTATTTTTGTAGGTTAAGTGTTCTAAATTTTATTATGCTCGAGGACTAGCAAAGGTTAGGTTTGGGGGTGTGTTAGTCACTGTTTTATACCACATTTTACCCTTTAAACCTGACTTTTGCTAAGCCTCAAAGTATCTAATAATTGCATTTTAGATTATTTTACAGTTTAAGAAAAAATCTGCAGCAATCCATGTTTATGTGCTAAGAAGAGGAGATTAAAAGCAACCAAGTGCTTCAATCCACATCAATTGTTGCATGGTTCAGTACATTCAAGCAAGCAGCTGTCAAGAGGACTCAAAGAGCCTCAATGATGAATATATTAGGCTGTGAAGCAGATCTAGACAGGTCAAAGGTTTTCTCTGTGGGAAGCTCAGTATAAACTTCAGCTCTACACATTAATGCAGCCATATGGTTCAACAAACAGCAACATGATCTTGGACCTAATGAGCTATAGTAGCCACACTTTGAAAATAGCTCAAGTTTCAGCAGAACAGCTAGGTGTTCACTCAGGAAGCTCGACATAAGCTTCAGCCTTGAGCACACAAGCTATGCAGTCATGAGATGATGGTTTACACCACTGGAGTAACTGAGTGTCCTTGGCCCTTAGAAATCTGCTGAGAAACCAGCCTTTCAAACATGCCAAATGCTGCTGCAATTCTTGAAGATTGGGAGCCAGCAGCTACAGAATTACAAGAGCTGGAGATATATATATATATATATATTCAGATCTGAGAATATATTAATTGGCAGCTGCTGTAGATCATTAGATGCACAAGTAGCCACTCGAATCGCAATCCAGCTGCACCCATGCAATCCATGCATTGCACCATCAAATCTCTCGACTGAATTGCTTTGCACCCATGCAGCAACAGAACACCCAAAGATGCCCGCCTACCGAGCAGTTGCAGCACTCCTTCAGCAATAAACCTGTCGAGAACATTCCATGCATTGGCACAGCATCCTGTCAAGTGGAGCCCCAACAGATTCGAGTTATTAAACTACAACAGCATAGAGCACCTTCAAGACAAACTTGTCGACATACAAAGCTTCAAGATCCTTCTGATGCCTTTGCCATTTGAACCTGCCGACCATCTATCTTGGAAGCTTTAGATCCTCTTCAGCATCAGTAGCACCTGTCGACTTACAGATGAAGCTCCAAGCAGCAACCTATCGACATGCTGAAGCAGTTGAAACAGCATCCTGTCGAGTAGATTAAGTGCACATTAAAAACCTGTCGACCACTTAAAGATTCAACCTCCCAAAAAGCAAGCTTCTGCTTCAAACCTATCGACATGTAGTTGTAGCAGCCACAGTACCTCTCGAATTGCAACTCCATTCCCAATCATGTCGACACCTTGCTGCAGCCCTACACTCAATCCTCTCAAAAATTTAAAGCTGAAACCCATCCTCTCATTGATCCTGTTGACTAGCAATACTTTCTCAGCCCTTCAACCTCTCAACCTCTGCCCCTATCCTTCAACCTCTCGACTAGCAAAGCTTCAAACCCATCCTCCCATTGACCCTGTCAACAGCAAGAGATTCCAGCACTCTACTCCATCCTATCGAGCACTTCAACCATAGTTTAAAAACCCCCCATTACACCTATCAATCAGCAGCCACACCTCCCACCAACTTCTCGAAACCTTACTTGAGCTCCAGCCCTTCACTCAACCAACCTATCGAGATCTTGCCTTTAGCAATTTCTAACCTCTCAAATAGATCAGCATGCAAAGATCAAACTTCTCACTGCTGAAACTACAGATTTTTAATGGCCATTGATCTCAACTTGTCAAGCTACAATCTAGACTTCATTTTAGCAACTGATCCAACTTGGGCCCATCAAATCCCATTGAGTTTCAGCTGACAATTTATTGAGGTTACTGCAGTTGCAGCCATTTGATTGAATACTTTCAAGACCCCAACATTTTAGCAGATCGGGTCCCATTTGGGGCTGCTTTGGTAATAAACAACAAAAGTTACATTGGGTTGTTTGGAAATTATAGCAGCAAGGGCATTTTGGGCTGCCAAGAGGATGGTGATTTTTATTTGGGGCATTCTTAGCATTTTGGGCGCAATTACTTGAGGTGTGCTGCTGTAAATATTAATGGACAATAGGTATAGTTTTGGAAACTCCAAAACAGGGATAGCTGCATATGAGTAAACCTAACTAATTTTCAGACCTTTGGTGGGAAGCTTCAGGTGAGCACAATAAAACCAGATACATTTCTTCTCTCCAATTGGTTGAAATGCTAAGCACAAGGATTAAGCTTAAATTGAAATCAAATTTTCTCCTCTGATTGGCTTCAATCCAAAGCACTTGGATCACTGCATTTGTATAAATAGAACTCCTTGTTGCTGCAATTTCCCAACAAGGAATCCATAAAATAACTTTGGTTCTCCTTACCTCATTTAGGTTTTGTTTAGTTCTTATTTTTCCTTTTTCTCTTCCCCCTTCTCTCTCTAATCCAGCTTGTTGGTTTAGATCTAGATAAGCAGTCCAGATCTGTTTTATAATTGTAAATTGAGCTTCAACAACATTTGTAATTGGATCGGAGGTTGCACAGATTGCAGATCTGAGCTCAATAGACTGTAAGATGTTATTATAGTAATTGTGGATTTTAAAGGTGATTCTGATCTAAAGTTCTCTTTTTCATATTTGATTTGCCTGGATTAGATATTCCTGTGGATGCTTGAGCTTGTAGCCTGACACCCACAGCATCTATAATAGCTTACCTATTCCAATCAAGATCCTTGAATTGGAACAATCTCTGAGATGATCTGTGACCATTCGAGTGCACAGATCATATCCTTAGGATAGCTTCAATTCTCTAGTTGAGAGTGGATTCTTAGACCTTGCATCTGAGCTTGTTTCCAAATGAGGGATTGTAGCAAATTTTTCCTATGCATTGCCTTTGATCCAATTAATCTGCAATGAGAACCAGTCCCTAGTTGCCTATTTCTCACCATTTTATCTTTCATTTTACCATCCATCTCCTTCAATCTTTTAGAATTAGTTTTATATTTATGTTTTGTAGATTAATTAGATCTAGTGACACCTAAAAAAACTCCCCTTTCTCTATT
The DNA here is from genome assembly GCA_021018995.1 of Chloranthus sessilifolius. NCBI lineage: Eukaryota > Viridiplantae > Streptophyta > Magnoliopsida > Chloranthales > Chloranthaceae > Chloranthus > Chloranthus sessilifolius. Next base: position 27,558,880 of record CM037587.1, on the reverse strand, counting down.
TTCTAGGCTAGAATTGCTAGATCTGGAGGTCTACTATACACCCCTTAGGTTTAGATCACTACTCCCTGTGGAACAAACTCTTACTTATTAAAACTTGCTACAATTGGACCCCGTATCTTGCAGGTCTAGGAATATTTTAGTTATGTTTTTTTCATCCTTTATTTTACTTTGATTTTAATTTATTTTCACCATAAAATAAATCAACACACTAGAATTCCACAACACCAGCCAAAGCGTGAGCACTACTCTCCACTCCCCGACACCATTCCCAACATCTTCTGCCTCCACCGATTCGCAGGTCACAACCTGAAAGACTGCAAGGTTCTTCAGGATGTGATCTATGACATAAATGATAGAAATTTGATCGACTGGGAATCACTAAGAAATTCCAACCCCGACAACAACCAACCTCCACAGAATCTAGGGATTATCAACAACCCCATGCTTAACCATAACCAGAGAGCAGTAGCTCACATCACCATGGTGGACCTCCCTAGTCAATCCCCCGTGCATCCTTTCACTCTAATCACACACTGCAACCCTTTCGGTCCATCAGTAAATCTAGTTGAGTCTCCTAGACCCTCGGCTACTCGGCCACACCCCTCGACCTCAATCACTCGGCTCACACCTCCAAGTCCCCCTCCTTACCCAAACTTCACCAGGATCCAAGTCCAATCATTTAGAACCCAGATACCAAACCTTCACGAAACTTTCTCAGAACCCTCAACCCCTCAAAACACTGAGCCCACTCCATCACTACCTCTTTCATCCGACTCCGAACAAGAGAATGAGGGCAATGTCCTCCGAACTGTAGCCCAAATTGTGGCGTGGGTAGATGGACTCTCTCAAAATACCTCAAGTTGGAAATACGAGGCTATAGTCAAACACCAACCCAAGATGGGAGAGAAGAAACAGCCAGAAGAATCCAACAAGCAGGAAGCATTGATCTCTGCCTTCCTCAAAGAAGAAGACTACACACAGTACCTCCCAACTTGGGGCGGCATTACTGCAATACGTATTCCTTCTTCAAATTTCACCCCATTCATGATAAATGCTGCAACAAGCTCATCAACTCAGGTCACCACATGGCTCAAAGAATGAAAATCGGTGTGCCCAGTCCTCAAATCAGGAACTAGCTATCCATTACCACCGTTCTCTCGGGATAAAGAAGCTATCGGCGCACAACTGCCAGAGTGGATAACGAGAGAGAAGGAAGACAACTGGCCTCCCCCGCCTCACATCATTCACCCACCACCAATTTCGATGCCTTAGCCACTTCAGCCAGTTGTCAGTAAAGTGCGTCAACCAAGAAAAGAACACGCACTCCAATCAGGTCAAGAGTATGACCTCCTACGACATCTCCAAACGATCCCATCACAAATATCGATACTCGAGCTCATTAAGAAATCATTGAACCACCATCAGCTACTATTGAAGACACTGGAAGAGATACAAATAGATGAGGATGCCACTTTGGACGAGTTGAACCAAATCACTTTCGTCATGGCGCAACCACCAGCCTTACCTTCACAGATGTAGATATGCCAAAAGAATCACTGCGAGGGAGCTCAACTGCAATATATCTAACGATTATAATCAGAGGCTTTTCGATCCCTCATGCGCTAGTTGGCATAGGAGCAGGACTAAATATTTGCCCCATACTGACACTCAAGATTCTTGAGTACACGGAGTAAGAAATATGATGGTTCCCGATGCTTTGTCAAGGGAACCATTAAGCTACAAGTTCATCTCGGGCCGATAACAAAAGATGTCACCTTTCATGTCCCCGACTCGTCTAGTACTTACACGAACAAGGAAATGGTTGGAATTCAAGAAAGTTGTAGCGTCTACATACCTTCAGTGTGTACGTTGACGTGCCTCTTCAGGAGATAGACACCGACTACACAGCAAGTATTCTGACATTCACAACTCCATCCTATCCACCGGCCACATCAGAAAGATGTGACCGCCTGACGACATGGCAGTGGCAGAATTCACTCATCCTAGCTCTTATCCGCCAAACCAATCGAGATTAACAAGAAGAGAAGCCGACCCTGACCTCGCCCGGCTCTATGACATAAATTCAACTACAATAAAAGGATGGGATCTCATGTATCAACTAGGATATGTCCCTCACACTGGGCTCGACAAGAATAAGCAAGAGCGCATAGGGCCTGTGTCCCCAAGAAGGTTAAAAAAGATACAGGATTGGGCTACCCATCAGACGACAAGTAAGCCACCATCCTTCCAACCTCGCATGAAGAATCACTATATAACCACTTCGTCTATGGAACCACCGAGAAGGCCGATGTGTCGAAGAAAAGAAGATCCCTAAAATGCAGGAGACAGAAATCGAGCAGATAACCAGAGCTTTCACTGACCTAACCAATTTAAATCAAGACGACGACATTGATAAGCCGCTGGAGGGCGTCAGACCACTGTTTGACACTAAGGAATCCTCAGAAGAAGGAATGAAAGAACCTCCACAACCTAAATTGTAGGTAGAAGAGTGGGAGTCAACTGATGAAGAAGACTTTCACATCGCTTCTATAGGGGTTAAAAGAGGACGGGGACCAGATACTTCCTCCCCTCTTCTGCTACCTCAGCCTCAATTTCTAGTGCAGGACGATTTGTTCGTCAATATCAAGTGAGCAGGAAGATTATTGGGCAAGGCTCTTCGCCACAGAACTTAAAGACTTCTTGAGAGTTGATCACTTAGAATTGTTCAAAGAAGACAATCGCTCTCGAGATAAGACTTCAAATATCGATGACAATTTTGATTATCAACATGTGCTTGACGATTGGTGATCCCCACGTCAATGCCCTTACCCGAAGCAACCTTACTGTGGCCTGTATAGGACTATGATGCTACGATGTCAAAAAGTTATCATGGATGAAATCTGGCAAAATGTTAGCGTAGAAGATTCTCGCATTACCTTCATAGAAGTCGAAGAGGAGTCAGAGCTCGATGCTCCCCAATCTCCGGATGCACCACAACTTCAAATATTCTGGAACTCACAAGAGGAAGAATGGCAACCACTCTCAAGCAATGAAGAAGATTACTGGATAAATCTCCCTGCCTTCTAGTTGGCAAGATAGTTAGTCCAAGACCTTCAAGGGTTACCCAGTGGAGAAGACGAGCTCGACTTCGACAGCGATGGCCTTAGCCCCGATCTCAAAGGATGGGAATGCCCTTGGGGACACCCCTGCATCTCGCACCCATACCAGCCTTGCTGTCGGGCATGCATACTTATCCTCATGTATTATGAAGTCCAAGCAAGAGAACCAAAGAAAGAGCAGCTTGACTGACCCAAAGAGAACGAGCTTAAACAAAAAGAATATCTCCAGTCCAGTTTTGATGATGAGAGCTCACATGGCTACAACCTCCAAACCCTCTTAGAAGACGAGGCGATCAATATGATAGAAGAAGTCGGATCATCAGCTGCACCATCATCTTCATCTTTCATCAGGAGGATCACGCCAAGCGAGGATCATAAAAAAAAATGCTAAATTTAGAACGGGCCCATGTCGCCCGAACACTAGCACGAACGGCTTCAATAGCCGTCACACTTCCCCAACTAGAGGAAGCAACTCTGTCGGTTCCTCTTCAGGTAACTAACCCTGTATCATATCTCTTTTCAAAATTAAATAAAAAAATAGAAAACCCCCAAACCCTAATAACTTAGAAAATATCGAAAGAGAGAGGGAGTCCTTCATCACACACCTACCTAGCGACTAGCACAGAGACCGAGACCCCTCTTATAAGGCTACGAGTAGCGGTCACGCCAATGAAGTTGAGGGAGTAATAACCGACATGATCACACAGGGTCATCCTCCTACACTCCAGGAGCCCTACCTTGATTTTATTCAAAATGACCCTACTCCCTCTCCCTCAAAAAGGCGCAAAGCACCCCGACAAAATAACAAGCCTGTGATCATACCTGACGAGATACTCCACAACTTTAGGAGGAGAATGAATAGCCTCGACCTACACCTCACCAAGGATGTCACAGTCATTGACTTGGGTGATTATATGTATCTCTAGTTAAGTCTTAACCTATTGCAAGCACACAACAGAAATTGTAGAGCTAGTATAGGATCGTTCCCATGAAGATAGGATTAGGTGTACTTATTTATATTAATTTTCTAAAAACTGATACTTATTTTTTAAGTTCTTAAACTACTTGAGAAATATGAATAAAGAATGATTTCTTAAACTAAATTTTTACAGAAAATAAATCCAAAATTCTCCTACTTCGGATTATGGTCATCAATCACAATCTTCAGCTATCGGATGTTTGCAATTTTAGAATACCGTTACACTATATATCAGTCTTCTAGAATTTGGGCATCAATCAAAAACTAGCATCCTTTAATATGGATTTATACTAATCTCTAATCTACCAGAATTTGGGCGTCAATCAAACTTTAGAAAATTAAAGAAGAATAAAAACCATTACACTAATATGCAAATTTCAACTTGAGTCGTCAATTCAAATCAATAAAAACCATTACACTAACCATTACACTAGTCTCTTCTTGAGTTCTTGAACACTCTTTTCACACGCTTTACTCCACTCAAATCTCGCATCCTTCCTTGTGAGTCTCGTAAGTGGTCCTGATATTTTAGAAAATCCCTCCACAAAACGTCTATAGTACCCAACTAGACCAAGGAAACTACTAATGTCTGTTACTGTCTTTGGTTGTTCCCATTTCACTATTGCTTCAATCTAAGCCGAATCTACTGTGACACCATCCTTTGAGACTACATGTCCTAAAAAGCTAACTTTCACCAACCAAAACTCGCACTTACTTGGTTTGGCATACAGTTGGTGTTCACATAGAGTTTGTAGAGCAACTGTCAAATGTTCTTCATGTTCCTTCTTTGACTTGGAATATATCAGGATGTCATCGACGAATACTATGATGCAAGTATCCAGCTGTGGTTTAAACACCCGGTTCATCAAATCCATAAATGATGTCGGCGCATTCGTCAAACCAAATGACATCACTAGAATTCGTAGTGCCCATAAATGCTATCTTCTGGATGTCCTCTGCCTTGACACTCAGCTAATAGTATCTAGAGTTTAGATCGATCTTAGAAAAATACTTTGCTCCTTGCTGTTGATCGAACAAATAGCCAATCCTAGGCAATGGATATTGATTCTTGATGGTTAATTTGTTTAATTGGCGATAGTCGATGCACAGTCGTATCGACCCATCTTTCTTCTTTATAAATAAGACCGGTGCTCCCCAAGGAGACACACTAGGTCTTACAAACCCCTTATATAAGATCTCTTGTAACTGCTCTTTCAATTCCTTCAACTTAGCAGGAGTCATTCGGTATGGTGCTTTGGAAATAGGCTCCATTCTAGGTGCTAAGTCGATAGCGAATTCTACCTCTCTATCAGGAGGTAATCCTGGAAATTCCTCCAAAAATACATCCTCAAATTCACGCGCAACTACGATCTCAGAAATAATGTTCTTCCCTTATTTTCCTTCAAAAATGCCAAGTAACCACTGCACCCCTTTCTGATTAAGCCCTCAGCCCTGACTGCGACACAAATGGCATTAATGTCGATCTCATTCCCCGAATTCGAAACTATTTTCTTGTATTAGGTCCGAAGATGACGACCTTATTCTTATAATCCACTGTCGCACAATGAGATAACAACCAATCCATACCAAGGATCCTGTCAAATCCTTGCATATTTAATAGAACTAAATTCGCTGCCAGTTCATAGACGTCTCCATCTCTGATGGTTACCATCACCAATTTATAAACCATATCCGTATCAATCAATTCCCCAGTCAGAATAGATACTGCCAAGATAAAATCCAACGTCTCTGAGTTGACCTTTATGTTCTTTGAAAATCGAGGAATGGTAAATGAGTGGGTAGACCTAGGGTCTATCAACACTCTAGCTTCATAAGCTACATCACTTCCCTTTTCGTACAATTGTAAGGTACCTATATTATGCATATATATAACATACTTATATATCAAAATTTAATACACAAAGATGAGTTTATACTACCTCCTACATAGATGCACCTTTTCTATCTAAAACTTTAAGAAATTGAAATTATTGATTTTAAAAGAAAATCTCACCTTGGATAACGTCATTGGTATTCTGTGCCTCCTGGGTAATAACAATGTAGGCTCTTTCTTATACAATCGGCTTCCTTGTTTGTATCGGTCTTGTCATGGAAGCAGAAGCCAGTCTCTCTCTATTCATCTCAGAGCAATCTCAAATAATGTGGCCCATCTTTCCACACTTGTACCAACCCCGAGTACTCCTTCTATAATCCGCTATTTTATGAGACTTGCCACACTTGGCACAAGTCTCAACTGTAGTAGCAGATGCTGCTTGTGAGAAATCTAGGGTAACTGATACTTCAGTGGTGATAGCAGGGTTCTCATATCTGATCGGCCTCCCCGACACAAGCACCGGTAATCTCGGATAATTTGTTTGCTGCATCGGTTTGATATAACCGGTTTGAAATTGTTGCCTCTGCATGGGTGCTACAAATTACGGCTTTTTGCTCATCGGTTCATAGTTTCCCACTTTACTTTGATCCATCCTTCCTCTCCCTTGTTGATCTCTCCTTCGATACCAATCTTCATTGTCTTCTATCACCAAAGCCTTACTCATGACCTCTCTATAGGTCTTCAATTCAAATGATGTTTCCTTTCCCCTGATGTCTGGCCTCAAGCCGTGTTATAGTCTCTTGGCTTTCATCAAGTCCGTAACTACGAAGTCAGGAGAAAAATGAGTAAGCCTCATAAACTTTACTCCATATTCCCTCGCCGACATCTTTCCCTACTCGAGTTGAAGAAATTTAACTTCCATTTGAATTCGTACTACTTCAAGGAAGTACTGTTTGTTAAATTCATCCATAAATTCCTCCCGTGTCCATGGCAATCCTGGGGTTTCCTGAGCCCTAGTCCTAGACACGGACTTCCACCATGGGCCAGCCTCCTCATCTAATGTATAGGCTGCCCAACGAACACTCTCATCCGCCATGCACGTAAGAACGTTGAACACTTTCTCCATCTCACTTAGCCAATTTTCTACATCCATTAGCTATGCTTGCCTTGAAAAACTCAAAGGACGCATCCTCCTAAACTCTGTGAATGCAGAGGGCAATGCCTGTGTAGTATCTACTAGAGGTGTAGGTGGCTAATGCTGGTCATTGGCATTATGAGCTGCCAAGGATGCTGCTTGCTGAGCCATGGTGTTTGCCATGGTCTCCATGGTGTGCATCATCCTCTGACGCTCTTCTCTCTCTTTGTTTCTGTCTCTTACCCTTTCATGTTCTCGCTAATCCCTATCTTGATGATTTCTATCTTGATTCTCTGTTTGGTCTCGGTTCTCTTGACTACTGCCTCCTGGGGCGTTACTATTCCCCAATGGCACTCTATTCAAAGCTGAGACAAAACCGTCTCTGCTCTGCAAGTTTCTTTCATGTCCTCCCCTGGGCCGACCTCTTCCTCTAGAAGACATCACAATCTGCCATGAAACCACAGTTTCAGTAACAGAAGATCCTATGCTCTAACAAAATCAAGATTTGTCAGAAATTCTAAAAGAAAATGCTCTGATACCAACTATGATAGCTCAGATTTCGGCACCCCAAAACCCGTGCCATTGGCACGACCCTCAAGGTCGTGCCCCATACATAAGAACGGAACATTGGTACATCCACACAATTATAAAGTAAAATATATCCTAAAGCAATTATATAATTAACTCTCTAGTTCTATAATATAAGTCAGAAAACGTAACTCAAAAAGATGGTTCTGATCTCATGCCACTGCATGAGCAAGAGAACCAACCCGAACCATTAGTAACAACTCAGCAATCACCCTAGATGGTTCGCCAAAAGAAAGTCTCATCATATATTATATTTTCTCAAAAAATAACACTGGACATACCAAGTCGTACAGTTTCTCTCTCAAAAATCTATCAAAGTACGCAGGGGTCCTCTAGAAGAAATCCTTAGGAGGGGGCTCTTACTCCTCCCCAGGCACGTAATTCGAATCCTCCATATCAACGTCTCTCGAAGCAATAGTAGTAGCAAGCATCGGACATGTGACGTATAGTCTAAAGGGTGAGCTACATCATAGCTCAATAGGGAAACAACTGAATAAACATATAATCTATCTTACTCACATATATTCCATGACATTTAGAAACATGATTTATCATAAAAATAGCTAGAAAATAGTTTAAGTTACTGAAAACATAAACTGAATGCATTTATTACTCTACATGTGTTTACTTGTTTTCATCTGGTTCACAAAAGACAAAGATCGGCCTAAAAACTTAAATCAATAACTTAAATAATCCTCGATGCACTATAGCCTCGATCCCCGATGGAATACCCACCATCGTCGTCCAATCAGACTATTTTTCTTTCATTTTTCATACATGTAATACTACCCAACTCCCTTCCTTATAGGCGGCGGGGTACTAAGCTGAGATGTCATACTGGTGTATGATATCTCGACAAATCTAGTAATCGTCATGGATATCTGTCGAGTCACCGGGAACCTTAAATCAAATGTGCAACTACGTATAATTATTCACCGTGTGATTGTGCTAAACATTGTATTGTACGCATTTTCAATTCTCAGTTAATTTACTTCACATCACTCGGATGTTCATGATTTTCCATACATCCCTGGGATGTAACCAGCTCATGTGCATCACCTAGATGCCTTTATAACATTCACGCCCCCTCTTTGGATGTCACTTACTCATAGCATACTTATTTCCTTACTTAGTGTTCCCCCACACGCACACACTTTGATTCCACACATTCAATTGCTTCTCTAGAAAACATGCATATCTCTATGCTCTTAACGCATAGCTTATTCGTTTCCATATCACTACATACATGCTATTGTATCTAAAGTATGTTCAAGGTATTCCCTACCTCACGCATTTGAATTCTCAAGCGTCAAGGTCCATAGTGGCATCCCATGCTCACATTCACGTGTTCAACCTAATTTACATCATATCACATGCAAAGCATCAATAACGATGCATAAAATAAGGTACAAGACCCTCTTAGAACTCCAAGGTCTGAAATAAAACTCCCTCAGAAACTATCAAAATTGATTAATCGATCCTAATATCGATTAATCAAATTTCCAAAATCGATTAATCGATCTCAAAATCGATTAATAAAAATTCCAAAATCGATTAATCGATCCCCAAATCGATCCAAACACCTCATTTTCCAGCCACTAGGAGTACTCAGACGATTAATCGGTTTCAAATCGATTAATCGAAAACCAAAAATTGATTAATTGAATTCATTTTGATTAATCAGTTTCTGGCATCAATGCCCAGATTTACTTTCTGTCAAAAATAGATTGATCGATTTTCAAAATCGATTAATCGATTTTGACAAGACTCAGGCCTCTTCAGGCATTTCCTCTAGCTTTGTTCTCTCCAAACTTTCTCCTAATTTCCAACTCTTTAATCCATCATTAAATCATTACATTAATGCACCACATCATACACATCATAATTTAAAGAAATCTCACTTAAAATCCAAGTGTGAATGATTTAAGGGCTTGGCTCCAAAAGCTAGGGCTCTTAACCTGATTCCACGAACTCATACATGTCGCCTCCGGAGTTAATGGTCAAGCACGCCTTTAATTCGAAATCCACACTAACTCCTTTAGCATTTACTCTATCCTTCCCTCTAAACTCTCTCTCTCTTCATAAATTCCTAACCACCTATCAAACTAAAGAGAAATAACTTCTCTTTATCCTTAAGGCTAACTTAACTCCTTTCAAGTTTTTGGTGCATAACTCATTCACCCATAACATGTGTATGCGACTTCATAATAACATCTAACGCCACACTCACAAGCACATTCACATTAAACCTAATCTAACCAAAGTCATCAAGTTGACTTCCACTTGCTTTCACCAGTGCCCAGGTGAGCATGCATCTCCAGGATACTATTCAAAGCCCAAATTTTCGGGGATGTTACACCCCAAAACTTAAGTCGGATAATGCCCTCATTGGCCCAAAAAATAGGGGACATTTAAAATTTACCTTTGAATTACTGATAATATCGATTGTAGACCAAAAAAAAATTCTGTCACCAAATATATACTCTCCCCCAACCTTGAGAGAAAATATTCGTGACTTATTCTCAAAGTATCAATAACAAAAATTGAAAAAGAGGGGTGGCGAGGGATAGCTCAACCCACCATCATCATATAAGAGCTCGCATTTGTGGTGGGTTGTGATGGTATAAAGGTTAAGAAGTAGGGGGAAATGGGTTCTTCGAATGTGATGCCAGATTTGGGTTCATTTGGGTTAGGTTTAGGGTAACTGGTAGTTTCATTGGATGATTCAACATCTGGTACAGGTCGTTTGTGCTTCAGATTTTTCATTCTCGGTATTGCAACCAGGAGCTCAACATTGTGTATCTCAAGGATTCTATCAAGTCGTTTACTAAAATTGTTATGGTTTGGTTCTTTCGCCATAAGGATTAGGGTATGAAAAGAAGACTAAACAGATGAGTTTTTGGGAAGGCGAAGGCTAGTTTTATAGGGAAGGGAAGGATTCACGTGTCAAGGTATAGGCTTACAGGATTGGATAGTGTGTAATCAGGGATTTTCGTCAAACCCGTCACGACAAATATTTAGAGTCGCCTCCATGAGCTTTTGGTGTCCTGGGAAACCTAGATCAATTTTATAAGCACCGAAGTGCCACAAATACAACTCTGAATCCGGTCTACGCCAAAGGCTCTTGGGTAGGGGCTTCGGTTATCGATTGGGAAGGTGTTAGCCACCCAATCAACCCGCTTAGTGCGGTCTCTACTTATGGCTAAAACAAAAATAATGTAAAAGAAATGAAAAAGCCTTCCTCTTGTCCAAAGGGTCTTAAAATCCTATTTGTGCTCCTCTGTTCCTACCAAAAATTCGATGGCGTAACAATATAAATGAGTGGATGGAGGAAGGACTGAGAAGGTAGAGGAATAGAGGGGAGAGCCAGACCTCTCGAGCACTTGTTGCATCACTGTAGAGCCTTGCATTGGCTTGCTTTAGTAAGCTTTTGAAGGCTTGTATGGTGAGAAATGAGGTTCTAACTCCTAGGGCTTAATAGCTAAGATGTGACAGCCCGAATTTCGGCACCTGAAACTCGTGCCATCTGCACGACCATCGAGGCCGTTCCCCAAGTATCTACTTAGAACATTTGGTATATGCACACAACTAGAAAGCCAAAACATGCACATGAAAACAAATTCTAAATTTAATCTCCATTTCTATACAATACAGCTAAAACCTTTAGCCCAAAAGATAGTTCTAATCTCATGCCACTGCATGAGTAAAGGTATCAACCTAAACCATCAGTGATGAAACAACAGTCACCCAGATGGTTTGCGAAAAGAATGTCTTACAAAAGTTACATTTGTCTCAAAATAAGGCTGGACATACCAAGCAGTACAATCACTCTCACAAAATAATCAATGTGCGCAGAGGGTCTTCTAAAGGAACTCCTTAGGAAGGGGCTCCGACTCTTCCCCAGGCACGTAATCAGAGTCCTCTGGGTCTACTTCTCCCGAAGCAGCAGCAGCTGCTAATACTAGACCTGCGACGTATAGTCGAAAGAGTGAGCTACATCATAGCTCAATAGGGAATTAACTGAATGAAGATATAAGTCTATATTACTCACATATATTCCATGATATAACGAAACATAATTTTTCAATAAAAGACAGGTGGAAAATAGTTTAAGTTAATGAAAGCATGAACTGAATCCACATCTATTACACTACACGTTTTCTCTTGTTTACTGAAAGCATGAGCTAAATGATTGGTCTCAAAAACTTAAGTCAAATAAATTAAATAATCCCCAAGAAATATAGCATCGAGCCCCGATGGAATACCCACCATCATCATCGAATCAGACTATTTTTCTTTATGCAATACGACCCAAGTCCCTTTCTCATAGGCGACGGGGCACAAAACTCACGTACATCCCTGGGATGTCATACTAGCGTACGGATATCCCGCCGTACCGATCACGGATATCTTGCCAAGTTAGTCGCGAGTAACCACCGCTTCGGTGGGGTATTCTACAAACCTTAAATCACTTGTGCAAAAGAACTTATAGTTTTCACCGTGTAATCGTGCTAAATATAGTATTTAAGGCTTGTTTAAATCTCATTCAAATAACTTCACATCACTCGGATATTCATGTTTCCCATACATCCCTGGGATGTAACCTGCTCATATGCATCGCCCAAATGCCCGCATCACATTCACACCCCCTCGAGGTGTCACATACTCATAAGCATACTTGTTTTACTTAGTGTTCACACACACCCACATAGACTTCAATTCCACATGCTTAACTACTTGTTAAAAACACAAGCACATCTCTATGCTCTCAACACATGCCTACACATTTTCATATCACTACATACAAGCTATCGTAATCAAAGTACATGTTCAAAGTATTCCCTACCTCACGTGCTTTAACTCCAAGCATCAGGGTCCATAGTAGCTCCCTTGTTCAATTCCAATTGCCCAATCCTATGGTACACAAGGTCACACACAAAGCATTAAGAACGATGCAAAAAGGAAAGGTACAAGGCCTTCCCAAAACTCCAAAGTCCAAAACATAATACATAGGAAAACTACCAAAATCGATTAATCAATCCCAATATTGATGAAACGAAATTTCAAAAATTGATTAATCAATCCCAAATCGATTAATCGATTTTCCAAAACCCAACTTTTTCCAACCACTACAAGTACCCAGTCGATTAATCGATTCGAAACCGATTAATTGAAAACCAAAAGTCAATTAATCGAATATAATTTGATTAATCAGTTTCGTGTTGCAGTTTCCAGATTTGCCTTCTGACAAAAATCGTTAATCGATTTTGACAGAAAAATAGCCCTTTTTGGCTGTGCATCTTGCTTTCACCCTTTTCATAATCTTTCTTCTCTTCCCTCTTGTAATCCAACATTTATACATTAAATTAAAGCTCAAACTTCACACACATCATAAATTAGTACAACCTTACGTTGAATCGGATCGTATGCATGATTCAATGGCTTGGATCAAAAGCTAGGGTTCTTAGCTTCGACTCCCACGAACCAAACCACTTATCATTGCAATCTAATGCCTTCGCAAGGCCTTTCCATAAGCTCCTTCACATTAACTCTCAAGCATTTATTCCCCCTTTCTCTCTAACCTCTCTCTCTCCTCATAATTTTCTGAAGCACCAACCAAAATCAAAGAGAAATAACTTCTCTGTAACTCATACCCTATTTAACCCATTTCATACATTTGGTGCAAAGCACACACACCCATATTATGCGTATATGGGCTTATATTAAGATCTACACAACACACTTAGGTCCATCTTCACCTCAAACTTAATCTAACCTAAGTCATCAAGTTGACTTTCACTTGATTGTACAAGTGCCCAGACAGGCACTCATCCCGAGGACACTATTCTAAGCCCATGATTTTAGGGATGTTACATTCTCCCCACCTTGGAAATTTTTATCCTCGAAAATGCACTCAAGGGCTTCCCCTCCATGGACGACCCACACACATTAATAATACATCCTGCATAAAACTCAAGCTATTTGTAAGTTCTAAGCAATCACAACTCATCCTGCATAAAAATAAACTCAAACCATTCTAGTTGTAGAGAACATGATAAAGCAACGTCAATTGCTATTCCATTTGATCAAAAGAAATAAATGGCAACCATGCCACATAATTCAGTACATCAGATTTCCAACTATTGTTTTAACCCCCCATTTACATTCCCCAAAAAGAAACACATTCATAGTTCCATAATTGTTTTACATGTACCCAAAACGTCCCCAAAATGCATAAAATGATCAAAAACAAAACAAATGCAATAAACAAAATCTGGCAGTCCCATCCCCTGGCTGATCCTCACCGCCATTCTCCTGTGTACCAGAACCAGATGCACCAGGAGTCCACGTCTACTCTGCTACTATGCGCTGGTGGTAATCATCGGGATACATATACTGCATGGTCTAGTATAATAGGAAATCAAACTGGTGGTTCATCTATTGATTGTTTGCCTCCATCATAGCTAAAACATCGCCGATGGTAGATGTGGTCCGAGGCCCATGCCGGCAGTGAGGTGGCATAAGAGTAGCAGGAGTAGACTGCGTAGGAGTAGGAGGTGGTACAAGAGGCTGCCCTTCAGGCTGTATAAGGGCAGGAGGCTACTCTTCTGCTGGCTGGTCCTGATGTGGTGGAGCATCAAAAACGGGGGCAGGTGCTGGTCCCTCCGGTGGTAGTACTTTCTTCAAAAGATTATATTTTTGCTTCCAAGAAGCGATGGAGTAAAGTTTGGAATGGTCAGTAGCCCTCGGCTCAGTCTCAGGAATAACGTACTCTACTGTAGCGGAGTAGCACTCTATCATGCAAGAAATGAGATGAGCATATGTGTGCAACCGTGGGATTTGTGACCATCCCGTCGCGGTGATGCGCTCGCTTGCAAAAAAAAATATAGAGTCGCCACCCGGAGCTTTTGATGTCCCGAGAAATGTAGTTCATTTTTTATGAGCACCGAAGTGCTAAAAATATGACTCTGATTCTGGTCCACACCAAAGGCTCTTGGGTAGGGGCTTCGATTATAGATCGGGAAGGTGTTAGGTACCCGATCAACTCGCTTAAAGTGGTCTCTACTAATGGCCAAAAATAAAATAAAGTAAAAGAAGAGAAAATAACTTCCTCTTGCCCAAAAGGGCTTAAAATCCTATTTGTGCCCCTCTGTCCCTACTGAAAAGTCGGTGGCATAACGGCACAAATGGGAGGATGGAGGGAGCTAGAAAGAGATAGGAGAAGAAATGGGAGAGCCGGAGTCCTCGGGCCCTTGTAACACCGTAGGAAAGCCTTGCATTGGCTTGCTTTTGATGAGATCTTGAAGGCTTGTATGGTGGAAATAGGAGTTCTAACCTCTAAGGCTTGCTAGCTAAGAGGTAGAGAGGGAAGGTAAATGGGTAGCATGTACCTAAACTAAGGGATCTAAGGTAGAAAATATCACTCAAAGGGGGTTTTGGAATTTTGGAATTTGTATGGGCAATGGTGCACCAAAAGGAGAAAGATCTTCTCACTTTAAGCTCTTTCTCTCTTAGGTAAAAATTCTCAGAAAAGGGTGGGGGGCTCTATTTATAGGAAAAGGGTGGGTTAGGAGGCTACTTAAGAGTTAAATGGGTTTAGCAATTAGGTAATCTCACATCTAAGGATTCCTAGGATTTTTGGAGCCTTGAGATGTGTGGAAGGATCCTCCAATGGTGGATGATGGGGTGAGGTTTTAAGCCACTTGAGGGGTTGCAAATAGGTGGTGAATAGGTGCAATAGAACTAGCAAAACATACCCCAAAGGTCAAGGTGGTCAACAAGTCAAACCCCAATCACGATTTTCGAGGAAAATCCTAGGGTTACTGTTTATATGTCTGGCGCAACTAATAGTTATGTCAGGCAAATGTATAGTAAAACAGTTTTAAATAGTGTCTGGAAGTTGGTTCGCGAGGGTAGGGTCCACAATTAATATTGGCGCAACTATTAGTTGCGCTAGGCTTAAATCTTGGGAGAAGTGGCCTGGCGCAACTAATATTTGCGCCAGGAAAAATTATCACCGGCTCATCTATTAGTTTTGCTAGGCCATTTCTGGAGAGAAATAGCCTGGCACAACTATTAGTTGTGCCAAATCCCCAGGGGGACCTTCCTGATGTTACTCTTTTGTCCTCCGGGTTTGAACCACCGTATCTTTTGATGTACATATCCGATTGGGACGATTCTTAGACCGTTGGAAAGCAGATTCCCTCTACTTCTCAATGGTATAAGATTTGTTTATAACAGATGGCCATAGCTAGTTTTGGTGCACCCCTCCTCATCCATAGCTTGATAGGGTTTGGTTTAGGGTTTGGAATGGGTTTTAAGGGTCAGGATTGGTTTATAAAGGTTCGGGGTAGATTTCTAAGGGTTTAAGGTGATTTCTAAGGGTTCTAGAATCACCCTAAACCCTTATAAGATTTGTTCATTCTGAATGTAGCGGACTCGTCACTAATGATCTTACGCCAAAGAAAAGAGACATTCGAAGAGGCCTAAGGCATTACTGACGGGTCCGCTACATTTAGAATGAACTTTAAATATCGGGTGAGCAACATGGTGAGAAAATCAAAGCCCTGGGATGCCAGGCTAAACACTCGTTTCTCGAGGTAATCGGTTCCCAAGCGCTTATCGACATTACTGGGCATAACCGAGGTGGAATGAGTTGTGAAAGCCCAATAGTTGGGAAAAAAGTTCGCTTCTCGAGTTGTAAAAGTTCGTTAGTAGAGAAAAATGTTCGCTTCTCGAGATGATTTGAAGGTGATTGATGTTCGAGATTCATTCTGAATACAACAGCTTCATAAGTAAAAGGGGTGATCGACACACATTCAAAGATAGGCGTAAAGCAAAGATATGCAAGGCTCCATAGTTTGCGTCCAATCCTACGAGGCACTTAACGGCCCCATCAGACTATTCGTGGGTGCCCCTGCTGAAAGCAGGGTTCGAGGTCTTTGGGCAAACCCATCGATCCCAAAAGTTTATTTAGCATGACTGCCCGAGCGAAGTGAATAGATGTCACAACACTTTTTTGGAGTATATGCCATTTTTGAAAACGTGCCCCAGATCCACATGACCCAGAACATCCAGCTTCAACTACCTTGAACAGATCCAACCAGACATTGGGGTGTCTTCATGAAGGAACATCCAATCCTGGTCTCTGTTAATAATGATCATAAACATCAATTAACTATGCATAATCATGCACCCATCAAGGGCAATAAGCAACAACAAAGGCGATAGAAGCTCCAACCCAGACCCGCCCGAGTACAATTTACGAGGACAAACAACCATTATACGGATACCCAGATGCATAGCGTACACTTTACAGGGATACCACTGCCCATACAGGTTTTAAGCCTATAGAAAATAAAAGAGAAATGAACCCTTCCTAATGCATGGTTGCACATAGTTTGATTGATACGTAATCTCATTCTCAACAGGTCGGGCTCAACCAACGATTGACCTTTTCCAATGGAGAATCTGAAGCTTTAAAACACTTAAGTGCATGAGTCTAAAACAGAGTGCTCATTGTAAAGATTTAGCAGTGGAGTTGACTTAATCGAAACATTGGCTGTTTGACCGAGACTGACACCGTTGCTTATTCCTTAAGGCAGGATCCAAAGATCTGAGGCGAACCCTAGACTCGGGACTTTAATATGGCACAGCTAAATTGCTGATAAAATATTGACATTTTACCACATTGAAAATATGCAAGTGTGCGTCTCTGTGGGGAATACAAATCTGTTTTTGATTTTTCTATCATTTTATGAGATTTTTTTTTCAATTGTTATTTTATGTGATTTTTTTTTGAAGTTTAATATTTTATGTGATTTTTTAAGAATTTTGAAGCTATTATTTTATATGGATTTTTTTTAGAATTTTGAGGCTATTTTTTATGTGGATTCTTTGGAATTTTGAAGCTATTATTTTATGTGAACTTTTGGAATTTTGAAGCTATCGTTTTATGTGATTTTCTCGTGAATACTTTCGGCTTCTCTGTGGGGATTTTCCTTTGTTGGATTTTCTTTATATTTTCTGTGTAGGACCGGGGTGCTCATTGATCTCAATCCGCCTTTATTCTAGCATGGCTTTCTTAGCAAGTTGAAGGATGATCAAAATGCCACCTTGGGAGCGCGTGCATCTGTCGGGAGCAACAAGATAAAAGGAGTGGGGGAACCGGTCTTCCTGTCTGGCCCATACCAGGCCCAAAACCCGACCTAAGTGCCTGGCTCAACTATTTGTTGCGCCAGGCCACTAGGGGCCTCAAAATAAGGTGGGCACAATTTTGCCTGGCACAACTAATAGTTGCGCCAGGCTTGGCTGGGGGAATATAAATAGCCCGAGTTCGAGCTGGGGGCTTTATTTCGAATCTTTCTCCCCCCTCCTTTATCTTTGAAACCGAAAATCAACTCCTCCTAGGGTTCCTTTATATTGCCTCTACGCGTGCCCCATTGCAGTTGCTTTGCTTGTGTGGATCAAACGTCGGCTCACGCTAGATCAAAGATGCCTTTTCTCTCTAAAGGTGACCATTAAAACTCATTTTCTTTGATTTTTCTTGCTTTTTCTTGTAGATATGATTATGATCTTGTATTCTTTGATAAGTAATGGTTTATGTTTATGGTGTGTATATTTATTGATGAAGTGTGGACGATTCTTTACGAATAATGCCCTATTTTGTTATTTCATGGATTTAATGGTGCCTAATATATATATTTTGTATTGTTTTTATTTGTGTATATGGAATGATTTTTTTGTTTCTTTTTGTTTGTATTTTTTTATTTTTTTTGTTTTTATTTTGCATATAAAGCAATGGATTTAGGATTATTATTTTTGTGAATATTGATTTCGGAAAAAAAAAAGGGATTTTTTTTTTAAATTTAGAAAAAGAAATGATTTTTGCTTTCTATTTTTTGAAAGTTAGGGAAAATGATGATGATTTTTTGCATATATATTTTTGAAAACCGACTAAGGAAAGAGGCTTTTTTGGTTTGTTTTGTTTTTGTTGGTTTTTTTGTTTTTTTGTTTTTTTGTTTTTTTTTTTTATAAAACATAAGGACTTTTTCTCAGATTTTTTTGTTTTAAAAGAAAGACCTAAAGCAAGACTTCTCTCTTTTTTTTTGTTTTTATTAGAATAAAGCAAAGGATTTTTTTTATTTTTTTTTTATGATAAAGCAAGGATTTTTTGTTTTTACGATTTTTGTAAGCAAAGTAATGGTTTCTTTTTTGCTTCTGTAAGAGAGAAGAGCCCCTTTTTTTTTTATTAGAAACATAAATGATTTCAACTTACTTTTTTTCGAATACAGGAAGGGGAAATTTTATTTATTTTTGTCATTTTCTGAAGGAAAGATTTTTTTTGCATTTTCAACCTAAAAGGGATCTTTCTTTTTCATTTAGGCATGTGCATCTCTTATTTTTGAAAATATATGAAAAGAAAGGGGAAGGGTGAGCGTAATTACCTCCTGTTTGCAGTATAGAATATCATGGCTCTTTATCAGTGATCTACTCTGACGTGATTGCTTTTTGTTGCCCCAAAATGTCGGGTGAGGGTGAGCATATTCTCGAGGAGGGCCACGAGGAGGGGCTCGAGATTGTATACGGCCCGCGGGGGGAACTGTTCATTTGGGTAGAGCGGAGGGCAGGCCCATGGCTCGAGTTGCAAGGTGAGGCTACCCGAGTCGGCCTCCTTCACTAACAACATATCCACATTTCCAATTTCGGGATAGCGGGCAAGGTAAAAGAGAGGTTCAATTTATTTCTATTATGCAATTTTTGCTTTGTCTTTGTGGTTTGATGCGCATTTTCTTGAGTGCAAGACCTGAGCAACATCGTATTCCGTGGCGGGTGGCTCGATTTCCATGAGTTCTACCTCAATGTCCCTCCCGTGGTGAAGGTCTTGCTGGCACAGGTGGGCTTCGGAATATTTTTATCTTGCCCTGCCATGAGGGTCAACACTGCCTATCTGAAAGCCCTGATTTAAAGGTTTCTCCCTGAGACAATGACCTTTCACATGCCATATGTAGAGATGACTTTGACGCCCATTGATTGGGCCATGATTACCGGTGTCAGGATAGAGGGGATACTGTTATCCGATCTCACGGTGCCGAGTCGAGAGGACATCGTTCGATTGATTTGGGTCTATCCTCGGTGGCAGACCCATGGCACCGAGGTCAAGATGTCTTGGCTGACCTCACTTTACACCCTGATGAGTTAGTGGATCTGGGTCAGCCAGACAGGGCGCTCTACATCACGCCAGAGCGAGCGATTGTCCTAGCCCGCATCACTCTCCTACTCTTGCTAGGCAAGACCCTATTTACTAATGCCGGTGAGGCAGTCAGTTTGGCATTCAATTGGGGTGGCGTCCACAGTACAAAGGAGAATTAGTCAGATGCATGGCTGATGTACAATGTAGCTTGGGTCACCACTGGGGATTCCAAGTCCTCTATCGGCTTTTGGGCCACCTTAGAGGTAATCCCTCATTGTTTTACTTTTGTCAATTTTCTTGAATGATCTTTATGTGCTACTGACCTGCCCCTATTTACTGTCTCCATTTTTAGATATGGGGATATCATCACTTCCATCCTGGGCGCTCGCTTCTTCACTCGGATGTGCTTACCTATCCTCTCCTCAGTAACTGGAATCAGGCCCAGCGTCGTGACGTGGGCCTAAAGCATTTGGAGATGGGTCTGAGGTCCCAACTTGACTTGATGGTTCCTGAGCAGGTAAAACCCTTTTTCAACCCTTGTTGGTTCTAGCTCATAAATTTCCTTTAACTGATGTGCTACCTGCTTGGATTATTTTGGCTTGGATAGATCCTCTCGGATCCGTACCTTGCATATCCCTTCTGGGATCGGGCAGCTGTAGGCCCCTCTCTTGTCTATTCAATAACTGCCATATCATTTTCTTCTATGGAGCATGGGCCATATTTTATTATCTGGGAGAGCGGCTGATGCACCAGTTCCAGGGCTACTATGCCATACCTGAGGACCCTCTGACAGACATTTGGAATCTTGTTGGTAGTATCGAGGATCTCACAGTGGCCTTTTTCAACAATGGGCTCCCTATCTATGCTATCCATGTGCTTGAGGACTATCATCTTTCATACGAGTGCCTGCCCCATCAGTTCCTCTTGCCGCGCTTTGTACCTAGCGCCAATTTTCTTGCATTTGGTGGCCCACTCAGTCAGGTAATTTATCTTGGCTTGGATTAGTTCCCTTTATGCTTTTATTTGGCTTTTATCCCTTCTAATTGGATCTTTAGTTTGTTCACAGTTTGCTTCAGGGGATGATTCAGATGTTGAAGGCGAGCCAAGTGCGGCTGATATGTCAGGGGTGGATCCCTCTAGTGCTGGTCCTTCTGGTGTGGGCCCCTCGGGTGAGGGCTCTTCAGGTGCTGGTCCGTCGTGGACTTCTCATGCTGGTATCCCTGGTGGCGATCCGCCCATGGTTTACGGGACCTTCCGGCAACTAGATGATAGTTTCCTTTCGAACCTCTGTGCTGATGTGGATAGAGAGGTGCGGCTTTCTGCTGAGGCGGCCCGTGTTCTTCCTCCTGAGGTGGTTTCAGGGGTAAGTCTTCTAATGACCCAATCTCTCTCCATTTCGGTTTCCTTCGTTACATGCTTTTAAGATTGTCCTGATAGCTGATATTATATTGTTCTGAGCGTAAGACTTCAACTCGGTCATGGAGTATGCGGAGTATCATCGTCACTTGGCGGAGCTTAGGGAGGTGGAGACGGTGAGTGCCTTGCTATTCTAATCCTCTTCATTTATTCCATTACCCTTTGTCCTTCAACTGATCCTGACTCTTGATTTTGGTCATGTCTCGCAGCATGCCCGTGCCAAGGAGTTGCAAACCTTGCTCAGTAGGATCTCACAGGCGTGGTCTAGGGTGAGGGACATGCGAACTTTTTAGAGCTCTTCTCGCCGTCGCAAGAAATCCAAGGGCACAAGCAAGGAATAGTCTTCTAGTTTTTAGCTTTGAAAAACTCAGTACTCTTTTGGGATTTGATTTGGATTTGTTTAAACATGTTGGGGATGGTTGATGTGATACTTCGGATTATTACTTTTGGGAAAATATTTCTGCTTTGATTTTATGCCATGATTTCTTTGTATTGGATCTGTTTCTCTGCAGGATGTGCTTGCCCAAAATGCTCAGAAAGCGACCTTTTGGGTCGTTGGCTTCGATGTAGGATCAGTCCTGCACATGAATAAACAAAACAAATGCCCAATTGTTAAATGAAAAGAGGTGTGTTAACAAAGAAACAAAAGGGGTGTAAGTCCCCACCGCTAGGTCCATAGATGGCTGAAGAGGGGGGGACTTGTATTGTGGCACAACTATTAGTTGCGTCAGGTTGAAATCTCAGGCAATTTGTACCGGCGCAACTAATAGTTACGCCAGGCAAAATGGGGACCGAAATGCATTGGCGCAACTAATAGTTGCGCCAGGTTTAACCTGGGGGACAGTGGGTCCTTATATACCCAAGTTAGTCCAAAAATCATTTCTTTTTTGTTTGACTTGGCCTCTTTGACTGGTTCCTTTTGCTCTTACATTTCCAAGGCGGGTCCATCACCATACATCGATTTTTATCTTCTCAAAAGATCCTTGTACATTCATAGACCCGCTTTCTAACCCTCCCTTACGTGGAGGGCCTGGAGCCAATTTACCCCCTTCGTTGGGCTTGGGGCCCAAACTTTTAACGGCCTAGTTCGGGAGCTTGAATGAGAGTGAGCTCGCTGACTTGGAGCGCCTTGGGCTTTCTCGCCTTTCTTCATTTCTAGAGGTTCCTCCATGGTGGGAACTCCTTTACGCTGCCGCTTCATTTTGGGATGTGAATTTCCATGTATTCCATTTTGGGAAGCGAGAGCTAACCCCAACCCTCGAGGAGCTATCCAAACTGTCTGGCCTAAAGCTTCACTAGGGTCTTGTATGAGTCACGCCTCAGCCGGGCTACTCCAAATCCATCCACCTTACTCTTGGTTTGAAGAAACTTGAGTATCAGAAAAGTCTCATTGGGGGGCCCACAAGGTGTTCGCTAAAATTCCTCAAAGAACCTTTCGGTGACAAAAGTCTCAGAAAATTGCTGATTAGGAACATATACAACGTGAAAGCTCTAGCACTCAGTCTCATCTCTCAAATCCTCTTTCTTACCGGGGGGTGTTGTTTCTTCTTAGTGTGCTTGATTTATGTGTGTTTTGAAAACAGATTTATAGTTGCCAAATTATAGTGGCTCTAGACTATATAAGAAATTAAAGAAATATCAGCACAGTTAGAAGAGAATTAGCCTGCAAGATCAGGGCCAATTGTAGCAAGTTTTAAAAGTAAGTGAGTGAAAGATCGTCCACAGAGAATTTGTCTAAAATGTAAGATAAACCTCCAGATCTGAGCTACCAGATCTGGCTTCTTATCCTATCTAGATTATTGATGAGAGGTTTGAATTTGTCACGTTTAACTAACTAAAAACAAAGAAAACTTTAACTAAATGATCCAGATCCGAGTTGGGGGAATGATTGAAACAAAGATGGAGAAGTAATATCTAAATCTGATTTGGTCTTTGAAAGCTAATGAGAATAACTGCAACTTATCAGAGGTGATCCAATCTTCATCTGGCTACAAGCACAGATGTAAGAGAGATAAATCTAATTCAAGGATTAGATTTATACTTATGGCTATGGTCTGTCCACTTTAATGGCCACAAACCATCCAATAGTCTTCAATCCAAATCCTTAATTCAGAACAAGAACATCACTACAAATGCTGTAAGATACTAGGTTACCAACACTAATTCTCACAGGATTAATGAATCAAGGGAAATCGCATGCAAAACAATGAATCTAAAGGAGTCTAATGTACTGAAGAGATCAGAGGGAACCCTTGACATGAGTCCAATGGGGAATGCATAGCTTACAGCAACCTTTTAAAATTCATTCTTACAATTACAAAGCACGGCTTAACCGCTCTCGGACTTGCAGTCTTGGACGCAAACTCTTCTTTGCGTTACAGTAGTTTCTCACAACTCAATTGAAAATACAGAGAAGGATATTACACAGATTGCAAACAAGCTGTCTGGCTGGGAAATGGGGGATTTAGAAATGAAACTCAAAATCTGGATGCTCCAATTGGGCAAATGCTTCGTCTATTTATAGCTTTCCCCAGGTCCAGCTCAGATGTGTATCAACAATCAGAGGTTCTCAGATCTGTATTGACCAATGGTAGTTGAGCACGGGGATCCAGATCTGTTCTAGCCAATCAGAATTCCTTGATCTGGTTTAGCCAATCGGGTGAAAAGGGCATCAATTCTGTTATGCATTTTGAAAGTTTGTTAGAGTTTCTAGAAGTTCCCGCCAAGTTATTCCCTCTCTAGGTGCTCACGTGGGGTGGAATATTCCTTCGCTTCATGCTTAGAACCCTCTGGAATGTCTCTAGGTTTTAAAACGCATTGGGACGCGTGCAACAGATTACTGAATTGCCCTTATTAAAGCTACGAATCTTCAAAATACCTTTTCGCAGAGCTTAGGGGCCTTTTCGCAAAGTGCTGTGACTTCTGAAGCTCTTTTCGCAATGTTCAATCTTCTTTTCGAAGAGTTCAGATGCTCTTCGAAAGCTAAGCCTGGAGCTTTAGTCCTTTTCGCAGAGTTCAATCTTCTTTTCGAAGAGTTCAGATGCTCTTCGAAAGCTAAGCCTGGAGCTTTAGTCCTTTTGGCAGAGTTCCATGTTCTTTACGAAAAGTACAGGTTCTTTGCGAAAAGAACTCTGTAGTGCATTTCTCTGTTCGAATTGTTCCCTGCTTCTCTTACAGGTCTTTGCCTCTTCAATTTAGATCTTTCAGCAGCTGATGAGGTTGTTTCTTTACTTCCTTCCTTTGGATTGACATGGATTGTCATCTTTTTGGGACTTTTAAGCTGGTTTTATGGTTAAGCCTATCTTTCTTGTTAGCTGCAACATAGGCACTTAAAACACTTATTTAGTTTTCTCAAAAGTCTATCAAGACTTAAGTTTAGGGGTGAAAAATAGTATTTTTCACTTGTCAACACACCCCCAAACCTAAGCTTTGCTAGTCCCTGAGCAAATAAAAAGAAAAAGAAAAACAAACAAAGTAAAGAGCCACTTTTGTAGGGAGCACAGTTGCATTTAGCATATGCAACAAGCCTTTTAAACCCCTAGGTGATCCCTAGTGGAGGAGTGAAGTCTCCTGAGGGTTTTCAGTGAAGGTACCCACAAACTTCTTCAATAAGTTAGTTAAAATCACTGCAGTTCTGTTGCAGCCACTCTCCTCAATTGATTATTCACACCTGTATCAGTTATTTTGTAAGAAGGTTTTTTTTCAAGAAAGATATCAGTTTAAAACTAAAATTCTGCAGTAATTCTTGTTACTATTCAGTCGATTTATGTCAGAGGCCATTTACAAGGAAAATTAACAATCAGCAAGCCTTTGATTTAGGAATCCAGCTTTGACGTTGCCCTAATCAGTTGATTTTTAAACCCAATTCTCACCAGGTTTTTCACTCAAAAACAAATGAGAGGGTTATACTATTTCACACAGCTCAAGAGCAATTACAGTCCTCAAATAGGACTGTAAGCAGGAGCATAGGCATTGCTTTTAGTTATAAAATTACTGCTCCTTTCACCATAGACTACACAAATTCTTATCTCCATGTGATAGCTCAATCCATCATTGATCAGTAAGGACTTTTACTTGGGTTTGATTGTGGCTGATGAAAGGGTTGGAATGGTGTTCATATTTGAGAAGTCAGTCAAGGTCAGGAGGTTATATACAAACCCACTTTTCTTCAGCATAGTTTCATCTTCTTCTTTTGAATTTCCAGAGCCAAAGTGGCCTTCTTTTTCTCTTTCTTTTTCAAACTTCTAATGAAAATGCCTTCTTTCTTTTGTTTTGCTCAAATATTTTTCTTTTCTTTTTCGAATTAGCACTGATTGCATGCCACATTCCCTCTGCTGTTTCATCATTGCCTTCAACTTTTACCCTTCTTTTACTATTAAATTGTTACTCAACTCTCCTTCTCTCAGCTTTCTTCCCTTTCTCTTTTGACTTCTCGGGGTAGGGTTAGGCTAAATGAAATTGATGAGGTTTATTGGATGAGATTTCAAAGGATTCATTGATTTACTCTGACTCAACGTGTGTATCAAGGCGATTTCAAAGGTGGGGCTTTGTAAGGTTCAAACTGTCCAAAAGGAGGCCTTACATCATGTCTTTAATATCATGAGTGCTATCAAAATATTTCAATTTGGATATGTGTAACTTCTAGTGCCAGTACGCAGATTCACACAGTCTCAAGAGCAGAAAAGATTGCCACAACATACCTCCAAAGAATATATTTCAGGCCCAATCCTCACTATGTGTGGTTTTTATCAACTTCTTGAGGTATATCTTCACTGTTTTCCTTCATTTTAGATTTACTAAAACATCAATTTTCTTTTGGAAATTTCCTGACATTTACTTCATGAGAGTCTTTTAAGAATTACATAAGAAAGTAATTTTAAAGAGTTTTTTAACTTCTTAAAATATTTCAAAACAACAGGTGTGAAAAATTATATAAAAAAAAAATTGTTGATCCAAAACTGTATTGATGTTAACTCCTTTATTGTTTATTGCTATTTCTGTCACACCCTCAAACCAAAGGGTAGCAGGGTCCACACTGGTCCAAAAATAGAGGAGAAATATATGCAGGAAAAGGAAAACAGCAAAAGTAATGATGGCAAGAAGACAGACAGAAATGCACAATAGTATACAAAACAGAATTTTCTATTGCAACTGTATAACACAAAAAGTACAATGAGAGCTAATAACTAGGGTCAAAATCTGTATCATAGGTTGGTTCAGGTGGCTCCGAACTGGAGTCACTGTTAGAATCAGAGTTAGAGTCAGTGTTGGAGTCTGAACTGGATTGAGCTTTCTCTTGAATAGTGTTTTTCAGCTCAGTATACTCCTCAGATTTGATCTTTTTGGTGAGGCCAAGGTGTTTGCTGAGGCTAGTGGTCTTCAATTTTTCTTGGTCCAGTTGGGCTTGCAAAATGGACACCTTGTGTTGCTCAGACCTGACCAGCTGAAATGTTTGGCTCATCAGGTCCCTCATTTTATCTCTCTCAAATTTCATAAAGAATTCTAACTTTCGGATCTGGTTTTGATAAGGGGTACGGATGTAAGCTTGCAAATCAACTAGCCCCTTTTGAACATCTCTGCGGACATAAGGGTTAGTTTCCATGGCTTTGATGAGGGTGGCATATCGGGGAAGGGGAATGGAATGGTAGGGGACTAAAGGGGGCCCAGCTGGGGGAGGGGGGGAAGAAGTGGCTAGAAGGGGGACAACAGGGTCTGTCTGAGTGGCTTGCTCAGAGAAAATGGGGAGTGGTGGAGGGGATGGAAGATCAACCAATAGTACTTCGGGATCCATTTGAGTGGCCTGATAAGAGAATTTAGGTACAGGGGTAATGGTGGTTGTTTGGGTTGTGGAAGCTAAGGTATGGAGCAGTTCCATGGCTACAGACTGATTGTCTGTGTTGATTTGAAGTTGGGCTTGGATGGACTGGAGGTAGGTAAGGATTTGGGTAATGGATGCAGGTGTGGGAGAGGTTGGCATAGTAGAAACTGGGACAACTGAGGTGGAGGGTGGAGGTGCAATGGCTGTAAAGGGAGAGGTTGGAACGTGGGTGAAGGGAGGAGGAGCAGGTATATGGGAGGGGTCCAGTTCCATGGTTTCAAAAATAGAACCCATAAAAGAAGAGTAGGCCTCTGTAGTGAAGGGCTCCGGGTCAGGTGTAGGGGAGGCCTCAGGTGTGTGGGCTGATGGAGCAGGGGAATGAGAGGGGCTTTGGAGCAGAGGAGTGCAAGGAGATGGGGCAACCAACTCTGCAGCTAACTCTTCTAAAACCTGGGCATTGGAGGGTGAAATTGGTGGTGTGAGAATGGTTGGTGTAGAGGGGGAGTCCAAAATTGGAATGATGGGAAGTATGGGAGACGGGACAGCTGGGATAGGTAAAATGTCAAGGGCTGGAGTAGGGGAGTAGGGTGCAAGGGCGACTTCCTCCAAAGTATGTGCAGCTGAAGAGCTGATTACCAAAGGGAGGGAGGTTTCAGCTATAAGGGGTGCAGCTAAAGAGCTGGTCACCACAGGGACTGGCAGAGTTGGTTCTGACAAAGTTGGATCTGGTAACATGGCAGGGGCAGGCTCATTTGCATGCTCAAATTCAGCTTCAGGGGTGGGTTCTGGCTCACTCACAATTGCAGGGATGGTTTCAATTTCAGGTTCAGCTGCAGGGGTGGTTTCAATTTGTGTTCGGTGAGGGTGGGTTCGGCTCACTCACCTGGCGAGTTGCAGTGCGAACAGGGGCATGTGCAGGTTCACCTGCCTCTCTCATCCTTCTCATCATAGCCTGGCTTGTAGTCCAAGCCTTTTTTCCAAAATTGTGTGGTGTAATGACTTCAAATGGCTCCTCACTATCAATGCCAAATTTGGCTCTGAGGAGGGCTGTGATCAATCTTCCAAATGGTAGGCTAGCTATCTTCTGCTCTTTCTTTAGCTTGGTACTGACATCAGCCATGGCTTCAAATATTAACATAGGGGCATTGAAAAATTGCCCCTTGGAAAAATGAAAGAGGGCCTCTAAAATTGGTGATCTCCTCTCTTGGCTGTGCCCAGTGACATAAAAGCTACCCCTTAAAATGGAATCCATCAATAGAAATTGGGGGGCAAGGTCTCTTCTCATGATGGACTGCCCAGTGCCCACAATACCTTGAGTTAGATGGGCAGCCATCTCTCTAAAAGAGGCAATTTCGGGAGCAGCCAAAGGACCAGAGGGATCAAATTGGAATGGTATCCCTAAAGCATTCCCTATGTCTTCAAATGTCACAGTAAGATCGCAATCATCAATAAAAATGACAAGGGTAGGGACATCAGCATCTTTTTCAGTGACCTTGACTAGGTTTTGGTACCATAACTTCACCATTCTTGGGTAAATTCTTTCTGGCAAGGGGGTAAGGATATTGCTTAGTGAAGCCTCTCTAAGGTATCTTAAGGATGGAAAACACTCTGGTTTGGTGACGAAAAAAGTTTCGTCAACCATTAGCTCGGGTATTAGCTTCTGAGCTTCAATGAAGGGATTTGGTAGGACCAAATGAATGGGCAGAGGAGTAAGCTTAGGCTCAGGGCTAGCAGCAGCAGGAGTGGGTTCCTCATGTCTAATTTTCTTTCCTTTTTCCACCCTGTCTGCTTTATCCATTGAAATTTTCCGTTTAGCTGAAGTTTTGGCTTTTCCCTTTGCTTTTGGGGTCGATTTGCTCACCTTCTTAGCAGAGGATTTGGGGAACATTGCAACCAATGATTTCTTTGCTTTTCCCATCCTAAATTGATGTATAAAAATGCCCAAAAATAGATGCTAACACAGAACAAATTACTAAATGATAACCAGAGAGAATGGGTAAAGAAATACCGAGATCTAGGGTTTCTGTTTGAACGAGTTGTGTGCTTTTACAGAAATCCTCCAGATTATAAGCTGCAATCCTTCTCTGAAAATGCAGATGATCTAAACAATTAGTTACAAAAAGGGTAGTAGACTTGTTAAATTGTGCAAAGAAAGAACGAAGTAGGGTTTTAGTGAGAGGAGTCGCTCTGCAGAGAGAGTTTGAAATGAAACCCCACCGTCGAAAGGGTTTAAATATACTCAAGGTTAATATCGCAAAGTGCTTTTAAGTTTTCGAAAAGTTCCAAAAGAGACCTTTTTAAAATTGTGAATGGCATCAGTACCATTCGACAAGTTAACAGCTTCAGAAACATCATTTCGCAAAGGAATTAGCTTCAGAATTACCTTTACGAAAAGAGAAATGGCTTCAGCACTAACTATTCGAAACGAAAATATTTCCAGAAACAACTATTCGAAAAGCACATCTTTTCTTTCGAGCAGTTTATTACAGTCTTCAAATTCTATTCGAAAAGCAAATTGAACTTTGCGAAAAGAGAAATATTACTTTGCGACTTGACTTTGAGTATATTTAAACTCTGCGAAAAGTGATAAAAACAGAAACAGAGAAAATAAGCACAAACTATGATATACAAACATAATGTACAGTTTTTTACCATCAGATTTTTGGAGATTCGTGATGATAGATGGGCAGCACAGGTTCCTGGGTATTTTCAATGTATGGTTTGAGCCTCTGACCATTTACCTTTATAATTCTTCCATTACTTGGATCAATGATGTCAACAGCTCCTGAAGGGGCTGCCTTAATGACAGTGTAAGGCCCTTCCCATCTGGATCTCAGTTTTCCGGGGAAAAACTTGAGCTTTGAGTTAAATAACCATACCTTAGAACCAGCTGTGAACTCTTTTCTCAACAAATTTTTATCATGAAAAGTTTTGACTTTCTCTTTATACAATCTTGAATTTGTGTATGCATCCATTCGCAGTTCTTCTAACTCAGCAAGTTGTAATTTCCTGTGATTACCAGCAGTAGTTAAATCCATGTTCAATGTTTTAATGGCCCAAAAAGCTTTATATTCTAACTCTACTAGTAAATGGCATGCTTTGCCATAGACCAACCTAAATGGGGACATACCAATTGGGGTTTTATAGGTTGTCCTATATGCCCACAATGTATCATTCAGCTTAAAGGACCAATCTTTTCTGTCCTTCTTCACAGTTTTTTCCAAAATATGTTTGATTTCTCTATTGGAAATCTCCACTTATCCACTGGTTTGTGGATGATATAGAGTGGCTACTCTATGAGTTACAGAGTATTTTTTCAATAAAGTTTCAAAATGTCTATTACAAAAATGGCTTCCCCCATCACTGATAATGGCTCTGGGAAAACCAAACCTGGAAAAAATGTGTTCCTTAAGAAATTTCAGAACCACTTTGTGATCATTTGTTTTAGTGGCTGTGGCTTCAATCCATTTAGATACATAATCCACAGCTACTAAAATGAAATTATACCCATTGCAAGGAGGAAAGGGACCCATGAAGTCTATCCCCCACACATCAAACAATTCAACTACCAAAATAGGCTATAAAGGCATTGAGTTTCTCTTGGGTGTAGATTCTTTTGGAAGATGACGTCTAGAAGCCACATATGCGGCGGTAGTTGTGATCGAGTAATAGATTGTCTCGAAGCGGACATGCCGCCCGTGATATCAGAAATGATCGTTGGGAAATCGACGTTCTCAGAAAAAGGTGGTAGGATAAGTGGGCTAGGGGTGTAGATGTGGGGACATTTCATGACCAATGAAATTTTGGCACATCTAAAGATTAGCTCATTACCATCGATTGTGATGAGGATAGCGTCCTTGTCCACGTTCAAGTTTAGGGTTTGATAAAATAACTTCACAAGCCTCGGGTAATAACAATCCCCGAACGGCGTAAGCAGGGTCTTAAGATTGTTGTTGGTGAGGAAGTCCGATGTCCATTGGGTGGACGTCGGATCCCCGAAACAGTAGGGATGTATATCCCATTCGATTTAAAAAATTTTGGCCCCCCACCAATCATCTAGTGTGATCGGAGTGGAGGATGGGTTTGGTGATGGTTGTGAAGTTTGCGGCACTTTGTTGCGCGCCGACGGCGACCGAATCGCCATCCGCTTCTTAGGTTGTGGATTTGGGCTTGAAGCCATTAGGTATCTAAAGAGCTTAAAAAAAAAATTTGGGAATGGGTAGATTTTACCTAGAAGAATATTCTTAACGGATCGGATTGTCTAATTCTGGCTCGAATCAGACGGAAAGGATTGAAGATGACAAGCCCTAAACCCCTCGCTCGGCTCCACTCCCCTCGCTTGAAGATGAAATGGCGTTTTGTTTTTCCGTCAGCTATATATAGTCCCTCCTCGCTCGAGCGATCGTTAGTTATCGCTCGAGCCAGCCTAGGATGCTTTCTTTTATATATTATGGCCTCGCTCGAGCAGTTGTAGTTTCTCGCTCGAGCGGTCAAAATGCCTCGCTCGAGCGGGGAATAGCTATCGCTCGAGCGAGAGGAAGTCGTGATTTTATGTGGTTCGCTCGAGCGAACATAAGTGGTCGCTCGAGCGAGACCAGAAACATTTTTTTCTGGTACCCCTTTTTGCTCGTTTTCGGTTTCTAATCTCATTACTAGTTTTATTATATAAAAAGTTCAACGAAAAGTGGTTCAATCATTGCTTGGAGTCAATATACATATAGACTTCATACTACCCGCAATCACATATTCTCAATTGAATAAAACTATTCAGTTGGCAATTTCGAACAATTTGGGATATTGTTCTCTAACATCCGCCTCAGGTTCCCATGTTGCTTCTTCGACCGGATGGTTCTTCCATCGGACAAACACTAAGGGAATAACTTTTGTTCGCAACACATGTTCCTTTCGATCTAAAATTTCCACCGGCTCTTCAATCATGGTCATATCTTCATGCATTTCGAATGATTGGCCGCTCAGCACGTGATCAGGGTCATTGAGATATTTCCTGAGCATCGACACGTGGAATACATTGTGTACCTGATCAAACAATGGTGGCAATCCAATGCGGTAGGCTACTTCTCCTACTCGACCCAAAACTTCAAACGGTCCAAGATAGCGGGGACTTAGCTTCCCTCTCTTTCCAAATCTCATCACCCCCTTCATCGGTGATACTTTCACGAACACATGTTCACCCACCTTAAAGTCTACACTCGTCCGCTTGATGTCAGCATAGCTTTTCTGTCTGCTTTGAGCCGCCTTTAGTCTTCCCCTGATCATGCGGACAATAGCCGCGTTATCTTCAAGTAGCTCGGGTCCCAAAACAAATTTCTCGCCAATTTCCTCCCAATTGATTGGCGATTTGCATCGTCTTCCGTACAAGGCTTCATACGGTGCCATTCCGATGCTCGTCTGGAAACCCGAATTTTGGCTATCATCTCCCTATATTCTGACGAGATGATAGCCAGAAATAGAAAGAAAGGCTTTGATACCAACTGTGACAACCCGAATTTTGACACCCTGAAATCCGTGCCATCAGCACGACCCTCAAGGTTGTGCCCTGGGTTCTTTACAAAACATTGGCATATACAAGCCAAAATTGTAATTAAGGTGCACGTAGCTACTCTAAACAAATTCTCATATAAAAATAATCATGTATCGAAAGGCAGTCCTTGTCCCATGCCAATTCATGGGCATAAGAACTTACCCAAACCATTGGTGATAATTGTTCATCCTAGACGTTTTATCAAAAGAAACGGTATTTAAATACATTCAAAATAAAGAGGCTTGACATACCATGCCGTACCTAATACTCTCAACTCACTCTCAAAGTATGCAGTGGGTTTCCTAGAAGAATTCCTCAGGAGGAGGTTCTGACTCTTCCGTGGGCACGAAATCCGAATCCCTCGGATCAGTGTCTCTAGAAGTCTCTACTGCCGCTAGTCCTGGACCTGCGACGTATAGTCTAAGGGGGGTGAGCTACATCCTAGCTCCGTAGGGAAACAAAAAGAACATATAGATTAAGCTTCACACATATATCAGCAGTTTAAAAAGCATAATTTATCGAGTAACACTTATGGAAAACAATTGAAATATCTAGAATAAAATATAATGATTTCGACTGTTACTCTGCATGGTTTTGTTTAATCTCCTTACTGGTTTAGTTGTGAATTTGGCCTAATCACTTAAATCTTAACTTAAGTAGTCCCCGAGCAATATAGCATCGAGCCCCGATGGAATACCCGCCATCGTCGTCTAACTAGATAGTTGTTATATGTATTCCCTGGGAATACTGCCCAAGCCCCTTTCTCATAGGTGGCGGGGTCTATTCTTAGATCTACATCCCTGGGATGTGCTATGAAAGTACGGATTTGCCGCCGTACCGCTCACGGATATCCTGCCGAGTCAGTCGTGGGTATCCCGCCACGTCGGTGGGGTATTCTAATCAAACCTTAAATAATAAAAATATCAAATGTGCTCTACATATAGTTATTCACCGTGATTGTGCTAATTATATTGCATCAGGCCTTATCACATTACTTCCGTTTCACTGTTAGTTTTCATCTGCATCCCTGGGATGCCCCTGATTTCCATCGCATCCTTTAGATGTTAACTTTATAATTTTTCGTCCCCTGGGGACCTCAAGACTATCACGTTTGAAACTCACTCACACACCCTTTTTCATAATGATCATGCAGTATTTGACTATTTAAATGGATTACACTATATATATGAATTTGACGGAATAATGCACATGTTTCAAGAATATTCCCTACCTCGACGAATTTTAAAGCATGCCTTTTCGTAGAGGTTTACACTTCACGATCATGCGTCAAACCTACATTTCAATGTAGCATATGCTTAGAAAGGTTACTAGAATCATTGGGGTGCACAACCCCATGTTTCTTATACCCATAATTCCAAGAACTGAGTGGTCACCGGACCTCGCTCGAGCGGTCACTTGACCTCTCTCGAGCGGTCACCTGACCTCGCTCGAGCGGTTAAATCGAGCCACTGAAGAATTACTGGGGACCTCACTCGAGCGAGCTTCCCTCTAGTTTTGGGGACCACTCGAGCGAGCCTAGAGCTATATTTTTCCTATTCAACCTCGCTCGAGCGAGCCCTTTAAACCGCTCGAGCGAGGAGCGATGATTTTTGCTCCTCAATCAGATCGAGAACACAATTTCTCTCTTCCTTCAAACCTTAACATCATTAAAAACATTCAACCAACCTTCTTCCTATTATTTAAAACATGCCTAAGCATCTATCATGCCTTTAACATACCTCCGACGATGAGTCTCGCGCAAGTTTGATTTAAGATTCGAAATTCTACTAGGCTAACAGGCCTCCAAGGTTCCTCCTCCACCCTTTTCTCCAACTCTTCTGCCGATTTAAGTCCCAACAAAACCCTAATTCTTTACTAGGCTCTTCTTTTCTTTCTCTCTATATTCTCCTTCTCTCTATTTGGGTTAGAATAGAGTTACGCAAGGGCTCTTCTCTCCTCTCTCTTTCACTTATATACTTATAAGTTAGGGAAATACTAGTGTGTTTCCCACATACACACATAGTGTCTACGGTTTCATTTTGGTTTCCTTGTGAAACACATATACATGTATATAGTGCATGACGTGCACGTATCCCAAAAATTTGGGGTTGTGACAACATCGACCTCGATTATTTTATCATTTCTTTGCTCTAAAAACCTCCTAACTCCACTGAGTCCACTTGGCATGTTCTTACTCAGACGGCCCTCCCTGATGGCATCCTCACATCGGTTAGCATTTCTCACCAGATCAGCAAGGCTGGACTACATCTGGTACACCAAGAATTTTGAGATCACTAGCAGGGTATTCTTTGAGATCATCTCTATCTGCTCATCATTCGGTATTCTATTTCTGTCCTGAGCTTCCAGTGCTCTCAACGTCCCAAGTAGTCACTGAAGGTCTCGTTCTAGTTCTATTTTAAGCAGGCCAAGTCTGACTTTCGCAGCTCAATGTCTATGTTGTAGACATATTGTTCTTGAAAGAGGTGCGTCAGGTCCTTCCATGTTTTCATCATGGATGATTTTAAAGATGTGAACCATCTCAAAGTCGACCCGATCAGACTCTTCTGAAAGACTTTTATTAACAGTCTCTCATCCCCCCTGTATTGGCACATGTCCCCGCAATAGGAATTGAGGTGTGCAATAGGATTGCCCATGCCATTGTACTTGTCGAATACTGGCATTTTAAATTTGGGGGGCAAGGGGACCTCGGCGAACAGACATAAATCCGTAAAGTCTGGCATGGATTTCAGCACCACCCATCTTCTGTAATTGCTTCTGAATTTTATCCAACTATTCTTTCAGCTATTCCGACTCCTTAGACATGGGGGCTATCTTCTCAATTATTAACCTGAACTCACTTTGGGTTGCCAGGGGTGGGGTAATTACAGGTGGAGGATTGACATTGGTCACTGCCTCGGCATAGGCCCCACTATTTCTGATCTCGTCCTCCTCATACTGCTGGTCTACATAGGGTGCAGTAAGGATGAGATTTTCATGTTGATGTTGCCCAGGTTGGACGGTAATGACATGAGTGGGGGTGGGGTGAGCCCATTGGGGTGAGGAAAGGTTTGTTGGGTGATGGGATTTTGGTTTAGAGGTGGGGCCTGATGGGGCCATTGGGTATGGGGGAAGGTTTGGAGATGGCCATGGGAAAATTGGGTTTGGGGTATGGCATGGGTTTGACCTGGCTGTGAAGGTTGGGTGAAATGTTAGGGGTATTGTGGAAGGTTTAAGTGTGGGGTTTGGGTTTAGGTCATGAAGGCTTGGTCATTTTGGACTATGGGCCACTGATGGGTTTAGGCTAGGGGCCCTTCGTAGGTTTGGGCCATGGGCCCTGCGTAGGTTTGGGCCAAAGGGTCTTGGTGGGTTTGGGCCAATGGGCCTGGGTAGGTTTGGGGCAATGGCCTTGGTGGGTATGGGCCATGGGCTCTTTGTGAGTCTGACCCAATGGGGCCTTGGTGGGTCTGGGCCATGGGCGCTTGGTGGGCCTGGGCCATGGGCCCTCGATGGGTCTGGTCTAACGGTCCCTGGTGGGTCTGGACCATGGGCCCTTGGTGGGTCTGGGCCATGGGCCCTCGGTGGGTATGGCCTAATGGGCCCTGGTGGGTCTGGGCCATGGGGCCTTGGTGGGTTTGGGCCAATGGGCCTGGGTAGGATTGGGCCAATGGGCCTTGGTGGGTATGGGCCATGGGCCCTTGGTGGGTCTGACCCAATGGGCCTTGGTGGGTATGACTAAATGGGCCTTGGTGGGTCTGGGCCATGGGCCCTTGGTAGGTTTGGCCCAATGGGCCCTAGTGGGTATGGGCCATGGGCCCTGATGGGTTTGACCTAATGGGCCTTGGTGGATATGGGCCATGGGCCCTTGGTGGGTATGGGCCATGGGCCTTTGATGGGTTTGGCCCAATGGGCCTTGGTGTGTATAGGCCATGAGCCCTTGGTGGGTTTGGGCCATGGGCCTTTGATGGGTTTGGCCCAACGGGTCTTGATGGGTTTGGCCCAAGGGGTCTTGATAGGTCTGGGCCACGGGCCCTGGGTAGGTTTGGGTGGTGGGGTATTGGGTCATGGGGCCCTGGGATATGTGGGACGAGGGGGTTTGGGCCAATGGGCCTTAGGGCATGTGGGTAATGGGAGTTTGGATGGTGTGGATTATGGGGGGTTGATGGGGATCATTGAGGAGTGAGGCATGGAGATTGGCTAGGGTGTGAGATGGGTTTAGGGATGTGGGGTGTGAAGGAAGGGAGGTATTCTGAGAAGCCTTCCACATGGAGTAGGCTTGGAACATCTCCTCTATCATGGTCATGGAAGGAGGATTGGATGTGGGGGTTGGAGAGGGGAAATTGGGCATGGCCTCACTATGATTGGGCATAGCTATGGTAAGAGGTGCGATATGGGGTAGATTGGAGAGTAGAGGTGGGATATGGGGTAGATTGGAGAGTAGAGGTGGGGTAAAGGATGGGGAGGGATTAGGGATGTTTAGGGATGGTGGTTGGTGGGGTGTGGATGTTTGGAAGAAATCGGGCATGGCCCCGATAAAAATGGGCATGTCCCGGGTAGATGGGGAGATTTGTGGGGGGTTGGATAGGGAGGAATTGGTGTATGTGAATGTGGGTGGATCAGGCCTATAGGGGGAAGATGGGAAATGGGGCATGGATATGGATTGAGAGAATGGATTTTTGTGTGGATGTGGAAGGGGAATGGGTTGGACTTGGCATGGGTATGGTTTGGGCAAAAGATGGAGGATGGGGGGTTGAACTTTGGATATTTTGGGGGGTATCGGTTGCGAAAATGGGGGCGCCAAATGGGCCGATAACAGTAAAGTGGGGTTGGGTGAGGGGGATGGTGGAAAAACTTCCCCCAAATGGGAGTGGGTTGGAGAATGTGGCAGGGATGAGTCGGGATCGATGTAAGTTGGGTCCACTACCCACGATATTCTTTGGAAACGGGTTGGGTAAGGGTGCCTTGGATAAGGCCCAAAAATCCTCCTTCTTTCCCTACGGGACGGCGGAGGGCAAGATGATGCCGTTGTGCCTGCACCACAAACTATTATCTCTTTTGGGTTTTGATTTATATATATTTTTTGAATTCTTTCAAAAAGTTTTAAAAAACAAAGGTTCCGAGGCCTTGGAATTCCCTTTTCGGGTGGCCCTTGTACCTTAATTCAGGATCAGCAGCGACGATTTTTACTCACTTCGAAAGAATCGAAGGAGAACCTTTGATCTATTGAAGGCATGAAAATCGAGGCAAACAACCCGATCCCTTGGAATGAGCTAAAAAGAAGTTGCCCTTTTTTGACCGACGAAGGCATATTGGGCGTCGGAGATGGCGGGACTTAAACAAGGCACTAAGCGCACTGATCGGGGGACTCGGAAGGTGAAGAAGGCCACAGATTCGCGCTGGTGTGTTATTAAATAGACCTAGCGCAACTAATACATGCGCCCAGGTTGCAGGGCACTGTTTTTACACTGGCACAACTATTAGTTACGCCAAGGTAAAACCTGGATTTTAAAGCTAGCGCAACTATTAGTTACACCAGTTATAAATTCTAGTTTTTTGCACTGGCGCAACTAATACATGCGTCAGGCAAAAACTGATGCTCCAGAATGTATGACAGCAGCCACCAACATTCGAAATGAGTCTCTTTTTTTGGTTTTTGTGGAAGCTAGGCTTCCGAGAACTGAGGTATTTTTTGGTGATCGATTCTCTCCTCACAGCAGCAAAAGGGTTTGAGTCCGATATAACTCACTAGTGCGCTTCCCAAGGGTTTTAAGCTTTGGAATGGGATCCCACCCGATATACCTCTGGCGCAAGCGCCTTCTCAGAAACTAGGTGGGCTAGGACTTTTCTGGATCATCACCACTAAGGGCTGCCACCATACTAAGACCCGAGTGGTTGTATGCGTGCCTAAACCCAACCCTTTGAAAATCTACCTCGTAAAAAACAAATTGATTAAGCTCCCTAACTTGGTTCAATTTTAATTTTTTTTTCAAAGTTTTTCTCCTTTTTTTTGAAAGTTTTCTTTAGTTCAAAGACCGGGGGTGATGATCCTGTACCGCCACTACGGGCCAGCGTCCACTGTTAGGATATGAGTGTGCAAGTAGGCCCACCAATCGGCTAAGTGTTGGTGTATTTTAAGTTGCTTGCTACTAACTTATTGAAGACAGTGAATGAAAATGAAGGAAAGGTAGAGTGAGGATTACGGAACAGCAAGCTTAAAATATGCACAGTCCTGCAAGATATAGGGCCTGTTGTAGCAAGTTTAATAAGTAAGAGTTTGTCCCACAGGGAAGTTGATCTTAAGCTCTAAGGGAGCCATCTTTAGTAGGCCCTCCAGATCTGGCTACAGATCTGGCAATCCTATATGGAAGGTGATTTATGGTCACTATAGTCTAAATCCTATGGTAACTTAATGTCTAAACTACAGAAAGGGTTAAGAAAGAAGGAGT
This sequence comes from Chloranthus sessilifolius, assembly GCA_021018995.1. Classification (NCBI taxonomy): domain Eukaryota; kingdom Viridiplantae; phylum Streptophyta; class Magnoliopsida; order Chloranthales; family Chloranthaceae; genus Chloranthus; species Chloranthus sessilifolius. Next base: position 27,519,813 of record CM037587.1, on the reverse strand, counting down.
GAGAAAATAAATAAAAAAGGGTGAGAAGTATGTTATTAGGTACAGATCTGATGAGTCTTGTAACTCAGACTCAAATCTATTGCTATAGAAATCCTGTCCAATGGCTACATTATCACCAAAGAGGAGAAAGAATCCAACTCACCCCTGTGCCATGATCCAATCCCTTAAGGCTATAACCAGTCCACTTAAATGGTCACATACTATCCAATAGGGGAACCACAATCCAGAGATGGGTCAGAACAAGTTTATCATTGTTGGCACTACTTCGTCCAGGCTACAAGCTCAAGAATCCATAGGAACCTCATCCTCTAAAGTTCTGTGTGTTGGGCTAGGTCTACAAAGTGCACAAGCCTGGACACACAGGACCAGCAAGAGTTTGAGTACTAGCTTTTAAGCATGACTGTTCACTGCTTTAGAAAGACTGCAGTGATCCAGTCACAAGCCTACAATCTCTACAGCCAAATCAGATCTGCAATCTGATGGTGGATCTATACAAATATAGGGGAGTCTGTCTCTGCACAATCTCTCACAGGGCTACAAGAACAAGTGTAGAGAAGAAGAATCTGTTGTAGGTTTGTGGATTGGCTTCACCCTAGGGCTATAACCTGTCCACTTGAATGGTCACAGACTATCCACAGAGGCTATCCTCCTCACAAAGGTCTAAGACAGAACAAGGACATTACTGTCACCACCATGTTCACAAGGTTACCAGCTCAAGCTCCCATGGGGATTCAGATTTAGTGGATCCTGTGGTGGGGGAAGGCCTGCAATGTGCCTAACTTTGACACACAGGTCAATTAGATCTAAATAAAATAATAAAAACAATCCTCCATTGCTTACGGTACAACATAGCAATGGAGGATCTCAAGGCGGCAGCCTTGTACAGAACAACTTAACGTAAAAACATCATCCCATACATGCTATAAATCCTATTGCAAAACTCTATTACAATCTATACCGAATAATCATACAAAAGGCATAGCCAGCAAGTGTTGGACTATGGAGAGAAAGAAAAAAAGGAAAAAGAAAACCCCTAAACCCTAACGTTAGCCTACTGTAATTCTACAGTCAGTTTCAAGAAGAAGCACAAAAGTTGAGGAAAAATCCCCCTAAACCTGAGCTAGGTTTAGGCTTATATAGCAGTCGATTCTCTCTCTATTAGTGTTAGGAAAACCCTAATTTCATTAATACAATTGTAGCCTATTATTGTCCCTTGGATGCCTCGGGGCGTGTGCATGGAGATTGGAGCATTGGAGTGCGTGCCCTAATTGCTCGAAGTCCCCAGATTGCCCTTGCAGAAGTGGGGAGAAGTTTAGAACTCGATCCTCACTGGATAGAAAAGATTTCTAGATCTTGTCGCATGGTAGAATTGGCATCGCAGGGTTGAATTGACTTGAAGTTCATGCCGTAGCGGGGTTGGTGCTTTGATCATCGCGGGAATGCTTTGGGTGTCGCAGGATTGGTATCTTGCATTTGAATAGCGAGAATTGGCACGAGAATGGCGCGCACAATTCATTCCTTGTGAATCCTGCGGCGATCCTCGTGAAGAGAATAATATTCATTGGTTTCTGGATCGCGCGAGCAGTTCCTTGAAAGTGTGTGCCCCGCGACTACTACGCCACAACTGTGCGTGGGAGTGCCTGGAGATCTCTCTCTCTTTAGTGAACCGTGCGACGATTGAAGACTCCTTGAGCTGCGCGAAACTGTGCGAGCACTTAAGGCTGAGTCTCACAAGGACCTCGTGAAGTCTGCTTTTCAATTCTTTCTGGCACCAAATCACGCGAGAATGGTGCGAAGACTGCGCGACTAGTTTGTGCCGTCTTCAGAAGCCCGCGACGACTGCGCAAAGGCATTATCTCTGGTTCAATTGAACCCTGCGACATCTGCGCGAGGCATTCTTCTTGGTCTGTTTCTGATTTGTTGTGCCTATGCTGCAGCCAACTCTCTGTCTGGGTTCTATCTTCACATTTCTGAGGGGCCTCTGGGTCAACAGTGAGCTCCTTGGCATAGTTAGAGGGTTATTTGCAGCTGCTGCTTATTACCTATAGAATAGACTCAAAACACATTTATTAAATGATTAAGGGTCTAACAGAGATTATGTTAAGGGGTGAAAAGTGGTACTTTTCAGGTCTTAACACTAAGACACTTTAAATGACTGAAAATTAAATGAATTAAAAGACAATGCTCAAGTAGGCTCGCCGATCGGCTAAGGCACCAAAATGATGAAAATATAGGGAAAAAATAAAGACAATGCACAAGTAAGCCCGCCGATCGGCTAAGGCATGTAAATGACGGAAAAGTAGGGGTGAGTAAAACAAAAATAAAATAAAATAAATAATAAAAAAATAGCAAAATGGTTAGTAAAATAAAAATAAAAAGGCCAAATTTCAAGGAGAAGCTCTACAAGCTGTCCCCAGCAGAGCCGCCAATTGTGCAACCGTGAGATTTCTGACCATCCCGTCGCGGCGATGAGCTCGCTTGTAAAAAAATATATAGAGTCGCCAACTGGAGCTTTCGGTGTCCCGGGAAACCTAGTTTATTTTTTATGAGCACCGAAGTGCTAAAACTATGACTTTGATTCTAGTCCACACCAAAGGCTCTTGGGTAGGGGCTTTGGTTATCGATCAGGAAGGTGTTAGGCACCCGATCAACCCACTTAAAGCGGTCTCTACTAATAACCAAAAATAAAATGAACTAAAAGAAGAGAAAATAGCTTCCTCTTGCCCAAAAGGGCTTAGAATCCTATTTGGGCCCCTTCGTCCCTACCGAAAAGTTGGTGGCGTAATGGCACAAATGGGAGGATTGAGGGAGCTAGAAAGAGATAGGAGAAGAAAGGAGAGAGCCGGAGCCCTTGGGCCCTTGTGGCATCGTAGGAGAGCCTTGCGTTGGCTTGCTTTTGATGATCTCCTGAAGGCTTGTATGGTGGAAATAGAAGTTCTAATCTCTAAGGCTTGCTAGCTAAGAGGTAGAGAAGGAAGGTAAATGGGTAGCATGTACCTAAACTAAGGGATCTAAGGTAGAAAATATCACTCAAAGGGGGTTTTGGAATTTTGGAATTTGTATGGGCAATGGTGCACCAAAGGGAGAAAGATCTTCTCACTTTAAGCTCTTTCTCTCTTAGGTAAAAATTCTCAACCTTTAAAGAAAGGGGTGGGAGGCTCTATTTATAGGAAAAGGGTGGATTAGGAGGCTACTTAAGAGATAAATGGGTTTAGCAATTAGGTAATCTCACATCTAAGGATTCCTAGGGTTTTTGGAGTCTTGAGATGTGTGGACGGATCCTCCAATGGTGGATGATGGGGTGAGGCCTTAAGCCACTTGAGGGGTTGCAAATAGGTGGTGAATGGGTGTAATAGAACTAGCAAAACGCACCTCAAAGGTCAAGGTGGTCAACAAGTCAAACCCCAATCACGATTTTTGGCGTAAAACCCCAGGGTTACTGTTCATATGCCTGGCGCAACTAATAGTTGCACCAGGCAAATGTACAGTAAAATAGTTTTAAACTGTGTCTGGAAGTTGGTTCGCGAGGGTGGGATCCACAATTAATACTAGCGCAACTTTTAGTTGTGTCAGGCTTAAATCCTAGGAGAAGTGACCTGGCACAACTAATAGTTGCACCAGGAAAAATTATCACTGGCGCAACTATTAGTTGCGCCAAATCCTCAGGGGGGCCCACCTGATTTTACTCTTTTATCCTTCGAGTTCGGATTGCCGTATCTTTTGATGTACAAATCCGATTGGGACGATTCTTAGACCGTTGGAAAGCTGACGCCCTCTACTTTTCAATGGTATGAGATTTGTTTATAGTGGATAGTCATAGCTAGTTTTGGTGCACCCCTCCTCATCCATAGCTTGATAGGGTTTGGTTTATGGTTCGGAATGGGTTAAGGGTCGAGATTGGTTTCTAATGGTTCGAGATAGGTTCCTATGGGTTTGGGGTGATTCTTAAGGATTCTAGGGTGGTTCCTAAGGGTTCCATCATGCCATTAAAAGCCCAGAAGTGTGCCTCTCTCGAAAGGTGTTTCGATCGAGCCTTGGGCCAAATTTGGGTGTCTAAAATATGGCATACGCTCCTTAGGTCTTAACGGTCCTTTCATCATCTTACCCTTGATGTGTATCATTCCCTCTCACACCAGCTTAGTAGTGTCGAACCAATGACCTCTATATGCCATGTACAACGCTTGTTGCACCCCCTCCACCCTCTCAGTGTCATGGCGCATGGGGTAGAGGCTGCACTTAATGATGGTGTCGAGCATCCACAAATGAGGAGGTAAGTCAACCCTCTGAATGGACTTTTTGGACCCTTTATTTCCCCTATTCATCTCGGTTCTAATTTCTTCAAAATCTATGGGCTGAGCAAATGGGTGCAAAAGGTTGGTCTCAGGTCCGTACACATTGTAACACTCCAAGGATCCAAGAATGTGGCATAGGGTTAAAAGATACTCATGACCATGGATTTTGGTCACAACAGTATCGGTCTCCTTCCCCATTTTCAAATTTTGGTAAAATAATCTAACCAACCTAGGGTAATAATAATCATGTAAAGGCTTCAAGAGGTTACCGAGGCCCGCATCAATGAGGTATTTTCAGGCCCATTTTGTCTCACCCGGATCCTCCAGATCCTCAAAAAGAGATTCATCTATGGTGTATTCATCTTCAAAATCCTTCGCAGCCCACCATTTAATTGGTTGCACTAAATGGCTGGGTTGAGGTGGTGGTGACGATTGGCGTGACGACGCCTCCGTCGAATACGATGACGAAGATGAAAGTCAAGGTGATGGCGGTGCTTGTGCTATGCTCGCACGCCATACAATAAGTTTAGAAGTCGTGAGCTTCGAAGCTTGTCGAGTTTTAGGCGGCATTCTAGGGTTTTGTACTAGAAATTTAAACCTAGGGCTTTAAAATACTCAAAATGTAATGAAAATTGCTAGATTTAGGGCTTACCGTGTGCAATTGATACGAATGTATAGGGTTTTGGTTCGATCTTGATCCCCAAAGCCTTCAAACCGTCACTGTTGTTGCCAGCCAAGGGGAGAAGAAAGGCGCCCAAAAATAATGAAAAAAATATATGCAAATTTGAATGCGGAAAATTTCCCCAAAACTCCTACTTATAAGGAAAAATCGATTAATTGATTTTAAAATTGATTAATTAGTTTTTACTATTCAAACCCTGCTGCCCAAAATTGATTAATCGATTTCAAAAATCAATTAGTCAATTTTCAAAATCGATTAATCGAATTTAATTCGATTAATCAAATTTGACTTCTAAATTTTTTTCCAAGTCCCTTAGCTCACTGAAGTGAGCCAGTCGTTCAATGAAATTTTTTTCGATTAATCAAAAATCAAAATCGATTAATCGATTTTTAAATCGATTAATGGGTTTTGACAGAAACCCCAAAATTTTTTATTTTTTTTTCTTCATTATTTTCCTCCTTTTTGTCACGTTCCCTATGGCTTTTAAGATAGTCACTTACTGACTTTCCTTCTTGCTTGACACAGTCAATTGCTACACCTATAAATCTATAATCAAGACTTGGCATCCATTAATTTCATGATATATACACATTCGTGGTAAACATGCTAGACTTCACAAAAGACCAGTTTAGAAGCAAAGATTTTCTTTTCATTTCCTTAATGATGTTGACATATACCTGCGGCCTTTCACTTATACACACATGTTAATTTTATAAAATAAATGCAATACTACAAGCATGCTCTCAGCTCTCCTCAAACAAGTTCAGATATCGTTCCCTCACATCCGGCTCGCGCTCCTAGGTAGCCTCTTTGGCCGGATGATTCCCCCACCTAACAAGCACTAAAGGGATAACCTTTATGCATAAAACTTGTTCCTTTTTGTCCAAAATTTGGTCTGCCTCTTCTATAATGGTCATGTCTTCATGCATCTCGATCGGCTGATCTCCCAAGATATGTGTAGGGTCATTTATATACTTTCGGAGCATGGATACATGAAATACGTTATGTACTCGATTAAACAAAGGATGTAATCCAATGCGATAAGCGACCTCACAGACTCGACCTAAAACCTCAAAAGGCCCAAGGTAACAGGGACTTAGCTTTCCCCTCTTCCGAAATCTAATAGTGCCTTTCATGGGTGATACCTTTACGAACACATGATCGCCAACAGCAAAGTCCACGCTCGTTCTTCTGATATCGGCGTGAGTCTTTTGCCTGCTCTTAGCCGATTTAAGTCTCTCTTATCATACAAACAATGATGGTATTATCTTCAAGTAACTCCGGCCCTAATACAAACTTGTCGCCGGTCTCTTCCCAATTGATAGGCGATCTACACTGTCTTCCATAGAGAGCTTCATAAGGCGCCATTCCAATGCTCACTTGAAAGCTATTGTTGTATACAAATTTGATCAATGGTAGATGTTGATCCCAAGATCCTTATAATTCAAGCATACATGCTCTGAGCATATCTTCTATTACCTTATTTACCCACTCTCTTTGCCCATCGGTCTACGGATGGAACGCCGAACTAAAGTCCAATCGAGTACCCATGCCTTCTTGAAACTTCCGTAAAAATTTAGAAGTATACAACAGGTCACGATCTGAAATGATGCTACTGGAAATTTCGTGTAATCGTACAATCTCCTTCATATACAACTTTGGGAGTCATCCTACCATGTACATCGTGTTGTAGGGTAAGAAGTGAGATGACTTGGTTAGTCGATTAACGACCACCCAAACAGCATTGTATCTCTTTGATGTACACAGTAACTCCACAATAAAATCCATGGAGATCAATTCCCATTTCCACTCTGGTATAGGTAGAGGTTGCAACAATCTAGCAGGTGTCTATGGTCTACTTTCACCTATTGACATGTCAAACACCTTGACACATACTCGGCAACATCTTACTTCAGACCTCTCCACCAATAACTCTTCCTCATGTCCTGATACATTTTGTTGCTGTCGGGGTGAATTGCATATCTAGATTTGTGAGCCTCATCCAAAATAGTTTATCGTATATCAACATCAACGGGAATGCAAAGGCTTCCCCTGAATAGCAAAGACCCATCTTCCTTCACTGAGAACTCCGGTTTGGTGCCCTCAACCACATCTTGGCGAATCTTGATTAATTTTAGGTCTTTCATCTGTAGCTCGTGAATATACTCAAAGATGTCGGTCTCATTGTGATGTTGGCCAAGAAAGCCCCTGTAGCTTGCACTTCGATATTTGCATCATATAATGAAAGATATTCAAACAACTTCTATCTATGGATCCCCATGATAAGATTAGCTAACTGAGCAGAACCCTTATGACTCAAGGCATCTGCCACAATGTTTGCCTTGCCTAGGTGGTATTATATTGAGCAATCATAGTCCTTGAGAAACTCCATCCATCTACGTTGCCTCATATTTAATTCTTTCTGTGTAAATAGGTACCTGAGGCTCTTATGGTTGGTGAATATCTAAAAGGTCTCACCATATAAATAATGTCTCCAAAATTTTAATGCAAATATGACCACTGCTAGCTTCAGGTCATGTGTCGGGTAGTTCTTCTCATGATCTTTCAGTTGCCTTGACCCATAAGTGATTACTTACTTATTCTTGTTGAGCACACAACCTAAGTCACTATGTGAAGCATCGCTATATATCGCAAACTCTCAACTGCCTGAAGGAATCGCTAGCACTGGAGCTGAAGTGAGTCTCTTCTTGAGTTCTTGAAAACTCTTTTCACACCATTCAGTCCACTCAAATCTCACATCCTTCCTTGTGAGTCTCGTAAGTGGTCTCGATATCTTCAAAAATCCTTCCACAAAACGTCTATAATACCCAGCTAGACCAAGAAAACTACGGATATTTGTTACAGTCTTTGGTTGCTCCCATTGTACCACTACTTCGATCTTAGCTGGATCTACTGTGCCACCGTCCTTTGAGACGACATGTCCCAAAAAGCTGACTTTCTCTAATCAAAATTCACACTTACTGAGCTTGGCATACAGTTGGTGTTCACGTAGAGTTTGTAGAATGATTCTCAAATGTTCTTTATGCTCCTATGACTTTGAATATATCAGAATGTCGTCGACTAGAAAAACAATTTAAGTGTCCAGGTGTGGTTTAAACAACTGATTCATTAAACCCATAAATGACACAGGTGCATTCATCAAACCAAATGGCATCACTAAAAACTTGTAATGTCTGTATCACGTCCTGAATGCCGTCTTTTAGATGTCCTCTGCCTTGACTCTCAGTTGATGGTATCCAAATCTTAGATCGATCTTTGAAAAATATCTCGCTCTCTACAGCTGATCAAATAAATCGTCTATCCGAGGCAAGGGATATCAATTCTTGATGGTCAGTTTGTTTAGCTGACGTCGATGCATCATCGCATCGACCCATCTTTCTTCTTTACAAACAAGACTGGTGCTCCCCAAGGAGACACACTAGGTCTTACAAACCCCTTATCCAAGAGCTCTTACAACTGCTCTTTCAACTCTTTCAACTAAGCAGGAGCCATTCAGTATGGTGCTTTAGAAACAGGCTCCGTTCCAGGTGCTAAGTAGATAGCAAACTCCACCTCTCTATTAGGAGGTAACCCTAGCAATTCCTCCAGAAAGACATCCTCAAACTCACGCGCGACCGCAATCTCTGAAATAATGTTCTTACCTTCCTTGTCTTCCTTCAAGAATGCCAAGTAACCACTGCATCCCTTCCTTATCAAACGCTCGGCTCTGATGGCGGACACAAATGGCACAAACTTCGCTCTCATCCCTACAAATCAAAATGATCTCCTCATGTTCGGTCTAAAGATAACAACCTTATTCCTAAAATTGACCATTGCACGATGAGCCGACAACCAATCCATGCCAAGAATTACATCGAATCCTTGCATATCCAACAAGACTAATTTCGCTGCCAATTCATAGTCGTCCCTATCGCTGATGGCTACTATCACTGATCTACAATCGATTCTCCAGTCGGAATAGATACAACAATGACAAAATCTAATGTCTCTGGGTTGACCTTTATCTTCTTAGCAAATTAAAGAGTAATAAATGAATGGGTAGACCCTGGGTCTATCAACACTCTAGCCACATACGCTACGTCACTTCCCTTTCCATACATTGGTAAGGTACCTATAACATACATGTATATATATGCCACATACTTACATATCAACGATCAATATATAAGGATAAGTCTATACTATTTCCTACATGGATGCATCTTCTCTATCTAAAACTTTGAATATTTGAAATTCTTAATTTAAAACAAAATCTCACCTTGGATAATTTCATTGACGTTCTATGCTTCCTGGGCAGTAACTGCATAGGCTCTTCCTTGCACAATCGGCTTCTTTGCTTGTATCGATCTCGGCATGGAAGTAGGAGCTGCTCTCACCTTATTCATCTTAGGGAAATCTTGGATCATGTGGCCTATCTTCCCACACTTGTAACAATCCCAAGTACCCCATCTACAATCAGCCATTTTATGAGACTTGCCACATTTGGCACAAGTCTCATTTGGTGTAGAAGAAGCTGCGCGTGAGAAACCCTATGTAACTGATACTCCGGTGGTGGAAGCAGGGTTCTCATATCTGATCGATCTCCCAGACGCAAGCACATGTAATCTCGAATAATTTGTCTGTTGCACCAGTCTGATATAATCAGTCTGAAACTGTTGTCTCTACATGGGTGCTATGAATCGAGGCTTTTTGACCACCAGCTCGTAGTTTCCCACTTTACTGTGATCCATCCTTCCTCTTCCCTATTGGTCTCTCCTTCTATATCGATCTTCATTATCTTCTTCTATTACTAGAGCCTTGCTCATAACCTCTCTGTACGTCTTCAATTCAAATGTCGCCACCTTTCCCTTGATGTATGGCCTCAAGTTGCGTTAAAGTCTCTTGGCCTTCATCAAGTCTATAACCACAAAATTAGGAGTAAAGCGAGCGAGCCTCATGAACTCCACTCCATATTCCCTTACTGGCTTCCTTCCCTACTAAAGTTGAAGAAACTTTACTTCCATCTGGTTATGCACTACTTTAGGGAAATATTATTTGTTGAATTCGGCCACAAATTCATCCCAGGTCCATGGCAAATCTAGGGTTTCTTGAGCTCTAGTCCTTGACACGAACTTCCACCATGGGCCTGCCTCCCCATCTAACATATAAGCTGCCCAACAGACACTTTCATCCTCGGTGCACATAAGTACACTGAACACCTTCTCCATCTCGCTTAACCAATTCTCTGCGTCCATTGGTTCTGCTTGACCTGAAAAGTTTGGAGGGTGCAGCCTCTGAAACTCCGTAAATGTAGAGGATAACAGCTGAGTAGTATCCACTGGGGAGTGGGTGGTGGCTGTTGCTGGTCATTGGCATTATGTGCTATCAAGGACGCCGCTTGCTGAGCCATGGTGTTTGCCATGGTTTTCATGGTGTGCATCATTCTCTGACGCTCTTCTCTTTCTTCATTTCTTTCTCTAATCCTATCTTGTTCTCTCTAATCTCTATCTTGATTTCCCTCTTGGTTTCTGTTCCCCTGACTACTACCTCATAGGGCATCGCTATTCCCCAACGGTACACTATTTGAAGCCAAGAAGAAACCGTATCTACTTCGTAAGTTTCTATCATAGCCGCCTCTCGACCGACCCCTCCCTCTAGAAGACATAACGCTTTGCACACGAAACTACAGTCTCATTAGTAGAAGGTCCTATGCTCTGACAAAAAAATCATGACTTGTCAGAAATTCTAAAAGAAAGTGTTTTGATACTAATTGTGACAACCCAGATTTTGGTACTCTGAAACTCGTGCCATCAGCACGACCCTCGAGGCCGTGCCCCAAGTTCTACTCAGAACATTTGGTATATCCACACAACTAGAAAGCAAAAACATGCATATGAAAACAAATTCTAAATTTAATCTGCATTTCTATACAATAAAGTTAAAACCTGTAGCCCAAAAGATAGTTCTAATCTCATGCCACTGCATGAGCAAAGAACCAACCCAAACCATCGGTGACAAAACAACAGTCACCCAGATGGTTTACCAAAAGAATGTCTTACAAAAGTTACATTTGTCTCAAAATAAGGCTGGACATACCAAGCTGTACAGCCACTCTCAGAAAACAATCAAAGTATGCTGAGGGTTTTCTAATAGAACTCCACAGGAGGGGGCTCCGACTCTTCCCCAGGCACCTAATCAGAGTGCTCCGGGTCTACTTCTCCCGAAGTAGCAGCAACAGCTAACACTGGACTTGTGACGTATAGTCGAAAGAGTGAGCAATATCATAGCTCAATAGGGAATTAACTGAATGAACATATAAGTCTATCTTACTCACATATATTCCATGACATAACGAAACATGATTTATCAATAAAAGACAGGTGGAAAACAGTTTAAGTTAATGAAAGCATGAACTGAATGCACATCTGTTACACTACATGTTTTCTCTTGTTGACTGAAAGCATGAACTAAATGATTGGTCTCAAAAACTTAAATCAAATAACTTAAATAATCCCAGAGCAATATAGCATCGAGCCCCAATGGAATACCCACCATCATTGTCCAATTAGACTATATTTCGTCATGTAATACGACCCAAGTCCCTTTCTCATAGGCGACGAGGCCCAAAACTCACGTACATCCCTGGGATGCCATACTGGCATACGGATATCCTGTCGTACTGGTTATGGATATCCTGTCGAGTTAGTCACGGGTATACCGCCGCGTCGGTGGGGTATTCTACAAACCTTAAATCAATTGTGCAAAAGTACTTATAGTTTTCACCGTGTAATCATTCTAAATATAGTATTTAAAGTTTGTTTAAGTCTCATTCAAATAACTTCACATCACTCGAATATTCACGTTTCCCATACATCCCTGGGATGTAACCTGCTCATATGCATTGGCCAAATGTCTGCATCACATTAACACCCCCTTGGGATTTCACATACTCATAAGCATACTTGTTTTACTTACTTAGTGTTCACACCCACCCACACACACTTCAATTCCATATGCTTAACTACTTGTCAAAAACACAAGCACATCTCTATGCTCTCAACACATGCCTACACATTTTCATATCACTACATACATGCTATCATAATCAAAGTACATGTTGAAAGTATTCCCTACCTCACGTGCTTTAACTCAGAGCATCAAGGTCCAAAGTAGCTCCCGTGTTCAATTCCAAATGCCCAAACCTAAGGTACACAAGGTCACACACAAAGCACCAAGAACGATGCAAAAAGGAAAGGTACAAGGCCTTCCCAAAACTCCAAAGTCCAAAATAGAATACACAGGGAAACTACCAAAATCGATTAATTGATCCCAATATCGATTAATTGAATTTCCAAAATTGATTAATCGAATTTTCAAAATTGAATAATCGGTTTTCCAAAACCCAACTTTTTCCAACCACTGCAAGTACCCAGTCGATTAATCGATTCCAAATCGATTAATCAAAAACCAAAAATCGATTAATCATATTTAATTTGATTAATCAATTTTGTGTCGTACTTTCCAAATTTGCCTTCTGACAATAATTGATTAATCGATTTTCAAAATTGATTAATCAATTTTGACAGAAAAACAACCCTTTTTGGTTGTGCATCTTGCTTTCACCCTTTTCTCAATCTTTCTTCTCTTCCCTCCTTTAATTTAATATTTATACATTAAATTAAAGCTCAAACTTCACACATATCCTAAATTAGTAAAGCCTTATGTAACATCTCTAAAATTTTGGCTTTGAACAGTGACCTCGGGATGTGTGCCCGATTGGTCGTAGGGTTGACCAAGTGGAAGTCAACACAATGACCATGGTTAAAGTAGGTTGATGTTAATAAGCACGTATGTGTAGCGTAGAATCTTGTTAGAGATAGTGTACACCTATCTTTGGTGTATGTGCCTTACACCAAAGCATGAAGGGTTAAAAGGAGGCAAATAACTTAAAAGAAGTTATTGCTTTTGTTTAGGTTGGTGTAGAGAGTTAAGAAGAGAGAGAGTAAGAAGGAATAAATGCAAGGGAGTTAATGTGGATGTCGAATTGAAGGCGGGCTTGAGCAATTACTCCGGAGACGACGCATAGATGTTCGTTGAAGTTGGAGCTAGGAATCCTAGGCAATGACCCAAGCCTTTGGATCAATCAAGGATTGATTTGAAGTGAGTTTTTGTTAGATTTAAGTGGATATGTTGTGTTGCCTAAATTCAGTTAATTAATGTTAAAATGATGAATTAAAGAAGTAGAAATGAATGAGAAATGGTAAGAAAGAAAATTGGAAGAAATGCTCGCAAAGGGCTGAATTTTTTACCAAATCGATTGATCGATTTTTATCAGAAGTAAGCTGGGCAAAAATGCCCGAAACCGATTGATCGATTTAAAATTGATCAATCGATTTTGGGTTTTGATTAATCGATTTAAAATCGATTAATCGTCTGAGCACTCCTAGTGGCTGGAAAATCAAGAGCCTGGGAAAATCGATTGATCGATTTGAGAATCGATCAATCGATTTTGAAATTTTGATTAATCAATTTGGGATCGATTAATCGATTTTTGGAATTCGATTGATCGATTTTAGAGACTGATCAATCGATTTGAGTAGTTTTTGTTGACTTCTGTTATGGACTTTGGGGTTCTAGGAGGGTCTTGAACCTTTTTTTATGCATCTTTCTTGATGCGTTGTTTATGCTATGATGTACCATAGGTTATACAAGTGAGTGCAAGCATGGGAAATGCATTGAACCTTGACGCTTGAAAATTTATATGCGTGAGGTAGGGAACGCCTTGAACATGCCTTTTAATAATAAGAGCATGTATATAGTGATATAGAAATAAATACTTATGCATCGAAAATGTGAATCTTAAGTGTGTGCGTGTGTGAACACTAAATAAGGAAATGAGTATGTGACGTCCCAAGGGGATGTGAATGTGATAAGGGCATCTGTGTGATGCATTGAGTTTGACATCCCAGGGATGTATGTGAAAATGTAAAGCAAAGAGAATGGGAATTGATAAGGCCTAATCTACTATAATTAGCACAATCACACGGTGAATAACTATTTGTAGTGCACTTTTGATATTTAAGGTTTGGATAATACCCCACCGACGTGGCGGGATACCCACGACTGACTCGGCAGGATATCCATGATCGGTACAGCTGCCAATCCGTATATCAGTTGGACATCCCAGGGATGTATGTATAAGAATTAAATCCCTTCGCCTACGAGAAAGGGACTTGGGTAGTATTGAATGAATGAAAAAGGATAATAAAAATAGTCTGATTAGACAACGATAGAGGGTATTCCATCGGCGCCCTATGCTATAGTAAATTGGGGAATATTTAAGTTATGATTTAAGTCTTTGGCCAAATCATTATCTTATATGAGCAAGTTGAGAATAAATGAATACATATAAAGTAACAGTAACACCCAGTGCATCTTTTCAGTCATCTAAAATATTTTTCCAGTTAATTCATTGATACATCATATTGCTAAATATCATAGAATATATGTGAGAGATTAACTTATATGTTCATTCAGTTATTTCCCTATTGAGTTATGATGTAGCTCACTCTTTAGACTATACGTCACAGGTCTGGTACTTGCGGCTATTGCTGCATTAGGAGACGTAGATTCGAGGGATTCGGATTACGTGCCTGGGGAGGATATAGAGCCCCTCCTGAGGACTTCTTCTAGAGGACCCTTGCGTACTTGATTGATTATTTTGAGAGCTTACTGTACGGCTTGGTATGTCAAGCCCTTTTTGAGAAAATGTAATTAAACAATAATATATTCTTTTGGCGAACCATCTAGGGTGATTGTTGTGTTGTCACTGATGGTTCAGGTGGGTTTTTTAACTCATGCGTTGGCATGAGACTAGAACCATCTTTTGTGTTATTCATTTTGATGGTTATATATATAGAACTGAAGATTTAGTTTGATTCAGTTCTTATACTTTATTTTGCTTTATTATTTTTTGGTTATACCAATGTTCCATGTAGGCATATGGGGCACGACCTCGAGGGTCGTGATGATGGCACGAGTTTTGGAGAGCCAAAATTTAGGCTATCATGGTTGGTATCAAAGTAGTTTCTTTTAGAAATTCTAACAATTCTTTATTTTGTCAGAGGATAAGGACCTCTACTAATAAAACTTTGGTTTCATGTGCAGACCGTAATGTCTTCTAGAGGAAGAGGACGACCTTAGGGCGGTCATGAGAGAAACTTGAAAAGTGGAGACGGTTTCATCTCGGCTACGAATAGAGTACCAATGGAGAATAGAGAGGCCCCAGGGAGTAGTGGCCAGGCAGAAAATCAGGATAGAGATCGTCAAGAGAGCGATCAGAGAGAACAGGAAAGAGTAAGAAATGAGGAGAGAGAAGAGCGTCAGTGGATGATTCACACTATGGAAACCATGGCAAATGCCATGGCTCAACAAGCAGTGTCCTTGGTGGCTTACAATGTCAGTGACCAGCATCAGCCACCTACACCTCCAGTAGGTCCTATACAGCCAGTGCCCTCAGCATTTATAGAGTTTTGGATGATGCGTCCTCCTAGCTTTTCATGGCAAGCAAAGCCAATGGATGCGAAGAATTGGCTGAGAAAAATAGAGATAGTATTTAGCGCGCTTACATGCATGGAAGATGAGAGTTTCCGTTGGGTAGCTTACATGCTAGATGGGGAGGCAGGCCCTTGGTGGAAGTCCATTTCTAGGACTAGGGCTCAGGAGACCCCAGGATTGCCCTGAACGTGGGATTAGTTTGTTAAAGAATTTAATAAATAGTACTTCCCTGAAGTTATACGAAATCAGATGGAAGTAAAAATTTTATAGCTCGAGCAGGGAAGAATGTCAGTTAGAGAGTATGGGGCTGAGTTTATGTGGCTTGCTCACTTTGCTCCTGATTTCGTAGTCACGGACCTTATGAAAGAAAAATAATTACAACGCGGCTTGAGGCCAGACATCAAGGGGAAAGTAGCAGCATTTGAGTTGAAGACCTATGGAGAGGTCATGAGTAAAGCCCTGGTCATTGAAGAGGATAATGAAGTTAGATATAGAAGAAGGGATCAACAAGGGAGAGGAAGAGCAGATCAGAGTAGGGTTGGGAACTACGAGCCTATGAATAAAAAGTCGAGATTCGTAGCACCTATTTAGAGATAACCGTTCCAAACAGGTTATGTTAGACCGGCGCAGCATGCAAACTATTAGAGACTACTTGTGCTTTCGTCGGGGAGGCCAATAAGATATGAGAGCCTTGCAACCAACACTAGAGCAGTAGTTACACAGGGTTTCTCATGAGTAGCGTCTACTATGGTGGAGACTTGTGCCAAGTGTGGCAAGTCTCATAAGACAACAGAGTGCAGTAGGGGTACTCGGGGTTGCTATAAATGTGGAAAGGTGTGCCACATTATTCGAGATTGCCCTGAGATGGCTAAGGAGAGGACGGCTTCTATTCCAATGCCACGACCTATACAAGCAAGGAAGTCGGCCGTATAAGGAAGAGCCTACACTATTACGGCTCAAGAAGCATACAATACCACTGACATTATCCAAGGTGAGATTTCTTTTAAATAAAGAATTTCAATTCTTGAAAGCTTTTAGATAGAGAAGGTGCATTCATGTAGGAAGTAGAATAGACTAATTCGCTTCCATAAATTTTGATGTATGTAGTGTGCTATGTATATGAATATGTATGCTTTATAGGTACTTTAGAAGTGTACGGTAAGGGGAGTGACTTAGCTTATGAGGTGAGAGTGTTGATAGACCCGGGGTCTACCCACTCATTTACTACTCCTCGCTTTACAAAGAAGATGAACGTCAACCCTGAGATGTTAGACTTTGTATTAGCGGTATCTATCTCAACTGGGGAATCGATCGATACAGAAAGGGTTTGTAAATTGGTGATAGTGACCATTAAAGATGAAGACGTCTTTAAACTACCTGCAAATTTGATTCTATTAGACATGCAAGGATTCGACGTGATCCTTGGCATGGACTGGTTGTCACAGCATTGTGCGATGGTAGATTGCAAGAACAAGGTCGTCATCTTCAGACTCAATACAAGGAGATCATTTCTATTCTGAGGAATGAGATCGACGTTTATGCCATTTATCTCTATAGTCCGGGTCGAGCATTTGATCAGAAAGGGGTGCAGTGGTTATTTGGAATTCTTGAAGGAAGATAAGGAAGGGAAGAATATCATCTCAGAGATAGCAGTTGTACATGAATTTGAAGATGTATTTTCAGAGGAATTACCAGGATTACCTCCAGATCGAGAAGTGGAATTTGCTATAGACTTAGCACCTAGAATGGAGCTTATTTCCAAAGCACCATATAGGATGGCTCCTACTGAGTTGAAGGAGTTAGAAGTGCAATTGAAAGAGCTCATGGGTAAGGGGTTTGTAAGACTGAGTGTGTCTTCGTGAGGATCACCGGTCTTATTCGTGAAGAAGAAAGATGGGTCAATGCGACTATGCATTGACTATCGCCAGTTAAATAAACTGACCATCAAGAATTGATATCCATTGCTTAGAATTGACAATTTATTCGATCAACTGCAAGGAGCAAGGTATTTTTCAAGATCGATCTAAGATCTGGATACCATCAGTTGGGAGTCAAGGCAGAGGACATCCAAAAGATAGCATTCAGGACATGGTATGGACACTACGAGTTCTTAGTGATGCCATTTGTTTTGAAAAATGCACTAGCGTCATTTATGGATTTGATGAATCGGGTGTTTAAACCCCACCTGGACTCTTACGTCGTAGTATTTGTTGACGATATCCTAATATATTCCAAGTCAAAGAAGGAACATGAAGAACACTTGAGAGTTACTCTATAAACCTTACGTGAACACCAGCTGTATGCCAAACTCAGTAAGTGAGAGTTTTAGTTAGAGAAAGTTAGCTTTTTGGGACATGTCATCTCAAAGGATAATGTCACAGTAGATCCGACTAAGATTGGAGCAGTGGTAAACTGAGAACAACCAAAGACAGTAATGGACATCCGTAGTTTTCTTGGGCTAGCTGGCTACTATTGGCATTTTGTAGAGGGATTTTATAAAATATCGGGACCTCTTACGAGACTTACAAGGAAGGATGCGTGATTCGAGTGGAGTGAAGCGTGGGAGAAGAGTTTTTAAGAACTCAACAAGAGACTCACTTCAGCTCCAGTGCTAGCAATTCCTTTAGACAGTGGAGGGTTCGCGGTATACAGTGATGCTTCGCATAATGGTTTGGGCTGCGTGCTCAACCAATACTTTAAGGTGATAGCTTACAGGTTGAGATAGGAGAAAGATCATGAGAAGAACTGTCCGACACATGACCTGGAATTAGTAGCCGTCATATTTGCGTTAAAGATTTGGAGACATTACTTGTACGGTGAGACCTTTGAGATCTTCACCGACCATAAGAGCCTCAGGTACCTGTTTTAATAGAAGGAATTAAATATGAGATAGTGCAAATGGATGGAGTTTCTCAATGACTATGATTGCTCCATACAGTATCATCCAGGCAAGGCTAATGTGGTAGCCAATGCCTTGAGTTAGAAGGGTTCAACATAATTGGCTAATCTGATTATGGGAATGCACAGATGGAAATTATTTGAAGATTTGTCATTATATGATGCAAATATTGAGGTGCAAGATATAGGAGCTTTCTTTGTTAACATATCAGTGAGACCGATGATCTTTGAACATATTCACGGGCTACAGATGAAAGACCCAGAGTTAACCAAGATTCACTAATATGTGATTGAAAGCATCAAACCAACATTCTTAGTGAAAGAAGATGGTTCCTTAGTGTTTAAGGGCTGTCTTTATATTCCAGATAATGTCGATCTGCGGCAAACTATCCTTGATGAGGCTCACAAGTCGAAATATGCTATTCACCCTGGTAGCACCAAAATGTATCAAGACTTGAGGAAGAATTATTGGTAGAAAGGTTTGAAGCAAGACGTGGCCAAGTATGTGTCACGGTGTTTGACATGTCAGCAGGTAAAAGTCGATCATAGACATCCTGCTGGATTATTACAGCCTCTACCCATACCAGAGTGGAAATGGTTGTCAATCTCCATAGACTTCATTGTTGGACTACCGCGTACAGTAAAGAGATACAACACCATTTGGGTAGTCGTGGATCGATTAACCAAGTCAACACACTTCTTGCCTTATAACACGATGTACACAGCAGGAAGACTCGCGGAGTTGTATATGAAGGAGATCGTATGTTTGCATGGGATTCTGAGTAGCATTGTCTCCGATCGTGACCCATTATATACTTTGGAAGAAGTTTTAGGAAGGAATGGGTACGTGATTAGATTTTAGTTCGGGTTTCCATCCGTAGACCGATGGGCAAACAGAGCGGGTGAATCAAGTGATAGAAGACACGCTCAAAGTGTGTATGCTTGAACTACAAGGATCATGGGATCAACACCTACCGTTGATCGAATTTGCATACAACAATAGCTTCCGAATGAGCATTGGAATGGCACTGTATGAAACTCTCTATGGAAGGCAATGTAGATCGCCTATCAATTGGGAAGAAACCGGTGAAAAGTTTATTTTGGGATCGGAGTTGCTTGAATATAATGCTATTATTGTCCATATGATCAGAGAAAGACTTAGGTCGGCTCAAAGCAGACAGAAAAGTTACGCTGATATCAAGAGAACGAGTGTGGACTACACCGCTGGCGAGCATGTGTTTGTAAAAGTATCACCTATGAAAGGCGTTATGAGATTTGGAAAGAGAGGCAAGTTGAGTCCCTGGTACCTTGGACCCTTTGAGGTTTTGGGTCGTGTAGGCGAGGTTGCATATCGCGTTAGATTACCACCATGATTTGATTGGGTACACAACATCTTCCATGTCTCCATGCTTAGAAAGTATGTGAATGACCCTTCCCACATCTTGGGAGGTTAGCCTTTGGAAATGCATGAAGATATAAGCATGATAGAGGATCCGTTTGAGATATTGGATAGAAAAGAGTAAGTATTGCGCATGAAAGTGATTCCTTTAGTACTGGTTTGATGGAAGAATCATCCGGCCAAAGAAGCTACGTGGAAACAAGAGGCGGATGTGAGAGAGCAGTACCCAGACTTAATTGCGGAGAGTTGAGAGCCTAATTATATCATCGCATGTATGATTGTAAGTTGGCAAGTCTATGTAATCAAAAGTTGTATGTTATCTCAAAGTATGTAAGGAATGAATGGAATGAATGTGGATTGTAAATTTACCATTGCACGATTCAAATGCATGGCTTAATGGTCATTGCATCATGAGAAATGGATGGCCAATAGGTGCTAAGGAGTAAAAGTAAGGACAACAAGTGACTTACCTACAAGCCATAGAAAAAAAAAACTGACAAAGAAGCTTAAAGAAAGTCAAGGAAAATTGAATGCAAAAATTTCTGAAAATATTTGTCAAAACCGATTAATCGATTTTGGATTTTAGATTAATCGATTTCATTCGATTGAACGACTGGCACATGCCAGTGAGATGAAAAACCTGGAAATTTAATAGCAGTAAAATTCGATTAATCGAGTTAAATTTGATTAATCGATTTTGAAAATTGATCAATTGATTTTTAAAATCGATCAATCGATTTTGTGCGCCTTAGTTTTAGTTGTGAAAATCGATTAATCAATTTTTAAAATCGACTAATCGATTTTTCCCTATATATAACAGTTTTGGGATTTTTTTTTTCCCATTCGAAATTCAACCTTGCCTTTTCATTTGGGTGCCATTTCTTCTTCCTCCTTTGGCTAGCAAACCGTAAGGGTTTAGGGACTTTAGGGGATCGCATTCGAATCAAGTCGCACCCATTCGGATCAAGCATTCACTGTAAACCCTAGTTTTCCATTTTTCCTTTCGAGTTGAGTTATTACAGCCCTAGGTTTTTGAAATTTTTCGTTTTAAACCAAAAAATGCCACCTAAGACGCGATTAGCTATGAAGCAATCAGCTTTTATGCTTCCAGTACGGCGTAAGAATGCCGTACCACCACCACCTTCACCTTCTTCTTCTTCATCATCATCATCATCATCAGCTTTATCGTACTCGACGGACTCGTCATCACACGAATCGTCGCCCCCACCACCACCACCAGAAAATCTGCCCCATCCAAATGAGTGGTGGGCAGCCAAAGAGTTTGAATTTGAATACATTATCGATGAGGCCTTGTTTATTGATCTCGACATCGAGGGTGAAACCCAATGAGGCCGACAATACCTATTAAATGCGAGTCTCGCTAACCTTTTGAAACTGTTACACGAGTACTACTATCCTAGACTCGTTAGGTTATTCTACCAAAACCTATAAAAGGGAAGCATAGACGACCCCATTACGACCGAGATCGATGGTCATAAATACCTATTTTCCCTACACCACGTCCACGAGTCTTTGGAGTGTTACTTAACCCATGTGCCCGAGACCAATCTTTTACCCCCTTTCCCACAGCTCATTGATTATGAGAAAATTAGAACGGAATTAATGAGGGGAAACAAGGGATCCGGAAAATCTATACGGAGGGTTGACTTACCTTCTTACATGTGGATGTTTGATTCGATAATCAAGTGTAATCTTTACCCTATGCGCCACGACACTGAGCGGGTAGAGTTGGTCCAACAGGCCTTATACGTGGTATACCGCGGCCTTTGGTTCAACGCTACCAAGATAGTCTTTGAGGGGATGATTTATATAAAAGGAAAAATGATGAAGGGCCCTTTGAGACCAAAGGAACGTATGCCGTACGCTCGGCTGATTTCAAATATGTTGGAGTGCTACTCTAATGCCCCAGAGTATGCGATTTCTCTCGTCGAGCGCAAGGCCACCAATCGTGTGAAGCATTATTCAAACACTTCATGGGGCCGCTGCTATAGGATGTTGACGAAGGCTCCGCCAGTGGAGGGGCCAGCACCTGCGCAGGCTGGTAATGCACCACCACATCAGGACCCACCAATGCACCACCACATCAGGACCCACCAGCAGAGGGGGAGCAACCTGTTATACCGCCACAGGACCACGCAGAGGGGGAGCAACCTCATGACCCGGTACCATCTATGGAGCATCCTTTAGTACCACCTACTTCTCTTGCACAGTCCATTCCTATTGCTTATCCACGAGCTCACCGGAGTCGAGCATCTCAGGTCGCTGCGCCTCATACCATTGATGATGTTCTCGCCCTCATGGCCGAAAATAATCGTTAGATGCTTGAGCACCATCACCATATGGTGGAGACCAGCACCTTCATGGACCACAGGCTAAATTTTTATGAGGCATTGCTCCACCAGACTATATAGTTCATGTATCCCACCGATTATTAGCAGCGCATCGCAGCAGCGTGGACATGGACTCCTGATGCATCAAGCTCTGGTACACATGCGGCTGACGATGAAGACTAGCCAGGGGATGGGACTGCGTGATGGTTCACTTGTGGCATTTCTTTTTGGATTATAATTACTTTTGAAGGTTGTATTTATTTTGAAGATACTATGTATAGAACCATCTGGCATGGATGCCGTTACTTTTGGGATTGTACTTATTTTTGGGTGTGGGCAACCGCTGTATGGAATGCAAAATCCAATTTTGTTTAAGAAATTACTTTTCGCTTATCATTCTTTACTCCAAATCGTTGCAGTATATACAAAGTCTACATGCAGGATGTGTGGTGTTTGTTATAAAATGAAACTACGTTTGTCAATGTGTGTGGCTATTCCACAGGGAAACCTTTGGATACATTTTCAAGGACGAAAATTCCCAAGGTGGGGAGAATGTAACATCTCTAAAATTTCTGCTTTGAATAGTGACCTTGGGATGCATGCCCGATTGGTCGTAGGGTTGACCAAGTGGAAGTCAACACGATGACCATGGCTAAAGTAGGTTGATGTTAATAAGCACATATGTGTAGCATAGAATCTTGTTAGAGATTGCGTACACCTATCTTTGGTGTATGTGCCTTACACCAAAGCATGAAGGGTTAAAAGGAGGCAAATAACTTAAGAGAAGTTATTGCTTTTGTTTAGGTTGGTGTAGAGAGTTAAGAAGAGAGAGAGAAAGAGAGAGAGAGAGAGTAAAAAGAAGTAAATGCAAGGGAGTTAATGTGGATTCCGAATTGAAGACGAGCTTGAGCAATTACTCCGGAGACGACGCATAGAAGTTTGTTGAAGTTGGAGCTAGGGATCTTAGCCAATGACCCAAGCCTTTAGATCAATTAAAGGTTGATTTGAGGTGAGTTTTTGTTAGATTTAAGTGGATATGTTGTGTTGTCTAAATTTAGTTAATTAATGTTAAAATGATGAATTAAAGAAGTACAAATGAATGAGAAATGGTAAGGAAGAAAATTGGAAGAAATGCCCGCAAAGGATTGGATTTTTGACCAAATCGATCAATCAATTTTGATGAGAAGTAAGCTAGGCAAAAATGCCCGAAATCGATTGATCGATTTAAAATTGATCAATCGATTTTTGAATTTCGATAAATCGATTAATCGTCTGAGCACTCCTAGTGGCTGGAAAATCAAGAGCCTGGGAAAACCGATTGATCGATTTGAAAATCAATCAATCAATTTTGGGATTTCGATTAATCAGTTTGGGATCGATTAATCAATTTTGGGAATCCGATTGATCGATTTTGAAGATTGATCAATCGATTTGAGCAGTTTCTGTTGACTTTTGTTATGAACTTTGGGGTTCTAGGAGGTTCTTGTAGCTTCTTTTATGCATTTTTCTTTATGCTTTGCTTATGCTAAGATGTATCATAGGTTATACAAGTGAGTGCAAGCATGGGAAATGCCTTGAACCTTGACGCTTGAGAATTTATATGCATGAAGAAGGGAACGCCTTAAACATGCATTTTAATAACAAGTGCATGTATGTAGTGATATAGAAATGAATACTTATGCATCAAAAATATGAATCTTAAGTGTGTGTGTGAACACTAAATAAGGAAATGAGCATGTGACGTCCCTAGGAGATGTGACTGTGATAAGGGCATCTGTGTGATGCATTGAGTTGGACATCCCAGGGATGTATGTGAAAATGTAAAGCAAAGTGAATAGGAATTGATAAGGCCTAATCTACTATAATTAGCACAATCACATGGTGAATAACTATATATAGTACAATTTTGATATTTAAGGTTTGGAGAATACCCCACTGACGTGGCGGGATATCCATGTTTGACTTGGTAGGATATCCATGACCGGTACGGCGGCCAATCTGTACACTAGTTGGACATCCCAGGGATATATGTATGAGAATTAAATCCCGTCGCCTACGAGAAAGGGACCTGGGTAGTATTGAATGAATGAAAAAAGATAATAAAAATTGTCTGATTAGACGACGATAGACGGTATTCCATCGGGCGCCCGATGCTATAATAAATCGAAAAATATTTAAGTTAAGATTTAAGTCTTTAGGCCAAATCATTGTCTTATATGAGCAAGTTGAGAACAAATGAATACATGTAAAGTAATAGTAACACCCATGCATCTTTTCAGTCATCTAAATTGCTTGTCCAGTTAATTCATTGATACATCATGCTACTAAATATCATGGAATATATGTGAGAGATTAACTTATATGTTCATTCAATTATTTTCCTATTGAGCTATGATGTAGTTCACCCTTTAGAGTATACGTCGCAAGTCTGGTGCTTACGGCTGCTGCTGCTTCAGGACACATAGATCTGAGGAATTCGAATTACGTGCCTGGGGAGGACATAGAGCTCCCTCCTGAGGACTTCTTCTAGAGGACCCCTGTGTATTTTGATTGATTATTTTGAGAGCGTACTGTACGGCTTGGTATGTCAAGCCCTTTTTGAGAAAATATAATTAAACAATGATATATTCTTTTGGTGAACCATCCAGGGTGACTGTTGTGTCGTCACTGATGGTTCAGGTGGGTTGTTTTGCTCATGCGTTGGCATGAGATTAGAACCAGCTTTTGGGTTATTCATTTTGATGGTTATATGTATAGAACTGGAGATTTAGTTCGATTCAGTTCTTATGCTTTATTTTACTTTATTATTGCTTGGTTATACCAATGTTCCGTGTAGGCATATGGGGCACGGCCTCAAGGGTCATGCTGATAGCATGGGTTTCAGGGAGCCAAAATCTGGGCTGTCACACCTTACCTTGAATTGGATTTTATGCTTTATTCAATGGCTTGAATCAAAAGCTAGGGTTCTTAGCTTCGACTCCCACGAACCAAACCACTTATCATTGCAATCTAATGCCTTCACAAGGCCTTCCCGTAAGCTCCTTCGCATTAATTCTCAAGCATTTACTCCCCCTTTCTCTCTAACCTCTCTCTCTCCTCATAATTTTCCTAAGCACCAACCAAAATCAAAGAGAAATGGCTTCTCTTTAACTCATACCCTATTTAACCAATTTCATACATTTGGTGCAAAGCACACACACCCATAATAGTCGTATATGGCCTTATATTAAGATCTACACCACACACTTAGGTGCCTCTCCACCTCAAACTTAAATCTAACCTAAGTCATCAAGTTGACTTTCACTTGATCGTACAAGTGACCAGACGGGCACACATCCCGAGGACACTATTCTAAGCCTAAGATTTTAGGGATGTTACATAAGAGGTACAGAGGGAAGGTTAGAGGGTAACACACACCTAACCTTGAGCGTTGGGTGAAATGCTAAGGTCTAAAGGAAGTTTTAAAGTTCTAGAATTTGTATGGGAATGGTGCACTGGGGGAGAGAGAGAAGGGATTCCTTAATCTCTTAATTGTAAATTTTTTCAAGCCTTTGTAAATTGAGGGGCGCCTCTCTATTTATAGGAAAAAGAAATGTTAGGAGGGTGTTTAAAAGCTTATTAGGGTTAGCAATTAGGTAATGGGCAGTCTAAGGTTTCCTAGGGTTTTTGGAGCCTTGAAAACTGTGAAGAGTTGCTCCAATGGTGGATGATAGGGTGGGGCTTTAAACTACTTAAAGGGTTGCACATAGATAATAAATGGGTGCAACAGAACTAACAAAACTCACCCCAAAAGTTAAGATGGTCAACAAGTCAAACCTCAATCTCGAAATTCGAGGAAGAAACCCACAGTTACTGTTCATAAGCTTGGCGCAACTAATAGTTGCGATAGGCTTAGGAACAGTAAAACAGTGTTCTTATAGTAGCTTGGAAGTTGGCTTCTCGTGATGGGGCCCACCTATATGTAGTTGCGCCACATCCTTAGGGGGGTTTGTAGTATATTTATCATTTTGCCCTTACTCTTCGAAACGCAATATCTTCTCGCACATAGCTCTGATTGGGGTGACTCTTAGCTTATTGGAAAGCTGAGGACTTCTACTTTTCAATGGTAAGAGATTCGATCATAGTAGAAGGTAATAGCTAGTCCTGGTGCACCACTCTTTATCCATTACTCAAGAAAGCTAGGTTCAAGTCATAAATGGGTTCTAAGGGTCGGGATGAGTTTCTAAGGGTTCAGAAAGGTTCCTAAGGGATCTAGGGTGATTCCTAAGGGTTTAGAGTGGCTCTTAAGGTTTTGGAAGGGTTCTAAAGGTCGAGATGGGTTTCTAAGGGTTTGAGAAGGTTCCTAAGGGATCTAGGGTGATTCCTAAGGGTTTGGAGTGGCTCCTAAGGTTTTGAAAGAGTTTAAGGGTCGGGATGGGTTTCTAAGGGTTCGGGATGGTTCCTAAGGGATCTAGGGTGATTCCTAAAGGTTTAGAGTGGCTCTTATGGTTTCGTAAGGGTTCCTAAAGGTTCCATACATGCCATCAAAAGCTCAGAATTGCGCCTCTCTCGAAATGTGTTTTGATCATGCCTTGGGCCAAATTTGGGTGTCTACAGATGCCCCTCTTTGGTATCCGATCACTAATGATCGAATGCTAAAGAAAAGAGATATTTGAAAAGGCCTAAGGCATTACTGATGGGTCCACTACATTCATAATGAACTTCAAATATCTGATGAGTAATATGGTGAGAAAATGAAAGCCTTGTATGTCAAGAAAAAATGGTCGTTTCTCAAGATAATCGGTCCCTAAGCGCTTAACAACATTACTGAGCATAATCGAGGTGGAATGAGTTGCGAAAGCCTAATAGCTTGGAAAAATGGTTGCTTAACGAGATGATTTGAAGGAGTTTGATGTTCAAGATTCATTCTAAATACAACAGCTTCGTAAGGAGGGTGATTGAGATTCATTCAAAGATAGGCGCAAAATAAGAATGCAAGGTTCCATAGTTTGTTTCCAATCATATGAGGCATTGACCCCCTCATTTGATCTGTCATGAGTGCCCCTGCTTGAAGCAGGGCTCGAGGTCTTTGGGCGAACCCATTGATCCCGAAGTTTATTTAGTACGACTACCCGAGCGGAGCAAATAGATGTCGCAACGCTTTTTGAGAGTACATGTTATTTTTGATAATTTGTTCGGGATCAACATGATCTAGAGTACCCAACTTCAAATACCACTTAACAGATCCAGCCAAAATTGGGTGCCCACCGAAGGGGACACCTAATCCTGATCTCTGCCGATAATGAACTTACAAATCATTTAACTATGAATAAGCATGCACCCATTAGGAGTGATAAGCAACAAAGGCAATGGAAGTCTTGACCCAAATCTCGTCTGGGTACAATTTACGAGAACAAATGACCATCCTACGGATACCCAGACACATGGTGTATACTTTACAGGGATACCGTACCAATACAGGTTTTAAGCCTGCAAAAATAAGGAAAATGAACCCTTTTGTATGCATGTTTACACAGTTGATTGATATATAGTTTCATTTTAAATAGGTTGGTCTCAGCCAACGATTGACCTTTTTCATAATGGAGTTACCCGTACCTCAAACCCCATAGGGCGCATGCCTGGACAGTGCAGACTAAGTGTCCACACCTCCGAAATAGCTCGTGATGAATCTTAAGTTAAACACTCACATTCCAATGAATCCCCAAACAGAGTGCTCATCGCAAAGATTTAGCAGTAGAGTCGACCCGATTGAAACATTGAACGTTTGATCGGAATTGACATCGTTGCTTCTACTTCTAAGTAGGATCCAAAAATCCAAGGCGAACCTTAGACTTTAGACATTAATATAGCACAGCTGCATTGCTGATAAAATGTTGGCATTTTACCACATTGCAGCATGTAAGTGCATAGCTGTGCATCTAATCATATGAGGAATAGACCGCTTCATTTAACTGGTGGCGGGTGTCCCTGCTGGTAGCAGGGTTCGAGGACTTTGGGCGCACCCGTTGATCCTGAAGTTTATTTAGGACGACTACCTGAGAGGAGCGAATAGATGTCACAACGCTTTTTGGGAGTACGTGCTCTCTTTTCAAAACATACATTTTTTTTTTATGTGGGAAATTTTTGACCATTTTTGTGTTTATTATTTTATGTGATATTTAGGTTTTGAGTTATCATTTTATTTTTTAGATTTTCAGTTAACATTTCAAGTGATTTTATCACTTTATTACTTCTATTTATTTTATGCAAATTATTTTTTAGATTTTCTATCTTTTTCATGAATTTTTAGATTTTTAAGTCATCATTTTATGTGAATTATTCTTTTATTTTATGTAAATTATTCTATCATTTTGTGTGAATTATTTTTGGCTTTTTATTTGAGAATTTTTATCATTTTTTAGACTTTTTCACGTTTTTTTGTGTAGGATCGGGATGCCTATTGATCTCGAACCATTTTATTCTAGCACGGCTTCTTAGGTAAGCTGAATGAGGATCGACATATCATTTGGGAGCACGTGCATCTGTCAGGAGTAACAAAAGAAAAAGTAGGGGGGACCGGGCTATGCAAGTGACCCGTACCAGGCCCAAAACCCGACCCGTACGTGGCTGGCGCAACTATTAGTTGTGCCAAGCCAAAAGGTAATAGTTGCGCCAAGCCAAAAGGAGGCTCAAAATAGCCTGGCGCAACTAGTAGTTGCACCAAGCATTGCTGGGTTTTGAATTCAAAACGCCTGAATTCGGACAGCAAGGGAATATTTTTGAAAATATTTTCTCCCCCTCTTCAAATCAAAAATCGGCCTCCTCTAGGGTTCCTTTACATCGCCTCTATGCGTGCCTCATTGCCGGCATTTGCTTGCGTCGATTGATTGTCTGCACAGCGCTAGATGAAAGACCCTGAGTATCCATCTTCAAATAAAACTGAATAGATCTGACCAAAATTGGGTGCCTACCGAAGGAGGTACTCAATCTTGGTGTCCATCAATGATGATCTTATTATAGAATAATTATGCAAAATCATGCACTCAACAGGGGTAGATAAAACAAAGGGGAATGGAAGTCCCGAACCAGAACCCGTTCAGATACAATTTATGAGAACAAACGACCGTCCAACTGATACCCAGACGCAAGGCATACACTTTACAGGGATATCGTACAAATGCAGGTTTTAAACCTGCACCCTAAAATGAGCCCTTCAGAATGCATATTTGAACATAGTCATTCGATAGGTAATTTCTTTTTTGATATGTTGGTTTTAACCAACAATTGACCTTCCTCTGAGAAATCTGAAGCTAAAGACACTTAAGTTCACATGAATCCAAAATCAAAGTGCTTATTACAAAGATTTAGCAGTGGAGTCGACCCGGTCAAAACATTAACTGTTTTACCAGGATTGACATCGTTGCTCCTACTTTAAAGTAGGATCCAAAGATCCAAGGCAATCTTTAGACTCAGGACGTTAATGTGGCACAGCTGCATTGCCGATAAAATATTAACATTTTACCGCACTGGAGCACGCATGTGCATAGCTGTGCGTGGGGAAAGTACCAGAAAAATATGGCTATCTTCCTTCTTTTTTAAAATAATTTCTTCTCTTCCTTTTTGAATAGACTGGACTTCGGTGGTGAGATGCTTCATCATGTCCATCGCCGAAAGGTTGCTTGCTTTGAGGCTTCGAGCCTTTTAATGTTCCTACACATCTTGAGAAAATGTCAATTCCTTTTTTGTTTATATACAAAAAAATACATCCTAATGAAAAGAAGGAGAATCAAACTTTTACCTCTATTATTATTTTTCATTTTTCAAGATCTATATATATACATATTTTTTGGATTTTTTTATTTTCAGAGATTTTTTGTTCTTTTTCTTGAGATGGAAGTATGACGTTGTGCATATAGAAAAGAGTAGAAATCTATACAATTTTTTAGTGTTTAGACTTTTCTTAATTTTTTTGTTCATTTTTAGCTTTTCTTCCTTCATTTTTTTCTTGATGCCTTATCAGTGAGGCGAAGTAACGGGTCCCTTTTGAGACGGAATGTGCACAGTCTTGAGCACAACAATGGGAAAGGAAAGTTTATTATCTTTAGCAAAAAGTGGTCTTTCCGCCCTGGTGTATAAAGTGTGGGTATGAAAAATGGAAAAGGGAAATCATTATTTGTGACAAAAGGGGGCTTTCCTGCCCAGGTGCACAATGTGTGGGCATGAAAGTGGGAAAGGGAAATTATTATCTTTGACAAAAGGGGCTTTTTGCCCTCTCCTTTGTTCTTTTTTTTTTTTTGTTTTGATGCCTCAATCATAGGGTGAGATCTCGGATCCCCTTTTGAACATGGTCGAACCGCTTTTAATTGGTCAGATCTGGGTGAGTTTCAGCAGCTTTACCAAGGCTGAAACGTCAATCCCTTTAGATTGAGTCAAACCTTTCTCCTTATCTTGAGTCATCCGTTTGACAAACCAGTTTCACTAAGACAATTCTGGTCAGAGCCCGATTTGAACTAACATAAGCGGCCCAGTCGGGAAGGGGTTTTAAGGGAGAGTAATAAAAAGGGCTCCTCAAACGTCAATCTTATCAATCATTTCAAACCTTTCTCTTTCAATTCTTTCTTTTTAATCCCTTTTTTACTCACAACGCCCAAGGCAGGTTCGTCGTGACTGTTTTGCCTTCTTTTTACCTATGACGCCCTTTTGGGTTTTCACCATGTCCACGGGTTTAGCTCTCTTACCCCAAGCGCCCTTTCGAGTTTTCACCTGGTCTGTACAAATTCAATATTTTTACCCGTAGCATCCTTTCGAGTTTTCACCACATTCATCTTGCTTTGAGCTTGTATATTTATTTTATTTTTCCTCTTTATTTCTTTCATTTTTCTTTTAAAAGCCATGACATAGACTTCGATTCTATCATAGCCGGCTAGATGAGCTTCTGGTGTCGTCTCTCAACTCAGCTCGTATTGATTTAACAAATACTATGACTACTTGTGAACCTACAAAGAGGACTTTCTTCAGGGTGTAGCTTTGCGATGGGTTAGGTTTAGGTTTTGAAGGTATGCTGGGCTAAAAAGGTTTCCTTGATATGATTTCAATTTTTTCACAACATACTTTCTTCCTTGGGGGATCTTACTGTACATGCCCCATATATTTTTTTCTTTTTGCTTTTATTTTATTTTAGGCAATCACTTTTTGAGGTTTAGCTTTTCCGATTTTTTATATTTTTGATAGTAATTTTACTTCCTCTATTTTTTTGGTATATGTACACGCTTTTTCTTTTTCAGGAAAGGGGATTTATTGAAAGAAAGGCCCAAGCTCAAAATGGGGTAGCAAAGGATATCATCATTTTTTAGGGATGCTTTTTGGCTACTGTGCTTGGAATGATGGCCTCTTTTGGGTGGTTCTTAAGCAGTCACATATCTGTTTTACCAATACTTACCTTATCATGAAAGACTAAGAGTAGAACCGTCGGACATATCCAGCATTGATGGGCTCAGGAAAATGATCTCCTTCCATGGTGGCGAGGCGGATGGTATATCCCAGCACTACTTCTCGGACGACATAAGGTCCCTCCCAGTTCAGCTTGAATTTTCCTCTCGGATCAGCATGGGGGGATGGGAAGATCATCTTCAGCACAATGTCTCCTATCTTAAGATATCAACCGCAGACACGCTTATTATAAGCACGTGCGATTCACTCCTGGTAAACTTAAGTATGACACAACGCTAGGAGCCTTTTCTTGTCCAACAAGTTCAATTGTTCAAAGCGAGATCTCTTTCTCTATGCTTCGGGTAAGCCTGATTCCATGAGGATTCAGAGTGAGGATACGTCAACCTCTATCTGTAGGACAGCCTCTGTTCCATACCCAAGGGAAAATGGTGTTGCCCCTGTAGCGGTACGGATAAACGTTCTGTAGGCCCATAAAGCAAATGGTAGTATTTCACTCCAATCTCGATAAGTGATGACCATTTTCTCAAGGATGTGGATGACTATCTTGTTCACAGCTTTCACGGCTCCATTGGTCTAAGGCCGATAAGGTGATTAGCGATGGTGCTTAATCTTGTATTGCTCACAGAAGGCCCGGATGCATTTATTCACAAAGTTTGTGTCGTTGTTCGTGATGATATCTTTTAGTACTCGAAATCAGCATACAATATTATTCTTAAGAAACTTCTCAACGTGACTGGCTGTCATGTTGGCATATGACATCACTTCTACCCACTTAGTAAAGTACTCAATGGTGACGAGGATGAATCGATGTCCATTTGATGCTCTCGAATTGATCATTCTGATGACGTCAAGTCCCCAGGTAGCAAATGGCCAAGGAGTGGTCATGCAGTGTAGATCGATGGTAGGAGTGTGTATCAAACTGGAATGTTCCTAACACTTGTAGCATTTCTGAACATATCTGCAGTAATCTGACTTCATGGTGGTCCAGAAGTATCCCTGTCATAGAATTTTCTTAGCGAGCATGTGACCACTGACGTGGGCACCGCACACTCCCTCGTAGATCTCTTTCATGATGTTGATTGCTTCACTCTCAGTAAAGCACCTAAGTAAGATGTTATTGTAGATGTTATTGTACGATCACTTGTAAAGGCATAGCTTGCGACTAAATGTTGTAAAGGCATAGCTTGCGACTAAATGTTGAATGGTTCGCCTGTCCATCTTGGATGTACCCTCAGGAAAAGTTAGTGTCTCGAGGAAATTATTGATATCTGAGAACCAAGTGTTGGTGCGCACTTTTTCTAGGTTCCTCTCGGTCCCTGTTGAATCAGTAGCTTCCAATTCTTTCCAAGTGGACTCTAGCGATGCGGTGTTTAGAATAGTAGAGGTAAAATAGATAAAGAGCTTTTCTCGAAAGGTTCCTAGTTTATTGCGATCGCCAGCTGCAGATATTTATCGATGTTGTAACACGTCAATGATCATGCTTGAGAGCGGGTATGGGTTACTTCTATACTGAATTATTCGCTTGCGAACGTCAGCAGCTATGTCTTTTCTTACTTTGGATAGTTTAATTTTCCTTTTATTCCTTGTTTTAGTTAAATTTCTGATTAGTTTAGAGTTCCCTGATTCTTTTGTGAGTTTAGCTATGAATTTATTATAGTGAATGGATCTATCCTAATATTATAATCCTATTAGGGGTCTAATTAACTTAGTTTCCTAATCTTATTAGAATTCTAATTAATTTAGAGTCCTAATACTACTAGAAGCCCGATTAATTTTAGTCTCCTAATTCCATTAGAAGTCGAATTATGATCAGGTTTCCTAATTGTACTAGGAGTGCACATGTAATAGTTCTAGCGAAACTCTAATTAATTTGAGCATGCTAATTATACTAAAATTCAAATTAAGCAAGTATGCTAGTTGTATTGGAATTCTAATTAAATCAAGTGTACTAATTTTATCAAAATTCTAACTAAAGCGATTATAACAGTCCTACCAGATTTCTAATTGAAATAGAAAACTAATTTTACTAAAACTCTAATTTAAGCAAAGGAATTAATTTTTATTAAAATCTCATTAAATAAATGAACTGATTTTTATCAAAATCTAGTTAAAATAAATAAACTAATTTTATTAAAATTCCAATTAAAGCAATGAATTAACCAAACTATATTCTAATTAAAACAATGAAAATAATCATACTAAATTCTAATTAAAGCAAGGAATTAAGCAATTAAAATCTGATTTAAAGAAATTAATCAATCATACTAAAGTCTAATGCACTTAATTAATTAAATATGCTGAAATAAAATAAATCTACTAATTAATTATGCTATGAAAAATAAGAAAAAATAATTAATTAATTCTAAAATCCTAAGGAAAAAGGGCTTTTGGGACCGCTATGCTAAGGAGGATTGGCCTCGTTCCTGAGTACCCTCCGTAAGCTCACTTGGATAAATGAAATTGCTAAGATTAAAGATAAATTGAATTTTAGACCGTAAAATAGTATTTTAGGCTTTTTAGAGTCGATTTCGGAATAATAATCATGAATTAAATTATGAACTAGAATTTTAGAAACTAAAATTAATATTTAGGATTCTTAGAGATATTAAAATCTAAATTTTAGGACTGAATTCGGGTTTGAGATCAGAAAATTAGACCGCATGATTGAGGATTGGTTCTGAATTCATAGAATTAGAATAAGAAATTAATGATAGGATTGTAGATTAAGATTTTAGAACAGAATTAAGGCCTATGGTTGATAAATTAGACCGTTGAATTAAGGATTGGCTATGAATTCAGAGAATTAGAACCAGATATAAAATATTTACAGTCTGAAAAAGGTGCTATGGTCTCAGATTGAAAATTAAAAATTATAATTAAAATTAAGAGAAATATCCTAAGTCTAAAACTAAGGTTTTTTACCTAGGACCGGGGCTGTGGAGAGAAATCTTGAAGATTCGTAGCTTAAATCTTGAAATCATGACTAGATTGTTCTATGGGTTTGTCCTCGGAGTTCTCTGGTTTCGAAATCTAAAAAAAAATATGTTCTCTCTTGAAAATTTCTACCCTCTTCATCCCTCTCTGGGTCAAAAATAAAAAAAGCTTTTATAGGTTTTTCTTCAATTATGCGCCCTATTTCAGGTGTTTAATCAAATTGCGCGCTAGTTTCCTAGCGCTTAATCGCTTTGAGTCGGTCACCGACTCAGTGAGCGATCGGCTGACTTGCTCAACGAGTTTTCTAGTCCTAATAGCATTAGAACTAATTGCTCGCCCATTTTGGGGTGCATAATCCAATTAAGCGCCTCTTTCGAAGCGTTTAATCGAAGAAACTTAGGGGTCGAGGATAGTGAGGCTAGGCCAGGCGTATGCCAATTGCGTGATTGTGATGTGGCACTTAATCAGATCGTGCATCTATTGTCAGGCACGTGATCGAGTCTCAATATGGTCTGAGAAAGGAAGATTGGTCTAAAAGAGGACTGATCGCGTGTTTGTGGAGCATGCAATCGAATTATGCAAGGGGTTTCAGGCACTTAATTTGGGGTTGTCCGGGTCTGGTCTCTAGTTAGAAATGCAAGGATATTATTTCAGTCTGCATTCTGACTATATACTATTATTTCAGTATATAGTCTCCTTATGTCGGGATCTGAGCTATAGAGCTATTATTTCAGCCTGTGTTCAGCCATATACTATTATTTCAGTTCATGGTTCCCATATCAGGATTATGAGGTTAAAGGTTGACCCAAAAAATTATATATTTCGAGAGGGCAAAATGAGGGTGTCTACAGATGCCTCTCTTCGGTGCGCTCTTACGAAGTAAGAACACATTGAAGAAATAGACACCCCTCTTTCAAGGTGTTTTCTCATTTCTCTAAAGAAATTATAAATGTGAATTGGTGATGCTGACATGACATGCTTAGCTTTCTTATCTATCAGCGTAAGCTAAAATGGAGCATTTGAAGGGTAAATGGTAGCTGTCGAATGGCACATTCTGGGTCTGTGGGTGCATGGCGCATCCCATCACATGGTGCGAGCTAACAGAGAGATTTTATGCAATCGAGGTACCGGGGCATCAATCAAATATCCAAAACAAGGTCCAGGGACTGATAATAATAAAATAAAGTATCATGTAATATCGAAGGCTTTTGTAAGTCATGTCAGACCAGGAGCATCATTGTTCACACCAATACGCGTTAGGTGTTCCTTTTCTAATAGGCATTTATAAGTTCTTAGATTAAATATACTAAATATTCAATTTCCCAGGAGAATGGCTGATTTGGGCTAGTAATTGAGGGTCTTGTGAGGTGTGCCCAATTGAATTCTGCGAAGTGGTGCGTGTGCTTGATTCATCTGGAGTCGGCCTCTAAGTTGGGAATTTTAATGCTAAAGTGTCTGAACAAATGATTCTGTGTAGTGGTGTGTGCACTTGATCCAATTTCGTGCAGTCGGCTATGCGCTCGATTGTAAGTTCAGGGGTTAGTCTGTAAGTTAGGGAATTCTAGTCCTACTGTGTCTGAACTAATGATTCTGTGTAGTGGGATATGTGCTTGATCCAATTTTATGCAGTAGAATATGCATTTGATTGTGATTTCAAGCGGTCTTAGGAGTTGAAGGTCAGGTTCAAGTGTAATTTTATCATGCGCGGGTGATGGGGCACTTAATCAATTTTTTTTTTTGGTATTTAAAGAAAGGTGGGTTGGGTCTATTTATCTTGTTGCTTTGTTCTTATTTTTTTTTTTTAAAGTTATTTTAATTTATTTTAATTTATTTTTATTTCTTTTTTAAAGTAAGAGATTTTTCTTTGTGAAATAAAGGTTTTGTTTTTTTAAATAAAGGGGTTTTGAGATTTTGAAATTTTAGGGCTTTTTAACTTAAGATCAATTTTGTAGTAAAACAGCGAAAAACATGGCTTCCGAGACGTCGCTGAGCAAATCCACCGGTACGAGATTTGTGGACCCGGCCATTATTGCGGTTGTCAAGACGACGCTTGGCATGTCGGATATCCCATCTAACGTTCTCGACGAATACTGATGATTGTCTCTTATGGGAGGACTACAGTGATTCGCGAGTCGAGGGAGATGGGTTTTAAAAATATTTGGTTTAATCATAGCTAACTATATATACGAGGAATATCGAGTAAAACAAAAATGGGTAGTACTTACCTGGGGGTGATACTTACCTAGGTTGCGCATAGTTTGTATGGTTTGGTGACGCCGTAGTGTCGCGAGGGGACTTAGGACATTTCTTCCTACTTTGGCTGCGGGCTTGGCGGTTGTGATGTGATGTCTTGGGAGAAATAATGTCACGATGGGAGTTGGGAATTCTCCCTTTCTTCGGCTGCATGCTGGGTGAGTCCTGGTGGGACGTGGGGATCAATTCGGGAGAGAGAGCTCTTTTGCTTTAGCGATGGGACATGATCAAGCTTTCTCTCTTTTCATCATAAGGTGTGGCATGTGCTGTCATAGCTTTTTTTTTTCTTTTTCAAATAGTGATGCTCGCGATGGGATGTCAGTGTCTTTCTTTGGCAGGTCTTGGATTGTAAAAGAAATCCCGTCGTGATTAGCTTCGTCTTTGGGCGGTTTGCTTTTGGCTTTTCGTGTTAGGATGAGGGTATGGTTAATTTATCGCGATGGGATTGGATATTGAAGTGATATCGCATGTGTACACGTTATCGCGATGGGGATGGGTGTTGTCAACACTTCCTTCTCTTGTAAGGGTATGCGATGAGTAAGTCTTCTTTTTTTTCAGCAGAACAGCCTATGAGGCTACATGATGGGACAGAAGAATTTTGACCGCGATGGGACAATAAGGCCTTGACGGTGTAATTTCTTTTAAAGTCAGGTATTGTGCGCTTGTTTTTTGTCGCTCAATCTGATCACGTGCCTATTTTTGGGCGTGCAATCTTAGGCTTGAGGGACTATTTACTTGTGTGGGAGTATGCGCGTGATTGTATTCCGCATTATAACGTAAGCGTGTGATCAGAGCATCACCAGGTCAGTATACGGGTGATCTTTCAGGTCGCATGGCAAAAGTGTGTCATTTGATTGGATTGCATAGGTTCTAGAGTGCGTGCGATTGGAGCGTCATACACTTGGCATGGGCGATGGTTTCATCGCGCGCTTAGGTGGTAGCATGTATTTTGAATTGTGCGCGATGTTTGTGACGCGTGATCGAATTAAGCGCACGTGTTCGAGCGCGCGATTGAGTCTGTACTCTATATAAGCAAAAGAGCTTTATTTGTTTTTCATTCTCTAGTTTAGTCTCAAGTTTTGACCTTTTCCAGGATGTCTTGTATTCTGAAATTTGTGTTTTAATGATATTGGGCAATCTAACCGTCCGATAGAGATGTCGTTTGTTCCTATATTCGTTATTTCGCGTGATCTTCGTTTTAAAGTGATGCCCGGGATGGTATTATTCTGAGAATGGGCGGTATTGGGAATGAGGGTGCTAGTCTTCACAACGGTCCTTTTTAGGGAGCAGTGAAGGCGGCGTTGAGGCAGTGGCAGTGGAAGAAGTGAAGATAGCAGAAGAGAAGGAGTAAAAAGTGAAGGGATGTGTTTTCCAGCCAATGCTCCCTGAAGTCTCCGATTGGAGGCTCCAGGAAAAGTCTGCTCCTCGCTTCGTCTCAGTTTTGAACCCAGTCTTCATTTTGGGTTGTAGGTTAGAGTTTTAGGTTTTTATTTTGGGTTGTAAATTCAGGAGGTATGCCTCCGGTGATATTTGTAAAATTTCTGAGTTATGAATAAAGGGCATTTATTTTATTTGTGTATTTGTTTGAGCTTATTAGTGGATTAGTTGGATTTACCTTATTTATTTGGCTTATTTAGCTTAGAGTTTTTAGGATTCATTTCAAATTTTTTTAGGGCTTATCCCAAGGTTAATTCGCTTTGTTGAGCTTGGGTTAGGGGGTTCACTCGGTTCTATTTGGTTTGTTAGGGGCATTTTTTTTTCGTCCTAAACAAGTTAGGGTCTTATTTTCAAGAGCTTTTCCCTTTTTTTTTGTTTATTTAAATTTGTCTGGTTTAAGGTTTGATTTAACTTGAATTTTAGTCTTTTGTTTGAATTTACATGAGGTTTAGAAGGTATGAGTTTCAAAGGTTCTAGATGGATGTTAAATGTTTAAATCCTATTAGTTTATCTAGGCTTTGGGATGATTGATGTTTCTTAAAGGGGTTAAGTGTTGTGCGATTATTGGTTCATTTGGGTTTGTCATGGATTGTTGTATTTCAAAAGGGGGTATGTGTTTGGTTTAGATTTAATTAGATTGAGAGGGTTTAAAGGAGTCACACTTGTCATTTGGTAATTTAGGGGGCATAGTTTATAAATGTGTGAGCTAAAAGTTTTGGGTTCTTGTTGTTTTGGAAATTTCATTTCAAGTTTTAGGATTAAAAGTTTTGGGACATTTTCTTGTGGTTTAGGGCATTTATTATTATTATTAATGTCTTTCTTTCTCTTTATCTGGTATCCCGGGTACTAGACTCGAAGAGTTGTGTTTATTGCGTGGATTTTTGAGAATGGACGGGATTGGGAATGCAGGGTAGCAGTCGAATTGCTGTCATGCTAAGGGAAGAGATGGAGGAGAAAAAGGTGGTAGAAAGGAAACCCAAGAATAAGACAGGGTCAGAATTCTCATGACCGATGCCTATCTTTCCTCAGTAGGCTCTATAGATCCCATATTAGTTGCTCTTCCTTGTTATAGTTTTCAAGGTGAGCTTCTAAGGGCAGATCTTGCAGGTCCTGGGTGGCTTTCCGTGAGCAACTCTTTCTTTTCTGCCGGCTCAGGGCAAGGGGAAGAGGTTATTACTATTAGAATTTGTTCAGGGAGGTTACCCTCTCCGGGCTTCTCCAAGATTTCTAGTTTCCCGAATAAATTCGGATTCGGGCATCGCTTGAACGTGTGGATTTTAAATTTCTTTTTTTGAGTTATATATTCAGAGGGTATGCCCTCGGTGTATTTTGTAATTATTTTATCTATTTTATGAAGTGATTATTATTTTAAATTCAGGTTTAGTTTATTTTGTAGCTTATTTGATTTATTTTTAATGCGAAGTTTACTTGCTTAATTTATTTATTTTTTATCGAGGCATGTTAGGAGCATTTTTTTTGTTTCGACTTAGTTTAGGCCTAGTTGGAGTGTATGAACGAGGGGGATATTTCTCTTGTTTAGTTTTGCCATAGTCGGGGCAAGTTTCTTTTGTGTTTAGTTTTTGTCTCAAATGAGTGGATGATGGGGGGCATTCTTTAGTTTTTTTTCGTTATTAGTTGGAGTGTGTAGGTGATGTTGGGGCATCTTTTGCTAGTTTGGTACATTTTCTTTTGGTTCTCGGGGTAGATATTTCTTTAGGTCTGGAGTGTTTTGGATCGGACTTATCAAGGGCATGGTTTGGCTAATAATCAGTGTCAAAAATCAACCAAATTAGGCCTATGAACGTGTTGTTCTGGGCATTTTTGCTTTCTGTATCAGGGGAATTGCGTGCTTCACTTAGAGCGCTTAAAGTAATCGTGCACTAGAGAGTGCACACGTGTTCAGAGCATCAAAACATCATTAAGCGTCAGTTTTCGATCGCTTGATAAGTTTAAACGCAGGATACTAGGCGCGCGATTAAGGCGGTGGGTGGTCACTGTACGGATGACCATTGGCATTCGCGAGCCACTGTGTGGACGCTTGAAGTGATTACGTGGTTGGTTGAATGCGTGCAATCAGATGGTTGGGTTGGTTTGAGCGGGCGATGATTGGTTTACGCGCTTAAAACTAGTCATGTAATCCTAATTACGCGCCTTGAGAATGGTGCATGATTGATTTAAGCGCCAAGATTCGGGTGCATGATTTTAGCAATTCCTATAAATAGTTCAAAATTTTTTATTTTTGTCACGCGATCCGTGTTAGTCTTCGATTCTCTGTTTCCTTGCTTCTTTGTGCTCTAGTTTTTGTGTTTTCGTGATATTTTGCAATCCGGTAGTCCGTTTTAGTCGCCGTTTCTTTCATTTGCTTTAGTTTTTTTAGATCTTTGTTCTAGGATGGAGGGTGAGGGTATTGGTGGGTATGATATTACTATTTCTGAGTTGGAGAGGATGTTAGGGGCGGAGGTAGGTGAGACTTCTGAAGCTCGGGCCAACGCTATCAAGGAGGTGGATGTTGGGGAGGTATTGGAGGTTGACCAGTTAGTGGTCAGGGAGGAGGTGCTCGAGATTGAGCAAGGAGTTGCTGAGGGTGAAGGTGAGAGGGTTGAGGATGAGATACTAGGGGATGAGAGAGCTGCGGGTGCGGCTGCGGAGCACCAGGGTGAGGAGCGTCGAGATCGCAGACACTTCCCATTGGAGGATTTCTTTGCTCGAGGCCAGGTATTCACCCATGATCAAGAGTTCTTCCATTTCCTTAGCGGCTTACGTCATGAAATAGGCTTATTATGTTCTGAAAACCCTTCTAATTTATGTCAAACCTGCATTGATGATTGATTGTGTGCTCACTCATGCATCATGATGGCATATAGAGATAGGCCATGTTTCTATTCAGTTGTTCTTATCATGTTTTACTTGTTTATTATAAATTGTTATTGAGTTTGGGGCATATTTGACTGGCTCTTAGTTTTATATCCATTTATCTTTCATCATAAGTATCTGTTAGTCTTACTTTTATTATTTGTGTTTCGCTCAATAGGAGCCCCAACAGCTAGCTATCAGCTCGACATGGGCTGAGTCTCATACTTAGTATCGTGCCTTACAGGAGTTTCAGCGGGCACGGTTGGTGTCTTTCGATTTTGGACCAATCCTAGAGTTGGAGCCCTTTCAGGTCATTCGTGGCCTGGTCGTAGTGATTCTAGAGAGGTGGAGGGAGAAGCATCAGGCGCTTCTCTTTTCAGTTGGTATGATGTTGCCAACTCCAGAGGACTGAATCTTCATCACTGGTCTTTGTTTTAAGGGCGAGCCAATCACAAGACGGATGGCAGGACATTATTTGGATGTGTGTGAGGAGATTTTGGGTGTGCCGTATAGGTTGAGCGGTTCGGGGCCAGGTGTAGTTCGAGTTGCTTAGTTTTTTGATATGTTTGCGAGTGGCTTCGTCCCCCCAAGGTGCCATTCGGAGGCGAAGGCGACTTATGAGGCACGTTGTGCGATAATGGCGGGTCGGGAGCCCGTGGTGGAGCCGGTGTTGACTGTGGATAGGGTGCTTTGAGCGTTCTTGATGCACTTCCTTGGTGCTGTACTTTTCTCTTCTTCGACTTGAGGATGCGTCACCGAGTTATTTTTTATGGTTCTCGGGGGCTTAGATCTAGTCCCTTCCTACGCGTGGGTTGCAGCCGCATTGGCGCATCTCAATAAGCAGCTTTACCGTCTGGGACAGGGCGTCACATCGATTGGAGGTTTCCTTCCGTTCATCCAGGTAAGTTTTAGTTAATTGGCATAATGACATCCTTAGTTTTGTTAATTTTTGGTCATTTAATGGTAATATCTTCTTAGCGTTTCTTCTTGTGTGTCATTGTTGTTGTTGTTATTTTTCTTTTCAATTTTAGGTGTATGATCATTTCACTTTTCTTCATTCGGGAGTTTTGTTGGAGGTGACATTCACATTTCTGCAGATGCACGTGTGGAGGGAGGCATTGAGGGGTCACCGTTGGTCTTCAGATCTTTAGACCGCACGCAATTTTTTGAGGATATGCATGCGGGGCAGGTATAGATCGTCATGCATACATTTTTCATTTCAATCTTTAGTATCTGGGTTTTCATTGAGGGACTGGTTCATTTGCTTGGTTGTAGGTGATTTGGAGGCCGTATGCAGATGAGGATGATGCGGACGTGCCAGTGATTCAGTCTGGCCGCCCCATCTTTGATGTGGACATATGGGCCCATTGTTTGGAGAGAGTAGAGAGGATCCATATGTCTCGGGTGGTACGATAGCAGGGGCTCACTCAGGGAGTCCCTCGAAAGATTCACCACAGAGTGGCAAAGAGGATGATCGGCCCTCCTGGCCAGAATTTTATCACGCGGATGGCACTTCAAGTGGCAGATTTTAAAGCTGGGGGGACCAGGGTTACAAGGGCGCGTGACGAGGCGAACGCCCGAGAGTATGCGTGGTGGTTTAGTGCATTGGGTGGCAGGCACCTCTTCACAAGTCCCTTCCATGGGAGTGGCCCTTTCACGATCAGTGGGCCGGAGTCAGCGTCGGCTTTAAGGGAGAGGTTGGCTGCATTAGAGTAGGGCCATCCCACCGCAAGCATGCAAGGGGCTTTATATGCTCTCCATAGGGCGATGGAGCGGATGGGGTGTGCTTCTCATCCGAATGAGGGGATGCTGCACTCCTTAGCCTCCATGGTTGCTCAGGCTAGGGCAGCAGAGGATGAGTTGGTGGTTCGGCTAGCGGAGACTTGACGGCTCCTGGTGAGTTAATTTATAGTTTCTTTTTACATTATGTGTGCTTCGTCTTTTGGTCATTCCGACATAGTTGTGGTATCTCATTTTCTTTGGTTTGGGATAGTCTCAGAGAGAGGGTGAGGTTGCTCATCAAGCGATGAGGATCGAGTTGTTAAACGATCAACAACAGGTCAGCCGAGCGGTGGAGTTTAGCCTACGATCTGAGATTGATCGATTAGTAAGCATCTTTGTAAATATAATTTAGCATTGTTAGGACTATGAGCTTGTCGACTGATGTGCTTACTGTTATTTTATAGGGAGCTGAGCTCGCTGCTAGAGGTCCCGTTCGGGCATTTGATCCATCTTCGGTTGCTTCCTCTAGTCGGGAGGATCTAGCGATGGCTCAGCTTCGGGCTGAGCTAGATCATTGGGTATGTTTCATTCAATTTTGATCTAATTTGCATCATTGCATTAGTTTGTCTAATGTCATTGTTTCACTTTCTTAGTTGCTTACTAATATCATGTGGTATTTCAGCGTCAGGTTGCCCAGGATCTTCAGCTGAGGGAGGCGACTGCTGCCTCTCTATGCTCGAAGAGTCAGGTATAGTTTTTTTTTCGGTGTGACGCCATTCTGTTGAGGTTATTTCATCTTTATTTTATTCTGACATATCTTTGTGTTGGTTTGTTTGGTTCTTTGTGCAGGCTGTACCGGACTCCGCTCCCGAGGCTCCCCCTCAAGAGTCTGTTCCTATCCCTACTCAGGTATGTTTTAGTTATTGCATTTATAGTTTAGTTGTCATTATAGTATTTCTGATGTAGTTGTTTGTTCTCATTGTAGCAGCCTACGTTCGTTGTTCCTTCTATGCCTCCTACTGATCTAATGATGGCTGAGATGGTTGGGCGACTCCTGAAGGAGAGGCAAGATCTGGTATAATCCTTTCCTTTTCAAAGTTTTTTATTTTGTTCATGTATACATTAGTTTTCATTTGACTTGGTGCGGTTATGCAAGTTCGTCAGCTCGAGGAGGCGCGTCTAGAGGCAGCACGAGCGCGAACCACTCCTGAGGTGAGACGAGTCATTGGGGAGACATAGAGTCGGGAGGACTTGTTTGTCGAGATGATGACCATACAGAGGACTCAGACTGAGGTGTTAGAGGCGACTCTTCGGACGATGCAGGCAGAGATGCAGACATCCCTAGATCAGTTGCAGTATCGTCTGATAGGAGTGAGGGAGGGATATATAGGCTAGCTCATCAGCTTGGTGGATCAGAGTAGAGGGCTACAGGCTCCTCGGCCAGGCAGTCTCGTCACACATCCCATGATCGTGTCAGGGGTGATGCTCGTGAGGATCCTATTGATCATGAGGTTCTTGCGAGGTATCCTCCTCATTCTCGATCGAAGCGGTTTGTTAGCCAGATGAGTGAGGGGGGATCTGTGGCAGGGCCTTATCGTCTAGAGGTTTCAAGGACTTCGAGTGTCGAGATTGTATTTTCAAAGGAACAGTCAACAGACCTTCGAGCTGATGATACTGGGATATCAGCGCTCGACCATCCCAGCGGTAGCTTAGGGAGTAGGGGTGTGTGTGTATGTTTATTTTGTATCTATGGCATGTGTGTGTTGTATATATAGGGGGATGCCCTTGGTGATAAGTGTAAAAAGAAATGGAAAGATTTTGACATATATAGAGAGATTTTTGGTTTAGATGTACCTGATTGGCTCCTTTTCTTTTATTTACCTCTTACGTCTACTTTTGCTTTTTAGTTGCTTTAGTGCCATTGACCGTCATTGGGACTTGGATGCTCCCTGAGCTAGCTC
The DNA here is from genome assembly GCA_021018995.1 of Chloranthus sessilifolius. Lineage (NCBI taxonomy): Eukaryota > Viridiplantae > Streptophyta > Magnoliopsida > Chloranthales > Chloranthaceae > Chloranthus > Chloranthus sessilifolius. The sequence goes on along the minus strand of CM037587.1, from coordinate 27,475,045 downwards.
GGTGATGGTTGCTTCATATCTGCACATGTGAGAGTAATGCTGTCAGTAGTTTTTGTTCTCCCCCTTGCTAATTGTCAAGGGAGGTAAGTGTCTCAGACCAGAGTCTGGTGGCAAAAGATGAATATGTACTTTTTTCTCCCTTTTCTTTCTTTTCTTCTTTTTTTCTTTTTTTTTCTTTTTTTTTTTTATTTTTTTTTTGCTTGCTTTTTTTTCTTCTCTTTTTTTTGCTTTTTTTTTAAAATGGAAATAATACAATAGGGAAAGCAAATAGCTAAGATAGAAATAATAACAGAACAATGAAAATAAAAATGCCCCAGCATAGGAGCGTGGTAGGATTGGCAGTATGGTATCTTTGGTAGCATTTTCTGGGTGGTAACTCCGTCGTTCCTCAAATTCTTTGTGGACAAGCCGACGCTTCTGATATGATTCTTCTTCTAATCCAAAAAAATGTTCCAGCGTCAAGATGCAATGGAGCTTTTTTGGGTTTCAAGATGAGCACTTTGGGTTTATAAACAGCCATGGGTATTTGGTGAGTTAGTATTAAAGAAAAGTGGATCGGTACTGTCACCGAACTGGGGAGGTCATCTTTGACTAAGCCAGTTGTATACGGGTTTTATCCTAGGGTGGTGGTCATCCTATCCCGTGGTTATTAGGGAGAAGTATGGTAGGTATAGTAGGTGATTGCATCAGTCATCATTCATTAGTTTTCAATTTTATTTCTAGGAATATCCTGCAAGGCTTCTGATTTATCGTCTGAAAATAAAAATAGAAGAGGGGGGTAAGGCTCAGTGATGTGGGGAATAGTTTGTATCTAAGGCTTCTCAAAAGGGATGAATAACCATCTTTTTCTCAGAGGGGATACGAGATGCCATGATCGAGCTCTTCATCATGTTTCGGCACCATCAAAATCTCACATTTTATGGTTAGCAAGATTTTGTCCTCCTCCCGCCACCTTACGACGACATCTAGTAGTACAGGGAAATCAGGGATGCCTTCATGCTTGCTTATACATTTCTAGTAAAGTTACCAGAGATGTCCTCACGGTCTGCTTATGCTTTCCTAAGCTCATTGACTTGTTCATTCATCGTAATGCTCTCACTCAACTTTTGACACGTAAATGCATATATATTTTTTTGAAAACATCCTGCTAGCACAAGAATAATGAGTGTTGATTGAACCTAATATCTTTATTTTTTTTTGCTCTAACGTCTCCTCCAATGGCAGGGAAGGGAAATGAGGATTAGGTATTCCTTATGCTTTTGAAAGAGGTTAGATAGGTCACTAGTCCTTGAATCAAATTGCCAGAGTGAGAAAAGGTGGGCGATAAATCGGAGGTCTTAAGGATATTCTGAGAATTGAAGGCGTACGATCAATGAATGGGTCGTGACGATTACGGGGGTGATAAGTATAAGTATTTAACCATGGAATGTGACGATCATAGGGCTAAGGGTAATATTTTCTAAGGTACATGGCGTTCCAAGGGCTAGGGAGTTCTTCCCCATCTTGGTTTGCCAGTTTCAGGGTATGCGGCTGTTACGACATAAGGGCCTTCCCAGTTCAGTTTTAGTTTTCCTTTCGAATGGGCGTGTTTGGAAGGCATGATTTTCTTCAAGACTAATTCCTCAAAATTAAAGGTTCGTTTAAGGACTTTCTTATCGTAAGCCTGACCACTCTCCTCTAATATACCTGAGTGTGATCAGCTGCCTTTAGACGTGTTTCATCGAGCTACTCTAGTTGCGTGAGTAGGGAAATTCTCCTCTCTTCTAAGGATAGCTCATTATCGAGTTTAATTCGTAAGGATGTTACTTGTATCTCATATGGTAGGAATGCCTCCATCCCATAGGTAAGGAGGTAGGGAGTTTGGCCAGTGGCCGTACGAATGGAGGTCCTATAGACCCAGAATGCTTCTGGTAGTCGTTCAGACCAATCGGCCCCATTGCTTGTTTCTACTGTGCATTTCAAGATTTGAATAAGTATTTTGTTTATAGCTTTTGCCTATCCATTGCCTTGAGGGTAGAATGGTGATGAGTGGCATAAATTAATGTCGTACTTCTTGCATAACTTTTTTATCTTCTCCGTGATGAACTGTGGTTTATTGTCAGTGACAAACATCCTAGGTACTCTAAACCTAGTGATGATATTCCGAATGATAAACTTTACGAGTGTTGAAGTGATGATTCTGACATAGGATTCAACTTTTGCCCATTTAGTGTAGTATTTGATCATTGTAAGTATGAACGCATGCTTATGAGCGTTCCCAATGGTATCCGTGAAAGGTCTAATGACAACAAAGGCCCATATCAAAAATGGCCATGGCAAGGTCATAACATTCAATGAAACTGATGGAGCTTTGATGAGTGCGGTGTGTTCTTGGTATTGCTTGCAGGATTAGACGTAGAGGTGGCAATCTCTTATCATTGTCGGCCAAAAGTAGCCTTTTTGTACAACTTGATCAGTGTGTCTTTGTCTACCAAAGTGGGCATCGCAGGTACTAGCGTGTGCTTCTCGGACAATGTATTATCCTTCGGCGGTTGTGACGCATCATAGTAGTACTCCTTTAGTGAAGGCTTCTTTGTATAATGTTTCGCCGAGTATGTAGAATCAGGCGCATTGGTTCTTTATAGTCTTTCGTTCGATCTTTGTGGCGTATGGAGGGACGTATTGATATTTCAAGAAGTTCCAGATATCGAAATACCATGGTTGTCCATCGTCAGCTGGTGATTTTTCAAATCTACACATGGCGACTTCGGTTTCTGTCTCGTCGTGCTTTTTCGAGGTGATTGCTTATTTCAGTCCTGTACTTGTGGGAAGGACGGGTAATTCTCTCTTGACGATCCATGTTATCTCGTGGCTGGCACTGTCAGCTTTTCAATGAAGACAATCTTGGTATTTTACCTGATAGGTATTTAGATGATCGAGGCTAACGTGGCTAAGGAATCTACGAGTTCATTTTCTAATCTAGGGATGAAAGAGATTCGTTCAAATTTCTTTACTAAATATGAAACGGTTTCTAGGTATTCCATTAGTCACCTTTCCTTTGTTTTCCATTCTCCTATGACTTGTGAAATTACCAGTCTGGAATCGCCAATGATTTTTAACTATTTAACACCTAATTGTGGTACTACTCATAGTCCAGCTATAAAAGCTTCATATTCTGTGACATTATTAGTGATAGGAAATCTAGTTGAAAAGCTTTAGGTATGACAATTCCTTTTGAACTTAAGAAGACTATCCCGATACCTTTTCCTTTGTGGTTTAGAGCACCGTCGAAATAAAGGGTCCATGAGGTCTTATTGGGCTCTTCGTTATGAATCATGAACAGGTTCTCATTGGGGAAATCCGCTTGAATGGGTTCATCATTCGGGAGTGGGAGATTTGAGAGGTAATCAGTGATTGCTTGTCCTTAAGTCGATTTCTTGGTGACGTAAGTGATATCGAATTCTTGCAATAGCATATACCAACGAGCGATCTTTCCTGATGTTGTAGGCTTTTTGAATACGTACTTCAGAGGGTCCATTCAGGCTACTACTAGTATTTTATGTGTTCTGAAGTAGTGTCATAATTTGGTAGAGGCCCACACCAATGTGAGGCAAGTCTTCTCCATTGAAGTGTATTTTCATTCGTATTCGACCATTATCCTACTGAGGTAATAGATAGCCTTCTCTCTCTTGCCGTCTTCTTCATATTGTCCTAGAATTACTCCCATGGCTTTGTCGTTCGCTAAGAGGTATATAATTAGGGATCTTTTGGGGACTGATGGTGATAGTATTGGCAGGTTAAGGAGGTACTTCTTGATGTTGTCAAAGGCTTGCGGACACTGATCATCCCATTTATACTCAGTTCCTCCTTTAAGTAGTCTGTAGAAAGGATCACATCTGTCCTAATGCTGGGAGATAAATCTTCTGATAAATTTTAATCTTCTTATTAGGCCTCGTAACACTTTGATATTACTGGGAGGCGGCATCTCGAGGATGGCTCTGACTTTTGCAGGGTGAAGGAACTCTTCTCTTGGTCAGACTTTGCTAATTTGATCTTATTATATTCAGAGAAATCATCCATAAAGGATAGCATCTCATGTCCCGCGATGTTATCGACAAGAGTGTCAATGTGTGGAAGTGGGAAGTCATCTTTTGGACATGCCTGGTTGAGGTTTCGAAAGTCGATGCAAACCTGCACTCTGTCATCTTTCTTGGCTACAGGTACTATGCTGGCGACCCAGTTAGGGTAGAGGATGACTCGAATTAACTTGTATTTGTGTAACTTGTCAACTACCTCTTGTCAAGACATGAAAAGTATCACTTTTTACCCCTTAACTTAGCCTCTGTTAGACCCTTAGCCATCTAATAAATGTGTGTTAAGTCATTTTTGTAGGTAATAAATAGTAGCTGCAATAAGGCCTGAACCCTGTTAGGGAGCCCACTTTTGCCCCAGAAGTCCCTCAGAAGAATGAAAGCTGAACCTAGACAAGAATTGAACCTCGTGTAGCTTTCACAAGCTTTAAAGGATTCAGAAATTAAGCCTCGCGCAGTCTTCGCATGTCTCCCAAAACTTCATTTCCAATTGCCCACACTGTTCTCGCGCAGTTGAGTGACAGAGGGGCTTCAGAATCATACTTCACGTAGCTCTCGCGAAGCTCAAATATAACTGTTCACGCAGTCTCACGTAGCTTAGGAAAGCAGCTCTCAAACCTCGCGCAGTTCACTTAGATCAACTGAGGAGAGAGAGCTTGTATTTATTCGTGCTGCCGCGAGGGCATGGGATGTAAAACTTCAAAAAAAACTCTCGCACAATTCAGAGACCAATGCACATCACGTCCTCGCGAGGATCCTTGCGAAGATCCATTGAGAAACAAATTGCTCGTGCAATTCCCGCACCATTCAGAAGGAAAGTGCAATCCCGCGAAGACCAGAGCAATCCAGCGAGGATTCAATGCTCTATCGCGCGACTGCTTCAGCTGTAACTAAGACAATCCCGCGACGGCTAGAATTTTAAGCTAATCCAACCTCGCGAAGACCGTGCTATCACGCGATAGTCTTGGAAACCAGTGCTACCTAGCGAGGCTCTAAACTCTAACTCTCCCTTACCTCTACAGAGGACATTCTGGGAACTTCTAGCAATTAGGGCATGCATTCCAACACTCCAAGTTCTGTGCACGTGCCCCGAGGCATCCAAGGGACAATATTAGGCCATGTGGCATTATTAAAATTAGGGTTTCCTAACCCTAATGCGCCGCCAAACTAACTTTTATATAAACTTAAGCTTGGTTTAGGTTTAAAGGACTCTCTGCTTAGAATAGAATTTAGTCTATTTTCTTCTTCTTCTTGTAGTAGCTGCATATCTCTAGTAAGTTTTGGGTAGTTTTCTTTTTATTTTCTTCTCTCCATAGTCCAGCATATGCTGGCTATACCTTTGTATGACTATTTGGAGATTAATGGAGTTTCATGATAAGGTGTTTTACTTTTATAGGATTTTTTGTGAGTTGTTCTGTACAAGGCTGTTATCTTGAGATCCTCCATTGCTAGGACGTATTGTCAGCAATGGAGGACTGATTTTATAGTGTACTCAGGTCCAAGTGACCTGTGTGTCTGGGCTAACATGCTCCCATACAGGCCTAGCCCCACCATAGGACCCACTAGATCTGAAGTCCCCATGGGAGCAATGAGTTTTTGTAGCCTTGTGAACATGGTGGTGGCAGCAATGTTTCTTGTTGTATCTTGAGCTTTGTGAGGAGGATAGCCTCTGGGATAGTCTGTGACCATTTAAGTGGACAGGTTATAGCCTTAGGGTGAAGCCAACCCACAGACTCAAGACAGATTATTCTTCTCTGCACTCATGCTTGTAGCCCTGTGAGAGATTGTGCTGAGACAAACTCCCCTGTATGTGTATAGATCCGCCATCAGATAGCAGATCTTGTTTGGTTATAGAGATTATAGGCTTGCGACTGGATCACTGCAGTCTCTCTAAAGCAGTGGACAGCTGGATCTAAGGCTGCACTCAAACTCTTGCTGGTTCTATGTGTCTGGGCTAACATGCTCCCATACAGGCCTAGCCCCACACATAGCACTTTAGAGGTTGAGGTTCCCTATGGATTCTTGTGGTTGTAGCCTGGATGAAGTAGTGCCTACAATGATAAACTTGTTCTAACCCATCTCTGGCCTGTGATTCCCCAATTGGATAATATGTGACCATTTAAGTGGACAGGTTATAGCCATAAAGGGATTGGATCATGGTATAGAGATGAGTTGGATTCTTTCTCCTCAGTGGTGATAATGTAGCCACTGGACAGGACTTCTATAGCAGCAGATCTGAATTTGAGTCATGAAGCCCATCAGATTTGAACCTAATAGCATACTTCTCACCCTTTTTTATTTATTTTCTCACTCCATCTTATTTATTAACCCTTTCTATAGTTTAGACATTAGGATACCTTAGAATTTAGATTTTAGTGACCCTAAATCCCCTTCCATTTAGGATTGTTAGATCTGTAGTCAGATCTGGAGGGCCTACTAAAGATGGCTCCCTTAGAGCTTAAGATCAATTTCCCTGTGGGACAAACTCTTACTTATCAAAACTTCCTACAACAGGCCCTGTATCTTGCAGGATTGTGCATATTTTAGGTTTGCTGCTCTGTCATTTTCATCCACCTTTCATTCATTTTCATTCACCCCATTCTTATCACTGTCTTCAATAAAGTCAGTAGCAAGCACTTTAAAGTAGCCTAACAAGTTTTTGGCACCGTTGCCGGGGTTATTGATCTTTTTGTAGACTCTAGATTTCTTTATTCTTTATTCTTTGGTAGTTGTACTTGTGAATAATTGATACTGCTAATTTACATTTGAAAATTTTCTTGCAGATTTGGACCGTAGCATAGAAGGAGAGTAGAATTGCATTGGGAGTCTAGCTACCTCTGTTTGCACTTCTCTAACCCTCAAAACTTAGTCTATTTCTCATTTGAAGATTCTATAGCATAGCAGTTGATTAGGATAGTTGCAATTTTTATTAAGTGCAATGTGCCTGCAAATAGTCTTCCCTGCTGTTGGTGTGTGTGCATATTAGGAAGGAGATCCCCCAGTCCTACATTAGAGCCTGCTAACCCTGAGATAGAAAGGGGTAGAAGACCGAGAAGGCATAGACACACCACAGTTGAGCCCTCTATTGAAATTGAGATAGCAGTTATGGGTGAAGAACAACCTAGAACATTAAAGGAATTGAATGCTCTGGATGATTACAATTCTCCATTCAGCATCCAATTCCCTGATGTTCAAGGAAACTACGAAATCAAAACTTCCATCATCCAAATGCTTCCCTCTTTCCATGGGCTTAGCAAGGAAGACCCTTACAAGCACATTGACCAGTTCTTGGCCCTGTGCACGACATTCTCCATTGCTGGTTTGGGACCAGAAGCCACTAGGTTAAGGCTCTTTCCTTTCTCCCTAAAGGACAGGGCCATGACCTGGTTATCTACTCTCCCAAACAACAGCATCACCTCCTGGAAAGACCTCTAGACAAAATTTCTGTTTAAATTTTTCCCAGAGACCAAGACCAGCCAGTTGAGGAAAGGCATACTTTCTTTTGCCCAATCCCCAACTGAAGATTTTAACCAGTGCTGGGATAGATTTAAAGAGCTGCTCAGACAATGTCCCCACCACAAGATCCCTGACTGGCAGCTTGTCCAGAGCTTCTACAATGGGATTGATGAGAAGAGCAGAGACATGGTAGATGCCTCTTGTGGTGGAACGTACATGCATAAAACAGCTGATGAGGCATGGGACTTGTTCGAGGTCATAAGCGAAAATGCTTTTCAGAAGATGTCCTCTTCTAGAACTGTTCAAGAACAATCTCCTAAGCTAGGGGTGGCTGAGACTTCTAAAGGAAAAATATATGAAGTTAGGGGAAATGATGATCTAAGAATGCAGATGGCCAATCTTACTGAAAGATTTGATAAACTTTTGACTATGGTGCAGCCCAGAATGGCTGCACAAGTGATGGAGGCATGTCTGATATGCCAATCTCCACAGCACACAGTAGAAGAATGTCCATCTGTGGGGCAATACCCTGAGTTTATAATGGAGCAGGCTGCTGCTACCCAATCTTTTGGACAGCAACAATCTGGTGGCTACAATAAACAACCATATGGATACTAGCTCTAAAATGCTGGTTACCAATGGAGAGACCACCCAAATTTGAGGTGGAGGCAAGATAATTATATGCAGCCACAACAGATGTTGGCCTTACCTCAAAGGCCACAGCAGCAGTTTAACCAGGGTTATGCTCAAAGGTCTAATTTCCAACAACAGCAGCCCCAACAATAAAATCAATTGATAGTTCCCCCACCTCAGCCCCGAAGTGCTTCTTTTGAGGATCAGGTTTTGGCACAATTGCAAAGCCTTGGACCCTTAAATCAGACTGTGACTTCTCACGGTCAATGCATTAAGAAAATAGAAGAGCAGCTTGACCAAATAGCCAATTCTCTAGCTAAAAGAGAGGAGGGCAGGTTGCCAAGCCAACCAATTGCCAACCCTAAGGGCCAGTATTCCATCGGAGAAGGCTCCTCCAATTTGGAGGGGGCCAATGCCATAACTGCCCTAAGGTCTGGTAGGATGGTAGACAACCAGGTGGGAAAGGAAAAAGGAGAGGTCTATCCTAAGGAAATGTCATGTGAAAGCGATAAGGATTTTGTTAAGGCACAGAGTCAAGAACTGCCTGCTGCCCTTCACCAAAGGAAAAATAAAGAGGTTGTAGTTGAGCCTTAGCAGGAGATAAAAATAGAAAAAAGAAAAAAATAAAAGTTCAGCCATGGGCTTGCAGCTGAGGAGCCAGCAGTACCTCAGCTGCCATTTCCTCAAGCTTTGAGTGGCCCTGCCCCTTTTCATAAGGGTCGGGCATAGATCGAGGAAATGATGGAGACCTTTAAGCAGGTTAAGATAAATTTACCCCTGCTTGATGCAATCCGAGATATGATTGACAAATTCTTAGAAATTTTCATGGATGACTTTTCGGTCTATGGGGATAGCTTTGACAAATGTCTACAACACCTCCATCAAGTCCAACAAAGATGTGAAGAGACCAATTTGGTCTTAAGTTGGGAGAAGAGCCACTTCATGGTAACACAAGGAATTGTGTTGGGCCATGTAGTCTCTAAAGATGGAATTGAGGTAGACAAGGCCAAAGTTGACCTCATTAAAAATTTGCCCCCTCCTAGAACAGTTAAGCAAATCAGATCCTTCCTTGGCCATGCTGGATTCTACAGGAGGTTTATGAAAGACTTTAGCAAAATTGATAAGCCATTGTGCCACCTGCTCTGCCAGGATGTGCCCTTTGACTTCTCTGCTGAATGTCTAAAGGCTTTTGAAACTTTGAAATTTTGCCTCACCTCTGCCCCTGTACTCCAAACACCTGACTATACCCTACCCTTTGAGTTGATGTGTGATGCATCTGACTTGGCAATAGGTGCTGTCTTGGGCCAGAGAAAGGATAAGCTGCCTGTGGTCATTGCATATCTCAGCAAATCACTTGCTAAAGCTCAAGTGAACTACACAACCACTAAGAAAGAGCTTCTGGCAGTGGTTTTTGCTGTGGACAAGTTTAGACCTTACCTACTTGGGTCTAAAACTGTCATCTTTACTGACCACTCAGCATTAAAGTACCTACTGTCCAAGAAGGATGCAAAGCCCAGATTGATTAGATGGATACACCTGTTGCAGGAGTTTGACATCGAAATCAAAGACAAGAAAGGTGTAGAAAATGTGGTGGCTGACCACTTGTCGAGAATTATGTTGGAGAAAGGTGTTGATGACCTCACTACAAATGATGTATTCCCGGATGAGCAATTATTTGCCATCCAATCTTTAGCTCCTTGGTATGCACATATTTTCAATTATCTAGTTATCGGTATGATCCCTTCCCATTGGACAAAATTGGATAAAGACCTGTTTTTCTCACAGGTCAAATTCTTTTTCTGGGAAGAACCTTGCTTGTACAAGTATTGTGCAGACCAAATTATTCATAAATGTGTTCCCGAAAGTGATATCCCCAGTATTCTGGCCATATGCCATGAAAATGCCTGTGGGGGTCACTTTAGTGGGAGAAAAACAGCTGACAAAGTGTTGCAGTGTGGTTTCTATTGGCCTTCTCTTTTCAGAGATGCCCATACACACTGCAAGGCCTGTGAAAGATGTCAGAAACTAGGGGGGCTGTCTAAACGAAATTCAATGCCTTTATAGCCCATCCTTGTTGTAGAACTGTTTGATGTGTGGGGTATTGATTTTATGGGCCCCTTTCCTCCTTCAAATGGTTTTCATTTTATCTTAGTGGTAGTGGACTATGTTTCCAAATGGGTAGAAGCCATTGCCACAAGTACTAATGATAATCAGGTTTGGTACCCCTAGAGCCATTATTAGTGATGGGGGGAGCCATTTCTGTAACAAAAATTTTGAGAGTCTGCTCAAGAAATATTCTGTCACCCATAGGATTGCTACTCCCTACCACCCACAAACCAGTGGGCAAGTTGAAATTTCCAATAGGGAGATCAAGCATATCCTTGAGAAGACTGTGAGGACTGATAGGAAGGATTGGGCTGACAAGCTTAATGACGCACTGTGGGCTTATAGGATTGCCTATAAGACCCCCATCGGTATGTCCCCTTTTAGACTGATCTATGGCAAGGCCTGTCATCTCCCACTAGAGTTAGAACACAAGGCCTATTGGGCCATCAAACATTTAAATCTAGATCTAACTTCTGCTGGTCATCACAGGTTGCTGCAGCTATCGGAATTGGAAGAACTAAGGATGGATGCTTATGCCAATGCCAGGATCTACAAGGAAAAGGTCCAAAGCTTTCTTTGACAAAGGGCTGTTGAGAAAGAATTTCACTATTGGTGATAAGGTTTGGTTGTTTAACTCCAAACTTAAATTTTTTCCAGGCAAATTGAAATCCAGATGGGAAGGTCCTTATATTGTCATGCAAATTTCCCCATCTGGTGCTGTGGAAATCAAGGACCCTAAGTCTGGGAGACTCTTGAAGGTGAATGGTCAGAGGCTTAAGCCTTGTTCTGAAAAACCTGTCGACCTTTTTGACACCATTCACTGTCAAGGGTATCCTTCTCCAAACTAATTCCATAGGTGTGTCATTACTGTAGCATATGTACTTAGTTTTTGGTTGATTTATCTTGCTTTCTTTAGTTTCTATTTTCTAGGATTTGCTAGTGGCCTTATCTGAATTTTGCCCTATCTGTGGTGAACTTTTGATGCTTGGCTTGATTATTACTCCTTTTGAATTGATAGCTTCTCTTGAATGCCTAATGTGGGAGGTTGTTTTTGTTGTCCTTGAGTGTATGATTGAGTTTACATGTGTCTAAAGACAGTCATAGGAGAGAGTCATGCCCAGGATTCAACCACAGCAAAAATGCAAAAGGGCAGAACAGAGAGCACATGCTCTCTGTTTTATACCTTACTGTCGCTGGGTCCAAAATGGAAGGCTAGGAGACTATCGCGAGATTCAAAAAGCTCTCGCGAGGTTAAAGAAGGAGCCTGGAAACCTATCGCGAGGTTCCAAAGGAAGCCTAGATGGATGTCGGGTAGTTCGCGTAGAAACATACATTACCTGTCGCGAGATTCATGCGTACGTGTCAACCTCTCGTGCGGTTCACATCGAGCCATTTAGTAGTTATCGCGAGATTATCAGGATGTCGCGAGGTTCTCAAGATAACCTGGGAGACTCTCACGCAATTCAACAAAAATATTCCATTTACTATAGCGAGATTCTAAGTCTCTCGTGAGATTCGAGATGAACCTCAGAGCTTCTCGTGCAATCTAAATGGAGCCTTAGGAACCGCTCGCGCAATTCACCTGAATTGATCTCACACTATCGCGCGCTCCAAGGTCGACTTTAGAGATTGTCACGCAATCCAGATGTAATCAACACCCTCGCTAGGTTTATTTCCAACCCTGTGACCAAATGTTCCAAAGCGTGCCGAGCTTCACAATAAGTATTTCAACCCCGCGCTTTGTCCCTTTTTCATTATCTGCTTCCTTCTTCCCTCTGTGAAACCCTAGCTTCTTTCGCTCTCCCCACCCCTGTCCAGCATCACTCCTATAGCTCATCATTCACTTCGCAACTCTATAGAGTTGTTCCTATCATCATCCTCTTCCATTACCCTCTGCTTTGAGATCTTGAAGTGCCCTGTGCGTCAAATCAAACCAAACCCTAGATCTCAGTCTCCATTTGCTCACACCAAAAAACAGAGTTAGATATGGCCCCAAAATCTACACAGAAGAGAAAAGGGAAGGACAAGGACCCTGCAGAGACCACCTCTAAAAAGGCAAAAATTTCAAAGTCCCCATAAAAAGGAAAGGAAGTGGTTGAGAAGGCAGCGGTACCAACCACAAAGTTCGCTACTCCTTCTGAGCTCATGGAGTCCATTCCATTGGAGCCTGAAACAACATTTGATGTCCCATTCTTTGAAAAAGAACCTCTCTCTGACCTTGCAATACAATTTCTGAGCAAAGCGGGCCTGATGCCATTGATGAGAGAAATTTCGGCACTAGCCTACCCAAGGCTAGTGCAGCTGTTTTACCAACATATCAAGGTCAAGAAGGGCAACGATGGCCAAGAGTGCTTGCTGGTGATGATTGACGATTTTGATTTGTTAGTAAGCCCTAAGATGATTGCTGAAGTATTAGGCATCCCAGCAGCATTCAATCCTAGCTGTGGATATGGCCCCCCTCTGCGGGCATCAATTGACACAATTGCAAGGGCCCTAACAAGAGGATTAAAAGCCACCGGGGACTCAATCAAAAGGAGGGAACTTGAGCCTGAGCTGCTGTTCATTGACCAAGTCCTGCGGAAGAACATCTATTGCTCAGGACATCAGCAGGAGAGAAGAACTCCCATTGCGGATGCTGTCTACTCCTACCACATGGGCCATGGCTTCCATGCAGCCTAGCTATTTTTGAAACTATGAAAGACACAGTGGCGAAATTAGGGTCTAACAAGAAGCCTCACACCCTACCTTATGCTAGAATCATCACCTTACTGCTGATCAAGGGGCGCTACAAGATAGGAAGAACCGAGCAAACCACCACCCTTACCCCTACTACCTTTGCCAAGAGGCAATGGGGAATCAGCAGAAGCTTGATGAGGGGTCAGAAAAAGAAGACAGCGGAAGCTCAGGCCCTGCCGAAGCAAGCAGAAGCAGCTAAATCAGAGTCTACCCTTGCTACAACAGCAGTGCCTCCAGAGCTCATCACTTCCATCCCAGCAGTAGCACCCACACCCCCTCCACCTCTTATTCCTGCATCCTTTACTCCTCTTGCATCCATCTCTTCTCCCCCTATGATTCCATTCTCCATGCCCACTCCCCCTTCACTTGTGCTTGGTCCATGGGAGGACTCCCCTTCCCCTACCTTACCACAGTACATTACCACCATTCCACCCTCCATTCCAACAAAGCCTGCCAGCCCCTCACTCATCTCCTACAAGAGAGGAAAATCTCCTCAGACCATCCCAGCCATCTCCTAGACACCACCCTCAATACCTTCCAACCCCATTGACCCACCCACCTTAAAGAAACCACTACCCCAGCCATATCTACTATATCTCCTCTCCCCGACATTGACTTAACCCTAAACACATCCATAGGCTTCCAAGCCTTCATCTCTACATTCCTTGACACCATGCCTAGCTACTACACCCCTCTGCCAGACTCCCCAACTACCTCACAGCACCTTTCCCCAGAACCACACTCTTCCCCTCCCTCCACTTTCCATCATGCTCCTTCCTCCCCTTTCCAACCAGTACCCTCTTCTTCCCAAACCCCACCTCCTAACTTTGACACACTAACCCTCATCCTACCCCTGATCCAAGACATCCAAGCCCAGTTATCCACCAATAACCACAAACAGGACCAGATGCAGGCTGAACTCACCTCCATCCAATCCACCCTCCACACCTTAACCACTCCACCCATCCCTACCCCATCCACTTCAACCCCCCTGGTCCTGTTAACTGACAATACCACCCAAACAGACTTCCCTCCTGAATCATTACCCCTCCCACCATCACCATCACCTCTTCCCCACCCTTTTCCTTTACCCCTTTTCACCATTCCAATTTTCCATCCCCATCACCCCAACTCGGTTGAGCCAACACCCTTCACTTTTCCCCCTCTACCCTCCATTCCCCCTCTTATCCTACCCCTCCCACCTTCTCTGCTAAATCTACCCAAACAGAGCCAGAACCTAACCCCATTCCCCCACCACTTGACTTCCCTACTCTCATACCCCATTCCCCCCCAGGACCAAGCACACTTCGCTCCTCCCACCTCCTATTTGCCAATTGCACCCAAACATCATTTCTACAGCCCTCCTTACCTCACCATCCTACATCACATGTGGGATAATGCTTACCTGAGGAAGGATGTCCTGAGGGGTATGGCCAAGCTATGCCAATCAATTGAGGCCCCCCTGCTAGAGAAGATTGATGAGATGACGGAGGCCCACAACGAGCAATTACTAGGAATCTCCTTGGGGTGGAAAAAATATGGTGGAGGAATATCGGAAGTCGAAAGCTTCAGCTACTTATTATCAGATTAATTGAGAATATGAGAAATCCAATGCTGCTGTAGCGACTGCCCGGGCAAGAATGCTTGAAAAATGACTTAACAATGCCCAAGAAATCTAAAAAATTCAAAAGGAGATCCATGAGACTGACGCCCTAAAATTTAAAGTCCAGATAGCCTCATTGGAAAAGGCATTGGCCGCTGCCAGAAATGAACCTTACCACCCAACCCCACTCTTTGTTCAAGTGCCTCAGCCTGTGCCAACTACCACTCCAGCTCGACCTGCCCAGTCTGAGGAGGCACCACCTAAGCCCCAAAAAGATAAAGGAAAAGCTCCTGCTTCACATCCACCGGCGCAGCCCACAACTACTGAGCAGCCTCCACCTCCCAAGGCCTCTGCTGCACCTCCCCAAGAACAAACTTATCCGCAGCGGAGGAAAGTCACAGCCAAGAGGTCTGCTCCCAAAGCTGTCCCCTTAAAAATTGGCAAAGAGCCCACGCCACCAAGAGGCACAGTCCCCTGCCAAACCTGAGTCCACTGGAAAAGGAAAGGCACCAGTGGTCCCCACTGAGGAACCCAAAGCTAAAGGAAAAGAGAAAGCCCCAGTGGTCTCCCCTGCAGAAGCTGAAGCTAAAGATAAAGGTAAAGGAAAATCCCCTACCACCCCCCTGCTAAGCGTAAAGGCAAAGCCCCTCAAGAACCCAAGGAACCAAAGGCTCCCAAAGCACCAAAAATGAGAGTGAGGGCTCCAAAAGCTCCATCTGCAGTGAAAACACTAGTAGAAAAGAAAAAGGAGAGGGAGGAAAAGAAGAAACAAGACAGAGCAGCCCTTAAGGCACTGACTAAAAAGATGGGCTGGGATTTCCTTACCGATTCAGATTCAGATTAGGTCCTAGCTTCTAGATTGTATCTTAGGTTTTTCTTTTTGAAATGCCACTTGTAACAATTTTTCTTCCAATTTAATAGAATTTCTAATTTTGTCTATTGCTCTGTTATGTCTGTTTATTTCTGATTGTTTGGTATTTTTGCTTTTATTCTTTTTGCCATTCTTGGGAGACCAGTTTTTGGGAGGATCTTTTTCTTTGAAAAAGTACTCCATGTAGCGGATAGATGTCGTTGGTGGCTGAATCTAATTCATGCAATACCTGCATCAGGAAATTCAATGCCTTCCTCTTGACATTGATGTGCCATTTTAAGTGTACCTCACGAAGATCCCCAGTTCAGCTGTGTGAGAAATGTCCTTTCCTCACCACTTATTGCTCCTCGCAAGGATCCCCGCGCGCTACACTTACCTCTTTAAATACCATGCCTCTCTTTGGACATTCATTTAATGCTACTTCTCCTTTCCAAAGAGCTAGTTGTGTATTTTCTTCTTTCCCCACACAACCCTTATTTATTGCCAAGTGTGAAAACGGGCACAATTTCAATTCTGCCGATTCATGTTACCTCGTCCTTCTCTTTTAAACCGGCCCTCAGTCCCTTTTCATCTCATCCCTCCTCTTCTAACCCTAGAAGTCCACACCTCCTCACACAAATGGCGGATGACAACCCTTTTGGCTTCCCAATCAAATTTTACCCCGTCTGGGACGATCCCCCACCGCCTAAGGAGCCGGACCCCCTGCAATTTCTCTGGGATGAGTATGACGAAGTCATGCGGATCCTGGCCAAGGAGGAAAAGAAAAAGAAAAAAAGAGAGAAGTTAGAGGAGAAGAAACAGAAAAAAAGGGAGAAGCCGGAGAAGAAGAAAAAGAACAATATGGCACCACCTGCATCTCCCCCTCCATCTTCCTCCAACCCTCCCCCAGCTTCCCCTTAACCCCCCCCCCATTTTTCTCTTTTCTTTTTTTTCTCTCTTTTTGTCATATTTTCTTTATTTTTTAATGAAAATTTTCTTTTAGTTCCGTACTGTTCAATTTTGCATTTTTATTTCTCTTCTTCTATATGTGTTTCTACATGTTTCCTTGGACTCTACCGTTTATTCTCCCCTCTGAACCAGTGAGGACACTGCTCCTCCTAGGTTTGGTGGTGTGGCAGGTAGGTCTGCCAATAACATAGTTAACTTAAAGTGCAGCAGAATCATGTGAGTAACATTGAAATGGAGCTGTGTTCACTTAAGAATTATGAAAATTAAGGAATTTAAAATTTTTTGCAGATCTTTAGACATTATAAATTTCTAAATTTTCACATTTCCATGATGAGAACACCAAGAAAACTCACTAATATAAGCACTTAGTGAACCATTGAAGAGAGAAAAAGGTAAGGATATGCAAGTTCAAAGGAAGACCATCACCAGTGAGAATTGGGCCTACAAATTTTTTTTATTATTTGAGGAGTGATTGAGGCAAATTTCTTCTAGCTTTAAGGACTGGCTGAGTCAATATGTTCACTAAAAGTTAGGTAACTCCAAGTTGAAACAACTGACAGCACTCATGACACTTAGGAAAGGATCAAGACCTTCTCTTAGACAGTTTGAGCCTAAACAGACCAAACCCTAAAGCAACTGCCCTTGTTCATACACTCTTTGAGCTTCAAAGACCAATTTTCTTCAAAAACACATATGAGTACTTGTACTTGAACCTATGGATCTGATTTAACCTTACCCTCACTCTGAGAAGTAAGAAGATAAAGGAGAAAGAGTTAAAAATGGACTTGCTAGGGTCAACATTGGATGAGTGGAGAAGAATTATCTGAAGTTCTAGCAGTGTAACAACTGAGGAAAAAGGTGGCAATTCATCAAAGCAAAAATAAAAATAAAAAGAAGAAAATTGCATCAGAAAGAAAAGAAAACAATAATGAAGAGGAGTAAGAGAGGAATCAAGAGGAAACATTCATTGAAAAAAAAAATCAAACAAGAAGAGAAACTGATCACTTCAAATCTGAAGATTTCAAAGAAGATGAAAGGAGCTGAATTAAAGAAGGTGAAGTCATGAATCACCTCCTGCACCTACTGATTTCTGAATTTCAAACCCCTTTTTAAACCTTCCAATTCTTTTTATAACCCAATACCATAAGCCATATTATAGCCCAGTTAAAGCCCTTGTGATCCAAAGTTGAACGAACTGTCATGTGGAGATAATGAGTTGTCCAATCTATGGTAAAAATCTACCAATGATGCCAGAACTTGAATGCTATGCCTATGCTCATGCTTACAGACCCATTTGGGGGATGTAACTGCTCTTGAGCTTGAGAGACAATGAAACCCTCAAAAGTTCTTTGTGAGAGTATGCCCTAGAGAGTTTTGGGTCTGATATTGAATGTATTGGGCATGACCTACAACCTAATTTTTAATTTAATGATGAGCTCAGTGCTACAACACATGTGTAGTTTCCCTGTTGTGAGCTGATTCGAAATGCTGCACTATCATGGGAAGTTTTTTATGCTTAAACATCTGTGAAGACAATGCATTTAAATTTCTTATATTTTTACTGATTCAGGGGTGAACTGATGCTCTGTTTCTTGACAGCTGACTTGAATCTGGCACTTCTGCTAACTGTTTTATTAAGACGTTTGTGGGTATCTTCACTGAAAACCCTCAGGAGACTTCACTCCTCCACTAGGGATCACCTAGGGGTTTAAAAGGCTTGGTACATATGCTAAATGTATCCGTGCTCCCTACGAAAGTGGCAATTAATTTCTGTAGATTTTTAGTGTAGCTTTGCTAAGGGACTAGCAAAGATTAGGTTTGGGGGTGTGTTAAGACATGAAAAGTACCACTTTTTACCCCTTAACTTAGCCTCTGTTAGACACTTAGCCATCTAATAAATGTGTGTTAAGTCATTTTTGTAGGTAATAAACTGCAGCTGCAATAAGGCCTGAACCCTGTTAAGGAGACCACTTTTTCCCCAGAAGTCCCTTAGAAGGATGAAAGTTGAACCCAGACAAGAATTAAACCTCGTGCAACTTTCACAAGCTTTAAAGGATTCAGAAATTAAGCCTCGCACAGTCTTCGCGAGTCTCCCAAAACTTCATTTCCAATTGCTCGCACTGTTCTCGCACAGTTGAGTGACAGAGGGGCTTAAGAATCATACTTTGCATAGCTCTCGCGAAGCTCAAATATAATCGTTCGTGCAGTCTCATGCAGCTCAAGAAAGCAGCTCTCAAACCTCACGCAGTTCACTCAGATCAACTGAGTAGAGAGAGCTCCAGGTATTTCGGCGCGCAGCTGTCGCGCAGTGGCCGCGGGATGCAAAACTTCAGAAAAACCTCTCACACAATTCAGAGACCAATGCACATCACGTCCTCGCGAAGATCCATTGAGAAACAAATTGCTCGCGCGATTCTCGCGCCATTCAGAAGGAAAGTGCAATCCCGCGAAGACCAGAACAATCTAACGAGGATTCAATGCTCTATCGAGCGACTGTTCAGCTGCAACTAAGACAATCCCGCGACGGCTAGAATTTCAAGCTAATCTACCCTCACGAAGGTCGTGCTATCATGCGACAGTCTTGGAAACCAGTGCTACCTGGCGAGGCTCTGAACTCTAACTCTCCCTTACCTCTACAGAGGACATTCTAGGAACTTCTAGCAATTAGGGCATGCATTCCAACGCTCGAAGTTTCATGCACATGCCCCGAGGCATCCAAGGGATAATATCAGGCCATGTGGCATCATTAAAATTAGGGTTTCCTAACCCTAATGCGCCGCCAAACAAACTGCTATATAAACCTAAGCCTAGTTTAGGTTTAAAGGACTCTCTGCTTAGAATAGAATTTAGTCTATTTTCTTCTTCTTCTTGTAGTAGCTGCATATCTCTAGTAAGTTTTAGGTAGTTTTCTTTTTATTTTCTTCTCTCCATAGTCCAACATTTGTTGGCTATGTCTTTGTATGACTATTTGGAATAGATTAATCGAGTTTCATGATAGAGTGTTTTACTTTTATGAGATTTTTTGTGAGTTGTTCCGTACAAGGTTGTTATCTTGAGACCCTCCATTGCTAGGACGTATTGCAAGCAATGGAGGACTGATTTTATAGTGTACTTAGATCCAAGTGACCTATGTGTCTGGACTAACATGCTCCCATACAGGCCTAGCCCCACCATAGGACCCACTAGATCTGAAGTCCCCATGGGAGCAATGAGCTTTTGTAGCCTTGTGAACATGGTGGTGGCAGCAATGTTTCTTGTTCTATCTTGAGCTTTGAGAGGAGGATATCCTCTGGGATAGTCTGTGACCATTTAAGTGGACAGGTTATAGCCTTAGGGTGAAGCCAACC
Source organism: Chloranthus sessilifolius (assembly GCA_021018995.1). Classification (NCBI taxonomy): domain Eukaryota; kingdom Viridiplantae; phylum Streptophyta; class Magnoliopsida; order Chloranthales; family Chloranthaceae; genus Chloranthus; species Chloranthus sessilifolius. The sequence continues at coordinate 27,455,275 of CM037587.1, read as the reverse complement.
CACAGACTCTAGACGGATTATTCTTCTCTACACTTATGCTTATAGCCCTATGAGAGATTTTACTGAGACAAACTCTCCTGTATGTGTATAGACCCGCCATCTGATAGCAGATCTTGTTTGGTTATAGAGATTGTAGGCTTGCGACTGGATCACTGCAGTCTCTTTAAAGCAGTGGATAGTTGGATCTAAGGCTGCACTCAAACTCTTGCTGGTTCTATGTGTCTGGGCTAACATGCTCCCATACAGGCCTAGCCCCACACATAGCACTTTAGAGGTTGAGGTTCCCTATGGATTCTTGTGCTTATAGCCTGGATGAAGTAGTGCCTACAATGATAAACTTGTTCTGACCCATCTCTAGACTGTGGTTTCCCAATTGGATAATCTATGACCATTTAAGTGGACATGTTATAGCCATAAAGGGATTGGATCATGGCACAAAGATGAGTTGGATTCTTTCTCCTCAGTGGTGATAATGTTGCCACTGGACAGGACTTTTATAGCAGCAGATCTGAATTTGAGTCATGAAGCCCATAAGATTGCAACCTAATAGCATACTTCTCACCCTTTTTTATTTATTTTCTCACTTCATCTTCTTTCTTAACCCTTTCTATAGTTTAGACATTAGGATACCTTAGAATTTAGATTTTAGTGACCCTAAATCCCCTTCCATTTAGGATTGCCAGATCTGTAGTCAGATCTGGAGGGCCTACTAAAGATGGCTCCCTTAGAGCTTAAGATCATTTCCCTGTGGGACAAACTCTTACTTATCAAAACTTGCTACAACAAGCCCTGTATCTTACAGGATTGTGCATATTTTAGGCTTGCTGCTCTGTCATTTTCAATCCACCTTTCATTCATTTTCATTCACCCCATTCTTATCACTGTCTTCAATAAAGTCAGTAGCAAGCACTTTAAAGTAGCCTAACACCTCTTTAACATGAAGGAAGGTTTGTGGGTGCATCCTACAGAGTTTCTGCTTAACAGGATTTGCATTGGGTTCTAAGATGAGGCGATGCTCTACTAAACTTTGGTCTAAACCGGGAATGTCCTCATAAGACCATGTGAAGGAATCGAGGTGTTCCTACGTGACTTATGCAATTTGTTGGTGTTCCATAGAATTGGGCGTTGAGCTAATTAGTAGCTTCTTGGGTTTCTCTTGAGTGACAAAGTTAAGTTCTTCCATGGGTTCCGTAGCAGCTTGGGTTTGCTCATCGAAATGCTTGATAACCTGTTGGAAGTCTAGTGCCTCCTAAGCAACTGGTGTTCTTTCTTTATTTTTGGTAAGTTCGTATACTGTGAAATTGATACACTAGGGATTTGAATTTATGAAAGGTAACCCTTCATCGGCACAATCTATGACTGAGAGATCTTTGGTAACGTGAAGGTCAAGACTACTGATTCTTTTCTCAAAGTCATGAAGTACCTCGTCTGGTATGATCACTGGTTTGTTATTTAGCCAATATGCTTTACATCCTTGTGCGAGGAATGAAATAGAAACCTTAAGAGAAAAATCTCCTTGTTGGCCACAAATTCGGTTCGGGACGAAGAGTTGCCTTTCTTTTATGGGGTTTTCTGATTTTTTTGGATTTTATATTTCTAAATTTTTAGGATGTTCTATTTTTCTATTTTTTTGATTTTTGATAATAAATATGGTACAGAGTCGGTCGCCTCAAGGGGTGCCGGGAGAATTGCTTCCTCTAGTTGAGGGAGCGAGATGGCTGCTAGAGCTGTTCGGGCGATTCTTCGAGAAATGCAGACTTGTTATGAATTTGACATTTTTTTTTTTGAGTCCTCATCTGATGAGATCTTTTAAATGAGTGACGCTGGTGATAGCGGCACTAACGCTTTGATTTCTTCTACCACATTGATCGCCTCTTCTTCGAAGAAGCTCTAAAGATCGTAGTCAATTGAACTATCATCCTCTGTGTCGTAATAATGTTATTCTTCCCACCGAGAGGGATCTCCCAAAGGATCCTTAGGGATAGCGAGTTCTTTTCCTTGATCTTCATAATATGTTAGGATGAGCGCGCATGCTCGGCAGCGAGGTTGATAATGGTGAAGAATGCAAGGGGATTCCCAAGGACATTTCCATCCCTCTAGGTTAGAGTTGAAGTCGGTATCAAATTCATCTTCTTGATCTGATAGTGCTTGGAGTCCTAAATTGGCTCACTCTGCTAACTCGAGTGTCGAGAGGTCAATCTAATAGTCTTCGTCATCACTTAAGGGAGGTTGCCACTCCTCCTCTAGAGATTTCTAAAATATTTGGAGTTGCGACGAATCAAGGGACGTAGAAGTGTCTAGTTCAAGTCCCTCTTCGATCGGATGACCATTGGGATTTCCACTTCTGGTGCTGATAGCTGAGCTGGTAGGTCATTACTTGTGTCGGTCGTCATGAGGTTAGAGTGATTCGATCCTTCTATCATAGAGTGTCGGATCCAACCAGTGAAGTTCTCTAATATGTTGGTGCATGCCTTACAACGAGGATGGTATGGGTAAGGGATGCAGGGGGAGTCCCAACGGCATTCCCATCCCTCAAGGCCAAGGCTGAGGTGGATGCTATACGAGTTAGTACTTTCTTGTAAAGTATCATCTCTTTCCAATGTTAAGCATAGGTGTTCTTCACTATCTTGCAAGGCTGCTATGTGAAAATCTTCGTCGTCAGTGGATTCCTAGTCTTCTACTTATGGGTCAAGTTCTGGAGGTCCTTCACTCCTTACCTCTGTAAATCCCTTAATGTCAAACATGGGCTTGACTCCTTTGAGCGGTTTATCGATATCATTGTTTAAATTGGTTAAATCATTGAATGCTTTAGTCATTCACTCAATTTCCACTTCTTGGGATCCGGTGAAGGACACTTCCTTATGCTTTGGCATGTCTACTTTCTCAGTGGTCCCATAGGCGAAATGGTCATATAGAGACCATTTTGGTGAGGTAGGGGACAAGTCGGCTTACGAGCCATCCGATCGGTAACCTAACCCTATGTGTTTACGTATTTTTATTAGGACAACGGGTCCTACACGACCTTACTTATTTTTTTCGAGCCCGGTGTGGGGAACATATCCAAGTTGGTACATAAGGTCCCACCCTTTTATCACAGTAGGGTTAATGGCATAGAGTTTGACAAGGTCTGGGTCAACCTCTCTTCTCACTAATTTTTGTTGACGTGTTGGGGGAGAATTAGGAGGGGTAGGGGGACGGACTTCCGCAACGGTTGTCTCATCAGGGGTTTGAGTCTTTTGAATATGACCCATGTTTAACACATAGTCGTGAGCGGTTGGTATGCTCGCCGCGTAATCAATATCCATCTCTTGGAGGGGTGCATCAGCGTATATACAGACGATGGAGTCTTCGTATGGGAACTTGACGCATTGATGGTATGTGGATGCGACAACCTTCATTGACTCCAACCATTTTCTTCCTAAAATGAGATTGTACATGCTAGCAGAATTAGAAACATGAAAGTTAACATCTTTCGTTACAGGTCCAAGGTGAACTTGTAGCTTGATAGTTCCTTTGACAAAGCGACGCGAGCCATCATAAGCTATGAGTGACAATGCAGAGGGCCTGACATCTTGCTCCGTATATTCGAGCATCTTTAATGTGGTGAGAGGGCAGATGTTAAGTCCTGCTCCTATATCAATGAGTGTGTATGATATGGAGAATCCTCTAATTATGACCGTAAGATATATGGGGGCCGCACTCCCACAAAGTGACTCTTTAGGCACGTTTGCCTCTGTAAAAGTGAGCACTGGAGGATGTGCCATGGTTGAAGTGATTTGATGAAGCTCATCTAGGGTCGTATCCTCATCCACTTCTGCATCTTCAAGCATCCTTATTAACAACAGATGATGTGAGGTGGGGGAGGCAAGTTAACTTCTCTTTCTCTCATATTCTCCTCTGGTGGTTGTGCATTCGTGAAATCCTTATTTCGAGGGAAAGGCGGAGGTGGGTAATTAGTTCCTGATTTGAGAATCGGGCAAGTCTGTTGTTGGTCGAACCCGACGCAGCTTGACGTGGATGTATTTGTAAAATGGGTGAAATTCGAGGTTGGAATGCATACCTGAATGGTGCCGCTCCAAGGTGGGAGGTACTGTGTGTAATCTTCCACTTCTAGGGAAGCAGAGACTAGTGTCTTGCATGGGTCAAGTTGTTCCTCTGGCTCGCTTTCTTTCAGATTCAGTAAACTCTCGATGGTTATTTCATTGTCTTTATTTGGAGTCTTTCGGGTGGCACTTTCTACCCATACAACGATTTGGGATACAGTTTGGAGGACGTGATCTCCATATTCTGGTTTAGAATCGGACTAAGGGAGTGGTAAGGGCGTTAGTTTAGGATTTAGAGGGGTTAGAGGTTCCAATGGGTGACTATGGAGGAATGGTCTCTTAGCCCTAAAGGAATGGACTCGTATTTGAATGAATTTTAGATAAGGAGGTGGATTCGGTGGGGCGATGCGAGTGATCAAGGTCAAGGGATGTAGGGGCGAAGGAGCTCTCGCTGGTGTGGGGAAAGTAGCAGAGGGTTGAATGTGAGTGATCAAGGTGGAAGGTTGGAAGGAGGATCGACCAGAGAGGTTCACGATGGTGACTTGAGTCGCTATTGCTTGGTTGTTGTTGGGCATGGGGTTATTAACGATCCCTAAATTTTATTAAGGTTGGTTATTATTAGGGTTAGGATTCCTAAGCGCTTTCCAATTGATCTGACTTCGGTCATTCATGTCATAGATTACGTCCCTGAGGACCCAACAGTCTTCTAGGTTGTGTCTCGCGTATCGATGAAAGGCACACTACTTACTATAGTCTAGATTTATAGGTCTTTCCTGTGGGAATCGGAGGAGATTCTGTGTGTTAAGCAGATGAAAGATGTTGCGAATTATATCCGACAAAGGGGGATAGTATTCCCGCCTCGGCTAGTAGGGGGCTCTGGCTGGGTTAAAGTTCTGCGATGGGGGTACGTTATTATACTTCGGTACATGGGCCAGTCAATTCTGTGACGCGTTTTGGTTCTGATAGGCGTTAGGGTATTGGTTTCTGTTTTGGTATTAGCCTTGATTTTGATTCTGGCCTTAGCTTTAGTTAGCATATCTTTATTGATTAGCACGTTGGTTTTGTTTGGTATACTGTTAAGTGGTGAAAAATGCCACTTTACACCCTTTAACCTGACCATTCATGGACCCGTGAGCACACGAATAAGCCTCTGTTAAGTGCACTTTGTAGATAGCAGTGAAGACTGGTAATAATGTAGAAAGCCACTTAAGAATTCCCAAAAAGAAGCCATCTCTCAGTACCATGTAGACCCAGCAACAGAACAAGGGGAATGAAGTGAAGATAGGTCCAAAACATCCTACCGAGAGGATGTCTAAAGATTTTGATAGGAGCTGAGGGTTGAAAGGACGGAATTCGTGCAGTTGAGAAGGGTTCAACAGGATCAGAAGGCAGAAAAAGGAAGAATTCGTGCAGAAGTGAAGAATTCGATAGGATCCAAGAACCTATCGAGTAGTTGAAAGAGAAAGAGAATTCAACCTATCGAAAGCTAGCTTAAGGGAAAAAGGAGACCTATCGGAAGGTTCCCTGAACCTATCGAATGGTCCACTGAACCTATCAAAATAGAAGTGCTGAGACAGTACCTATTGCAGAATGATTTGAACCTTTCGATAGGAACAAGGGTCATCTGATCGAAGCAATAGAATGTGAATTCTCAACCTATCGAATTACTCTTCCAACCTATCGAAGGCCCCAGATCAAGTGCAGTGAAGCTGAAGCATCTAAGCTCAACCTATCGGAACCTATCAAAGAGACCAAGGAACCTATCGAAAGGGGCTATAAGCTTACTTTTAACCTGTCGAAATCGTGTGCTGAACTTCTCAGAAACTATGTTATGCACATGCTGTGACTTGGTGACCTGCTGCACCCAAACCGAGGCACTTTGGTGACCGACAAGACGTTCTAGAAGATGCCCTAGAAATCCCTAACCGACCCACGTGCTTTAACAAAACTCTAACAAACTCTAACAACCTTCTAGAAGGGATTTTTGGCGAGAAAAATAGAGGAGAAAGCTATATATTGAGATCCCCAATTGCCATTAGGGAGGATCGAAATTCTGAGCAATTTTTGAGAGATCAGAGCTTGCAGCGAGATTCCATTTCCCTCCTTTAGCCCAACCATGGTTGGCTAAATCCTTGGAGCAGCGAGGAGTGAGTTAGATCTGTAATTGAGTAAGGTTAAGAGTGTTGCTAGGGTTAATTGCTGCACAGACTACAGATCTGAGAGCATTCCATTGTAAGAGTGACCTTGTTTTCAATGTAAATGTCATTTTCAATGTTTTAATTAGATCTAAAGCTCTTTTGATTCCTTTTGGTGCTCGATCGAATTTGTGTAGAGGAGTTGCTTGATCAGCTCACCCACTTAACTGGTAGACCTCTGGGATATAATCTAAATTCCCTGAATCTGATATCCCTATAATTTCTTGCGTCTGTGACCTAGAAATTGTAGCATCTGTAGTGGTTCTAATTGTTCTAATTGAGGCTCTGGCTTTGTAGGAGATCTATAGGATAGTCTGTGACCATTAAAGTGGATAGATCATAACCTTAAGGTAAATCTGAGCTCAGGCCTCAATTGGATTCATCTGCTGCAATTCATGGATTCGATAAAGCCTATAGGATGGTCTGTGACCATTAAAGTAGACAGATCATAGCCTTAAAGCCAGGTGGATCTTATGATTTGAAGTGGAATTTATACCCTGCAGCTGTGCCAGTGGCCAGCCGAGGGACTTGTGTGCTTTTGAACCCCTGTAATATGCTTAGCTCAACCTGATCGTAGTGAAAACAACCTCCAAGCTGTTCTTCTCCATCTTTTGAGTTTTTAAACCTTCCATCTGCAAGATCTGAGGCTCCAGATTCGATCTAAGACAATCTGCTTTTTTTAATTGTAGTTAGTTTAAGTGACAACCCTATCCAAACTTCTCCCCTATCTTTTAGTTAAATTAGTGATAGCTAGGGTGCCAGATCTCTTATAGATCTGGAGATTTATTCAATTCCAAACCACCTCTCTGTGGACTTTCCCTTACTTTTAAAACTTGCTACAAAGACCCTGTACCTTGCAGGTCTAGGATATTTTAAATGTGTTGAATCCATCTCTGTTGTTTCTTTTCATTACACACTAAATCAGCACACTGGAAATCCCCAACAAGTTTTTGGCGTCGCTACCGGGGAGGTGTTTCTGAATTTGATAGATCTAGTTTTGTTTTATAAATCTGTAACTGTGTGTTTGATTTTACTAACTGCATTTATAGGTTTTGCTATTTTTTCAGTATTCTTTTGTGTGCACTCCAGCAGATTTGAGTACAGAGTGAAAGGAGAGTTGTGCTGAAGGCTGCTCTATAGTTTGCATCCCTTTTTCCCCTATTTATTTTCAGATTTGCTGACCTTATCTTTTAGATTATTAGTCAGTTGTGCTGCTTCTTTCAATTGTGTGAGGATTTATTCTCCATTCAGTTTGTCAGTGTTGTATGTTTGGTAGGAGAACTCTTCAACCTCAAATTATTCCACTAAATCCAGAGGTTGAAAGACTTCTCCAAACTAGACCAACTACATCAACAGCTGTTGAAATTGAGTCTGTTGAAATGGGTGAGTAGCAGCAGCCTCGAACTCTCAAGGAATTCAATGCACCAGGGGTCTGCAATTCCCCCTTCTGCATTCAGTTCCCTGCTGCTGAAGGAAACTATGAAATCAAGTCTTCCATCATTCAGATGCTGCCCTCATTTCATGGCCTGACCAAGGATGACCCTTATAAGCATATAGACGAATTCTTAGGACTGTGCACTACCTTCAACATCACAGGTTTGGGGGAGGAGGCAACTAGGATGAGGCTCTTTCCTTTTTCATTAAAGGACAGAGCCAGGACCTGGTTGTCCCTACTTCCACCTAACAATATTCAGTCCTGGAGTGATCTCCAATGTCAGTTTTTGGCCAAATTCTTTCCTATGTCAAAGACCAGTCAGTTGAGGAAGGGTATCATCTCTTTTACCCAAGATCCAACTGAAGACTTTCATCAATCCTGGGAGAGGTATAAAGAACTCCTCAAGAAATGCCCCCACCATCAAATCGCTGAATGGCAATTGGTTTAAAGATTTTACCAGGGAATTGATGCTAAAAGCAAAGATATGATAGATGCCTCCTGTGGTGGCACCTATCTCCATAAAACTGTTGAGGAGGCATGGGAGCTATTTGACATTACCAGTGAGAACTCTATGCAAAGGGAAACCTTGGCAAGAGATCTAGACCCTCCTAAATTGATGAAAGAGAACACCTCAAGAGGAAAGATATATGAAGTGAGTGTGCCAAGTGAGTTGGAAAGGAAAGTGGGTAGCTTAACTCTGAAATTTGATAGGCTGATGGGAGCAATGTAGTCACCTGTGGCTACTAGAGTGGAGGAGGCATGTGCTATATGCCAGTCCCCTGCTCACTCCCTAGATGAACGCCCATCAGTTGCCCAATTTTCTGATTTTGTAACAGAGCATGTGGCTACAACTCAAGCCTATGGGCAGCAGCCTGCTGCTGGGTATCAATGGAGAAACCACCCCAATCTGAGGTGGAGACAAGATGGATACCCCAGCCAGCAGCAGCAGTAGCTCCAACAGCCCATGCCCTACAGAAATGCTCAGCCCTATCGAGAAGGTTATGCCCCAAGCCCTCAATATCAGCAAACCATGGCCCAACATGTACCTCCTCCTGTGCAGCAAGTTGCACCTCCTCCACCTGTGAGAACACCATCTTTTGAGGAACAAGTTCTATCTTCACTGCAGAACTTGAACACCTTAACCCAAACTGTGCACTCTCACAACCAGAGCATCAAAAAGATAGAGGACCAACTTGGCCAGCTGTCTGATGCTCTGACTAGGAGAGAGGGAGGAAGGTTACCTAGCCAACCACAAGATAATCCACAAAGATAGTTTGTAGTGAGTGAAGTTTCCTCCACCTATGAGAAAGCCAAATCTGTGATAACTTTGAGGAGTGGCAGGCTAGTGGACAATCAAGTGGTCTATGAGAAGTTTGAAGGAAGAAAAGGGAATGAGTTTTTCAAGAACACAACAGAGGCCACCAGTGGTGGACCTGCAGGAACAACCCACTGTCAATAAAGAGGATGATATGGATCCTGAAGAAAAAGAAAAAATCAAAAAGAAAGAAGCCCCATTGGCTAAGGCTACAAGTGAGGGAGCACCCCTGCACTTGCCATTTCCCAAAGCATTGCAAGGACCTTCCCCTTTTGACAAAGGGCAAGGTAAAATTGAGGAAATGATGGAGACTTTTAAACAAGTAAAGATCAATCTACCTTTACTTGATGCCATCAAACAAGTCCTAGCCTACGCCAAATTTCTGAAGGAATTATGCACCCACAAAAGACAGTCTAGGACATACTTGTCCAAGAAAGTCTTTTCAGCAGAGAAGGTAAAACACATTCTGTCCATTGCAACTCCCACCAAACTTTAAGACCCTGGAGTGCCCACTATCCCCTGCATCATTGGGGATCATAAAATTGAGAAGGCCCTATTGGACCTAGGAGCCAGTGTGAACTTCCTACCCTATGCAGTCTATGAAAAATTGGGCCTGGGAAACTTGAAACCCACACTTGTGGTTCTGCAACTGGCTGACAGGTCCGAAAGGAAGCCTGTGGGTGTCATTGAGGATGTCCTACTGGGAGTTAACAAGTTTTTTTACCCTTCTGACTTTGTGGTATTAGATATGGAGCCAAGTAAAGGTATTTCCTCCATCCCTGTGATTCTGGGCAGGCCCTTCTTGGCTACTGCCAATGCTTGCATTCAGTGCAGATCCGAAATCATGGAGGTCTCCTTTGGCAACATGAAAGTGAAGCTGCATGTGTACAGCACCAACTCTCAACCCCCTTTTGATGAAACCTATTTTTCCATTGTAGGGCTGGAGGAGGCTCTGCATGATAAGCCTCAACAGCTGCTGCAGAGAAATGATTGGCCTATGGAGACAAGATTGCAACCAAGGGTTGAAAAATTGTTGGGGAATGGATCCAAAAAGGATGACAAGTTCGAGGAACATGGGGAAGCTGTTAACCTTCCAGATCCTCTAGATTAGCACCTACAGTTGAGTATGTATCATATGTACCATACTTTGCTTCAGTTTTAGATTTTTTACTTTACATTTCTAGTAGGATTCTTTTGCAATAAACATACCATGTTCTCTAGTAGGTTGACATTTCAAATTTGTCAGCTGCTCTAAAATACTGGGAGATCATCCACAAAAGAATCCAATCATAGGGCCGCACAACAACAGAGCCTGATAAGTGTTGAAGTTAAGGGTGCCTAGAAAGGCAGCTTTATCTGGGTTTTGGAGCCTTCAATAGGCCAAATCTAGCTCTCATTAGGTTTCTTGGTGATTTTGACAGGATATCTAACAGTTTTGATAGACACTGGATGTTTCGACAGGTAAAACCAACCTCTTGACAGGTTAAATGAGGGCAAACAAAGATTTCGATAGGTGCTGGGTACATATCGGACACCTCTCGAAAAGATGTTGTCTCTACCGTTTAAACCTATCGATAGGATGGTCGCACCTATCGAAATCCTTAAAAAATCATCCCTTTTGAAAGCTTTGATGTTCAAGCTTTCGATAGGGCGTATCAACCTATCGAAACCATTCCATTCATCCTATCAGGATCGCATTTTCACCTTTATATACCTGTCGATAGGTCATTTGTGCTTCACTCCTCACTCTCTAAAAAACCCTAGCTCTCTTCCTCATTTTTTGCCTTCCTCTTTCTCTACTAAATCCTCACACAATCTTTTACTATTTAGTGTGCCATCTTGTCAATACATTTAGCTTGCGTAGAGGAGCATTTTACCCCTGATTTTGGAGAAATTGGAGCGGTGCATCGCTAGCTCTGTGAAACCCTAGGTACGTGGAGGTGCGTTGCCCTTCCTACCATCAATCTATTGTTATTTTAAGCCTTCCCTTTCCAAGTTGGTGAGAAATTGCTCTCTGAGATTAAAATGGATGAGCCTGAGGAAACGCTAGCCAGCTTACGCTGAAAATCAACTGCATCCACCCCTAAGTCCTCCAAGAAAGTGCTACCTGCTACCAAACCACCTGTAAAGAGGAAGCTCGCCAAGGAGACACCCAAAAAGGGTCTTAAAGCTAAGAAAGCCAAAGCTATTGATATTCAGGAACCTGTGTTAGAACCACCCTTAGAGAGAGCTACCCCTGACAGACCCATTACTGTAGAGCTTCCGGCTATACTGACCAACCCCAATGCATTTGTAGACAAGTTGAGCCTTATCCCTAAGACTGATTTTGATCTGGCATATTTTTCCAACATTGGTGAATGCCAGGAAACACTGAGCTATTTGAAGAAAGAAGGCTTGTTGCCCCTATTGTCGCCATTGAAAGAATCAGTGTATCCCAGGCTGGTGAAGTTATGGTACCAAAATCTGAAGAAGAAGGTCTCACAGGGGACTGTTGATGTACTAGAGATTTCGATTGATGATTGGCAACTAACCATCGATTACAGAGACATAGGAATGGTGTTGGGATTCCCATACCAATTTGACTCCAACCGCGCTGAGGGAGTACCTGTTGGAGCTACATTGAAGGATATGGCCAAACAGCTAGCCAATGGGATTGTGGGTTCTGGAGAATCCCTGAAGAGAAGAAACCTCCTCCTAGTCTCAGATTCATGGATACCATCTTAAGAAAAAATGTCTATGTTACAGGACATTTACAAGAGAGAAGGACCCCCATTACTGGATGCTTTATTCTATTGTTCCAAGGGGCAGCTGGTGAATGCACCTAAGCTAATCTTTGAAATATTGTTGACATAAATGACAAGGTGCTAAAAAGACAGGCTTTTGCTAAGGGAGGAGGCTTACCCTTCAGCAGACTCATCACCTATCTGCTCAAAGCTGGGAAGTTTAGGATTAAGGAGGATGAGCCAGTGGAGAACTGCGCCTGCTGTTGATCCTAAAGGTAAAAAGCCTGCTGCCCAGTCTGAGGAGGCACCCGCAAAACATCCGCAGAAATCCAAATCCAAGGGCAAAGCCCCTGCATCTAAGCGGTAGCTGGCACCAAGTTGTATTTGAAGGTGGCCATTTCAGTGTCTTTTTCATTTGTCTCTTGTATATATTTGACATTTTTGTTGTGTTATTCTATAGATATCTTTTTACCCTGTCTCTCCCTCAATTGCATTTTCTCGAAACAGTGGGGACACTATTTAGTTTAGGTTTGGGGGTGTGGCACGTATGCCAATAAACTAGTTAATTTTAGTGCAGCCAAGTTAAAAAGGAATAATCGAAAACAGAATGAATTCACCTCATATTTGTTGTTAAGAAAACTTTAAAAACCATTTGCAACTGAAGTAAGCTGAAGTTTTGACATTTTTCATGAAGAAAATGTCAAGAATTTTTGAAGAAAGTTTCTGATGTGTAATAAACCAGCAACGAGAAGAGACTGTGAAGATACCCCCAGAAAAATTGGATGGAAGACCATACCCAGTGAGAATTAGGCCTGAAAGATTTCTTTGAAGAGTGTCATGGCAATTCTTTCTACTTTAAGGACTAACTGAACCTAATCTGGATCACTAGAAGTTAGGCAGATCCGAGTTGAAACAACTTGACAGCACTCAGGATGTTGAAGATGTGAAGTAAGGCCATCCTTTGGACAGTTTGAACCTAAAAATTCCCCACTATTGAACTGCCCTTTCTGCACCCCACTTGACCCTTAAAAGCCCCAATTTTCTTTGATGAAAACCAGAAATTCTAAACCCAAAACCTCTTGACCTATTTCATTTCACCCTCAATCTAAGAAATCAGGAAGAGGAAGGAGGAGAAAGGTTAGAGGAGCAAGGTCCTAAATCAGGTTGAAAGAAAGAAAAACGCAGTTGGTGGTATTTGTGGTATTACATTAAAAAAAAAAAAAGAGCAAAAGAATGAGAAAGAGAAGTCATTTCATTGAAAAAACTGAAAGGAAGAGAAGAAGCTGGCCACTTCGGCTCTGAAAATTCAAAAAAGTAGATGGAATTGTGTTGAATTAAAGGTGAAGTCATGAATCACTTCCTTGCTTTTACTGATTTCTCAAATTTGAACCTTGTTATCCCTTTTTGTTCCTTCACAAACCTCATCCCTAAGCCACATTACAACCCAATAAAAAGACCTTACTGATCTGAAAGTGGATTGAGCTATCGTGTGGAGATGAGAATCTGCTTAATCTATGGTGAAAAAGAGCTGGAAAAGTCAGAAATTCAGGCAATGCCTATGCTCCTGCTTGCAGTCCTATTTGAGGGTTGTAACTGCTCTTGAGCTGAGTGATATGATTTACCCCTCTTCTCTGTACTGATTAGTGAACAGCCTTGATGAGACTTGGGTCTGAAATCCAAATTGATGAGGGAAGTATCTAAGCAGGATCCTCAAATTGATGGTGAGTTATGCATAAAATTTCAGAAGAAATGCCTGGACACAAACTAAGTGATGATGGAGAGATTTCAGCAAACTTTCATATTTCCAAATGGATGTTTTTTTTTCTTCTGTTGAATTTCCCTTAATGGATGGGAATGATGTGAATTTATTTGATTTGCTTAAATTCTGCTTTAATAGGTTGCACTATCATTAACTAAGTTGTATTGGAGAATTTTGTGGGTACCTTCACTGAAAACCCTCAGGAGACTTCACTCCTCCACTAGGGATCACCTAAGGGTTTAAAAGGCTTGGTGCATGTGCTAAATGCATCCGTGCTCCCTACGAAAGTGGCATTTTATTTTTCTTTGAATTCTCCTTTGCTCAGGGACTAGTAAAGCTTAGGTTTGGGGGTGTGTTAAGTGGTGAAAAATGCCACTTTGCACCCTTTAACCTGACCATTCATGGACTCGTGAGCACACTAATAAGCCTCTGTTAAGTGCACTTTGTAGATAGCAGTGAAGACTAGTAATAATGCAGAAAGCCACTTAAGAATGTCCACAAAGAAGCCATCTCTCTGTACCATGCAGACCCAGCAACAGAACAAGGGGAAGGAAGTGAAGATAGGTCCAAAACATCCTATCGAGAGGATGTCTGAAGATTTCGATAGGAGATGAGGGTTGAAAGGAAGGAACTCGTGCAGTTGAGAAGGGTTCAACAGGATCAAAAGGTAGAAAAAGGAAGAATTCGTACAGAAGTGAAGAATTCGATAGGATCCAAGAACCTATCGAGCAGTTGAAAGAGAAAGAATTCAACCTATCGAAGGCTAGCTTGAGGGAAAAAGGAGACCTATCGGAAGGTTCCCTGAACCTATCGAATGGTCCACTGAACCAATTGAAATAGAAGTGCTGACACAGTACCTATCACAGAATGATTTGAACCTTTTGATAGGAACAAGGGTCATTCAATCGAAGCAATAGAATGTGAATTCTCAACCTATCGAATTACTCTTCCAACCTGTTGAAGGCCCCAGATCAAGTGTAGTGAAGCTGAAGCATCTAAGCGCAACCTACTAGAACCTATCGAAGAGACCACAGAACCTATAGAAAGGGGCTATAAGCTTACTTTTAACCTATCAAAATCGTGTGCTGAACTTCTTAGAAACTATGTTATGCACACGCTGTGACTTGGTGACCTACTACACGTAAACCAAGGCACTTTGGTGACCGACAAGACGTTCTAGAAATCCTTAATCGACCCACGTGCTTTAACAGAACTCTAACAAACTCTGACAACCTTCTAGAAGGGATTTTTGGCAGGAAAAATAGAGGAGAAAGCTATATATTGAGATCCCCAATTGCCATTGGGGAGGATCAAAATTTTGAGCAATTTTCCAGAGATCAGAGCTTGCAGCGAGATTCCATTTCCCTCCTTTAGCCCAACCATGGTTGGCTAAATCCCTAGGAGCAACGAGGAGTGAGTTAGATCTGTAATTAGGTAAGGTTAAGAGTGTTGCTGGGGTTAATTACCGCACAGACTACAGATTTGAGAGCATTCCATTGTAAGAGTGACCTTGTTTGCAATGTAAATATTATTTTCAATGTTTTAATTAGATCTAAAGCTCTTTTGATTCCTTTTGGTGCTCGATCAGATTTGTGTAGAGGTGTTGCTTGATCAGCTCACCCACTTAACTGGTAGACCTCTGGGATATCATCTGAATTCCATGGATCTGATATCCTTGTAATTTCCTGCATCTGTGACCTAAAAATTACAGCATCTGTAGTGGTTCCAATTGTTCTAATTGAGACTCTGGCTTTGTAGGAGATCTATAGGATGGTCCGTGACCATTAAAGTGGACAGATCTTAACCTTAAGGTAAATCTGAGCTCAGTCCTCAATTGGATTCATCTGCTACAACCCATGGATTCGATAAAGCCTATAGGATGGTCTGTGACCATTAAAGTGGATAGATCATAGCCTTAAGGCCAGGTGGATCCTGTGATTTGAAGTGAAATTTATACCGTGCAGCTGTACCTGTGGCTAGCCGAGGGACTTGTGTGCTTTTGAACCGTTGTAATATGCTTAGCTCAACCTGATCGCAGTGAAAACAACCTCCAAGTTGTTCTTCTCCATCTTTTGAGTTTTTAAACCTTCCATCTGTAAGATCTGAGGCTCCAGATTTGATCAAAGACAATCTGCTTTTTTTAATTATAGTTAGTTTAAGTGACAACCCTATCCAAACTTCTCCCCTATCTTTTAGCTAAATTAGTGATAGCTAAGGTGCCAGATCTCTTACAGATCTGGAGATTTATTCAATTCTAAACCACCTCTCTATGGACTTTCCCTTACTTTTAAAACTTGCTACAAAGACCCTGTACCTTGCAGGTCTAGGATATTTTAAATGTGTTGAATCCATCTCTGTTATTTCTTTTCATTACTCACTAAATCAGCATACTGGAAATCCCCAACATATACCATTGTTGATTTTGATTTTGTCCGAAATTCCGCAGTTGGAAGTTTCCGTTATTAGAGTTTTGTCCTTGGTTGACAACGGTGTTAACTTGTTCGGCTCCTAAGGCTTTCTTATTATTTTTCGATTTTGATTCATTGGAAGAGCCGACTTTCGAGGTGACTATGGATAGACCAAGGTCTCTGCCTTTAATGTGCCGTGCTAGTCGGGATGCCCATGAATGGAGTTTGGTGAATTCAGGGCAATCACTTATGACAAGTGCGCTCTTTAACGGTTCTCTAGTGTTATCGATTATAATGTCCACCGAATCCTTTTATTTCATTGAGGTGCTGGTCCTAGCAGCGAGTTTTCTTCATCTGACAACGAAGTCGGTAAATTCTTCCTCAGGTCCTTGCTTGGCTTCCATTAGATTGTTGAGACTAACTGTCTCTTGGATCAAGTGTTTGTATTAGTCTAGGAATTGACCGACTAATTCATCGAAGGTTTCTATCTTATAAAGCAGAAGTCCCGCAAACCAATCTAAAGATTCTCTTTCTAATGAGCATTGGAAATAGTGAATGAGAAGTCCTTGATTATCACGTAGTCATTACAAAAGAGGGATAAGTGATGATTCGGATTTTCCGTGCCATTATATTTAGTAAACTTTGGTGGTTTAAATCCTATTGGTAAATTAAACTTGACATCCCGACAAAATTTATCGAATCCAAATGAGTGACCAGGGCGCTCTCTTTTGGCCAAGTACTGATCGAGCATTTTAGGGAGATCTTTGATTTTAATGGTGTTGTCTTTTAGAGCGACCCATGAGCGAACCTTGTCTAAAGAGTCATCATTGAAGAATGTATAGGCTGGTTGTCTCAATGGTGTGGCGTGGGCTGACACCATGCTTGGGGTAGGAGGTGGCCTTTCTTATCGCTCTTATTCTTCTAAAAATTGTCGTGATCTAATGGTTTCGTATGCGGCGGCCAACCCTCAAACCTCGGATTCGTCATCTCCTCTTTGTATTCTTTGAATACTGAGTACTGTAATCTATTGAGCAGTAAGGTTTTGTCCAATGCCACCATCTCTCCCATGATGATTATCCCCGGTGTGTAGTGTAGAGAAGGGTTTCTCTTGCTCGCCAGCCATATTAATCTCAGGTTGTCGTGGGTTGGAATTGTGAAATAGTTCCTCTTCGTACGTGGGGTTGTCATGATATCCCCACAATGGTGGATCTCCTAAACTCACTCTTCATATACTAGACATCTCGAGTATTTGACGAAGACTCATATATATTTTAAAGGGAATCTAAATGACATGATAGAGAGAAAAAAAAGGGGAGGTAATATGAAAACTATCTATCTAGAAAAAGAGTTTGCGAAAGGGTCCCATCGCGATCTCCAGTCTGTTGGTGCACGCTTTTTCTGGGTTCCTCTCGGTCCCTGTTGAATCAGTGGCTTCCAATTCAGTCTAAGTGGACTCTAGCGATGCAGCGTTGCAGCGTTTGGAATAGTGGAGGTAAAATAGATAAGAGGTTTTCTAGGAAAGTTCCTAGTTTATTGCGATCGCCAGCTGCAGATATTTATCGATGCTGCAGCACGTCAATGATCATGCTTGAGAGCGGGTATGGGTTACTTCCATACTAAATCGTCCACCTGTGAATGTCAGCAGCTATGTCTTTTCTTAATTTAGATAGTTTAAATGTCCTTTTATTCCCCGTTATGGTTAAAATTCTGATCAGTTTACACTTCCCTGATTCTATTGTGAGTTTAGCTATGAATTTATTAGAGTGAATGGATCTATCCTAATATTATAATCCTATTAGGGGTCTAATTAACTTAGTTTCCTAATCTTATTAGAATTCTAATTAATTTAGTGTCCTAATACTACTAGAAGTCCGATTAATTTTAGTCTCCTAATTCCATTAGAAGTCTAATTATGATCAGGTTTCCTAATTGTACTAGGAGTGCACATGTAATAGTTCTAGTGAAACTATAATTTATTTGAGCATGCTAATTATACTAAAATTCAAATTAAGCAAGTATGGTAGTTGTATTGAAATTCTAATTAAATTCAGTCTACTAATTTTATCGAAATTCTAACTAAAGTGATTATAACAGTCCTACCAGAATTCTAATTGAAATAGAAAACTAATTTTACTAAAACTCTAATTCTAGCAAAGGAATTAATTTTTATTAAAATCTCATTAAATAAATGAACTGATTTTTATGAAAATCTAGTTAAAATAAATAAACTAACTTTATTAAAATTTCAATTAAGGCAATGAATTAACCATACTAAATTCTAATTAAAACAATAAAGTTAATCATACTAAATTCTAATTAAAGCAGGGAATTAATCAATTAAAATCTGATTTAAAGAAATTAATCAATCATACTAAAGTCTAATGCACTTAATTAATTAAATATGCTGAAATAAAATAAATCTACTAATTAATTATGCTAAAAAAATAAGAAAAAATAATTAATTAATTCGAAAATCCTAAGAAAAAAGGGGTTTTGGGCTCGCTATGCTAAGGAGGATTGGCCTCGTTCCCGAGTACCCTTCATAAGCTCCCTTGGGCAAATAGGATGGCTGAGATGAAAGATAAATTGAATTTTATACCATAAAATAGTATTTTAGGCTTTTTAGAGTCGATTTCGGAATAATAATCATGAATTAAATTATAAACTAGAATTATGGAAACTAAAATTAATATTTAGGATTTTTGGAGATATTAAAATAACAAATTGAAATTAAAATATAAATTTTAGGACTGAATTCGGGTCCGAAATCAGAAAATCAAACCGTATGATTAAGGACTGGTTCTGAATTCAGAGAATTAGAACCAGAAATTAATGATAGGACTATAGATTAAGATTTTAGAATAGAATTAAGGCCTATGGTTGATAAATTAGATCGTCGGATTAAGGACTGGTTTTGAATTCAGAGAATTCAAACCAGTATAAAATATTTATGGTCTGAAAAGGGTGCTACGGTCTCGGACTAAAAATTAAAAACTATAATTAAAATTAAGAGAAATATCCTAAGTCTAAAACTAAGGTCTTTTACCTAGGACCGAGGCTGTGGAGAGAAATCTCAAAGATTCGAAGCTTGAATCTCGAAATCATGACTAGATTACTCTATGGGTTTGTCCTCGGAGTTCTCTGATTTCGAAATCCCAAAAAAAATCTATTCTCTCTCGAAAATTGCCACCCTCTTCGTCCCTCTCTGGGTTAAAAATAAAAAAAGCTTTTATATGTTTTTCTTTAATTACGCGCCATGTTCCAGGCGTTTAATCAAATTGCGCGCTAGTTTCCTGGCGCTTAATCACTTTGAGTCGGTCACCAACTCAGTGAGCGACCGGCTGACTTGTTCAGCGAGATTCCTAGTCCTAATTGCGTTAGAACTAATTGTACGCCCATTTTAGGGTGCGTAATCCAATTAAGCACGTCTTTCGAAGCGTTTAATCGAGAAAACTTAAGGGTCGAGGATAGTGAGGCTAGGCCGGGCGTAGGCCAATTGTGCGATTGTGATGTGGCGCTTAATCCGATCGCGCGTCTGGTGTTAGGTACGTGATCGAATCTTGATATGGTCTGGGAAAGGAAGTTTGGTCTGAAAGAGGACTGATTGCGCATTTGTGGTCTACCATGCAATCGAATTACACGCAGGGTTTCAAGCACTTAATTCAGGGTTGTCCGGGTATGGTCTCTAGTCTGAAATGCAAGGCTATTGTTTCAGCCTACATTCTGACTATATACTATTATTTCAGTATATAGTCTCCCTATGTCAGGATTTGAGCCATAGAGCTATTATTTCAACCTGTGTTTAGCCATGTACTATTGTTTCAGTGCATGGTTCCCATATCGGGATTATGAGGTCAAAGGTTGACTAAACAAATTGTATATTCTGAGAGGTCAAAATGGGGGTGTCTACACCAAGGTGGCACATCATCAGGCTTAGTAGGTTCCTCAATCTATAGGCAAAAGGTCGGTTCTTCCCTCTGCTCGATCATGATTGGCTTCATCTCAACACCATACGGGATTTCTATCATTCATTCCAAAGTTGCTAGTGTATCGACAAAGTGATTTCTTATCCGGGGGACATATGAGAATGTCATGTCTTGGAAGCAACCTATCAAATCCTCGAGGTGCTCATGGTAAGGGATCAGTTTTTCATCTTTCATCTTCCAATCTCCATTCGTCTGGCATATGATCAATTGCAAATCGCTAAACACTCGGAGATGAGTTATATTCAGATCGAGAGCCACCTATAGACCTGCTGCACAAGCTTCGTACTCAGTCATGTTGTTAGTGCAAGAAAAGTTGAGCTTGATAGAGATTGGTATGTGGGATCCTTTTGGCGAGATTAGAATGGCGCCAACTCCCTGACCATCGGTATTTGCTGCCCTGTCAAACTGCATTTCCCAGATTCTTCTGCTTCCTCAGTATAATCTTTCGTCATGAACAGAATGTCTTCTTCAGGAAACTTAGTTCTCAAGGGTTCATAATCGGGCAAAGGATTGTCGGCAAGATGATCGGCGAGTGCCTGCCCCTTAATTAATTTCTGAGTGACATATGTGATGTCAAACTCAGACAATAAAAGCTGCCATCGTGTGGTTCGCCCGTTCAGAGCCGACTTCTCAAACAGATATTTCAACGGGTCCATTCAGGTCAGGAGTAGAACGGCTTCGGATAGCAAGTAATGGCGGAGCCTCTGAGTAGCCCATACAAGAGCCAGGCATTCTTTCTCCAGATGAGAATAATGCGTGTCATAATCGATAAACTTCTTGCTTAGATAATAGAT
Source organism: Chloranthus sessilifolius (assembly GCA_021018995.1). Taxonomy (NCBI): domain Eukaryota; kingdom Viridiplantae; phylum Streptophyta; class Magnoliopsida; order Chloranthales; family Chloranthaceae; genus Chloranthus; species Chloranthus sessilifolius. Next base: position 27,434,617 of record CM037587.1, on the reverse strand, counting down.
GGCCTGCTCTCTTCTTCCCGTCTTGTCATGCTGCCCTAAGACACATCCCATTGAGACTTTCATGGTGGACAGATACATCAAGAGTGGTCTCCCCGGTTTAGGTGGTACCAAAGCAGGTGGGTTAAAGAGGTAGCTTTTGATTTTATTGAATGCTGCTTGACAATCATCGTTCCATTCAGTGAGTGAGTTCTTCCGAAGTAGCTTGAAGATCGGCGTGCAGATTAGAGTTAGCTGTGCAATGAACTGACTGATATATTGTATTCTGCCCAAGAACTCTCTAACTTCTTTCTCAGTAGATGGTGGCGGCATTTCTGTGATAGCTTTAACTTTGACTAGGTCAACCTCGATCCCTCTCCTGCTGACGATGAATCCCAACAGTTTCCCTGAAATGGTGCCAAATGCACACTTCTGTGGATTTAGTCGTAACCTATACTTTCTCAGCCTCTCGAATAGCTTCTGGAGGTTTACCAAGTGATCACTTCGGTTTGGTGACTTGGCTATCATATCATCGACATACACTTCAATTTCTCAGTGCATCATGTCGTGAAATAATCCAGTCATCGCTCTCTGGTATGTTGCACTGGCATTCTATAGCCGGAATGGCATGACTTGGTAGTAAAAGGTTCCCCAAGGGGTGATGAACGCAGTCTTCTCTCGATCTGCCTCTACCATCTTTATCTATTTATATCCAGAGAATCCATCCATGAATGAAAGCATTTCATGCTTAGCAGTATTATCAACCAAGATGTCGATGTGCGACAATGGGAAGTCATCCTTCGAGCTTGCCTTATTCAAATTATGAAAATCGATACATTGCAGACCTTATCATCCTTCTTCAGCACAAGTACAATATTGGCTAGCCATTGCAGGTATTGGATACCATGAGAGACCCTGTGTCATACTGCTTGATGACCTCGTCTTTGATTTTCAACATCCACTCGGGTTGGAGATGTCTCAAATTCTATTTAATCGGCTTCATATCAGGATAGAGCAGCAACTCATGCTCGACCAAATCAATGTCCATGTATGATCAGGTAAAAATGTCATTGTATGATTGAAGGAAGTTGATCATACTTTTTCTTTCTTCAGGAGACAGCGACATTCAGATATTAGTAATTCAGGGAATCTCCTCAGTTCCTAGATTAATATCTTCCGTTTCTTTGACAATGGGGGTAGGGCCATGCTCAAATTTAGCAAACCGATCAAGGATCTCATTGGGGAGCTTCTCCAAAGGGATATCCTCGTCCAGACTCCTAACTCCTACCTCTTCTTATATTTCTACAGGGAAGGGGTCGATTTTATGTGGGACGGGTATTTCGATTAAGGCTTCTTTTTGTAGGATTTTATTTGGAATTTTAAATGACTCTTGGAATTTGTATTTTTTCAATATTTTTGGAATTTTTATTTTCTTTGGAGACGGACCCTTGGCAGCACGAGCCTGTGTATATCCAAGGTATTGCTTGCCAAGGGCTTATCTCACTTTTTCTAAGTTATTTCTTTTTTTAGGAAACGAGTGCCAAAGGTTAGGCCACTCCTCGCTTCCAGGGTTTGGGGTAAAGATGCCCAGTTGCGTACCTAAGAGGTCGTTCCTTTACCTATTTGGATGGAGGGTGCTGACTAACACGGTTCTTTGGAGTCAGCCTCCATCATGTTGATCCCCATTTCGTATGAGATGATATCCTCAAATATTAACATAATTTTATGGTGATTCACCATAGGGGGGGTTTGTTCAGGTACGGCCTGTCACTCCTCAAAGAGGGATAACGTGGCTAAGTCTATCTCCAGGCTGGGAAGGGTGATGTGGGGATTAGTGGGGTGAACCAGTGTTGTAGGCTTATGTGGGGTCAATTGGGTCACCCCATTTTGGTTGATCTTCATAACCCCGATACTCACAAATTAATTTCTTATATCTGGCCTGGGACGGGGTTTTTCCACTATGTGTATCCCCCTGGCTCTTGCAGCTGCCGTCGCACGGGCTTTCTCCTTAGCCTCTCGCACTTCTTCTTCTGTGGGCTTGTAACCTAACCCATCCTGACTTTCTGACCACTTTTGACTGTGATAGGCTCTTTTTCTGCCTTGCAGTCTGGGCCCCAACCCTCTTCCTTTTTTATAGCCCCACTTTTGGAGCATGGCCATTGCCTCTACCATTCCACCCCCAATTTTTGGAATGATTCCCTCGATGGGCTCTGGGAGTACCATTGATACCTCGTATTCAAAGTTGTGAAGGTCGAAATCCTCAGTGGTGTCGGCACATCCAACACCTTAGGCTTTTCAACATTGTTGGTGGCTTTTTCTTTCTCACTGTGCCCCTCACCGATGATAGTGATAATCTTATGCCCAGACACAAACTTGAGCTTTTAGTGCAGTGCCAACGGTATTGCTCCGACCTCATGCTACTAGGGGTGTCCCAATAATAGATTAAATGAAGATTAGATGTCCATCACTTGAAACAATATGGAGAAGGTCATTGGCCCAATTAATAGCTCAAGGTCAACTTCTCCCATTATTTCTCTCCTCGTATTGTTAAAACCTCGGACACTGATTCTTGTGGGTCTTAGCATACATGGATCTACCCCAATCTTAGTGGCGGTTCTCAGTGGGCATATGTTTAAAGTAGACCCATTGTCAATCAAAACCAGCGGGATTATCATATTTCCGGATTTCATAATAATGTTAAGGGATTTGGAGTGACTGCTTTCCTCATCCAGTAAATCGACATCTGAGAATGAAATGACATTTGGAGCCATCACTTGACCAGTTATCTGCCCGACTTCATCTGGGCTAACCTGAAGCGATACATGTGTATTTTTTAACGCCCCCATTAAAGTTTGAAAATGGAGTGGGGATGTCATTAATAGATTCCATAAAGTAATATGAGCAGGCATTCTTCTCAACTAAGTTTTCGATATATGCTCATGGCTCATTTTTTCAAAAGGGTTCACGACACTATCCTTCTTTTCCTCTGGTTGGGTCTGTGCTGTTACTGGTGCTTTCGACTGCTTCAAAATCTTCTCGGATTGGGTAACAAAGTCTACTGCCCCTTCTCGACTACTGTCAGCGTTGACATCCGTCTGCTCATAACTTAGCGGGACCTGATGAGGATTGTAAGATGGTCCCGAAATTTGAAACGGAGTGGCTGTCGGTAACTGATCCATTTGTACTGATGGCTTCGGAGGGGTGGGTAATTCTTGGTTCATCTCAGTGATAGATGGTTGGGTGGCAAAATTGGGCCAGATGGGATGGTGAAGCTTGTGGGTGGTTGCATTGGGGGTAAGGGGTAGGAGTGGGCCATTAGTAGCCGACGGGTGCTAGCGGGGAAGTGAGGGTATGATGGGCTATCAGGTAATTGATGGGGGTGGCAGAATATGGTTGATATGCATTTATGTGCACATAATTGATGGGTGTGGGTGATGGAAAATAAGCCCTAAGATCTAAGGGTTAAATTCGTGGTGTTAGGCTGGGAAAATAATCCAACAAGTTCAATCACCCCGATACTCCTTTCTTCATAATTTCTCAGCAATGGTGTCACATAGCTCTCCCGATCCCTGATGTAATCTGGCAGATCAAATTCAAACTCCTCACATTCTTCTATCATCCTGATAGTGGGTATGAGACCTGCTCCTCCGATAGGATATGGGGATAATGGAACCTGATGAATATTTGCATGCTGGTTTACTTAAGAAGGTGCAGGCGGGATGATTTTATTGGCATTAATTAAATCTTGGATCACGTGCTTCAATGGGAAGCAACAATCAGTCGAGTGACCCGGACCCTGATGAAAATTACAGTGGTATTAGGGTCATAATTTTATGGGATTGGGTGAGGAGGAGGTTGTGGTTGATGATCAATAACTAATCCCTTTTCTATTAGTAAAGGTAAAAGTATACTTAAAGATTGCCCTAGGGGTGTAAATACTCGATCGTAGCGAGCTCTCCTCTTCTCCGGAGTCATCTGCATTCCTTGTTCATTCCCTGCTCTCTGCATCTGCTTAGTTCTGACTGGTGCTAGCTGGGCTGCTTGAAATTCGAATGGATATTATTATTAGGCTTGGTGTTGGCAATGTTCTAGACATTGGCCCCTATTCTCTTTTGTTCCTCTATTATGAAAACCTTCTAACCCCACTGGATCCACTCAGTACATTCTTATTCAGATGACCTTCCCTAATAGCATCTTCACAGCGATTAGCGTTCCTTACCATATCAGTAAAGCTGGACTGCTGCTGGTACACTAGAAAGTCTGAGATCACTGACAAGGTATTTTTGGAAATCATTTCTATTTGTTCATCATCAGGTATCCTGTTTTTAACCTGAGCTGCCAGTGCTCTCCAACGCCCCAAATAATAACTAAAGGTCTCATTCGGGTTCTGCTTCAAATGGGCCAAATCTATTTTACGCAGTTTAATGTCTATATTATAGACATATTGTTCCTAAAATAAGTGTGTCAAGTCCTTCAAAGTTTTTATCATAGATGGTACCACAGATGTAAACCATCTCAAGCCTGGACCGATCAAACTTTTTTGAAAGACCTTTATTAGTAGTCTTTCGTCCCCTTCATACTGGCACATGTCTCCACAGTAAGACTTGAGGTGTGCTATGGGATTATCGGTGTCGTTGTACTTGTCAAAGCCGGCATTTTAAATTTTGGAGGCAAGGGGACCTTAGCAAACAAACATAAATCTAAGAAGTCTGTGGTGTGGATTTCAGCACCACCCATCTCAACAACTGCTTCTAGATTTTGTCTAATTGCTCTTTCATCTATTTTGATTCCTTGGATATGGGGGCCACTTTCTCAGCAGTTGGTTGGACTTCATTCTGGGCTACTAGGGGGTGGGCAATTATAGGAGGAGGGTTAAGGCTGGTCAATGCTTCACTATTTCTAATCTTGTCCTCTTCATACTGTTGGTCTACAAAAGGTGCAGTGAGCGCGAGATTCTCTTCCTGGTGCTGCATGGACTATGTGGGAATGGCATGAATGAGGGTTGGGTGCATCCATTAGGGACAAGGGAAGGTTTGTTGGGTGATGGGATGGGTGGAAATCAAGTTTTTGGGTGGGACCTGATGAGGCCATTGGGCATGGGGAAAGGCTTGAAACTGACTTTGGGACGTTGGGATATGGGTGAATTGGGGTTGATGTAAGGCATGGGTTTGAGCTAGGTATGAGGATTGTGAATGGGTGAAAATTTGAAGGAATTGTGAAGGGTATGGGTGTGAGGCTCCACATGTTTTGTTGGGCTTGAGTTTGGGCTAAAGCCTTCGGAGGGTTGGGTTATGAAGGTTTGGCCCATGGGTCCTTGGGGAGCTTGGGCCACAAAGCCTTGGTCATGATAGGTGTGGCCCAGGGGGGCTTGGTGGGTCTGGACCTTGATGGGTTTGGGCCATGGGCCCTTGGTGGGTTTGGCCCATTGGGTCTTGATGGGTCTGAGCCATGGGCCCTTAGTGGGTATGGCCTATTGGGCCTTGATGGGTCTGGACATGGGCTCTTGATGGGTCTGGGACATGGGCCCTTGATGGGTATGGGTCATGGGAATTTGGGCCATGGGGCCTTGGGGTATGTGAGTAATGGGGGTTTGGGCCATTGGGCCTTGGGACATTGGGAAATGAGGGTTTGGATAGCGTGGATGATGGGGGTCATAGGGGAATGATGCATGGAGGCTTGATAGGGTATGAGATGAATCCATGGATGTGTGGTGTGGATGAGAGGGGATGTGTTAGGAGGCCTTCCACTTATTGTAAGCTTGGAACATCTCCTCCATCATGGCCATGGAAGGGGGATCGAATGGAGATGGGTTATTTGATGATTGAAGGGATATGGATGGGGTGTGTGAAGAGGAAAAATTGGGCATGGCCCTGGTAAAATCGGGCATGGCCCGGGTGAGGGGTGGGATATAGGGTGGATTGGAGAAATGAGGTGGGGCATTGGTGGATGGATTAGGCATGTATGGGGGAGATGTATGGGGCATAGAGGTGAAGAATGAGAAAGGAAAGTTGGTCATGGCTTTGAAAAAGATGGGCATGACTTGGATAAATGGAGGGATGTGTGGGGGATTGGATGTGGTATGGATGGATGTGGGTGGACCGGGTTGGGCAGATGAAAAATAGGGTATGTTGGTTAAGGTAGAGGATGGGTTTTGAACGGGCGTGGAAGGAAGGTGAGATGGGTTGGGGATGGTCATGGATGAAGGCATGGCTTGGGAAAATGACGGAAAATTTTGATTTTGGGTATTTTGGGAAGTGGTGGAAGGGAAAATAGGGGCACCGAACGGGCTGGTTATTGTGAGGGTTGATTGGGTGAGGGGGGCGAAAGTAAAGGCTTCAGTATGAGAATGGGTTGGAGAATGTGGTGGGGATGAGTCGGGATCGACGTAAGCCGGCTCTACAACCGACGACATATCTCAGTATCGGGTCAGGTGCCTAGAATGGAGCCCGTAAAACTCTCTTTCCCCTACGGGATGATGGAGGGTACGATGATGCCGTTGTGCCGACACCAATCAATACTCTAATTTTTGTTTTTTTATTTTTAATTTTTAAAATTTTTATACAAAATGCTAGTGTTCTTTTGGGGTATTTTGCATTGGTGCAACTAATAGTGGCACAAGACTAAAAGGGGTCTCTAGATTCTTTGACAGCAGCAACCTCAGCCCGAAATGGGTCTCCAAACTGGCTTTTTGTGGAAACTAGGCTTCCGGGGACTGACTATTTATATGATCCATCTCTTTCCACACCAATCCTAAGGGTTTAGAGGCCAAATTGGGTTCACTATCGCTCTCTTTTTTCTAGGGTTTTAAGCTTGGTAATGAGAAGGTTACCCACCCGATATACCTCAAGTGCAAGCACTTTTCTCAGGTACTAGGTGGACTGAGACTTTTTCGGATCATCACCACTAGGGGTTGCCACCATACTAAGACTCGGGAGTTGGTATGTGTGCCTAAATAACCCAACCATTGAAAATCTACCCCGTAAAAATCAATTTAAATCCCCTTTGTTGGTTCAATTTTATTTTTCACTTTTAAGGAAATTTTCTTTAAGTTCGAAGACCGAGAGTGATGATCCCGTGCCACCTCTACAGGCCGACGTTCACAAGTGAAATTTGATTGCGAAATTAAAAGTGTAAGTAGGCCTGCCAAATGGCTAAGGCACTTGAAATGATGGAAATGTAAGGAATTTAAATAACAATGCACAAGTAGACCCACCAATCGGCTAAGGTGCATGAAATGACGAAAACATAAGGAAATTGAATGCGGTGCGCCAGTAGGCCCGCCAATCAACTAAGGCTCGTAAATGACGTAAAAGTAGGGGTAAGTAAAATGACGTAATCAGAGTGGTGAGTAAAAAAAAAGCAATAAAAGGGTTAGTAAATCAAAAATAAAGAGGCCAAATTCAAGAGGAAGCTCTACTAGCTACTCCCCAGCAGAGTCGTCATCTGTGCAACTGTTAAGCAATGAAAAATATCATTTTTTACCTCCTAACCTGACCTTTAGAAGACCCTTGAGGTGTCTAATAATGTGTTTTAAGTATGTTTTGTAGATAAACAATAAATTACAACCTTAGCACAGATAACCAACAAAAAGGGTCAAATAAGCAACCTGCAGCCTCAACCTATGCTCAAACTCTAACAATCCACAGAGCCTTAGAAACTCATTGAAGGCCATGAACCCAACTAGGTGCACCTAAGACCAAGTACAATGCCAAGGGATGAAGATTGAATCCACCTAGAGGTGACTGAGGGAGAGACAGATGAAATACAGCACATTAGAAGTGCGTGCCAGTCAAGAAAGCATAGAAATCAAGCTGTCGAGGGGTTCTCTTAAGCTGCCGAGAGGATCTGGGGCCTAAATGAGAAAATAGCGTGAGGGGCGATTCACATGTCGAGAGGTTCAACTGAACCCATCGGGCAGTACACTCAATCCTGTCGATACCTGCTAGGTGTGGTCCTTGAGAGGATGAAAGGAAACTGTCGACAGGATCTACGACAACCAATCGACGAGTCGACCATAACCTGTCGAGGGGATGAATGAAATGATTTTCAATCCTATCAACGAGCATCGTCAATCCTCTCGATAGGTCTACAAACCTATCGATTTACATGCAAAGCCAAATAGAACCTGTCGAGAGGATCCCAAAACCTCTTGACACTCGATTTGGGGAACTCTCAGTGCTTTCTTCGATAGATGTCCATGCCAGAAGCTTGTGCACGTGTTCCAAAGCATGTCAGCGACCCCTAGGGGTATTTTTGGCACACAATGGGCCACGCGCAGAAACCCTAATGGTATCACATGTACTTGGCAGATGAGAGCCAATGGGAGAAGAGCTTCTAGAAGAGAAATCGGCCACATCAGCATAACAGAATTATTCTCTTGCATTCTGATTGGCTAAAATGGATCTGAGGACAGAGGAGAGTATAAAAGCTTGGAGAAAATACAGAAGAAATAATCCAAAAAATTGAGAAAACTAGAGCATCCATTTTTCCAAAATTCTCCCTTCTTCTTACTCCTTTCTCCCTTCTCTCTATAGACAATCATGAGTGGCTAAACTCTTCTTAGTAGTTAGGGAGAGGTCTTAAGCTGTAAATGGAGAGATTCAAAGGCATTTTATGGAACTGTAAGATGCACAGATTACGGATCTGAGCACAATCATGTTGTAATTTTGCAATATAATTATGGATTTTAAAGGTGCTTCTGATCTATATTTCACTTTTTCGTATTTTGTTTTCCCTAGGTTGGATATTCCTATAGATGTTAGCCTATGAGGGTCTTATATCCTGACATCTACAGCATCTGTAATAGTTTTCATGTCTTAATCAAGATCTTTGAAGCAGAACAATCTCTAAGATGGTCTGTGACCATTAAAGTGTACAGATCATAGCCTTAGGATTGTTTCAATTCTCTGATTGAGATTAGATTCTTATACCTCACCTCTGTCAGGGTAACCTGGGAAGCTAGGAGCTAGAAAAGAGGATTGTAGCAAATCAGATCTTTGCAGTGCCATTGATTCCTTTGATTATTAGTGAGAGACTAATACCCCTAGCTACTATTCTCATCCTTTGATTTTTCATCTCTTCTATATCTCCCCTGATCTCGGTGTTGAATTAGATCTGGATCAGTAGCACTTAATTCTATAGTTTGTAGTTAAAGTGACAAAACCTCTCCTCTTTCTTAGATTAGAATAGAGTGCTAGATCCGCTTTGGATCTGGAAATTTATGAAAAGTTAGACCACATTTCCCTGTGGACATACCCTTACTTACCCTTTGAAAACTTGCTACAATAGCCCTGAATACTTGCAGGTCTATGAGTCTGTTTGCCTTGGTGTGTGTGCAATCCATAGATTCTATAATTGTTTGTTTTTAAACCCCTTTTCGAGCATAAGGTAAACGGCCCAACAAGTTTTTGACGTCGCTGTCGGGGATCTGTGTTTCTAACTTGCTAGATTTAAGTTTTTCTCATTTTTTGGTTAACATTTTTTTAATTGTTTGACACGTGTTTGATTAATTGCTGCTTTAGTTTTTGCTCTAGTCTAACTCTGTTTCAGATCTGGATCTGTGGAGCTAAGAGGAGCTCTGTATCCCTTGGAAAAGTATTCAGTGCTTAAGTTTGCATCTCTTAACTCTATTTCTATTTCTATATCTGTAGCTTAGTATATCAGTAGTTGTGTAGCTGTCTATCTTGTGATTGAATTATTATTCCTTGTATTGTGATTTACTGTGTTCTTCTTGATCCTTGACGTGTGTATGCTTGGGAGGAGATCTCTTGATCCTGAGATTGCTCCTTTGGATCTTGATGTTGAAAGACTTCTCATACCTAAGCACCCCTTACACACTTCTGTTCTTGATTCTAATAATTCTGTAATGGGTGAGCAACTTAGGACCTTGAAGGAATTCAATGCATCAGGGGTTTACAATTCTCCCTTCTTCATTCAATTCCCTGCTATTCAAGAGAACTATGAGATCAAGTCCTCCATTATCCAAATGCTACCCTCATTCCATGGCCTGAGCAAAGAAGACCCATACAAGCATATTGATGAATTTCTAGGACTGTGTACCACATTCAATATTATAGGTTTGGGGGAGGAAGCAACCAGGATGAGACTCTTTCCTTTTTCACTAAAGGATAGAGCCAGAACTTGGTTGTCAATGCTCCCAACCAATAGTATTCAGTCCTGGAGTGACCTTCAATGTCAATTTTTGGTCAAGGCTTTTCCCATGTCCAAGACTAGTCAGTTGAGGAAGGGCATTATTTCATTTGCTCAAGCCCCAACTGGGGACTTTCACCAATCATGGGAGAGATTCAAGGAGCTCCTGAAGCAATGTCCTCATCATCAAATCCCTGAATGGCAACTTCTTCAAAGTTTCTATCAGGGAATTGACTCTAATAGCAGAGATATGGTAGATGCCTCTTGTGGTGGTACCCACCTCCACAAAACTGCTGAGAAGGCTTGGGAATTGTTTGATATCATTAGTGAGAACTCTATGCAAAGAGAGACATTGGTCAGAGACTGTGAAACTCCTAGAATGGTGAGAGATAATACCACGAGAGGAAAAATGTATGAGGTGAGTGGACACAATGATTTGGAGAGAAAAGTGGATAGCTTAAACCAAAAATTTGATAAGCTCATGGGAGCAATGCAGTCACCCATGGCTGCTACAGTAGAGGAGGCATGTGTTATATGCTAGTCCCTCACTCACTCCCTTGAGGAATGCCCTTCATCTGTCCAATTTCCAGATCTTGTGATGGAACATATGGCTACTACTCAGTCTTTTGGGCAACAACCTACAGCTCGTTACCAATGGAGAAACCACCCCAATCTGAGGAGGAGACAAGATACACTTCCAAACAAGTAATAGTAGCCACAACAGTCCATACTTTATAAAAATGTTTAGCCCTACCAATAGAATTACTTTCCAAGGCCCCATTACCAACAACCCATGGCTTAGCCAATGGCTCAGCCTTTACAACAAACTGCACCCCCTCAAACTGTTAGATCACTTTCTTTTGAGGAACAAGTTCTAGCCTCGTTACAGAATTTAGGGCCTTGTCTCAAACTGTACACTCTCATAGCCAAAGCATTAAAAAGATAGAAGACCATCTTTGCTAGCTGTCTAATGCTTTGACTAAGAGAGAGGAAGGGAGGCTACCTAGCCAACCCATGGACAACCCAAGGAGACAATATGCAGTTGGTGAGGTCTCCTCTTCTCATGAGAAAGCCAAATCTGTCACCACATTGAAAAGTGGAAGGCTGGTGGACAATCAAATAGGATGTGGGCCTGTGAAAATTTCAGAAAAAGAAAAAGAAGTAACTATAAAGAATGTACAGCAAGAGCAACTCATGTTGAATAAAGAGGAAGATGATGATCCTCAACAAAAATATAAAAACAAAAAGAAAGATGATGAGTTGGTTAAGGCTGCAAATGGGGGAGCAATCCCATATTTGCCATTTCCTAGGGCAATGCAAGCACCTTCCCCTTTTGATAAAGGGCATGCCAAAGTAGAAGAAATGATGGAAACCTTTAAACAAGTAAAGTTCAATTTGCCTTTACTTGATTTAATCAAGCAAGTTCCAGCCTATGACAAGTTTTTTAAAGACCTTTGCACCCACAAAAGACAATCGAGGATACATCTCTCCAAGAAAGTCTTTTCAGCAGATAAAGTGAAGTAGATATTGAATATTGCAATCCCAACAAATCTCCAAGACCCTGGAGTCCCCACTATCCCCTGCATCATTGGGGATCATACCATTGAAAAAGCCTTGTTAGATCTGGGAGCTAGTATAAATTTACTTCCATATTCAGTATATGAGAAGCTGGGTTTAGGAGAATTGAAGCCCACACATGTAGTCTTACTACTAGCTGACAGATTTGAGAGGAAACCTGTGGGGATCATAGAAGATGTCTTGGTTGGGGTCGACAAATTTTTTTATCCTACAGATTTTCTGGTGCTTGATATGGAGCAGAGCAAGTGTGCTACTTCTATCCCTGTGATCCTAGGCAGGCCATTTTTGGCCACTGCAAATGCATGCATATAATGTAGAACAGTGGTCATAGTAGTGACTTTTGGTAACATGAAAGTCAGGTTGAATATTTATAGTACAGCTCATAACCCTCATTTGGAGAATGAGGACTATTTTTCTATTGATGTGCTGGATAACCTTATTGAAGAAACATTTCCTACATTGTTGTAGGGTAATGATCTGTTTGGTGATCTTGAAGAAACTGGCGAGGAAACAGTGGAAGAAATGGTCCCCACACTCGAGTTTGAGCAAGTGAAAACTGTCAATGATAAAGGGGGACCTCCAGAGCAACATCTATGGAAACCTACGTTACTTTCTCTCCCACCACCCTTTAAAAAACCTCTATTGTCGTCCCTCATCAGTCCCCCAGATATGGAGTTAAAGCAGCTCCCAAAAATTTTGAAGTATGCCTTCCTAGTAGCAAACAAGAAACTGTTAGTCATAATTTCTTCCTCCCTCACTCATGAGCAAAAGGAAGAGTTGCTTTGTGTGCTAAGGAAGCATAAGAGAGCAATAGGGTGGACTATTGCAGATCTTGGAGGGATAAATCTTGTGTGCATGCACAAGATTCATCTTGAAGAGGGCTCCAAATCCTTTAGAGAGATGTAAAGAAAATTGAGCCCACACATGCAGGAGGTTGTCATGAAAGAAATTGTCAAGCTGTTAGATGCTGGAGTCATTTACCCCATCTCGGATTCTAAATGGGTGGCACCTACCCAGGTGGTTCCTAAGAAGTCTGGGATCACTGTAGTTCAAGCAGCCTCAAGAGAGCTGATTCCAACCAGGCAAATCACTGGTTGGAGGGTGTGCATAGATTACAGGAAGCTCAATGAGAAAACCAGCAAAGACCACTTCCCATTGCCCTTTATTGATCAGATCTTAGACAAGCTAATAGGCAAAGCTTTTTACTATTTTCTTGATGGTTATTCAAGGTATAACCAGATCCCTGTATACCCATCATGAGAAAATTACCTTTAAATGTCCCTTTAGAACCTTTGCATACAGAAGGATGCCATTCTGACTGTGTAATGCACCTGCCACCTTTCAAAGATGTATGTATGCTATTTTCTCTGACATGATTGATTAGTTCTTGGAGATTTTTATGGATGACTTTTCTATTTAGGGGGATAATTTTAGCCAGTGCTTACAGCACCTTAGTTTGGTGTTGCAAAGATGTGAAGCAACCAACCTAGTCTTGAGTTGGGAGAAGAGTCACTTCATGGTGACTCAAGGGACTGTCTTAGGACATGTTGTCTCCCACAAAGGGATAGAGGTTGATCAAGCTAAAATCAACTTAACTGCACATCTTCCCCCACCCAAAACTGTCAAGTAAGTCAGGTCATTTTTGGGATATGCTAGTTTCTATTAAAGGTTCATCAAAGATTTTAGCAAAATCTGCAAACCTCTTTGCCACTTATTGTGCCAAGAGGTTCCTTTTGAATTCAATGATGAATGCCTGGCTGCATTTAAACTACTAAAGACATGCTTGGCCACTGCACCCATTCTACAAGCCCCCGATTTCTCCCTGTCATTTGAGCTGATGTGTGATGCATCAGACTTTACCATTGGTACAGTCTTGGGACAAAGAAGAGACAAAGCACCAAGTGTAGTGGCTTATGCAAGCAAATCAATGGCTAATGCCTAACTGAATTACATAACAACTGAGAAGGAGATGTTGGCCATTGTATTTACTTTCGAGAAATTTAGATCTTATGTGGTGGGATCTAAGATCATTGTGTTTACTAAACACTCAGCCTTAAAATATCTCTTGTCTAAAAAAGATGCTAAAGCTAGACTTATAAGATGGGTTTTGCTTTTGCAGGAGTTTGATTTAAAAAATAAGGACAAGAAGGAGGTTGAGAACGTGATAGCAGACCACCTATCCAGGATCCCAGCTATTGCACAAGACAGCTTGCCCATCAATTACTCCTTCTCAGATGAACAGCCGTTTGCTGTTGCGATGAGTGACCCTTGGTTTGCAAACATAGTCAACTACTTGGCTGTGGGGAGGATACCCCCACATTGGAACATGAATGATAAAAGTCTATTTTTCTCAAAGATCAAGCACTACATGTGGGATGATCCTCACCTCTTTAAGATTTGTACAGACCAAGTAGTAAGGATATGTGTGCCAGAGACTTAATTTACAAACATTCTAACCATGTGCCATGAACAAGCCTGTGGGGGCCATTTCAGTGGCAACAAAATTGCTGCAAAAGTGCTGCAAAGTGGTTTCTATTGGCCCACTCTTTGCAAGGATGCCTGACAACATTGTAGAGAATGCTCAAGATGTCAGCAAATGGGAAGTGTCTCGAGAAGAAACTCAATGCCTTTGCAACCAATACTGGTTGTTGAACTGTTTGATGTTTGGGGAATAGATTTTATGGGACCTTTTCCTCCCTCCGATGGCCATAATTTCATCCTGGTAGTTGTGGACTATGTGTCCAAGTGGGTAGAGGCCATAGCTACAATGACCAACGATCACAAAGTTGTCCTTAAATTCTTAAGGGACAACAACTTCTCCAGATTTAGCACCCCAGAGCCATCATCAGTGATGGGGGAGCCCACTTTTACAACAGACAATTTGACAAACTGCTGGAAAGATACTCTGTTATACATAGAGTTGCTACTCTGTATCACCCACAAACCAGTGAGCAAGTGGATATCTCCAACAGGGAAATCAAACATATCTTGGAGAAGACTGTGAGATCAGACAGGAGGGATTGGTCCATGAGACTTCCAGACACCTTGTGGGTTTATAGGACAACCTATAAGACCCCAATAGGCATGTCTCCCTTCAAGTTGGTTTATGAAAAAGAATGTCACTTACCTGTAGAATTAGAGCACAGGGCATATTGGGCGATTAAAGCATTAAACACTGACTTAACTACAACGGGCATTCGCAGGAAACTCCAACTGTCTGAGCTGGACAAGTTGAGGTTAGGGGCCTATTCCAATGCACGAATTTACAAGGAGAAGACCAAAGCCTTCTTTGACAAGCAGCTATTGAAAAAAGAGTTTAGTGTTGGCGAAAAGGTATGGCTTTTCAACTCGAGGTTGAAGTTGTTCCCAGAAAAATTGAAATCCAGCTGGGAGGGATCGTACCTAGTTGAGCATATATCCCCATCGGGAGCTATTGAAATCAGGGATCCTAAAGATGGCAGGATCCTGAAAGTAAATGGTCAAAGGCTCAAACATGTTGTTGGCAACCTAGTGGAACCTATGATGGCCCTTACCTAACTGATTCTCAATCATGTATACTATGTATCATAGTTACTGTAGTTGTTAGTGTTGCTATTATCGTGTTAATAGCTTGTCAATATTTAGCTTAGTTAATAGGATTCATTGTAACTGTTTACACTGTACTATAGCTTGTCGAGAGGAGTGGAGTACAGTTCGACAGGTTCTGAAGGCTTTAAGTGTTCATTTCGACAAGATCTGGAACCTGTCGAGAGGTATGAAGCAATTTTTGCTAGGATTAAAAATATAATAATAAATAAAATAAAAAAAAAATAAAATGATTGTCGATAAGTTCTAATAATGAGTGGTACGTTTGACAGGTTCAGAGTACTGGTCGAGAGGTTTTACAAACCTCTAAAGATGATGTCTATTGAAAAGTGAACCTGCCAGTAGGTCGTGAACGTACCTAAATTCTGAGCACCTCTCGACATGATTTTATCTAAAGCCAAACCCCGTCGACAGGATGGAGTGAACCTCTCGAGAGGTTCAATAGTTTTTAATTGCTCGACAGGTTGTTCCAACCTGTTGAAATCGCATCACCGGTCCTATCGGAGCTCGCTTTCATCCTTGTTCACAAGCCGGTGTCT
Organism: Chloranthus sessilifolius; assembly: GCA_021018995.1. Taxonomy (NCBI): domain Eukaryota; kingdom Viridiplantae; phylum Streptophyta; class Magnoliopsida; order Chloranthales; family Chloranthaceae; genus Chloranthus; species Chloranthus sessilifolius. The sequence continues at coordinate 27,418,790 of CM037587.1, read as the reverse complement.
AAGCATTAATTGTGCATACTTCCTTAACTTAACCACCATTTCTAAATATAGCCCAACATGCAGTCTACATTTCCATTCCCCATATCAATTCACACAACACCCCATACAGCAACCGCCTTACCATTTATTCCCACCTTCTTTTTCAGCAATTAAGCTTGGAAGAATGCGAACAATTTATTATACCGATTCATATTCCACCGCCCATGCATTTTAAATATTAGACTCGTCCACCTCTTTCAGATCCATTCCCTCCTAACCTCTTCAGTCCTTCCATAATCCCAATAATGCAGACGACAAACCCAAAAAATTGCCAACCAAATTCTACCCCGTCTAGTCACCACTGCCACCACCAGTCGAGCCTGATCCATTACAATTTTTATGGGACGAGTATGACGAAGTGCAACGGATTTTGGCAATGGAGGAGAAGAAAAAGAATAAGAGAAAGAAGAAAAAACAAAAGCTAGAACCACTAGCATCCTCTCCCCCTTCCTCCTCACTCTCTCCACCCCCTACCCAGCCCCCTCCCCCTTAAAACTTTCCCCCCCTCTGGCTTGCCGTTCTTCTTCCAGGAGTAGCAAGTTGAGGATATCTCGAAGCAGGCTACGGGTCATTTTGATACCTTGTGTCTAGATTTTTTTTAGGTTTTTACCCCTTTTTCTGTCATTATGTCATGGTACACATTTTTACTTTCTCGGCATATATGTACTGCTTTATATAATAGTTCTCTATTTTCCTTTACTTGCGTAATTCTCGATTCATGTATTGCATTTATTTGATTGCCTGTTTAATGTTTCCTTTTCTCGATTTTCCTTCTGTTGTTACTATACTGCACTACACCCTTCTCTCTGAATAGTGAAGACATTGCTTCTCATAGGTTTAAGGGTGTGGCAAAGTATACCTTGCCAATAGGATAGTTAATGTTAGTGCAACCAGAATTGAACAAATATCTATGAAAAATGAAAGGAAAATCCCCACCTAATTTTTCTTTATAAGAGGAAATGGAAAACTTTTTGAACTAAAAGTGTTGGAGTTCCAACATGTGCAGGAAGTAAATGTCAAGAAAATTTTGAAAATTAGTGCTTTGTGAACTTGAAAAAGAGAGAAAATTGTGAGGTTATACCCCAGAAATCTGATGCAAGACCACATCCAGTGAGGTTAGGATCTGAAAAAAAAATAATTCTTTGAAGAGTGTCTTGGCAACATTTCTTTCTGCTCCAAGGACTGATTAGACCTGGCTCTGATCACTAGAAGTTAGGCAATTCTAAGTTGAAATAGCTTGACAGCACTCATAACATTGAGGACATGAAATAAGGCCATCCCTTGGACAGTTTGAGCCTAAAATGCCCCACCTTTGAACTACCCTTGACCCACACCTTTTGAGCTTTAAAATTTCTAGTTTTCTTTAATAAAAACAAGAAAATTTGAACCCAAAAACCTCTCAACCTGTTTCAGCTCACCCTCAATCTGAGAAGTTAAGAAATAGAAGGAGAAGTGAGGTTAGAGGTGCAAGGTTCGATGTTTGCTTGAAAGAAGAAGAAAGAATATTTGAAGGTTAGTGTGATGTATAGTTGTGGCATTCCAACCCATAAAAAAAAAAAGAGAAAAAAAGAAGAAAGAAAAGCAAAACAAAAGGAATGAGAAAGAGAAGTCACTTCATTAAAAGACTGAAAAGAGGATTAGAAACTGATCACTTCAAATCCGAAAATTCAAGAAATAGATAGAATTATGCTGAAATGAAGAAGGTGAAGTCATGAACCACCTCCTCCGCTTTACTGATTTCTCAATTTGAATCCTTTTTGCCCCTTTATTCTTTTATAAATTTCACCCATAAGCCACATCACAACCTAATGAAAAATAGTGCAAAGTTTACCAGTAAATTGAGAATCATGTTCCAATTATGCCCCCAACAAACTTGACTTCAAATCCAAATCTTTGATTAAGAGTGCCTACCCAATAAGATTTGGGTTTGAAGTCAAGTTTGTTGGGGGCATAATTGGCACATGATTCTCAATTTACTGGTAAACTTTGCACTATTTTTCACACAAATTACTTGGACATGAGCTGACTACCTATGAAGGAGCCACAATAGTACCTTGGTTTAAACTGCCATATTTTTTCTGAGATTCCTCTAAAAACTGATTGGACAAAGGTGTGGATTGAACTTTATGATTGCTTGTTGCTTGCTTTAATATTCTGCACTAATATTAACTGACCTTATTAGAGAAGTTTGTGGGTAACTTCATTGTAAACCCTCAAGAGACTTCACTCCTCCACTAGGGATCACCTAGGGGTTTAAAAGGCTTGATGCAGATGCTAAATGCATCTGTGTTCCCAACAAAAGTAGCATTTTTTATTTTCAATAATTGTTTTCACTTTCTCCTTTGCTCAGGGACTACCAAAGCTTAGGTTTGAGGGTGTGTTAAGCAGTGAAAAATACCATTTTTCACCTCCTAACCTGACCTTTGGAAGACCCTTGAGGTGTCTAATAATGTGCTTTAAGTATGTTTTATAAATAAGTAATAAATTGCAACCTTAGCACAGACAGCCAACAAAAAGGGCCAAATAAGCAACCTGCAGCGTCAACCTGTGCTCAAACTCCAACAACCCACAGAGCCTTAGACACTCATTGAAGGCCATGAACCCAACTAAGTGCACCTGAGACCAAGTACAATGCCAAGGGATGAAGATTGAATCCACCCAGAGGTGACTGAGGGCGAGACAGATGAAAGACAGCAAATTAGAAGTGCGTGCTAGTCAAGAAAGCATAGAAATCAAGCTGATTGAGGGCGAGACAGATGAAAGATAGTACACTCAATCCTATCAATACCTGCTAGGTGTGGTCCTCAAGAGGATGAAAGGAAGCTGTCAACAGGATCTGCGACAACCAATTGACGAGTTGACCATAACCTGCCGAGGGGATGAATGAAATGATTTTCAATCCTATCGACAACATCGTCAATCCTCTCAATAGGTCTACAAACCTGTCGATTTGCATGCAAAGCCAAATAGAACTTATCGAGAGGATCCCAGAACCTCTCGACACTCAATTTGGGGAACTTTTTAGTTCTTTCTTCAGCAGCTGTCCATGCCATAAGCTTGTGCACGTGTTCCAAAGAACGTCAGTGACCCCTAGGGGTATTTTCGGTACACAATGGGCCATGCGAAAAAAACCCTAACGGCATCACATGTACTTGTCAGATGAGAGCCAATGGGAGAAGAGCTTCTAGAAGAGAAATCGGCCACATCAGTATAACAAAATTATTCCCCTGCATTCTGATTGGTTGAAACCGATCTGAGGACAGAGGAGGAGAGTATAAAAGCTTGGAGAAAATATAGAAGAAACGATCCAGAAATTGAAAAAACCAGAGATTAGGGCAAGATCCATTTTGCCAAAATTCTCCCTTCTTTATTCCTTCTTTCTCCTTTCTCTCTTTAGCCAATCATGAGTGGCTAAACTCTTCTTAGTAGTTAGGGTGATATCTTAAGCTATAAATTGAGAGATTCAAAGGCATTATATGGAATTGTAAGATGCACAGATTGCAGATCTGAGCACAATCGTGTTGTAATTTTACAATATAATTATAGATTTTAAAGGTGATTCTGATCTATATTTTACTTTTTCATATTTTTTTTCCCTGGGTTAGATATTCCTGTAGATGTTAGCCTATGAGGGTCTCATATCCTGGTATCTACAACATCTGTAATAGTTTTCCTATTCTAATCAAGATCTTTGAAGCGAAACAATATCTACGATGGTCTGTGACCCTTAAAGTAGACAGATCATAGCCTTAGGATTGCTTCAATTCTCTGATTGAGATTAGATTCTTATACCTCACCTCTGCCAGGGTAACCTGGGAAGCTAGGAGCCAGAAAAGAGGATTGTAGCAAATCAGATCTTACCATTGCCATTGATTCCTTTGTTTGTCAATGAGAGACCAATACCCCTAACTGCTATTCTCATCCTTTGATTTTTCATATCTTCTATATCTCCCCTGATCTCTATGTTGAATTAGATCTGGATCAGTAACACTTAATTCTGTAGTTTGTAGTTAAAGTGACAAAACTCCAAAACCTCTCCTCTTTCTTAGATTAGAATAGAGTGCCAGATGCACTCTAGATCTGGAGATTTACGGAAAGTTAGACCACATTTCCCTGTGGACATACCCTTACTTACCCTTTTAAAACTTGCTGCAATAGCCCTGAATACTTGCAGGTCTGTGAGTCTGTTTGCCTTGGTGTGTGTGTAATCCATAGATTCTATAATTGTTTGATTTAAAACCTCTTTTCGAGAGCAAGGTAAACGGCCCAACAGCAACCGTGGATTTTCGTCAAACCCATCACGACGATGCGCTCCTTATAAATATTTAGAGTTGCCACTCAGTGCTTTTGGTATCCCAAGAAACCTAGATCAATTTTATAAGCACCGAAGTACCATAAATATGACTCTGAATCCAGTCTACGCCAAAGGCTCTTGGGTAGGGGCTTTGGTTATTGATTGGGAAGGTGTTAGGCACCCAATCAACCTGCTTAGTGCGGTCTCTACTTATGGTCAAAATAAAAATAATGTAAAGGAAATGAAAAAGCCTTCCTCTTGCCCAAAGGGTCTTAAAATCTTATTTGTGCCCCTCCGTTCCTTCTGAAAATTTGGTGGCATAACGGCGCAAATGAGTGGATAGAGGAATGAATAGAGGGGAGAGCCAGAGCTCTCGGGCCCTTGTTGCACCGCTGTGGAATCTTGTGTTGGCTTGCTTCTGTGAGCTTTTGAATGCTTGTATGGTGAGAAATGAGGTTCTAACTGCTAGGTCTTGATAGCTAAGAGGTAGAGAGGGAAGGTTAGGGGGTAACACACACCGAACCTAGAGCTTTTGGGTGAAATGCTAAAGTCTAAAGGAAGTTTTAAAGTTCTGAAATTTGTATGGGAATGGTGCACTAGAGGAGAGAGAGAAGGAATTCTTTAATCTCTTAATTGCAAATTTTTTTAAGCCTTTGTAAAGGGAGGGGTGCCTCTCTATTTATTGGAAAAAGAGAGGATAGGAGGGTGTTTAAAATCTAATTAGGGTTAGCAATTAGGTAATGAGAAATCTAAGGTTTGCTAGATTTTTTGGAGCCTTGAAAAGTGTGGAGAGTTGCTCTAATGATGGATGATAGGGTGGGGCTTTACACCACTTAAGGGGTTTCACATAGATAGTAAATGCGTGCAACAAAACTAGCAAAACACACCTCAAAGGCCAAGATGGCCAACAAGTCAAACCCCATTATCAAAATTCGTGGAAGAAACCCACAGTTACTATTCATAAGCCTGGCACAACTAATAGTTGTGCCAGGCTTTGGAACAGTAAAACAATGTTCCTATAATGGCCTGAAAGTTAGCTCCCGGTGATGGGGCCCACCTTATATGTGGCGCAACTAAGCCATTTCTGGGGAGAAATGTCTTGGCGCAAGTAATACTTGCGCCAAATCCTTAGGGGGTTTTACAGTATATTTACCATTTTTCTCCTACTCTTCGAAACGCGATATCTTCTCGCATACAACTTTGATTGGGGTAATTCTTAGCTTGTTGGAAAGCTGAGGACTTCTACTTTTAATGGTATGAGATTTAATTTTTATAGAAGGACATAGCTAGTCCTGGTGTACCACTCTTTATCCATTGCTCGAGAAAGCTAGGTTCAAGTCCGGAATGAGTTCTAAGGGTCGGGATGGATTTCTAAGTGTTCGGGAAGGTTCCTAAGGGATCTAGGGTGATTCCTAAGGGTTTAGAGTGGCTCCTAAGGTTTTGGAAGGGTTTTAAGGGTCGGGATAGGTTTCTAAGGTTTTGGGAAGGTTCCTAAGGGATCTAGGGTGATTCCTAAGGGTTTGGCATGGCTCCAAAGGTTTCAGAAGGGTTCTTAAAATGTTCCATACATGCAATCAAAAGCTCGAAGATGCACCTCTCTCTAAATGTATTTCGATCAGGCCTTGGGCCAAATTTGGGTGTCTACAGATAGTTGGCAAGTGGGGATATTGAATGCGATCCATCTCCACTTCCTTTATGAATTAAATGGGTTCGAGTTCCAACGTAATCGATAAGATCGATCACTAGAATCGCCTGTTCCCTAGAATTGTCGTTTGCAATTCTTGTAGAACAAAAGTGAAACTGTATGATGCTTCAAATCGTACTCGCTAGGATTTGACTCTACGAATCACAGGAAATCGTAAATCCTTACTCTTAAAGTAATTATGACCTGACAAAAGAGTTTTTATGATTGCTTGTACTTTCACACATTGTAGATTGTAGGATACTCTTCAATATTAAATTATATACATATGTTATAGGTGTTTGCTACGGATGAGTCGGTAGCTCAACAGGTTCTAGAGGAATTCAATTTAAAGTAGAGGGAGTTGATGTGCCTCCCATAAATACACGTCTTCTAGAGGTACCAACTGTATGTGAAGGAAATAAGTTACTCTCCCTAAAAAAGGGTTAGCTGCACAATTTGAGTTTCTAACCTTACAATAGATTGCCGAAGGTGATTAAGTAACTATGTCTAGATATGGCTATGTTGCACCCAGCTATCAGCTATTTGCAATAAGGCATCCTCTGTAGCAGTGTGGTTTTGGGTTTTTGTGTGGTAAGAAGTAGTTGGTGGTTGGAAAATTGCCTGAGTTTGGCCATGGTTAGGACCATAGGCTTCTCCTGTTTGAGACATTGGGTACGATTTTATATAGACCAAAGATTAAATTTTTACTTTCCAAAGCTTCAACCTTAGAAAGCCTTTCATCATTGGCTTTAATTTATATAATCCTCCTTGCTTAGGAAGTATATTTATTAAAGTCTCCGAATTAATCTCACCCAATGCGTGGTGTTGCACCGGTTTCTCGCTAAGTGTCTCAAAGAGTTCCCAAGCATCCTCTGCTATCAATGTACGAAACCTTCTACCATAGGCTACATTAATCATATGCCGATTTGCATCTTCAAGGCCTTCATAGAAAGTGAGCACATGTTGCCAGCGCCTAACCCTGTGGTGAGGGCACTTGTGCAGAAGATCCTTAAGACGGTTCCAACATTCCTGTAGAGATTCTTTCGAGAATTTGTAAAATGTTATGATAAGATGCCAAATTTTATTTGTTCTGCAGATTGGAAAGAATTTTGTAAGAAAAGTATATTCTAGTTCTTCCCAATTAGTAATCGAATTATGAGGCAAAGAGTTTATCCACTGTTTTACTTCATCTCTGAGGGAATATGCAAACAACCTTAACCGTATGGCTACTTCTGTCAAGTTCTTTATTCGAATGATAGTGCACACTTTTACAAACTTGTTTAAATGCAAATAGGGGTCTTCGTCCATTGGCCGATGAAAAGTAGGAAGTATTTGAAGGACATTGGGCGTAATTTCAAAAGTCCTATTACCGACTGTAGGGTGTATTTGAATACATAGGGGAGGTGTAAGAGGTGTGAACGCATAATACACCCCCAATGCTTTAGCCACATATTGGTCTTTTCCTGCCATTCTGAATTGAGTTAGCGCAGAGTAGGGTGGCTAAAATAGTTATTGCAAATGTCTATTTTATTTTTAGCTTTATCTGATTTTTATTCTAGAAAGCAGGGAGAGAAATAAATTTGAGCCTCGAACTTCTCTGATCAGGGGAAGTTGAAACTCTGATTCGTCACTCCGAATAAACCTGCAAAAGAATTAAGAAGTTATTAAAGAAAATTAAAAATATAAAGAAATATAAAAAGAGAAAGTTAAATACTTATTTTTTTAAATAAATATAAATACAACCTAAAATGCTATCCCTGGCAACGACGCAAAAAATTTGACTTGGCTGATTATATATACCTCTAGTTAAGTCTTAACCTATTGCAAGTGCAAAATGGAAATTCTAGAGCTACTATAGGATCTTTCCCATGAAGATAGGTTTAGGTGTACTTATTTATATTAATTTTTTGAAAATTGATACTTATCTTTTAAGTTCCTAAACTACTTGAGAAATATGAATAAAGAATGATTTCTTAAATTAAATTTTTACAGAAAATAAATCTTAAATCCTCCTACTTCAGATTATGGTCGTTAATCACACAATCTTCAGCTATCGGATGTTTACAATTTTAAAATTCCGTTACACTATATGTCAATCTTTTAGAATTTTAGCGTCAATGAAAAACTAACATCCTTTAATATAGATTTATACTAATCTCTAATCTACCAGAATTTGGGTATCAAACTCTAGAAAATTAAAGAAGGAAAATAAAAACATTACACTAATCAGCAACTTCCAACCTGGGTCGTCAATTCAAATCAAAACCTGAAGATGTTTACAAAGCAGTAAATTGCAATAAAATAAATTTAAAATAGAAAGCAAAAGTAGAACCATCCAAAGGGTTGATCTTTCAGCTTTCTCATCCTTAGTTGTCAGGCAAGACCTTAGAGAATTGTGGATGATGTTACTTTGTAAATTCTAAACTACTTTGATTGAGAGAAAACACAGACCTCAGTTTTCAATTGATGCTGTGAAATTCTTTGATGGTTATTCCTATGTGCCGAGCCTCTTATTTATATATCATAAGGGTCAGTTTACAACACTCCTAATTCTAATAAAAGAAATTACTAAAGCAAAACTATCCTAATATAACTCTATTTCTAATTGTATCTTTCCTTGCTTTCAATCTGTTGATGCACTTCTAGATTTTTTCCTTTATTTCAGCAGCAGAGTCCTTTAAGAGTTTTCTTCATCAATCTTCTCAGATCCGTGATTAGACTAACTTCTAAGTCAAGAACTCTTCTAATTTTATGCATGGTGGTGTTAATCTTCACGTGATCAGCAACTTCAGAAGGCTTTCCTTTTGTAAAATTGGAACTCATGATTTTCTTCTTCTATTGTAGCTTTCTCTGGAAAATCATAAATCACGATTTTCTATCAGCTTTCTATTGACGATTCTTGATTACGATTCATCGGTTTCTCTTGTATCGTACTCTTTTGAACAATTTCTCTTTTGAAGAATCATAAATTATAATTTCTACTTTATATTTATATTGTTCTGCAAAATCATAAAACACGATTTTTCATCTTTCAGTAGGCAATGATTCGTCTTTCGGTTCAATCGTCTTTTTATTATTTTATGAGTTCATTTTGACCAGTATTAACACTTTGGTTCTCTTTTGCTGTTTTTCTTTATTATTTGCACATCAGTAACTTATTAATATCAAACTAACTCCAAACATCACTACGTTAAGGGTGGTAAAATGGTATATTATGTGACTAATCAGTCATCAATTGCACCAATGAAGGGTTACCTCTCACAAAACTAACCCTCCAGTGTAGCTATTTTTTATTGTATAAGTTCATAGATGACAATGAAGGAGGACCAGCCGCTGAGGAGACACAGGACTTACAACGGGTCATTAAGTGCTTCGATGAGTAAACGCAAGCTGCCATGGAATCGATCGAAGAAATCAATTTCGGCACCGAGCAGAAGCCCAAGAAGCTGCTAATTAGCGCGACACTCAGCCCTAAGGAACGATAATAGATCATCCAAATCCTTCAAGATCACCTCAGCTCCTTCGCATGGTCCTACGAGAAAATGCTTGGTTTGGACTTGAGTTTAGTAGAACAATGTTTTCTCTTAGAACCCGATGCAAAGCCCGTCAAGCAGAAACTTAGAAGAATGCACCCGCAGACAATGCTACAAGTCAAGGAGGAAGTCATCAAACTGCACAAAGCCAAGTTCATTCGAGTCGTTCTCTACCCCAAGTGGTTGCAAACATAATACCTGTTGCCAAGGATGACAGAGTAAGGATATGTATTGACTTTCAAAACCTCAATCAGGCATACCCAAAAGATGACTTCCCTTTACCTCACATCGACACTCTGGTCGACAATATCATCGAGAATGAGATGTTATCCTTTATGGATGGCTTCTCCGGATACAACCAGAGCAAACTAGCGAAATCCGACTAAGAGAAAACTTCCTTCACTCTACGATGGGGAACCTACTGCTACGTCGTCATGCCTTTCGAACTCAAGAATGCAGGAGCCACGTATCAACCCTCCACGATGGCCATCTTTCATGACATGATCCACAAGTGCGTGGAACTCTACATTGATGAGATACTAGTAAAGTCTCAGACACGAGTAGGACATGCTGAAACACTACGACTGATACTACAAAGATTCGAAAAATATCAGCTAAAGATGAATCCAAAGAAATGTGTATTTGGAGTGACTTTCGAAAAACTATTAGGATTCATCATTAGTAAGCGAGGAATAAAGGTCGACCTGGTAAAGGTTAAAGTCATTCTCGAGATGCCACCTCCCAGCAACATCAAAGAATTACGAGGTCTAATAGAAAGACTATAATTCATTAGGAGATTCATCTCCCAACACTCAAAAAGATGTGACCCTTTCTACAGACTACTTAAATGAGGAGTTGAGTACATATGGGATGACCAGTGTCAGCAAGCCTTCGACAACATCAAGAACTACCTCCTCAACCCACCGATATTATCACCACCAGTTCTTGGACAACATCAAGAACTACCTCCCCTAATCCTCCACGTATCAACAAACAATAAGGCAATGGGAGTAATTCTTGGACAACATGATGAAGACGGGAAGAGAGATAAGGTTATCTACTACCTCAGTAGGACGATGGTCGAGTACGAACAAAAATATATAACAATGGAGAAGACATGCCTCACACTAGTGTGGGCTGCAATGAAAGTACGACACTACTTCAGAGCGCATAAGATATTAGTACTAGCATGTATGGACCCATTGAAGTACATCTTTGAGAAGCTCACTACATCCGAGAAAATCACTCACTGGCATATGCTACTATAAGAATTCCACATCACCTATGTCAGGTAGAAGTCCATCAAAGGATATGCGATCACTGATTACCTCGCTAACCTTCCACTCCCAGGCAACGAGCTTGTGCGCGTAGACTTTCCTGACGAAGACCTACTCTCGATTCACAACGATGAGCCCGACAAGACTTCATAGACCCTCTACTTCGATGGCACTCTTAATCACAAAGGAAAAGACATCGGGATAGTCCTACTAAGCCCAGAAGGAGTTGTCATACCAAAAGCCTTTCAACTCGACTTCCTGGTTACCAATAACATTGTGGAATATGAAGCCTTCATTACCGGACTATGAGCAACAATACAGTTGGGTGTCAAGTAGTTGAAGATAATTAGCGACTCCAAGCTTATGATACCACAAGTCATTGGAGAATGGAAGATTAAAGAAAGAAGACTAATGGCATATTTAGAAATAAATTAGTTCCTGATAAAAAAGTTTGAAAGAATTTCTTTCACGCATATTCCAAGACTAGAGAACGAGCACACAGACTCCCTCACCACATTAGCCTTAGTCATACAGATACCAATTGGGCAAAGTATGAAATCCTTCTTCATCGAGAAGCTAACCACCCTAGCACACGAAGTCACTTAGCAATTGAAATAGGAACTGCCAACTAGACTAAAAGCCATCATGAATGAGGGGCAACCTACCCCAGGCAATTCCATGAAGAAAGAAGCCGATGTCTCAACCTTCAGATTTGAGAAATCGCTAACCGACGATGGATATCCATGGTATTTCAACATATGGAACTTCCTGAAGCATCGCCATGTCCCTCGTTATGCTACAAAGATTGAACGAAAGACCATTTAGAACCGATGTGTAAGTTTCTGCATCCTGGGCGAGATACTATACAAAGAAGCCTTCACCAAAAGGGTATTGCTACGATGTGTCATGACAACCGAAGGATGGTATATCATCTAAGAAGCACAAGCCAGTGCCTGTGGCGCCCACATTGGCAGACATAGACTCACAGACTAAATCATACGGCAATGCTACTACTGACCGACGATGACAAGGGATTGCTACCTCTACGTCTAATGCTGTAAACAATGCCAAGAACATGCCGCGCTCATTAAAGCCCCATCAATTGCATTGAATTCCATAACCTCACCATGGCCATTCTCAATGTGGGCCTTCGATATCATCAGAGCCTTCACGGACACTGTTGGAAACACTCACAAGCATGCGTTCATACTCACTGTGACCAAACACTACACCAAAGTGGCAGAAGCCGAATCATATGTAAGAATCACCCCTTCGACACTCGTGAGGTTCATTATTAAGAACATCATCACCAAGATGTTTACCACTGACAATTAGTAAGGGGGAAAATAAAATTACTAATAAACCTATCCTCATGCGCAGGTACAAAGTGACCTTCAACTATTACTGGGCCAACTCAAGGAGCATCAAAGTCTCAATAATAGGTGACGACACTAAAAGCAAGCAGCTAAAGTACGAAAGCTAACATTAACGAAAAAGTGAAGCTAGGTACATCTGAACCAAAAAAATCTATATATATATATATATCAAATTCTTCTTTTACATCTGTCACCGAGGGCATACCCCTTGTATATATAATGAACAAAAAATAATAACAAAAATACAAAAAATATATACACAACCATACTCCCTACGCTGCCTCTGGGATGGTCGGTCGTTGCTATCCCTAGTATCATCGACTCATGGATCAGAAGACTGATCCATCGAGAACTCAATCCCGATGCCTGGAGTCGGCGGACACTCCCTCAGAAAGGAGGGCCTAAAATAGAGCCTCCCTCACTCGCCTGACCGGCCGACCACCTAGACCGCGAACGGGAAGGACCCTCAGCAAGTAACTCCTGGATGATGGAGTCCTCGTGAACATATTCCCTCACACGCTCACATGTCGTATGACGGGGCTGGCCAGCCATAGAGCCAGTGGCCACTGACTCCGATTGAGCGAGCCGACCAACCATCCCACGCACCCCTTGCTCGCTCCTCCCTAATTGATACTTTAGTAGCTCTATCGTCGACTACAACTTAGCTTGCCCAGACCGATGAGCTACCTCTATTGCCTCAGTCTGAGTCCCCTGCATGATGAACATATCGACAAGCAGGTCCTCAAGACTATGCATGTCTCCGAGAACTTGCCTCGCATCTGAAATGACACGTGCTACCTCTAAACACAACTCCTCGAGCTGACAAACCTACATGATTACCCAGATCAAGAACCGAGAAGACCTATGAAGGAAGGAAATGTTGAAGAGAAAGAAAAGCATATTAGATCTGCCCTCTCCAGAAGAAGGTGCTTGACGGTCACTGGATCGGCAGGAGCTAGAGGCAGAATCACGGACATAAGCAACTATAACATAGATAATAAGCACATTAGATAATGCCACGACTAAAACAAGCCTGAGTAGGAGGAGGAGTCGACTCCTGGGGAGGAGCCTCAGGAGCAGAGTCAGGGACGACTTGCACAAGAAAAGAGCAACCAACACATAACATGTCAGAAAGAAAACCAATCAACAAAACAAAACAACTAACATACACATGAACTAAAACACACTATTCCTGACTCTCAGTGTGCAGGGATGTAGTTGAGGCCTCCCTCGTCTAGAGGTCTTCAGCAAGCTGATGCTGAAAATATACAACACAACATTAGCAAACGACTAGACAAGATGAAGCAAAATTAAGAAGACCGAAGAAACTCACCTAGTGCTTTAGCTCAACACGAAGCTGAGCTATCATCGGATCCTTCCGACTAGAAGAGGCATCCGAAGACGGGTCAAACTTTGGAGCAGACATCCCAACAACAAAGAACTTTTCCCTCTGCAAGCATGACACATAACAGACACATCAGAAACGATGAAGAACAATATCGCTAGAACCAAAAGCAAAAACACTCACCAGTCTGTCAATCTCTGAACATAGGCTGGCCTCCACCTCCTGACCAGCTTGTTGCTGACCTTGAAGCAGCTCGATATACACCGCCTGACTGGCGACCTCGCTCTCCCTCGCAGTCTAACAAACAAGGAGGAAAAAAAACCAAAACAACCATATAAAATTGACTAGAAGCAAAATTAATGCCCTAATGACTAAAAAGAATAAACCAACTCACCAGATATCATTGAGTCTCTACCAGCTGAGCCCTCAACTCATCCTCTGCTACTCTGTCCTGAAAGATGGAGACCATCAAGGAGCGTAGCATCTCCTCATTGGGCCTAAGAGCACATCCCAGCTACTCCATCGCCCTATGGAGGGAGTCCATCGCTCCACAGACCCCCGAACCTAGATGGTCGTGCTCTAGCACAGCCAACCTCTCCCTCAATACCGAGGCAGACTCAGGATCGCTAACCACGAAAGAGCCTCTCCCATGAAAGGTGTGCATAAAGAGCTAGCCACCGCCGAGCCCCTGGAACCACCTCGTAAACTCTTTGGCATCCGCCTCATCGCGCACCCCTGTCACCCTGGTCCCCTTGGCTCTAAAGTCATCAATTTGAACCCTCATCCGTGATGCAAAGTCTCGACCAGGGGGACTAGTCATCCTCTTCGCCACCCGGTGGTGAATCTCCGGAGGGACTCCCTGAGGGAGCCCCAACTACCTGACCACGCGAGACAGGTGGATGCGCTCCCCCTTCTCGAAGTAGTGGACCCAGATATCCACATCAAAGAAGGGCTGGCCGGACCATATCACCGGCTCCGCAGCAACCTCCCCGACCACATAGGGCCTCCAAATGACCTATAATCTGAAATAAAGAAGGCAATCCATCAATAAAATCAAAAGCCTAAAACCTATGACACACTAACAACATAGACCACACATACTTGCCCCGCGTGCATGTCCTCAAAGAGACCTCTCGCAGTCTATAGACCTGAAAATTGCTAGCGGTGCCCCATCCCCCTGCGCCAGAGGTGCATACACGGGAACATGAAATCAATCTCCACCGAGACCTGCGAACGTAAGAATGTAATGTGATTATACGCCCAAAACTAAATACAAACAAAAATTGAAATAATCCCTAACATGAAGACAAGAAACCTAAGACATTATAGAATCCAACAATTAACTAAAACTCACCTTGAGGAAAGGAAGAAAGCCTTCGATGGTGGTGACATGTCTCCCCTTGTGGTACAGCTACTCATAGAGATGTGCCAATGCTGCCGCACCGCAGGCATAGCTGGGCACCCGATCAAGGTCATCAAGAAGCATCAGAAATAGACTCGTCACGTAGCCCCGGGTCAAAGAAGGAAAGAGTAGTGCACCAAGAAAGTGCATCAAGAACACCCGAAGGACTCAATCCACCACCACTCTCAGCTTTGTCACAGGCTCTCGAAGCGCCATCGCCTCGTGGCGCACCTGGAACACCGCCCTCTTCTCCGAGTGATGCCTCGGAGGAATAAAACCACTGGCAAATGCGTCAAAGAAGCAGGTAACTCAGACCACCCTTGGCCCTGATCCACTGAATCGGTACCCGACCTCGAGTACCTCCTCACATATCGCCCGATAGTCTCCCTTCATCTGTCGGGTCACTGGCTCTCCCTCGAATTTGAGCCCAGTAATGTGGACCCAGTCCTTTGGGGTCAGCAGCAACATCCCTTCTGGGAAGAGCAGTGCCTACTGCTCCTCCCTCCAACACTCCAGAATAGCCTCGATCAAGCCCCGATCAATCGGGAAGAGCTTAAGCTCCAGGATCGGCCCGAAGCCAAAAGACACCAACTGTGTCACTGAAACTCAGGCAGAACACAATACCATGCGTGGGACTCTAACCATGCAATGCTAATAGCTAGCAAAGGAGGCTCTTGGGGAGCGACGAAACAAAAAAGAATGACGTAAGACTATAACAACTATGGATGGTAGGTAGACCAAATACTAATAAAAATAATAATAATCAAGAGAATGGCATAGTAATGATCACGAAGCAACAAAATATATGACAATCCACAATAAAGCACACAAAATATTGTAAAGGTAACGCAAAACAATAACTAAACATGAGCTAGAACTAGATACAAGTATGATGCATGAATGCGCACGCACACTAAGGGTAGATGCAAGTTCAACATAAAGTAAAAGGGTTTACAGATCCTAGGAATCTATGTTCTAGCCTACATGCCTAGGAAGTGAAATGAAGAAACTCTTGTCCATGGGCACCTTCCTGATCCCTCACGAAGAACTCCTCCAATGGAATGCGAATCGGAGGCGAAACCCAATGCGGAGTAACGTCATCCTCGTTACACTCATTGTCCTCAGGGGCACCCTCCCCGATGATCATCTCAGCACTACTCTCAACATTGGCATCAACACCGGTAGCAATCTCAGGAGTCTCCTGCACTCCCACTAACTGCTCTAACTCTGAAGCAATCAAGAAAAGTCAATCACAGCCCTCATATGCAAAATCAGAACAAGGAGCTCAAAAAATTGAAGAAGACGCAAGAAATGGCGCTCGAAACGGACGAGTGGATTGTGAGATCTTGCGAAAACACGAAAATCAAAGCACTAGGAAGCAAAGAAGCAAATAATCGGAGACAAATTACAAAGCATAGGCGAAATGAGAGCTTTCGTGGCTTATATAGGGTGTGAGTCAATCGCGCGCCTAGCCACAGGCACGCAATTGAATCGCACGCACATAAGCACGCATGTAAACTGAATCATGCGAACCAACTAGGGCACATAATTAAAACTCCCTCCACCTAAAAGGCATGACAAATCAATCTCTTGTCCGTTCCCAAGCGTCTAATTAGAATTATGCTCCCCCTTTTTTGTGCGCAATTTGAAAGGACTCCCGCACAGCGACTGGGTGACTCCCCAATCACACACCTTGATCAGAGTGCGCTATTGAATTACACACGCACATTGACTCCCCAATCACACACCCTGAAAAAAAAAAATCTCACCTATACACACATGCATGTTCCAAAAATAGCCACTTAACACATAAACAATCAAATTAGTGCCCGTCAAAATCAAACCGATGCAACGCCAACACGAACCAAACCAGACTTCACCCAGGGCCAAATAAAGATCAAACTAGACCACATCCAAAACTAAATTTAATCAAGCTAGAATTTAAGAAGTGCAAAATAGGTCATAAATAAATAAAATTATTTTTTTTATAAATATGATAAAATCGTTATAAATTACACCAAGGGCATACCCTTTGAATATACAAAAATTACAACCCTGAAATAAGAATCAAACTAAACCCCCCAAACGATAGACGAATTTTAAATTAGAATAGGCACCCTTGAGGGAAAATGCCCAAATAATAACACATAAAAAGGGAAAGATGATGGAGAGGCTCGGAGGGGAAGCACACGCTAAACGAGTTCTAACAAAAATCTCATCTTCACCTCCTTTTCCCCTTGAGATGCTGCTTATGATGAAATCTTCTAAGTTACACAATAAAATGACAGCATCATAGAGCCCCGAGCTAACAAAGAAGAAAGAGTGACTCACTGAAAGCCACCTAGGATCTGCGGTGTAATGCCTAGCTGCTTTTGAACTTCTGAAGATCTGTTTGACTACTGCTCCTATATTGCAAGCTCTTGATTTTTCTCTGCTATTTGAGCTGATGTGTGATGCATCAGACTTTACCATTGGTGCAGTGATGGGAGAAAGGAAAGACAAAGTACCATCTGTGGTGGCATATGCTAGTAAATCAATGGTTGATGCTCAATTAAATTACACTAAAACTGAAAAGGAGCTGCTAGCCATTATATTTTCTTTGGGAACGTTCAGATCATATGTGTTGGAATCAAAGATCACTATGTTTACTGCCCATTGAGCCCTGAAATACCTCTTGTCTAAGAAGGAGGCTAAAGCTAGACTAATTAGATGGATTCTTCTTCTGCAGGAATTCAACTTGGAAATCAAAGACAAGAAGGGGGTTGAAAATGTGGTCGCAGACCACTTATCAAGGATTCCAGATGCTGAAATAGAGAGCTTGCCCTTAATGATTCTTTCCCAGATGAACAGCTTTTTGCTGTGGAGATAAGTATGCCCTGGTTTGCCAACATAGTAAACTATCTTGCTGTGGGAAGGGTACCCCCACATTGGAGTAAGGATGATAGGAATCCGTTCTTCTCACAAATTCGATATTACATGTGAGAGGATCCTCACCTCTTTAAGTATTGTGCAGACCAGATGATAAGAAGATGTGTTCCTGAAACTGAGTTTGAAAACATTCTAACCATGTGTCATGAATAGGCTTGTGGGGGCCATTTCAGTGGCGACAAGACTGCTATAAAGGTGCTTCAAAGTGGTTTCTATTGGCCCACTCTATTCAAGGATGCAATACAATATTGCAAAGCTTGTTCAAAATGCAAGCAAACGGGAAGTATTACAAAAAGACACTCCATGCCCTTGCAACCTGTGCTTGTTGTTGAACTATTAGACATATGGGGAATTGATTTTATGAGACCTTTCCCCCCCTCCTATGGATATAATTTCATCCTTGTAGCTATGGACTATGTGTCCAAATGGGTAGAGGCCATAGCTACAAAAACAAATGATTATAAGGTTGTCATTAAGTTCTTAAAGGACAACATCTTCTCTACGTTTGGCACCCCCAAAGCTATTATTAGTGATGGAGGAAGCCACTTTTGCAGCAAACCTTTTGAAAAACTATTGGAAAAATACTCTGTGACCCATAGAGTTGCTACTCCCTACCACCCACAAACCAGTGGGCAAGTAGAGATTTTCAACAGGGAAATCAAACACATCCTAGAGAAGACTGTGCAAGTTGATAGGAGAGATTGGTCCATAAAACTGCTAGATGCCTTGTGGGCTTATAGGACTGCCTATAAGACCCCCATAGGGATGTCCCCATTCAGGCTAGTATGTGGCAAGGCATGTCACTTGCCTGTTGAGTTAGAACATAGAGCATATTGGGCCATTAAAGCATTAAATTCTAACTTAACTTCTGTTGGTGTGAATAGGAAACTGCAATTATCTGAGATTGAAGAGTTAAGGATGGAAGCATATTCAAATGCCCGGATCTACAAGGAAAAAACCAAAGCCTTTCATGACAGGCATTTACTGCGGAAAGAATTCAAAATAGGCGATAAGGTATGGTTGTTCAATTCAAGATTAAAATTCTTGTCAGAAAAATTGTCCAGATGGGATGGACCTTACACAGTTTTACATGTTTCCCCATCTGGGGCTGTAGAAATCATGGACCCCAAAGATGGTAGTCATGAAAGTCAATGGACAGAGGCTAAAGATTTGTGTTGAAAAAATTTGTGAGCTTGAGGAGACCATTGATTTTCAGGACCCTCCAATTTATACATGATTTTAGTGTGTATCATATATACTATATTTTGATTTTATTTTAAGTGATTACTTTCTATTTTGAAGTTTTGTTCATTTTCAATAAATTTTCCATGCTAGCATTAGGTCATCATATCAATCTTACCAAGCAGTCCAGGGACCATGAGAGTATGTCAATAATGAAAATAATGTGAATGGAAGCACGGCAAAGGAGCTTATTGGGTGCTGAGGCTGAACACAACACAAAAATACAGTTTTTATGAGCATATGGGACCTTTCGATAGGTCATTTGAGGATTTCGATAGGCACAGAGACTTGTCGATAGGTGAAAACAACTTTTTGATAGGTTCAAAAGGTCAAAAAGAAGTTTTCGATAGGTTCTGGATACCTATCAGGAACCTATCGAGAGGATGAATCATGTACTACATGAACCTATCGATAGGAAGGATTTGACCTATCGAAGCATCTTATCTGCACATTGTATTCTTTATAGTGTTCGATAAGACGCCTTGACCTATCGAAATCACCCAGCTCATCCTATCGAAATCGAATTTCACTCTTTATATTCCTGTCGGTAGGTCATTTTTGCTCATTCAACACCTCCTGCGAAACCCTAGCTCTCTCTTCCTCATTGGTCGCTGCTCTCATTTTCTTAGAGATCAATTTCACCACTCATTTTGCCACTCCTCAAGTTCATTCAGCCCGCACAAAGGAGCATTTTGTACCTGATTTTTGAGAAATTGGAGTTGTGCATCACTATTTCTACAAAACCCTAGGAGTTTTGGGTAAGCTTTCTCTCTGCTTCACTCTGTTATTTTCCTAGTTGCTTACTTCAGAATTTTAATTCAAATTGGTGAGTGAGCTTTAAGAGATAAATTTCTAAAAGCATAATGGTCGATTCAGAAGAAACCCTAACTGACCTATTCCGGCAACCAGCTTCTTCCACCCCAAAGTCCTCTTAAAAATCAAAGCCTATCACCAACACCTCCTCCACCTTACTCTCCAAGGAGGAAAGAAGGAAAGTTGTTGTTGCCCTTGGCCTAGATCTTACTGTCCTTTTCCCTTCTGATTATGATTCTGATTTTGACTCTGTTGTTGCTTCTGCCAAGAAAACCAAGAAATTTGCTGCCTAGTCTAAGGAGGCCCCCAAGCAGTCCACCCAGAAGTCCCAACCTAAAGGAAAAGCTCCTTTATCCAAGGCGGATTTGAAAATTTTGGCAGACTTGTATGATTGGCCTGATGATGCTTGTAAATAAATATAGACTATTTTTGTTTGTTTTCACTTAATGATTTAGACCACGCACATATGTTAGCTGTTCATCATAGTTTCTTTTCTGTACTCTGTCTTTCTTTGTGCTTATTGTGCATATGTTTCTTCATCTACCCTTTTCATGGTTACCATGCTCTCTGAACAGTGAGGACACTAATTTAGGTTTAGGGGTATGGCAGGTGTGCCAATGAAATGAGTTAATACTAGTGTAGCAATGTTGAAAAAAGTTTTTGAAAATAAAGTGATTTGCCACCTGATTTTTGGAAAAAAGAGGAAATCAAAAACTTTTTAAAACTGAAATGAGTTATAGTTTTAGCATTTTTCATAAAGCAAATGTCAAGAATTTTCAAAAAGTGATGTTTAGTGAACCTGAAAGGAGAGAAAACTGTGAGGATACACCCCAAAAATTTTATGGAAGGCATACCCAGTGAGATTTGGGCCTGAAATTTTTTTTTGTTTGAAGAGTGTCTTAGCAATTTTTCTACTCTAAGGACTGATTAGATCTAGTTTCGATCACTAGAAGTTAGGCAAATCCAAATTAAAATAGCTTGAGAGCATTCATGACATTGAAGACATGAAGTAAGGCCATCCCTTAGACAGTTTGAGCTTAAAATGTCCAACCTTTGAACTGCCCTTGATACACACCATTTGAGCCTTAAAATTCTCAGTTTTCTTTGATAAAAACTAGAAAATTTGAACCCAAAACCTCAGTGACCTGATACAGCCTGACCCTCACTCTGAGATTTCAAAAGGTAGAGCTGGTTTGATGGTTGGTTGAGAAAGAAGAAAGCACATTTGGTCGTGTTGTGGCATTCCAACCCATAAAAAGAAAAATGGAGAAAAATACAAAAAGAAAAACATACAAAAAAGAAAAGAAAATAAAAAGAAAAGGAATGAGAAAGAGAAGTCATTTCATTGAAAGACAGAAAAGAGGATTAGAAATTGGCCACTTCAAATCTAAAAATTCAAGAAGTAGATGGAATTGTGCTGAAATGAAGAAGGTGTTGTCTAGACCACCTCCTTACTTTTACTGATTTCTCAATTTGAATCTTTTTTACCCCATTATTCTTTTACAAATTTCACCCATAAGCCACATTACAACCTAATAAAAAAAGACCCTACTGATCTTAAATGGATTGAGCTGTCATGTGGAGATGAGGATTTGTTTAATCTATGGTGAAAAGAGTTAGAAAATTTTAGAAGTTAGAGCAATGCCTATGCTCATGCTTGTAGTCCTATTTGAGGGCTGCAACTATTCTTGAGCTGTGTGAGAAATGATGCACCCTTCAACTTTTGTTGTGAGTGAACAACCTTGGTAAGATTTGGGTCTGAAATCAAAGTTGTTTGGGGTATTATTAAAATAGAATTCTTAAATTAAAGGTTAGCTCTGAAGCAATTTTCAGGCACAATGCCTTGACATGAACTGATTAATGATGAAGGAATTACAGCAGAATTTCAGGTTTTAAACTGATGATTATTCTGTTGAAAATCCTCAAAATTTGAAGGGATATGGTGTGGAATTTATTTCATTTCATTTAAACTCTGTTTTAACATGTTGCATAAGTATTAACTGATTTTATTGGAGAAGTTTATGGGTACCTTCACTGAGAACCCTCAGGAGACTTCACTCCACCACTAGGGATCACCCAAGGGTTTAAAAGGCTTGATGCATATGCTAAATGCATCTGTGCTCCCTACAAAAGTGGCATTTTAGCTTTCTCTATTCTTCCTTTGCTCAGGGACTAGCAAAGCTTAGGTTTGGGGGTGTGTTAATTAGTGAAAAAGGCCAGTTTTCACCCTTTAACATGAGCTTTGATGGACCTATGAGTGGACTAATAAATGCTTGTTGAGTATGTTTTGTAGATAGTAGTAAAAGGCATTCATAGTGTAGAAATCCATCTCTCAGTGCAGTTCAGACCCAACAATGGCACACTTAGGGCATGCAACAACAGTAAAGCAGTTTTGAAGGAGTGAAAATAGGCTGAAAATAACCTGTCGAGAGGTTACTGGAACCTGTCGATAGGATCTAAAGGGTGAAAAAAGGAAGAAGTCGTGAGGATGGGAGTATTCGATAGGATCCAGAACCTATCGCACAGTCAAAAATGAAAAGGGAGCATCCTATCAAATGGTTGCTTGAGCTTGAAGAGAACCTATCGAGAAGTCTAGAATCTGTTGATAGGAGCTAGAAGCATACCTATCAAAATTTATTGTGCAGAGATCAACCTATCGAAAGGATTCCCCAACCTGTCGAACACACCAAATGAAGGTTGTGGATGCTGGAGCTCTATTCTCAGGAGCAACCTATCGGAACCTATCGAAAGGATCCTGAATCCTAGCGAAAGGAATAAAAGGCATGTTCGGAACTTGTCGAAAGCTTCAAGAACCTATCGAAATCGACTGAAGGACTTCTCAGAAGAGCTGTTGTGCACACACTGCAAGTTGGTGACCTACTGCATGCAATCTGAGGCACTTTGGTGACCGACACGAAGGCTCTAGAAGTGCCCTAGGAAACCCTAACCAGCCCACGTGCTCTCCCCCAACTCTAACTAACTCTGAGAGCCTTTTATAAGGGGAATAAAAGAATTATTCCAATTGAGCTGTGATTGGCGGGAAAAATAGAGTTGAGGTTGAAGGGGAGAGCTATATAAGGAGGGAAGCTATTAGAAAAAGGGGGGATCAATTCTCGAGATCAGAGCTTGCATCAAAATTCTCTATTCTTCCTTTTTGCCCTTCTATGGTTGGCTAATTTCTTCGGAGCAGTAAGGAGTGAGGTTGGATCTGTAATTGGGGAGAGTTGAGAGTGTTATTGAGGGTCAGATAATGCACATACTATAAATCTGAGAGCATTTCATTGTATAGTGAGTTTATTTCAATGCAATGATGGTTTTATTGTTTTAATTAGATCTATAGTTCATCTTGTTTCATTTGGTGCTCGATCAATTTTGTGTAGATGGGATTCAGCTCACCCACTTAACTGGTAGACCTCTTGGATATCATTTGATCTCCCTAGGTATGGTATTCCTGTAATTGCTTGTGTTTGTGGCTTGGCAGTTGCAGCATTTGTAGTGATTATAATGTTCTGATAGAAACCTGAGAATGGGATGAATTTATTGGATGATATGTGACCATTGAAGTGGACAGATCATAACCTTAAGATCAATCCAAATCTCTAGCTTAGATCAGATCCTTTTACCCTGCAACTGTGCTTATAGCCAGATGAGGGATTGATGCACTATGAATTCTTTGTGACATTGTCAGCTCAATCCAATTGCAGCAAGACCAAACTCCATGTTGTTTCTCTCCATTTTCTGTTTCCAATTTCACCAAATATTCCCCTCACTTGCAAGATCTAAACTATGGATTTAATCTCAATTCATTTCTGTATGTAATTGTGTTTCTATAGTTTAGTTTAAAGTGACAACCCCTTAAAACCTCTCCTCTCTCTTTTGCTATTTTAGTATTAGGTGGGGTGCCATATCTGCCTTATATATGGAGATTTACTTAATTTTCAGCTCATATTTCCCTGTAGACATACCCTTACTTACCCTTTAAAACTTACTACAACAGGCCCTGAATACTTGGAGGTCTGTGTGTCTGCTTGCCTTGGTGTGTGCAACAAATAGGTCCTTTAATTGAGTGATTTTAAACCTCTTTTTGAACACAAGGTAAGAAGCCAACAGTACTCTAAATCGGCACATAATATTATTTTTGAGAAACTTCTCAACGTGACTAGTCGTGATGTTGGCATATTATGCCACTTCTACTCACTTGGTAAAGTACTCAATGGCGACGAGGATGAACTGATGTCCATTGGATTCTTTCGGATTAATCATTCCGACGACGTCAAGGCCTCAAGTAGTAAATGGCTAAGGAGTGGTCATGCAGTGTAGATCTATGGCAGGAGAGTGTATCAAACTGGAGTGTTCCTGACACTTGTAGCATTTCTGAACATATTTGCAGCAATCTGATTCCATAGTGGTCCAAAATTACCCTTGCCATAAAATTTTCTTAGCGAGCATGTAACCGCTGACGTGGGCACTGCATACTCCCTCATGGATCTCTCTCATGATGTTGATTGCTTTGCTTTCTGTAAGGCACCTGAGCAAGATGTTATTGTACGATTGCTTGTAAAGGCATTCCCCACAAATGACGTAGCTCGTCGCTAAACGTTGAATGGTTCATCGATCCGTCTTAGACGTACCCTCAAGGAAAGTTAGTGTCTCGAGGAAATTCTTAATATCTAAGAACCAAGGTGGCTCATCATCAGGCTTTGTAGGTTTCTTGATTTGGAGGCAGTGTTGAGAACTGGAAAATACTATTTTCTGCCCCTTAATTTGGGCCTTGATAAACCCTTGAGAGAACTAAATAAGTGCTTTAAGTGTTTATTTTATAGCTAACAACAAAGGCAGGCCTAACTCTGAAAGTAGCTTAAAAGTACCAAAAAAATGATGACCCATCTTGATCTGGAGGAAGAAGGAGAAGGAGAAGGGACAACCTCACTGGCTGTCAAAATGCCTAAACTGAAGAAGACAAAGGCCTGGTTCTAACCCGAAAAGAGGTTTAGAGCTATTCGAAAAGAAGAATGCACTACAGAATGCTATTCGAAAGGATTCCTAATCTTTTCACAAAGATTACTGATCTATTCGAAAAGGTCCCCAATCTGTGCGAATAGAGCTCCAGAAGTTACAGTTCTTTTCGAAAAGGTCCCCAATCTATGCGAATAGAACTCCAGAAGTTACAGTTCTTTTTGAAAAGGACCCCAATCTGTGCGAAATCATATTCTGAAGATTCCCAGCATCTGCAAGGACATTTTAGTAATTTCGGCATGCGCCCCAATGTATTTAAAAACCCAGGGGTATTCTGGAAGATTTCGAGCATGAACCAGAGGCATATTCCACTCCATGTTAACACCCAAAGATGAAATTACTTGGCGGGAACTTCTAGAATCTCAAACAGACTTTTGAATTACCTAACAGAATTGATGCCTCTGCCTCCTGATTGGCTGAACTAGATCAAGCAGTTCTGATTGGCCAGAACAGATCTTGATCCTTGTGCTCGACTACTATTAGTTGATAAGGATCTAACCAATTCTGATTGGTTGATGCACATCTGAACTGGACTTGGGGAAAACTATAAATAGACGAACTATTTGCCCAATTTTGGTATCCAGAATTTGAGTTTCATTCCTGCTGCCCCATTTTCCAATTCAGATCAAGATAGCTTGTCTGAAACCTCTGTAATAGCGTAGCTTTTGTCTGTAATTGAAAACTGTGAGATACTTGTGTAATTCAAGTGAGAATTGTATTCAAGACTACAAATCCGAGAGTTGTTTTAAGCTGTGTGCTGTAATTGTAATGGTGGATTTGAAAAGGTTGCTTTCAGCAGTACGTTCTCAATCGGATTAATGTTGAGGGTCATTATGATCTCCTCACTCATTAGATTCCTTTAGATTTGCTATTTTTAAAGAAATTTCCCTTAATTCATTATCCCTGCGAGAATCTGTGTTGGTAACCTTATTCATACAACATTTGTAGTGGTGGTTTTGTTCTGAATCAAGACTTTGGATTGAAGAAGAAAACTATTGGATGATTTGTGTCCATGACAGTGGACAGATCATAGCCATAAGTTCAACTCAATTCTAATCCTTGAATTGGATTATTTTCTCTTACATCTGAGCTGGTAGCCAGATGAAGATTTGATACTTTCTCAACTGTGCTACACTATTTCTCATTCTGCAATGAGTTACTAAGTTTAAGTCAACTGTTATTTCTCCATTCTTATTAATTTTGCATCCAATTCCCCCAACTTGGATCTGGATCACTTAGTTTAAATTTTACTTGTAGATAATTTAGTTAATGTGAGAAATTCAACCTCTCATCTTACTTGCTTTGTAGATAGGATTAGAGGGTAGATCTGGTAGCTCAGATCTGGAGGTTTACCATATATTTTAAATCAATTCTCTATGGACGATCTTCTACTCACTTACATTTAAAACTTGCTACAATGGGCCCTGATCTTATAGGCTAATTGATTTCTCTCTGGGCTGAAATTTCCTTTTTTTTAGTTTTCCAATTTCAGTATAATCCGTACTTTGAAAATTCTGTTTTCAAAATACAAATAAGTCATGCACACTTAGGAAGACAACAAGTTTTTAGCGCCATTGCCGGGGAATAGATTTTAAAATTTGTAGACCTAAGTTTTTCTTTTTTACATCAGTGCTAACTGTTTCAATAGATAGTAGATCTGAGTTTTCATTTCTTTTATAGATCTGATTTTTTTTTAGTTTTTATTTTATGCCTTCTAGATGTTTAAATAGATGCTGCTGTAGCCTTTTGCATTTTTCGCATAAATGAGGCTGCAGTTTGAGTTTTTCTTTATGTTTTTGTCAATATGCTTGAATAAGGTACTGCTGCAGTTTTTTTTTTATTTTTGTAGATCTGGAGCAGCTGCCAAACAAGGAGCAACTCCGCTTGAGTTTGCATCCCTTTCTCCTTTGCATTTTTTTTTTTTTTTTTTTCTTGAGAACCAGCTGTTTTGCTGTGTTTGATGTTTGTTTTGATTAGAATTTCTGCTGTCTTTTAGGCATGCTGATTTTTTTTTACAAAACCAAATACAAAAATAAAAGAAAATGAAAACACAAATAGAAAATTTATGAGTTGTTTCTTATTATTTTTTAGCAGTAGTTAATAAGGGCTCTTGGGGAGCCCAAGCTGATCTAAAACCACATGAAAAAGTCAAAAATTATAAAAACATAAAAAACTTTCTCAAAATGGGTTGTTTTCCCTTGCCTTTATTCATTTTCCCCCATTTTGACCTGCTGAGATCATGGTTTTTCATTTTGAGGAATCATGGAGGATAATGAGCAGTGGATCATAGGCTGTTTTGAATATTCAATGGAGCCACTGATTTTATTTTCCTTTGAGATTTCTTCACCATTAAATGGATCTCAGCTGTATGAATCTTGTTTTTAATGTGTGCTCCCATGCTTAATTATTTCAAAATTCTTTTTGAATCATACACATCATCAACATAGGGGTCAGTCTTATGAATCTTGCTTATTCACTGTATTTTATTCCTGCTGATTATTTTTATAATCACTTAGATTCATAAGTATCTGATTGGCTCAGACTTTCAATGTTTTAGGAATTTTAGTTTAAAATCCTGTTTTTAGATGCTGATTTTTCTCTCTTAGGTCTTAACTTTACTAATTTTCCACATTTTGGTAGTTTAGTACTCAGTTCCTAATTTTCTTTTCCTGATTTTTTATAATTCTGAAATTCTATTTTTGGATCTGCATTTTTTTTATTTTTCTGTTATTAGCATTAGTTTCCTTTCATTTTCTTCACAGTACTCTTCTTTTTTCTGTTCATACATTCAGTTTTTCTAGATTTATTTTGCTATTTTTTCTGGTTTAGCAGTAATTTCCTGCATTTGTATATCAATTTTTCCATTTTCCGTATTCATGAATTTAGTTTTGCATTTGTATTTTCTACTACATAGTTTAGATTTTTCTGGTCATATTTTTCTTTTTTCTTCTGTCTCATTTCACCCTGCTGCCCCTAGTTTCTCATTGTGTAGAACATTGAGGACAATGTTCATCTTAGGTTTGGGGGTGTGGCAGAGATGCCAATAATTTAGTTAACATTAATGCAGCTTATGATCAGTAGAATTTTTGAAAATGAAGTGATTTCCCACCTCTCTTTAAAAAAATGAGGAAGTTAAAACTTTTTAAAATTGATTTCTAGACTAATTCTAATACTTTCATGAAGTGAATATCATAAAATTTCCAAAAGAAAATTGATGTTTTAGAAAACCTAAAAAGAGAGAAAACAGTGATGATATACCTCAGGAATTTGATAGAAAATCACACCCAGTGAGATTTTGGCCTGAAATGTATTCTTTGGAGGTATGAATTGGTAATTTTTTCTGCTCTAGGGACTGTTTGAACCTGCTTGTTATCACTAAAAGTTACACATATCCAAGTTAAAATAGCTTGACAGCAATCATGATATTAAATACGTGATGTAGGGCCTCGTTCTGGACAGTTTGAACTTCAAAAAGCGTCACCTTTTGAAACTGCCCTTGATACATACCATTTGAGCTTTATAAATCCAAGATTTCTTTGAAACCTCACCAACCACATTTAGCCTAACCCTCACTCTGAGAATTCAGAAGGTAAAGGAAAGAAAGCTGAAGAAAGGTGAGTTGGGTAACTATTTGGTAAAAGAAAAAGAAAAATAATTGAAGGCAATGATGTATCAGCATAAGAAATGTGACATTCCAGTCAATGTTTCTTTGAGAAAAAAAATAAAAGGAAAAGTCATTTCATTGGAAGTTTAAAGAAGAAAGAGAAAAAGAAGGCCACTTTGGCTCTGAAAATTCAAAGAAGAAGATGAAATTGTGCTGAATTGAAGAAGGTGTGTCTATCACCTCCTTACCTTGACTGACTTCTCAATTTCGAACTCCATTCCACCCCTTTATTCTTGATAAATTTCATCCATAAGCCACATTACAACCCAAGTTAAAGTCCTTACTAATCAAAGATCGATTAAGTTGTCACATGGAGATAAGGCTGTGTGTAATCTATGGTGAAAAGAGCAGTAAATTCATACAGAAAAGCAATGCCTATGCTCCTACTTACAATCCTATTTGAGGGCTGTAACTGCTATTGAGCTGTGTGAAATAGTACAACCCTCTTACTTGTATGTTGAGTGACAACCCTGGTGAGAGTTGGGTTTGAAATCAACTTATTTGGGGTAACATCAGAGCAGGATTCTCAAAAAGAAGGCAAGCTTTTCACTAATTTTTCTTTTAAAACTTTTTGACACAAACTGAGTGAATGGTAAAAGAATTACAGCAAAATTTCAGTTTTGAACTGATGTTTTCTTGAGAATCCTCTCACAGCTTCACTGATGCAGGTTTGAATAATCTAATTTGATGAAAGTCTGTTTTAACAAAACTGCATTGACATTAACAGATTTAGTAGAGAAGTTTGTGGGTACCTTCACTAAAAACCCTCAGGAGACTTCACTCCTCCACTAGGGATCACCTAGGGGTTTAAAAGACTTGTTGCATATACTAAATGCAACTGTGCTCCCTATAAAAGTGGCTTTTTACTTTGTTTTTAATTTTGTCTTTGCTCAGGGACTAGCAAAGCTTAGGTTTGGGGGTGTATTGAGAACTGGAAAATACCATTTTTCACCTCTTAATCTGGGCCTTGATAGACCTTTGAGAGAACTAAATAAGTGCTTTAAGTGTCTATTTTATAGCTAACAACAAAGGCAGGCTTAACTCTAAAAGTAGCTTAAAAGTACCAAAAAAATGATGACCCATCTTGATCTGGAGGAAGAAGGAGAAGGGACTGCCTCACTAGCTGTCAAAATGCCTAAACTAAAGAAGATAAAGGCCTGGTTTCAACCCGAAAAGAGGTTTGGAGCTATTCAAAAAGAAGAATGCACTACAGAATGCTATTCGAAAGGATTCCTGATCTTTTCACAGAG
Organism: Chloranthus sessilifolius; assembly: GCA_021018995.1. Classification (NCBI taxonomy): domain Eukaryota; kingdom Viridiplantae; phylum Streptophyta; class Magnoliopsida; order Chloranthales; family Chloranthaceae; genus Chloranthus; species Chloranthus sessilifolius. The sequence goes on along the minus strand of CM037587.1, from coordinate 27,388,927 downwards.
ATTACTAATCTATTCAAAAAGGTCCCCAATTTGTGTGAATAGAGCTCCAGAAGTTACAATTCTTTTCGAAAAGGTCCCCAATTTGTGCGAATAGAGCTCCAGAAGTTACAGTTGTTTTCGAAAACGTCCCCAATATGTGCGAAATCATATTTTGAAGATTCCTAGCATCTGCAGGGGCATTTCAGTAATCTCTACACGCGCCCCAATGCTTTTAAAAACCTAGAGACATTCTGAAAGATTCTGAGCATGAACCAGAGGCATATTCCACTCCATGTGAACACCCAAAGATGAAATTACTTAGCGGGAACTTCTAGAAGCTCAAACAGACTTTTGAATTACCTAACTGAATTGATGCCTCTGCCTCCTGATTGGCTAAACCAGATCAAGCAATTCTGATAGGCTAGAATAGATCTGGATCCTTGTGCTCGACTCCTATTAGTTGATATAGATCTAACCAATTCTGATTGGTTGATGCACATCTGAGCTGGACTTGGGGAAAACTATAAATAGACGAACTATTTGCCTAATTTTGGTATCCAGAATTTGAGTTTCATTCCTGCTGCCCCATTTTCCAATTCAGATCAAGATAGCTTGTCTGAAACCTCTGTAATAGCGTAGCTTTTGTCTGTAATTGAGAACTGTGAGATACTTGTGAAATTCAAGTGAGAATTGTATTCAAGACTACAAATCTGAGAGCTGTTTTAAGCTGTGTGTTGTAATTGTAATGGTGGATTTGAAAAGGTTGCTTTCAGCAGTACGCTCTCAATCGGATTCATGTTGAGGGTCATTATGATCTCCTCACTCATTAGATTCCTTTAGATTTGTTGTTTTTAAAGCAATTTCCCCTAATTCATTATCCCTGTGAGAATCTGTGTTTGTAACCTGGTTCTTATAGCATTTGTAGTGGGCTTTTGTTCTGAATCAAGACTTTGGATTAAAGAAGAAAGCTATTAGATGATCTGTGTCCATGACAGTGGACAGATCATAGCCATAAGTTCAACTCAATTCTAATCCTTGAATTGGATTATTTTCTCTTACATCTGAGCTGGTAGCCAGATGAAGATTTGATACTTTCTCAACCGTGCTACACTATTTCTCATTCTGCAATCAGTTACTAAGCTTAAGTCAACTGTTATTTCTCCATTCTTATTAATTTTGCATCCAATTCCCCCAACTCGGATCTGGATCACTTAGTTTAAATTTTACTTGTAGATAATTTAGTTAATGTGAGAAATTCAACCTCTCATCTTACTTGCTTTGTAGATAGGATTAGAGGCTAGATCTGGTAGCTCAGATCTGGAGGTTTACCATACATTTTAAATCAATTCTTTGTGGACGATCTTCTACTCAGTTACATTTAAAACTTGCTACAATTGGCCCTGATCTTGCAGGCAAATTGATTTCTCTGTGTGCTGATATTTCCTTTTTTTTTGTTTTCCAATTTCAGTATAATCCATACTTTGAAAATTCTATTTTCAAAATACAAATAAATCTTGCACACTTAGGAAGACAACAAGTTTTTGGCGCCATTGTCGGGGAATAGATTTTAAAATTGGTAGACCTAAGTTTTTCTTTTTACATCAGTGTTAACTGTTTCTATAGATAGTAGATCTGAGTTTTTCATTTCTTTTATAGATCTGATTTTTATTTAGATTTTATTATATGCCTTCTAGATGTTTGAATAGATGCTGCTATAGCCTTTTGCATTTTTCGCAGAAATGAGGTTGCAGTATGAGTTTTTCTTTATGTTTTTGTCAATATGCTTGAATAAGGTACTGCTGCAGTTTTTTTTTTGTTTTTGCAGATCTGGAGCAGCAGCCAAACAAGGAGCAAATCCGCTTGAGTTTGCATCCCTTACTCATTTTGCATTTATTTATTATTTTTAATTTCTTGAGAACCAACTGTTTTGCTATGTTTGATGTTTGTTTTGATTAGAATTTCTGCTGTCTTTTAGGCATGCTGATTTTTTTTTACAAAACCAAATACAAAAATAAAAGAAAATGAAAACACAAATAGAAAATTTCTGAGTTGTTTCTTATTATTTTTCAGCAGTAGTAAATAAGGGCTCTTGGGGAGCCCAAGCTGATCTAAAACCACATAAAAAAATCAAAAATTATAAAAACATAAAAATTTTTCTCAAAATGGGCTGTTTTCCCTTGCCTTTATTCATTTTCCCGCATTTGGACCTGCTGAGATCATGGTTTTTCATTTTGAGGAATCATGGAGGATCATGAGCAGTGGATCATAGGTTGTTTTGAATATTCAATGGAGCCACTGATTTTATTTTCCTTCGAGATTTCTTCACCATTAAATGGATCTCAGCTGTATGAATCCTGTTTTTAATGTGTGCTCCCATGCTTAATTATTTCAAAATTCTTTTTGATTCATACACATCATCAACATAGGGGTCAGTCTTATGAATCTTGCTTATTCACTGTATTTTATTCCTGCTGATTATTTTTATAATCACTTAGATTCATAAGTATCTTATTGGCTCAGGCTTTTAGTGTTTTAGGAATTTTAGTTTAAAATCCTGTTTTTAGATGCTGATTTTTCTTTCTTAGGTCTTAACTTTACTAATTTTCCACATTTTGGTAGTTTAGTACTCAGTTCCTAATTTTCTTTTCCTGATTTTTTATAATTCTGAAATTCTGTTTTTGGATCTGCATATTTTTTAGTTTTCTGTTATTAGCATTAGTTACCTTTCATTTTCTTCACAGTACTCTTCTTTTTTTTGTTCATGCGTTCAGTTTTTCTAGATTTGTTTTGCTATTTTTTCTGGTTTAGCAATAATTTCCTGCATTTGTATATCACTTTTCCATTTTCCCTATTCATGTATTTAGTTTTGCATTTTTATTTTCTGCTACATAGTTTAGATTTTTCTGCTCATATTTTTCTTTTTTCTTCTTTCTCATTTCACCCTGCTGCCCCTAGTTTCTCATTGTGTAGAACATTTAGGACAATGTTCATCTTAGGTTTGGGGGTGTGGAAGAGATGTCAATAATAGTACAACCCTCTTACTTGTATGTTGAGTGACAACCCTGGTGAGAGTTGGGTTTGAAATCAACTTATTTGGAGTAACATCATAACAGGATTCTCAAATAGAAGGCAAGCTTTTCATTAATTTTTCTTTTAAAACTTTTTGACACAAACTGAGTGAATGGTAAAAGAATTACAGCAGAATTTCAGTTTTGAACTGATGTTTTCTTGAGAATCCTCTGACAGCTTCACTGATGCAGGTGTGAATAATCTAATTTGATGAAAGTCTGTTTTAACAAAATACATTGATATTAACAGATTTAGTGGAGAAGTTTGTGGGTACCTTCACTGAAAACCCTCAGGAGACTTCACTCCTCCACTAGGGATCACCTAGGGGTTTAAAAGGCTTGTTGCATATGCTAAATGCAACTGTGCTCCCTATAAAAGTGGCTTTTTACTTTATTTTTAATTTTGTCTTTGCTCAGGGACTAGCAAAGCTTAGGTGTGGGGGTGTGTTGAGAACTGAAAAATATCATTTTTCACCCCTTAATCAAGGCCTTGATAGACCCTTGAGAGAACTAAATAAGTGCTTTAAGTGTTTGTTTTACAGCTAACAACAAAGGCAGGCTTAACTCTGAAAGTAGCTTAAAGGTACCAAAAAAATGATGACCCATCTTGATTTGGAGGAAGAAGGAGAAGGGACAGCCTCACTGGCTATCAAAATGCCTAAACTAAAGAAGACAAAGGCCTGGCTTCAACCCGGAAAGAAGTTTGGAGCTATTCGAAAAGAAGAATGCACTATAGAATGCTATTCGAAAGGATTCCTGATCTTTTCGCAAAGATTACTGATCTATTCGAAAAGGTCCCCAATCTGTGCGAATAGTGCTCTATAAGTTATAGTTCTTTTCGAAAAGGTCCCCAATTTGTGCAAATAGAGCTCCAGAAGTTACAGTTCTTTTCGAAAAGGTCCCCAACCTGTACGAAATCGTATTCTAAAGATTCCCAACATCTGCAAGGGCATTTCAGTAATCTCTGCATGCACCCCATTGCATTTGAAAACCCAAGGGCATTCTGGAAGATTTCAAGCACGAACCAGATGCATATTCCACTCCATGTGAACACCCAAAGATGAAATTACTTGGCAGGAACTTCTAGAAGCTCAAATAGACTTTTAAATTACCTAACAGAATTGATGCCTTTGCCTCCTGATTGGCTGAACCAGATCAAGCAGTTCTGATTGGCCAAAACAGATCTGGATCCTTGTGCTCGACTCCTATTAGTTGATATGGATCTAACCAATTTTGAGTGGTTGATGCACATCTGAGCTGGACTTGGGGAAAACTATAAATAGACGAACTATTTGCCCAATTTGGATATCCAGAATTTGAGTTTCATTCCTGCTGCCCCATTTTCCAATTCATATCAAGATAGCTTGTCTGAGACTTCTGTAATAGCCTAGCTTTTGTCTGTAATTGAGAACTGTGAGATACTTGTGTAATTCAAGTGAGAATTATATTCAAGACTACAAATCCGAGAGCTGTTTTAAGCTGTGTGTCATAATTGTAATGGTGGATTTGAAAAGGTTGCTTTCAGCAGTACGTTCTCAATCGGATTCATGTTGAGGGACATTATGATCTCCTCACTCATTAGATTCCTTTAAATTTACTATTTTTAAAGCAATTTCCCTTAATTCATTATCCCTGTGAGAATCTGTGTTTGTAACCTGGTTCTTACAGTATTTGTAGTGGTGGTTTTGTTCTGAATCAAGTCTTTGGATTGAAGAAGAAAACTATTGGATGATCTGTGTCCATGACAGTGGACAGATCATAGCCATAAGTTGAACTCAATTCTAATCCTTGAATTGGATTATTTTCTCTTACATCTGAGCTGGTAGCCAGATGAAGATTTGATACTTTCTCAACTGTGCTACACTATTTCTCATTCTGCAATCAGTTACTAAGTTTAACTCAACTGTTATTTCTTCATTCTTATTAATTTTGCTTCCAATTCCCCCAACTCGGATCTGGATCACTTAGTTTTAATTTTACTTGTAGATAATTTAGTTAATGTGACAAATTCAACCTCTCATCTTACTTGCTTTGTAGATAGGATTAGAGGCTAGATCTAGTAGGTCAGATCTGGAGGTTTACCATACATTTTAAATCAATTCTCTGTGGACGATCTTCTACTCACTTATATTTTAAACTTGCTTCAATTGGCCCTGATCTTGCAGGCTAATTGATTTCTCTCTGTGCTGATATTTCCTATTTTTTAGTTTTCCAATTTCAGTATAATCCATACTTTGAAAATTCTGTTTTCAAAATACAAATAAATCGTGCACACTTAGGAAGACAACAAGTTTTTGGCGCCATTGCCGAGGAATAGATTTTAAAATTGATAGACCTAAGTTTTTCTTTTTTACATCAGTGCTAACTGTTTCTATAGATAGTAGATCTGAGTTTTTCATTTCTTTTATAGATCTGATTTTTTTTTAGTTTTTATTATATGCCTTCTAGATGTTTGAATAGATGCTGCTATAGCCTTTTGCATTTTTCGCAGAAATGAGGCTGCAGTTTGAATTTTTCTTTATGTTTTTGTCAATATGCTTGAATAAGGTACTGTTGCAATTTTTTTTATTATTTTTACAGATCTGGAGTAGCTGCCAAACAAGGAGCAAATCCGCTTGAGTTTGCATCCCTTTCTCCTTTGCATTTATTTTTTTTTTTTTATTTCTTGACAACCAGTTGTTTTGCTGTGTTTGATGTTTGTTTTGATTAGAATTTCTGCTGTCTTTTAGGCATGCTGATTTTTTTTTACAAAACCAAATACAAAAATAAAAGAAAATGAAATCACAAATAGAAAATTTCTGAGTTGTTTCTTATTATTTTTCAGCAGTAGTAAATAAGCGCTCTTGGGGAGCCCAAGCTGATCTAAAACCACATAAAAAAGTCAAAAATTATAAAAACATAAAAACTTTTCTCAAAATGGGCTGTTTTCCCTTGCCTTTATTCATTTTCCCCCATTTGGACCTACTGAGATCTTGGTTTTTCATTTTGAGGAATCATGGAGGATAATGAGCAGTGGATCATAGGCTGTTTTGAATATTCAATGGAGCCACTGATTTTATTTTCCTTCGAGATTTCTTCACCATTAAATGGATCTCAGCTGTTTGAATCCTATTTTTAATGTGTGCTCCCATGCTTAATTATTTCAAAATTCTTTTGGATTCATACACATCATCAACATAGGGGTCAGTCTAATGAATCTTGCTTATTCACTGTATTTTATTCCCGCTGATTATTTTTATAATCACTTTGATTCATAAGTATCTGATTGGCTCAGGCTTTTAGTATTTTAGGAATTTTAGTTTAAAATCCTGTTTTTAGATGCTGATTTTTCTTTCTTAGGTCTTAACTTTACTAATTTTCCACATTTTGGTAGTTTAGTACTCAGTTCCTAATTTTCTTTTCCTGATTTTTTATAATTCTGAAATTCTATTTTTGGATCTGCATTTTTTTTATTTTTCTGTTATTAGCATTAGTTTCCTTTCATTTTCTTCACAGTACTCTTCTTTTTTCTGTTCATACATTCAGTTTTTCTAGATTTTTTTTGCTATTTTTTCTGGTTTAGCAGTAATTTCCTGCATTTGTATATCATTTTTTCCATTTTCCCTATTCATATATGTAGTTTCGCATTTGTATTTTCTGCTACATAGTTTAGATTTTTCTGCTCATATTTTTCTTTTTTCTACTTTCTCATTTCACCCTGCTACCCCTAGTTTCTCATTATGTAGAACATTGAGGAAAATGTTCATCTTAGATTTGGGGGTGTGGCAGAGATGCCAATAATTTAGTTAACATTAATGCAGCTTATGATCAGTAGAATTTTTGAAAATGAAGTGATTTCCCACCTGTCTTTAAAAAAATGAGGAAGTTAAAACTTTTTAAAATTGATTTCTAGACTAATTCTAATACTTTCATGAAGTGAATGTCATAAAATTTCCAAAAGAAAATTGATGTTTTAGTAAACCTGAAAAGAGAGAAAACAGTGATGATATACCTCAGGAATTTGATAGAAAATCACACCCAGTGAGATTTGGGCCTGAAATGTATTCTTTGGAGGTATGAATTGGTAATTTTTTCTGCTCTAGGGACTGTTTGAACCTGCTTGTTATCACTAGAAGTTACACATATCCAAGTTAAAATAGCTTGACAGCAATCATGATATTAAATAAATGATGTAGGGCCGCCTTTTGGACAGTTTGAACTTCAAAAGGCCTCACCTTTTGAAACTGCCCTTGATACATACCATTTGAGCTTTATAAATCCAAGATTTCTTTGAAACCTCATCAACCTCATTTAGCCTAACCCTCACTCTGAGAATTCAGAAGGTAAAGGAAAGAAAGCTGAAGAAAGGTGAGTTGGGTAGCAGTTTGGTAAAAGAAAAAGAAAAATAATTGAAGGCAATGATGTATAAGCAGAAGAAATGTGGCATTCCAGTCAACGTTGCTTTGAAAAAGAAAAAGGAAAAGTCATTTCATTGGAAGTTTGAAAAAGAAAGAGAAAAAGATGGCCACTTTGGCTCTGAAAATTTAAAGAAGAAGATGAAATTGTGCTGAATTGAAGAAGGTGTGTCTATCACCTCCATTCCTTGACTGACTTCTCAATTTTGAACTCCATTCCACCCCTTTATTCTTGATAAATTTCACCCATAGGCCACATTACAACCCAAGTTAAAGTCCTTACTGATCAAAGATGGATTAAGCTGTCACATGGAGATAAGGCTGTGTGTAATCTATGATGAAAAGTGCAGTAAATTCATAACTGAAAAGCAATGCCTATGCTCCTGCTTACAATCCTATTTGAGGGCTGTAACTGCTCTTGAGCTGTGTGAAATAGTACAACCCTCTTACTTGTATGTTGAGTGACAACCCTGGTGAGAGTTGGGTTTGAAATCAACTTATTTGGGGTAACATCATAGCAGGATTCTCAAATAGAAGGCAAGCTTTTCATTAATTTTTCTTTTACAACTTTTTGACAAACTGAGTGAATGGCAAAAGAATTACAGCTGAATTTCAGTTTTGAACTGATGTTTTCTTGAGAATCCTCTTACAGCTTCACTGATGCAGGTGTGAATAATCTAATTTGATGAAAGTCTGTTTTAACATAACCGCATTGATATTAACAGATTTAGTGGAGAAGTTTGTGGGTACCTTTACTGAAAATCCTCAAGAGACTTCACTCCTCCACTAGGTATCTCCTAGGGGTTTAAAAGGGTTGTTGCATATACTAAATGCAACTGTGCTCCCTACAAAAGTGGCTTTTACTTTGTTTTTAATTTTGTCTTTGCTCAAGGACTAGCAAAGCTTAGGTTTGGGGGTGTGTTGAGAACTAGAAAATACTATTTTCCACCCCTTAACCTGGGCCATGATAGACCCTTGAGAGAATAAAATAAGTGCTTTAAGTGTTTGTTTTAGAGCTAACAACAAAAGCAGGCTTAACTCTGAAAGTAGCTTAAAAGTACCCAAAAAATGATGACCCGTCTTGATCTGGAGGAAGAAGGAGAAGGGACAGCCTCACTAGCTATCAAAATGCCTAAACTAAAGAAGACAAAGGCCTGGTTTCAACCCGGAAAGATGTTTGGAGCTATTCGAAAAGAAGAGTGCACTACAGAATGCTATTCGAAAGGATTCCTAATCTTTTCGCAAAGATTACTGACCTATTCAAAAAGATCCCCAATCTGTGCGAATAGAGCTCCAGAAGTTACAATTCTTTTCGAAAAGGTCCCCAATCTATGCGAATAGAGCTCCAGAAGTTACAGTTCTTTTCGAAAAGGTTCCCAATCTGTGCGAATTCGTATTTTGAAGATTCCTAGCATCTGTAGGGGCATTTCAGTAATCTCTACACGTGCCCCAATGCATTTAAAAACCTAGAGACATTCTGAAAGATTCTGAGCACGAACCAGAGGCATATTCCACTCCATGTGAACACCCAAAGATGAAATTACTTAGCGGGAACTTCTAGAAGCTCAAACAGACTTTTGAATTACCTAACTGAATTGATGCCTCTGCCTCCTGATTGGTTGAACCAGATCAAGCAATTCTGATAGGCTAGAATAGATCTGGATCCTTGTGCTCGACTCCTATTAGTTGATATGGATCTAACCAATTCTGATTGGTTGATGCACATCTGAGCTGGACTTGGGGAAAACTATAAATAGACGAACTATTTGCCTAATTTGGGTATCCAGAATTTGAGTTTCATTCCTGCTGCCCCATTTTCCAATTCAGATCAAGATAGCTTGTCTAAAACCTCTGTAATAGCCTAGCTTTTGTCTGTAATTGAGAATTATGAGATACTTGTGTAATTCAAGTGAGAATTGTATTCAAAACTACAAATTCGAGAGCTGTTTTAAGCTGTGTGCTGTAATTGTAATGGTGGATTTGAAAAGGTTGCTTTCAGCAGTACGCTCTCAATCGGATTCATGTTGAGGGTCATTATGATCTCCTCACTCATTAGATTCCTTTAGATTTGTTGTTTTTAAAGCAATTTACCTTAATTCATTATCCCTGTGAGAATCTATGTTTGTAACCTGGTTCTTATAGCATTTGTAGTGGTGCTTTTGTTCTGAATCAAGACTTTGGATTGAAGAACAAAGCTATTGAATGATCTGTGTCCATGACAGTGGACAGATCATAGCCATAAGTTCAACTCAATTTTAATCCTTGAATTGGATTATTTTCTCTTACATTTGAGCTGGTAGCCAGATGAAGATTTGATTCTTTCTCAACTGTGCTACACTATTTCTCATTCTGCAATCAGTTACTAAGCTTAAGTCAACTGTTATTTCTCCATTCTTATTAATTTTGCATCCAATTCCCCCAACTCGGATCTGGATCACTTAGTTTAAATTTTACTTGTAGATAATTTAGTTAATGTGACAAATTCAGCTTCTCCTCTTACTTGCTTTGTAGATAGGATTAGAGGCTAGATCTGGTAGCTCAGATCTGGGGGTTTACCATACATTTTAAATTAATTCTCGGTGGACGATCTTCTACTCACTTACATTTAAAACTTGCTACAATTGGCCCTGATCTTGCAGGCTAATTGATTTCTCTCTGTGTTGATATTTCCTTTTTTTTAGTTTTCCAATTTCAGTATAATCCATACTTTGAAAATTCTGTTTTCAAAATACGAATAAATCATGCACACTTAGGAAGACAATAGGCAGAAGGTCGGCTCATTCCTTTGCTCGATCATGATCGGCTTCATCTCAATACCATACAAGATTTATATCATTGATTCCAACGTTGCTAGTGCATCGGTGAAGCAATTCCTTATCCGGGGGACGTATGAGAATGCCATGTCTTTGAAGTAAGCTATCAGATCCTTGAGTTGTTCATAGTAAGGGATCAATTTCTCATCTTTTATCTTCCAATCTCCATTCGTCTAGCATATGATCAACTGCTAATCACCGAATACTCGGAGGTGAGTTATATTTAGATCCAGAGTCACCTACAAACTAACGGCACAAACTTCGTACTCGGACATGTTGTTAGTACAAGGGAAGATGAACTTGATGGAGACTGGTACATGGTATCCTTTCAGCAAAATTAGAATGGCACCAACTCCCTGACCCTCGTCATTTGCTGCTCCATCGAAGTGCGTTACCCATGATTCTTCTGCTTCTTTTGTATCGTCTTCCATCATGAACAAGATGTCCTCATCGGGGAACTCAGTTCTCAATGGCTCATAATCTGGCAAAGGATTGTCGGCAGGATGATCAGTGAATGTTTGCCTCTTGATAGACTTTTGAGTGACGTATGTGATGTCAAACTCACACAATAAAAGCTGTCATCGTCCAGTTCATCCAGTGAGAGTAGGCTTCTCGAACAGGTAATTCATCGGGTCCATTCGGGCCAAAAATAGAACGACTTGGGATTGCAAGTAATGGAGTAGCCTCTGAGTAGCCTATACAAGAGCCAGACATGCTTTCTCCATATGAGAATAGCACATCTCATAATTAGTAAAGTTCTTGCTTAGATAGTAGATGGCCTGCTCTCTTCTTCCCGTCTTGTCATGCTACCTTAAGACACTTGTTGCTTTAGGCTACTTAGTGTGAAAGTGTGCTTATGTTATTATGTGGTGGAAATCAATTGAAAACAAAGTAATATAAAAGAATGGATTTAGCACAACCAAAGTAATCCTAGACCTACAATATTTAGGGTCTATTGTAGCAAGTTTTGATAAGTAAGAGTTTGTGCCACAGAGAAAATGATCAAGAGCCCAAAGTGGGCACTAATAGTAGGCCTCAAGATCTGACAATCCTAAGAGAAGGGAGTTGGGTGTCACGACTACACTAAATTTATATGAAAAGGGAAAATAAAGTGCAGGCCTATCCTAAAGAAAGGGTTGAGAAGAAGATGGTGGTAGTGTGTGTCAAAATAAAATATAAAAATTATGAGAAGTAAGCAGGTTAAGCTAGAGTTAATGATACAGTAATGTAACTCAGATTTAGTCTGTCTTTGCAGTGCTCCTTGCTGAGACGCTATTAAAAGCCTCAACAAGGTATAAGCTCCCAGTTTAACCCATTCCATTTGGGGCGCTCTTAGGGCTATACTCTGTCTACTATAATGGTCGCTGGGTATTCGATAGAGTCTGTCCAATCTCAATAGTTAAACAATAAATTCGCTAGTCTAATCCAGAAGAGTGGACTGATCATTTCCATAGCCACTAGACCAGCTCTAGCTATGAATACTATTACAGCACTATGTAATGCCAGTGCTACAAGCTCCCCAGATCTACGCACAGACCTGGCTGACATCCATAGGTATTCCAACCCATAAGATCCTAAGTGCTTTGCTAAGGCATACTGCTCACTAGTGCCCGCAAAAAGGACCATGCAATAGGTTGAATAAGGCCTTTAGCTCAGCTGGTCATTGCTACAAACAGCCTGTAATGACCCAGCCTCAAGTTGTAATTACTACAAGAGATCAGATCTAACATCTGATATCGATTAGGTAGAACAGAGCGGAGCCAGCTACTGTACAAACCTCCTCACAAGGCTCTAGAAGCTCATGTGCACAGGAGAAGAATCCTTCTCAAACATGTGGATGGACACAACCTTAGGGCTATACTCTGTCCACTTGAATGGTCATAGGGTATCCCATTGGTCTGTCCATCGTACAGAGGCCTTAGAAAGAATATGAAAACTGCTGCAAGCACCATGGTCTGCAGGCCTCCGAGCTCCCTAGATCTTACTATAGATCCAGCATTGTTTTCCATGTGTCTATCAAACCAAGGGAAATCAGATGGTAAATAAAAGACCTACTAGAAACTAAATGGGCTAGTCCCAAATACATTGATCCTATAGACATATAAAGAAACCATAAGATCTATAGATTGATTAAGCGTTAAAATAACAGTTTATTGATAACAGTAAAACTTACAATGAACTGTCTCCTGGCTGCAGCCCATACACAACTGCTTGTCTAAGATCCCAATGTATACAAAAATCTATTACAAAACTGAAACAAAACTAAACCTAGCTGCTTACAGGGGGATTAGCCAGCAAGTGCTAAGCTAAGAGAGAAGAAAAAAATAGGAAAACGGAGGTGATCAAATCCTAACCCTAGTCTGCTAGAGTTCTCAGCTGGCAGAGGATGAAGGAAAGATGAAAATAATAAACTCAAAGTACAACTTATATACTCTCTGAAAATGGCCTTGGCTCTTAAGAGGTTAACCCTAATTTTTTCAGTAGATGTGGCACTGCTACAACCCTTGAATGCCTCGAGACATGTGCCTCAAAATCTATGCCTCAGGAAGTGTACCCTAGCCTTGGGAAATTCCCAAAAGGTCCTTGAATAAAACTGAGAAGTTGAGAGCTCGTGCTTTGCAGGGCTGGGATTTGCTTTTAGCTCATTCACGCAGCTGCTTTGCCTTGGCAGAGTTGGCTTTGGCTGATGGGAAGGGCTCATTCGCATAGTAGAACTTTTAGTTAATCACGCAATTGCTTCACATCGCAGTGCTGTCACGGAGATAATCTAGAGCGCCAAGATTTCTCACGCAATAGAGCTTCAGAAGCTCTTTCTCGCTAAGTACTCATGTAGGTGAGCTCTTTCACTCACGTAGTAACTTGTAAGGGCTTAGGGTGTGCGAGATCTACGCGAGAGGAATTCTGGGCATCTCTCTCATCCAAGGCCATGCGAGAACTCTACAAGGTAACTTTTGGTTCTCTGTGCATATGAGCTCGCAGTGTTCTGCGCGCAGCTGCTTTGGGGCTTGATCTTCGCGAGAGCTTTGCGAGGGCAGATTTTGAGAGTTTTAAGCTGCGAGATCTTCATAATGGCTTTACAACTCGTCTCCTGATTGCACGCCTTATCTCCGTGAGGGCCTCTTCCACTACATCTTTAGCTTCGCGAGGAAGCTCCTCAACTCTGCGAAGTTCATCTTTTGCTGCTCTAGTGCATTGTACTTATTGTTGTCACAGTCTCCTCCCTTCTCAGCTAATCTTCATTCATCTGCTAGATTGGTCAATGATGATCAGCAGCAGTGAGTCACCATGGTGAGCACTACCAAGGTGTTCAATCAGGCTTTGGCTCAGCTATCATCTTTGCTTGTATTCTCTCTCTCTTTTAGGCCAAAAGCAAGGATTTTACATTAAGCTGCACATTTTATTACCAACTGTAAAATATACTTAACACATGTTTATTAGCGGGCTTCAAGGTCCTTCAATGGCTAGGTTAAGAGGTGAAAAGTGGTACTTTTCAGTGAATAATAACAGATCCCATCGAGACTTTCGTCGTGGAGAGATATATCAAGAGTGGTCTCCCTGGCTCAAGTGGTACTAACAAAGGTGGGTTAAGGAGGTAGCTTTTGATCTTATCGAACGCTGCCTGACAATCATCGTTCCATTCAACAGGCGAGTTCTTTCTTAGTAGCTTGAAGATCGGCATGCAGATTGGAGTTAGTTGTGTAATGAACTGACTGATATATTATATTCTGCCTAGGAACCCTCTAACTTCTTTTTTAGTAGATGGTAGCGACATTTCAGTGATGGCTTTAACTTTGATTGGGTCGATCTCAATCCCTCTCCTGCTGATGATGAATCCCAATAGTTTTTTGAACATAGCACCAAATGCGCACTTCTGTGGATTCAGACGTAACCTATATTTTCTCAGTCTTTCAAATAGCTTCTAAAGGTTTACCAAGTGATCGCTTCACTCCGATGACTTGGCTATTATATCATCGACATACACTTCAATTTCTCGGTGTATCATGTCGTGAAATAGCGCAGTCATAGCTCTCTAGTACGTTGCACTGGCATTCTTCAGTCCAAACGGCATGACTCTGTAGTTAAAGGTTCCCCAAGGAGTGATGAATGTAGTCTTCTCTCGATCTGCCTCTGCCATCTTAATCTGATTGTATCCTGAGAATCCATTCATGAAAGAAAGCATCCCGTGCTTAGCAGTGTTATCGACCAGGATGTCAATGTGCGGTAATGGGAAATCGTCTCTCGAGCTTACCTTGTTCAAGTTTCTAAAATCAATGCACAGGCAGACTTTTCCATCCTTCTTCGATACAGGCACAATATTGGCTAGCCACTATGGGTACTTAGATACCATGAGGAATCCCGCATCATACTGCTTGATGATATCGTCTTTGACTTTCAACATCCACTCGGGTCAGAGACGTCTCAGCTTCTGCTTAACTGACTTCATATCAGGGTAGAGAGGCAACTCATGCTCGACCAAATCAGTGTCCAGACCAAGCATGTCCATATACGACCAGGTAAAAATGTCTTGGTATGATCAAAGGAAATCGATCATGCTTTCTCTTTCTTCGGGAGATAGTGACATTTCGATTTTGATAATTCGAGGAATCTCCTCAGTCCCTAGATTAACGTCCTCGATTTCTTCGACAATGGGGGTAGGGCCATGGTCAAATTCAGTAAACCGGTCAAGGAGCTCATTGGGGAGCTCCTCTAAGGGGATACCCTCATCCAAACTCGTAACTCTTACCTCTTCTTGTATTTCTATAGGTAAGGGGTTGATTTTACGTGAGACGGGTATTTCAATTAAGGTATATTTTTGTGGGATTTTATTTGGAATTTTAAATGACAATATTTTTAGACTTTGTATTTTTTCAATGTTTTGGGATTTTCATTTTCTTCGGAGACGGACCCTTGGCAGTGCGAGTCTGCGTATATACAAGGTATTGCCTATCAAGGGCTTATCTCACTTTTTATAGGTTATTTTTTTTAGGATATTTTTTTTAGGAAACGGGTGCCAAATGTTAGGCCACTCCCCGCTTCCAGGGTTTGGGGCAAAGATGCCTAGTTGTGTACCTGTAAGGCTACTCTGTTATCTATTTGGATGGCGGGTGTTGGTTGTAACGACTCTTCAGAGTAAGCCTCCATCATGTTGATCCCCATTTCGTCTGAGTTGATATCCCCAAATGTTAACACAGTTTTATGGTAATTCACCACAGGGGGAGTTTATTCAGGTACAGACCGTCATTCCTCAAAGTGCCATAATGCGGCCAAGTTTATCTCGAGGATGGGAAGGGTGATGTGGGGATTGGTGGGGTTAACTAGTGTTGTAGGATTATGTGGGGCCAATTGGGTTACCTCGATCTCGTCGATATTTATAGCCTCGGCCCTCGCGAATGAATTTTTGATGTGAGGCTTGGGACGGGGTTTCTCCTCTATGTGGATCCCCCTAGCTCTCGCAGCTGCCGTCGCACGGGCTTTCTCCTTAGCCTCCCGCACTTCTTCTTCTGCGGGCTTGTAACCTTGTAGGACTTGAGGTGTGCAATAGGATTGTCGGTGTCGTACTTGTCAAAAGCCGACATTTTAAATTTGGGAGGTAAAGGGACCTCAACAAACAGACACAAATCTGTGAAGTCCGTGGCATGGATTTCAGCACCACCCATTTTCAACAAATGCTTCTGAAGTTTGTCAAATTGTTCTTTCAGCTGCTATGATTCTTTGGACATGGGAGCCACTTTCTCAGTAGTTGGTTGGACCTCACTCTGGGATACCAGGGGGTGAGACATGATGGGAGGAGGGTTAAGGCTGGTCAAAGCCCCAGCATAGGATCCACTATTTCTTATCTCGTCCTCTTCATACTGCTAGTCTATGTAGGGTGTAGTGAGGGTGGGATTCTCTTGCTGGTGTTGCATGGACTAGACGGGAATGGCAGGAGTGGGGGTTGGGTGAGTCCATTGGGGATGAGGGAAAGTTTGTTGGATGATGGGATGAGTGGAAGTTAGATTTTGGAGTGGGGCCTGATGAGGCCATTGAGCATGAGCGAAGGTTTAAAGCTGATTTTGGGATACAGGGATATGGGTAAATTGGGGTTGATATAAGGCTTGGGTTTGAGCTCGGTATGAAGGTTTTGAATGGGTGAAATTTTAGAAGAATTGTGAAGGGTAGGGGTGTGAGGATCTAAGGTTTTGTTGGGCTTGGGTTTGGGTCATGAAACCTTGGGAGGGTTGGGCCACAAAGCCTTGGTCATGATAGGTTTGGGCCATGGACCCTTGGTGGGTTTGGGCCATGGGCCCTTGATGGGTCTAGGTTATGGGCCTTTGGTGGGCCATGAGTCCTTAGTGGGTCTAGCCCATTGGGCCTTGGTGGGTCTAGCCCATTAGGCCTTTGTGGGTCTAATCCATTGGGCCATGGTGGGTCTGGGCCATGGGCTCTTAGGACATGTGGGGGATGGGGGTTTGGACCCTTGGTGGGTCTAGCCCATTGGGCCTTGGTGGGTCTGGCCCATTAGACCTTGGTGGGTCTGGTCCATTGGGCCTTGGTGGGTCTGGGCCATGGGCCCTTGGGACATGTGGGGGATGGGGGTTTGGGCCATTGGGCCTTGAGATTGGTGGGTAGTGAGGGCTTGGGCCATTGGGCCTTGGGACATGAGGGTAGTGGGGATTTGAATGGTATGGATGATGGGGGCTTGATGGGGGTCATGGGGGAATGAGGCATGGAGGCTTGATAGGGTATGAGATGGATCCACGGGTGTGTGGTGTGGATGAGAGGGGATGTGTTAGGAGGCCTTCCACTTGTTATATGTTTGGAACATTTCCTCCATCATTTCCATGGAAGGGGGATCGGATGGAGATGGGATATTTGATGGTTGGAAGGGTATGGATGGGTGTGTGAGGAGGAAAAATTGGGCATAGCCCCGGTAGAATTGGGCATGACCCGGGTAAGAGGCAGGATATGGGGTGGATTGGATAAATGAGGTGGGGCATGGGTGGATGGGTTTGGCATGTATCGGGCATGGAGGTGGACAAGGAGGGAGGAAAATTGCCATGGCTTCGAAAAAGATGAGCATGACTTGGGTAAATGGAGGGATGTGTGGGGGATTGGATGTGGTATAGATGGATGTGGGTGGATCGGGTTGGGCGGATGAGAAATAGGGCATGTTGGTTAGGGTAGTGGATGGGTTTTGAGCGGGTGTGGAAGGGAGGTGATATGGGTTGGAGATGGCCATGGACGAAGGCATGGTTTGGGAAAATGATGGGAAATTTAGATTTTAGGTAATTTCGGAAGTGGTGGGAGGAAAAATAGGGTCACCGAAAGGGCTGGTTATGGTGAGGGTTGATTGGGGAAAGGGGGTGAAAGTAAAGGCTTCTTCAGTATGAGAATGGGTTGGAGAATGAGGCAGCGATGAGTCGGGATCGGTATAAGCCGGGACCACCGCCCATGACATATCTTGGTATCGGGTTGGGTACGGGTGCCTCGGATGGGACCTATAAAGCTTCCTCCTTCTTCCCCTATGGGATGACAGAGGGTACGATGGTGTCATTATGTCGGCACCAATCAAGACTCTATTTTTTATTTTTTAATTTTAATTAATTTTTTTTAGATTTTTATAAGTGAAAAGAAATGAGGATTCTGAGGCCTTTTTGAATTCCCTTCTCGGGTGGCTTTCATACCCTAAATAGGTCCCGCAGCAACGATTTCGAAGTTTATACATTTGATCAAAGATTGTCGGTCGAATCGTAATGTTTGCCAACAAAGCACCTGAATCTTGAACCTCGATCTTTTTGTCATACAAGGAAAGATTTTCTAGTAGTTTCCATCTACAAATCCCCAAAGTTAGATTAGACAATTGAGCCGAACTTTTTCGACTCAAGGTATCTGCCACAACGTTAGCCTTGCCTAGGTGATATTGAATAAAGCAATCGTAGTCTTTTAAAAACTTGATCCATCTCCGTTGCCTCATATCCAATTCCTTCTGTGTAAACAAATACTTTAGACTCTTATGATCCGTGATGATTTCAAACATCTCTCCATATAGGTAGTGCCTCCATATCTTCAACGCAAAACTCACTGCTGCTAATTCCAAATTGTGTGTTCAGTAATTTTTCTCGTGGTCCATCAATTGTCTAGACCCATATGCAATGACTTTTCGATGTTGGTTCAACACACAACCAAACCCACTGTAAGAAGCATCGCTACAAACCATAAATCCTCCATTACTTGATGGAATAACTAACACTGGTGCATAGGTAAGTCTCTTTTTAAGCTCTTGGAAACTCTTCTCACACTCTTCAGTCCACTCGAACTTAACATCCTTCCTTGTGAGTTTGGTAAGTGGTCCTAAGATCTTAGAGAATCCCTCTATCAACCATCTGTAATATCCAGCTAAACGAGGAAACTATGAATTTCTATTACTGTCATTGGTTGCTTCCAGTCTACCACTGCCTCATCTTTGCTGGATCTACTGTAACACCGTCCTTAGATACAACGTGTCTTAGAAAACTCACTTGCTCTAGCCAGAACTCACACTTGCTGAGCTTTGCATAAAGTTGGTGCTCACGTAGCGTCCATAAAGCTATTCTTAAATGTTACTCGCGCTCTTCCTTAGACTTTGAATAGACTAGGATGTCGTCCACAAATACAATCACACACGTATCGAGATGTGGTTTAAATACCTTATTCATGAGATCCATAAATGAAGCTGTCGCATTCGTCAACCCGAATTGCATTACTAAGAACTCGTAGTGCCCATGTCTGGTTCTAAATATCATTTTCTGAATATCCTCTATTTTGACTTTCAACTAGTGATAACCTGATCTCAAACCGATCTTAATAAAGAATCTTGCACCTTGCAACTGATCGCAGAGGTCATCTATTCATGGCAAAGGGTACCGATTCTTTACGGTCAATTTGTTCAATTGACGATAGTCGATGCATAACCTCATCGACTCGTCCTTCTCCACGAATAAGATCGACGCTCCCCAAGGAGACACACTAGGTCTTATGAATCCCTTATCTAGGAGTTCTTGCAGTTATTTCTTTAATTCTTTCAACTCAGCCAGAGCCATTCGATATGGTTCTTTAGAAACTGGCCCCATACCAGGTGCTAAGTCAATTGCGAACTCAACTTCTCTATCCAGTGGCATTCCTGGTAACTCATATGAAAATACATCTTCAAAGTCACAGGCAACCGGAATATCGGTTATGATGTGCTACTCTTCCTTGGGCTCTTGTAGAAAAGCAAGGTATCCACTACAACTGTTCTTTATCAAGCGCTCTACTCAGATCGTGGATATAAATAGTATGATGGTCTATCGCATACCAAAGAACCTGAATGATCTATCTCCCTTGGGGCGAAACGTGACTATCTTTCTTCGGCAATCAGCACTTGCATTAGGAGTGAATAATGGCCGGCTTATAGTAAATATATATTAAAATTAAAATCAAGCCATAACCTATTACAAGCGCACAATGGAAATTATAGCGTAGCGATAGGATTGATCCCATGAAGAAGTGATTATCTTCTTACAGATTTTATATTCCTATTTAAAAACTATCTTTATCTTTTAAGTCCTAAACTAATGGAAAAATATGAATAAAAGAATTGGTTTCTTAATCTAATTGCATAAAAATAAATCGTAATCCTCCTTCAGATTTAGGTCGTCAATCTCAACCTTCAGCCATCGGATGTTTACAAATTTAAAATACCATTACACCGTATTATAGCCTTCCAGAATTTGGTCATTAATAAAAAACTAAAATTCTTCAACACAAATTTAATCTAATCAACATTCTCCTAAAATCTGGGCGTCAATCAAATTCTAGAAAATTGAAGATGGAAAAGTAAAACCGTTACACTAATCTGCAAACTTTAACCTGAGTCGTCAATTCAAATCAAAATTCCAAGATGTTTACAAATCATATAAAATCTAAACTAAAAATAAAATAAAATCTAAACTAGAAAGCAAAAGTAGAACTATCCAAAGGATTGATCTTTCAACTTCCTCAGCCTTGATTGTCAAGCAAAACCTCATAAAACTGTGGACAATGTTACGTTGTAAATTCTAAACTACTTTGATCGGGAGAAAACACAGACCTCAGTTGTCAATTGATGCTTTAAATTCTTCGATAATTATTCTTGTAATATCCTGATATTTTCGTACCCGAGTTTGACTGATTTCCTGCACGAGTCCGGCACGATGACCGATGTCACCATGGTTTTTATTTAATAGTAAGTCATTAAATAAAATTTGGGTAGCTTTGTGTGGAACGGAGTAGAGTTTAGAGTGTGATTGAGCATTTAGGGTAATATCCCAAAAAATTTAACGTTTAACTTTGACCTCGAGAATCGTGCCCGATTGGTCATAGGGTTGACCAAGTGGTCAAACATTGCACTCGTAAAGTGATGAACAAATGTGAGGTCAATACGACTTAAGAGTAGTGTATAGTGTGAGCTAGTGGTCACATACACCTATCTCTGGTGTATGTGTTAAACACACAAGCAGGAGAGAGAATAAAAGGGTTTTAATAACCCTAGTTTCTTTTTGCTTTGGTTGTTGAAGAGAGAGTTAAGAGGAGAGAGAGAGGAGTAAAGAGGAGTTATGTAGGCTAGAGGCTAGTGCAAATCAAGAGGAGGAGCTAGCATTAATTGTCGGATTCAACGCGTTAGGATTGTTGAAACGAAAAGCTGGAACCCTAGCCATCAAATCTAACAAATCAATCCCTTGAAGGGATTATTGAGGTGAGTTCTAATTGAAGTTAATGCATAGAGTGTGAGTGATTAAATTCAGTCAAGTAGGGTTAAAAAGAGTAGATTAAAGGCTTAGAAAGAAAAGAAATGAGTTTTGGAAGAGCAACCCGAAGGGGGGCTGATCTGGTCAAATCGATTAATTGAAATTGAGATTCGATTAATCAATTTTGGCCCATAAGTTGAAAAGTCATGAAAGCCCGATTTCGATTTATCGAATTAGATTTCAATTAATCGATTTGAATTTTGATTAGTCGATTTGGAAATCAACTAATCGACTGGGTACTTCAAGTGGCTGGAAAACAAGACCTGGGGAAATTGACTAATTGAGTTGGGAAATCGATTAATCAATTTTAGATTTTGATTAATCGATTTGGGATGGACTAATCGATTTCAGACTTTCGACCACTCGATTTGAGAATCGACTTCATTAAGTTAGAGACCTAGATTAATCGATATGGGATCGATTAATCAAATTTGAATCTCGATTAATCGATTAATCGATTTGGGGTTCGATTAATCAATTTTGGGAACCGATTAATTGAATTGTATTTCGATTAATCGATTTTGGGAATCGAGTAATCGACTTTGGCAATTTTACTTAACTTTATAATTTTTCTTTGAGATTCATGGAGGGTCTAGGACCTTCTTCATTACATCTTTAGTGATGTATTGCATGTGTTATGATGTACCATAGGTGGTACGTGTGAAAGCGAGCACAAGGAGCCGCGTGGGACCTTGATGCTTGGACCTTCAGAGAATTGAGGTAAGGAACACCTTGAACATATACTTTAATTTCAAGAGCATGTATGTAATGATATAATTATCAGATTTGAAGTTGTTTTAACTATGAAAAGCTTTATGAAAATGGGTGTGTGTGTGACACCAAGAATGTGATAAAGGCATCTGTGTGATGCAAGTAATTAAGATCAAGCAATCTAATGAGAATGAGACATCCTCAGGGGATGAGAAAGTAATAAAGGCATCAGGTGTGATGCGAGTATGTATACATCCCAGGGATGTATATATATATGATTGAATAATTACTGTTGAGGCCTAACTGATATAAGATAGCACACTTACACAGTGAACACCTATATGTAAAGCACATGTTATTTTTATTATTTGAGGTTTGATAGGATACCCCTCCGACGTGGCGGGATACCCACGACTGACGCGGCAGGATATCCGTGACCGATATGGCGGCCAATCCGTACACCAGTGTGGATGTTTATCCGTAACAGTAAGCACATCCCAGGGATGTTGAGATGAGTTTTTAACCCCGCCGCCTAGTGAAAAGGGGCTTGGGTCGTATTCCCAGGGAATTCTTTATAACAACTGTCTATTTAGATGACGATAAAGGGTATCTCATCGGGGCTCGATGCTATATTGCTTGGGGATTACTTAAGTTGAAGATTTAAATTTTGCTTTAGGCCTGTTCAGTGTCATTCATTGTAAATCAATAGTAAAGTAAGACATGTCAATTACCAGTAAACTTGAATACAATTCATCAGCTTTTAAACTGTTTTCTAGCAAATGCATAGACACATCATTCTTAGAATATCATGGAATATATGTGAGTTTTAATTTATATGTTCATTGTGTTTGTTCCCTATTGAGCTAGGATGTATCTCACCCTTTAGACTATACGTTACAGGTCCATTGATAGCAGCAGCTGAGGCTTCGGGAGACGTAGATCCGAGTGATTTGAATTACGTGCCTGGAGATGAGTTGGAGCCTCCACCCGAGGACTTCTTCTAGGAAACTCATTACTTTGAGAGTAGTTTGAGAATAATTGCTTGATATGTCAGTTTTATTTTTGATAAACATGTAATTAGATTGAGT
The DNA here is from genome assembly GCA_021018995.1 of Chloranthus sessilifolius. Classification (NCBI taxonomy): domain Eukaryota; kingdom Viridiplantae; phylum Streptophyta; class Magnoliopsida; order Chloranthales; family Chloranthaceae; genus Chloranthus; species Chloranthus sessilifolius. The sequence goes on along the minus strand of CM037587.1, from coordinate 27,366,090 downwards.
TTTGAACCATCTAGGGTGACTGCTTATCACCGTTCTGTTCTCTGCTCATGCAGGGCATGAAAGTAAATCGTTTTAGTATGCATGGGCATATTAACATTTTCGCTTTATGAGATTATTTGCTTTATTTATTTAATTCTGCTTGTTATACCAATGTTCTGTGCATAGCTTTGGGGAGCGGTCTGGAGGACCGTGTTGATGGCACGGGTTTCGGGGTGCCAAAATTTGGGCTGTCACATTTAGCGTGAAAGTCATGCACCGACTTGCGGTGTGCCGCTTAACACCAAAATTGAAACCTAAGTTAAAGGATAGAATTTAAAGACTAAATATCAAGGATATTTGTTGGCTTTTGTTTAATTATAAGAGGGGGTGTTTGCTTGAAGGCTAAGTTTAGTCTTGCAAACTTAGAGAGAGAAAGAGTGAGAGTTGATTTGTTGAGCATCATTTAATTTGAGATTTAAGCGTGAGTCATGAAGACTTGCATGTAACCTTTTCATTGAAACCTTTCTTTAAGAAACATATCTTCGATCGTTGTTTGCATTATGATGAGTGATCACAAGTTCTAAACTTAGATCAATCAAAGGAATTGAGAAAATAGGTTTTCTTAAAACCCTATTAAACATTTTAAATTTAATCAATCATTTGTTTGCTTTGATTTTAATGGTTTAGATTATAGCAAATCTTTATTTTAGTTTAGATGTGTTTGCATGTTTGTGTTTGAAGGATTGATCAAGGAAGAACGTTCAGAGATCAAATTTGAATTCGTTCAAATTTGAAATTGAGTTCAAAATTGAAACTTTCAAGAAATTCAAGCATTGTTTGAATTTGAAATTTGATATGTTTACGATTTTGAATAAATTTTATTTTAGTTAGAAATTGAAAAAAAAATCTATAATTTGAAAAAATTTGAATCAAGGAATGGAAAAATTTGATGAAGAAAATCAAAGCGAATTGAAGAAAATAAATTTCAAGAAATTAGTGAAAAAAAAATTTGAAGAATTAAGGATTGAATTTGATATTTGAAATATTTTGAAAATCCATTATTATTATTTTATTCATGAATTGAAATTGAATATTGCATGAATTGACAAATTGAACTTGATGAATTTAAAGAATCAAGAAAATCAATCGTAAATCACTTTTTTTTGACCATATGAATTTTATTTGAACTTTTCATATGATAATTAGAAGAAATAAATTATAAACGATGAGATAAATTAGGAGTTTTGTTGACTTTTGATTTTGAAAATTCACTCTAAACTAAGGTAGAAGATCTCATTCATATATTTTCATATAGATTTTGATGTTGATAATTTTTTGATATGAACTTAAACAATGACATGATCAGCATCATTCAAGAACTTAAATTTGAAAATAAGAAAACATTGAATGAATCTGCTTAAACTAAAAATGAATTATGTAAATTAAAACTTATGAATTATGTATTAATTTTTTTGATTTGTTTTAGATGATTTAAGGTTGAATTAGATAAACCCTAAACATGATAAATCAAATTTATAAGTTTCCTCAGAGGGGTTCATTTAGGAAATGAATTTTGATGATTAGAATATTGATGAGATAAATGTTATATATTTGACATTAAGCCTCTCTTTAATTTTTCTAATTTAAGAATCTATTTTGTCTTCCATGAATTGATAGCTTTTTTTTTTTTTTTTTTTTTTTTTTTTTTTTTTTTTTTTTTTTTTTTTTTTTTTTTTTTTTTTTTTTTTTTTTATTTATTTTTTTTTTTGTTTTTTTTTGTTTTTTTTTTCTTTTTTTTTTTTTTTTTTTTTTTTCCTTATGGTGTTATTTGCGCTTTTACTCTGATATTTGCTTGTGTTTCATCTGGCTTATTGTTTAATCGATAGGTTGGTGAGCCGGCCTTTCCTATACCTAGAGGATTGGAAAAGTCGAGTCATCATAGTTGGTACTAGAGCCTAGGCTTCAAGTCTTATGGGAGACTGTGAGCCATAGCGCTAAGTGAAGGAATATGACATTAGGTTTGTCTAAATATAGGCTATGAGTGTTAGAGTTCTGTCAGGGCATCGAGACCATCTGTTAATTGAAACCTTTGTTTCATTTTGACAGATCGATATGATGCCTCACAAAAAAGCCAAAATTGCACGTGCCAGAGAATACAATCATGAGCAAACTAGGCAGCTGCTGGAGACAATGGTCAACACAACGGCCCAACAAATTGCTTTGCTAATAATGTTATTGTGAGACACTACACACACCTTTCCATCCACACAGGTTGAGTTATGCTCACGGTGTGGTAAGCAGCACAAGACAGAGATGTGTAGATGGACCACATGTGCGTGTTTTAGGTGTGGACGCATTGGACATCTGGTAAGAGATTGCCCCCATTTGTGGAGAGAGGCGACAACATCGGGAACAACTCATGATTCCTGTCAGTCTACGATTCAGGATTGTATCCTTGCCATCTCTGCACGGAATGCTCAGGCAGTCAGAGGAGTTGTCCAAGTATCCTCTCGCTCTTTAGCTTTAGCAATAGCTTGAGCATCCGCAGTACGACAAGCCTTATGTATCTCCTCATTCATATAGATTGATATAATGCGAAAAGAAGCATAGGACAGAGGAGTGTAGACTTGCCTTGGGCGCCTACTTTACATGTGGTCAAATGGGACATCTGGCGAAGGATTGCCCAGAGCCGAATCAAAGGTATATGGCTTCGACATCTATTCCGGGACCATCATCATCACACAATGCCCAACCAATGAATGAAGTCATCCAAGGTATAATCCATTATTGATTATCAAGAGTTTACCTTATTCTCATTTGATGAATGTCCTTAGAAGTTATATGCTATTGTGACATTTTGGTAATATCATGATGCTATCTTATATACACTTAACTGAAAATGTAGGCATAAAACCTAAATACTTTACACTTGTATTAGAATGTTGGCATGTGTGAAACTGAGGCGTGAGTATTAATCGACTTGGGTCTACTCACTCTTTTATTACCCCGATGTTCTCAGCACGTATGGGCATTACGCCTGAGACATTAGACTTTATATTAACGGTGACAGTTCCTACGGGTAGTTTAGTGAAGAGGGACACCGTGAACAAATTAGTCATCATTCGAGTGGAGGATCATGAGACTAGGGCAGATATAATATTATTGAATATGGTGGGTTTTGACATGATACTGGGAATGAATTTGCTATCCGCTTACCATGCAAGCGTTGATTGCTTGAGGAAAGTGGCAACTTTTCGTCCTCCTATGGGAAAGTCATTTCAATTTTACGGAGTGAAGACTAGGGTAGCACCTTTTATATTAGCTATTCGAGTTGAACATCTTATGAAGATTTTGGGCTTGCAATATGTATCATAGTCCATATATAAAATTTGAGTGGGATCCTATTTTTCTCTATATATATACTTGAGTTTAATTTGGCTAAATGACATGCGATCAATCGGGCCGAGTCTTGGCTGTTTTTGTTTGTGCACTTACCTCATTGATTGGGTTAGGTGTTAGAAATTATAGTTTGTGCACTTACCTCATTAACTGGGTTAGGTGTTAGAAATGTATGGGCTTTAAAATACCGATACCGAACCATAAGTGACTTTAAAAATACAATTTTTGAAAATTTTAAAGTGGACAGTTTCTGTCAAATTCAAACCTCGAAATGCAAATTCGAAGTTTGAATTTTTACTACACCTGACAAAATTTTGGGGAAATTCAAAGTTCGAATTGAAATTTGATGTTTGAATTCAAATTCGATGATCAAATTTGTCGGGTTAAGTTCGGCTGGGTTTTCTTTTATTTTGTCATTTCATAATTCAAAAAGCAGAGCTTAGGGTTTTTAAGGTTTCTTTGGGTTTTTCTTCCTTCTTGGGCAAAATCAAGGGGATTAGGCTATGTGCTTAATCAAAATGAGGGAGTCATTGCTTATGATTCTAGGAAGTTGAAGGCTCATGAAAGAAATTATCCGACGCATGATCTCGAGTTAGCAGCGAGTATCTTCGCCCTGAAAATCTGGAGACATTATCTCTATGGTGAAATATTTGATATATTACCGATCACAAGAGTCTCAAGTACCTATTCACTCAGAAGGACTTGAATATGAGGCAGCGACGATAAATGGAGTTCTTGAAGGATTATGATTGCTCTATCCAGCACCATCCGGGAAAGGCAAATATCATTGCTAATGCACTCAGTAGGAAGTCTTCAACTCTATTATCACATCTTATTAGTAGAGTACATAGATGGAAGCTACTGGAAGATATGGCCTTAGGCAGCTCGAGGTTTGATGTGAAAGGCTCGGGAGCACTGATGGCTACCCTTGTATTTCGCCCTACGCTCTTTGAGAATATCGGATGCTGCAGATGATGGACGATGAGTTTATGACGATTAGACGAGATGCGGTTAGTGGAAGCAAGATGGATTTCTCCATTCGGGAAGATGTGACCTTACTATTTAGAGACCGGGTATGCGTACCAACGAGTACTGAGCTTCGTGACACCATTTTGGAAGAGGCTCACAAATCGATGTATGATATACATCCTGATAACACTAAGATGTATCAAAATTTAAAGATGAACTTCTGGTGGAGAGACTTAAAGAGAGATGTAGCTGAGTACGTCTCGAGAAGTTTAGTATGTCAGCAGGTCCAGGTTGATCATCGGGATCCATCAAGATTGTTGTAACCTTTACCGATACCTGAGTGAAATTGGGAGACCATTTCTATGGATTTTATTTTGGGCATGCCAAAGACGTTGAGGAAACACAATGACATCTGGGTCATTGTGGATAGATTGACAAAATCTGTATATTTCCTATCGTATAACACTATGTATACCACCAGCAAACTCGCAGAGTTGTACCACAAGGACATGCTATGTGCTTGCATGTTGGATTTCCAAGGGTCATGGGACCAACACTTACCTCTTATCGAGTTCGGTTAGAATAATAGCTTCCAAGCTCACATCGGGATAGCCCCGTTCGAGGCTTTGTATGGACGAAGATGCAGATTTCCATTTAATTGGTAAGAAGTGGGCGAGAAGCTCATTTTAGGCCCCGAGATCGTGGAGAATACGACCGAGACAGTTTGGTTAATCCGTGAGAGGTTACGCGTTGCTCAGAGTCGTTAAAAGAGCTATGCCGACCTTAAAAGGATCATGAAGAGTTCCAGGTGGGAGACTATGTATTTGTTAAAACCTCATCTAAGAAAAGCATGATGTGTTTTGACAAGTTTGGGAAGCTGAGTCCGTGCTATGTGGGGCCTTTTGAGATACTAGGCCGAGTCGGAGAGGTTGCTTACAGAGTGACTTTACCGCCGCAACTATCCAACATATACAAGGTATTTCATGTGTCCATGCTACGGAGATACATTCTGACCCGACTCATATGTTAGACGACCAGCCCATTGTGAGATATCACAATTTTCAATATATATTAAATATAAAGATTGTGAAATATATGAAATATCACACATTCGCAAGCAGTTTCCACATCTTTTAGAGTATATGTTAATTTTTGTAAACGTTGTGATATATGAAATATATACGTACTTCTTTCGATTTCTAGCTTTCTTATTTAAATAAAATCTTACATCTTTTAAAATATTTTATTTGATTAAAAATAAATAAAAAAATTATGATTTTATTTTTATCCGCTACTTTTACATAATTAAAATTGTGAAATATCATCACTGCTTTGTTTCAACCCGTGTGGATAGTACATTGTGTGGGGTTTCGTGCATATGTCTGTTATCTATTTTCAATGAGTAATTATCGATTTGAATCCGTATGAGAACTCCTATTTTGTTCGTTTTTGTGGTTGGTTGTGCTTCCACACTCTGATTAATTTATGTTAGAATGGGTGCATTTGTCGGATAAGTCAAAGGGTGTGCGATGTGTGCCCTAAGTTTAAGTCATGGTGAGGTATGTTTTCCGGCACGTGGAACTTGGGGTGTAGGCATCCATGTACGGATGCAATCCTCTATAGTAGTATGGGATGCCACACATAGTACATCTAGGTTACTATGGATCCCGTCCCTTGACCCGTGTGCTTTGTGAAGCCATCGCACTGTAACCCATTCTCTTTAGATTGCGGACTGTTTGAGTTTGCTTTGATTACAGACTTTTGTTTCGGATGGGGTTACCCGTAGACCGGTTTAACTATGTTTTGCATTTTCGAGGACGAAAATTTCTAAGGAGGGGAGAATGTAATATCCTTATATTTTCAAATTTGAGTTTGACTGATTTCGTGCACGAGTTCGGCATGATGACCAATGTCACCATGGTTTTTATTTAATAATAAGTCATTAAATAATATTTGGGTAGCTTTGTGTGGAACGGATTAGAGTTTAGAGTGTGAAAGCTGTGCACCAACTTGCGGTGTGCCGCTCAACACCGAAACTGAAACCTAAGTTAAAGGATAGAATTTAAAGACTAAATATCAAGGATATTTGTTGGTTTTTGTTTGATTATAAGAGGGGTGTTTGCTTGAAGGCTAAGTTTAGTTTTGCAAACTTAGAGAGAGAAAGAGAGTGAGAGTTGAAAACCGACACAACCGGTTTGATCATCATCACCTTCGAATCCCCTTTGGGAGATTTCAAATCGCGAGATCGAGATCACGCCGGAAGCTCTGCACTCTTTGTGACCGTTCAAACCCCTTTTCGTTAGAAACCCTTTCTCTTTCAAGAAATGTTCCATCTTACGATCATCGTCCACATTTTGAGGATGGTGATGATCATCACGTGATAATGTAGAACTAGTGAGATCAATCGCTGTGAAATCGCTGTAGAAATCGAGAGGTTTTACTTCAAGACCCTCTTTGACAACATTTCTCAAAGTCGTGGAATCAATCAGCAAAACGGTTAGTTTCCCTTTGATTTTAATGGTTTAGATTGTAGAATAAATCTTTGTTTTAGTTTAGTGTATGTGTGTGTGCAAAATAGAGAAAATCCGATAAGATTTGAAGGAAAAAATAGACCAAGGAAGCAAAATTGATAATCGATTTCTGAACCTGAGAAAATTGAACGTCGAATTGGGAATTCGAAGTTTGAATTTGAAATTGACGTTCAAAATTGATAATCGATTTCTGAAGAAATTTGAACACCGAATTTGAATTTGAAGGTCAAATTTGGTCTGATGTGCCGACACTTCTTTAGTATTTTGACCATAACATTTTATTTTGAACTCAGATTGACACGATTTTTGAGGCATTGGGAAGAAGACAATGAGCCTTATAACTTTCATGAATTGACAAATTTATGAATTGAAGGTTATAAAGGTCAAAATTTAGGGACAATTTTTCACATGATCCAACGTTACATTAAACTTGTCTATTTTGCCTAGTTGTAAGAAAAAATTAGGAACTTTGGCTTATATAATAATTAGTCAATAACATGTATATACATGAGACTTGAGCTTTAGTTGATAAAAGTCTAGTTTCTTGCTAATGAGAATATTACTCATCCCAGTTCTGCTATGCCATTTTTACTCAATGAGGAAAGTCGTCAAAGAGTCGTGAATGCAAATTTTTCAGTGTTGGGCGAGGTTCTTAACGTTGATGTTTTGCATAAGAACATTTTTAATTGTGAGACATGCAAACTGTCCAAACAGATCAGATCTGTTTTCTCTCTTAGTGATAGTCGTAGTTCAGATTAATTTTGATATGGTACACTCAGATATATGGGGAAGTGTTACAGGATCTGGATGGATATCAAAGATTAGTAGTAAATTTCAACTATCTCATTATGATGTGGCCTGATATTGCCTTTGTTGTGTGAGTAGGTAGTCATTATAAGAATAAACCAAGAGAGTTGCACACGCAAATGGTATACAAAATTTTGGGTTCTTCTAGGAAAGACATCTTATATACAAATCATGTGAATTTGGAAGTACAAGGTTACTCTAATGCAGATTGGACTGGGTTACCAGATGATTGTCGATCTACTACAAGATATTATTCCATGGTAGTTGGGAATATAGTGATGTGGAAAAATAAGAAGCAGATGTAGTTTCCCGATCAAGTGCTGAAGAAGAGTATAAGGCAATGACAGTTATCATCTAATTTGGTTGAAGGCATCTATGAAAGACCTTGGATTCCAATGCCTCATGAACATTCTAAGCATTTCTGTAATAGCCCGAAAAATCACGCTAAACTATGACCTCGGGATCCATGCCCGATCGGTCATAGGTTTGACCAAATGGTAGTGCAATAGTTAGCATGAGGTGTGATGAATGGATGAGATGTGACAAATTGAATGTCTATGTGGTGTGTGTTGTAAATGTGAAGTCGCATACACCTATCGCGGTGTATGTGCTCAACACAGACACGTGAGGAAAGGGATAAAAGGGTTTAATAACCCTAAATGTGTGTTTTTGGTGGTTGAGAGAGAAGTAAAGAAGAGAGAGAGAGAGGAAGTAAAGAGAGGAGTTATTGCAACTGATTTGGACACCAGACATTTTGGGCAAGTTGGGCATGATTGACATCTTTGCACCAACTTGAGAGGAAGTGTTTGTGCACATATATATAAGTATAGTTGTGTGTTTATGTTTTATAATATACATGCACTTAGTTGTAATTTCTCTATTGTCAAGGGAAATTTGGCCTTGATTCATATAGATAGAATCGGGTAGCCCTAATGGAGCTAAGATTTTCAACCTCTTCTTGTAACTTTGTTCTTCGAATTATCTTTTTTATCTGTTTCTAACCCTAGACCTAATGCTGTAAAAACTTGAATATCATAACATCGGCTGCAAAAGTCCTAAATAGATGGATAGTATCCCGTTGGATCCCTTAATTATTCTACTCGTCACCATTCCAAGGTTGCCAGGAGCAACTAGAAAATTTTAGCTTTACAGGCCCTAATGGTGAGCAGCCTTTTGATTTGTTTTTCAATTTTTTGCTTTGAAAAGGTCTTGACTAGATGGTACGGTATCCCGTCGGATCCCTTAATTATTCCAATTCCACCCGTCCTGGGTTGCCAAGAGCATCCGTCAAAAATCATCTTTACACTCCCAATTGAGAGACAACTATTGATTGCTTTTCAATGTTTTGGCTAGGAAAATTTTCCAACCATTCTCTATTCAGGTCTACTGTCCCTATCTGCCGTAAGGGTTTGTTAACACGGGCCTACTAATCAATCCATTATTCTATCTTTGGGATTATTTACTGAACTTCCCTACTTAATAACCAAAAATTTATATCTTGGCAGGCTTTAGGTAACTCTGTTGCTGATTGCAGAAAATCATGTCTATTACGGACAATGTTATGAAGTGGACAATTTTTTAAAGACACTTTTACAGGCAGCTTATGTGGCGTGATGTGGCTGGCTGCACATATAAAGTTTTTATTCTTTGGTTTTCAGCTTTGATTTTTGAGTCACTGATCTGAGTTTTTGAGGATTATGATCCTCTTAATTACTGCTAGAATATAATCTTTTGAGATTGATCTTCTTGTTGATCATGTTTAGTACAAACTGATATTATTGCTGCTGTCGATGTTGTGCTGAAATCCAACACTGCTACTCCACTTTTCTTCATCTTCTACTGCTGCTGTTATTTCCTATGTTAGTATTCTGTGATTAAAGTTTGTGTTGGGACCAGTAAAAATAATTAGGTGAAATAGAGGGCATTATCTTTAAAATACATAAATAATTTTGTACATGTCATAACATTTACTGATAAGGCAGCAAAAGGAAATGCAAGAAAGAGTAATTAAATTTTTTTGTACATGTGGTTATATCACGACATTGCCGTAACATTTACCAGTAAGGCAGCAAAAGGAAATGCAAGAAAGAGTAGTTAAAATGATTATGGAAGATGGTCTCCGTCTAAAACTAGTAATGCTTGTAGTAAAGAAGTGCTAAGAATCTAAATCAGGAGCAGGAGTTCATGGTGGTGGGGGGGGGGAGGATAATTTGCACTCATATTAGAGGTAAAAGCAAGTTTTGATTCTAGAATGGGGACCATAATAGGAATAGTTTAATAATTAAGTTTTTGAATCAAATTTTTTTTTTTTAATTTATTACTAACAAAGCAGAATATAGAAAGTATTATGACACAAATGCTCCTAGGTGTTTCTTTTTTTCTTTAACCCGTCTCTTGATTTTCTTTTCAAGGTATATTGATCAATTTTCATTGTTGATATTTGAATGGTGTTTTGATTAATCCTTGTTTTAAAATCTAGCCAATGAACGATTTTAGAGAAAATTCCGGTGGGAAATGTCAAACTACTAAAGACGACTACACTTATTCAGAAAAATGGAAGAAGAAGTGAATAGGTTCTGCCATTCCTTGTTCAAAGTAGCTTTCACACATCCCAGTGCCATTCAAGGATCAAAATTTCAGCCGAAAGGACCGAAATTTTGGCTGAAATTATCGGTTTCGATCCCCATTGAAACGATAATTTGAGATCGAAATTTCGGTCAGTGCTTCAAATAAAACTGAGTTGCAAGAGTTTATGTAAGGGGATTTTGGATTTTCGGTGTCTGCCATCTCCAGCTTCTCATCGCTTGTGTAAGGGGTCTTTTCCGTTGTCATTGTGGTATTTGTATATCGTCACCTTGCTTTTAATATATTTTATTTATCAATAAAAAAAAAGATAGATAAGAACCTTTACCCATGTAAGGTTTAATTCAAAGATGGATAAGAAATTGCCATACACCTTTGATTGGTCTAAACTATACCCTATTTGTACAAATCAACACGCCTCGCAAAGACAACTATGTGATCCCTAACTACTATAAACTACATCACATTGTCGATCTGTTTGGATTATGCTCACAAACTATACCCTATTTGTACAAGCATAGCTATACGGTCACCAACTTATAGAAATTTCACAGTTAAGATTAGAAAAGGGTCTACAAAATTATAAATTATAATATAACAATTTAACAAACAGTAGAATCATATAATATAACAATTTCTCAGAGCATCACCGTTCGTATACGTTGTTTGACTGCTATCTCTTGTTCTTATTTCTATAAATATCTTATTATTATTTTTTTTAAATGCAAAAATTTCACTGATATGAATTTTTTATGTAAAAATTTACTGATCTGTTTTGGTTTTTATATACATTTTTTTTTTAATTTTTACGCATTTTTGTTTTTTGATGAGTGTTGCTTCCCAAGTAAATAACGTAAATAATGAACTTGTTGTTTCTCCATTAGATGTTATGAGGCTGTTTGCGTGGGGCAGGTTTACCTTGGTAAGAGCATGGTTATGGACATGGTATCAAAACTCAGTCGATACCAATACGTATTGGCTATATGTATCGGTTTTGTTGAGAACCAATTCCACCCCAATACAAGTATCAGGTTGGTATGTATCAGTATCGGTATCGGAATGATACAAATTAGTATCAGCCTATATTGAGACAATATAGGGGTTGGTGGTCCCTTCCTACATCTTATCTCATATCTGATCATGTTGGGACACAGCTCACTGATGACAATATGCTCCTTTCTCATTATTCTCGCATGCAAGCTTTTCAGTTATTAGCATTCAAGAAAGTTCCTAAGGTCTATTCATAAATTTGTTTTCTTAATAAATTAACACATTACAAATAAAAATTAGGTTTGTTCATGGGTGCATATTTATGAAATGATATTTAAGACAACCATTGCTGAAAAGATGGAGAAATTGTTTATTTATATATATTTTTTGAATCCATCATGACCACAACTATAATCTTTTTGTCAATTGTAGTTGCGAGAGCTTGCATTGTCTAACATTGGTTCAATTCACAAACGTGCTGATCTGTCAAAGAAATTGTCTGTATTATCTACTGAGGAGCTACAAGACTTGATCTGCAATAAGATTTGTAATATTTATAAATAAAGTATGATAGCAATTGTTATTCATTCCTTTAGTGATACTTTCCTATGAAGTCAAACTGGTTATATTGTGGTTGCTTAATAGCCAAAGCTACATCTTTTGCTACATGATAATAGAAAATGATAGACTACTTGCACACAATTTATGTCATGACTTAGCACATAGTCTAAAAAGAAAGATTTGGTACTTGCAACACTATCTAAGCCAGTCTTATTTGAGAGCCATGATATATGGTCTTTGGTGCCAAAGATTGATCATATATGTGTACCCCTCCCCCCCCAATTAGTATTTGAGTCGGGCAATGAGTTTTTCTAAAAGCTCGATTAACAATCAGCCCGTTGAAGCCCAGCGCAGCCCAACCTAGTCATTTAAGCAATTCATTTAATCGATTCGGGCCGTGTCTTGGTTGGGATTAAATGGGCTAACTTTTAATAAGGCTTTTAGAATTAGCACATACCTGGTCCGACTTACTAATTGGGCCAGGCCAGCCCAGCCCATCTACAATTTCTTACATCTGATTGTATACATGCAATTAGCTTGGAAGGGAAACCGCCTTCCAAATATGCTAAATAAGCATATTTCTTTATCTTTTTCCCATCCATAGACAAAATATCTCCTATTTCTTGTTCTTTCTAGAACTGTCTTATGACCGTTGCATAGAACATAAAATATGCCGACATAAAATATGTACTATCAAATCCTAGCACTTCAATATGATCCCTACGTTCGATATGAACAAGGGTTCATTCTGACCTTCCCAGCTTTATTAGTTTGAACACTTGATGAGATTATTTTTTTTTTGGCTGGGTGATTTCATATGTTGTTTAGCCACTTGGATAACTTGGATTGCCCACAAAAGTCCATCACATGGCCCAAAAAGTGGGACAGTGAGGGTTTTATTCTCTAAACAACTCTTCGTTTTTAAGTGGTTGTCATTCTCTTTGTTTTTTCTTCGTTTTTTCTTGGAAATGCATGTGATGCTAAGAACTTGGTCCGCAGATTTTGGATAGTGGTTGTCTCCAAATCCCTAATCATTAAATTGTATATGAAATTGATTATAAGTATCCTACATTTGTATGCTAGAGAGCTTGGTTATGAGATTTTAGATAATGATTTGTTAAATTTTGAAGTCCCTAATCTTTAAATTATAAATAAAGTTGATTAAAGATATCTGTTGCAGTAGGGTTATTTTTTATATTAGTTCAGTTCTGCATTTTTAGCTAGCTGTGCTGCAAATCATTATCATTTTTAGATAATGATTGGTTTTTTGTTTTATGTTTATTGAGTACTTGTGTTGCGGTTTAGTAGTACATTGGCTGTGAATCATCTTTTTCACTTGATTGCTCCTCTATATAAAGAAGCTTACGTATGTGTGTTTGAAATTCCAGTCAAGGCATTCCTTATAATGGCTTTTGTGCCTAAGGAGTTTTATCTTGTAGAGTGCTCTACCCTTTTTCTTTGTAAAAAATATTTGTGTTCGTGATAATTTTTAAAATTTTCCTTATAGTGTCCTCGTTAACTTGATGTTATGTGTTGCGATGACATTGCAGTATTCATGTGTGTGTGTGTGTGTGTCACTGTGTTTAGAAAGTATTTTTACATACCTTTGATTCAGTGAAGGATCCTGGTTCCCTAATCGGCGCCTTCGGCAGCGAAAGGCACAACTGACTTCTTTGACCAATATGAACTTGGAGTACCTAATTTATATAGTAGAAGTACCATTGATGAGAAGATCTTAGTCTTCATTGATTTTCCACAACCATCAACTCCAATCATAGCTCGCCGCCTTGTCTACAGCATACGGTGATGGATAGGTTTCCACCATAGAGCTAGCCTCATTCAAGCCCAGCTTCTTTATCAGCCAGCCGATAGAACGTATACCGATTTCTCTTTAGGTTCATCCCACTTTCTGTGAATTTGGAACTTTACTGTTAGATCTAAGCAATGTATACAGCCTTCGGGATGATAACAAAGAACTATAGGGGGCGGAGAGGAGATCACATGAAAGTTAATGACCTAACATGTGAATAGAAGGGGAAGTGAATCCCATGCACAGCAGCTTTAAGAGCGTCTACAGTCGTTGGTGATGTCTTTAAAGTAAACTTTGGGATGAGTTTTTAAATAAGTGACCGTTGGCAAAGCACACGTGATTTCTAGATATTACTAGTGCTAGCCTCGCAAGTTGAATATCACAAGAGATCCCACATCAACTTTTATAGCACATATTGTAGCAAAGTGAACACCGTAAAATGCCACTTTCCCTGCAATATGGGCTCTTTACACATACTATTCCCAATTTACCTCGAATTGAATGTGCCCTGAATGTCATCATAAACACTGGTTTAATATCTATTTTACCAGTTGATTTTGGTTCTATATATCCTAGATTTTCATGCAGAACACTCGCGAAAGATGATTTACATTCTTTTATTATTGGATGCTATATTTAGTATTCTTTATCTGGTTACTCCAATTGAGTATCAGATTCTAAGTGGAAAAGTCTGATTCATTGTGGACTCTATTTTAGTTTAGACTTAATTAGTTTGCATTACATAAATTTTCACCTTCATGAAGCTTAGGCATGCCTCCAAATCATGACACCACTTGCATCTTTGTGGTAATGAGGAAGTTCACACTTTACCATGCTATAAACTATGTTATTCATCTTTGCAGGCTTATATTGAAGCTGTTGAAACTATGCTTATAGATGATGTTAATGCAAATAAATCAATTGGATCTCATGGAGCAAACTTACTTTGGTCCCAGTTGAAAAATCTTAGCAAACTGTCTGTTTTAACACATTGCAACACTGGCAGGTCCCTTGATTTCTTATTTGTATTTTTTTCTACCAACTCGTTGGATCTCTTAGAGTTTAAATTCAATAGGTTCAGGATCTAACTTCCTATATCTTATCTCCAGTCTTGCAACAGCTAGATATGGAACTGGACTTGGTGTCATCCGCGCACTTCATGATGAAGGATTTCTAGAAATGACCTTCTGCACAGAAACAAGGCCATTTAACCAGGTGTTTATTATCCCTTCTAGTCTCCCATACTTTTATATTTCATTTGGTTATTTGTTTACATTTTATTTAGAGTAGCTTTATTAACATCCACGGAAATTTCTAGAAATTTCTTACAAAAGTTTTTTATTTTTATTTTTTTGCTTCTTTGGCGCCAGGATCTATACTGCCTACAAAAACAGAATTTGGTGATGGAGGGAAGCTAGATGTTGCAGTAGAAAGTTACCATGCAGGTAGGGGAGAATATTTTTAAGCAACACAAATCATATTTCGTTGAGAACCAACACTGATACCCCCCCCAGATACAGGTATTGGTATCAGTATGAGTATCAGACCTATGCGAGTGAATCTCGGCCGATACTGCCTCAATATCGGCTGATACTGAGTTACTGACCAATACAAATTTTGTTTTCTATTTTTTCAAAAAAATAAATTAAAATTGGCTGATACGGTATCGCCCGATATGTATCTGTCCAAGATGGGCCGATACCGATATCGAGTTTGATTGTGACAGCCCGGATTTTGGCACCCCAAAACCCATGCCATCAGCACGACTTTCAAGGCCATGCCCTGTGATTCTGTACGGAGCATTGGTATATACAAGCCAAAGACTACAAGTAAGGCACATGCATCTACTCTAAACAAGTTTTCATGCATTTAAAATAAAAAGAAACCCTAAAGATAGTTCTAGTCCCATGCCAATTCATGGGCATAAGAACTAATACGAACCATCGGTGATAACTGTTCACCCCAGATGGTTTGTCAAAAGAATCAAGGTATTTAATTACATTAAAAAAAAAAAGAAGCTTGACATACCAAGCCGTACCTAATACTCTCAACTCACTCTCAAAGTACGCAATGGGTCTCCTAGAAGAATTCCTCAGGAGGAGGCTCTGACTCTTCTGTGGGCACGTAATCCGAATCTCCCGGATCAATGTCTCCAAAAATCTCTGCTGCCGCTAGTCCTGGACTTGCGACGTATAGTCTAAGGGGTGAGCTACATCCTAGCTCAATAGGAAAACACAGTGAACATATAAATTAAGCTCTCACATATATGTTAAACAGTTTAAAGACACAATTTATCTTATAGAACTGCTAAAAGACAATGAAATAATCAGAAATAAAGTGATAGATACAACTATTACTTTGCATGACTTTGTTTATTCTCATCTTACTAGTATAGTAACAGATTTAGCCTAATCACTTAAATCTTAACTTAAGTAGTCCCCGAGCAATATAGCATCGAGCCCCAATGGAATACCCACCATCGTCGTCTAAATAGACACTTGTTATATGTTAAAATTCAATACCACCCAGGCCCCTTTCTCTTAGGCGGCGGGATCTATTCTCAATTCAACATCCCTGGGATGTGCTATAGGTGTACAGTTTGGCCACTGTACCGGTCACGGATATCCTGTCGAGTCAGTCGTGGGTATCCCGCCACGTCGGTGGGGTATTCTAATTAAACCTTAAATAATAAAATATCGAATGTGCTCTACAAATAGTTATTCACCATGATTGTGGTAATTTTATTACATTAGGCCTTATCGCTCTTCTTTTGTTTCACCATTTAGTTTCATCTGCATCCCTGGGATGCTACTGGTTTAATGCATCATTCAGATGCCAATTGTTACATTTCTACGTCCCCTGGGGACTTCATGGTTCCATTTGAATTCACACACACACACACACATTTTGGAAACACATTTAATACATGACTATTCTCTTGAGATACTCAACATATTTAAAATACTCTACATACATGGTTATGATGAATTAAAGTACATGTTTTAAGATATCCCCTACCTCAAAGCAAAATCCAACGTGCTCCTTTCTCGTAGAGGTTTACGCGTAACAACTCACGTCAAACCTACATTGCATGTGTTACGAATTTGCTTAGAATGGTCTCTAGAACCCTTGGGAACACAGCTCTCATAAAATACACTAAAGAAATGTGAAAACTGATAATTCCTCGCGCAAGTGGGAACTATTCCTCGCTCGAGCAGTCACTTCGCGTCGCTCGAGCGAGCATATGACCTCGCTCGAGCGATAGGAACGAGGTACTAAACCCTCGCGTGAGTGAGAACTATTCATTGCTCGGGCAGTAATTATTCATCGCTCGAGCGATTATTATTCATCGCTCGAGCGGTCACCATGAGGCATTTAGCCCTCGCGCGAGCGAGCACTATTCATCGCGCGTGTGATTACTATTCATCGCTCGAGCGATTATAATCCCTCGCGTGAGCGAGCACTATTCATCGCTAGAGCGGTTATATATCGAGGTACCTGGAGCTTTATGTGATGCCTCGCTCGAGCGAGCTTCTCCTTCACTATGGGTCTCGCTCGAGCGAGCCCAAAATGCAGTTATGCTAAGATTATTCCTTCTATCCTCGCTCAAGCGAGCCATTTAGAGTGCTCGAGCGAGCCATGTAAAAATATAAGTCCTCTATCTGATTGAGGACTATTTCCTTTTTCATGTGAGGTTTATTAATGTCAAAGGTCATTTTTCTAGTAGTTTATACCCTACTTAAAACATACATAAGCATCTAAAATCATACCTCAATCGATAGATCTCATATAATTTGATCCGAGCTCCGTCTAAATGCAGAAATTTCCAGAGTTCTCTACTGCTTAAAACCAACGAACCTCTCCTCCTCTTTTACAAAACCCTCTCCTCTTTCTCTCTATTTTACCTTCTCTCTATCTAGGCTAAATTAGGTTACGTAGGAGAGACTCTCCTCCCCACTTTCACTTATATAGTGAAAGCTAGAATGTTTCACATATACACACATAGTGTATATATGTAATTTTTTTTTCTTGGTTTCCTTGTGAACCACAAATACATGTGCATGGTATGTGACGTGCACGGTTCCCAAAAATATGGAGTTATGACATTCACCCCACCTTATAAGATTTTTGTCCTCAAAAATTGATGATACGCTAGGAAGTCGAGTACGACTAGAAAAACGTCGAATGGGCTAACTCTTACATACTCAGGTAATTAACATATGGTCCAATGACCCGAAGTAAACCTGTATTAAGCAATTATAATTCACATGTTATAATACGACCTAACCATACATTCCTCGTAGTAAACCTAACCAGTGAAGAAATTCAATGATAAAAATATATATATCATTAGGTATTTTGTAATATCTCAAAAAATTTAGAGTTTAACTTTGACCTCGAGATCCGTGTCTGATTAGTCATAGGGTTGAGCAAGTGATGGTCAAACAGTGGACTCATGAAGTTATGTACTAATGTGAGATTTGTGTGACCTAAGTGTAGAGTATAGTGTTAAGTGAGAGTCACATACACCTATCTCTGGTGAATGTGTTTAACACACAAGCAGGAGAGAGGATATAAGGGTCTTAATAACCCTAGAATCCATTTCTTTTGGTTGGTGAAGAAATTAAGAAGAGAGAGAGTGGGAGAAAGCAAGAGGAGTTATTGAGGAAGGAGTGAATGCAAATCAAAGGGCTAATTAGAGCATTTATTGTCGGATTCAAAGCGATTTGGGATCGTTGAAGCAAAGGCTAGAACCCTAGCCATCAAAACTAGCAAATTAAATCCTTAGAGGGATTATTGAGGTGAGTTTTGATTGAAGTTAATGCATAGATTATAGATGATTAAATTCAGTCAAGTAGAGTTAAAAGAGTAGATTAAAGGTTTAGAAAAGAAGGGAAAAAGATTTGGAAGAACAGCCAGAAAGGAGACTGAATCGGACCAAATCGATTAATCAAAATTGGGATTCGATTAATTGATTTTGGTCTAAAAGTTGAAAAGTCAAGTAAGCCCGATTTCAATTAATCGAATTGGATTTTGATTAATCGATTTGGATGTTTGATTAATCGATTTGAAAATCGACTAATCGACAGGGTACCTCCAGTGGCTGGAGAAACATGACTTGGGGAAATCGACTAATCGAGTTGAGAAATCGATTAATCGACTTTTGATTTCGATTAATCGATTTGGGATCGACTAATCGATTTTAGAATCGACCTTACTATGATGGAGATTTCGATTAATCAATTTGGGATCGATTAATCGAATTTGAATCTCTACTAATCGATTAATCGATTTGGACTTCGATTAATTAATTTTAGGAATAGATTAATCGAATTGTGTTTCGATTAATCGATTTTGGGAATCGATTAATCGACTTTGGCAGTTTTGCTTGACTTTATAATTTTACTTGGAGACTCATGGAGGATCTTTAGTAATGTATTGCATGTGTTATGATGTATCATAGGTGGTACGTGTGAAAGCGAGCACAAGGAGCCGCGTGGGACCTTGATGCTTGGACCTTCAGAGAATTGAGGTAAGAAACACTTTGAACATGTACTTTAATTGCAAGAGCATGTATGTAGTGATATATTTATCAGAATTGAAAAAGTTTTAACTATGAAAAGCTTTGTGAAAAATGGGTATTTGTGTGACACCAAGAATGTGATAAAGGCATCTGTGTGATGCAAGTAACTAAGATCAAGTAATCCAATGAGAATGAAACATCCCCAGGGGATGAGAAAGTAATAAAGGCATCCGTGGATGTGAGTAAGTTATACATCCCAGGGATGTATATGTGATTGAATAATTACTGTTGAGGCCTAACTGATATAAGATAGCACTTTACACGGTGAACAACTATATGAAAAACACATGTTATTTTTGTTATTTGAGGTTTGTTTAGGATATCCCACGGACGTGGCGGGATACCCACGACTGACGCTGCAGGATATCTATGACCGGTATGGCGACCAATCCGTACACCAGTGCGGTGGTCTATCCGTACATAGTAAGCACATCCCAGGGATGTTGAGATGAGTTTTAACCCCGCCGCCTAGTGAGAAAGGGGCTTGGGTCATATTCTCAGGGAATATATTTTAACAACTGTCTATTTAGACGACGATGAAGTATATCTCATCGGGGCTCGATGCTATATTGCTCGGGGATTACTTAAGTTGAAGATTTAAGTTTTGCTTTAGGCCTGTTCAGTGTCATTCATGATAAATCAACAGTAAAGTAAGACATGCAAAGTACCAGTAAACTTGAATGCAAATCATCAGCTTTTAAATTGTTTTTCTAGCAAATGCATAGACTCATCATGCTTAGAATATCATGGAATATATGTGAGATTTTAATTTATATGTTCATTGTGTTTGTTCCCTATTGAGCTAGGATGTAGCTCACCCCTTTAGACTATACGTCGCAAGTCCTTTGTTAGCAGCGGCTGAGGCTTCGGGAGACATAGATCCGGGTGATTCGGATTACGTGCCTGGGGACGA
The DNA here is from genome assembly GCA_021018995.1 of Chloranthus sessilifolius. Classification (NCBI taxonomy): domain Eukaryota; kingdom Viridiplantae; phylum Streptophyta; class Magnoliopsida; order Chloranthales; family Chloranthaceae; genus Chloranthus; species Chloranthus sessilifolius. The sequence continues at coordinate 27,345,964 of CM037587.1, read as the reverse complement.
GTTGGAGCCTCCTCCCGAAAACTTCTTCTAGGAGACTCCGCTGAGTACTTTGAGAGAGTTTTGTGAGTAGATTTGTATGGCTTGGTATGTCAAGCCTTTATTTTATTAAAACAATGTAATTAAATTGATTTATTTCTTTTGGCGAACCATCTGGGGTGATCTATTTATCACCGATGGTTCAGATCGGTTCTCTGTTTATGCAGTGGCATGAAAATAAAACTGTCTTTTGTTTATGCCAGATGAGCATGTTGCTTTTCCACTTTATGAAATCTTTTACCTTATTTAATTATGGTTGCTTATTATACCAATGTTCCGTGTATATTTTTGGGGCACGGTCTGGAGGATCATGCTGATGGCACAAGTTTTGGGGTGCTGAAATACAGGTTGTCACAGTTGGTATCAAAGCGTTTTCTTTTAGAAACTCTGACGATCATTCTTTTGTCAGAGCATAGGGATTTTTGCTAATGAAAACTTTGTTTTCACGTGTAGACCGTTATGTCTTCTAGAGGAAGGGGCCGACCCAGGGGCAGCCATAGTAGAAGCTTACGTAGTCGAGATGATTTTATCTCGGACACGAATAGAGAGCCTATAGGACATGGAGGGGCTTCTGGCAGTGGTGGCCAAGGGAGCCAAGATCAGGGAGAGAACCAAGATCGAGATCGTCAGGATCAAGATCAAAGAGAACAAGAGAGGTTTAGAGAAAGAAACGACGATAGAGAGGAGTGTCAGAGGATGATGCACACCATGGAGACCATGGCAGCTACTATGGCTCAACAGGTAGCATCTTTGGCAGCTCATATAGCTCATGAGCAGCATCAGCCACCGACACCTCCAGTGGCTCCGACAATGCCAGTGTCTTCAGCTTTTATCGAGTTTAGGAGGATGAGACCTCCTAGCTTTTCAGGACAGGCAGATTCTATGGCAGCTGAAAACTGGCTGAGTGAGATGGAGAAGGTGTTCAGTGTGTTCACTTGTACAGAGGACGAGAGCGTCCGTTGGGCAGCCTACATGTTAGACGGGGAGGCTGGGCCTTGGTGGAAGTCCGTTTCTAGGACTAGGGCTCAAGAGACCCCAGATATGCCTTGGACATGGGACGAGCTCGTCGAGGAATTCAACAAGCAGTATTTCCCTGAAGTGGTGAGGAACCAGATGGAAGTCCAATTTTTACAGTTAGTACAAGGGAAGATGACTGTGAGAGAATACGGAGTGGAGTTCATGCGACTCGCTCGCTTTGCGCCAGACTACGTCATCACTGAGATGATGACAACAAAGAGGTTTTGGCAAGGTTTGAAGCCAAACGTGAGGGGAGGAGTAGCGCCATTCCAGTTGAGGACCTATGGAGAGGTCATGAGCAAAGCCTTGGTGGTAGAGGAAGAAAATAATAGTAAATATCGCCAGAAAGAGCAACAAGGAAGGTGGAATACGGATACGAGCAGAATGGGGAATTATGAACCGGTGAACAAAAAGACGAGATTCATACCAAACAATCACAAACCACCGTTCCAAGGAGGTTATGGGAGACCAGTCGTGAAGCGACCGAGAGAGACTTCCATTGCTCGGCGGGAGACCAATTAGAATCGAGAGCCTGCTATTATTACTAGAGCTCTGAGTTACGGGGGTTCTCGCGAGTAGCTTCTTCCACACCACGTGAAACTTGTTCCAAGTGTGGCAAGTCTCATCGAACAACTGATTGTAGGCAAGGAACTCAGGGTTGCTTTAGATGTGGGAAGGTGGGCCACTTAATCAAGGAGTGCCCTGAGATGAACAAAGGGAAGACGACTTCAGCACCTATTGCACGACCGATACAAGCAAGGAAGCCGATCGTCCAAGGGAGAGCCTATGCAGTCACAGCTCAAGAGGCTCAGAATACAAACGATGTCATTCAAGGTGAGCTTCCTTTTAAATTAAGAATTTCAATTCTTGAACTTTTTAGATAGAGAAGGTGCATCCATATAGGAAACAGAAAAGGACTTACATGTGATAAATTCTAGGATGATAATAAACACTATATATATGTGTATGTATGGTTAGGTACGTTACAAATATATAAGAAGGGAAGCGACGTGACATACGAAGCTCGAGTGTTGATAGACCCGGGGTCTACCCACTCATTTGTTACCCTTCACTTCACAAAGAGGATGAAAGTCGACCCAGAGGAGTTAGACTTAGTTTTAATCATGACTGTTCCTACTGGGAAAGCGATTGATACCAAAAAGGGTTGCAACTTTGTGATCGTGAGGGTCATGGATGGAGACGTCTTTGAGCTACCAACGAACATAATTCTGTTAGACATGCAAGGATTCGATGTAATCCTTGGCATGGATTGGTTATTGACTCACTGTGCGATGGTAGATTGTAAGAACAAGGTCATCATCTTCAGACCCAATACGAGGAGATCATTTAGACTTAGAGGAGAGAGGTTGACCCACCTACCACTTATCTCAGCAGTCAGGGCCGAGTGATTGATCAGAAAAGGGTGTAGCGGATACTTGGCATTTTTAAAGGAGCATAAAGAGGAGAAGAATGTTATATCTGAGATAGTAGTTGTGCAAGACTTCGCCAATGTATTTCCGGAGGAGTTACTTGGATTACCTCCAGAGAGAGAAGTAGAATTCACCATCGACTTAGCACCAGGAACGGAGCCTGTTTCTAAAGCACCATACAGAATGGCTCCTACTGAGTTGAAGGAGTTGAAGGAGCAGTTATAAGAATTAATGGACAAGGGGTTTGTGAGACCGAGCGTGTCTTCATGGGGAGCACCGGTCTTGTTTGTAAAGAAGAAAGATGGGTCAATGCATCTGTGCATTGACTATCGACAATTAATCAAACTCACAATTAAGAATCGATACCCTTTGCCTAGGATAGATGACCTGTTTGATCAACTGCAAGGAGCAAGGTATTTATCCAAGATCGATCTGAGATCGGGATACCATCAGTTGAGAGGCAAGGCAGCGGATATTCAAAAAACTGCATTCAGGACTCGATACGAACACTATGAGTTCCTAGTGATGCCGTTTGGGTTGACAAATGCCCCGGCATCATTCATGGATCTGATGAATAGGGTGTTTAAACCACACTTAGACTCTTGTGTAGAAGTGTTTGTTGACGACATCCTAATTTTTTCAAAGTTAGAGGAAGAACATGAGAAGCACTTGAGAATAGCCCTACAGACTCTACGTGAACACCAATTATACGCCAAGCTCAGCAAGTGCGAGTTTTGGTTAGAAGAAGTTAGCTTTTTGGGACATGTTGTCTCAAAGCTTGGTGTCACTGTAGATCCAACAAAGATTAAAGCAGTAGTGAATTAGGAGCAACCAAAGACCGTGACCGACATCCGCAGTTTCCTTGGACTAGTGGGTTACTATCGATGTTTCATTGAGGGTTTTTCAAAGATATCAGGACCACTCACGAGACTTACATGGAAAGATGTAAGGTTCGAATGGAGTGAGGCATGCGAGAAGAGTTTTCAAGAACTCAAGAAGAGACTCACTTCAGCTCCAGTACTTGCGATTCCTTCAGGCAGTGGAGGGTTCGCAGTATACAGTGATGCTTCGTATACTGGTTTGGGCTGCGTGCTTAATCAACACAAAAAGGTGATAGCATATGGGTCAAGACAGTTGAAAGAGCATGAGAAGAATTATCCGACACATGACCTGGAATTAGTAGCGGTCATTTTTGCGCTGAAGATTTGGAGTCATTACTTGTACGGTGAGACCTTTGAGATCTTCACCGATCATAAGAGCCTCAGATATCTTTTTACACAGAAGGAACTAAACATGAGGCAGCGCAGATGGATGGAGTTTCTCAAGGAGTATGACTGTTCTATACAGTACCATCCAGGCAAGGCTAATGTAGTAGCTGACGCCTTGAGTCGGAAGAGTTCAGCTCAGTTGACTAGTCTAATTTTGGGTATACACCGATGAAAGTTATTTGAAGATCTGGCACTATATGATGCAAACATTGAGTCGCAAGCTACAGGAGCCTTCTTAGCTAATTCTCAGTGAGACCGGTGATATTTGAGCATATCCATGAACTACAGATGAAAGACCCGACGCTAACCAAGATTCGTCAAGATGTAACTGAAGGCATTAGATCCGAATTTTCGATCAAGGAGGATGGCTCCTTATTGTTCAAGGGTCGTCTCTGTATTCTTGACAATGCCAATTTACGACGAACAATTCTTGATGAATCTCACAAGTCAAGCTATGCTATCCACCTTGGAAGCACAAAGATATATCAAGATTTGAAAAAGAATTACTGGTAGAGAGGCTTGAAGAAAGATGTGGCAGAGTACGTGTCGCGGTGTTTGACGTGCCAACAAGTGAAGATCGATCATAGACATCCCGCAGGCCTATTGCAGCCTCTACCTATACCAGAATGGAAGTGGCAATCGATCTCTATGGACTTCATCGTTGGGCTACCGCGTACTGTAAAGAAGTACAATGGAATTTGGGTAGTGGTCGATCGATTGACCAAGTCAGCGCACTTCTTACCTTACAACACGATGTATACGGCGGGAAGACTGGCAGTGCTGTATATGAAAAAGATTGTCCGTCTGCATGGGATTTCGAGTAGCATTGTTTCAGACCGTGACCCATTGTATACATCAAAGTTTTGGAAGAAATTTCAAGAAGGAATGGGAACGCGACTAGATTTCAGTACAGCATTCCATCCACAAACTGACGGACAAATTGAGAGGGTCAATCAGATCATTGAGGATATGCTTAGGGCATGTATGCTAGAATTGCAAGGATTGTGGGATCAGCACCTACCCTTGATTGAGTTTACATATAACAACAATTTTCAGACGAGCATTGGGATGGCACCATATGAAGCTCTTTACGGACGGCGATGTAGGTCGTCCATCAATTGGGAAGAAATTGGGGAGAAATTTGTTTTGGGACTCGAGATACTTGAAGATAATGCCACCTATGTTCGTATGATAAGGGCAAAACTCAAAGCGGCTCAGAGCAGACAGAAAAGCTACGCTGATATCAAGCAGACGAGTGTAGACTTCAAGGTGGGTGAACACGTGTTCGTGAAGGTATCGCCTATGAAAGGCATGATAAGGTTTGGAAAGAGAGGGAAGCTAAGTCCCCGCTATCTTGGACCATTTGAAGTTTTGAGTCAAGTAGGGGAAGTTGCTTACCGCATTGGATTGCCACCGTTATTCGATCAAGTACACAATGTGTTCCACCTATCGATGCTCAGGAAATATCTGAATGGCCCTGATCACGTGTTGAGCGGCCAATCATTTGAGATGCAGGAGGATAGGACCATGATCGAAGAGCCAGTGGAGATTTTGGATCGAAAGGAACAAGTGTTGCGAACAAAAGTGATTCCATTAGTACTTGTTCGATGGAAGTATCATCCGGCCGAAGAAGCTACGTGGGAACGAGAGGCCGATGTGAAAGAACAGTATCCGAGCTTGTTTGCGACAGCTTGAGAGTCACAATTGTACCACCACAAGCATGTTTGTGGATTTAAATTTTATGTTGTAATTCAATGCCAATCTTTGGATCAATTCATGCAAGAGAGACAATTTTATCTACATAGCATTCCTAATGCAATGTTAAATACCGTGATGATGTATTTTGTAGAACCAATGACCAACTGGTCATATTTTACCAAGGAACCAAAAGAAACAGAAAACTTTAAAAATCTGAAGAATCTGATCAAAATCGATTAATCGATTTTCAAATCGATTAATCGATTTGGGAATTCAATTAATTGATTTTGGTTGATTAGTCGACTGGCATGCGCCAGTGAGTAGAAATTTAATGGGGATTCAGGAAATGAAAGAAGTAAAATTTCAATTAATCGCTTTGGGTTTCGATTAATCGATTTTGGATTTCGATTAATCGATCTGGAGATTCAATTAACCGAGTAACTTAAGGATCTTAGAAAAAATTGAAGAATTTTTATGATTTCGATTAATCGATTTGGGATTTCGATTAATCGAACTGGAGGTTCGACTAATCGAGTCACTTAATGATTTTGGAAAAAATTTGAAGGACCTTACAATTTCGATTAATCGAAGTGAAATTCGATTAATCAATTTTGGAATGTCGATTAATCGACTTGGAGTTTCGATTAATCGACTGGCTCACACCAGTGAGCTCCAAAACTTAAAAATTTAAATGGCTACGATTTTGATTAAACGAAATGGTTTCGATTAATCGAATTTGGAAATCGATTAATCGATTTCGTGCGACTGAACCTAGTTTTGAAACTCGATTAATCAATTTTGGAAATTGATTAATCGAACCGGAGTCTCTATATATATAACGAGGGGATTTCACCTCATTCGAAATCAAATTGTGTTTTTCTCCTTGCGCGCCTTTTCTCCTTCTTCCTCCTCTAACCACTGAGCAACCTAGGGTTTGGGCTTTTCGGATCGATTTCAAATTGAAATCGCGTGACATTAGATCGAATACCTAAGGTAAACCCTAGATTCAAGTTTTTCTTCAATTTGAATTAGTAAACCCTAGTTTTCTTGAAAATTTCACCAAAATGCCGCCTAAAACGCGGTTGTCTTCGAAGAAGGCAACGTCCAAACTCCCGGTCCGGCGTAAGAACGCCGCACTGCCACCACCTACCCCATCACCGATGAGGACTCTGTCACCGTTGGCATCAGATACTACATCCGGTTCGACGAGCTCGTCTTTACGCGAGTCTTCGCCAATGCCACCACCACCCACCAATGTACTCCAACCCAACGAGTGGTGGGTGGCTAAGACTTTTGAAATCGAGTACATTATCGATAACACATTGTTTACAAACCTCGATGTACCGGGCGAGACCCAGTGGGCTCGTAATTACCTTGTAAAAGCCGGTCTCGGCAACATTTTGAAACCAATCCGTGGGTTCTACTACCCTGGATTGGTTCGATTATTTTACCAAGGGCTGATGGAGGGACCTACCCATGACATAATCACGACCAAGATAGAGGGTCGTGACAACACCTTCACTCGTCGCCACATCCACGAGGTCTTCGAGTATTATTTGGACTTCATACCCGAGACCACCCTCTTCCCACCCTTTGAGGAAGAGGTGAGATTTGAGGAAATAATGACCCGGATGACCAATGGAAAGAAAGGGTCGAGATCCTCTATTAGGAGGGTCCACCTTCCCCATTACATGTGGATGCTTAATTCCATAATCAAGTGCAACCTATACCCGTTGCGTCATGACACCGAGCGGGTGGAAAAAGTGCAGCAGACACTCTACGCGGCCTTCTATAGCCGTTAATTTGACGCCACAATGGTCATCCTAGAAGGGATGAGATATATTAAGGGCAAGTTGATGAAGGGCAACTTGAGGCCTAAGGAGAGGATGCCATATGCTCGGCTCATCTCGAGCATGTTGGAGTGTTACTCAAATGCTCCAGAATCAACTATATCGCCCCATGAGGAGAGGGCTACGGACCGAGTGAAGACGTTCTCAAACTCTTCATGGAGCCGTAGCTATAATCTGCTATGGTTAACCCTACCACGAGGTCCAAAGACCAAAGACCAGCGACAGAGAGCCCCACCACCACCCCCACCACCACGTCAGGACCCACCTGTGGGGGGAGCACACCCCATTCAGCCACCAGCTAAGGGGGCACCTTCCCATACCACTGCCTCGCCTACGCCGCCAGCGCACTCTGCGGCAGCCACACCGACGTCTTCTTACCGCTGGCAAGCGGCTCGCCCGACGCCAACTATAGAGGACGTGCTGGCCAGGATGGAGGCCAACAACGAGCGGATGAATTGATGGATGAACTTCCTGATATACCACACTATGCAGTACATCTATCCGTTGGACTACCAGCAGCGCCTACTGCAGGAGGAGGCATGGACTGCGGGTCGGACTGCCTTCCATACGGGTCCAATTTTCCATGCGAGCACATCTGCTACCGATGCATCTGGCTCGGCACCCAACCAGCCTGAGCAGCCTACGGAGACCCCCCAGCCACCACTTGAGCAGCCAGTCCCATCAGAGTAGCCCGCCCCAGCGTCAGATCAGCCAAGAAAGGGGACGACCTGAGCGCTTGCCGATAGTTCTCTTTTGTGGTCATTTTTACATATCTTGTACTGTTCCGTTCAAAGTCTAGATTGTAATTATTGCAAACAGTTGAAGAAACTTGTATATTTTGAAAAATTATAATGAATACAGATTAGTTTTTGGATGTACTTGCATTAGTTTTATTTCTCGTACTGTGTGATGCGTAATTTATTTTCGTATGTGGGTACGTGACACCGCTATGTGTGGGGTACCACACCAGAGCACCCTTGGGTTATTTTTGACGACGAAAATTCCCAAGGTGGGGAGAATGTAATATCCCAAAAAATTTAGCATTTAACTTTGACCTCGGGATCCATGTCTGATTAGTCATAGGGTTGACCAAGTGATGGTCAAACAGTAGACTCATGAAGTTATGTACTAATGTGAGATTTGTGTGACCTAAGTGTAGAGTATAGTGTTAAGTGAGAGTCACACAGACCTATCTCTGGTATATGTGTTTAACACACAAGCAGGAGAGAGGATATAAAGGTCTTAATAACCCTAGAATCCTTTTTTTTTGGTTGGTGAAGAAATTAAGAAGAGAGAGAGAGGGAGAAAGCAAGAGGAGTTATTGAGGAAGGAGTGAATGCAAATCAAAGGGCTGATTAGAGCATTTATTGTTGGATTCAAAGCGATTTGGGATCATTGAAGCAAAGGCTGGAACCCTAGCCATCAAAACCAACAAATCAAATCTTTAAAGGGATTATTGAGGTGAGTTTTGATTGAAGTTAATGCATAGATTATAGATGATTAAATTCAATCAAGTAGAGTTAAAAGAGTAGATTAAAGGTTTAGAAAAAAGGGGAAAAGATTTGGAAGAACAGCTAAAAAGGGGACTGAATCGGACCAAATCGATTAATCGAAATTGGGATTCGATTAATCGATTTTGGTATGAAACTTGAAAAGTCAAGTAAGCCCGATTTCGATTAATCGAATTGGATTTCGATTAATCGATTTAGATGTTCGATTAATCGATTTGGAAATCGACTAATCGACTGGGTACCTCCAGTGGCTGGAGAAACATTACCTGGGGAAATCGACTAATCGTGTTGAGAAATCGATTAATCAACTTTGGATTTCGATTAATCGATTTGGGATCGACTAATCGATTTCAAACTTTCGACCACTCAATTTGAGAATCGACCTTACTATGATGGAGATTTCGATTAATCGATTTGGGATCGATTAATCAAATTTGAATCTCGACTAATCGATTTTGGGAATCGATTAATCGATTTGGACTTTGATTAATCGATTTTGGGAATCGATTAATCAACTTTGACAGTTTTGCTTGACTTTATAATTTTATTTTGAGATTCATGGAGGGTCTAGGACCTTCTTCATTACATCTTTAGTGATGTATTGCATGTGTTATGATGTACCATAGGTGGTACGTGTGAAAGCGAGCACAAGGAGCCGCGTGGGACCTTAATGCTTAGACCTTCAGAGAATTGAGGTAGGGAACACTTTGAACATGTACTTTAATTGCAAGAGCATGTATGTAGTGATATATTTATCAGAATTGAAAATGTTTTGACTATGAAAAGCTTTGTGAAAAATGGGTGTGTGTGTGACACCAAGAATGTGATAAAGGCATCTGTGTGATGCAAGTAACTAAGATCAAGTAACCTAATGAGAATGAGATATCCCCAGGGGATGAGAAAATAATAAAGGCATTAGTGGATGCGAGTAAGTTATACATCCCAGGGATGTATATGTGATTGAATAATTACTGTTGAGGCCTAACTGATATAAGATAGCACTTTACACGGTGAACAACTATATGTAAAGCACATGTTATTTTTGTTATTTGAGGTTTGTTTAGGATACCCCACCGACATGGCGGGATACCCACGACTGACGCGACAGGATATCCGTGACCAGTACAGCGGCCAATCCGTACACCAGTGCGGAGGTCTATCCGTACACAGTACGCACATCCCAGGGATGTTGAGATGAGTTTTAACCCTGCCGCCTAGTGAGAAAGGGGCTCGTATTTCCAGGGAAAACATTTTAACAACTATCTATTTAGACAACGATGAAGGGTATCTCATCGGGGCTCAATGCTATATTGCTCGGGGATTACTTAAGTTGAAGATTTAAGTTTTGCTTTAGGCCTGTTCAGTATCATTCATAATAAATCAATAGTAAAGTAAGACATGCAAAGTACCAGTAAACTTGAATGCAAATCATCAGCTTTTAAACTATGTTTCTAGCAAATGCATAGACTCATCATGCTTAGAATATCATGGAATATATGTGAGATTTTAATTTATATGTTCATTGTGTTTGTTCCCTATTGAGCTAGGATGTAGCTCACCCCTTTAGACTATATGTCGCAGGTCCTTTGTTAGCAGCGGTTGAGGCTTCAGGAGATGTAGATCCAAGTGATTCAGATTATGTGCCTGGGGACGAGTTGGAGCCTCCTCCTGAGGACTTCTTTTAGGAGACTCCGCTGAGTACTTTGAGAGAGTTTTGTGAGTAGATTTGTACGGCTTGGTATGTCAAACCTTTATTTTGTTAAAACAATATAATTAAATTGATTTATTTCTTTTGGCGAACCATCTGGGGTGATCTGTTTATCACCGATGGTTCGGATCGGTTCTCTGTTCATGCAGTGGCATGAAAGTAGAACTGTCTTTTGTTTATGCCAGATGGGCATGTTACTTTTTCGCTTTATGAAATCTTTTGCCTTATTTAATTATGGTTGCTTGTTATACCAATGTTCCGTGCATAGTTTTGGGGCACGGTCTGGAGGATCGTGCTGATGGCACGGGTTTTGGAGTGCCGAAATCCGGGCTGTCACATATTTCCACAGTCATAATATCAATGATATAATATATGATATAAAGTTAACCACATTATATCATACATGCAGATGCTATATAAAGTGAACCACTTAAATTTTTGTGACTCTCATGTCACGATTTTATCCAAACCAAAATGCTAAAATATTACATCAAAAAATCAAATATTTCATTTCAATTTTCAAAACATATTCAATTGATAGATGATGACCTAATCGTCATCCTGCTCATACTCCTCATCATCATAATCATCGTCGTCATCCTCATCCCCATCATCATCATCATCGTCATCCTCCCTGGCAGCAGTGGCACTCGCTGTAGTGGTCCTCGTGGCAGGATCGGAACTAGACGAGCCAAAAATAGCACCTCGCATAGCACTGATGTGCTCCCTGTACGTCTGCGGATACGCATGGCCCATGAGGTCTATGAGGAGCGACTCCTGGAACTGCTGATGTAATCTGATCTCCCGCCCTTGTAGGAGGATCTCCCGCATCATACTGCTATCGGTGGCAGGAAAGGGCTGTAGAGACGAAGTGGAGGAAGCAGTCGATCCCGTAGGTGTTTGTTGCATCGCTTGGCGGGAAATCTGACGATCCCGCTTCCTGTTCAGACTATTTTGGAGGATCTTCAGGTTTTAGCTCAAGTCTTGGGCGAGGAATGGAACGACATTATCGGAGAGCATGAGCTCGTCCGTCCTGATCTGAAATTCATCCTTCCCATTTCGTGAATCAAGGAGTCGGGAAATCAAACGAGCATAAGGTAGCTGGTTGATGGGTGGAGGAATAACACCCCTTAGGTTTCTTTTATGGGCATGCGCCATGCCTTTGATGACTACCATCGGAGCGCTAAACCATCTGTTGTGGAAGGCGGAGTGCAGAGCCCGCAAAATTGTCTCATGGTGCTCATGGCCGGTCGGGTGTAAATTTTTCTTGAACACAATGTTTAAAAACCACATGTGTGGCAGTAGTTGGGATCGGGCGATCGATTGGCCTGATGCAGTGGCACCGCCACTAATATCAGCAATGATGGTTGGGAAGCCTACGTTCCCAGAAAAAGGTGGTAGAGAGAGTGGGCTTGGGGTGTATGCATTTGGGCACTGCATAACAGTGGAGACATCGGCACTATAGAAAGCAAGTTCCTTCCCGTCAATCATGACGAGGATAGTATCTTCACTCATATTTGTTTTAAGTGTTTGGTAAAATAGTTTCACGAGTCTCGGATAGTACCGAGCTCCAAAAGGTGTCAACAATGGTCGTAGGTGACTGTTCGTGAGAAAATTCGAAGTCCATTGGGTGGACGTCGGATCCCCAAAATAAGAGGGATGGATCTCCCATTCGGTCTCAAAAATTTTTGCTCCCCACCAATCATTTAGTTGGATTGGGGTAGGAGGTGTGGATGGGGGTAGTAGTGGTGCCTGCGGCGCTTGGTTGCGCGATGATGGCGATTGAATCGCCACTCGTTTTCTAGGTTGGGGGTTAGGGCTTGGAGAAGCCATTTGATATTCAAAGAAAATTTTTGAATGAAATAAGGTAGAAATAGTATAGATTTCACCTTTCAGAATGTTCTTGACGGATCGGATCGTCCGAATCCGGCTTGAATAAGACGGAAGAGCTTGTAATTGAAAAGAAAACCCTAAGCCCTCGCTCGGCAGCTCTCTTCGCGTGAAGAAGAAATAAATGAACAGTAATCCATCCACTTTATATACTCTGACCTCGCTCGAGCGGTCGTAAATCCTTGCTTGAGCGATATATAGGCCTCGCTCGAGCGAGCAATAGTCCTTGCTCGAGCGAGCCAAGAACGTCTTCTATTTATGATTTTATGTGGCTCACTCGAGTGAGCATAAGCTGTCGCTCGAGCGAGACCAGAAATGTTTCTTGGTGCTCTTAAGCTCGTATCTGTCACTAGGCTGTTTTAACAGTTAGGACAATCTCTCACACCTAGTTTCCTTAGTTGTACCTCTGTAATTTTTCACACAAAGCGTTGGTTCTAAGCTAATTTGAAGTTAATATGCTAAAAATTTCAATAAAATTCAATCATTCATTTAAAAAAAACAGAGACTTTTATACTGGCAACTATTACATATTGTTATTTTGAATAGAACTAATTAGTTAGCATTCCCGAACAAGTTGGGATATTGTTCTCTGACATCCGCCTCATGTTCCCACGTTGCTTCCTCGGCCGGATGATTCTTCCATCGGACAAGCACTAAGGGAATAACTTTGGTGGGTAGCACTTGTTCCTTTCTATCCAATATATTCGCCTGTTCTTCTATCATGCTCATATCCTCGTGCATCTCCAATGGTTGACCTTCCAAAATAGTGGAAGGGTCACCCACATACTTTTTGAGCATAGAAATGTGGAAAATGTTATGTACTCGATCGAACAGTGGTGGTAATCCAATGCGACATGTGACTTTGCCTGCCCGATTCAAAATCTCGAAGGGTCCGAGATAACGGGGACTTAGTTTCCCTCTCTTCTCAAATCTCATCATGCCTTCCATAGGCGACACCTTTACAAACATGTGTTCACCCACCTTATAGTTCACACTAGTCCACTTGATATCGGCGTAGCTTTTCTGCCTGCTTTGAGCCGTCTTTAGTCTTTCTCTGATCATACGGACAACGGCGGCGTTATCTTCAAGCAACTCGGGTCCCAACACAAACTTTTCACCAATTTCTTCCCAATTGATGGGTGATTTACATCGCCTTCTGTACAAGGCTTCATACAGTGCTATTCTAATGCTCGTCTGGAAACTATTGTTGTACGCAAACTTGATCAACGGTAGGTGTTGATCCCACCATCCTTGCAGCTCTAATATACACGCTTTGAGCATGTCTTCTATTACTTGATTTACTTGTTCCGTTTGCCCATTTGTTTACGGATAGAAAGCTGAACTGAAGTCCAGTCGTGTTCCCATTCCTTCTTAAAATTTCTTTCAAAATTTTGACGTGTATAGTGGATCACGATCAGAAATGATACTGCTTGGAATTCCGTGTAGGCGTACTATCTCCTTCATATATAATTCTACGAGTTTTCCTGCCATGTACATCGTGTTGTAAGGTAGGAACTGTGCTGACTTGGTCAGTCGGTTCACGATTACCCAAATGGCATTATATCTCTTTGTAGTGCGCGATAGTCCAATGATGAAGTCCATAGAGATTGATTCCCATTTCCACTCCGGTATTGGCAGAGGTTGTAATAACCCAGTAAGGTGTCTATGACCAATCTTCACTTGCTGACATGTCAAGCACCATGAGATGTACTCTGCTACGTCTTTCTTCAGACCTCTCCACCAGTAATTCATTTTTAAATCTTGGTACATCTTTGTGCTGTCGGGGTGGATAGCGTAATTTGATTTGTGAGTCTCATCGAGAATGGTTCGTCACAGATCGACATTGTTCAGAATACAAAGTCGGGCCTTGAACAATAAGGAACCATCCTCCTTGATTGAGAATTTTGATATGATGCCTTCCATTACGTCTTGACGGATCTTGGTTAGTACTGGGTCTTTTATCTGCTATTCGCGTATGAGTTCGAATATCATCGATTTCATTGATATGTTAGCTAAAAAGGCTCATGTAGCTTGTGACTTGATGTTCGCACCATATACTGCCAGATCTTCAAGTAACTTCCATCGGTGCATACCCAAAATCAAACTAGCCAACTGCACTAAATTCTACCGACTCAAGGCATCGGCTACCACATTAGCCTTGCCTGGATGGTACTGTATGGAACAGTCATAGTCCTTGAGGAACTCCATCCATCTGCGCTGCCTCATGTTAAGTTCCTTCTGCATAAACAAGTATCTGAGGCTCTTATAGTCGGTGAAGATTTCAAAAGTCTCCCCGTATAAATAATGTCGCCAAATCTTCAACGAAAAAATGACCGCTGCTAGTTCCAGATCATGCGTCGGATAGTTCTTCTCATGCTCTTTCAACTGTCTTGACCCGTAAGCTATTACCTTTTTGTTTTAGTGGAGCACACAATCCAAACCATTATATGAAGCATCACTGTAGACCGCGAATCCTCCACTTCCTGAAGGTAAAATTGGAGCTGAAGTGAGTCTTTTCTTGAGTTCTTGAAAACTCTTCTCGCACGCTTCACTCCACTCAAATCTTGAATCCTTTCTTTAAGCCTCGTAAGAGGTCCCGATATCTTTGAAAACCCTTCAACGAAACATCGATAATAACCTGCTAGTCCAAGGAAACTTCGGACATCGGTCACAGTCTTTGGTTACTCCCAGTTTACTACTGCCTCGATCTTAGCGGGAGCTACTGTGACACCATGCTTTGAGACATGTCCTAAAAAGCTGACCTCTTCTAACCAAAATTCACATTTGCTGAGTTTAGTGTACAATTGGTGTTCACGTAAGGTTTACAGAGCGACTCGTAAGTGTTCTTCATGCTCCATCTTCAATTTAGAGTATATCAGAATGTCGTCAACGAACACGACGACGTAGGAGTCCAGGTGTGGTTTAAACACCCGATTCATTAAATCCATAAATGACGCTGGTGCGTTCGTCAACCCAAACGGCATCACTAAAAATTCATAGTGTCCATACCGTGTTCTGAATGCAATTTTTTGAATATCCTCGGCCTTGACTCTCAGCTGATGGTATCCAGATCTCAGATCGATCTTGGAAAAGTACTTCGCCCCTTACAACTGATCGAACAAGTCATCTATTCTTGGCAAAGGGTATCGATTCTTCACAGTGAGTTTGTTCAATGCACAACCGCATCGACCCATCTTTCTTTTTCACAAACAAAATCGGTGCTCCCCATGGAGACACGCTCAGTCTTACAAACCCTTTATCCATGAGCTCTTGCAACTGCTCTTTCAACTCCTTCAACTCAGCAGGAACCATCCTGTATGGTGCTTTCGAAACAGGCTCCGTTCCTAGTGCTAAGTTGATAGCGAATTCCACTTCTCTCTCTGGAGGTAATCCCGACAATTCCTCTGGAAATATGTCTTCGAATTCACACACTACTGCTATCTCAAAAATAACATTCTTTTCTTCTTTATCTCCCTTCAGGAATGCCAAATAACCACTACACCCTTTTTTGATCAAACGTTCGGCTCTGACTACAGAGATGAGTGGCACCTATGTCGATCTCTCTCCTCGAAATCGAATCGATCTCCTTGTGTTAGGTAAGAAAATGACAACCTTGTTCTTGCAATCCACTGTCGCGCAATGCTGAGACAACCAATCCATGCCAAGGATTACATCGAATCCTTGCATGTCCAATAATATTAGCTGTGCGTCTAATTCATAGACGTCGACATCCCGAATGTCCACTACCACTGATTTGCAGACTAACTTTGTGTCCACTAATTCCCCCGTTGGGATAGACAATGATAAAACAAAGTTCAGTGTCTCCGAAACAATCTTCATTTTCTTTGCAAATCTAGGAGTGATAAAGGAGTGGGTAGACCACCCTGGGTCTATCAACACTTGTGCGTCACGTGCTACATAGCATCCTTTTTCATAGACTTGTAAAGTACCTACAACACATACGTATACATACATAGTACATACTTTATTTTGAATTTCTAATGTATAAGAAAAACGAGTTTACACGTTGTTCTAACGAATGCACCTGCTCTATCTAAAATTGTATTTAATTTGAAACTCTTTATTTAAAAGGAATCTCACCTTGGATGACATCATGCACGCTCCCTATTTCCTGGGTGGTGACTGCATAGGCTCTCCCTTGAACAACTAGTTTCCGTGATTGAATAGGTCGTGGCATGGAAGTTGAAGTCGTCTTCTCCTTGTTCGCCTTAGGGCAATCTCTAATTACGTGACCCATCTTGCCACATTTAAAACAGCCTCGCATTCCTTGCCTGCAATCCGCCGTTTTATGGGACTTGCCACACTTGGAACAAGTCTCTCTTGGTGTTGAAGAAGCAGCTCGTGAAAAACCTTGTCTAACTGTGGCTTTAGTGGAAATAGCAGGACTTTCATACCTCATCGGTCTCCCTAACACCAGCAATGGGAATCTTTGCTGAGTGGTTTGTTGTGCGGCTCTCCCATACCCTGTTTGAAATGGTTGTCTCTGATTCGGTGCTACGAACCTCGACTTCTTATTCATCGGTTCATAACTCCCAGTCCTACCTTGATCTATGCCGCCTCTTCCCTGCTGTTCCCTTTGATGGTCTCGATTATTGTTTTTTTCTTCAACCACTAATGCCTTACTCATGACCTCTCCATAGGTCTTTAGCTGAAATGGTGTAACTCCTCCTCGGATGTCCGGCCTTAGGCCCTGTTGGAACCTCTTTGCTTTCATCACATCAGAAATCACGTAGTCTGGAGCGAAACGAGCAAGTCTCATAAATTCTACTCCGTACTCTCTTACGGTCATCTTTCCTTGCATGAGTTGTAAAAATTGGGTCTCCATTTGATTCCTCATAACTTCCGAAAAGTACAGTTTGTTGAACTCCTCATTCATCCCATGTCCAGGGCATATCCGAAGTTTCTTGAGCTCTAGTTCGTGAAACAAATTTCCACCAAGGGCCAGCCTCCCCATCTAGCATGTAAGCTGCCCAACGGACGCTCTCATTTTCTGTGCATGTCAGTACACTAAATGCTTTCTCCATTTCACTCAGCCAATTTTCGGCTGCCATGGTGTCTGCCTGCCCTGAAAAGCTAGGAGGTCTCATCCTCCTGAATTTAGTAAATGCTGAAGCTCCTGGTAGTGTAGGCCCTACTGGAGGCGTAGGTGTCTGATGTTGCTCTGGGGCGGCATGAGCTGCCAAGGATGTTGCCTGTTGTGCCATGGCAGTTGCCATGGTTTCCATGGTATGCATCATCCTCTGATGCTCCTCTCTCTCTTCATTTCTTTCTCTCACTCTATCTTGTTCTCTCTGATCTCGATCCTACGGTCTCGATCCTGATTTTCTGCCTGATTTTGGTTCTCTTGGCCATTACCCTCGGGAACCTCCCTATTTCCCAATGACACTCTGTTCGTAGGCGAGATGAACTCATCTCTACTGCGCAAATTTCTGTCATGACCGCCCTTAGGTCGGCCTCTTCCCCTAAGAAATATAACGGTCTGCATGAGAAAACACGGTTTCGTTAGCAGAAGTCTCTATGTTCTGACAAAAGAAAAGATTGTCAGAATTCTAAAAGAAAGGCTTTGATACCAACTGTGACAGTATGGATTTCAGCACCTCGAAACTCATGCCATCAGCACTACTTTGAAGGCCGTGCCCTGTGATTTTATACAGAGCATTGATATATACAAGCTAAAGACTACAAGTAAGGCACATGCATCTACTCTAAACAAGTTTTCATGCATTTAAAATAAAAAGAAACCCTAAAGACAGTTCTAGTCCCATGCCAATTCATGGGCATAAGAACTGACCCGAACCATCGGTGATAACTGTTCACCACAAATGGTTTGTCAAAAGAATCAAGGTATTTAATTACATTAAAAAAAAAAGAGGATTGACATACCAAGCCGTACCTAATACTCTCAACTCACTCTCAAAGTACGCAATGGGTCTCCTAGAAGAATTCCTTGGGAGGAGGCTCTGACTCTTTTGTGGGCACGTAATCCGAATCTCCCAAATCAACGTCTCCAGAAATCTCTGCTGCCGCTAGTCCTGGATCTGCGATGTATAGTCTAAGGGGTGAGCTACATCCTAGCTCAATAGGAAAACACAGTGAACATATAAATTAAGCTCTCACATATATGTTAAACAGTTTAAAGACACAATTTATCTGATAGAACTACTAAAAGACAATGAAATAATCAGAAATAAAGTGATAGATACAACTATTACTTTGCATGACTTTATTTATTCTCGTCTTACTAGTATAGTAATGGATTCGGCCTAATCACTTAAGTCTTAACATAAGTAGTCCCCGAGCAATATAGCATCGAGCCCCGATAGAATACCCACCATCGTCGTCTAAATAGACACTTGTTATATATTAAAATTCAATTCCACCCAGGCCCCTTTCTCTTAAGCGGCGGGGTCTATTCTCAATTCAACATCCCTGGGATGTGCTATAGGTGTACGGTTTGGCCGCCGTACCGGTCACGGATATCCTGCCGAGTCAGTCGTGGGTATCCCTCCACGTCGGTGGGGTATTCTAATTAAGCCTTAACTAACAAAATATTGAATGTGCTCTACATATAGTTATTCACCATGATTGTGCTAATTTTATTACATTAGGCCTTACTGCTCTTCTTTTATTTCACCATTTGGTTTCATCTGCATCCCTGGGATGCTATTGGTTTAATGCATCTTTTAGATGCCCATTGTTACATTTCTGCGTCTCCTGGGGACTTCATGGTTCCATTTGAATTCACACACACACACACACGTTTTGGAAACACATTTAATACATGACTATTCTCTTGAAATACTCTAAATATTTAAAATACTCTACATACATGGTTTTGATGAATTAAAGTACATGTTTTAAGATATTCCCTACCTCAAAGTAAAATCCAACGCGCTCCTTTTTCGTAGAGGTTTACGCGTAACAACTCACGTCAAACCTACATTGCATGTGTTATGAATTTGTTTAGAATGGTCTCTAGATTCCTTGGGAACACAACTCTCATAAAATACACTAAAGAAATTAGAAAACTGATAATTCCTCGCGCGAGCGAGAACTATTCCTCGCTCGAGCGGTCACTTAGCCTCACTTGAGTGAGCATATGACCTCGCTCAAGCGACAGGAACGAGGTACTAAACCCTCACGTGAGCGAGAACTATTCATCGCTCAGGTGATGATTATTCATCGCTCGAGTGGTTATTATTCATCGCTCAAGCGGTCACCACGAGGCATTCAACCCTTGCGCGAGAGAGCACTATTCCTCGCGCGCGCGATTACTATTCATCACTCGAGCGATTATAATCCCTCGCACGAGCGAGCACTATTCATCACTCGAGCGGTTATATATCGAGGTACCTGGAGCTTTATGTAATGCCTCGCTCGAGCAAGCTTCTCCTTCACTATGGGTCTCGCTCGAGCGAAGCCAAAACGCAGTTATGCTCAGATTATTCCTTCTGTCCTCGCTCGAGCGAGCCATTTAGACCGCTCGAGCGAGCCACGTAAAAATATAAGTCCTCTATCTGATCGAGGATTATTTTCTTCTTCATGTGAGGTTTATTTATGTCAAATGTCATTTGTCTAGTAGTTTATACCCTACTTAAAGCATACATAAACATCTAAAACCATACCTCAATCGATAGATCTCATATAATTTGATCCAAGCTCCGACTAAATGCAGAAATTTCTAAAGTTCTCTACTGCTTAAAACCAATGAACCTCTACTCCTCTTTTACAAAACCCTCTCCTCTTTCTCTCTATTTTACCTTCTCTATATCTAGGCTAAATTAGGTTACGTAGGAGAGACTCTCCTCCCCACTTTCACTTATATAGTGAAAGCTAGAATGTTTCACATATACACACATAGTGCATATATGTAATTTTTTTTTTTTGGTTTCCTTGTGAACCACAAATACACGTGCATGGTATGTGACATGCACGGTTCCCAAAAATATGAGGTTATAACATTGATCCCTTGGAAAAAATAACTTATACTATTTTCGGCAACAGATTATACTGTTCACATGTGTAACAGTGTGCCTACAGCATTGCACTTAATACATGAAATAAAAATTGATGTCACTATGGGGTCGTGCGATTATGCACGCATTATGTCATCAACTCTTCTTTACTTCATTGGAAAGTTATGTTTTATAATTTCCATGAAAAACTCGTATAAAGTACTGTATTTTTAGCATCTTATTTCCATGGCCTAAACTTTAATGATGTTCTCATTTTTATTTCAGGCGAAGCTTTCCGATTTTAAGCTTACCTAAAATGGATCACTAGGAGTGAGGAACACTTGGTAAGAGAGGCGAAGCAAATTTAATTTTGTTTTTCTTTTATTTTTAAAATGGGCCATGGGGTCCCTAGAATGTAAATTCTCTTTCTTTTTTTCTTTTTTATTTGAATGAAAGGGTTGGGCATGTAGAGTATAAAATGTTTGGCTGATTTGAATGATTGGATCATAAGTTGAGATGCAACATTTTATTTGAATAAAAGAATTGGACATCTATTTTTTTTATTAATGACATTGAATGATTTGCATTTGAGTTGAATGGATGTATTGAAATATAAAATTAATAGTTTTTGTTTCTTTATATATATAAAAAAAATATATATATATAAATTTATTTATTTATTTTAAAGCATTAAAAAAATTGCATATATATATATATATATATATATATATATATATATATATATATATATATATTTTAAAGTATTAAAAAATTGCATTAAAAAAAGTATTAAAAAAATTGCATTCAAAAAAAGCATAAAAAAAATTGCATAAAAAATTGTCGACGCAATTTTTTTTTTTTTTTAAATTTGCATAAAAAAATCACTACCAAAAGCGTTGATTTTTTTTATGACTGTAAAGAGTAGTCGTTGTTAAAGTTCATAAACCACTGTTTTTTGTGGTGTTAAAAAAAACTCACTCCTTTTTTTACAACTGTTTAAGGCAGTGATTTTTTTGAGACAATGATTTTTTGAAAAAACTACTATTTTAGGCAGTGATTTCTTTGACTTTTTCACGTAGTGTACTTTCCAAAGGATCCGAAGACAAGCTCCATCAAATCATTTACCTCTTTGTACCAGATCTGAATGTAGATGAATTGATGTATCTTAAATCCTCCACCTCTCTCTCTCTGATCCTTCTTCTTCCTGGTTGTTCTCTGTTGTCCCTGTCCGCTAATTGGTTTTGTTGCCCTGTGTCCAATTGTAATTGGTTTGGCTCCTAAGTCGATCATGTGACTAAATATGTCACATGGTGTGCGAAGTATCCCATTTTTTTTTTTAATTTTGAGAAAGGTGTGCGAGTTATCTCCTACACAACATCTCATGTCATTTCCTTGTGCTTGTTATAATATGGCTCTAACTTCGAAGTCAAGTCACTCGAGCAGGAATCAAATCCACTCGGCACTACAAAAATAAGGAATTTTAGCGACATTTGCTCTTAAGACATTTTTTGGTAGTGGTAGGATTAATAGCGGCAGTTTTTTGTTAAAAAAACTACTTTTAATAGTCTTATTTTTTGTAGTGCGAGCGAGGTGAACACTTAATAAGGCCGAACTTACGGGTGTAAGTTGCTCGAGGGAGTTTGGTTCTCGCTCGAGCGACCCGGGTACGGATCAAAGAAGAAAAGTTTTTGGTGTAAGTCGCTCGAGTGGCCCGCGATGACGGAGTTACGTGTACACTCGAGTTTTTTGCTATTTTCTCTTGGGTTAGAAGTAGGACTCTTGACTTCTAAATAAAAGGAAAGCCATGGATGAATTAAGGAGGCTGAAAACTTTGAGATATATATCATTATAAAGCTTTGGAAATTTTCTCACTACAAAATTTCAATTGTTTACCGGCGGACCAAAGCCGCCGGCAAAACTCAATAAGCTGTCGGTAATGGTTTTATCGGCGGCCCACGGTCCGCCACTAATCCCTTTGTCGGGGATACTATTGCCCACAACCCAATTTTTTTGCCGTTACAAAGTTTTTGTAACGGTCATGGTTATTTTTTTTGCCGGTGGCTTGGGGCTGCCACAGATATTTTTAAAATTTTTTTGTTGGCAACATCGAACCGCCGGCAAAGCTTTTGTAACAATCATGGTTATTTTCTTTGTCGGCGGCTTGGGACTACCGCGGATATTTTTTTAATTTTCCAGCGGCAATATTTTCATTGCCGACAGGTACGGTCCGCCAGCAATGTTTCCTTATTGATTTTATTGCTGGCAATTTTTAGCCGTCGCGACTGTGCTTTAAAATTTCGAAAAAATCTCCTGTACAATGAAAAATTATAAACATAAGATTTATTAAGGACTACAAAAAATAAGACTATTAGCGGCAGCCAAAAACCGCTGCTATTAATAAAAAAACAGCCGCGAATACCCTTGCCGCTAATAGTCTTAATAGTTTTTTTGTTAATTGCGACACTGCTACTAATAGTCTATTGTTTGTAGTGCGGCTGATGTTGCGTGACGTGATTGGCTATACTGACCTGCATTAAATTAATTGAGCCCTACCACACTTGCAGCAAATTGCATGGTGCCACATCGGTCTCCTACACTTTGTCTCTATAAAATCTGTCCTCCATATAACACTATCCCTGATGCAATTCATATCGTTCTCGAGCATGAGTTAAATCCGTCAATCTCGTCTAAAATTAAGGTTTACAATAAACATTCAATGACCCGATTACCGAGACCATCAGCTCTGGTCGAGTACCTAATAGCTATTATAGGTTTCAAATCGCAATATCGGGTACCTGTTTTAGTAGCCCAAGTATCTACCTCTGCAATTGGGGGTTTTCACTGTTAAAACCCTTTACTCTCTGATATGTTGGAGATCAACGGTTTAACGTTAGAACCTACAAATACAACTATGTAATTTTATAAATTAAAAAAAAAGCTGTCAAAAATCTGAAAAGCAGTTATTGGTTTGACTCTCTTGATCAAATAGTTATTAAATCAAAATAGAAATAAAAACCATAAAATATTATCCAATTTTAGTAAAATGATACCTACAAAGATTCAAATCGTTTCTGTATTGAAGATCAACTGATAGCAAAAGAATCACCACAGCAGATTATGATAATTGATCTGGAAAAGAAAGAAGCGGTTACATGTACGTGCTTACAAACGAAACATAAATTTGAGAATAAATCAGGAAACCTGTTGATTACAAGAAAACCCAGTCAAGATTCATCATATTATCCTACTTGTTATTTACCAAAACATTCAAAGTAAAAAAATGAGATAAAGAAATTTTCATCCATACAGAAACTGAAGAATGAAGAGAGAAACCCAAAAACTAATTTTACCACCGAAAAAGACACAAAACCCAAATGACAACAAAAGATTCAACACTTGACTTCCATGTTGCTTTTGCAATTCAGAACCTCTCTCTCTCTCTCCCTCTCTCTCTCTCTTCTCATACAAGAACAAAGACAAAGTATTACTACCATTTTCTTCAAACCCATTTACCAAACACTAAAACCAATTTATCAATGGTTCACTCAATCAATCAACTACTTGTTTGTTAAATCAGCTCTGAATTATAGAATATACATAAACATACTGCAAATATAGACATCAACCAAACCCTATATCCGACCAACCCAAGTGTATATATGCAGCACCAATTAACACATTTTTTGTGCTCTCGCTGCCATATAAAAAAAAATTACACATTACGTGCACAAGATTATAGAATACAACAATGAATTGAATACTTCATCAGTCAAAGTGAGATATCAAAATAAATAGTGAATGAGACTCCCCAAGAGAAATAGAACAAATGCAGATGATATCCATAGCAGACCGAATAAACAATTAATTGACACAGTCTTTAGCCCATAAATCTGGAACCTCATTCAATAAAATCCAAAAGACTATGTTGCTTGGTTATGGTCAATTGAGTATGTGAAGCTATCATGTAACACAAAAGCAAGTGCAAGACCTGTATCATTGAAATTAATATAGCACCTAACAAATGCATAGGACGTCATATTAGATTCTTAAAAAAAAAAAACATAGGCTACAAAATTTTATAATGAGAAGCCATTGGATTTGTTGTCATTGACTCCAGTCCAACAACCATTCCTGTACTGAGAAGCCATTGGATCTGCACTTATAAATTTGTTGTATTTAAAGAGTCCATAGAAGGACTAGCATTACATGCAACTCAAACTAGTATTGCATCCCACCTATAGGACAAGACAAAAAGAGAATGATATAAAGAAGATTAGAGATATAACATAGTAAAATCAATAGTTTATAAAAATATAATAGCATAACTAAAAATATATGGCAAAAGATACAATTGATGCATTATACCCGCCTCATTAGAGCTTGGATAGTAGCTCTATACTCTTTACTCTCCCTTTCTCGAATTTTCTCTCTTTCCTCATAGAGTTGCATTCTCTCCTTCAATGCAACGATCTCATCATTGGATGATGCAGAGTATGACCCATTGTAGTTGGAAGTTGACCCCCACAAACTGGTGCGGGTTGGTCCCAATCCGTAGTTCCGTACACGGCTACGTTTGTCTTTTCCAAACAACTTTGATATCGCATCATTTGGACCATTTGAATCTTGGTTAGTGTCCTTACTTAAAATGTTATCTAACTCGATTTGTAATCATGCACATTGTTGTTTTAATAATTTTAAATATAACTCATTCAATTAAAGTATATATGTCATTTATACATACCATCTTCTCTGTCACTTCATTATTTACCAGTGCACCATCTTTACACTTGTGAGTTATAACAAAAAGTTCTGCTCTTGTAAGTGATTTTTGTGACTCACTCTTAGCTCGCTGTAGAACAGAGTTGAAGGAAATCATAAACATCAATGATGAGGTATACACAAATGCAAAAAACACATAATAGTGAAACATTTACCTACTCTTCACAGATTCTTGCGAAACTTTTCGATCTAGTTGTATAAGGTAATTTATGTTTAGAGCGATTTATTTTATTCCTTCGACTTCTTTGTTGTATTTCACTAATTATTTATTATTCAATAGTTTATGACTAAGTCAAATATTTTTTTTAAAGACTATATAGACGATATAATACCTTTCCTTCTTTCGAATTCAAAAAGTGCATGAGAACCTCCCATTGATCCTTAACAACATCTTTAGGGCAATCATTAATTCGTTCCTCACCAGTTGAATGCTTTCTGAAGTGATATGCCTTCAAATAATATTTATAATCATTCCACTTCTTTGCAATAGATTTCATTATAAAATCTCGAAGTCTCTCATCAATATCGAATTTTTCCTATAATACAAAAATATTAATATAATTGTTATAGACAGTTGCTATGACAGACATAAGTTGAGAAAAATAAAAATAATTACTAGAATTGCTTTCCATGATAGCTCTTTTCCTTTAGCATTGACATTATCTATGACGACTCGACTTTTCTAATCCTAGAGGTATAGGAAAGGCCGACTTGCCAACCTATCGATTAAACGATAAGCCGGACGAAACACATACAATCATTAGAGTAAAAACGCAAGAAGCTCCATTTCTACAAGAAAAAGAAGTGGAACAAAAATAACGGTTCTAACCCCAGGCAAAATCATGGGCAGAAGAATCGAAAAGAACTACCGGTGATGGTCGACCATCACCGAAACATGGTTAACAAAAGAACAATTATGTAGTTACATGAATTCTAAAACACTAACCAAAACAGGCCGGACATACCAAGCCCTAGTCTAAACCCTCAAAAGTGCAGCAAAACAAAGCGGATCCTAAACCGAGAAGAATTTCTCAGGAGGAATCTCAGATTCCTTCTCAGGAACGTAGTCCGGATCGCTCTCGTATCCCTAGGCCGCAACGTTTGAACCAGTACCTATGACGTATAGTTGGAGTGAGCTAACCAACTAAGCTCAATAGAAGACACTCATCAAATACATTATATCTCAATTAACATAGTTTTCAAAGCATATTTCATAGTATATTGTGTCCAAAGCAGGTAAGAAAAAATGACTGAGTTTCAAGTACGCGAATTAGATGCAAATTTATATTCTAAGTTTTCTAAAATATATTCAAAGCAGATAAGGAATTCAGATGCTCATTGTTTCTTAATTCATGTATGCAAAGCTTATTAATACATGACTTAAGTCTCAACTTAATTTATCTCTCAAGTTACTATATCTTGAGAGTTGGAATAATATCGATGGGACCCCTACCTACCATTGTCGTTCATGAACCCTTTTCAGGAGTACAATAAGCCCCTGCGTTATAAGGATAACTTGCGCTAGAAAATTATTCAGGAATTGAGGGGTCATTCAGGTGAATCATAAATCAGATGCAGATTCTAATACATAAGTCAATTATAAATTCTAATACATAATTCAGAGTTTCAGATTCAGATTTTAGATTCAGGGCAGATTCAGATTTTCAGAGTTCTTATTTCGGATTCAGAGTTCTTATTTCGGATTCAGAGTTCTTAATCAGATTTAGGTTCACAGATACGAGTTTTAGATATCATATGCAAGTTCAAAAGATCATAATATAAAATATCCATGTGAATTAAAATAGAATGCAAGTGATTGTGAGATTCTCCTACCTCAGTACGCTTTCACGCTAATCGAAGTAAAACTATCATAATAGACGATGCCAAGGCTCACGACATATCCTAAAGCAATTAATGACCATAAATCAAAGGTGTAGTAGCATACAAGTAAAAGATTCAAATAAAATTCAGAGAAATAAGCCAAACAGACAACTCTATTTTTCACAGCGAGTAGGTAGACTCGCCATGAACTCTGTTACATCAGCTCTCATGACCGACTGGATTCTTGCCTACTAGAGATAGGCATGGGAGGCCTCGCGCAAGTAAGCACTTAAGTTCGGGCCCGCAAGGCACAGAGGTTCATTGGACTTTATTTTTTGGGCGTAAGAAATTCTCAAGAGTCTTTCTAAAGGCTGCTTGCGCGAGCGAGCTTTGAAGCTTGGGCGTGCGAGTTACAGAACTCTACGATTTTTAGGTTTTTAGACACCCATTTTCATCGTGATTTCATGCCATTTTTTCACCCAAACTTTCCACACATCATTCAAACAATAAACCAAATATTAATCGACAAATCTAACCATTAATATTAACAAGATCGTACCTTTCACCGATCGATTTCATGGCTTGAGGAGTGTTGCCCAAAAAGAGTTTCGAAACAAAGCTTTCAAATTTTTACAGCTACTTCACAACGATGTACCATGGCGAGTTCAGGATGGTGCCATCCACCCTTACCTATCGATCCTAAACTCTTCAAAGCATTGAAGGTGTATCCAATGTGACCGGCTCACCCTCTTTCCAAGCACAAGGGTTCCAAAATGAAGAAAGGGGTTTCTAAGGAAAGGGGGTTTACAAATGGCAGAGCTTATGGCAGTCACGCGATACAAATTTCACAAGAACTCGGGAAGGAGATGGATTTCCAACGGCTGGGTCGATTTTCTCAAACTCCCACTCTCTCTTTCTCTCAATATTTGCAAACGGGAATGGCTTCCTTGAGAAGCCTTCCCTTCTTTTATAAACAAACAAAATCCAAAATATCCAAGATATTTATTACTTAAACTTAAGCTTGGTTTCGGTGCTGAGCGGCACACCACAAGTTGATGTACGACTTTCCCACTAAAGGTCCCATCAAGTTCTAAACCTTATTTCTTTTCACACATTTCTTCTAATATTATTTAATTATTTAATTAAAAGTTCACGGCAACATCGATCGCCATGTCGAAACACGCACACAGGGTCGGTCTAGTTTGGATTCAAATTTACGGGTCATTATATTCTCCCCTCCTTAGAAATTTTCATCCTCGAAAATGCTAGACGTACTTAGATAGGTCTACGGTTAACCCTCATTCCACACAAAAGTCCTTAACAAAGCATAATCAAAACTGTCCAAAATCTAAAGAAAATGGGTCACAGTGCGATAGCCAACCACGCTTTTTGAGGGATTCGATCCATAGTAACTTGGATGTACTGCATGTGGCATCCCATACTGCCATAGAGGGGTTGAATCCGTATATGGATGCCTACATTCTAAGTTTTACCTGCTTGAGAAACGAAACCCCACTGTGACTCACTTACCGCACGTATCTCTCACATTTGATTATTCGACAAACACACATATTCTAGCAGGGTTTAATTAGAGTTCCCAAACAAATCACCTACCTGATAACTTGCAGAATCACAACCAACCACGAGGTCTACAAAATAATCAGAGTTCACATATGTATGCAAATTGATAACACTCAACAAAAAGGGATACTGTAACATCCCCGAATTTTAGGCGTTGAACAGTGTCCTCGGGATGCATGCCCGACAGGTCACATGTTTGACCAAATAAAAGTCAACTCGATGACTATGGTTTCAACTTAGGTTGATATAATAAGTATGTGTGTGTAAGTGTGTGGTTTAAAAACTAAGTGGAGATAACCTACACCTGTCTTGGGTGTACATGCTTAACACCAAGGCAAAGGAAGGGTTAAAGGGGCAAATAGCTAAGGAGAAGTTATTTCTCTTTAGTTTTGGTCGGTGTAGAGGAATTAAGAAGAGAGAGAGAGAGTAAGAAGAGTAAATGCATGGAGAGTTAATGTGGGTTCTAAAGTGAAGATGGATTTAAGCAATTAATGCAGGATTCGACGCGTAGAATTCGTGGAATCCGAAGTTGCAGCCCTAGTCGTTAACCCAACCATTTAATCAATCAAGAGATTGATTCAAGGTGAGTCTCATTTGATTTCAAATGAACATGTGGTTGTGTATTTAATTGAGGTTTAAATGATGAAATAAAGAGTAGAAATGAAGGAAAATGAAAGGAATGAAGGCTGGAAGAAATGCCCGCGCTGAAATTCTGACCAAATCGATTGATCGATTTCTGAAATCAATCGATCCATTTTGGTCTGGAAGTTATCTGGGCAGAAGGGCCCGAAACTGATTGATCGATTTAAAAATTGGTCAATCGATTTTAGAAATTCAATCAATCGATTTAAAATCGATTGATCGTCTGAGCACTTCCAGCGACTGGAAAATGTGAGCTGGGGAAAATCGATCGATCGATTTGAGAAATCGATCAATCGATTTTGTAAGTTTGATTAATCGATTTTAAGATTTCGATCGATCGATTTTGGAAATCGATCAATCGATTTGGACAGTTACTGTTGGACTTTCATTTGGACTTTGAGGTTCCTTGAAGGTCTTGTACCTTCTTTAATGCATCCTTATTGATGCCTCATTTGTGTTATGATGTATCATAGGTGGTACTAACAAATGCAAGCATGGTGAGTCGCGTGGACATGCATTAGGGAACACCTTGAACATGTATTTAAATTTCAGGAGCATGTATGTAGTGATATAGAAATGAACGCTAATGCATAGAAATTGTAAATCTTTGAATGTGTGTATATGTGACACAAAGCAAGTAAGTGAAATTATGACATCCCCAGGGGATGAGAATGTGACAAAGGCATCTGTATGATGCAATGGAGTTAGATATCCCAGAGATGTATGTGATATTGTAAAGTAAAAGTGAATGAGAACTGATAAGGCCTATTATATTATAATTAGCATAATTACACGGTGAATAACTATATGTAGTGCACATTTGATACTTTTATTATTTAAGGTTTGAACAGAATGCCCCACCGACGTGGCGGGATACCCACACTGACTCGACAAGATATCCGTGACCGGTACGGCGGCCAATCCGTACACCAGTGGCACATCTTAGGGATGTTGATATGAGAAAAGACCCCGTCGCCTATGAGAAAGAGACCTGCATAGCATTAATACATGAGAAATGATATGAAAACTATCTAGTTAGATGATGATGGAGGGTATACTATCGGGCACCCGACTCTATAGAAAGTTGGGGAATATTTAAGTTACAAAATTAAGTCTTTAGGCCAAATCAGTGTAGTTATGAGCAGTTTGAGAATAAGTAAAACATGTAAAGTAATGGTAATAATTGAATGCATCTTTTTGGTCATTTAAATCACTTTTCTAGAAAATTCATTATTACATCATGCTGTTAATGTCATGGAATATATGTGAGAACTTGACTTATATGTTCATTGGTGGTTTCCCTATTGAGCTAGGATGTAGCTCACCCTTTAGACTATACGTCGCAGGTCCATTGCTTGTGGCTGCTGAGGCTTCAAGAGGCGTTGATCCGGGGGATTCGGATTACGTGCCCGAGGAAGAGTTGGAGCCTCCTCCTGAGGACTTCTTCTAGAAGACCCGTTACATACTTTGATATAATTGAGAGAGTACTGTGCGACTTGATATGTCAAGCCTTATTTTGAGAAATATATAATTAAAATGATATATTCTTTTGGCGAACAGTCTAGGGTGACTAATGTGATGCCACTGAGGGTTCGGGTGGGTTCTCCTGCTCATGCAGAGGCATGAGTTCAAAATCATCTTTTGGTCACATACTTTGGAGACTTGAAATATATATAGAACTGAAGATTTATTTCGATATCAGTTTTTATGTGTTTTACTTCTCTTTATTATTGCTTGTTATACCAATGTTCCGTACGGGATCATGGGGTATCGGCCCTGAGGGTCGTGTTGATAGCATAGATTTTGGGGTGTCGAAATCTGGGCTGTCACAGATAACATGACATATACATGGCACCCCACCCATTCCAAATATCCACACAGGTCAAAACAAAGCAAGGATAATTATTTCAACAATTTTAATTATATAAGTAGTAGATAAAAGTAGAACCGTCAGGTTCTAGTAATTTTACCAACCATGTAAACTTATAATTTTAAAAAAAATAAAATTATTTGAATAAGAAAGCCGTAAACAAGTTGAACTACTTATATATTTCATCTGTTACAATCTTTTAAAAAAAAAAAAAAATATTTTGAATCTCACTAAAAAAGATATGGAACTGCTCGCAGATTTCAGCTTCACGTTCCCATATGTGGCTTACTTCGAAGAGTGGTTCCCCCACTTCCCAAGAACTAAAGGAATCCATTTTGTCCGTAAGATCTGTTCTTTGCGTTCTAAGATTTTTACTAGCTCCTCGATCAATGTCAGACCATCCTGAAGCTCGATGGGTTGGTAGTCTAATACATGAGTCAAGTCTTTAACATACCTCTGCAATATGGATACGTGGAATAGATTGTGCATGCTAGATAGTTGTGGTGGTAAAGCTACTTGGTAAGCAACCTCGCCGACTCGACCTAATATCTCAAAAGGCCCCATATAGCGTGGACTCAGCTTTCCACTCTTCCCAAAATACATCACGCCTGTCGTAGGCGAGATTTTGATAAATACATTATCTCCCTTCTGAAACACAGGTATTTGTTACTAGAAACACAATTCACCAAAATATTAAGGTGACCAATGCTACAAAGCTCACCTGAAACACAACATGATTCTGTTTGAGGTCGACATAGCTCTTTTGACGACTCTTAGCAGCGTGTAGCCTCTCGCAGATTAGCCAAACTGTCTCGATCGCACTCTCCCCGATCTCTAGGCCCAAAATGAGCTTCTCTCCCACTTATTTCCAATTCAGCAGAGACCTACACCTCCGCCCATATAATGCCTCAAATGGTGCCATTATGATGCTTGCTTGGTAGCTATTGTTATAGGCGAACTCGATCAAAGATAAGTGTTGATCCCATGACCCTTAAAAATCTAACATGCAAGTACATAGTATGTCCTCAATGATCTGGTTCACCCATTCAGTTTGCCCACTGGTCTGAGGGTGAAATGCCAAGCTGAAATCAAGCCTAGAACCCATCCCTTTCTGGAATCACTGCCAAAATTGATACATGTATAGCGGGTCTCTGTCGGATGCGATATTGACCGATATACCATGTAGCCTGACTATTTCTTAAGGTATAACTCTGCGAGTTTGTTGGTGATATACATCGTATTATATGGCAAGAAATGCACGAATTTAGTCAATCGATCCACAATGGCCCAGATGGCATTTTGCTTCCTCAGTGTGCTTGACAACCTCAGAATGAAGTCCATAGAAATGGCCTCCCATTTTCACTTAGGTATCGGTAAAGGTTGCAATAATCCCACCGGATTCCGATGATCAACCTTGACCTGCTGACATACCAAACATCATGAGACGTACTCAGCTACATCTCTCTTTAAGCCTCTCCATTAGAAGCTTTTCTTCAAATCCTGGTACATCTTGGTACTGCCAGGATGAATAGTGTATATAGATTTGTGAGCCTCCTCCAAAATAGTGTCTCGAAGCTTAGTACTAGTTGGTACATATACCCGATCTTAAAACAACAAGGTCTCGTCTTCTCTGATGGAGAAATATGCTTTACTGCCCCCAATCACATCCTGTCTGATAGTCATAAGCTCATCATCTGTCATTTGTAGCTTGTGGATGTTCTCAAAGAGAGTAGAACGTATCACAACTGTAGTCATCAAAGCTCCTGAACCTTTAACATCAAATCGCATGCTGCACAATGCCATATCTTTTAGTAAGTGCCATCGGTGCACTCTCATAATAAGATGTGACAACTGAGCAGAGAACTTCTGACTTAATGCACCGCTATCACGCTTGCTTTTCTGGGATGATACTGGATGGCACAATCATAGTCTTTCAGGAACTCCATCCATCTTTACTGTCTCATGTTTAATTCTTTCTGCATGAAGAGATACTTGAGACTCTTGTGATCTATAAAGATATTGAACGTCTCCTCATATAGGTAATGCCTCCAGATCTTCAAAGCAAAGATCACGTAGCCAACTCAAGATCATGAGTTGGGTAATTCTTCTCGTGGTCCTTTAGCTGTCTAGACCCATAAGCAATGACCCTCTCGTTGTGATTAAGCACGCAGCCTAATCCCGCATATAAAGCATCATTGTACATTGTAAAACCTCCATTGACTGAAGGTATGGAAAGTATTGATGCAGTAGTCAATCGCTTATTGAGCTCCTAAAAACTCTGCTCACACTGCTCTGTCTAATCAAACTTAGTATTCTTTTTTGTAAGTAGTGTAAGCGGACCTAAAATCTTGGAGAAACACTAAACAAATCTCCTATAGTATCCTGCCAAACCAAGAAAACTACGAACCTCTATAACTGTCTTTGGCTGTTCCCCAGTTCATGACCGACTCAATTTTTGCTGGATCAATCGTGATGCCAGCCTCAGAGAGAATATGGCCCAAGAAACTTACCTGATCAAGCCAAAACTCACACTTATTGAGTTTTACATATAACTGATGGTCTCTAAGTGTTTAAAGAACCATTCGTAAATGCTGCACATGTTCCTCTCTTGTTCTCGAATAGATGAGAATATCATCTACGAAAACAACCACCGATTTGTCAAGGTGTGGTTTGAATATCCAGTTCATGAAGTCCATGAACGATGTTGGCGCATTCGTTAGCCCAAATGGTATGACCAGGAACTCGTAGTGCCCAAACCTCGTGCGAATAGCAGTTTTTAGAATATCTTCCATCTTAATCTTTAACTGATGGTATCCTGACCTCAAATTAATCTTTGAAAAGAATCTTGCACCTTGCAGCTAATCAAAGAGGTCATCGATCCACAGAAGTGGATAATGATTCTTAATTGCCAACTTATTTAACTGACGATAATCGATGCAAAGCCGCACTGATCCATCCTTCTTCTTCATAAATAATATCGGCGCTCCCCAAGGAGACACACTCAGTCTGATAAAGCCTTTATCTAATAGCTCCTAAAGTTGTTCCTTTAATTCTTTCAACTCGACAGGTGCCATTCTATATGGAGCCTTTGACAACGGTTCGATACCTGGCGCTAACTCGATCGCGAACTCGATCTCTCGATCAGGTGGCAATCCAGGCAAATCCTCAAAAAAAATATCTGGATACTCACATGCAATCGTGATAAGAGCAATGTTCTTCTTCTTCTCCATATGATCTTGCAAGTAAGCAAGGTATCCGCAACAACCACTCCTCATAATACACTCCACTCAGATAGCTAAAATGAATAGTGTGATGCAGGATATGACTCCACAAAATCGGAAGGCTTTTCTCTTTAGAGGATAAAAAGTCACAACTTTTCGTAGACAGTCTTCTCTTTCATGATAAGCGGATAGCCAATCCATTTCCAGGATTACATCGAACCCTTCCATACTCAATGTGATGAGATCGGCTATCATCTCGTGATCTTTGATCATCACGATCATTGATTGACACACGACATCTATGCTCACTGAGCTACCCGTAGGAACTGATACTGCCAAAATGAAGTTAAGGGACTTGGGAACGATGCGTAACTTCTCAACAAATAGTGGTGTGACAAATGAGTGAGTAGACCCGGGGTCTATCAGTACTCGTGCTTAAGTTTTGCTTACGTCACCATAATGACGCATAACAAGGGTACCTTTAATTAATACAATAAGCTTAGTTAATTTTGTGTAATGAATGTGGTGTTCATGCATGTCATACTAAAAGGATTTATAACACAAATCAATGGAAACTAATAATGAAATTAATATCTGAGCTTTAATGATACCTTGAATCACGTCATTCGACATTCGAGCATCATGAGCTGTCACGGTATAAGCTCGGCCTTGGATGGTAGGTCGAGCCGATCTCTGTGTAGATGTCGAAGTGGTCCTTCCCTTGTCCTCCTCAAGACAATCATTGACCATATGTCCTATCGTGCCACACCAAAAGCACGCTCCAGTGTTCCTCCTGCAATCCTCGGTCTTGTGTGGTTTCCCACACTGTGTACATGAAGTGATCAGAGCAAACGATGAAGCACATGGGGATCCTTGTGCTACTGAGGTCCCACTGGCAGTAAAACCTGCTGGTCAGAAGGATCGCACAGGTGAATACACTGATGGTCTCTGATAGGAGGTCAGCCCAGAAGAAGCTGTCGGTTTATAGTATGCCGATTGAGTAGGATATACCGGCGGTTTCGTAAACTTGGGCCTCTTGTTTTCCTAATCATAGGCACTTGTATGACCCTTTCCAGCGCTTTCCTTATTCTGCTGGTCTATCCTCTTGTACATCAGATCATGTCCTCCTCAACAATGAGGGCTTTACTAATTACCCCTGCATATGTCTCCAGCTCTAAAGTTTAGATCCTCTCCAGAATAATTGGCCTCAAGCCCATCTGAAATTTTATGGCCCTCATTGACTCGGTGGCCACATGATGAGGTGCAAATCTTGCAAGCCTATCGAACTTGGCCTTGTACTCTCGCACCGTCATCTTATTCTGCTCCAGCTTTATAAACCAGACTTCCCACTGGTGCCGTATGATCTTGGAAAAGTACTTATTATTAAAAGCTTCTACAAACTCTGCCCAAGTCCATAGTGTATTGGGAAATTCTAGCTCCCTGATCCTGGACACTGACTTCCACCAAGGGTCAGCCTCCCCGTCCAACTTGAAGGTTGCCCAGTTCACCTTCTCAACTTTAGTGCATTGTAGCATCTCAAAAATCTTCTCCATCTCGTTCAACCAACCTCCTGCATCATTCGGATCAATCTGACCCAAAAAATTAGGAGGTTGCATCCTTCTAAATGCTTCAAACCTGGAGGGTTGATGTCTTCATGCTAACAACTCTGCCTGCTGAGCTATCACAGTAGTCTGCTAAGCCATTGAGGCTGTCTGTTGAGCCATATTGGTGGCCAATGCCTCCAATACTTGGTCAACATTCCCTTGGTTGCTTCTCCTTCCTACAGGGATGGAATTAGGACATGTAGTGATCTCATCACCCCTTGATGTACCGATGCCCTCCGGAACATCCTCCAACGGAACCGTCCTTGGTCCGTCTCTACCTCAACCTCTACCTTGGAACCTTGGGGCCATACTGGTCTGGCATTATCAAAATAATAACATAGATCAGTGTCGATTGTAAAAACAATCAAGCCCACAAAGACCTAATGCCATGGCTCTAATATTAACTATGACGTCCAACTTTTCCAATCCTAGAGGTATAGGAAAGGCCGGCTTGCCAACCTATCGATTAAACGATAAGTCGGATGAAACACATACAATCCTTAGAGTAAAAACGCAAGACACTCCATTTCTATAAGGAAAATGGAACAAAAATAATGGTTCTAACCCCAAGCAAAACCATGGGCAGAAGAACCAAAAAGAACCAACGGTGATGGCCGTATCACCGAAACATGGTTCGCAAAAGAACAATTATGTAGTTACATGAATTCTAAAACACAAACCAAAACAGGCTGGACATACGAATCCCTAGTCTAAACCCAAAGTGCAGCAAAACAAAGCGGATCCTAAATTGGGAAGAGTTCCTTAGGAGGAATCTCAGACTCTTCCTCAGGAACCTAGTCCGGATCGCTCTAAAAACCCCGAGCCGCAATGTCTGAACCAGTACCTGTGACGTATAGTCGGAGTGTGACAGCCCGGGTTTTCCTTTCCACGAAACCCGTGTCATCGGATCACACACACGATTCGAGTTATAGTGATGCTATGGTATCTATTGGACGTATCACATTCCAACAGCTCAATATTTCCTCAATTACATCAATAGGAAGGATCGGGTCATCGTAGGATGGTAAGCTCACAAAATGAGTACAAAGTAAGCACAACGGAAAATGAATACAGAGCTATATCATAAACAAAAGCAACATAAACTACTGATCTCACTATCATAGAAAACATTGTCTCAAAAGAAAAGATCATCCACTTATGGAGGCCGACCTCCATCTAAACAGTGGATCAAAATATACTTGCATTTAAGTACAAAACTTGTTCATATACCGTTTGCCCAAAAACTGCAAAATATCTGAGCCACTCAAGACGCTAAGGAAAATGACTCTCAGGTAAATTCTCTTCCTCTTCCCGATTATAATTTGAGTCCTGCTCTTGTTCTGGGTCACGTTCCAAATCTACCCCTGCAGCTGTGACGTATAGTTGAAGGGAGAGCTTTCATCCAAGCTCAATAGGGAATAACATATGCAAAACTACCATTTATCCTTCTCATTCATGAATCTTGATGCGTAGATAAGTAAAAATATGCGTAAATAAGTAAAAGCAATCAGAATTTCTTTAGTACAAATCATAGATAGGTTTTCAAGTATAAAGTAAATGACTTTTTGTCAACATAATGCATATAGAATCAATAAAACAGGTAGGAAACATGTAAGCAATTCACAAGTGTCTTACTAGATTAAATGGCGAGGAATTTCAAATAAAGTTACATATCAAACTGTCAACCCCCTGAGCTACATTAACAAGGTCACTCAACACGAGATAGGTCAAGCCCCTAAGCTACATTAACAGGGTCACTTGATTCCCAGAAGTCAAGCCCTTGAGCTACGTTAACAAGGTCACTTGACACGAAACGTCAAGCCCTTGAGCTAAGTTAGCAGGGTCACTTGAACTGAGACCATCAAGCCCCTGAGCTACTTTAATAGGGTCATTTGATCCTAGACATGACAAAATTTAAATGTCAAGCGCACATGTGAAACAAGAGACAATGAGGTGCATCAGATTATCAAAATTGGAAATTTATAGAATCATGTATATATTACATAAACAAGATGCATTGTATCAAAACATGCAAAAACATGTACAAAAATCATGTCTTAATACTTCAAAATATGTCAAGTGTTGTCTCATATCAATTTTAGAAAAATATTCAGTATAAGCTATGTACATCAATAACGAGAATTCGAGAAAAACAAGTAGTCAGGCACGATGTTCTTCCCTACCTTAAGTGTCGATAGTTTGCATCCACGTGCACAAATCAGGCTAAAATCTTTTCCAATGCTTCTTGTATATATCCTAGCACACGTATTGCATATACTCTACGTGTTAATAAACACACTAGTTATAAGACACAAACTCTTAAGACAAAAAGGGGTACAAATCTCAAACCTCAACAGAATAGGGCATCTCGCCGCCACGAGGTGCAGGGTCGCCGCTGTGAGTCCTTCAAGTGCCACATGAAACAAGAATCTCACCACGACGAGTTTTTCCGGAGAGGAAAAAGCCTTGAAATTGCGTCGAGGTGAGACCTTCAGGTGTTTTCTCTTTGTAGCAAGGCTCTAAGTCGTCGCGGCAAGCCTAACAATTTTGTTGCTTTTCTACTTTGCCCCCTAAGCAAAAAATTTGACGATTCGAAGTATCATTTCCATCCACAAGACTTAATCTATTCACTAAACATGACGACTTGCTAAAACCAAGCTTTCTGCCATATTCGGACTACACAAATCACTTGGTTCAAGGCTTTGGAAATCGACTTAAACGGTTCTAAATCATGTCTATGCCTAATTTTCTGAGGCTTCGAAGCATGCGATGCCAGAACGCATTCACTCGGGTCTGTTTTTCATACTTCGAGTTCCTGGACATTTTTGCACTGATGCATGAGCGAAAGTTGAGGCATCGGTCTTCACGAACTCCGTCACAACGACTCTTACATGTTCGATTCCTAACTCCCAACTCTAAGACTAAGAACAACAAGCTTACGAAACAAAGATCACAAGGTTGCCTTAATGAGATTTCTGCACGCGAGGCTTTTGAGCTTTCGCATGCACTTTTGCTCGTGAGAATATGCTTGATCGTTTCGATCCCTGTTCGAAAGAATTCACGGTTCAAGAGATTAGCTGAGCTGTTGTGAAAGAGAATCTATCCGTTGTAAGGTTGGGTCGAGCTAGCTAGAGATGGCTAGATCAGACGGTGCCTAGTTTATCATCAAGCTTGAGATGATGAGAGGAAAGGAGAGCTCTGCCTTTTGTTTCCTCTTACCCGACACACCAACTCCATGCAGGGACTATGCGTGCATGAGAGTAATTTTAGCAGGGATGGGTTCCCATGAGAGGTAGCCACACACTTATGTTGGTGTATAACTTGTCTTAAGGGCCTTAGATCTAGGATCCCTCTTTAATTCCTAGTTATGATTCCTAATGGGTCCAAATCGGGTCTTGGCATAAGGCCTTCACTAATGGGTCCAAGCCATAGCTTTAGGATTAAATGGGTCTTATGCTTCGGGTCCCCAACATGTTGGTCCTAACATTGGGCTGTTAGCTATTAGGATTCACTTTGGCTCTAACGACAGGGCTTCACCTAGGAAGTCTTCTTACCTCAACGGGTCTAGTTCTAAAAGACCCAACCTTTATTGCTGAAATTGCCCCATCATATTTTATCAAATGCATTGTGGGTCAGGTCGAGTTACGGGGTGTTACATCTTCCCCCCCTTAAATAAATTTTCATCCTCAAAAATTGAAGACGGTAAAGGTGAAGAAAGACTGCGACCGTATTATCATTTTATAAGACCTACACCATGCAGTTAAAAGAATTTCACAAGGATGGGATGAGGGTATATGTGGAAAATCCCTTCCCACCAGTTTGAACGAGTGTCATCCTATTGTAGAAGTTTATTTTCACATCTATGACAGAAATACAGATCTTAAAATTTTTGGAGATAGTCACGATTCAACCAAGTGATTTACCTCTACTAGTGAATATGAATAATGTATAGAAAGTTATTGAACATTAGTCATGTGTGCAAATCATGTAAAAGTTAGTGTTATTCCTAATGAGGGATTTAAACTATTTGACTTATAGTGTTGAGATTCAACATGCTGTGAGTCTAAGTAAGTTTGACTAGATGTGGAGTATTCATTAGCTATTTTAAAGCATTGGAAAGGTATGCAAAATGTGTCTTAAAATATGGTATATTGACATCACATTTAGGAGTTCTAACATTTGTAATTGATATTCTAAACGTAAGGAGTTTGTGCGAAATGATTACCAATTTTTGGACCAGTTATTGATCTGCATGCTCACCATGCTGTTCCGCTGCTTCGTCGGCTAGTTGCGTGTCCCGATGTTGAGCTTCAGTACCAGAAGGACTAGCTTCCCCAGTATGTGCATCCCTGGCAGAATCGGAGGTATACGCCCATGCTCTTCCCTTGACTTGGAATAGATGAGTATATCATCAATAAAGACCACC
Organism: Chloranthus sessilifolius; assembly: GCA_021018995.1. Taxonomy (NCBI): domain Eukaryota; kingdom Viridiplantae; phylum Streptophyta; class Magnoliopsida; order Chloranthales; family Chloranthaceae; genus Chloranthus; species Chloranthus sessilifolius. The sequence goes on along the minus strand of CM037587.1, from coordinate 27,305,636 downwards.
ACGAATCGATCTAGGTGGGGGCCTAAATACGCGGTTCATAAGATCCATGAAGGATGCAGGTACATTGGTCAGTCCAATTGGCATTACGTGGAACTCATAATGACCATACCTTATGCGAAAGGCTGTTTTTGGGACATCTGCTTTCACCTTCATCTGATGGTAACCAGACCGTAGGTCTATCTTAGAGAAAAATTTTGCTCCTTGCAACTGGTCAAAAAGGACATCTATCCTAGGGAGTGGATATCGGTTCTTTATGGTCAACTTATTCAATTGTCGGAAATCTATGCACAGTCGCATTGAACCAACCTTCTTTTTGATGAACAATACCGGTGTTCCCATGGAGAAATGCTTGGTCGGATGAATCCTTATCGAGTACTCTTGCAACTGCTCCTTTAGCTCCTTCAGCTCGGCTGGTGCCATTTGGTATGGAGCCTTCGATACCGGTTTCATACCGGGAGCCAAGTCAACTGTAAACTCGACTTCTCTTTTTGGCGGTAAACCCGACAACTCCTCAGGGAATATATTGGGAAACTCGCAGGCAATCGGAATACTTGTAATGTCAATCCTCTCATCCTTTTGTCCTTATATGAAGGCAAGGTATCCTTGGCAACCTTTACTGATCAGTCGTTCGGCTCGAATTGCTGATATAAAGGGTATGACAGTCGATCGAATGCCAATGAATATGAATGGCCTTTCTCTCCTAGGGTAGAGAGTGACTGTTTTCTCTAAGCAATCTATTTTGGCTCATAATTTGGTCTGCCAATCCATGCTAAGTATTGCATCAAATTCTTACATTTCAAGCAAAATTAGATCAACCATAGTTTCATGGTGAGCCATGGTGACAACAACCGATTGGCATACTAAATCCATACTCACTGAACTTCCCGTTGGCGTGGCGATAGCTAAGATAAAATATAGGGGTTCAGGCGTATAGTCGATCTCTCTGGCAAAGGTTGGCATGATAAATGAGTGTGTAGACCTCGGGTCTATCAACACCAAGGCCTTGTGGTTACATACATCATTTTGTTTGCTCAAGAGAGTGATACCTAAATTAAATACACATTTTAAAATTAGTAACATGTATAACACGTTATATTACAAGGCATAGCAATTCTAGTGCACCTTCTTCATATAAAATGCTAAAAATAAATTTACAACTCAAGTAAAGATCATACCTTGTATGACCTAATTTTTGGCTTGGGCATCATGTGCGGAGACTGCATATGCCCAGCCTTCCATTGTGGGTCGCGTAGCTCTCAGGTTTGACGTCGTAGTGGTTGCAACACCTTTCATCTCCGGGCAGTCTCTGATACAATGCCCTATTCGTCCACACTTAAAACAGGCTCCGGTGGATTTTCTGCACTCTTCAGTTTTGTGGGGTCTCTCATAGTTTGCATAAGAAATCTGAGGTGCGGAAGATGCGGTGTGAGAAACCATTGGTTGAGTCTTTGATACTCCTGTTGCCGTAGGATTGGAGGTAGTAGAGGGCCTTGGATATTTGGGAGGCAAGGGTGGCAAAGGTGCCGAGTAAGGTGGCCGAGGTGTTGTCGTGGTGATAGGGTGAGATGGCAGAGGCATAAAAAATCTTTGTCTTTTGTTGGCTTGCTCAGCGCTAAGTACTTGCAACTGACTCCTTCTATTTCAGTTTTGCTCTTCCTGTCTCTTGATCATACTATCAACATCCTTCTCTACAATAAGATCCAACCTCACTACTCGATCATAAGTCACTACTTCAAAAAGGGATATCCTTTCCTTAATAGCCGGCTTCAAGCCATACTCAAACTTCTGAGTTTTCATCAAGTCGGTGGCCACTAAAGCTGGTGCGAATCTAGAGAGTTTCGTGAACTCTACTTCATACTATGGAATTGCCATTTCACCTTGTACTAAATTGGCAAACTATATTTCCATTTGTCGTCTTTCCGGTGCCAGAAAGTTTTTCTCATTAAACACTTCGGTAAACTCAGCCCATGTCCAAGGGTTTCCCGGTGCCCGAGTCCTCTCCACAGACTTCCACCACGGGTTTGCTTCTCCCTCGAGTTGGAACGATGCCCAACTCATCTATTCCTCTTCGGCACACCTAACTCTCTGAAGGATCTTTTCTATTTTATTTAACCACTGTTCAGCCTCGAACTGGTCCATCTGACCATAGAAGCTTGGAGGTCTCAATCTTCTAAACTCCGGAAACCCTGATGGGTGGCGCCTCTCCGCGACAATGGTCACGACATTTGCGACGCTCTCCAATAATTGCTGGTTGTTTCCAACATTCCATTCAGTCTCGGGAGCATTTCCCAAATTGTTGGCCACTCCGGAGGCATTGTTATTATTGCCGAGCGGAGTGTTATTGTCTGTGACAAATCCCTGATTGTTGGTCCCATCCCCGGTGTTCACTATTATGGGTCTTCCTCTTCTCAGGGGCATGTTGACCTGAGATGTCACACAATACTAAATCATATTAGCCAGTCGACTCTAAGAGTCTAACCTACGTATTACTAGACTCTAATGTCATTGCTTCTACTATGTCACAGCTCTGACTACCCATGCGATGTACAACCTAGATGCTCTGATACCACCTGTGATAGCCCGGGTTTTCCTGACCACAAAACCCGTGCCATCGGATCGCACACATGATCAGAGTTACAATGATGTTATGGTATCTGTCGTACGCATCACATTCCAATAGTTCGATCTATCCTCACTTACATCAATAGGAAGGATCGGGTCATCGTATGATGGTAAGCTCACAAAACGAGTACAAAGTAAGCACAATGGAAAATGAATACAAAGCTATACAAACGAAAGCAACATAAACTATTGATCTAACTATCATAGTAAACGTTGTCTCAAAAGAAACGATCATCCACCGATGGAGGCCGACTTCCATCTAAACAGTGGATCAAAATATACTTGTATTTAACTATAAAACTTGTTCATATACCGTTTGCCCAAAAATCAAAAAATATCCAAGCCACTCAAGACACTAAGGAAAATGGCTCTCAGGTCGTCCGGATTGTAATACCATTTATCCTTCTCATTCATGAATCTTGATGCTTAGATAAGTAAAAACATGCATAAATAATTAAAAGCAATCAGAATTTCTTTAGTACAAATCATAGACAGGTTTTCAAGTATGCAGTAAATGGATTTTCCTCAACATAATGCATATAGAATCAATAAAACATGTAGGAAACAGGTAAGCAATTCTCAAGTGTGTTAACGATTAAAGGGTGAGGAATTTCAGATAAAGTTACATATCAAACTGTCAAGCCCCTAAGCTACGTTAACAAGCTCACTCAACACGAGACAGGTCAAGCCCCTGAGCTACGTTAACAGGGTCACTTAATACCCAGAAGTCAAACCCTTGAGCTACGTTAACAAGGCCACTTGTCACGAAACATCAAGCCCCTGAGCTAAGTTAACAGGATCACTTGAACTTAGACCATCAAGCCCCTGAGCTACGTTAACAGGGTCACTTGATCCGAGACATGACAGAATTTTGAGGTCAAGCATGCATGTGAAACAAGAGACAATGAGGTGTATTGGATTATCAAAATTGAAAAGTTATAAAATCATGTATATATTACATAAAGAAGATGCATTGTATCAAAACATGCAAAAACATGTGCAAAAATCATGTCTTAATACTTCAAAACATGTCAAGTGTTGTCTCATATCAATTTTAGAAAAATATTCAGTATAAGCTATGCACATCAATAACAAGAATTCAAGAAGAACATGTAGTCCGGCACGATGTTCTTCCCTACCTTAAGTGTCGATAGTTCGCATCCACGTGTGCAAATCAGCCTAAAATCTTTTCCAATGCTTTTCGTACATGTCCTAGCACACGTATGGCATATACTCTACGTGTTAATAAACACACTAGTCATAAGACATAGACTCTTAATACACCAAGGGGTACAAATCTCAAACCCCAACAGAACAGGGCATCTTGCCGCGACGAGGTGCAGGGTCGCCGTGGTGAGTCCTTCAGGTGCCACATGAAACAAGAATCTCGCCATGGCGAGTTTTTCTCGAGAGTAAAAGCCTTGAAATCTCTTCGTGGCGAGGTCTTCAGGTGCTTTCTCACTACGGCGAGGTTGTAAGTCGCCGCGGCGAGCCTGACAGACTTGCTACTTTTCTACTTTGTCCCCTGAGCCAAAATTCGACGATTCTAAGTATCGTTTCCATCCACAAGACTTAATCTATTCACTTAACATGATGACTTGCTAAAACTAAGCTGTCAGCCATATTCAGACTACATGAATCACTTGGTTCAAGGTTTTGAAAATCAGCTTAAATGGTTCTAAATCATATCGATGCCCAATTTTCTGAGACTTTGAAGCATGTGATGCTAGAACGCATTCCCTCGGGTCTATTTTTCATACATCGAGTCCCCGGACATTTGTGCACTGATGCATGCGTGAAAGTCGAGGCATCGGTCTTCACGAACTCAGTCACAGCGACCCTTGCATGTCTGATTCCTAACTCCCAACTCTAAGACTATGAACAACAAGCTTACAAAATAGCGATCACAAGGTTACCTTAATAAGATTTCTGCACGCGAGGCTTCTCAGCTTTCGCACACGCTATCTCTCACGAGAATGGTCTCAATCATTTTGATCCCCATCCGAAAGAGTTCACGGTTCAAGAGATTAGCTATTGCATAAGAGAATCTCTCCGTTGCAAGGTCGGGTCAAGCTAGCCGAAGATGGCTAGATCAGACGGTTGCTGGTTTTTGGTCAAGCTTGAGATGATGAGAGGAAAGGAGAATCCTGCCTTTCATTTCCTCTTACCCGATGCACCAACTCCATGCAAGGACTATGCGTGCATTAGAGTAATTTAAATGGGGATGGGTTCCCATGAAAGGTAGCCACACCTTTATGTTAGCGTATAACATGTCTTAAGGGCTTAGATCTGGGATCCCTCTTGAATTCCTGGTTCTGTTTCCTAATGGGTCCAAGTCGGGTCTTAGCATAGGGCCTTCACTAATGGGTCCAAGCCATAGCTTTTAGGATTAAATGGGTCTTATGCTTTGGGTCCCCAACATGTTGGTCCTAACATTGGGCTGCTAGCTATTGGGATTCACATTGGCTCTAACTAAAGGGCTTCACCCAGGAATTCTAATTATGTGACAAACAAGATTTTGGCACCCTGAAACCCATGCCATTATCACGACCCTAAAGGCTGTGCCCCATAAGCCTGCACGAAACATTGGTATAACCAAGCAACAACGAAGTGAAACTAAAAGTATAAGAACTGATGTCAAAATAAATCTCTAGTTCTACTATATAATCATCAAAAGAAGTAACCCAAAATATGGTTCTGATCTTATGCCACTACATGAGCAAAAGAACCCACCTGAGCCATCGGTGACTATACAACAATCACCTTGGATGGTTCGCCAAAAGAATATATCATTGTTAATTATATTTTCTCAAAAAGGGCTTGACATACCAAGCCGTATAGTACTCTCTCTCAAAACTCAGTCAAAGTACGTAGGGGTCCTCTAGAAGAAGTCCTCAGGAGGAGCACTATCTCTTCCCTAGGCACGTAATCTAAATCACCCGGATCTACGTCTCCTAAAGTAGCAGTAGCCGCAAGCACTGGACCTACGATGTATAGTCTAAGGGGTGAGCTACATCATAGCTCAATAGGGACACAATTGAATGAACATATAAGTTAACCTCATATATATTCCATGATATTTAACAGCATGATGTATCAATGAATTAACTAGAAAAGCAATTTAAATGACTAAAAAGATGCACTGGGTGTTACTGTTACTTTACATGTATTCATTTGTTCTCAACTTGCTCATATAAGATAATGTTTTGGCCTAAAGACTTAAATCATAACTTAAATATTCACCGATTTACTATAGCATCGGGCGCCCAATGGAATACCCTCTATCGTCGTCTAATCAAACCATTTTTATTATCCTTTTTCATTTATTCAATACTACCTAGGTCCCTTTCTCATAGGCGACGGGGTTTAATTCCCATACATACATCCCTGGGATGTCCAACTGGTGTATGGATTGGCCGCCGTACCGTTCACGAATATCCTGTCGAGCCAGTCGTGGGTATCCCGCCACGTCGGTGGGGTATTCTACAAACCTTAAATATCAAAAGTGTACTATATATAGTTATTCACCGAGTGATTGTACTAATTGTAGTACATTAGGCCTTATAAATTTCCATTCACTTTGCTTTATATTTTCACATACATCCCTGGGATGTAACTAGCTCAATGCATTATACAGATGCCCATTATCACATTCACATCCCTTGGGGACGTCACATTTTCATTTCCTTATTTAGTGTTCACACACACACACACAAACTTAAGATTTATATTTTCGATGCATAAGTATCCATTTCTATATCACTACATACATGCTCTTGTTATTAAAATACATGTTCAAGGCGTTCCCTACCTCACACGTATAAATTCTCAAGCGTCAAGGTCTATGGCGTTTCCCATGCTTACACTCACTTGATAACCTATGGTACATCATAACATAAGCAAAGCATCAAGAAAGATGCGTGAAAGAAGGTACAAGACCCTCCTAGAACCCCAAAGACCAAAACATAAGTCAACAAAAACTTCTCAAATCGATTGATCGATCTCCAAAATCGATCAATTGAATTCCCAAAATTGATTAATCGATCCCAAATCGATTAATCAAAATTCAAAAATCGATTGATTGATTTTCAAATCAATCAATCAATTTTTCCAAGCTCTTGCTTTTCCTGTCACTGGGAGTGCTCAGACGATTAATTGATTTTAAATCGATTAATCAAAATCCAAAAATCAATTAATCGATTTTAAATCGATCAATCGGTTTCGAGCATTTTTGCCCTGCTTACTTCTAGGCCAAAATCGATTGATAAATTTTCCAAATCGAATAATTGATTTGGTCAGAAACCCAGCCCCTTTACGAGCATTTCTTCCAATTTTCCTCTCTTTCGTGTCTCCTTTCTTTTCTACATTTTTAATTTGACATTTAACCAATCTATCCTAGAGCTAATGCACAACAACATATTCATTAAAATCTAACAAACATAGCTCAAACCAATCTCTTAATTGATTTAATGGTTTGCTTCAAGTCTAGGGCTCCTAGCTCCGACTCCCACAAATTCCAATGCGTCATATCCAGAGTAATTGCTCAAGCCTGTCTTCAATTCAAATCCACACGACCTCTCTAGCATTTACTCCACCTCTTACTCTCTCCCTCTCTCTTCATAAATCCTCTACACCAACCAAACTTAAAGAGAAATAACTCTCTTAAGTTGTTTAAACCTTTAACCCTTCTTATGTTTTGGTGTTAAACACATACACCAAAGACAACTGCATGTGATCTCTAACAATATCCTACGCTACGCATACGTGTACACTCGCATCAATATAAATTGAACCATAGTCATTGTGTTGACCCTCACTTGGTCAAACTTAAGACCAGTCGGGCATGCATCCCGAGGACACTATTCAATGCCCAATTTTTGAGGATGTTACATTCTCTCCACCTTAGGAATTTACCTCGAAAATGTACCCAAAGGATTTCATGTGGAATACCCACACACATTGATAGACGTAGTTTCATTCAAAAGCAAACACCACACATCCTGTAGGAAGACGAATTATATTTGCAACTATTTGGAGGAATTAAGCACAAGTCAAAGCAATTTACGAATTGAAATTGGAATTGCATTCCATACAAACAAGTAAAATCCTAAAAACAATGGCATCCATGCCAGATAGCTTGATACATAATATTTTTCCAAAATAGTTACAATCCCCAAAAAGTAACTACAATGTCAAAAAAAATGCCCCAAGCGAATGATCAAGCAATCCCTTCCACGGGCTGGTCCGCCTCGTCCTGCTCGTGAGTACCAGAACTCGATGCTACAGGAGTCCATGTCCGCATTGCCGTGATGCGTTGCTGGTAATCGGTGGGATACATGAACTGCATAGTCTGGTGGAGCAAAGCCTCATGAAAATCAAGCTTGTGGTACATGCGGGTGCTGGTCTCCTCTATATGGTGATGGTGCTCCAGCATTTGGCGATTGTTCTCCGCCATGAGGGCGAGAACATCGTCAATGGTACAAGGCGTAGGGGCCTGAGATGCGCACCTTCGGTGAGCTCGTGCATAAGTAGTAGGAGTGGACTGTGTAGGAGCAGTAGGTGGTACTGAAGGATGCTCCTCAAGTGGTATCGGGTCATGAGGCTGGTCCCCCTCTGTGTGGTCCTGTGGTGGTACAATAGGCTGCTCCCCCTCTGCTGGTGGGTCCTGATGTGGGGGTGCATCGTCAGCCTGTGCAAGTGCTGGCCGCTCAACTGGTGAAGCTTTTGTCAACATCCTATAGCTGCAGCCCCATGAAGCAATGGAATAATGCTTCACACGATTGGTGGCCTTGCACTCGATGGGAGAAATCGCATACTCTGGGGCGTCAGAGTAGCACTCCAACATACTTGAAATCAGCCGAGCGTACGATATATGCTCCTTGGGTCATAAAGGGCCCTCCATCATTTTCCCTTTTATATAAATCATCCCCTCAAATACTATCTTGGTAGCATCGAACCAATGACTGCGATATGCCACGTATAAGGCCTGTTGGACCAACTCTACCCACTCAGTGTCGTGGCACATAGGGTAAAGATTACACTTGATTATTAAATCAAGCATCCACATGTAAGGAGGTAGGTCTACCCTCCATATAGATTTCCCAGATCCCTTGTTTCCCCTAGTTAACTCCATTTGAATTTCCTCATAATCGATGAGTTGTGGGAAAGGGGGTAAAAGATTGGTCTTGAGTACATGAGTGAGATAACACTCTAAAGACACGTAGGGTAAAGAGGTATTTATGACCATCGATCTCGGTCGTAACGGTGTTGTCTACATGGCCCTTTTATAGGTTTTGGTAGAACAACCTAACGAGTCTAGGGCAGTAGTACTCGTGTAACGGTTTTAAGAGGTTACCGAGACCCGCATTTAAGAGGTATTGTTGGACCCATTTGGTTTCACTCTCAACCTCGGGATCGGTAAACAAGGCCTTGTCAATAATGTATTCAAATTAAAACTCTTTGGCTGCCCACCACTCATTTGGTTGGGGCAGTTTTCGGGTGGTGGTGGTGGTGGTGGTGGTGGAGGGGGCGACGATTCGCGTGATGACGCTTCTATCGAGTATGATGAACTTGATGATGATGGTGATGATGATGATGAAGGTAAAGGTGGTGGTGGCGCGGCAATTTTACACCGTACCGGTAGCTTGGAAGTAGCTTGCTTCGAAGCTAACCTAGTTTTAGGTGACATTGTGGGTCTAACTAAGAAAATTTCAAAAACTAGGGCTGTGATGGTTCAAATTGAAAGCAAAAATGAAAAACTAGGGTTTATCGTGCATGTTCGATCCGAATGGGTGCGATTCGATTCGAAAATGATCCCCCCAAAGCCTCTAAACCGTTGCAAGTTTGCTAGCCAAAAGAGGAGAAAAATGCCACCCAAAATAAAACTCAAATGAAAATTTTAAAATGGGAAAAAAAATCCCAAAACTGGCTTACATAGGCAAAAATTGATTGATCGATTTAAAAAATCCATTGATCGCTTTTTACAACTTAATCTCAACTTCGCAAAATCGATTGATCGATTTCAAAATTCAATTGGTCGATTTTCAAAATCGATTAATCGAATTCAACTCGATTAATCAAAATTTCCAACTATTAAATATCCAAGTTGCCCATCTCACTGGCGTGTGCCAATCGTTCGATCGAACAAAATCGATTAATCGATTTGGAAATCGATTAATTGGTTTTGACAGTAAAATTTCAAAAATTTTGCATTTTATTTCCTTTCACTTCCTATTATCATTTTCATCCGTTTGTCTATGGCTTTTAGGTAAGTCACTTGCGGACCTTACTTTTACTCCTTAGCACCTATTGGTCATCCATTTCTCATGATGCAATGACCATTATGCTCTACATTTGAAATGCACAACTGTACCTTTACAATCCACATTTGTCCTTTTTCATTCCTTGAATAAGTTGGCGTAAACGCACAACTTTTGATTACATAGATGGTTCAAACTTACAATTATATATGCGATGATACCATTTGACTCTCAACTCTCGGTAAACAAGTCTGGATACTGCTCTTTCACATCCACCTCTTGTTCCCACATAGCTTCTTTGGCCGGATGATTCTTCCATCGAACAAGCACTAAAGGAATCACTTTCGTGCGCAACACTTGCTCCTTTTGATCTAATATCTCCACCAGTTCTTCTATCATGCTCATATCTTCATGTATTTCCAAAGGTTGACCTCCTAAGATATAGGAAGGGTCATTCACATACTTTCTAAGTATAGAGACGTCAAAGACATTGTGTACCTGATCAAATCGTGGTGGTAATCCAACGCGATATGCCACCTCGCCTACATGACCCAAGACCTCAAAGGTCCAAGGTAATGGAGACTCAACTTGCCTCTCTTTTCAAATCTCATAATGCCTTTCATAGGCGATACCTTCACAAACACATGCTCACCAACGATGTAGCCTACACTCGTTCTCTTGATATCGGCGTAGCTTTTCTGCCTACTTATTTCTTTCTCTGATTATACGGACAACGATGACATTATCTTCAAGCAACTCCGATCCCAAAATAAAATTTTCATCGATTTATTCTCAATTGATAGGTGATCTACATCGCCTTCCATAAAGAGCTTCGTACGGTGCCATTCCAATGCTTGCTTGGAAGCTATTGTTGTATGTAAATTCGATCAATGGTAGGTGTTGATCCCATGATCCCTATAGTTCAAGCATACACGCTCTGAGCATGTCTTCTATCACTTGATTCACCCACTTTTTTTGCCCATCGATCTGGGGATGAAAAGTCAAACTAAAATCTAATCGCGTACCCATGCCTTCCTGAAACTTCTTCCAAAACTTTGAAGTATATAACGGGTCACGATCAGAGACAATGCTACTAGGGATCCCATGCAAACGTACGATCTGCTTCATATATAACTCTACGAGTCTTCTTGCTGTGCTGTTGAGAACTAGAAAATACCATGTTCCACCCTTTAACCTGGGCCTTGATAGACCCTTGAGAGAACTAAATAAGTGTTTTAAGTGCTTGTGTTATAGCTAACAATAAAGACAGGCTTAACCATGAAAGCAGCCTAAAAGTCCCAAAAAGATGATAATCCATGTTGATCCAAAGGAAGAAAGAGAAGGAAAAACCTCACGAGCTGTCAAAATGCCTCAACTGAAGAAGACAAAGGCCTGGTTGTAACCTGGAAAGTGTGGAGCTATTCGAACAGAAGAACGCATTACAGAGTGCTTTTCGAAAAGAATCTGAACATTTTGAAAAGAACCTGAACTTTGCAAAAAGAACTAAAAGCTCCAGGTTTAGTTTTCGAAGAGCACCTGAACTCTTTGACAAGATTTCTGACCTATTCGAAAAGAAGAGAACTCCTTGCGAATAGAACCTGAACTTTGCGAAAAGAGCTTCAGAAGTCACAGTACCTTGCGAAAAGTTCCCCAAACTATGCGAAATGGTATTCTGGAGATTCCTAGCATCTGCAAGGGTAATTCAGTAATCTTTTGTACGCACCCCAATGCATTTAAAAACCCAGGGACATTTCGAAAGATTCTGAGCATGAACTAAAGGAATATTCCACCCCATGTGAGCACCCGAAGTTGAAATCAATTGGCGGGAACTTCTAAAAGTTCTAACAGATTTTCGAATTACATAACAGAATTGATGCCTCTATCATCTGATTGGCTGAAACAAATCAAGCAATTCTAATTGGCCAAAATAGATCTGGATCCTAGTGCTCGACTACCATTGGTTGATACACATATGAGCTAGACCTGGGGGAAACTATAAATAGATGAACCATTTGCCCAATTTGGGTATCCAGATTTTGAGTTTCATTTCTGTTGCTCCATTTCCAATTCAGATAGCTTATCTGAAACTCTTGTAATAGCCTAACTTTTACTTGCAATTGAGAGCTGTGAGATACTTTTGTAATTCAAAAGAGAATTGTATTCAAGACTACAAATCTGAGAGCTGTTTAAGCTGTGCTCTGTAATTGTAATGGTGAATTTGAAAAGGTTGTTGTGAACCATACATTCTCAATTGGATTCGTGTTGAGGGTTCCCTGTGATCTCCTTATTGCACTAGACTCCTTTAGATTTACTATTTTTCAAGCAATTTCCCTTGATTCATTATCCCTGTGGGAATTATTGTTTGTAACCTAATCTTTCACAGCATTTGTAGTGGTGTTTCTTGTTTTGAATTGAGGGTTCAGATTAAAGACTATTGGATGGTCTGTGGCCATTGAAGTGGACATACCATAGCCATAAGTTTAACTCTAATCCTTGAGTTAGATTACTTCCTCTTGCATCTGTGCTTGTAGCCAGATGAAGAGTGGAGCATCTCTCATTTGATCTACTTTTATTCTCATTTTGTTTCAAGAACCAAATCAAAGTTAGATATTATTTCTCCATTCTTATTAATTTACATCAAAATCTCCCCAACTCAGATCTGGATCATTAAGTTTAATCTCTACTTTTACCATTTAGTTAATGTGACAAATTCAACCTCCCATCTTATGTGCTTTGTAGATAGGATCAGAGGCCAGATCTGGTAGCTCAGATCTGGAGGTTTATCTTACATTTTAAATAAATTCTCTGTGGATGATCTTTTACTCACTTACATTTAAAACTTGCTACAATTGGCCCTGATCTTGCAGGCTAATTTACTTCTATCTATGCTGATATTTATTTATTCTTTTTAGTTTTCCAAATTCAGTATAATTCATTATTTGTAAGTTTATTTTCAAAACACAAATAAATCATGCACACTTAGAATCAAACATCAAGTTTTTGGTGCCGTTGCCGAGGAATTTGTTTTAAAATAGGTAGACCTAAGTTTTCATTTTGTTTTTATCTTTACATCAGTGCTAAACTATTCTATTGTTTAAATCTGTGCAGTTATTCATATACATTTTGAAGCGTGGAATCTACTTTAAAAGGAATTCTGAAGGTTTACTGTGCATAATCTGATTCTCTGTTCTGTGTTGTATGTTTGGTAGGAGGACTCTCAGCCCTGAGATTGTCCCTCTAAATTTAGAAGTTGAAAGGCTACTACGAACCAGACAATCATCACAGAATTCTGCTGAAACAGCTACTATGGGTGAAGAACATCGACTTTTGAGGGATTACTTTGCACCTGGTGCCTATAATTCTCCATTTTGCATTCAATTTTCTACTGTTGAAGAAAATTATGAGATCAAACCATCAACTATCCAAATGCTTCCTTCCTTCCATGGGTTGAGTAAGGAAGATCCATACAAATATGTGGATGAATTCTTGTCTCTTTGCACCACATTCAATATAGCTGGACTTGGTCCAGAAGCAACCAAGCTTAGGCTCTTTCCTTTTTCATTAAAGGACAAAGTTAGAGTATGGTTGTCTATGTTAGCACCAAATAGTATCACTTCTTAGAATGATTTGCAGTGTCAATATTTAGTCAAATATTTCCCTATGTCTAAAACAAGCCAGTTGAGACAAAGTATTATTTCCTTCTCACAACATTCAACTGAAACTTTCCATGAAGCATGGGAAAGATTTAAAGAACTTTTAAGGCAATGTCCTCATCATCAAATCCCCCGATGGCAGCTTGTTCAAAGTTTCTATCAAGGAATTGATCAAAAGGGCAAGAATATGGTAGATGCTTCCTGTGGAGGCACTTACTTGCAAAAAACAGTTGAGGAGGTCTAGGATTTATTTGAAGTAATTGGTGAAAATTCAACTCAACAGGAATCATTGTCAAGAGATATTGAGAATCCTGCTAGGTTGAACACTCAGCAAACCACCAAAGGAAAGATTTATGAGGTGAATGAGTTAGAAAGGAAGATAGATAATTTAATCACAAAGTTTGATAGATTGATGGACTCACTTAAAAATCCAATGGTTGCAAGAGTAGAGGAGGCATGTCTGATATGCCAGTCCCCTACTCATTCATATGATCAATGTCCTGCTACACCACAGTTCCCAGATCTAGTGGTGGAACAAGCTCATGCTGCCCAATCATTTGGACAAATGCAGTCAAATGAATATGCATGGAGAGGGCACCCCAATTTAAGGTGGAGCCAGGGCAATTATCAATCGCAACAGCAGCAACAATCAAAGAACCAAGTACCTTTCAAAACTGCTCAGCCTTATCAGCAGAATTTTTATACCAAGCCAACTTTTCAGCAGCCCATTCCACAACAACTTTGTCAAAGAATCTCAGATTCAAGCCCCTTCCAGATCCCCTTCTTTTGAAGGTCAAGTTCTAAATTCACCTGAATTTAGGGTCTTTAACTCAGACTGTGAACTTTCACAGTCAGAGCATAAAGAAGATTGAAGAAACATTGGGTCAACTTTCAAATACTTTGGCCAAAAGAGAGGAAGGAAGGTTACCCAGCCAACCTTTGAACAATCCCAAAGGACAGTTCATGGTTGGAGAGGCTTCTGTTTCTCATGAAGAAGTAAAAACTGTCACTACTTTGAGAAGTGGAAGAATTGTAAATAATAAAGTGGGTACTGTCAAGGAAGAAGAAAAAATTGAGGAAAATGATAGAGATATGCAACAGGAGCAACATGATGTTAGCATTGGGGGTGCTGATGTACCTCAGAAAAATCAAACAAATGAAAAACAAAAAAATCAAAAAGATTCTGATAATGCTTCTAGAGCTGTAGATAAAGGACTAGTTCCTCATTTATCATTTCCTCATGCCATGAAATCTGTATCCCCTTTTGATAAAGGGAACACAAAAATAGATGAAATGATGGAGACTTTCAAGCAAGTCAAGATAAATCTACCTTTGCTTGATGCAATCAAACAAATTCCAGCATATGCAAAATTTTTGAAAGATATTTGCACTCACAAAAGACAGTCTATGATACAGTTATCCAAGAAGGTCTTTGCTGTGGAAAGAGTTAATCAGGTGTTGTCCATTACCACACCTCCTAAACTTCAAGATCCTGGAATCCCCACAATCCCTTGCATTATTGGGGAACATACCATTGAAAAAGCTTTATTAGATCTAGGTGCTAGTGTCAACCTACTTCCATATTCTGTATATGAGAAACTAGGTTTGGGAGAATTAAAACCCACTCATGTGGTGTTACAACTAGCAGACAGATCTGAAAGAAAGCCAGTTGGGATGATTGAGGATGTATTGGTAGGAGTAAATAAGTTTTTCTACCCTGCTGATTTTCTGGTATTAGATATGGAACCTACAAAAAGCAAAACTTCCATCCCTGTCATTTTGGGGAGACCATTCCTGGCTACAGCAAATGCTTGCATTCAATGCAGGTCTGGTATTATGGAAGTCTCTTTTGGAAATATGAAGGTGAAATTAAATATTTATAATGCAGTCACACAACCTCAATTCAGTTCTAAGGAATGTTTTCTTATTGATCTATTGGATGAACTGGTGGAAGAGACTCTACCACAGTTTTTGTAGTGTGAAGATTTAACCACAGATTTTAAAGATGCTTGGGGAAAGTCTGAGGAAGTAAATGCTGTGCAAGGAACTCATGATCAATCAGTAAGGTTCTCTTCATGGAAACCTGCTATTCTTCCCCTTCCACAAACAGCCAAGGTACCTTTGTTACCTTCTTTTCTCAGCCCACCTGATGTAGAGCTAAAGCAGTTGCCAGAAAATTTGAAATATGTATTTTTAGGAGACCATAAAACATTGCTTGCGATTATTTCTTCCTCCCTTACTGAGGAGTAGGAGGAAGAGCTGTTGATTGTATTGAAACAGCATAAGAAAGCAATTGGCTGGACTATTGCTGATTTGGGAGGAATCAGTCCAGCTGTTTGCATGCATAAAATTTATTTGGAAGAAGATGCAAAGCCGTCTAGGGAAATGCAAAGGAGGCTGAATCCTCATATGCAAGAAGTGGTCATGAAAGAGGTTGTTAAACTGTTGGATGCATGGGTCATTTACCCCATTTCAGATTCAGCTTGGGTGACACCTACACAGGTGGTACCTAAGAAATCTGGGGTCATTGTTGTAACCTCAGATTCTGGTGTGCTTATGTCAACTAGACAAACAACTGGTTGGAGGATCTGTATTGATTACAGAAAACTAAACACAATGACCAGAAAAGACCATTTCCCTCTTCCCTTCATTGATCAAATTTTAGATAAGCTTGCAGGAAAAGCTTATTACTGTTTTCTTGATGGTTACTCTGGTTACAACCAGATTCCTGTATATCCACAAGATCAGGAAAAGACCACATTCACTTGCCCTTTTGGCACTTTTGCCTATAGGAGAATGCCTTTTGGTCTTTGTAATGCTCCTGCTACCTTTCAAAGATGCATGTACTCCATTTTCTCTGATATGATTGATCAATTTATGGAGATTTTTATGGATGATTTTTTAATCTATGGAGACAGTTTTGCCCAGTGTTTACATCATCTCAAATTGGTGTTACAGAGATGTGAAGAAACCAATCTAGTTTTGAGCTGGGAGAAGAGCCATTTCATGGTCACCCAAGGCATTGTCCTTGGCCATGTTGTCTCCCACAAGGGCATTGAGGTGGACAGAGCAAAAATTGATTTAATTGCACATTTGCCACCTCCCAAAACTGTTAAACAAATCAGAAGTTTTCTGGGACATGCTGGATTCTACAGAAGGTTCATTAAGGACTTCAGTAAAATATCCAAGCCTCTTTGTCATTTATTGTGCCAAGATGTCCCTTTTGTTTTCAACAATGAATGCTTGAAAGCATTTGAATTCTTAAAAAACTGTTTGATTTCAGCTCCAATATTACAGTCTCCAGATTATTCACTGCCTTTTGAACTGATGTGTGATGCATCAGATTATGCTTTGGGAGCTGTTCTTGGGCAGAGAAAGGATAAGCTGCCTCATGTCATAGCTTATGCCAGTAGATCAATGATTGATGCATAGCTCAATTACACAACAACTGAGAAGGAGCTGCTGGCAATTGTTTTTGCTTTAGAGAAATTCAGGTCATATGTTTTGGGTTCACAAATAGTGGTGTTCACTGACCACTCAGCCCTGAAATACCTTCTGTCTAAGAAGGATACCAAACCAAGATTAATCAGGTGGATCCTCCTATTACAGGAGTTTGATTTACAGATCAAAGATAAAAAGGGTGTGGAGAATGTGGTGGCTGATCACCTATCTAGAATTTTAACTGCTGAGATTGATAGGCTGCCTATCGATGAATCTTTCCCTGATGAGCAACTTTTTGCTATCAGTATACACACCCCTTGGTTTACAACCATAGTCAACTTTTTGGCTACTGGAAGAATTCCTCAACATTGAAATAAAATGGATAAAGATCTTTTCTTCTCAAAGGTTAAACATTCTATTTGGGAGGATCCTTATCTGTTCAAGATTTGTGCAGACCAAATAATAAGATGTGTTCTTGAAGAAAACTTTCATAGCATACTTTTTATGTGTCATGAACAGGCCTGTGGAGGTCATTTTAGTGGAAACAAAACTGCTGCAAAGGTTTTTCAGTGTAGATTTTATTGGCCTACACTTTTCAAAGATGCTCAAAGACCGTAAGTCTTGCCGAATCGCGCAGTAAATTGGGCAGCATTTCTAAGAGAAACTCAATGCCATTACAGCCTATTTTGGTAGTTGAATTGTTTGATATTTGGGGGATAGACTTCATGGGTCCCTTTCCTCCTTCCAATGGGTGTAATTTCATCTTAGTAGCTATGGATTATGTATCCAAATGGGTTGAAGCCACAGCTACTAAAACCAATGATCACAGAGTGGTTCTGAAAATTTTAAAGGATAACATTTTTTCCAGGTTTGGTTTTCCCAGAGCTATTATCAGTGATGGGGGAAGCCATTTTTGTAATAAACATTTTGAAGCTTTATTGAAAAAATGCTCTGTGACTCATAGAGTAGCTACTCCATATCATCCACAAACCAGTGGACAAGTGGAGATTTCCAGTAGAGAAATCAAACATATACTGGAAAAGATTGTGAAGAAGGACAGAAAGGATTGGTCCTTTAAGCTGAATGATGCATTGTGGGCATATAGGATAGCCTATAAAACCCCAATTGGCATGTCCCCATTCAGATTGGTCTATGGCAAAGCATGCCATTTACCAGTGGAGTTAGAATATAAGGCCTTTTGGGCTATTAAAACCTTGAACATGGATCTTACTACTGCTGGTTATCACAGGAAATTACAGCTTGAGGCGTTAGAAGAGCTGAGGATGGATGCATACACCACTGCAAGATCTTACAAAGAGAAAGTCAAGGCCTTCCATGATAAAAATTTGTTGAGAAAAGAGTTCATAGCTGGCTCTAAGGTATGGCTATTTAACTCAAAACTTAAGTTTTTTCCTGGAAAGCTGAGATCCAGATGGGAAGGGCCATATACAGTCATTCATGCATCTCCTTCGGGGGCTGTTGAAATTTTGGACCTAAGTGATGGAAGAATCTTGAAAGGAAATGGTCAGAGGCTCAAACCATGCATTGAAAATACCCTGGAGCCTGTACTAACCATCTATCATCAAGATCCGTCCCATATCTGAGGATAACCAACTGTATAATATGTATTTTATCAGTGCTTGTTTTATAATTTTTGCATAATTGTTTGCTCTTTGTTTTTAGTCATTTTACTTTCAATTCGAGAAGTTTAAATATGTAAAAAAAATTAACTCGCAAAGAAAAAAATCCTTCTCGAAAAGTTTAATTAACCTTTCGAAAAGGAGTTGAACCTGTAACTAACTGCTCGAAAAGAATGATTTGCTTTTCGAATAGTTAGTTCAGAATGATTTGCTTTTCGAAAAGTTAGTTCTGAAGCTATTCGCTGTTCGAATAGTTGGTTCTGAAGCCATATGCTTTTTGAATGGTACTGATGCCATTCTCACTTGTAAAAAAGGACTATTTTGAACTTTTCGAAAACTTCAAAGATATTTGTGAAAATCATTGAGCATATTTAAACCCTTTTGAAGTAAGGGTTTCATATTCGAAAGCCTTCTGAGAACATCCTGTTTCACAGAAACCCTTTTTCTTTCTTTCTTTGCGTGATTTTAGAATTCAGCCACACTTTTCTTCACATTTGTTCGATCATTTAAGCTTGAAGAGAGGGATTTTAGCTTCTGGTTCTAGTGGATTTCAGCGAGCAAGCAACAAGTTCAACCAAAACCCTAGATTTCGGTATTTTTCTGTGCATTTCCTCTGTTTATCATTTGCAAAATTTGATTTGGTATCAGCATTTATTGTGGGAGTTTTTATACAAAGCTTTAGAATGGGGAAAGCTGAAAAATCATTGGCTGAAATGTTCCAAAAATCTTCTGCTAAGAAAATTAGCAAACCGTCAAAACAAGGAAAAACCAAAGCTTCAGCTAAAAGGAAACTTTCAATGGATAAAGCTGATATGATTGAGAAGGGGAAAAGGTGAGATATGAGGAACCCACCCCAACAGCTGACACTAGCCCTGAGTCTGAGCTTCCTCATTTGCCTATTCATTTGGTACTGCCGAACCCATTTATCGAAGCTCAGAAGCTAATTTCAGAATTTATTGTTGATGAGACCTTTTTCTACAACAAACCTGAATGTCAGTTATCTTTGAAATACATTAAGGATGCCTCACTGAGCAATATCTTAACCCCTCTTCTAGAGAAAATTTATCCACGAATGGTGAAATTATGGAACCAAAACTTGGTAAAAGTGACAGAGAAGGATGCTGATGTCCCTACTCTTGTTATTTTCATTGATGATTGCGATTTAACTGTCACTTATGAAGACATTAGGAATGCTTTGGGGATACCTTTTCAACATGATCCTGCTGGTCCACCGGGCACTTTTGTAAACTGCCTCTTTCAGAGAAATGGCTGCACATTTAACACAAGGCATCGTTGGAACTGGACAATCCATAATGAGGAGAGACCTAGCACCTCAATTTTTACTGATGGATTCTATTTTGAGGGGATGTTTTTATGTCACTGGCTCTCTTCCATTTTTCTAAGGGACAATTTTTCAATGCCCCTATGTTGATTTTTGAAGCCATGGCTGATATTAGTACCAAGCTGAAAAAGGAGCAGAAATTAGCTGGAATACCATTTGGTAGGCTGATCACAGCCCTACTAAGAGCCAAGTTTGATATTGATGAGCAAGAGCCATTTGAAGTTATATCTCCTCATGCGTTTGGGAAAAATGCTTGGACTACAAGTCAAGCAATGTTGAAAAGAATGAGGGAGGAAGTGGAACCCCTGATTGCTATTGAACCGCCATACCGAACTCCCTCGCAGCCTACTATTGAACACCTTTGCGCTGACCGAGATGACTCCTTAGCTGCACCTATTTCAACTGCAGCTGACATTGAACAAGCTGTCTTTCCTGTGGTGACCAGCTCTTCAGCTGCACCCATTCTTGAAGAAGTGGTCATCTTACCCACCTCACCTAGCCCAACTCCTATTCTTGCACCCCTTCAAGCAATCCCATCTCCCATAACCAACATAGAATCACCCGCTGTACCCTCCTCTACACCAACCACTCCAGCCATACTCACACCACCAATCTCTCTCAACAATATCCAAGATTTAGCCCCTGACTTTGTTGAACAAGCTCCTAGTACTCCTCTGCTCCAAAGCTTCTCAGGTTCACCTGCTAATTCAACTAATACACCTGAAGTAACTCATACCCAAACTGAACCTGAGATATTCACTACAGAGGCTTATTCATCACTGATAAGATCTATTTTAGAGAATATTGGGCTTGAATCTGTACCTATACCTGACCCTCCTCATTTCACTCATTTGGCTACTTCACCCTTTACAACCATTTCACCCATTGCACCTCAACCATCTACTTTAGTTCTACCAGCCCCTACTATGCATACCACACCCACACCTGAATCAATTAGCCAAATATTTACCTTTCTCCAATCCATCCAAGCCCAACTACAGATCAACACAGACAATCAGTCTGTGACCAATGCCCTTCTCCAAACCTTAGCCTCCACATCCCACACAAATACCTTAGCCACTGTACCTGCTGTTGATGATCATGCTACCCAAATAGAACCAGAGATAGTATGTAACAACCTCAGATTTTCGAAATCGTATGAGCCACATGCCACGCACGTGTATGTGTGGTTCATAAGGAAACCTGGGTCAACATATACACACGGTGTGTATATGTGTATAACATATTATATTTTTCCTTTCCTTTCACTATATAAGTGAAAGTGGAAAGAAGTATCTCCCCTACGTAACATCATTTTAACCTAAATAGAGAGGAGGAAGATAGAGAAAGAGAAAAGAGAGACTTGTAGGGAGGAAAGGCTAAGGCCTGGTTGGAGTGTAAACCGGTGGAAGACCTGGAGAGAAGGTCGAACCAGAATCGTAGAGATCTCTTCGTTTCTAACAGGGATTCGAACGTTGGATCGAGCCGACTACGAGATCCGCCGATTTAGGTAAGAGATAATGCTTGAGAAGTGCTTAGGTATGTCTTAATGATAACCTACAATGTTTAGGGGCAATGGCCGATTAATTTTATTTAAGATTTAAGGAAATAGAATAGATTTCTTGAATAAAATCACGAAGTAAAGGTTTTCGCCGTCGCTCGAGCGATCTAAACGTCTCGCTCGAGCGAGGACAGAATATATAACCTGGGAATAGTGCGTTCTGGGCTCGCTCGAGCGAGACCCATATTGAAAGAATAGGCTCGCTCGAGCGAGGTAATCCGACACCTTGTTTTAACCTCGCGAGCGAGGATAAGAGGCCGCTCGAGCGAGGTTTCGCGACCGCTCGAGCGAGGTTAAGAGGTCGCTCGAGCGAGGCTAAGCAACCGCTCGAGCGATACACCAAAACTAAAATTTAATTCTTTTATGTATACAAATATACCTCATGTGAACTATGGGCTCAAGGAGTGCTAGTGACCACTAATGACCATTCTAAGGCATGTCTTTTTGCATGAAATGTAGATTGACGTGAGATCGGGACGTGTCATCACTACGAGAAGGGACCACTGGGTTTTGCCTTGAGGTAGGGAACCTTATCGAAACATGTACATTGTTCAGTTTCGCATATGTGTAGTACAGATTTAATTGCTAAACTAAGTACCTCATCATGTCACATATGTGTTGACTTCAGAAAATGAAGCCAGAGGTCCCAAGGGGACGCAAGAACTACAAGATGAATACCTACATGATACAACATATCAGTAGCATCCCAGGGGTGCAGATGAGAATCAGTGGGGAAAAGAAAGTAAAGTGATAAGGCCTAATATATTAAAAATTAGCACAATCACGGTGAATAACTACATGTAAGGCACACTTGATATTTTTGTTATTTAAGGTTTGTTTAGAATACCCCACCGACGTGGCGGGATACCCATGACTGACTCGGCAGAATATCCGTGACCGGTACGGTAGTTAATCCGTATACAGTATCACATCCCAGGGATGTAGATTTAACAGTAGACCCCGCCACCTAGGAGAAAGGGGCTTGGGGTAGTATTCCCAGGGAATGCAAAGTTGATAACTGTCTAGTTAGACGACGATGGTGGGTATTCCTTCGGGGCTCGATGCTATATTGCTCGGGGACTATTTAAGTTAAAGAGTTAAGTTATTAGGCCGGAATCACAACTAAACGAGTAAGATGAGAAAGAATAAAACCATGTAAAGTAAGTAGTGGTGTTCACCTTTTCCTTCAGTTATTTCGATTGCCCTTCCAGATAGTGATAGCAGATAAACTATACTTTTCTTTTACTGCACAACATATATGTCAGAATTAATATATATGTTCTTTACATTTCCCTATTGAGCTAGGATGTAGCTCACCCCTTAGACTATACGTCGCAGGTGCAACACTTTCATGACAACACAGTTTGAGAGCGTTGATCCTAAGGGTTCGGAAATGCAGACGGAGAAGAGTTAGAACCTCCTCCCGAGGAATTCTTTTAGAGGTGCTTTACGTTTAGAAGTGGTGAGTAGAGAGTACTCGTGGCTTGGCATGTCAAGTCCTTTCTTTTAAATGTAATTAAATACTATACTTTTCTTTTGGCAAACTATCGAAGGTGATAAGATTATCATTTATGGGTCAAGGTAGTTCCTCTGCTCTTGAATTGGCATGAGACTGGAACAGTCTGTTAGTTGCTAGACCTTATTGAAACATGGAGACTTAATTAATTTGAAGCTTTGGTAAATTAAATTGTTGACTTTTAATCGATATGTGATGTTCCGCTTAGATTTAAGGTGCATGACCTCGAGGGTCGTGCCGATGGCAGATTTTTGAGTAATGAAAATCGGGCTATCACATAGTATTTGTTGACCCACCCACCCTCACCACTACTGCCCATGCTACCCAAACAAAACCTGAAGTAGTTCTTATTGAGCCCCTTTCACCTCTCCTCACTTTTTCTGGTCAAGCCACTCAGACCGACCCTGAGGTCATTCTTTTGGACTCCTCTTCTCCCACTCCCACTGCTGGGATACCTTTGGTCCCCTACCACTCCATTCCCATCCCCAGATTTGCCACTCTTAAAAGGGCTATGGAAGAGAATCCATATATCTGTCGAGATGTCCTCAAGGGGTTAGCTGATTTGCAAGCTTACATTAGAACCCCTTATGAAAACCAGATTCGGAAATTAGAGTTATTCATGAAATTTGAGAGAGAGAAGATGCAAGACCTGCTGGGTCAAACTTTTCAGATGGTTAGGAGTGAGCAACAAAAGGTGACCATGTTACAAGCACAGCTTGAACAGGAAAAATTGAGGACTACTAGACTTGAAAAGTATATTGGCCTCACCAAAAAGATCAAAACTGAGGAATGCACCGAGCTGAAAAACACAATCCAGGAGAAGGCTAAATCAAGTTCAGACTCCAACACTGCTGCTAGTTCTGACTCGACGGACTCCAGCTTCTTCGATCCCATTGAACCAACTTATGATACAGACTTTGACCCCAGCTATTAGAATACATTGTACATATCTGTTTTATGGGTCTATAATATAAAATTTTGGTTTTGTGTTAATATATTGTACATACATTGTGCATTTCTTTTCTTTTTTCTTTTCATTATAATTTCTGGTTGCTTGTTTCTTTTCTTTGCTAATACACTTTGGACCAGTGTGGACCCTGCTCACCATGGGTTTGGGGGTGTGGCAGAAATGCCAATAATTAAGTTAACATTAATGCAGCTGATCATCAGTAGAATTTTTGAAAATAAAGTGATTTCACACCTGAAAAATGAGGAAGTTAAAACTTTTAAAACTGATTTTCAGTGTAATTCCAATACTTTCATGAAGGGAATGCTAGAAAATTTTCAAAATAAAAAATTGATGTTTTAGTAAACCTAAAAGGAGAGAAAACAGTGATGATATACCTCAGGAAGTTGATAGATACACCCAGTGAGACTTGGGCTTGAAATGTATTTTTGGGAGATATGAATTGGCAATTTTTCTGCTCTAGGGACTGTTTGAACCTGCTTATTTTCACTAAAAGTTACACATATTCAAATTGAAATAACTTGACAGCAATCATGATATTAAAGACATGATGTAAGGCCTCCTTTTGGACAGTTTGAACTTCAAAAAGCCCCCCCACCTTTTGAAACTGCCTTTGATACACACCAGTTGAGCCTTATAACCCAAGGTTTCTTTGTAACCTCATCAACCAACCTAATCAACCCCATTGAGCCTAACCCTCACTCTGAAAATTCAGAAGGTAAAGGAAAGGAAGCTGAAGAAAGGAGAGTTGGGTAACAGATTAGTAAAAGAAGAAGAAAAATAATTGAAGGCAATGATGTGTCAATAAAAGAAATGTTGCACTCTAGTCAATGTTGCTTCGAAAAGAAAAAAAAGTCAGAAAAAGTCATTTCATTGGGAATTTGAAAAAGAAAGAGAAAAAGATGGCCACTTTGGCTCTGAAAATTCAAAGAAGAAGATGAAATTATGCTGAAATAAAGAAGATGTGTCTACCACTTCCTTACCTTGACTGACTTCTCAATTCTGAATTCCATTCCACCTCTTTATTCTTGATAAAGTTCACAGTACCACCCAAGTCAAAGTCCTTACTGATCAATGATGGATTGAGCTGTCACATGGAGATAAGAATTTGTGTAATCTATGGTGAAAAGAGCAGTGAATTCAGAACTAAAAAGCAAAGTCTATGCTCCTGCTTACAATCCTATTTGAGGACTGTAATTGCTCTTGAGCTGTGTGAAATAGTGCAACCCTCATATTTGCATGGTGAGTGAAAACCCTGGTGAGAGTTGAGTTTGAAATCAAATTATTTGGGGTAACATCATAAACTGAATTTTCAAATAGAAGGCAAGCTTTTCATTAATTTTTCTTATAAAAACTTTTTGACACCAACTGAGTGAATGATAAAGGAATTACAGCTGAATTTTAGCTTTAAACTAATGTTTTCCTGGAGATCTTTTTACAGCTTGACTAATGCAGGTGTGAATAACCTGACTGGATAAAAGTCTGCTTTAAACAGAACTGCATTGATATTAACTGATTTATTGGAGAAGTTTGTGGGTACCTTCACTGAAAACCTTCAGGAGACTTCACTCCTCCACTGGGGATCACCTAGGGGTTTAAAAGGCTTGTTGCATATGCTAAATGCAACTGTGTTCCCTACAAAAGTGGCTTTTTATTCTATTTTTAATTCTGTCTTTGCTCAGGGACTAGCAAAGCTTAGGTTTGGGGGTGTGTTGAGAACTAGAAAATACCATGTTCCACCCTTTAACCTGGGCCTTGATAGACCCTTGAGAGAACTAAATAAGTGTTTTAAGTGCTTGTGTTACAGCTAACAATAAATACATGCTTAACCATGAAAGCAGCCTAAAAGTCCCAAAAAGATGATAATCCATGTTGATCCAAAGGAAGAAAGAGAAGGGACAACCTCACGAGCTGTCAAAATGCCTAAACTAAAGAAGACAAAGGCCTAGTTGCAACCTGGAAAGTGTGGAGCTATTCGAACAGAAGAATGCATTACAGAGTGCTTTTCGAAAAGAATCTGAACATTTCGAAAAGAACCTGAACTTTGCAAAAAGAACTAAAAGCTCCAGGTTTAGTTTTCGAAGAGCACCTGAACTCTTCGACAGGATTTCTGACCTATTCGAAAAGAAGAGAACTCCTTAATGTAACTGAACTTTGAAAAGAGCTTCGTAAGTCACAAGACCTTGCATAAAAGTTCCCCAAACTATGCGAAATGGTATTCTGGAGATTCCTAGCATCTGCAAGGATAATTCAGTAATCTTTTGCACGCGCCCCAATGCATTTAAAAACTCAGGGACATTTCGGAAGATTCTGAGCATGAACCAAAGGCATATTCCACCCCATGTGAGCACCCAAAGATGAAATCAATTGGCGGGAACTTCTAGAAGTTCTAACAGATTTTTGAATTACATAATGTAATTGATGCCTCGTCATCCGATTATCAAAACAAATCAAGCAATTACGATTGGCACAAAACAGATCTGGATCCTTGTGCTCGACTACCATTGGTTGATACAGATCTAAGCACTGCTGATTGGTCGATACACATCTGAGCTAGACCTGGGGGAAACTATAAATAGATGAACCATTTGCCCAATTTGGGTATCCAGATTTTGAGTTTCATTTCTGTTGCTCCATTTCCAATTCAGATAGCTTATCTGAAACTCTTGTAATAGCCTAACTTTTACTTGCAATTGAGAGCTGTGAGATACTTTTGTAATTCAAAAGAGAATTGTATTCAAGACTACAAATCCGAGAGCTGTTTAAGCTGTGCTCTGTAATTGTAATGGTGAATTTGAAAAGGTTGCTGTGAACCGTACGTTCTCAATTGGATTTGTGTTGAGGGTTCCCTGTGATCTCCTTATTGCACTAGACTCCTTTAGATTTACTATTTTTCAAGCAATTTCCCTTGATTCATTATCCCTGTGGGAATTAGTGTTTGTAACCTAATCTTTCACAGCATTTATAGTGGTGTTTCTTCTTCTGAGTTGAGGGTTCAGATTAAAGACTATTGGATGGTCTGTGGCCATTGAAGTGGACATACCATAGCCATAAGTTTAACTCTAATCCTTGAGTTAGATTACTTCCTCTTGCATCTGTGCTTGTAGCCAGATGAAGATTGGAGCATCTCTCATTTGATCTACTTTTATTCTCATTTTGTTACAAGAACCAAATCAAAGTTAGATATTATTTCTCCATTCTTATTAATTTACATCAAAATCCCCCCAACTCAGATCTGGATCATTTAGTTTAATCTTTACTTTTACCATTTAATTAATGTGACAAATTCAACCTCCCATCTTATGTGCTTTGTAGATAGGATCAGAGGCCAGATCTGGTAGCTCAGATTTGGAGGTTAATCTTACATTTTAAATAAATTCTCTATGGACGATCTTTTACTCACTTACATTTAAAACTTGCTACAATTGGCCCTGATCTTGCAGGCTAATTTACTTCTATCTGTGCTGATATTTCTTTATTCTTTTTAGTTTTCCAAATTCAGTATAATTCATTATTTGTAAGTCTATTTTCAAAACACAAATAAATCATGCACACTTAGAATCAAACATCAAGTGCACATCTTGTTATAAGGCAAGAAATGTGCTGACATGGTTAATGGATCCATGACTACCCACATAACGTTGTATCTCTTTGTTGTACGCGGTAGTCCAACAATGAAGTCTATGGAGATTGACTCCCATTTCCACTCTGGTATGGGTAGAGGCTATAATAATCTAACAGGATGTCTATGATCGACTTTCACCTGCTGACATGTCAAACACCATGACACGTACTTGGCCACGTCTTGCTTCAAACCTCTCCTCCAGTAACTCTTCCTCAAGTCTTGATACATTTTTGTGCTACTAGGGTGGATAGCATATTTCAACTTGTGAGCTTCATCAAGGATAGTTTGCCGCAGATTGGCATCATTTGGAATACAAAGATGGCCCTTGAACAATAAGGAACCATCTTCTTTCACTGAAAACTCTGGTTTGATGCCTTCAAACACGTCTTGGCGGATCTTTTTCAACTCTAGGTCTCTCATTTGTAGCTCATGAATATGCTCAAAGATCATAGGTCTCACTGATATATTAGCCAAGAAAGCTCCTGTAGCTTGGACCTTAATATTTATATCATATAATGACATATCTTTAAATAATTTCTATCTGTGCATTCCCATGATCAAATTAGCCAACTGAGCTGAACCCTTCCTACTCAAGGCATCGGCTACCACATTAGCCTTGCATGGATGATACTGTATGGAGCAATCATAGTCTTTGAGAAACTCCATCCATCTGTGCTGCCTCATATTCAACTCTTTCTGCATAAATAGATATCTGAGGATCTTATGGTCGGTGAAGATCTCAAAGGTCTCACCGTATAAATAATGTCTCCAATTCTTCAATGCAAATATGACCGCTGCTAGTTTCAGGTCATGTGTCGGATAGTTCTTTTCATGATCTTTCAGCTGTCTCGACCCATAAGTTATCACCTTCTTGTGTTGGTTGAGCACGCAGTCCAAACCATTATGCGAAGCATTATTATTCACTGAAAAGTATCACTTTTCACCTCTTAACTTAGCCTTTGCTAGACCTTAAAGCAGACTAATAACCATTTGTTAAGTGTGTTTTATAGTTAGCAATAAAATGTGCAACTTAATACAAACTTCTTGCTTTTTGACCCAAAAGAGAGAGAATGCACTCAAAGATGATAGTTGAGACAAAGCCTGATGGAACACCTTGGTAGTGCTCACCATGGTGACTCATTGTTGCTGATCATCATTGACCAAAGTCTAGCAGATGAATGTAGTTAGCTGAGAAAGGAGGAGACTATGACAGTAGCAACTGCAATGCACCAGAGTAGCAAAAGATAGATCTTGCAGAGTTGAGGAGATTCCTCGCAAATCTAAAGATACAGTGGAAGAGGCCCTCGTACAGATACGTCGCGCAGTCAGGAGGACAACTGAAATGACCTTGCAAAGATCTCACAAGTTAAAACTCTCAGAATTTTCCCTCGCGAAGCTCTCACGGAGATCAAACCTCAAAGCAATTGAGCGAAGAACCCAGCGAGTCTATATGTACACTGAACGGAATGTCATCTCGCATAGTTATCGCATAGCCCTGGATGAGGGAGACGCCCAGAATTCTCTTCGCATAGATCTCGCATACTCGGAAGCCTTACCATTGACTACGCGAGCGCAGGAGCATAATTGCGTGAGTACTTAGCGAGAGAAAGAGCTTCTGAAGTTCTACTGTGCGAGAAGTCTAGGCACTCCAGATAATCTCTGTGATAGTATTACAGTGCAAAGGAACTACACGATGATCTGAAGATTCACTGCGTGAGCAAGCACTTCCCACTAGCCAAAGGCAACTCTGCGAAGGCAAAGCAACTGCACGAATGAGCTAAAAGTAGATACCAGCCCCATGAAGCATGGGCTCTCCACTTCTTAGTTTTAACTAAAGGACTTTTTGGGAATTTCCCAATGCTAGGGCACACTTCTCGAGGCATAGATTTTGAGGTGCATATCTCTAGGCATTCAAGGGTTGTAATAGTGCTACGTCTGCTAGAAAAATTAGGGTTAATCTCTTTAGAGCCAAGGCCGTTTTGACAGAGTATACAAGTTGTACTTAGAGTTTATTATTATCATCTTTCCGTCATCCTCTGTCGGCTGAGAACTCTAGCAGGCTAGGGTTAGGGTTTGATCATCTCTTTTTCTTATTTTTCTTCTCTCTTAGCCCAGCACTTGCTGGCTAACCCCCTTGTATGTTTTGTGTTCATCAACGGATTGCCGTTTTAATACTTAATTGAATCTAAGGATCTTATGATTTCTTTAGATGTCTATAGGATCCATGTATTTGGGACTAGCCCATTCAGTTTCTAATAGATCTATTGCTTATTATCTGATTTTCCTTGGTTTGATAGCCCCATGGAAAGTAAGGCTAGATCTGTAGTGAGATCCAGGGAGCTTGGAGGCCTATGGACCATGGTGGTTGCAGCAGTTTTTATGTTCTTTCCTAGGCCTTTGTGGGATTGACAGACCAATGGGATACCTTGTGACCATTAAAGTGGACAGAGTATAGCCCTAAGGTTGTGTCCATTCACATGTTTGAGAAGGATTCTTCTCCCCTGCACATGAGCTTCTAGAGCCTTGTGAGGAGGTTTGTGCTGGAACTGGCTCCCCTCTATTTTACCTAGCCAATATTAGGTGTTAGATCTGATCTCTTTATAGTAATTACAGCTTGAGGCTGAGTCATTGCAAGCCGTTTGTAGCAATGACCAGCTGAATCTAAAGCCTTATTCAACCTGTTGCATGGTCCTTTTTGTGGGCACTAGTGAGCAGTTAGCCATAGCAAAGCACTTAGGATCTTATGGGTTGGAATACCTATGGATGTCAGCCAAGTCTATGCACAGATTTGGGGAGCTTATAGCACTAGTATTACATAGTGCTGTAATAGTATTCATGTCTTAATCTGGCCTAGTGGCTGGGGGAATGATCTGTCCACTCCCCTGGGTTAGATGGGCAATGTCTGTTTTAACCAATGGGATTTGACAGACTCTATCGAATACCTTGTGACCATTAGAGTGGACAGAGTATAGCCCTAAGAGTGCCCTAAATGACATGGGTTAAACCGGATATGTTTACCTTGTTGAGATTTTTAATAGCGTCTCAGCAAGGAACACTGCAGAGACAGACTAAATCTGAGTTACATCATTGCTTTGACTCTAACTTAACCTGCTTACTTCTCATAATTTTTGTATTTTATTTTGGCACACACTACCACCATCTTCCTCTTAACCCTTTCTTTAGGATAGGGCTATATTTTATTTCTCTACTTTTAGTATTAATTTAGTATAGTCGTGACACCCAACTCCCTTTTTTTAGGATTGTCAGATCTATAGCCAGATCTGGAGGCCTACTATTATAGCCCATTTTGGGTTCTATATCAATTTCTCTATAGGACAAACTCTTACTTATCAAAACTTGCTACAATGGACCCTATATCTTGCAGAACTGTATTTATTTTAAACTTGTTGTGCTGACCCATCTCCAATTCCCCACTCTTGATTTATTCTCTCCACTGTTCTTAAAAAAATAATAGTAAGAGTCTCGAAAAAAGAACCAACAAGCATCACTATATATTACGAACCCTCCACTGCCTGAAGGAATTGCTAGCACTGGAGCTGAAGTGAGTCTCTTCTTGAATTCTTGAAAACTCTTTTCACGCGCTTCACTCCACTAGAATCTCACATCCTTCCTTGTAAGTCTTGTAAGAGGTCCCGATATTTTAAAAAATCCCTCTACAAAACGTCGATAGTAGCCAGCTAGACCAAGGAAACTACGGTCGTCGGTTAACGTCTTTGGCTGTTCCCAACTTACCACTGCTTCAATCTTAGTCGAATCTACTGTGACACCATCCTTTGAGACTATATGTGCCAAAAAGCTAACTTTTCCCAACCAAAACTCGCACTTGTTGAGTTTGGCGTATAGTTGGTGTTCGCGTAAGGTTTGTAGAGCAACTCTCAAGTGTTCTTCATGTTCCTTCTTCGATTTGGAATATATTAGGATGTTGTTAATAAATACTATGACATAAGAGTCTAGGTGTGGTTTAAACACCCGATTCATCAAATCCATAAATGACGTCGGTGTATTTGTCAAACCAAACGACATCACTAAGAACTCATAGTGTCCGTACCGTGTCCTGAATGCTGTCTTCTGGATGTCCTCTGCCTTAACTCTCAACTGATGGTATCCAGATCGATCTTGAAAAAGTACCTTGCTCCTTACAGCTAATCGAATAAATCATCAATCCTAGGTAATGGATATCGATTCTTGATGGTGAGTTTATTTTTGGTGATAGTCAATGCACAACTGTATTGACCCATCTTTCTTTTTTACAAATAAGAACGGTGCTCCCCACGAAGACACACTAGATCTTACAAACCCCTTATCTATGAGCTTTTGCAATTGCGCTTTTAACTCCTTCAACTCAGCAGAAGTCATTCTATATGGTGCTTTGAAAATAGGCTCCATTCCAGGTGCTAAGTCGATAGCAAATTTCACTTCTCTATCTGGAGGTAATCCTGATAATTCTTTCGGAAATACATCTTCAAATTCACGCACAACTGCTGTCTCTGAGATGATGTTCTTCCCTTCCTTATCTTCCTTGAAGAATGCCAAATAACCACTGCACCCTTTTCTAATCAAACGCTTGACCCTGATTACAAAGATAAGTGGCATAAACATCGATCTCACTCCTCAAAATCGAAATGATCTCCTCGTATTAGGTCTGAAGATGACGATTTTGTTCTTGCAATCTATCATTGCACAGTGTTGCAACAACTAGTCCATGCCAAGGATCACATCGAATCCTTGTATGTCTAACAGAATTAAATTTACTAATAGTTCAAAGACGTCTCCATCCCTGATGGTTTACAAACCCTTTCCGTATCGACCGATTCCCCAGTCGGGATAGATGCAACTAATAAAAAGTCTAACATCTCAAGGTTGACCTCATCTTCTTTGCAAAGCGAGGAGTAGTAAATGAGTGGGTAGAGCCCGGGTCTATCAACACTCTCGCCTCATAAGCTAAGTCACTCCCCTTGCCGTACACTTCTAAGTTACCTATAAAGCATACATATTCATATACATAGCATACTATATACATCAAAATTTATGGAAGAGAATTTGTCTATTCTACTTCTTATATGAATGCACCTTTTCTATCTAAAAACTTCTAAGAAATTGAAATTCTTTATTTAAAAGAAATCTCACCTTGGATCACTTCGGTGGTATTGTGTGCTTCCTGAGCTGTAACTGCATAGGCTCTTCCTTATACGACCGACTTCCTTGCACGACCGGCTTCCTTGCTTGTAAAGGTCGTGGCATTAGAACAGAAGCTGCCCTCTCCTTAGCCATCTCAGATAATGTGGCCCACCTTTCCACATTTATAGCAACCTCAAGTACCCCTTCTTCACTCAGCCGTCTTATGAGACTTGCCACACTTGGCATAAGTCTCCACTGTAGTAGACGCTGCTCATGAGAAACCCTGTGTAACTGCTGCTCCCGTGGTGGTAGCAGGGTTCTAATATCTTATTGGCCTCCTCGACATAAACACTAGTAACCTCTGATAGTTCATTTGTTGCGCCAGTCTAACATAATCGGGTTAGAATGGTTACCTCTGAATATTCGGTGCTACGAATCGCGGCTTTTTGTTCACCGGCTCATAATTTCCAACCTTACTTTAATCTGGTCTTCCTCTCCCATACTGATCCCTTCTTATGTATCTATTTTTCTTGTCCTCTTCAATAACCAAGGCTTTACTCATGACTTCTCCATAGGTCTTCAACTAAAATGTCGCTACTTTTCCCCTGATGTCCAACCTCAAGCCGTGTTGTAGTCATTTTGCTTTCATCAGGTCCGTGACTACGAAATTAGGAGTAAAACGATCAAGCCGCATAAACTCAACCCCATACTCTCTAACTGACATTCCTCCCTACTTGAGCTGTAAAAATTTTACTTCCATCTGATTTCATACAACTTCAGGGAAGTATTGCTTGTTAAATTCCTCTACGAATTCCTCCCATGTCCAAGACAATCCTAGGGTCTCCTGAGCCCTAGTCCTAGAAACGAACTTCCATTATGGACCTGCCTCCCAATCTGGCATATAAGCTGCCCATCTAACACTCTCGTCCTCTGTGCATGCAAGCATGCTAAATACCTTTTCCATCTCGTTCAGCCAATTCTCTGCATCCATTGGCTCCGCTTGCCCTGAAAAACTAGAAGAATGCATCCTCCTAAACTCTGTAAATGCTGAGGGCACTGACTACGTAGGACCTACTAGAGGTGTAGGTGGCTGATGCTGGTCACTGACATTGTGAGCTGCTAAGGACGCTGCTTGTTGAGCCATGGCATTTTCTATAGTTTCCATTATGTGCATCATCCGTTGACGCTCTTCTCTCTCTTCATTTCTTTCTCTTACTCTTTCCTATTCTCTCTTATCGTTCTCCTGATGATCTCTATTCCCCATCGGTATTCTATTCGTAGCCAAGACGAAATCGTCTTTGCTTTGCAAGTTTCTCTCGTGATCGCCCTGAGGCCGTCCTCTTCCTCTAGAAGACATTATGGTTTGCACATGAAACCAAGGTTTCATTAGCAGAAGTCCCTATGCTCTAACAAAATCAAGAATTATCAGAATTTCTAAAAAAAATGGCTTTGATACCAACTGTGACAGTCCGGATTTCATCACCCTGAAACCCGTGCCATCAGCACGACCCTCAAGGCTGTGCCCCATAAGCTTGCATAGAACATTTGTATAACTAAGCAACAACGAGGCAAAACTAAAAGTATAAGAACTGATGTCAAAATAAATCTCCAGTTCTACTATATAATTATCAAAAGAAGTAACCCAAAAGATGGTTCTGATCTCATGCCACTGCATGAGCAAAAGAATCCACCCGAACCATCGATGACTACACAATAGTCACCCTGGATGGTTCACCAAAAGAATATATCATTGTTAATTACATTTTCTCAAAAAGGGCTTGATATTCTAAGCTGTACAGTACTCTCTCTCAAAACTCAGTCAAGATACGAAGGGGTCCTTTAGAAGAAGTCCTCAGGAGGCGCTCTATCTCTTCCCTAGGCATGTAATTCGAATCCCCCGGATCTACGTCTCCTGAAGCAGCAGCAGTCACAAGTACCAGACCTGCGACGTATAGTCTAAGGGGTGAGCTACATCATAGCTCAATAGGGACACAACTGAATGAACAAATAAGTTAATCTCTCATATATATTCCATGATATTTAACAGCATGATGTATCAATGAATTAACTGGAAAAATAATTTAAATGACTGCAAAGATGCACTGGGTGTTACTGTTACTTTACATGTATTTATTTGTTCTCAACTTGCTCATATAAGACAATGATTTGGCCTAAAGACTTAAATCATAACGTAAATATTCCCCGATTTACTATAGCATCAGGCGCCTGATGGAATACCCTCTATCGTCGTCTAATCAGACCATTTTCATTATCTTTTTTCATTCATTCAATACTACCCAGGTCCCTTTCTCGTAGGCGACGAGGTTTAATTCTCATACATATATCCCTGAGATGTCCAACTAGTGTACGGATTGGCCGCCGTATCGGTCACGGATATCCAGCCGAGTCAGCCGTGGGTATCCCTCCACGTCGGTGGGGTATTCTCCAAACCTTGAATATCAAAAGTGCACTACATATAGTTATTCACTGTGTGATTGTGCTAATTATAGTAGATTAGGCCTTATCAATTTCCATTCACTTTGCTTTACATTTTCACATACATCCCTAGGATGTAACTAGCTCAACGCATCACACAGATGCCCATTATCAGATTCACATCCACTGGGGACGTCACATACTC
This sequence comes from Chloranthus sessilifolius, assembly GCA_021018995.1. Classification (NCBI taxonomy): domain Eukaryota; kingdom Viridiplantae; phylum Streptophyta; class Magnoliopsida; order Chloranthales; family Chloranthaceae; genus Chloranthus; species Chloranthus sessilifolius. The sequence goes on along the minus strand of CM037587.1, from coordinate 27,270,230 downwards.
ATTTCCTTATTTAGTGTTCACACACACACACTTAAGATTTATATTTTCGATGCATAAGTATCCATTTTTAAATCACTACATACATGCTCTTGTTATTAAAATATATATTTAAGGCGTTCCCTACCTCACGTATATAAATTCTCAAGCGTCAAGGTCTAAGGCGTTTCCCATGCTTGCACTCACTTGTATAACCTATGGTACATCATAGCATAAGCAAAACATCAAGAAAGATGCATGAAAGAAGGTACAAGACCCTCTTAGAACCCCAAAGTCCAAAATAGAAGTCAACAGAAACTGCTCAAATCGATTGATCAATCTCCAAAATCGATCAATCAAATTCCCAAAATCGATTAATCGATCCCAAATTGATTAATCAATCCCAAATCGATTAATCAAAATTCTAAAATCGATTGATCGATTTTCAAATCGATCAATCGATTTTCCAGCCACTGGGAGTGCTCAAACGATTAATCGATTTTAAATCGATTAATCGAAATCTAAAAATCGATTGATTGATATTAAATCGATCAATCAATTTCAGGCCTTTTTGTCCAACTTACTTCTAAGCCAAAATCGATTGATCGATTTTCCAAATCGATCAATCGATTTGGTCAGAAACCCAACCCCTTTACAGGCATTTCTTCTAGTTTTCCTCTCTTTCATCTCTCCTTTCTTTTCTACATTTTTAATTTGACATTTAGCCAATCTATCCTAGAGCTAATGTACAACAGCATATTCATTAAAATCCAACAAAATCACCTCAAACCAATCTCTTATTGATTTAATGGTTTGTTTCAAGTCTAGGGCTCTTAGCTCCGACTCCCACAAATTCCAATGCGTCGTATCCGGAGTAATTGCTCAAGCCTATCTTCAATTCGAATCCACACAACCTCTCTAGCATTTACTCCACCTCTTACTCTCTCCCTCTCTTTTCATAAATCCTCTACACCAACCCAACTTAAAGAGAAATAACTCTCTTAAGTTGTTTAAGCCATTAACCCTTTTTATGTTTTGGTGTTAAACACATACACTAAAGACAGGTGAATGTGATCTCTAACAATATCCTGTGAATGTGATCTCTAACAATATCCTACGCTACGCATACGTGTACACTCGCATCAATATAAATTGAACCATAGTTGTTGTGTTGACCCTCACTTGGTCAAACTTATGACCAATCAGGCAGGCATCCCGAGGACACTATTCAACGCCCAATTTTCGAGGATGTTACAAATTACCTCTACGGGTCTAGTTCCAATAGACCCAGCCTTTATAACTGAAATTGCCCCGTCATATTTTATCAGATGCATTGCAGGTCAAGTCGAGTTTCAAGGTGTTACACGGAGTGAGCTAACCATCTAAGCTCAATAGAAGACACTCATAAAATACATTGTATCTCAATTGACATGGTTTTTAAAGCATATTTCATAGTATATTTTGTCCAAAGCAGGTATGCAAAAATGACTGAGTTTTAAGTACGCGAATCAGATGCAAATTCATATTCTAAGTTTTCCAAAATAGATTCAAAGCAGATAAGGAATTCAGATGCTCATTATTTCTTAATTCATGTATGCAAAGCTTATCAATTCATGACTTAGGTATGAACTTAATTTATCTCTCAAGTTACTATATCTTGAGAGCAAGAATAATACCAAATGGACCCCAACCTACCATCATCGTTCATGAACCCTTTTCAGGAGTGCAACAAGCCCCTGCGTTATAAGGGTTACTTACTCCAGAAAATTGTTCAGGAATTGAGGGGTCGTTCAGGTGAATCATAAATCAGATACAGATTCTAAAACATAAGTCAATTGCAAATTCTAATACATAATTCAGAGTTTCAGATTCAGGGCAAATTCAAATTTTCAGAGTTCTTATTTCGAATTCAGAGTTTTTAATCAGATTCAGGTTTACAGATACGAGTTTTAGATGTCATATGCAAGTTCAAAAGATCATAGTACAAAATATCCATGTGAATTAAAATAGAATGCAAGTGATTGTGAGATTTTCCTACCTCAATATGCTTTCACGCTAACTGAAGCAAAACTATCATAACAGACGATGTTAAGGCTCACGACATATCCTAAAACAATTAATGACCATAAACCAAAGGTCTAGTAGCATACAAGCAAAACATTCAAACAAAATTCAGAGAAATAAGCCAAACAGACTCAACTTTATTTCTTGCGCGAGCGAGGTACAGACCTCAGGTGTTCAAGCTCACAGACACATCAGATCTCGCGCGATCGACTGGACTCTTTCCTACTGGAGATAGGCACACGAGGCCTCGCACGAGCGAGCAGTTAAGTTCGAGCGCACAAGACACAGAGGTTCACTGGACCTCATTTTTTGGGCATAAGAATTTCTCATGAGTCTTTCTGAAGGCTGCTCACGCGAGCGAGCTTTGAAGCTCGTGCGCGCAAGTTACAGAACTCTGTGATTTCTGGGTTTTTAGAAACCCATTTTCATCACGATTTCTCACCATTTGTTCACCCAAACTTTCCACACATCATTCAAACAATAAACCAAATATTATTCGACAAATCTAACCATTAATATTAACAAGATTGTACCTTTCACCGATCGATTTCACGGCTTGAGGAGTGTTGCCCAAAAAGGGTTTCGGAACAAAGCCTTCAAATTTTCATGGGTACTTCACAACGATGTACCATGATGAGTTCAAGATGGTGCCATCCACCCTTACCTATCAATCCTAAACTCTTCAAAGCGTTGAAGGCGTATCCAATGTGACTGGCTCACCTTCTTTCCAAGCACAAGGGTTCCAAAATGAAAAAAGGGGCTTCTAAGGAAAGGGGGTTTACAAATGGCGGAGCTTACGGCGGTCACGCGATACAAATTTCACAAGAACGCGGGAAGGAGACGGATTTCCAACGGCTGGGTCGATTTTCTCTAACTCTCACTCTCTCTTTCCCTCAATATTTGCAAACGAGAATGGCTTCCTTGAGAAGCCTCGCCTTCTTTTATAAACAAACAAAATCCAAAATACCAAGATATTTATTACCTAAACTTAAGCTTGGTTTGGGTGCTGAGCGGCACACCGCAAGTCGGTGCATGACTTTCCCACTAAAGGTCCCATCAAGTTCTAAACCTTATTTCTTTTCACGCATTTCTTCTAATATTATTTAATTATTTAATTAAAAGTCCACGGCGACATCGATCGCCTTGCTGGGCATGCGCACAGGGTCGATCTAGTTCGGATTCAAATTTACGGGTCATTACATTATCCCAAGACGGTGAATCAAGGGGTAACGTTTGTCCGTCTCTCGCCATTATGCCACAATAATTTGTTAATTTTCTAGCATGTTTCCCAGCTTGGCCTTTATGATTAACACCAACTTTAAATTTTTCTTCGTCCCAATTCTCTTAGGTAGAGGCACCTAGTTCGACCATGTCCCTTCATTTTAGGGGATGAGGCACCCTCACTAGATGCTTCTTGAGTAGGAGCCATCTGAAAAATATATATTGAAGAATTGGTAGGAACATGTAACTTACAAAGAACTATTCAAATGTTTTATAAAAAAATATTAGTAAAAAAAAATAAGCCGGGTAGCACTAAAGTAGAACTCATAAGAAACTCAAGTAGCACCCACAATAATCATGTTATAGCATCTAGAATAATTAAAAACAAATTACAAAAATCTTGAAACTCGGAAACAACCCAGGTCATTTACAACAATTACATAGTTCCATCCGTTTTAGCATCATCATCTGATTCAGAAAGAGCTTGTTGCTCAACTAGTGGGATCAGGTTAGGTGCCTCAACAGTTGCACCTACCACATCTTCTCTCACCCAATTAGCAAAATCATTATCATCTATATCAGTGTCATTAATTGCAAGGTACAGAATCCCACTCTACCACTTGATTTCACCCAAATAGTTCTAAATCGGAATCGTTCATTTGTTCTCAAAGCCTCGCATATAGGGCTGTTAATGGGTTGGGGAAAGTGGCATTTTCCTTACTTGACCTGATGATGTACTCGACTTTACCCGACTGGCCAAGGGTATATGCATTACCTGACCTAAAAATCTAACTTAACATGGCTCAAAAAACTCTCTATGTTCTTTCATATTTTATATAAAATATCTGACAGGGTTGACCCAACCTGATCCAATCCAATTTTTGCTTGACCCAAATTGAAGGTCTGTTTATGAAAGACTACATTATGGCTGTGTAGATGCCTATTTGACCTTTAATATAAAACCCAATCATAGTCACTAAGGATTAAAGCTGCACAAGTTCCTAAAATGAGGCCCATGTTTCATATTACTTTATAATATATAAAAAATTCACCACAATTTTAAATTTACTAGACTACATGCCTTCTATAAAATATTTTGTACTTGGAGTTGATATGTTCAACACACTAGAAGATTTTTAATTTATTAGACTACATGCCTCCTATAAAGCCTAAATAATATTTCCAATTTAAGGCTATTTATTTAAAAACTATAATTGAAGAGCAGAGGAAATGACACAAAAGGCAAAGTAGTGTAAGTGAGGCATATTGAATTCTTCATGGAAATAAATAAATTGACATCTTAGATGGTAAAAAGTTACCCCCTGATTTTAACAAAAAATGGGGATTTTAGCATACAATAAAGTGTTCCACAAGCCAAAAACTAAAATATTGGTGGTGGGGGTTTGATTCAGGATGTAATTAAGTCCCAAGCACTTTTTTCCAAATTTTGCAATGTAAATTCACTTTTGGTTAAACCCTCTAAAATTGGGAGAGCATGAAATTTTAACCCTTTTAAACATACAAAATAAAATAAAATAACTTTGACATAAGAAGCCTATTAATTCCTGATATCCGAGACTTCAGAGATCCCCCTCTGTTCCAAAGTTCCCATTACACATTGCTTTCTCGTGAATCATCAAAAGGTCCAGATCTTATAGCAGTTGGTTTCCCTGTTAAGAATACAAATGTAACGATCCCCAGAATTGTTAAACCAAGTGGTGTAGGAAACATCCGTCAACTAACACTGAGCACTACTAACACTGATCATTTTAACTGGATGAGACACTTACACTCAATGAACAGGTTTAAGATAATAAGCCAGTTTAGGCTTAATTGGGCAAATTCCGACTAACTCGTTAAATCGGTGTTGCGTTGGACTCTATAGATTCCAGCCTTTTACACTAACTAAGTATACCCATCAATGGTGCACGAGAGAAAAACAATAGACCACTTGCCTTTGTTTGTGTTTTATCTGCCTATACAAGACCAAAGCCTTGTGAATGTTGCATGATATCCCAGCCCAAAAATGTAGCTTAAACTAAATAGCTACATATAGCTTAAATTGGTCTTAATATAACCAAGAAGGAAGGAGTCGCTATTAGATAAACTTTTGTTGGTTTACCTATAAAAGACAAATGCAAGTAAGCCTGGTTTTGTATATACACACACAAAATATAACTTGTTTTGGGTTATAAACAAGAAGACCCTGGAGTTTTGTTTTATTTTTATCTTGTCATTTCTGTAATACACTACTAATGTAGTGTTGTCTTACTAGAATTTAACTCAAGTAGATTGTAAGCTACTTGATGCTTACTTGCATGGAGAAAATAGCACACGACTCCGATGAGTCATATCGTGAGAGCATGCACGCAAAGTCAAATGACCTATTATAAAATACCAAGACAAAGTAATGCATCTTCCCCGTTTCAAAAATCCTTGTGACTATACCCTACACAGCCAACTTTTTAGCCATCTTGAGTCTGTTTATAAGTCTTTTGTAAACAAACGAAGGCAATTTTTGTGAAGATCAACAAACAAGCTTGTAATATTCATACACTTCTACTCCGTTTCTGCTCTGTTTTTTAGATCGGCAAACACAACAATCAATGGCCGAGTACTACAAAATCATCAAAAGGTATGCTAACGATTTTATTTAAAATAAAGGGTCATCATAGAGATTACATTGAACTTGAGCCCTGAATTCAACAAGAATACTTGAAGCCGAGTGCAGATTTCTGCACTTCGAATCTGCATAGTAGATCTATGGACTTGATAGAGTGCAGAGTGCAGATTCGGAGTTTTAAAAGCTATCGAAATATATATTTAAAATCTATAGAAATCTGCTGAAATTATACATGTAAATATATAAATATAAATATATATATATATATATAAGCCAGGGAGGGAACAACAGATCAAAAGGCCAAGAAGAAACCCCATTTGCACCTCGGCAGGCCAAAAATATATAGGCTTGGCGTGGCAAACCTTATAGGGTTGCCGCGATAACAAAGCCAGCTGAAAGGCTTGCTGCGGCAACACTTATAGGGTTGCCGCGGCAACAAGCCCAGCCGAAGGGCTTGCCACAGCAACCACTTGAGTGTTGCCGAGACAACCTTCCCCAGCACAGAATTTTGAACTTTGGGCTGTGCCTCTTGTGCATTCGGACCTTGGGTCCACATGAGTTCAGGTAAATACCTGATGAGGTCTTGGTGCACTGAGTATCACCTATAGACTAATAGTTTTTAAAATAAATCCATTTTCTTAGATATGGTGCCACATGGAGCACTTAAACAATTTTGAAGAAGTTTGAAGAGATGGATTCGCATGATGTTATCGGATGACTAAAAGTGCATCGACGACAACACGTGCAAGATTTAACGTACATAGGTAGGGAATCTGTGTTGGTATTTTAGAATGATATAAGTATGTCACTTAACTTTCATAGAAGCTTTGATAAGTATGCATGTATGCACTAATCAGCATAATAGAAGAAAAATATGATTTTTTTGTATTTGAACTGATAAGCTTGATTTGATAGGAAATAAATGGACTTGATTAGCCATTAAAATGATGTTAATATGAGCATCAACAGTATCTAGTACACATTGCATAAATCAAAAAGGAATTCTTTTACTAGTCTATGAGCATGACTATGAACATAAATCAGTTTTATAAATTAATGATATGATATATTAATAGCAGTTTAAGTACGTTACATCATAAAGCATACATGTAAATGCATATCCTTGATGATTCTACGTGATTCAGTACTCAGAATTTTGTCAATCTCAATGTTCTTGATACGTTATTGCTCTAGTTAAATCAAGTGATCCTGCTAACTCGGGAGCTTGAGATTCTCGATGCAAGTGATCCCGCTAACTTGGGAGCTTGAAGTATTCTAGTCCAAGTGATCCCGCTAACTCGGGAGCTTGACAAGTGATCTCGCTAACTCGGGAGCTTGACCTTGTTGATTCCCTATTTTCGCCAGCATGTATTTAGTTTCAGTTTGCCTCTCACACTTGTTATATCATGCATAAATACAGCATTGCAGCATGTTATTCCTATGTTATGCTTCTCTATGAAAAAGTGATAAACTGTCAATATAAAATAACAATGCAATATTCTCTACTGAGCTTTGGATGATAGCTCATTCCTCGAGTTAACGTGAGCACGATCCTACTTACGTGCCTGACGAGGAAGAGGGAGAAGAAGAAGACGACGACGACGACGACGAGGAAGACGATTTCGCGGAAGAGTTCTTCCTGAAATAGGTTTGTAGCTTGGGATCTGAGGGGATATGGGTTTGAGAAGGAGAGGAATGAGAGAGATACATTTTATGGCATGTATAAATTATATATGATGGTTTTAGACATATGCTTGGATGTATAGGTTTTCTTTTCACTGTTTAGATGACAGGTGGTCGTCATCGGTGAAAAGCTATACATCAGATCTGACTGTTATTTTGTATATAGTGTTTATAGACTATCTATCGTTATTTTGCCATATTATCCATCTGTCAGAGTTAAAATACATTGCTTTCACATTTGCATCACTTTGAATTAAAGAAGTAATCCCTTGATGAAAGGATCATGTCAGGTGATTCAATGGCGCGACCTTTCCCGATTTTGAAGACGGGAAACGTCGGGCTGTCACAGGTGGTATCAGAGCTCCAGCGTTAAGTCATTGGAGACTAAACTTTGACATATATAAATATGGCAAATTATCTGCTAATAGAATAGATGTAGGAGTTAGATTGAGTTATATGTCTGATCAAGTTTTTATCTGATTAGGTTAAGATGCCTCCGCGTCGTGGAAGAGGCAGGGGTAGACGACCGTTGCCTCATCGCACTGGACCAAATACTATTCCAATAGTCGGGTACGAGCATGACATTGCTTCGGGGAGAGGTGAGAATGCCCATCTGGCTGAAAGTCGAACGACAACGGAGAATATTGCAGAGCATCCTCCACCAGAGCAAACTCCGCCAGTTGTAAATACTCCACCAATGGGAAGTGTTCCTGGTGTTGAACAGAGTGCAGGACATAATCCTCAGTTATTGGAAACTATGGTCAATACTATGGCCATGCTTGCGGTTTGACGTCCTGAGGGATTTACAGAATTTGTTCGACTTCGACCACCGAGTTTCCATGGTCAGCATGACCCTATGGAAGCTGAGAAGTGGTTAACGCAGATTTAAAAAGTACTACAAAGAATCACGTGCATCGAGGAGGAAAAAGTAAGTTGGGCGGCATACAAACTGGAGAGTGAGGCATGAAAGTAGAACTATCTTTTGCATATGCCAGTTGGGCATATTAACTTTTTCCGCTTTATGAGATTCATTGCTTTAATTATATAGTTTGTGCTTGATATACTAATGTTCTGTGCATAATTTTGGGGCACGGTCTGGAGGATCGTGTTGATGGCACGAGTTTTGGGGTGCCAAAATTAGAGCTGTCACAGTTGGTATCAAAGCTATTTCTTTTAGAAACTCTGACAAGCATTCTTTTGTCAGAGCATAGGGACTTCTGCTAATGAAAACCTTGTTTTCACGTGTAGACCGTTATGTCTTCTAGAGGAAGGGGCCGACCGAGGGGCGGCCATAGTAGAAGCTTGCGTAGTCGAGATGATTTTATCTTGGATGCCAATAGAGTACTCATAAGAGATGGAGGGGCTTCTGGCAGTGGTGGCCAAGGGAGCCAAGATCAGGGAGAGAACCATGATCGAGATCGTCAGGATCAAGATTAAAGAGAACAAGAGAGGGTTAGAGAAAGAAATGAGGATAGAGAGGAGCGTCAGAGGATGATGCACACCATGGTGACCATGGAAACTAATATGGCTCAACAGCAAAGACATCTTTGGCACTCATCGCTCATAGCGATCGACCATCGACACCTCCAGTGGCTCCGACACCGCCAGCATCTTTAGCGTTTACTGAGTTTAGGAGGATGAGACCTCCTAGCTTTTCTGGACAGGGAGAGCCCATAGTGGCAGAGCATTGGTTGAGTGAGATGGAGAAAGTTTTTAGTGTACTCACTTGTACGGAGGACGAGAGCGTCTGTTGGGCAGCCTACATGCTAGACAGAGAGGCTGGGCCTCGGTGGAAGTCTGTTTCGCGGACTAGGGCTCAGGAGACTCCAGATATGCCCTGGACTTGGGACGAGTTTGTCGAGGAATTCAACAAGCAGTACATCCCTGAAGTGGTGAGGAACCAAATGAAAATCCAATTTCTACAACTTACTCAAGGGAAGATGACTGTGAGAAAGTACGGAGTGGAGTTCATGCGACTCGCTCGCTCTATGCCTGACTACATTATCACAGAGATGATGAGAGAAAAAAGGTTTCAGCAAGGGTTGAGATCAGACGTGAGGGGAGGAGTAGCACCATTCCAATTGAGGACCTATGGTGAGGTCATGAGCAAAGCGCTCGTAGTGGAAGAGGAGAATAACAATAAGTACTACCAGAGGGAGCAACAGGGAAGGTGGAACACAGATCAGAGTAGAACGGGGAATTATGAACCGGTGAACAAAAAGCCGAGGTTCATACCGAACAATCAGAAACCACCATTTCAAGGAGGTTATGGGAGACCGGCGTAGTAGAGCAACCAACAGAGATTTCCATTGCTCGCGTCGGGGAGACCGGTACGCTACGAGAGCCCTGCTATTACTACAGGCGCTACAGTCACACAGGGTGCTTCTCGAGCAGCTTCTTCCACACCTCGTGAGACTTGTGCCAAGTGTGGCAAGCCTCACAGGACAGCGGATTGTAGGGTAGGCACTCGGGGTTGCTTTCGATGTGGCAAGGTGGGCCACTTGATCAGAGAGTACCCTAAGATGAACAAAGGGAAGACGGCTTCAGCTCCTATTCCACGACCTATACAAGCAAGGAAGCCGGTCGTCCAAGAAAGAGCCTACACAGTCACAGCTCAAGAGGCTCAGAATACAAACAATGTCATTCAAGGTGAGCTTCTTTTTAAATAAAGAATTTCAATTCTTAGAATTTTAGCTAGAGAAGGTGCATCCATATAGAAAATATAAGAGAACTTGCATGTGATAAATTCTGGTATGATGATAAACAATATATATATGTGTGTATGGTTAGGTACGTTACAAATATATAAGAAGGGAAGCGATGTGACATACGAAGCTCGAGTGTTGATAGACCCGGGGTCTACCCACTCATTCGTTACACCTTTCTTCACCAAGAGGATGAAAGTCGACCCAGAAGAGTTAGACTTCGTTTTAACTGTGACAGTTCCTACTAGGAAAGTGGTTGATACCGAGAAGGGTTGTAACTCTGTGATCGTGAGGGTCATGGATGGAGACGACTTTGAGCTACCGGTGAACCTAATCCTTTTAGACATGCAAGGATTCGACGTGATCCTTGGCATGGATTGGTTATCGACTCACTGTGCGACGGTAGATTGCAAGAACAAAGTCGTCATCTTTAGACCCAACACGAGGAGATCATTTTGATTTCGGGGAGAGAGGTCGACACACCTACCACTTATCTCTATAGTCAGGGCCGAGCGATTGATCAGAAAAGGGAGTAGTGGATACTTGGCATTTTTGAAGGAGCAAAAAGAGGAGAAGAATGTGATCTCTGAAATAGCAGTTGTGCGAGACTTCGTCGATGTATTTCCAGAGGAGTTACCCGGATTGAAGGAATTTAAAGAGCATCTACAAGAGCTAATGGACAAGGGATTTGTTAGACCGAGCGTGTCTCCATGGGGAGCACCGGTCTTGTTTGTAAAGAAGAAAGATGGGTCAATGTGTCTGTGCATTGACTATCGACAATTGAACAAACTTACCATCAAGAATCGATACCCTTTGCCTAGGATAGATGACTTGTTTGATCAACTGTAAGGAGCAAAGTATTTCTCAAAGATCGATCTGAGATCTGGATACCATCAGTTGAGGGTCAAGGCAGAGGATATTCAGAAGACTGCATTCAGGACTCGATACAGACACTATGAGTTCCTAGTGATGCCGTTTGGGTTGACAAATGCCCTGGCGTCATTCATGGATTTGATGAATAGGCTGTTTAAACCACACCTAGACTCTTGTGTCGTAGTGTTTGTTGACGACATCCTGATTTATTCAAAATCAGAAGAAGAGCATGAGAAACACTTGAAAATAGCCCTACAGACTCTACATGAGCACCAGTTATATGCCAAGCTCAGCAAATGTGAGTTTTGGTTAGAAGAAGTTAGCTTTTTGGGACATGTTGTCTCGAAGCTTGGTGTCACTGTAGATCCAGCAAAGATCGAAGCAGTAGTGAATTGGGAGCAACCAAAGACAGTGACTGATATCCGTAGTTTCCTTGGATTGGCAGGTTACTATCGACATTTCGTTGAGGGTTTTTCAAAGATATCAGGACCACTCACGAGACTTACACGGAAAGATGCAAGGCTTGAATGGAGTGAGGCATGCGAGAAGAGTTTTTAAGAACTCAAGAAGAGACTCACTTTAGCTCCAGTGTTACCTATACCTTCAGGCAGTGGAGGGTTTGCAGTATATAGTGATGCTTCGTATACTGGTGTGGGTTGTGTGCTTAATCAGCACAAACAAGTGATAGCTTATGGGTCGAGACAGTTGAAAGAGCATGAAAAGAATTACCCGACACATGACCTGGAATTAGCAGCGGTCATCTTTGCGCTCAAGATTTGGAGACATTACTTGTACGGTGAGACGTTTGAGATTTTCACCGATCATAAGAGCCTCAGATATCTATTTACACAGAAGGAACTAAACATGAGGCAATGCAGATGGATGGAGTTTCTTAAGGACTATGACTGTTCTATACAGTACCATCCAGGCAAGGCTAATGTAGTAGCTGACGCCTTGAGTCGGAAGAGTTCAGCTCAATTGGCTAGTTTAATTTTGGGTATGCACATATGGAAACTATTTGAAGATCTAGCCCTATACGATGCAAACATTGAGTCACAAGCTACAGGAGCCTTCTTGGCTAATATATCAGTGAGACCGATGATATTTGAGCATATCCATGAACTACAGATGAAAGACCCGACGCTAACAAAGATTTGTCAAGATGTGACTGAAGGCATTACATCTGAGTTTTCAATCAAGGAGGATGGTTCCTTATTGTTCAAGGGTCGTCTCTGTATTCCAGACAATGCCGATTTATGATGAACAATTCTGAATGAATCACACAAGTCAAGCTATGCTGTCCAGTCGGGAAGCACAAAGATGTATCAAGATTTGAAAAAGAACTATTGGTGGAGAGGCTTGAAACAAGATGTGGCAGCGTACGTATCGCGATGTTTGATGTGTCAGCAAGTCAAGATCGATCATAGACATCCCGCAGGATTATTGCAGCCTCTACCTATACCGGAATGGAAGTGGAAAGCAATCTCTATGAACTTCATCGTTGGACTACCGTGTACTGCAAAGAAGTACAATGCCATTTGGGTAGTGGTCGATCGATTGACCAAGTCAGCGCACTTCTTGCCTTACAGCACGATGTACACGGTGGAAAGACTTGCAGAGCTTTACATGAAAGAGATTGTCCGTTTGCATGGGATTCCGAGTAGCATTGTTTCAGGCCGTGACCCATTGTGTACATCAAAGTTTTGGAAGAAATTTCAAGAAGGAATGGGGACGCGACTAGATTTTAATACGGCATTCCATCCGTAAACTAACGGACAGACTGAGAGGGTCAATCAGATCATTGAGGACATGCTTAGGGCATGTATGTTAGAGTTACAAGGATCATGGGATTAGCACCTACCCTTGATTGAGTTTGCATATAAAAACAGTTTTCAGACGAGCATTGGGATGGCACCATATGAAGAACTTTACGAACGGCGATGTAGATCGCCCATCAATTGGGAAGAAACGGGTGAGAAATTCATTTTGGGACCCGAAATACTTGAAGATATTGCCACCTATGTTCGGATGAAAAGGGCAAAATTGAAAGCGGCATAGAGCAGACAGAAAAGCTACGCCGATATTAAGCGAACGAGTGTAGACTTCAAAGTGGGTGAACACGTATTTCTGAAAGTGTCACCTATGAAGGGAGTGATGAGGTTTGGAAAGAGAGGGAAGCTAAGTCCCAGCTATCTTGGACCGTTTGAAGTTTTGGGTCGAGTAGGGGAAGTTGCTTACCACATTGGATTGCCACTGTTATTCGATTCAGTACATAATGTATTCCACGTGTCTATGCTTAGGAAGTACCTTAATGACCCTGATCACGTGTTGAGCGGTCAATCATTTGAGATGCATGAGGACATGACTATGATTGAAGAGCCGGTAGAGATTTTGGATCGAAAGGAACAAGTGTTGCGAACAAAAGTGATTCCATTAGTACTTGTTCGATGGAAGCACCATCCGGCCGAAGAAGCTACATGAGAACGAGAGGCTGACGTAAAAGAACAGTATCCAAGCTTGTTTGCGACAACTTGAGAGTCGAAATTGTATCACCACAAGCATGTTTGTGGATTTAAATCACATGCTGTAATTCAATGACGATCTTGTGATCAATTGATTAAAAAGGACAATGTTATCCACATGGAGTCTCAATTGCAGTGTTGAATGCAAAATTGAAATTCATCATGGCCACGACATGACCGTGATGATATGTTTTGTAGAACCAATGACAACTTGGTATCATAAATTACCAAGAGAATTCAAGGAAACAGAAGATTTGGAAATTTAAAGAATCTGATCAAAACCGATTAATCGATTTTCAAATCAATTAATTGATTTGGAAATTCGATTCATCGATTTTGGTTGATTAGTCAGTTGGCATGGGCCAGTGACTGGAAATTTGATGAGGATTCAGGAAATGACAGAATGGAAATTTTGATTAATCAATTTGGGTTTCGATTAATCGATTTTGGATTTCGATTAATCGATCTGGAGGTTCGATTAATCGAATGACTTAGGAATTTATGAGGAATTCGAAGACTTTTATGTGATTTCGATTAATCGAAGAACAATTCGATTAATCGATTTGAGATTCGATTAATCGAACTGGAAGTTCGACTAATCGAGTTGCTTATGAATCTGGAAAAATTTTGAAAGACTGCACGATTTCGATTAATTGAAGTGAGTCTCGATTAATCAATTTTGGTATTTCGATTAATCGAAATGAATTTCAATTAATCGACTGGCTCACGCCAGTGAGCTCCAAAACTTAAAATTTTTAATGGATACGATTTCGATTAATCGATTTTTAGTTTCGACTAATCGATTTTGGAAATTGATTAATCGATTTTGCGCGACTGAACCTAGTTTTGAAACTCGATTAATCGAAATTGAATTTAGATTAATCGAAGCAGAGCCTATATATATAAATCGATGGGTTTTCACCCCATTCGAAATCATTTTTGACCTTTCACTTTTGTGTGCCTTCTTCTTCCTCTTCTCCAACCGACCGAGCTAGCTAGGGTTTGGGCATTTCGGACCGATTTCGGGGTGAAATCGCGTGACATCGGATCAAAAACATAAGGTAAACCCTAGATTTGTGTCTTTCCTTTCAATTTGAGCTATATAAAACCTAGTTTGTGCTATTTTCACCAACCATGCCGCCCAAAACCCGTTTGTCTTCGAAGAAGGCAACGTCCAAGCTTCCGGTCCGGAGTAAGAATGCCGCACCGCCACCACCTACCCCATCACCGGTGAGGACTCCATCACCGTCGGCATTGGAGACCACCTCCGGTTCGACGAGCGCATCTTCGTGCGAGTCTTCACGCGAGTCTACCCCCATGCCGCCACCACCCACTAACGTACTTCAACCCAATGGTGGTGGGAGGCAAAGACCTTTGAGATCGAGTACATTATCGATCCAACCCTATTCACAAACCCTGATGTACCGAATGAGACCCAATGGGCTCGCAATTATCTCCAAAAGGCCGGTCTCGAAAATATTTTGAAACCAATCCGGGGTTCCTACTACCCTAGGTTGGTTAGACTGTTCTACCAAGGTCTCATGGACGAACCTACCGACGACGTAGTCAAGACCACCATTGAGGGCTGTGACTACACGTTCACCCGTCACCACATACACGAGGTCCTTGAGTGCTACCTCGATTTCGTACCCGAGACTACCCTTCTTCCACCCTTCAAGGAAGAGGTGAGATTTGAAGAGATCGTGACCCACATGACCAACGGGAAGACGGGGTCGGGATCCTCCATTAGGAGGGTCGACCTTCCCCACTACATGTGGATGCTTGATTCGATAATCAAGTGCAACCTTTACCCTCTACGACACGACACTGAGCGCATAGAGAAAGTGCAACAGTCACTTTACACGGCCTTCTGTGGCCGTTGGTTTGATGCGACGATGCTCATCCTAGAGGGGATGAGATACATCAAGGGCAAGTTAATGAAGGGCAACTTGAGGACTAAGGAGAAGATGCCCTATGCCCGAATCATCTCGAGCATGTTGGAGTGTTACTCCGACGCTCTCGAGTATGCGGTATCACCCCATGAGGTGAGGGCTACGGACCAAGTGAAGACGTTCTTAAAGTTTTCATGGAGCCGCAGCTATAATTTACTCAAATGGACCTTACTGGGTCCGGGTCCCGTCGATGGCGGCGGCGACAACGGTGCCACCACCACCCCACCACCACATCGGGACCCACCGTGGGTGGTACACGAGTTGAGCCATCGGTGGAGGACACCCTCCCATCTTGTCGCATCCCCTCGCCGCCCAGTAGCGATCTGCGGCGGCGGCAATCACTTCTTCATATCACCCGGCGCCGAGCCCGAGCGAGGACGTGTTGGCTAGGATGGAGGCCAATAACGAGCAGATGAATAGGCGAATGGACTTCCTGATGTACCACACTATGCGGTACATCTATCCGTTGGATTATCATCAGCGCCTCGCCCAGGAGGAGGAGTGGTCTACGGGCCGGATCGTGTTTCACACTGGCGCTGTGTTTCACGCCACTACATCTTTTGCCGACGCATCTGGCTCGACGCCACACCAGCCAGAGCAACCTACAAAGACGTCCCAGCCGGTACCACCAAATCTGCCAGTCACGTCAGAGCCCGCCCCAGCATCAGATCAGCCAGGAGAGGGGACGGCCTGAGAGCTTGATGACAGTTTTTATTTTGTGGTCATTTTTGAAATTTTGTACTGTTGTAATATAATTGTAATTGTCAACTGTGATAGAAACTTGTAAATTTTGGAAATTAATGAAATATAGATCCATTTTCTTCAGTATGTAATGTGTACGTCAATTGGTTTGCTTATCCTATGTAATGTGTGCGTCACTTTGTGGGTGGGTACGCGACTCCCAGAGTGTGGGGGGCACCCAACCAACGACACACCTTTGGGTGATTTTCAAGGATGAAAATTTCCAAGGTGGGGAGAATGTAATATCTCGAAAAAATTGATCATTTGACCTTGACCTCGAGATCCATGCCCGATTGATTGTAGGTTGACCAAGTGATGGTCAAACTTTGAATTCAAAGCGTGATGAACTGATGTGATGCAAATGGGACTCAAGTGTAGTGAGTGTTATTGGTTTAGAGTCACATACACCTATCTCTGGTGTATGTGTTTAACACATAAGCAGGAGAGAGAATAAAAGGGTTTTAATAACCCTACTTCCCTCTTGTTTGGTTGTTGAAGAGAGAGTTAAGAAGAGAGAGGGAGAGAGAGTAAAGAGGAGTTATGGAAGTGGAGTTAATGCAAATCAAGAGGAGATTAGAGCATTAATTTCCGGATTCAGAGTGATTGGGGATCGTTGAAGCAAATGATGGAACCCTAGCCATCAAACCCAACAAATCAATCCCTTGAGGGGATTATTGAGGTGAGTTTTTAATTAAAGTAAATGCATATAGTGTAGAACAAGTTTAATTCAGTCAAGTAGGGTTCAGTGAGTAGAATAAAGGCTTAGAAAAGAAAGGAGAGAGATTTGGAAGAACAGCCCGGAACGGGGCTGAATCTGGCCAAATCGATTAATTAAAATTGGATTTCAATTAATCGATTTTAGCCCAGAAGTTGAAAAGTCGTGAAAGCCCGATCTCGATTAATCGAATTGTATTTCGATTAATCGATTTGGGTTTCGATTACTCGATTTGGAAATCGACTAATCGACTGGGTACCTCCAGTGGCTGGAGAAAGGAGACTTGGAGAAATTGACTAATCGAGTTGGGAAATCGATTAATCGATTTTGGATTTCGATTAATCGAATTGGGATCGACTAATCGATTTCAGAATTTCGACCACTCGATTTAAGAATCGACTGCTTTATGTTGGAGACTTCGATTAATCGATTTAGGATCGATTAATCGAATTTGAATCTCGATTAATCAATTTTGAGAATCGATTAATCAATTTGGGATTCGATTAATCGATTTTGGGAATCGATTAATCGACTTTGACAGTTTTGCTTAACTTTATAATTTTTTTTGAGATTCATGGAGGGTCTCGGACCTTCTTTATTACATCTTTAGTGATGTATTTCATGTGTTTTGATGTACCATAGGTGGTACATGTGAAAGCGAGCACAAGGAGCCACGTGGGACTTTGATGCTTGGGCCTTCAGAGAATTGAGGTAGGGAACACCTTGAACATGTATTTTAATTTCAAGAGCATGTATGTAGTGATATAATTATCAGACTTGAAATTGTTCTAACTATGAAACACTTTGTGAAAATGGGTGCGTGTGTGACACCAAGAAAGTGAAAAAGGCATCGGTGTGATGCAAGTGAGTAAGATCAAGTAATCTAATAAGAATGAGACATCCCCAGGGGATGAGAAAGTTATAAAGGCATCAGGTGTGATGAGGGTATGTATACATCCCAGGGATGTATACATAGGATTGAATAATTACTGTTGAGGCCTAACTGATATAAGATAGCACACTTACACGGTGAACAACTATATGTAAAGCACATGTTATTTTTGTTATTTGAAGTTTGATAGGATACCCCACCGACGTGGCGGGATACCCATGACTGACGCGGCAAGATATTCGTGACCGGTACGGCGGCGAATCCGTACACACCAATACGGAGGTTTATCCGTAACCGTAAGTACATCCCAGGGATGTTGTGTGATATTTAACCCCGCCGCCTAGTGAGAAAGGGGCTTGGGTTGTATTCCTAGGGAATACATTTTTACAACTGTCTAATTAGATGACGATGAAGGGTATCTCATCGGGGCTCGATGCTATATTGCTCTGGGATTACTTAAGTTGATGATTTAAGTTTTTGCTTTAGGCCTATTCAGTGTCATTCATGATAAATCAACAGTAATGTAAGACATGCTAATTACCAATAAACTTGAATGTAATTCATCATATTTAAACTATTTTTCTAGCTTAGAGTATCATGAAATATATGTGAGTTTTAACTTATATGTTCATTGTGTTTGTTCCCTATTGAGCTAGGATGTAGCTCACCCCTTTAGACTATACGTCGCAGGTCCACTGATAGCAGCAGCTGAGGCTTCGGGAGACGTAGATCCAGGTGATTCGGATTATGTGCCTAGAGACGAGTTGGAGCCTCCACCTAAGGACTTCTTCTAGAGGACTATGCTGTGTACTTTGATAGAGAGTCAGTTTTGAGAGAAGATTGTACGGCTTGGTATGTCAACCCTTTATTTTGTTGAACATGTAATTAAATTGAATTATTCTTTTGGCGAACCATCTGGGATGATCTGTATATCATCGATGGTTCGAGTCAGTTCTCTGTTCATGCGATGACATGAAAGTAGAACTGTCTTTTGCATATGCCAGTTGGGCATATTAACTGTTTTCGCTTTATGAGATTCATTGCTTTATTATTTAGTTTGTGCTTGATATACCAATGTTCTGTGCACAGTTTTGGGGCACGGTCTGGAGGATCGTGCTGATGGCACGGGTTTCAGGGTGCCAAAATTCGGGCTGTCACAGTTGGGCCATGAGGATTTGGGCATGTTGGGTCTGGCCCATTGGGCCTTGGTGGGTATGGCCCAGTGGGCCTTGAAGGGTATCGCCCATGGGGCCTTGATGGGTCTAGCCCATGGGGCGTTGATGGGTCTGTCCCATGGGGCCTTGGGATATATGGGTCATGGGCCCCTGATGAGTCTGGGTGATGGGGGTTTGGGCCATTGGACCTTGGAGGGTTTGGTTTAGTGGGCCTTGGGATATATGAGTCATGGGCCCCTGATGGGTATGGGTGATGGGGGTTTGGGCCATTGGGCCTTGGAGGTTTTGGGTAATGGGGGTTTGGATGGTATGGATGATGGGGATCATGGGGGAATGAGGCATGGAGGCTTGATAGTGTTTGGGAGGGGTTCATGGATGTGGGGTGTGGGTGAGAGGAGATGTCTTGAGAGGCTTTCCATCTAGTGTAGGCTTGGACCATCTCCTCCATCATAGCCATCAGAGAGGGATCGGATGGAGGGGTGTATTTAAGGATATTTCAGGTCTGGATGGGATGAAAGTGGTGGGGAAATTAGACATGGCCCCGGTAAAATTGGGCATGACCTGGGTAAATAAGGGGATATGGGGTGGGTTGGAGAAATTAGGTGGGGTACTGGTGAATGTGGGTGGATCGGGCATATATTGGGATGATGAGGAATGGAGTAGGGATGTGGGAGAGGTGTGAGAGATACTGGTCATGACCCTGAAAAAAATGGGCATGACCTTGGTAGATGGAGGGAAGTATGGGGGACTTAAAAAATTGGATGTGGCATGGGTGGATGTTGGCTATGCGTCGGGAGGATGAGAAACAGGGTATATTGGTGAAGGTTGAGGATTGGGTCAGGTTTTGAATGGGTGTGGATAGAAGGTGAGATGGATTGGAAATGGCCATGGACAGAGGAATGGGCATGGCTTGGGAAAATGATGTGGAATCGGGCACTCGCAGTCTCAGTTCATCCTATCAGAATCGCATTTCACCCTTTATGTATCTGTATGTGCGACCGTGGATCCTCTCAAACCCGTCGCGGTGATGCGCTCGCCTTTAATAAAATGTAGAATCGCCACCCAGAGCTTTTGGTGACTTGGGAAACCTTCAAATCGATATTTTGAGCACCGAAGTGCTAAATATGACTCTGATTTACCGGTCTTTGCCAAAGGCTCTAGGGTAGGGGCTTCGGTTATCGATCGGGAAGGGTTTAGGCACCCGATCAACCCACACGTAGCGGCCTCTATCTATGGCCAAAATAAAAATAAAAAGCGTGGAGCTTCCCCTTACTCGAAGGCAATACGGTCCTATCATGCTTTGAGCCAAACCAAAATTTCGGCGGCGTAACGGCTTGAATCCTTGGACGGAGGAGACACCAAGAAGGTAGAGGAAGAGAGAGGTGAGCCGGAGCTCACGGGCCCTTGTTGCACCGTGGAAGATCTTCGCTTTGGCGTGCTTCCGTTGGCTTAAATGGTGTGAAAATGGGTTCTAATGCTAGGATTCAATAAAATAGGAAGTGTAGGGTAAGGCCAAAGGCTAGACTTTAGCTAAAGGGAGTGATCTAATGGTTGAAATGGATTGGAAAAGATGAACTAAGCTTGCTGGAATTCTGGAAAATGTGTGCATTTTCTCTCACTAGGGTTCTCTCTTGAGCTCCAAATCCTTAACCTCCAATTTTTTCTAACCCTTAAGGATGAGGGGGGCCTCTCTATTTTTAGAAAAGGGGAGGGTTAGGGGCTTACTTAAGAGCTAATTGGTTTAGCCATTAGGTAATCCCCCATCTAAGGTTTTCTAGGCTTTCAAGGTCCTAGGGTTTTGGGAGATTGATTTTAATGGCAGATGATGGGATGAGACCATGGGTGACTTAAGGATTGCCAATAAGCTCCAAGTGGGTGCAACCAATCTCAAGACACCCACCTCAACCAAGGGGATGGTCAACGGGTCAAACCAGAAGAAGGAAATTCAAGCAACTGATGACAGTTACTGTAGCTAAGCTGGGCGTATATATTATATACGCCCAGTTTAGGAATAGTAAATTTCATCAAAAACAGGGGAGCCCTGGGAAGATAAAGCCTGTGGTGGGTCCCACCTATACTAGGCGTATATATTATATATGCTCAGCCAAATTTTTCCCAAAATAGGCGGGCGTATATAATATATACGCCTGACTAATCTGGGGTAAAAGTGGCTGGGCGTATGTAATATCTACGCCTGAGTAAAAGTCCTATGATTTTATATGAAACTTCAATCGGCCATAACTTTTGAACCGTAGCTCTAAATTGGGTTATGTTTGGCTTGTTGGAAAGCTAGAGAAGTCCTCTTTCCA
Organism: Chloranthus sessilifolius; assembly: GCA_021018995.1. Taxonomy (NCBI): domain Eukaryota; kingdom Viridiplantae; phylum Streptophyta; class Magnoliopsida; order Chloranthales; family Chloranthaceae; genus Chloranthus; species Chloranthus sessilifolius. The sequence goes on along the minus strand of CM037587.1, from coordinate 27,248,779 downwards.
ATGATATATGGATCATCCTTGGTAATGGTCTGTGTGAAATTCTATAGCTCTCCTCCCATCAACCGCCAGAAGGGTTTAAGTTAGGTCTAGGAAGGGATTCTAGGGTGTAGGGGTGACTTCTAAGGATTTGGGGAATGGCTCTAAAGGTCTTAGGGTGATTCCTACTAGTCTAGGTAGGTTCCTAAGGGTTCAGGGGTGCCATCGGAAGCACAGGGGTACATCTCTCCCGAAGTATAGATTGATCGGGCCTTGGGCCGAATTTGGGTGTCTACAATGACCTAGCAAAGAAAGTGGACAATTTGTCTCATAAATTTGATAAAGTGTTGAATGTGTTTCAGCCCAAACAGTTGCACCGGTTGGAGAGACATGTATGATATGCTAATCACCCACACACTCACTGTTAGACTGTCCATCTGCTAGTCAATATCCTGAGTTGGTAATGGAGCATGCTAATGTTGTCCAATCATATGGGCAGCAGCCTACTGGGTATCCTTAGAGGAACCACCCTAATTTGAGGTGGAGACAGGAAAATTTTTAGCAACTCCACAGCAGCAGGCACTGTCCTATAGACCCCACTCAATAGTACAACTAGGGTTATTTTTAGAGACAATAATTCCCTCAGTCAATGGTACATCCAAATCAGTATACCCTGCCACCACCACAGACCAGAGCCCCCTCCTTTGAGGAGCAGGTTTTGTCCTCACTATTTAAACCTCAGCTCCCTATCACAGACTATGAACTCTCGCAGTCAGAGTATCAAAAAGATTGAAGACTAGCTGGAACAAATTTCAAAGACTCTGACTAAGAGAGAAGAGGGTAGGCTTCCAAGCCAGACAATGACCAACCCTAAGGGACAGTTTATGATTGGTGAAGCTTCCTCAACTCATGAAAAAGCAAAGGCCATCACCACCTTGAGGAGTGGTAAAGTAGTGGATAACGAAGTAGGCTGAGATGATGGACACATTCAAGCAGGTAAAAATCAATTTGCCTTTGCATGATGCCACCAGGTATGTCCCGGCCTATACTAAGTTCCTTAAAGACTTGTGCACTCAAAAGAGAAAAGCTAGGATCCATTTGTCTAAGAAAGTTTTTACAGCTGAAAAAGTAAAATCTGTTTTGTTCATAGATACACCAGCTAAGCTTCAAGACCCAGTAGTACCTACCATCCCCTGCATCATAGGTGACCACACCATAGGAAGAGCTCTCTTGGATTTGGGAGCCAGTGTCAACCTGCTTCCATACTCAGTGTATGAAAAGCTAAGTTTGGAAGAGCTAAAGCCCACACCTGTGATCCTCCAATTGGCTGATAGGTCTGAGAGAAAACCTATGGGCATTATGGAAGATGTGCTAGTGGGAGTAGATAAATTTTTCTACCCAACAGATTTTTTGGCGTTAGACATGGAGCCTACCAAATGCAACACTCCAATACCTATCATTTTGGGTAGGTCATTTCTAGACACTGCCAATGCTTGCATTCAATGTAGGTCTGGAGTGATGAAAGTCACTTTCGAAAACATGAAAGTTAAGTTGAAAGTGTACAAGGCTGCCAATCAGCCTCAATTTGACAATGAGGACTGTTTTACAGTAGATGTCATAGGTGAATTGGTGGAAGAGACCTTACCCAGACTGCTGGAATGGGATAAGATGTTAGATGATTTTGAGGAAGTGTGGACTGAGGTTGTTAAGAAGGAGGCCCCCACTCCAGTTGTTGAAGAAATGAACACACTGGATTCTTACAGGAAATTGAACTCTAAGACAAGAAAGGACCACTTCCCTTAACCTTTTATTGATCTGATTTTGGACAAGTTGGCAGGCAGAGCCTATTACTGCTTTCTTGATGGATATTCTAGTTACAACCAGATACTAGTGGGTCCACAAGACCAGGAAAAGACTACTTTCACCTCTCCATTTGGCACCTTTTCCTATAGAAGGATGCCATTTAGACTGTGCAATGCTCCTGCCACTTTTTAAAGGCGCATGAATGTCATTTTTTTATATGATTTACAAGTTTTTTGGAAATTTTCATGGATGACTTTTCAGTCTATGGAGATGAATTCAATCGATGTTTACATCACCTCTGTCTTGTGCTTCAAAGGTGTGAAGAAACCAACTTGGTTTTGAGCTAGGAAAAGAGCCACTTTATGGTCAGCCAAAGAATTCTACTTGGCCATGTGGTATCCCAGAAGGGCATAGAGGTTGACAACGCAAAGATTGACCTGATTTCACATCTGCCCCCACCAAAAATCATCGAACAAGTTAGATCATTTTTAGGACATGCTGGTTTTTATTGAAGGTTCATTAAAGATTTCAACAAGATCTTCAAACCATTATGCCACTTGCTTTGTCAAGATGTGCCATTTGTGTTTGATGCTGAATGTGTGGGGGCATTTGAGATATTAAAAATATGTTTGACATCTGCCCCAGTGATTCAGGCCTCAAATTATACTCTATCCTTTGAATTGATGTGTGATGCATCTGATTTTGCTGTTAGAGTTGTTTTAGGATAGAGAAGAGAGAAATTGTCCTGTGTAGTTTACTATGCCAGCAAAACACTGACAGAAGCTCAACTGAATTATATAACCACTGAGAAAGGGCTTTTGGCTGTAGTGTTTGCTTTGGACAAGTTTAGACCTTTTTTACTAGGGTCTAAAATTATAATTTTTACTAACCACTTTGCCCTAAAATACTTGCTGGCAAAGAAAGATGCAAAACCTAGGCTGATTCGATGGATCTTACTCCTGTAGGAGTTTAATCTCGAGATCAAGGACAAGAAAGGGGTAGAGAATGTGGTAGTTGATCACTTATCCTGGATTGTGATTGATGAAAATGTTGCAACACCACTTAAGGATTTATTCCTTGATGAGCAATTGTTTGCCATCAAGTCAAGTTTGTCCTGGTTTACAAATATTGTAAATTACCTTGCTATAGGTAGGATCCCTTCTTACTATTCCAAGATGGACAAAGGCTTGTTCTTTTCACAAGTCAAGTATTTTTTCTAAGAGGATCCTTACATCAATAAATATTATGTAGACCAGGTGATCAGAAAGTGTGTCCTGTTGGTGTGTGCTTTTTCTGGGTTCCTCTCGGTCCCCGTTGAATCAGTGACTCCAATTTTGTCCAAGTGGACTCTAGCGATGCGGTGTTTGAAAATTTAAAAGTAACTAGTTTTCTAGGAAGGTTTCTAGTCTGTTGCGGTCACTAGCTGCAGATATTTATTGACGCTGCAACACATCAAAGATCACGCTTTAGAGCGGGTGTGGGTTACTTCTATATTGAATCGTCCACCTGCGAACATCAGCAGCAGTGTCTTTTCCTTGTATTTTAGATAGTTTAATTTTTCTTTTCTTCCCTTTATTTTTATAGTTCTGATTAGTTTAGATTTTTATGATTCTATTGTAAGTTTAGTTGTGAATTTGTTAGTGTGAGTGGATCAATTCTAATATTATAATCCTATTAGGGGTCTAATTAATTTAGTTTTCTAATCTTATTAGAATTCTAATTAATTTAGTGTCCTAATACTACTAGAAGTCCGATTAATTTTAGTCTCCTAATTCCATTAGAATTTTAATTATAATCAGGTTTCCTAATTGTACTAGGAGTGCACATGTAATAGTTCTAGTGAAACTTTAATTAATTTAAGCATGCTAATTATACTAGAATTCTAAGCAGAGCAAGTATGCTTGTTGTATTGGAATTCTAATTAAATCAAGTATAACAGTCTTACTAGAATTCTAACCGAAATAGAAAACTAATTTTACTAAAACTCTAATTTAAGCAATGGAATTAATTTAATTAAAATCTAATTAAAAATAAATAAATTGATTTTATTTAAATATAATTGAAATAAATAAACTAATTTTATTAAAATTCTAATTAAAGTAATGAAATTAATCATACTAAATTCTAATTAAAGCAAGAAATTAATCAATTAAAATCTGATTTAAAGAAATTAATCAATCATACCAAAATCAAATGCACTTAATTAATTAAATATACTGAAATAAAATAAATCTACTAATTAATCATACTAAAAAAAATAAGAAAAAGCAATTAATTAATTCTAAATTCCTAAGAAAAAAGGGGTTTTTGGCCCGCTATGCTAAGGAGGATTGGCCTCATTCCCGAGTACCCTCCGTAAGCTCCCTTGGGCAAATCGGGTGGCTGAGATTGAAGATAAATTGAATTTCGGACTGTAAAATAGTATTTTAGATTTTTTTGAGTCGATTTCGGAGTGATAATTATGAATCAAATTATGAACATAGAATTATAGAAACTAAAATTAATATTTTAAATTTTTTTGCGATATTAAAATAGAGAATTAAAATTAAAATCTAAATTTTAGGATTGAATTCGGGTCCGAAATCAGAAAATCAAACCGTATGATTAAGAACTGATTCTGAATTCAGAGAATTAGAACCATAAATTAAAGATAGGATTGAAGATTGGGATTTTAGAACGGAATTAAGGCTTAGGGTCGATAAATTAAACCTTCGGTTTAAGGACTGTTTCTGAATTCGAAGAATTAGAACCAGATATAAAATATTTGCGGTCTAAAAAGGGTGCTACAGTCTCAGACTAAAAATTAAAACCTATAATTAAAGCTAAGAGAAAAATCCTAGGTCTAAAACTAAGGTTTTTACCTAGGATCGGGGCTACGGAGAGAAACCTAGAAGATTCAGCGCTTGAATCTTGAAATCATAACTAGATTGCTCTATGGGTTTGTCCTCGGAGTTCTCTGGTTTTCGAATCCTAAAAAAAATCCATTCTCTCTCAAAAATTTTCAGCCTCATTGGGATGAAAATAAAAAACTTTTATAGGTTTTCCTTCAATTAAGCACGTTGTTTCAGGCGTTTAACTGAATTACGCGCCAGTTTCCTAGCGCTTAATCGCTTTGAGTCGGCCACTGACTTAGTGAGCGACCTGCTAACTTGCTCAGCGAGTTTCCTAGTCGTAATAACGTTAGAACTAATTGTGCACCCATTTTGGGGTGTGTAATCCAATTAACCGCCACTCTCGAAGCATTTAATAGAGGAAACTTAGGGGTCAAGGACAATGAGGCTAGGCTGGGCTTAGGCCAATTGCGCGCTAGAGATGTGATGCTCAATTCTATTACGCGTCTGGTATCAGGCGCGTGATCGAGTCTCGAGTTGGTCTAAGAAAAGAAAATCTTGTCTGTGAAGGGACTGATTACGCGCTTGTGATTCCACGTGCAATCGAATTACACGTTAGGTTTTAGGCGCTTAATTTGGGATTGTCCGGGTCTAATCTCTAGTCTGAAATGCATGACTATTATTTCAATCTGTATTCTTACTATATACTATTATTTTAATATATAGTCTCCCTATGTGACAACCCAAATTTCGGCACCCCAAAACCCGTGCCATCAGCACGACCCTCGAGGTCGTGCCCCTGAAGTCCGTACGGAACATTAGTATAATCAAGCAACAACCAATCAAAGTAAAACATGTGAACTGAAACAACATGCCATAAAGATATGCAATTCTAAAACACAAACTCAAAAGACAGTTCTACTTCCATGCCAACGCATGAACAGAAGAACCGACCTGAATCGTCGATGATAAGCAGGATCACCCCAGATGGTTTGCCCAAAAGAATATATCATTTAATTACATTTCTAAAAAATTTAAGGCTTGACATACCAAGCTGTACAGAAAGCTCTCAAAATCACTCTCAAAGTACGCACGAGTCCTCTAGAAGAAGTCCTCAGGAGGAGGCTCTAACTCTTCCCCGGGCACGTAATCAGAATCCCCCGAATCTACGTCTCCCGAAGCCTCAGCAGCCACAAGCAATGGACCTGTGACATATAGTCTAAAGGGGTGAGCTACATCCTAGATCAATAGGGAAACAACAAGTAAACATATAAGTCAAACTCTCACATATATTCTAAGACAATTTAAAAGTATGATTTATCAGATGGAATTACTGAGAAGACAATTTAAATAACTGAAAAAATGTACTAGATGCAACTGTTACTTTACATGTATTTGCTTATTCTCAACTTACTAGTATTAGACAATGATTTGGCCTAATCACTTAAATTATAACTTAAATATTCCCCAACTTACTATAGAGTCGGGCGCCCGATGGAATACCCTCCATCATCGTCTAATAAGACAGTTTTCTTATCTATTTCATTCTTGAATACTACCAAGGTCCCTTTCTCATAGGCGACGAGATTTCTAGTCACAAACACACATCCCTGGGATGTCCAACTGGTGTACAGATTGGTCACCGTACCGGTCACGGATATCCTGCCAAGTCAGTCATGGATATCCCGCCATATCGGTGGGGTATTCTGTTCAAACCTTAAATATCAAAGTGCACTATATATAATTATTCCCAGTGTGATCGTGCTAATTTTAGTATATTAGGCCTTATCACCTTTTCTTTCACTTTACTGACAGGTTTCATATGCATCCCTGAGATGCCACTGGCTCAACGCATCACCTAGATGCTCATTATAACATTCACGTCCCATGGGGACCTTACATATTCATTTAGTATTCACACACAAACGCACTCTTAGAAATTATATTTTTTTGATGCATAAATATTCATTTCTATCTCTCTTCATACATACTTTTGAAAATTAAAATACATGTTCAAGGTATTCCCTACCTCAAAGCAAAGCCATCCTTTAACGCTTCGCCATTCCCTAGGGAATCAAACGCATCTAATACACGCCAAACCTATATTGCATGTGCCAAAGGTACCCTCAGAAAAATCCTTAAAAATCTTGGGAACTATAGCTTCCAAGAATAATAATAAATTAAAATAAGGTAAAAATCTATGTAGTACCTCGCGTGAGCGAGCACTATTCATCACGCGAGCGATCACTATTCATCATGCGAGCAATCACTATTCATCGCACGAGCAATTCTTACTCATCGTATCAGCGATCATTATTCATCACGCGAGCGATCACTATTCATCGCTCGAGCGGTTATAAGCGAGGTATCATCTCCGCTCGAGCGATTCGAAACGAGGCCTTTTAACTTCACATGACCCTCGCTCGAGCGATCTTCCTCTTCACAAAGTTCCTCACTCGAGAGAGACCAGAACTTTTTTCTCTTATATATTTTGTCCTTCCTTGCTCAAGTGATCTATTTTAACCGCTCGAGCGAGGAGCGATGACAATAATTTCTTGATCGTTTTGAGAACTATCCCCTACCTCATTTAATACTCTATTTAAACATCAAAACAAATCTATCTAATAATTAATACCTAATCTAAATCACATATAAACATTTACATACCTTGGATTAATGAGAACTCTTCTAGATTTGATCCAAGATCAACCATACCAATGAGGGTTTCAAAACCCTTCTTCCAAACCCCTTTTTCTTGATCATCAACTAGTTCACCACCCTTAGATCTTCTCAAATCTCATCATTACACCTTCCTCATCTCATGTATTAAGGATCTAAAAGGTGATTCTCACCCTTTTCTCAAGAGGATTCTCTATTTCTAGTTCTCTTTTAACCAACCCTTTTCTTTTCTTTCTCCCTATCTCACCCTCTCTCTTCCTCTCTAAACTCAACCAAGAGTGTCACGTATGGGAGACTCCTCCCCTCTTCTCTATCTTACTTTGACTAGTGTATTAACCACATATATTCATATTTGTGTTTTGCATCCACATAGCTTACCTACTAAACATATACACTTAAAGTGTACATAGTAATTGTGGTTCCCTTGTGAACCACAAACACACAAGTGTTGCGTGCGTCATGAGTGACGTACACTGTTCCAAAAAAATTAGGGTTATCACACCCTACATCAAGATCTGAACCGCAGAGCTATTATTTCAGCCTGTGTTTAACCATGTACTATTATTTTAGTGCATGGTCCCATATTAGGGTTATGAGGTCAAAGGTTGACAGAATAAAATTGTATATTTCGAGAGGGAAAAATGGGGGTGTCTACAGATGTTGCTCTTCGACGCGTTCTTGCGAAGTAAGAACCTGTCAAACAAGTAGACACCCCTCATTCGAAGTGTCTTCTCTTTTCTCTAAGGAAATAACAAATGTGAATTGGTGATGCTGATATGACATGATTGACTTTCTTATCTATCAGCGTAAGCTAAAATGGAGCATTTGAAGGGCAAATGGTAGCTGTCGAAGGGCACATTCCAGATCTGTGGGTGCATGGCGCATCTCGTCGCATGGCGCGAGCTAACAAAGGGATTTTACGCAATCGAGGTACTAGGGCATCAATCAAATATCTAAAATAAGGTCCAGGGATCGATAATAATAAAATGAAGTATCATGAAATATCAAAGGCTTTTACAAGTCATGCCAGACCAGGTGCGTCATTGCTCACACCAATGCGTGTCAGGCGTTCCTTTTCCAATAGGCATTTGAAAGTTCTTAGATTAAATATACTCAATATTCAGTTTCCCAGGGGAATGGCCGTTTTGGGTTGGTAAGTGAGGGTCATGTGAAGTGTGCTCAATTAAATTCTGCACAATGGCGCGTGAGCTTGATTCATCTGGAGTCAGCCTCTAAGTTGGAAATTCTAATCCTAATGTGTCTGAATAAATGATTCTACATAGTGGAGTATGCGCTCGATCTAATTCTACGCAGTGGGATATGCGTTTGATTGCTAGTTCAGGGGTCGGCCTGTAAGTCGGGAATTCTAGTCCTAATGTGTGTGAACAAATGATTCTACGTAGTGGAGTATGCACTTGATCCAATTCTGTGCAGTGGGATATGCGCTTGATTGTGAGTTCAGGCGGTCTTAGGAATTAAAGGTTAGGTTTAAGTGTAATTTATTGTGCACGGGTGACGGGGCGGTTAATCAAGTTTTTTTTGGCATTTAAAGAAAGGTGAGTCGGGTCTATTTATCTTATTGCATTGTTCTTTTTTCTTTTTTCTTTTCTTTGTTTTTTTGTTCTTATTTTTTAAGTATGGGAATTTTGAAAATTCAAGAAATTTGAATTTTTAAAATTCTAGGGATTTTAACTTAAGATTAATTTGGTGATAAAACGGTAGAAAACGTGGCTTTTGAGACATTGCTGAGCAGATCCACCGATACGGGATTTATGGACCCAATCGTTATTATGATTGTCAAGACGACGCCTGGCATGTAGGATTATGACAGCCCGAATTTCGACACCTCGAAACCCGTGCCATCAGCACTATCCTCCAGACCAAGCCCCAAAACTATGCACAGAACATTGGTATAATAAGCAATGATAAATAAATAAAGCAAGTAATGACATAAAGCAAAAAAGTAACATGCCCATCTGGCCTAAACAAAAGACAGTTCTACTTTCATGCCACTGCATGAAACAGAGAACCGATCCGAACCATCGGTGATAAACAGATCACCCCAGATGGTTCGCCAAAAGAACTAATCAATTTAATTACATTATTCATCAAAAATCAAGGCTTGACATACCAAGCCATACAATCTGTTCTCAAAACTACTCTCTGTCAAAGTACACAGCAGAGTCTCCTAGAAGAAGTCCTCGGGAGGAGGCTCCAACTCGTCTTCAGGCACATAATCTGAATCACCCGGATCTACGTCTCCCGAAGCCTCAGCTGCTGCTAACAAAGGACCTGCGACGTATAGTCTAAAGGGGTGAGCTACATCCTAGCTCAATAGGGAACAACTACAATGAACATATAAATTAAAATCTCATATATATTCCATGATATTCTAAGCATGATGTATCTATGCATTTGCTAGAAAACAGTTTAAAAGATGATGATTTGCATTCAAGTTTACTGGTAATTTTCATGTCTTACTTTACTGTTGATTTATCATGAATGACACTGAACAGGCCTAAAGCAAAACTTAAATCTTCAACTTAAGTAATCCCCGAGCAATATAGCATCGAGCCCTGATGGAATACCCACCATTGTCGCCTAAATAGACAGTTGTAAATAATGTAATCCTGGGAATACTACCCATGCCCCTTTCTCAATAGGCAGTGGGGTTAAATCTTGACTCAACATCCCTGGGATGTGCTTACTGTGTACGGATAGACCTACGCACTGGTGAACGGATTGGCCTCCGTACCGGTCACGGATATCCTGCCGCGTCAGTCGTGGGTATCCCGCCACGTCGGTGGGGTATTCTAAACAAACCTCAAATAACAGAAATAACATGTGCTTTACATATAGTTGTTCACCATGTAAAGTGCTATCTTATATCAGTTAGGCCTCAACAGTAATTATTCAATCATATATACATCCCTGGGATGTATAACTTACTCGCATCCCACTTATGCCTTTATTACTTTCTCATCCCCTGGGAATGTCTCATTCTCATTAGATTACTTGATCTTAGTTACTCACATCACACAGATGCCTCTATCACATTCTTGGTGTGACGCACACACCCATTTTCATAAAGCTTTTCATAGTTAAAATTTTTTCGATTCTGATAAGTATATCACTACATACATGCTCTTGCAATTAAAGTACATGTTCAAGGTGTTCCCTACCTCAAGTCTCTGAAGGTCCAAGCATCAAGGTCCCACGCGGCTCCTTGTGCTCGCTTTCATACGTACCACTTATGGTACATCACAACACATGCAATACCTCACTAAATATGTAAAAAAGAAGGTCCTAGACCCTCCATGAATCTCAAAGTCAAACTAGAAAGTCAAGTAAAAGTGCCAAAGTCGATTAATCGATTCCCAAAATCGATTAATCGAAACCCAAATCTATTAATCGATTCCCAAAATCGATTAATCGAAACCCAAATTGATTAATCGAAATTTCACTTCTTTCATTTCCTGAATCCTCATTAAATCTCCACTCACTGGCACATGCCAGTCGACTAATCGACCAAAATCGATTAATCGGTTTTGATTAGCTTCTGCAGAATTTTTGTATCTTTTATGTCTTCCAATTTCTTAGTAAAATGTGACCAGTTGGTCACTGGTTTTGCGAAATACGTCATCACGGCCATGTCGTGGCTATGATAAACTTTAACTACGCAATTGACATTGCATTAGGGATACGATGTGGATAAAATTTTTTCTATTGAGTACATTGATCAAAAGACAGACATTGGATTACAACATATAGTTTAAATCCGCAGCCATGCTTGCGGTAATACAATTTTACTTTTTTTTTTTTTAAAGTTGTCACAAACAAGTCCAGATACTGTTCTTTCACATCGGCCTCTCGTTCCCATGTAGCTTCTTCGGCCGGATGATACTTCCATTGAACAAGTATTAATGAAATCACCTTTGTCTGCAACACTTGTTCTTTTCGATCCAAAATCTCCACCGGCTCTTCGATCATACTCATATCCTCATGCATCTCAAATGATTGACCACTCAACATGTGATTAGGGTCATTAAGGTACTTCCTGAGCATAGATACATGGAACACATTGTGTACTTGATCAAATAACGGTGGTAATCCGATGCGGTAAGCAACTTCCCCTACTCGACCCAAAACTTCAAATGGTCCAAGATAGTAGGGACTTAGCTTCCCTCTCTTTCCAAACCTCACACGCCTTTCATAGGCGATACCTTTACGAACACATGTTCACCCACCTTAAAGTCTACACTCGTCCGCTTGATATCAACGTAGCTTTTCTATCTGCTCTGAGCTGCTTTGTGTTTGACCCTTATCATCCGAACATAGGTGGCATTATCTTCAAGTGCCTCAAGTCCTAAAACAAAATTTTCACTCGTTTCCTCCCAATTGATGGGCGATCTACATCGCCGTCCATAAAGTACTTGATATGGTGCCATCCTAATGCTCGTCTGAAAGCTGTTGTTATATGCAAACTCAATCAACGGTAGGTGCTGATCCCACGATCCTTGCAATTCTAGCATACATGCTCTAAGCATGTCCTCAATAATCTGATTAACCCTCTCAGTCTGTCCATCGATCTGTGGATGGAATGCCATACTGAAATCTAATCGCTTTCCCATTCCTTCTTGAAATTTCTTCCAAAACTTTGATGTGTATAATGGGTCATGGTCTGAAACAATGCTACTCGGAATCCCATGCAAACGGACAATCTCCTTCATATACAGCTCTACGAGTCTTCCCACCGTATACATCGTGTTGTAAGGCAAGAAGTGCGCTGACTTGGTCAATCGATCGACCACTACCCAAATGGTATTGTACCTATTTGCAGTACACGGTAGCCCAACGATGAAGTCTATAGAGATCGATTCCCACTTCCATTCTGGTATAGGTAGAGGCTGCAATAGATCTGCGGGGTGTCTATGATCGATCTTGACTTCCTGACAAATCAAACACCGTGACACGTACTCTGCCACATCTTGTTTCAAACCTCTCCACCAGTAATTCTTTTTTAAATCTTGATACATCTTTGTGCTTCCCGGGTGGATAGCATAGCTTGACTTGTGAGATTCATCAAGAATTGTTCGCCATAAATCGACATTGTCCGGAATACAGAGACGACCCTTGAACAACAAGGAACCACCCTCCTTGATCGAAAACTCATATCCAATGCCTTCAGTTACATCTTGACGAATCTTTGTTAGCGCCGGATCTTTCATCTGTAGCTTGTGGATATGCTCAAATATCATCGGTCTCACTGATATATTAGCTAAGAAGGCTCCTGTAGTTTGCGACTCGATGTTTGCATCATATAGTGCCAGATCCTCAAATAACTTCTATCGGTGCATACCCAAAATTAAACTAGCCAACTGAGTTGAACTCTTTCAACTCAAGGCATCGGCCACTACATTAGCCTTGCTTTGATGGTATTGTATAGAACAGTTATAGTCTTTGAGAAACTCCATCCATCTGCGCTGCCTCATATTTAGTTCCTTCTGTGTAAACAAATATCCGAGGCTCTTATGGTCGGTGAAAATCTCAAAAGTCTCACCGTACAAATAATGTCTCCAAATCTTGAGCGCGAAAATGACCGCTGCTAATTCCAGGTCATGTGTCGAGTAATTCTTCTCATGCTCTTTCAACTGTCTTGGTTCGTACGCTATCACCTTTTTGTATTGATTTAGCACGCAGTCCAAACCAGTATACGAAGCATCACTGTATACTGCGAACTCTCCACTGCCTGAAGGAATTTCAAGTACTAGAGCTGAAGTGAGTCTCTTCTTGAGTTCATGAAAACTCTTCTCGCATGCCTCACTCCATTCGAACCATCCGTCTTTCTGTGTAAGTCTCGTGAGTGGTCCTAATATCCTTGAAAAACCCTCAACGAAACACCGATAGTAACCCGCTAATCCAAGGAAACTACGAATGTCGGTCACAGTCTTTGGTTGCTCCCAATTCACTACTTCTTCGATCTTTGCTGGATCTACAGTGACACCATGCTTTGAGACAACGTGTCTCAAAAAGCTAACTTCTTTTAACCAAAACTCGCACTTGCTGAGCTTAGCATACAATTAGTGTTCACGTAGAGTCTGTAGGGCTATTCTCAAGTGCTTTTCATGCTCTTCTTCTGATTTTGAATAGATCAGGATGTCGTCAACAAACACTACGACACAAGAGTCTAGGTGTGGTTTAAACACCCTATTCATCAGATCCATGAATGACACCGGGGCATTTGTTAACCCAAACGGCATCACTAGGAATTCATAGTGTCCGTACCGAGTCCTGAATGCAGTCTTCTAAATATCCTCTGTCTTGACTCTCAACTGATGGTATCCAGATCTCAGATCGATCTTGGAGAAATACCTTGCTCCTTGTAGTTAATCAAATAGGTCATCTATCCTAGGCAAAGGGTATCGATTCTTAATGATAAGTTTGTTCAATTGTCGATAGTTAATGCACAGACACATTGACCCATCTTTCGTCTTTACAAACAAGACCGGTGCTCCCCATGGAGACACGCTCGATTTAACAAACCCCTTGTCCATTAGTTCTTGTAACTGCTCCTTCAATTCCTTCGACTCAGCAGGAGCCATTCTGTATGGCAAATTCTACTTCGGCATAGTAGAATTTGCCATAGAAACAGGCTCCATTCCTGGTGCTAAGTCGATGGCAAATTCTACTTCTCTCTGGAGGTAATCCGGGTAATTCCTCCGGAAATATATCGGCGAAGTCTCGCACAGCTGCTATCTCAGAGAACATTCTTCTCCTCTTTATGCTTCTTCAAAAATGCCAAGTATCCACTACACCCCTTTCTAATCAAGTGCTCAGCCCTGACTGCCGAGATAAGTGGCATGTGTGTAGACCTCTCTCCTCGAAATCTAAATGATCTCCTCGCATTGGGTCTGAAGATGACGACCTTATTCTTGCAATCTACCGTCGCATAGTGGGTCGATAACCAATCCATGCCAAGGATCACATCAAATCCTTGCATGTCTAACAGAATTAGGTTCGCCGGTAGCTCAAAGACGTCTCCATCCATGACCCTCATGATCACAGAGTTGCAACCCTTTTCGGTATCAACTGATTTCCCAGTAGGAACAGTCATGGTTAAAACGAAGTTCAACTCCTCTAGGTCAACTTTCATCCTCTTTGTGAAGTAAGGGGTAACAAATGAGTGGGTAGACCCTGGGTCTATCAACACTCAAGCTTCGTATGTCACGTCGCTTCCCTTCTTATAAATTTGTAATGTACCTAATCATACATACACATATATAATGTCTATCATCACACTAGAATTTATTACATGCAAGTTCTCTTATATTTTCTATGTGGATGCACCTTCTCTTTCTAAAAATTTTCAAGAATTGAAATTCTTTATTTAAAAGAAAATTCACCTTGGATCACATCATTTGTATTCTGAGCCTCTTGAGCTGTGACTGCGAAGGCTCTCCCTTAGACGATCGGCTTCCTTGCTTGTATAGGTCGTGGAATAGGAGCTGAAGCCGTCTTCCCTTTATTCATCTCAGGGCACTCCTTGATCAAGTGGCCCACCTTGCCACATCTAAAATAACCCCGAGTTCCCTGCCTACAGTCAGCTGTCCTATGAGACTTGCCACACTTGGCACATGCCTCAAGAGGTGTGGAAGAAGCTGCTCGCAAGAACCCCTGTGTAATTGTCGCTCCGATAGTGATAGTAGGGCTCTCGTATCTTATTGGCCTCCCCGACGCAAGCAATGAGAATTTCTGTTGGTTGGTCTGCTGCGCCGGTCTCCCATAACCTCCCTAGAATGGTGGTTTCTGATTGTTTGATATGAATATCGGCTTTTTGTTCACCAGTTCATAATTTCCCATTCTGCTCTGGTCTGTGTTCCACCTTCCTTGTTGCTCCCTCTGGCAGAATTTATTATTACTTTCTTTTTCTACCACCAAAGCCTTGCTCATGACCTCTCCATAGGTCCTCAGTTGGAATGGTGCTACTCCTCCCCTCACGTTCGGCTTCAAACCTTGCTGAAACCTCTTTTCTTTCATCATCTCTGTGATGAAGTAGTCGGGCGTAAAGCGAGCGAGTCGCATGAACTCCACTCCATATTCTCTCACAGTCTTCTTCCCTTGTACTACCTGTAAAAATTGAACTTCCATCTGGTTTCTCACCATTTCCAGGAATTACTGCTTGTTAAATTCCTCGACGAACTAGTCCCAAGTTCAGGGCATATCTGGGGTCCCCTGAGCCCTAGTCCTAGAAATGGACTTCCACCAAGGCCCAGCCTCCCCGTCTAACATGTAGGCTGCCCAACGGACGCTCTTGTCCTCCGTACAAGTGAGCACACTGAACACCTTTTCCATCTCACATACCAGTTTTCAGCTGCCATAGTGTCTGCCTATCCTGAAAAGCTAGGAGGTCTCATCCTCCTAAACTCGGTAAAAGCTGAAGACACTAATGGGGTCGGAGCCACTAGAGGTGTCGGTGGCTGATGCTGCTCGTGGGCAGTATGAGCTGCCAAAGATGCTGCCTGTTGAGCCATAGCAGGCGCCATGGTATCCATGGTGTGCATCATTCTTTGACGCTCCTCTCTATCCTCGTTCCTTTCTCTAACTCTCTCCTGTTCTCTTTAATCTTGATCCTTACGATCTCGAACTTGGTTCTCTCCCTGATCTTGGCTCCCTTGGCCACCACTGCCAGAAGCCCCTCCATGTCCTATAGGCTCTCTATTTGCGTCCGAGATAAAATCATCTCGACTACGCAAGCTTCTACTATGGCCGCCCCTAGGTCGGCCCCTTCCTCTAGAAGACATAACGGTCTGCACGTGAAACTAAGGTTTCGTTAGCAGAAGTCCCTATGTTCTAATAAAAGAATGATTGTCAGAATTTCTAAAAGAAAATGCTTTGATACCAACTATGACAGCCCGAATTTCAGCACCCCAAAACCTGTGCCATTAGTACGATCCTCCAGACCGTGCCCCAAAACTATGCACGAAACATTAGTATAAAAAGCAATGATAAATAAATAAAGCAAGTAATGGCATAAAGCAAAAAAGTAACATGCCCATCTGGCATAAACAAAAGGCAGTTCTACTTTCATGCCACTGCATGAAATAGAGAACCGATCCGAACCATCGGTGATAAACAAATCACCCCAGATGGTTCGCCAAAAGAAATAATCAATTTAATTACACTGTTCATCAAAAATCAAGGCTTGACATACCAAGCCGTACAATCTGTTCTCAAAACTACTCTCTGTCAAAGTACACAGAAGAGTCTCCTAAAAGAAGTCCTCAAGAGGAGGCTCCAACTAATCTCCAGGCACGTAATCCGAATCACCCAGATCTATGTCTCCCGAAGTCTCAGCTGCTGCTTACAAAGGACCTGCGACGTATAGTCTAAAGGGGTGAGCTACATCCTAGCTCAATAGGGAACAACCACAATGAATATATAAATTAAAATCTCACATATATTCCATGATATTCTAAGCATGATGTGTCTATGCATTTGCTAGAAAACAATTTAAAAGATGATGATTTGCATTCAAGTTTATAGGTAATTCGCATGTCTTACTTTACTGTTGATTTATCATGAATGACACTGAACAGGCCTAAAGAAAAACTTAAATCTTCAACTTATGTAATCCCCGAGCAATATAGCATCGAGCCCCGATAGAATACCCACCATCGTCGCCTAAATAAATAGTTGTAAATAATGTATTTCCTGGGAATACTATCCAAGCCCCTTTCTCAATAGGCAGCGGGGTTAAATCTCAACTCAACATCCCTGGGATGTGCTTACTGTGTACGGATAGACCTCCGCACTGGTGTACGGATTGGCCACCGTATCGGTAACGGATATCCTGCCGCGTCAGTCGTGGGTATCCCGCCACGTCGGTGGGGTATTCTAAACAAACCTCAAATAACAGAAATAACATGTGCTTTACATATAGTTGTTCACCATGTAAAGTGCTATCTTATATCAGTTAGGCCTCAACAGTAATTATTCAATCATATATACATCCCTGGGATGTATAACTTACTCGCATCCTACTGATGCCTTTATTACTTTCTCATCCCCTGGGGATGTCTCATTCTCATTAGATTACTTGATCTTAGTTAGTCGCATCACACAGATGCCTCTATCACATTCTTGGTGTCACGCACACACCCATTTTCATAAAGCTTTTCATAGTTAAAACATTTTTGATTCTGATAAGTATATCACTACATACATGCTCTTGCAATTAAAGTACATGTTCAAGGTGTTCCCTACCTCAAGTCTTTGAAGGTCCAAGCATCAAGGTCCCACGCGGCTCCTTGTGCTCGCTTTCACACATACCACTTATGGTATATCACAACACATGCAATACATCACTAAAGATGTAATAAAAAAGGTCCTAGACCCTCCATCAATCTCAAAGTCAAACTAGAAAGTCAAGTAAAACTACCAAAGTCGATTAATCGATTCCCAAAATCGATTAATCGAAACCCAAATCGATTAATCGAGATTCAAAATCGATTAATTGAAATCTCTAACATAGTAAAGTAGATTCTCAAATCGAGTGGTCGAAAATCTGAAATTGATTAGTCGATCCCAAATCGATTAATCGAAATCCAAAATTGATTAATCGATTTCCCAACTCGATTAGTCGATTTCCCCAAGTCTTGTTTTTCCAGCCACTGGAGGTACCCAGTTGATTAGTCGATTTTCAAATCGATTAATCGACCTTTCAAATCAATTAATCAAAATCTAATTCGATTAATCAAAATCGGGCATGCTTGACTTTTCAACTTCTAGGCCAAAATTGATTAATCGAACCTCTATTTTGATTAATCGATTTGGCCAGATTCATCCCCCTTTCGGGCTGTTCTTCCAAAACCCATTCCTTTTCTTTTTCTTTCTTTTTCTGGGTCTTTAATCTATGATATTAACTATGCTAGATTGAATTTAACTCATCAATTCTCTAGGTATTGAAATCTAATACAACATACCTCAATAAATCCTTTAAAGGGTTAATTTGTTGGTTTTGATGGCTAGGGTTCCATGTTTCCGCTTCAACGGCTCCTCAAGCGTTGAATCAGCATTCAATGCTCTAATATCCTCCTGATTTATATTGACTCTAAGCTTCCATAACTCCTCTTTACTCTCTCTCTCTCTTTCTCTTCTTAACTCTCTCTTCAACAACCAACAAAAGGAATTTTAGGGTTATTAAACCCTTATATCTTCCTTCCTATTTCGGTGTTAAGCACATACACCAAAGATAGGTGTATGTAGCTCTAAACCAATACCATTCACTACACTTAGTCACATTTGCATCACATCAGTTCATCACTTCATGTATTTAATATTTGACCATCAATTGGTCAAACCTATGACCAATTGGGCACGGATCTCGAGGTTAAAGTTGAATGCTTAATTTTTTATGATATTACACGAATACTCTGTCTAACCTTCTCGACGAGTACTGATGATTGTCTCTTATGGGAGGACTATAGTGATTCGCAAGTCGGGAGAGACGGGTTTTGAAAACATTTGACTTAATCATAGCTAGCTATATTTATTTGCAATATTGAGTAATTAAAATGTGGGTAATACTTACCTGGGGGTGATACTTACCTGGGTTCTGCATAGTTTGTATAGTTTGGTGGCACCGTAGTGTCGCGATGGGACTTTAGAGATTTCTTCTCTTCAGGTCAACTATGGCAAGGCTTGGCGATTGTGATGTGATATCTTGGGAGAAATGATGTCACGATGGGACTTGGGGATTCTCCCTTCCTTTAGCTACGTGTTGGGTGAATCTTGGTGGGACGTAGGGATCAATTCGGGAGAGAGAGAGAGAGAGAGTCCTTTGCCTTAGCAATGGGACATGATCAATCTTTCCTTTTTTTTGTCATATGGCATGGCATGTGTTGTTGGAGCTTTTTTTTTCTTTTTTTCTTTTCAAATAGTGATATGCTCGTGATGGGATGTCAATTGAGCGTAATTGGCGGTGGTGTGTTGGTGGGATATTTGCACGATGGGACGTTGGTGTCTTTCTTTGGCAGATCTTGGATTATAAAAGAAATCATGTTGTGGTTGCGTCGTGATTGGCTTCATTTTTGGGCGGTTTACTTTTGGCTTATCGCGATGGGTCATGAGGGTATGGTTAATTTATTGTGATGGGACTAGATATTTAGGTGATATCATGTGTGTGCCCGTTATCGCGATGGGGATGGGTGCTATCAATGCTTTCTTCTCATGTAAGGATACGCGATGACTAAGTCTTCTTTTTCGGTAGAGCAGTCTATGAGGCTACACGATGGGACAAAAGAATTTTGGTCACGAAGGGACAATAAGGTCTTGAGGGTGTAAATTTAATCTACAGTCAGGTATTGCGTGCCTATTTTAGGTCGCTCAATCCGATTGCGTGCCTATTTTCGGGTGTGCGATCTTCGGCTTGAGGGTCTGTTTACACATGTGGGAGTATGAGATTGGATTGTATTCCGCGTTATAATCGTAGCGTCACCAGGTCAGTGCATGGGTGATCTCTCGGGTCGTGCGGCAAAAGTGTGTCGTTTGATTGGTTTACACAGTTTGTGGGCTTCGCGTGATTGAAATGTCACGCAGTTAGCACAGGCGATGGCTTATTTGCGTGCTTTGGTTAAGGCACGCGATTTGAATTATGCGCAGTGTGCGTGGCACGTGATAGAATTAAATGCATGTTTCTCGGCACGTGATTAAGGTCGTACTCTATATAAGTGAGGGAGCTTTCATTTGTTTTTCATTCTTTGGTTTTGTCTCGAGTTTTGACCATTTTTGGATATTATGTGTTCTGAAATTTGTGTTTTAATGATATTGAGTAATCTAACCGTCTGATTGGGATGTTGTTTCTTTCTATATTCATTATCTCGCGCGATCTCCGTCCTGAGGTGATGCTCATGGGCAGCGTTGTTCTGGGAGTGGGCGTTATTGGGAATGAGGGTTCACATCGATCCATTTTAGGGAGCAGTGAAGGCAGCGTTAAGGAGGCGGTGGTGGAGGTGAAGATATTAGAAGATGAGTAAAAAGTGGAGGGATGTGTTTCCCAACCAATGTTCCCTAAAGTCTCCGATTGGACATTCAGAGCGGAATCTGCTCCTCGCTTCGTCTTAGTTTCAAACCCAGTCTTCGTTTTGAGTTCTAGGTTAGAGTTTTAGGTTTCCGTTTTGAGTTGTAAATTCAGGAGGTATGTCTCCGGTGATATTTGTAAAACTTCTGAGTTATGAATAAAGGGACATTTCTTTTGTTTCATTGTGCATGTTTATTCGTTAGCGGATTAGTTGATTTATCTTATTTGTTCGACTTATTTTTAGGATTAGCTTAGAGTTTTGGGATTCATTTAGAATTTATTTAGGGTTTATCCCGAGGTTAATTTGCTTTGTTGAGCTTGGTTTAGAAGGTTTACTCGGTTCAGTTTTGGTTTGTTGGGGGCATTTTTTTGGTCCTAAACAAGTTAAGGTCTCATTTTAGAGAGGTTTTTTTTTGTTTAAAGTTTTTTTTTTTTTTTTTTTTTTGGTTTAAGGTTTGATTTTAACTTGAGCTTTGGTCTTTTGTTTGATTCAACATGAGACTTAAAAGGTGTGAGTTTTCAAAGGTTCTAGATGAGTGTTAAATGTTTAAATCCTATTAGCTTATCTAGGCTTAGGGGGATTGGTGTTTCTTAGAAGGTTAAGTGTTGTGTGATTATTGGTACATCTGAGTTGTCATGGATAGTGGTCTTTCAAAGGGGGTATGTGTTTGGTTTAGATTTAATTAGATTAGAAGGGTTTAAAAGTGTGACACTTGTCATTTGGTAATTAAAGAGGTATAGTTTATAAATGTGTGAGATAAAGTTCTGAGTTGTTGTTTTGAATTTTATTTCAAGTTTGGGATTAAGAGTTTTGGGGCATTTTTTTTTGTTTTGGCATGTCCTTGTTCATTAATGTCTTTCTTCCGTTCTTTTCTGTATCCCAGGTGTTGGACTCGAAGAGTTGTGCTTATTGCATGGATTGTTGAGAATGGACGGGATTGGGAATGCAGGATAGCAGTCGAATTTCTATCATGCTAAGGGAAGAGATGGAGGAGAAAAAGGTCGTAGAAAGGAAACCCAAGGATAAAGCAGGGTTAGAATTCTCATGACCGACGCTTATCTTTCCTCGATAGGCTCTGCAGATCCCGTATTAGTTGCTCTTCCTTGTTATGGTTTCCAAGGTGAGCTTCTAAGGGTGGATCTCGTAGGTCCTGGGTGGCTTCCCGTGAGCCACTCTGTCTTTTCTGCTGGCTCGGGGCAAGGGGAAGAGGTTATTATGGCTAGAATTTGTTTAGGGTGCTTTCCCCCTTTGGGCTTCTCCGAGATTTCTAGTTTCCTGAATAAATCCGTATTCGGGCATTGCCTGAATGTGCTGGTTTTTTAAGTTTCTTGTTTCAAGTTGTATATTAAAAGGGTATGCCCTTGGTGTATTTTGTAATTATTTTATTTATTTATAAAGTGATTGTGATTTTAATTTCCTTTGTAAATTGTGGTTTAGTTTATTTTGTTGCTTATTTGATTTGTTTTAAGTCCGAGGTTTAATTTATTTATTTTGGATCGGGGCATGTTAGGAGCATTTTTTTCGTTTTGACATAGTTTGGGCCTAGTTAGAGTGTATGAACGACGGAGGTATTTTTCTTATTTAGTTTCACCTTAGTTGGGGCAAGTTTTTTTTGTTTATTTAGTTTTGCTTCAAATGAATGGATGATGGGGGGCATTTTTTTTTTTTTTGGGTTTGGTATTGGTTGGAGTGTATAGGTGATGTTGGGGTTTTCTTTTTGGCTTGGTACATTTTCTTTTGGTTATCGAGGTAGATATTTCTTTAGGTTTGGAATGTTTTGGATCGGACTTAACACAGGCGTGGTTTGGCTAATAATCAGTGTAAGAAATCTCTTAATTTAGGCCTGTGAACATGCTGTCTTGGGCATTTTTTGTTTTGTGTTTTTGGGGAATTGTGTGCTTCGCTCCGAGGGCTTAAATTAATAGCACACCTGAGAGTGGACGCAAGTTCAGAGTGTCAGAATGTAATTAAGCACCAACTTTCAATCGTTTGATTGATTCAAATGCAGGTTATCGGGCGCGTGATTAGGGCGGTGGCTGATCACTGTACGGGTGACCATTGGCATTCACGGGCCACCAAGTGGACGCTTGAAGCAATTACTTGCTCAACAGGTTGCGCCCAACCAGGTGGTCGGGGTAGTTTGAGCGGGCGATGATTGGTTCGCGCGCTTAAGAACGATCATGTGATCCGAATTAAACGTCGTGAGAGTGGTGCGTGATTGATTTGCGCACCTGGATATAAGCATGCGAGTTTGGCGTGCCTTATAAATAGTTCATAGTTTTTCATTTTCGTCGCGCGATCCGTGCTAGTCTCTGATTCTCTATTTCCTCGCTTCTTTGTGCTCTAGTTTTCGTATTTTCGTGATATTTCGTGATCCAATTGTCCATTTTAGGTGTCGTTTCTTCCGTTTTCTTTAGTTTTTCGAGCTCTTCATTCTAGGATGGAGTCTGAGGGTGGTGGTAGACATGACATTACTATTTTTGAGTTGGAGAGGATGTTAGGGGAAGAGATAGGTGAGACTTCTGAGTCTCGGACAGACGTTGTTGGGGAGGTGGATGTTGGAGAGATAGTTAGAGAGGAGGCATTGGAGGTTGACTAGTCGGGGGTGTTGGTGCGCACATTTTCTGGGTTCCTCTCGGTTCCCGTTGAATCAGTGGCTTCCAATTATGTCCAAGTGGACTCTAACGATGCGGCGTTTGGAATAGTCGAGGTAAAATAAATAAAGAGGTTTTTTAGGATGGTTCCTAGTTTGTTGCAATCGCCAGCTGCAGATATTCATCGATGCTGTAATACGTCAATGATCACGCTTGTGAGCGGGTATGGGTTACTTCTATACTAAATCGTCCACCTGTGAACATCAGTAGCAGTGCCTTTTCCTTGTATTTTATATAGTTTAATCTCCTTTTATTTCCCGTTAGTGTTATAGTTCTAGTCAATTTAGACTTCCCTGATTCTATTGTGAGTTTAGCTGTGAATTTATCAAAGTGAGTGGATCTATTCTAATGTTATAATTCTATTAGGGGTCTAATTAACTTTGTTCCTAATCTTATTAGAATTCTAATTAATTTAGTGTCCTAATGCTACTAGAAGTCCGATTAATTTTAGTCTCCTAATTCTGTCAGAAATCTGATTGTAATCAGGTTTCCTAATTGTACTAGGAGTGCACATGTGGTAGTTCTAGTGAAACTCTAATCAATTTGGGCATGCTAATTATACTAGAATTCGAATTAAGCAAGTATGCTAGTTGTATTAGAATTTTAAGTAAATCAAGTGTACTAATTGTATTGAAATTCTAACTAAAGCAATTATAACAGTCTTACCAGAATTCTAATTGAAATAAAAAACTAATTTTACTGAAACTCTAATTTAAGCAAAGGAATTAATTTTACTAAAATCTAATTAAAATAAATAAATTTATTTTTATTTAAATCTAATTAAAATAAATAAACTAATTTTATTAAACTTCTAATTAAAGCAATGAATTAACGATACTAAAAATCTAACTAAAGCAATGAATTAATCATACTAAATTCTAATTAAAGCAAGATATTAACCAATTAAAATTTGATTTAAAGAAATTAATCAATCATACTAAAATCAAATGCAGGTAATCAAATAAATATGCTGAAATAAAATAAAGCTACTAATTACTTATAGTAAAGAAATAAGAAAAAGTAATTAATTAATTCTAAACCCTAAGGAAAAAAGGGGTTTTGGGCCCGCTATGGCGGCTCACATGGTACTTGTACTCTGTCCATAGCGGTCCACGACAAGCATAATCCGCCCACAGCGGTTCACGACAAGCATAATCCGCCCACAGCGGTTCACATACATATAATCCGCCCATAGAGGTCCACATACACAATATCCACCCATAGCGGTCCACTTTAATCTCACGACTTATGGTTTGATTCACGAAGTATAATCCGAAGAGTACGTAAAATCCCGCGAAAGCGGTCCAAGGGCGTACATGACTACATCGAAATCCAAGGGTGTACATAAATTCCGTAAAGACGGTCCAAGGGCGTACATGACTCACAACAGTGTCCAAAGGAGTACGTAAAATCCCGTGAAAGCGGTTCAAGGGCATACATGACTCACAACAGTGTCCAAAGGAGTACGTAAAATCCCGCGAAAGCGGTCCAAGGGCATACATGAGCACAACAAGTCTAAGGGTGTACGTAGAATCCCATAAAAACGGTCCAAGGGCATACATGAACACAACAAGTCCAAGGGTGTAAGTAAAATCCCATAAAAACGGTCCAAGGGAGTACATAAATCCCGCCACAACGGTCGAAGGGTGTACATAAATCCCGCCACAGCGGTCCAAGGGTGTACATAAATCCCGCCACAGCGGTCCAAGGGTGTACCTTCTCACAAATCTACAAGACTCAACGATTCCGAGTTCACATTTCTAAATCACGGCCCAAAGCTCACATTCTTGCTTCATAGGTATTAAAACTCACCATTTAAAAATCAAGTTTAAAATCGAATTCCATAGTACAAATTCTATGTTAAATTCACAGTTCATAATTCACCATTTTCGACTCAAGGATTTCAAATTTCTATTTTGAAAAGAGTTCAAGTTATAACTCAAATCACTATCACACTTACATCAATATACATCAAGAAAAATGATCATTTTTCATCTAAATAGGTCAAAGAAACTTATCATTTTTTTTTCATATAAATACCTCAAAGAAACTATGAATCAAAGTTAAACATGCAAGTTTGTGTTGAAGTTCCCCTACCTTAACCTCAAAGCAAGCAAGGTCCTATCGATGGCCTTCCACCCTTAATATACATCACGAGCACACAATGATGCATCAAGGATTAACTCCAATCACTAATAACTTAGACCTATTTAAGTATTTTCTCAAAATCGAGTCGGAACAGGCAAGTTTGTGCCAACTTAGAATTTGATGTAACTTTCTCCTTAATTTTTGACCTTCAAAAATTTGGCTTTACTGAATTATTATATCAGAAACATTGTAGATCTTTTTGTTATCTTTCCAACGCCTCAAACATCGCATCAATCAGAGGTCAGAGTAGAAAGTTATGATCAAAATACTAAAGCAATAGTGGCGAGCACAGTCAAAATCGATTAATCGATCCCTATATCGATTAATCGAAATTCCAAAATCGATCAATCGATTTTAAAATTGATTAATCAATTTTCCCAAACTGTATCTTTTTTAAGCCACTAGAAATACCCATTCAATTAATCAATTCCAAATCGATCAATCGAAATTCAAAAATTGATCAATCGAATTAAATTCGATTAATCGGTTTCGTTTCTCTAAAATCAGCATTTGACCCAGATTATTATTAATTTTTGACCTTTAAAATAATTGAGTCACAAATTATTCAATTCACAAAATTTGTAGGGCTTGCTGTCCTCTTTCCAACGCAATAAGAATCATGTCAATCAGAGTTCGGCACAAAATGTTATGGCTGAAATACTACAGTAGTGTCATCAAGCCCAGGCAAAATCTTTTAATCGATTTTCAAAATCGATCAATCGAATTTCAAAATCAATTAATCGAAATTTTCTTCGATTAATCAATTTCGTGAAGATCCTCTTGAATTTATCTTTTGTCAAAATCGATTAATCGATTTTCAAAATTGATCAATCGATTTTGGCAGTTTCTGAGCACTTTTCGGGTTTGAACCTTGAAATCCATCTTTTTTACATCAAAATTCAATCCTTTTGATTCTAATATTTTGCACACATCTAAGCATCCTATATTTAATTAAATACATAAATGAATTGCATTATTTACCTCTTTAAATTGGCGATCTACTCATAGATTGGATCGTCTTCTTTGTTAAACAAAAAGGGTTTCCAAACCCACCTCGATGATCTCCGTGCTCCACAATCACAACCAAGCCCACGAAATTGACGGCAATTCTTCCACACACACTTCACCCAAACTCACGCCATGATTTACGGATCAAAACCCACGATCTCTTCGCAAGAAGAGGGTTTCAAAACCTCAAACGGCTCCAAATCTCACAAAACCATAACCAAACGTCGAAATCGACGGCGATCTTCCCCTTACATGATCTCACAAACCTTCTTCATATAAATAAAATGCTTGGAGTACACAAATCCACAAGCTTTCCTCCTTCCTCTTTCTCTCTTCCCTTTTTCTCTCTCTAAAACCCAAAACTCCCAAAATAGTGCAAACCGGGTGTTAGCTTCTAAAGGAAGCTATTTGCTTTTCTTTAATTCAATGGGACTAGTTCCCATACAAAACACATACGCACCACTTTAGGTATATTAGCTCTCATCCCAAGGACTAATTCCCATGTAAAATCGGTATACCTAACTCGGGTGTTATATCATCAAAATGATCTTTGATTCAGCATGGGGCCTACACACCCAAAACATCTACCCATTGAATTTGGTGTTGAGCCAAAGCACCAACACATAGTGTTTATGAAATCATCTAACGTTTAACACCTAGTCCAAATCGGTCATTTTCCACTTAAGACAAAACCCAATTTAACTCACGTAAGTGATTTCACAAAAATCGGGCATGTGACCAGTTGTGCACGCACACCGAGGTACACTGTTTATAGTCAAAATTTTATGGATGTTACATTCTTCCCACCTTATAAAATTTTCTTCCTCGAAAATTGCCCTAAGTAATCCGGTCTTACCACGTGCATCAAGTTAAACATTTACGCCCAGATACGAATCGATTTACACACAAATACATTTGAGGTTGTTACATTCTTTCCTCTATGGGAATTTTCATCCTCGAAAATTGATGACCACATTTCCAAACGCTAACTCACTAACCATGATTCCCACTCACAAGAACTTACCCACCATGAGGAAATAACTCATGCACCTGGAACGAAAAAATGTATTTCCTAGAATCATTCAATTACTAACCACATTGAGTTCACCACGAAAGACTGAAATTATCCTCAGCCAATTTCTCCATCATCCTGCATGAAAATCCACATATCACCAAATCGATGAACATGTCCACTAAGCTAATAAGCATAGTCACAACCACTACAATATGAACCATCAATGAAAATTGCAACCTGCAATTTACCAATTGGAGCACAATCAAAATTTGACCATTGCCATAAGGAAAAGAAATAGTCTAACCATTAATTGCAATAAATATTCTCACATACATATAGCAAAAGATGAGCTAATAGCATACCCAAAATACAAAGAGTATATTTTCTGAGATTAAGCACTGAAGAACAGGATACACAACACTTGTATTGCTCGATGGTTCCTCATGCCGAAGGCGTCCTCTCATTCTTCGGTTCCGGATAGTCCCTTACCTGATGCCCCATTTGACCACAATTGAAACATGCACCCATGGTCCACTTACACTTGGCTGCTCGATGTCTTGGGCATGATTTACCAGCTGCAAATGATGAGGTGGGTTGAGCCTGTTGTGTTTGTGGCACACCAGTTGTCATAAGATTTGAAGGACGAAAGGTCACCACAGGCACAGACGCAGGTGGTCTTGCATAAACAGTCTGAGTAGACTAAGGGGGTGCCTACTCATGGGCATATGATTGCATTTGACTTGCTCTTCCTCTATGTTGTTGGTCCCTTCTCTTATACATTTCTTCCATGTCTTCTTCCACCACAAGAGCCTTGCTCACTATTGCACCATAAGTTTTCAATTCAAAATCAGCAACTTTTCCCCTGATATCCGGCCTTAAGTCGCGTTGAAATTTCTTAGCTTTCATCAGATCCATCACCACGAACTCAGGAGCAAAGCGAGCAAGCCTCATAAACTCAACTCCATACTCTCTCACAGACATCCCCCCTGCTCCAACTATAGGAATTTCACTTCCATTTGATTTCTTACTACCTCAGGGAAGTACTGTTTGTTGAACTCTCCCACGAATTCCTCCCATGTCCAAGGCAATCCTGGGGTCTCTTGCGCTCTAGTCCGTGATACGGACTTCCACTATGGGGCTGCCTCCCCATCTAGCATATAGGCCGCCCAACGTACACTCTCATCCTCAATGCACGTAAGTACACTGAATACCTTCTCCATTTTGCTTAGCCAATTTTCTACGTCCATTGGCTCTGCTTGCCCTGAAAAACTCGGAGGACGCATCCTCCTAAACTTGGTGAATGTAGAAGGTATCTGCTGAGTGGTACCCACTGGAGGAGTAGGAGGTGGTTGATGTTGGTCATTGGCATTATGAGCTGCCAACGATGCCGCTTGCTGAGCCATGGCGGCTGCCATGGTTTCCATGGTATGCATCATTCTCTGAGGTTCTTCTCTTTTTTCATTTCTTTCTCTTACTCTTTCCTGTTTTCTTTGATCTCTATCTTGGTTCCCCTCTTGGTCTCTGTTCCCCTGACCACTGCCTCCTGGGGCATCTCTATTCCCCAACGATACTCTATTTGTATTTGACCGGGAACCTCTACCACCTCGACCATCTCTGGGTCATCGACCTCTACCAGTCCTGTCTCAGTTATTATACTCAGACAGGACTTTCAAAAGCTCACAAAATATACTCTGACAAAATCTATTGTCACATGTATGGACCTACAATCACACTCCGCACATATAACTATGACTCAGTCTCATGGGAGACTTAATGCCTGGGTCCCGACAACCTAATGTCATTGAGAGACATGACTCTGAATTTCTAGAAGATTTCAGGATAGGGATTGCGAAACCCTCCTAAGTTCTGACATAATCTAATGTCATTGCCATTGAGTCCTAAATTTTTGGATTCCAACATGACCTAATGCCAAAGCTCTGATACCAACTGTGACAGAGTCACAGTTGGGTTTCTTATACCCTAACAGAACTCATCGCCCAAACTTCAGGTTCGAATAAGACCTAATACTTAAGCTCTGATACCAACTTTGACAGCCCGGATTTTTCCAACCTCAATTTTGAGACAAGTTTTTTTTTTTTTTTTTCTTCTAACACTAATGGGAAAACCCGGACCGCCAGATCGTAAATCACAATCTATACAGAATGCTTGGTACATCCACATACATTAGAAATCAAAGCAGATGATACATATGGCAGAAATAAATCTCTAATTCTAACATCTAATATTACAATAACTAACAACGACCACCGGTGATGTACCAACATCACCAAACAGTGGTGTACAAAATTATATACGTATTCAAAGGGTTCCAAGTCTGAACTCACCAATCTCCATAAAATACTCAATCTACGACTTCGAACATCATAGCCCTCCTCAATTCCTCAATCTGCAAGTCTGGTGTCCACACAGAAGCTATACCTGTGACGTATAGTCGAAGGGGTGAGCTACATCCTAGCTCAGTAGAGGAAATTCAATACTCATTCACATCTTATCATAAGGAAACATAGATTCAATGTCATAATCAAACCTTTTCTTATTTAAAACTGAAACTCATTTCAAAGGTATTTTTTTCTTATCAACAAAGACTGATTTCAAATACTGTTTTCTTATCACACGACTGATTTCCTTTTCCACATAAAACTGATTTAAAAGCTGATTTCCTTATCATACAAAACTGATTACAAAATTGATTTCCTTTTTACACACAAAAGTGATTTCAAAACATTTATTTATCTTTCAAAACTAATTTCAAATCTGCCCCGGCAGCCCACATGGTACATGTACTCCGCCCACAGCGGTTCACATACATATAATCCGCCCATAGCGGTTCACATACACAATATCCGCCCATAGCGGTCCACTTTAATCTCATGACTTATGGTTTGATTCACGAAGTATAATCCGAAAAGTACGTAAAATCCCGCGAAACATGTCAGAGGGCATACATGACTACATCGAAATCCAAGGGTGTACGTAAATCCCGTAAAGATGGTCCAAGGGCGTGCATGACTCACAACAGTGTCCAAAGGAGTACGTAAAATGCCGTGAAAGCGGTCCAATGGCGTACATGACTCACAACAGTGTCCAAAAGGAGTACATAAAATCCTGCGAAGGCGGTCCAAGGGCATACATGAGCACAACAAGTCCAAGGGTGTACGTAAAATCCCATAAAAACGGTACAAGGGCGTACATGAACACAAGTTCAAGGGTGTACGTAAAATCTCGTAAAAATGGTCCAAGGGCGTACATAAATCCCATCACAGCGGTCCAAGGGTGTACATAAATCCCGCCACAGCGGTCCAAGGGTGTACCTTCTCACAAATCTACAAGACTCAACGATTCCGAGTTCGCATTTCTAAATCACGGTCCAAAGCACACATTCTTGGTTCAAAGGTATTAAAACTCACCATTTAAAAATCAAGTTTAAAATAGAATACCATAGTACAAATTCTAGGTTAAATTCACAGTTCATAATTCACCATTTTCGACTCAAGGATTTCAAATTTCTATTTTGCAAGGAGTTCTAGTTATAGTTCAAATCACTATCACACTTACATCAAAATACATCAAGAAAACTTATCATTTTTCATCTAAATAGGTCAAAGAAGCTTATCATTTTTTTTTCATATAAATACCTCAAAGAAACTATGAATCAAAGTTAAACATGCAAGTTTGTGTTGAAGTTCCCCTACCTTAACCTCAAAGCAAGCAAGGTCCTATCGATGGCCTTCCACCCTTAATATACATCACGAGCACACAATGATGCATCAAGGATTAACTCCAATCACTAATAACTTAGACCTATTTAAGTATTTTCTCAAAATCGAGTCGGAACAGGCAAGTTTGTGCCAACTTAGAATTTGATGTAACTTTCTCCTTAATTTTTGACCTTCAAAAATTTGGCTTTACTGAATTATTATATCAGAAACATTGTAGATCTTTTTGTTATCTTTCCAACGCCTCAAACATCGCATCAATCAGAGGTCAGAGTAGAAAGTTATGATCAAAATACTAAAGCAATAGTGGCGAGCACAGTCAAAATCGATTAATCGATCCCTATATCGATTAATCGAAATTCCAAAATCGATCAATTGATTTTAAAATTGATTAATCAATTTTCCCAAACTGTACCTTTTTTAAGCCACTGGAAATACCCATTCGATTAATCGATTCCAAATCGATGAATCGAAATTCAAAAATCGATCAATCGAATTAAATTAGATTAATCGGTTTCGTTTCTCTAAAAATCAGCATTTGACCCAGATTATTATTAACTTTTGACCTTTAAAATGATTGATTCACAAGTTAGGCAATTCATAAACGTTTTAGGGATTGCTGTCCTCTTTCCAACACAACAAGAATCATGTCAATCAGAGTTTGGCACAAAACGATATGGCCGAAATACTACAGTAGTGTCAGCAAGCCCAGGCAAAATCGATTAATCGATTTTCAAAATCGATCAATCGAATTTCAAAATTGATTAATCAAAATTTTCTTTGATTAATCGATTTCATGAAGTTCCTCTTAAATTTCTCTTTTTTCAAAATCGATTAATCTATTTTTGAAATCGATCAATCGATTTTGGCAGTTTCTGAGCACTTTTCGGGTTTGAACCTTGAAACCCATATTTTTTACATCAAAATTCAATCCTTTTGATTCTAATATTTTGCACATATCTAAGCAACCTATATTTAATTAAATACATTAAAGAATTGCATTATTTACCTCTTTAAATCGGCGATCTACTCGTCGATCGGATCGTCTTCTTCGTTAAACAAAAAGGGTTTCCAAACCCACCTCGATCATCTCCGCGCTCCACGATCACAACCAAGCCCATGAAATCGACTGCAATTCTTCCACACACACTTCACCCAAACTCACGCTACGATTTACGGATCAAAACCCATGATCTCTTACATGCAAAACCATAACCAAACGTCGAAATCGACGGCGATCTTTCCCTTACACGATCTCACAAACCTTCTTCATGTAAATAAAATGCTCGGAGTACACAAATCCACAAGCTTTCCTCCTTCCTCTTTCTCTCTTCCCTTTTTCTCTCTCTAAAACCCAAAACTCCCAAAATAGTACAAATTGGGTGTTAGCTTCTAAAGGAAGCTATTTGCTTTTCTTTAATTCAATGGGACTAGTTCCCATACAAAACACATACGCACCACTTTAGGTATATTAGCTCTCATCCCAAGGACTAATTCCCATGTAAAATTGGTATACCTAACTCGGGTGTTACATCATAAAAATGATCTTTGATTCGATATGGGGCCTACACACCCAAAACATCTACCCATTGAATTTGGTGTTGAGCCAAAGCACCAACACATAGTGTTTATGAAATCATCTAACGTTTAACACCTAGTCCAAATTGGTCATTTTCCACTTAAGATAAAACCCAATTTAACTCATGTAAGTGATTTCACAAAAATCAGGCACGTGACCAATTGGGCACACACACCGAGGTGCACTGTTTCTAGTCAAAAATTTTAGGATGTTACAATAGATGCCCCTCTTCAGCACGCTTGTGTGAAGTAAGAACTCGTCGAACAAGTAGACACCCCTCATTCGAGGTGTCTTCTCGTTTCTCTTAGAAAATCACAAATGTTAATTGGTGATACTGACATGACATGCTTTGCTTTCTTCTCTATCAGCACAAGTTAAAATAGAGCATTTAAAGGACAAATGGTTGTTGTCGAAGGACACATTCCTGATCTGTGGGCGCATGGCGCATCCTGTCACATGGCGCGAACTAACAGAGGGATTTTATGCAATCGAGGTACCGGGGTGTCAATCAAATGTCAAAAAATGAGGTCTAGGGACTAATAGTAATAAAATGAAGTATCATGTAATATCGAAGGCTTTTGAAAATCATGTCAGACTAGGCGCATCATTGCTCACACCAATGCGCGTCAGGCGTTCTTTTTCCAATAGGCATTTATAATTTCTTAGATTAAATATACTAAATATTTAGTTTCTCAGGAGAATGGCCGGTTGGGCTGGTAATTGAGGGTTTTGTGAAGCGTGCTCAATTGAATTCTATGCAGTGGCACATGCGCTTGATTCATTTAGAGTTCGGGGACCGGTAAATTGGGAATTCTAGTGTTAGGGTGTCCCAAAAAATGATTTCGTGCAATGGAGTATGCGCTTAATCCAATTCTGCACAGTGAAATATGCGCTTGATTACAAGTTCAAGGGTCTGCCTGTAAGTTGGAAATTCTAGTCCTAAGGTATCTAAACAAATGATTCTGCATAGTGGAGTATACACTTGATCCAATTCCTTGCAATGGGATATGCGCTTGATTGTGAGTTCAGAGGTTTTAGGAGTTAAGGTCGTGTTTAAGTGTAAGTTATTGTGCACGGGTGATGGGGCGCTTAATCAAATTTTTTTTTGGTATTTTAAAGAAAGGTGAATTGGGTCTATTTATCTTGTTGCTTTCTTCTCTTTTTTGTTAGTATTATTATTATTATTTTTTTATTTTTTATTTTTTTTATTTCTTTGTTTCCTTTGAAGTAAGAGATTTTACTTTGTGAAATAAAGAATTTTTTTTTTTTTAAATAAAAAGGTTTAGAATTTTGAAAATTTAAGGTTTTTAACTTAAAATCAATTCGATGGTAAAACGGCAGAAAACGTGGCTTCTGAGACATCACTGAGCAGATCCACCAGTATGAGATTTATGGACCCGACCGTTATTGTGGTTGTCAAGACGACACTTGGCATACCGGATGCTCCGTCTAACCTTCTCGACGAATACTGATGATTGTCTCTTATGGGAGGACTACAGTGATTCGCGAGTCGAGAGAGAGACGGGTTTTGAAAACATTTGACTAAATCATACCTAGCTATATATATATATATATATATGAGGAATATCGAGTAAAGCAAAAGGAAAGTGGGTAGTACTTACCTAGGGGTGATACTTACCTGGGTTGTGCATAGTTTGTGGCAGGATTGGTGGCACCTTAGCATCGCGATAGGACTTCAGAGATTTGTTCTCTTCAAGTCTGCTATGGAAGGGCTTGGCGGTTGTGATATGATGTCTTAGGGGAAATAATGTTGCGATGGGACTTGGGGATTCTCCCCTTCTTCGTCTGTATGTTGGGTGAGTCCTGGTGGGACATTGGGATCAATTCAGGAGAGAGAGAGAGCCCTTTGCTTTAGTGATGAGACATGATCAATCTTTTCCTCTTTTCGTCATACGGCGTGGCATGTGTTGTCGGAGCTTTTTTCTTTTTTTCAAATAGTGATGCTTGTTATGGGATGTCAACTAAGCGTAACTAGCGGTGATGCGCTGGTGGGATATTTGCGTGATGAGACATTGGTGTCTTTCTTTGGTAGCTCTTAGGTTATAAAAGAAATCAGGTTGTGGTTGTGTCGTGATTGGCTTAGTCTTTGGGCGGTTTACTTTTGGCTTTTCGCGATGGGTCATGTGAGGGTATGGTTAATTTATCGCGATGGGACTGGATATTGAAGTAATATCGCATGTGTATATGTTATCGCGATGGGGATGGGTGAGTAGGTCCTTTTTTCATGCAAGGGTATGCGATGGGACGGATGAGTGGGTCTTTTTTTTTTGGCAGAGCAGCCTGTGAGGCTACGCAATGGGACAAAAGAATTTTGCCCGCGATGGGGCAATAAGGCCTTGGGGGTGTAAATTTCATCCAGAGTCAGGTATTGCACACCTATTTTAGGTCGTTAAATACAATTGCGCGCCTATTTTCAGGCGTGCGATCGCAGGTTTGAGGGGGCGTTTATGCGTGTGGGAGTATGTGTGCGATTGTATTATGCGCTATAACAGTAGCGCGTGATCGGAGCATCACCAGGTCAGTGTACGGGTGACCTTTCAGAATGCGCGATGTGAGTGTGTCGTCTGATTAGATTACGTGGTTCGTGGGCTTCGTGTGATCAAAACGTCACATATTTGGTGTGGGCAAAGACTTGTTTGCGCTCTTTGGTTAAGGTGCGCGATTTGAATTGTGCGTAGCGTGCATGGCTCGTGATTGAATTAAGTGCTTGTGTTCGGGCGCATGATTAAGTTCGTACTCTATATAAGCGAAAGAACTTTTATTTGTTTATCATTCTCTGGTTTAGTCTCGAGTTTTGACCTTTTTCTAGATATTTTGTGTTATGAAATTCATGTTTTAATGATATTGAGTGATCTAACCTTCCAATTGGGATGTCGTTTCTTCCTATATTTGTTATTTCATGTGTTCTCCATCCCGAGGTAATGCTCGTGGATGGTATTATTCTGGGAATAGGCGGTATTGGGAATTGGTGCGTTGGTCTTCACATCGATCCTTTCTAGGGAGCGGTGAAGGCAGCATTGAGGAGGCGACGATGGAGGAGAGTAAGATATCGAAAGAGGAGTGAAAAGTGGAGGGATGTGTTTCCCAATCAATGCTCCCTGAAGTCTCTGATTGGACGCCCAGAGCGTAATCTGCTCCTCGCTTCGTCTCAGTTTCGGACCCAGTCTTCATTTTGGGTTGTAGGTTAAAGTTTTAGGTTTTCATTTTGGGTTGTAAATTCAGAAGGTATGCCTCCGGTGATACTTGTAAAACTTTTGAGTTATGAATAATGGGGCATTTATTTTATTTTATTTTGCTTTTTAATTTGTTTAGACTTATTACTGGATTTATCTGATTTATTTTGACTTTATTTTAGGATTTAATTTAGAATTTTAGGATTCATTCTGAATTTACTCAGGGCTTATCCCGAGGCTAATTTGCTTTATGGAGTTTTGGTTTAGGGGTTTACTTGGTTCTTTTTAGTTTGTTGGGGGCATTTTTTGGTCCTGAACACGTTAGGGTCTTATTTTAGAGAGGTTTTTTTTTGTTTAAAGTTTTTTTTTTTGGTTTGATTTTAACTTGAGTTTTGGTCATTTGTTTGATTCAACATGAGACTTAAAAGGTGTGAGTTTTCAAAGGTTTTAGATGGGAGTTAAATTTTTAATCCTATTGGTTTATCTAGGCTTAGGGGGTTGGTGTTTCTTAGGGGATAAAGTGTTGTGTGATTATTGGTTCATCTGAGTTGTCACGGATTATAGTCTTTCAAAGGTGGTATGTGTTTTGTTTAGATTTAATTAGATTGTAAAAGCTTAAGGGTTTGACACTTGTCATTTCGTAATTCAGGAGGTATAGTTTATAAATGTGTGAGCTAAAAGTTTTGGGTTCTTGTTATTCTGGATTTTATTTCAAGTTTGGGATTAAGAGTTTTGGGGCATTTTTTTTTGGGCTTCTTCTTGTTCATTAATGCCTTTTCTTCCTTTCTCTCTTGTGTCCCGGGTGTTGGACCCGAAGAGTTGTACTTATTGCGCAGATTCTTGAGAATGGATGGGATTGAAAATGCAAGGTAGCAGTCGAATTGCTGCCATGATAAGGGAAGAGATGAAGGAGAAAAAGGTGGTAGAAAGGAAACCCAAGGACAAGGCAAGGTCAGAATTCTCATGACTAATGCCTATCTTTCCTCGGTAGGTTCTGCAGATCTCGTATTAGTTGCTCTTCCTTATTATGGTTTTCAAGGTGAGCTTCTAAGGGCGGATCCCGTAGGTCCTGGGTGGCTTTTCGTGAGCCACTCTTTCTTTTCTGCCAGCTCAGGGCAAGGGGAAGAGGTTATTATGGTTAGAATTTGTTCTGGGCGTTTCCTTTCTCTGGGCTTCTCCGAAATTTTTAGTTTCTCGAATAAATCTGGATCCGGGCATTGCTTGAATGCACGGATTTAAGGTTTCTTGTTTTAAGTTGTATATTTAGAGGGTATGCCCTCGATGTATTTTATAATTATTTTATTTATTTATAAAGAGATTATGATTTTAATTTCCTTTATAAATTTAGGCTTAATTCGTTTTGTAGCTTATTTGATTTATTTTGAGTGCAAGGTTTACTTGTTTAATTTATTTATTTTGGGTCAGGGCATGTTAGAAGCATTTTTTGTTTTGACTTAGTTTGGGCTTAGTTGGAATGTATGAACAATGGGGATATTTTTCTTATTTAGTTTCGCCTTGGTTGGGGCAAAGTTTTTTTGTTTGAAGTTTTTTTTTTCTTCAAATGAATGGATGATGGGGGGCATTTTTTCTTGTGTTTGGTATTAGTTGGAGTGTGTAGGTGATGTTGGGGCTTCTTTTTTTTTGTTTGGTGCATTTCTTTTGGTTATCGGGATAGATATTTCTTTAGGTCTGGAGTGTTTTGGATCGAGCTTAACAAGGGTGTGGTTTGGGGTAATAATCATTGTCGAAATTAACCAAATTAGGGATATAAGCGTGCTGTTCTAGGCATTTTTTTCTTTGTGTTTCTGGGGAATTGT
Source organism: Chloranthus sessilifolius (assembly GCA_021018995.1). NCBI lineage: Eukaryota > Viridiplantae > Streptophyta > Magnoliopsida > Chloranthales > Chloranthaceae > Chloranthus > Chloranthus sessilifolius. Next base: position 27,211,259 of record CM037587.1, on the reverse strand, counting down.
GCGCTTCACTCCAAGCGCATAAATTAATTGCCTGCCAGAGGGTGGACGCGCGTTCAGAGAGTCAGAAGGTAATTAAGCGTCAGTTTCCGATCGCTTGATCAGTTTAAATGCAGGATACTGGGTGCTTGATTAGGACGGTGGGTGGTCATTGTACGGGTGGCCATTGGCATTCATGCGCTGGTGTGTGGATGCTTGAACTTATTATGCTCTTGGTTGGATGCGCGCAATCAGATGGTCGGGTTGGTTTTAGCGGGCGACGATTGGTTTACGCGCTTAGGACTGGTCGTGTAATCCTAATCACGCGCAGTGAGGGTGGTGCGTGATTTATTTGCGTGCCAGAATTTAAGCACGCAATTTTGGTAGGTCCTATAAATAGTTCAAAACTTTTCATTTTCGTCGCGCGATCTGTGTAAGTCTTCGATTCTCTGTTTACTTGTTCCTTTGAGCTCTAATTTTTGTGTTTTCATAATATTTCGTGATCCGAATGTCTGTTTCAGGCACTGTTTCCTTTGTTCTTTTCAGTTTTTCATGCTCTTCATTCTAGGATGGAGGGTGAGGGTATTGGTGGGCATGATATTATTATTTCTAAGTTAGAGAGGATGTTAGTGGCAGAGAAAGGTGAGACTTTTGAGGCTCAGATTGACGCTGTCGGAGAGGTGGATGTTGGGGAGAGAGTTAGAGAGGAGGTATTAGAGGTTGACCAGTTGGGGGTTAAGGAGGAGGAGCTTGAGATTGAGCAGGGAGTTGCTGAGGATGAGGGTGAGAGGGCTGAGGATGCGGTTGCGGAGCACCAGGGTGAGGAGCATCGAGATCCCAGACACTTCCCACTAGAGGATTTCTTCGCTCGAGGTCGGGTAAGTATTCATGAGCAAGAGTTCTTTCATTTCCTTATCATGTCTTACATGTTTATTGTAAATTGTTATTATGTTTGGGGCATGTTTGACTGGCTTATAGTTCTAAATTCGTTTGTCTTTCATCATAAGTATGTGTTAGTTTTACTATTATTGTTTGTGTCTCGTTCAATAGGAGCCCCCGCAGCTAGCTATCAGTTTGACATGGGCCGAGTCTCATACTTGGTATCGTGCCTTGCCAGAGTTTCAGCGGGCGCGACTAGTGTCTTTCGATTTCAAACCGATCCTAGAGTTAGAGCCCTTTCAAGCCGATTGTGGTCGAATCGCTGCGATTCTAGAGAGGTGGAGGGAGGAGCATCGGGCGCTTCTCTTTCCAATTGGCATGATGTTACCGACTCCAGAGGATTGGGTCTGCATCATTGATCTTCATTTTGAGGGTGAGCCAATCACAGGGCGGATGGCGGGTCATTATTTGGAGGTGTGTGAGGTGATTTTAGGCGTGCCGTATAGGTCGAGCAGCTCGAGGTCGGGTATAGCTTGAGTCACTTGGTTTTTCGATACGTTTGCAAGTAGCTTTGTACCCCCGAGGTGCCATTCAGAGGCGAGGGTGACTTATGAGGCACGTTGTGCTGTAGTGGCGAGTCGGGAGCTCGTGGTGGAGCCGGGGTTGACTGCTGATAGGGTGCTTCAAGCGTTCTTGATGCACTTCCTTGGTGTGGTACTTTTCTCTTCTTCGACTCGGGGATGCATCACCGAGCTATTTTTTATGGTTCTCGGGGACTTGGATCGAGTGCCCACCATGCGTGAGGTGCAACCGCATTGGCGCATCTCTATGAGCAGCTTTACCGTCGGGGATAGGTCATCTCATAGATCAGAGGTTTCCTTTCGTTCATCTTGGTGAGTTTTAGTAAATTGGTGTCGTGATGTCTTTAGTTTAGTTAATTTTTGGTCGGTTAATTGTAATATCCTCTTAGCGTCTCTTCTTTGTATGTCATTATTGTTGTTTTTAGTTTTGGGCATACGATCATTTCTCTTTTCTTCGTCCGAGAGTTCCGTTGGAGGTGATATTCATGTTTCTGTGGATGCACACATGGAGGGAGGCGCTGAGGGGTCGCTGCAAGTCTTCGGATCTTCAAACCTTGCGTGGCCTCTTTGAGGATATGCATGCGGGGCAGGTATAGATTATCATGCATACATTTTTAATTTCATTCTTTAGTATCTGAGTCTTCATTGAAGGATTGGTTTGTTTGCTTGGTTGTAGGTGATTTGCCGATCATATGCGGATGAGGAGGACGCGAACGTGCCAGTGATTCAGTCTGGTCGGCCCTTCTTTGATGTGGACTATGGGTCAATTGTTTTGAGAGGGTGGAGAGGATCCACACATCTTGAGTGGTACAACAGCTAGGGCTCGCTCAAAGAGTCCCTCCGGAGATTCACCACAGAGTGGTAAAGAGGATGACCGACCCTCCTGGCCAGAATTTTACGGTGCGAATGGCTCTTCAGATAGCAGATTTTAGAGCTGGGGGGACCAGGGTTACAAGGGCACGTGATGAGGCAGACGCCCGGGAGTATGTGCGATGGTTTAGTGCATTGGGTGGCGGGCGCCTCTTCACACATCCCTTCCATGGGAGTGGCTCTTTCGCGATCGATGGGTCAGAGTCGGCATCGGCTTTGAGGGATAAGTTGGCTGCGTTGGAGTAGGGCCATCTCACCGCGAGCATGCGAGGGGCTCTAGATGCTCTCCATAGGGCGATGGAGCAGATGGGGTGTGCTCCTCATCTGAATGAGGAGATGCTGAACTCCTTAGCCTCCTCGATTGCTCAGGCTAGGGCAACAGAGGATGAGTTGGGGGTTCAGCTAGCGGAGACTAGACGGCTCCTGGTGAGTTAATTTATGTTTTTTCCTTAATTTTTTGTATTATGTGGACTCAGTCTTCTAGTTGTTCTGACATGGTTGTAGTATCTCATTTTATTTTATTTTGGACAGTCTAAGAGAGGGTGAGATTGCTCGTCAGGCGGCCCTGCTAGATGTCTATCGTAGTCAGCAACTGGCTGATCGGGAGGCAGCGACCAGTCTACGTTCTGGGGTCGATCAATTAGTAAGTGTCTTTACAAATATGGTTTTGTTAATTGTTAGCATTGTGAGCTTTCCAACTGATGTGTTTATTGTTATTCGTAGAGAGTTGAGCTCGCTGGTAGAGGTTCCGTTCCGACGTTTAATCCATCTTTAGTTGCTTCCTCCAGTCGAGAGGATCCAGCGACGGCTCAACTTTAGGTCGAGCTAGAGCATTGGGTAAGTTCCATTCAATCTTTTATCTTGTTTGTATCATTACAGTTTGTAGGGTGTTACTCTTTTGCTTTTCTTAGCAGCTTAGTAATATTATGTAATATTTCAGCGTCAGGTTGCCGAGGATCATCAGGCGAGGGAGGCGACTGCTGCCTCTCTATGTCCCAAGAGTCAGGTAAAGTTTTTGGTGTAATTCTATTTAGGTTATTTCCTCTTTATTTTATTCTGACATGTCTTGTGTTGGTTTGTTTGGTCCTTTATGCAGGCTGTTCCAGACTCCGCTCCCGAGACTCCCCCTCAGGAGTCTGTTCCTATCCCTACTCAAGTATGTTTTAATTATTATGTTCGTAGTTTAATTGTCATTATAGTATTTCTGATGTATTTGTTTATTTCTGTTGAAGCTGCCTATGTTCGCTGTTCCTTCCGTGCCTCCTGCTGATCCAGTGACTGCTGAGACGGTTGGGCAACTCCTGGAGGAGAGGCAGGATCTGGTATAATCCTTTCTTTTTCAAAGTTTCTTATTTTATTCATATATATATATGTATATATTAGTTTTCATTTGACTTGGTACAGTTATGCAGGATCGTCAGCATGAGGAGGCGCATCTAAAGGCGGCACGAGCGCGAGCCACTGCTGAGGCGAGGCGAGTCATTGGGGAGACGCAGGGTTGGGAGGACTTGTTTGTCCAAATGATGGCCATACAGAGGACTCAGACTGAGGCATTAGAGGCGGCTCGTCGGACAATGCGGGCAGAGATGCAGGCATCCCTAGACCAGCTGTAGTATGATCTGATGAGGAGTGAGCGAGGGATATATAGGCCTGCTCATTAGCTTGGTGAATCAGATTCGAGGGCTACGAGTTCCTCAGTTGGGCAGTCTTGCCACACGTCACACGGTCATGTCAGGGATGATGCTCGTGAGGATCTTGTTGTTCGTGAGGTTCTTGTGAGGTATCCTCCTCGTTCTTGATCAAGGTGATCTACTAGTCAGGTGAGTGAGGAGGGTTCTGTAGCAGGGCCTCATCATTTATAGGTTCCGCAAACTTTGGGTGTCGGGATTATATTTTCAGAGGACTAGTCTACGAACCTCCTAGCTAATGATATTGGGAACAGCAACGGTCGGCCATCCTAGCGACAACGTAGGGAGTAGGTGTGTGTGTATGTGTGTGTTTATTTTGTATCCATGGCATGTGTGTGTGAGTTGTACATATATGGGGGATGCCCCTGGTGACAAGTGTATAAAGGAAAAAAAATTTTATTTTGTATCCATGGCATGTGTTTATTTTGGTTTAGAAGTACCTGATTAGCTCCTTTTCCTTTGAGTTACCTCTTCTGTCTACTTTTGCCTTTTGCTTTAGCGTCGTCATCCGTCATTGGGACTTAGATACTTCCTGAGCTGGCCTGGTAATGGTTGAAGGCTGCTTGCATATCTGAACATGTGAGAGTAATGCTGCAAGTAGGTTTTGTTCTCCCCCTTACTTATTTTCAAGGGGGTAAGTGTCTCAGTCCGAAGTCTAACAGTAAAAGATGAATAAGTACTTTTTCATCTTTTTTTTTTCTTTTCTTCTTTTTTTCTTTTTTTCTTTTTTTCTTTTTTTTTTTGAAATAGAAGTAATGCAATACAACAGGGAAAGCAAATAGCTAAGATAGAAATAATAACAAAGTAATAAAAATAAAATAAAAATTCCCTAGTGTAGGAGCGTGGTATGATTGGCAGAATGATGTCTTTGGTAGCACTTTTCGGGTGGTAACTTCGTCGTTCCTCATCTTCTTTGTGGACAAGCCGGCACCTCTTATATGATTCTTCTTCTAATCCCAAAAAAATGCCCCAGCGTCAATATGCAATGGAGCTTTTCTGAGTCTCGAGATGAGCACTTCGGGTCTATAAATAGTTGTGGGTACTTGGTGAGTTAGTATTGACGAAAAGTGGATCGGTACTATCATCAAACCGGGGAAGTCCTTTTTTTTTGTTAGGTCGATTATATGCAGGGGTCTCTATCTTAGGGTGGTGGTCATCCTATCCCGTGGTTATTAGGGAGAAGTTGATAGGTATAGTAGGTGATTGCATCAGTCATCATTCATCAGTTTTCGATTTCATTTCTAGGAATATCATGCAAGGTTTCTGATTTATCGTCTGAAAATAAAAATAGAAGAGGGGAGTAAGGCTCATGATGCGGGAAATAGTTTGTATCTAGTACTTCCCAAAAGGGATAGGTAACAATCTTTTTCTCAGAGGGGATATGGGATGCTATGATCGAGCTCTTCGTCATATTTTGGCACCATCAAAATCTCACATTCTATGGTTAGCAGGAGTTTATCCTCCTCCCACCACCTTATGACGACATCTAGTAGTATAGGAAAATCAGGGATGCCCTCGCAGCTTGCTTATACACTTCTAGTAAAGTTACTAGAGATGTCCTCATGGCCTGCTTATGGTTCTCTGAGCTTGTTGACTTGTGTATTCGTCGTAATGCTCTCACTCATATTTTGACATGTAGATGCATATTTTTTGAAAGCATCCTGCTAGCACAAGAATAGTGAGTTTTGATTGAACCTAATATCTTCATTTTTTCTGCTCTAATGTCTCCTCCAATAGCGGGGGAAGGGAAATGAGGATCAAGTGTTACTTATACTTTTGAAAGAGGTTAGATAGGTCACTAGTCCTTTAATCAAATTGCCCGAGTGAGAAAAAGCGGGCGATAAATCGGAGGTCTTAAGGATATTCTGAGAATTGAAGGCGTACGACCAATGAATGGGTCGTGATGACTACGGGGGTGATAAATATAAGTATTTAACCATAGGATATGACGATGACGAGGTTAAGGATAATATTTTCTAAGGTACACGGCGTTCCAAGGGCTAGGGAGTTCTTCCCCATCTTGGTTCGCCAGTTTATAGGCATTTTCAGGGTATGCGGCTGTTATGACATATGAGCCTTCCCAATTCGGTTTCAATTTTCCTTGCAGATGGGCATGCTTGGAAGGCATAATTTTCTTCAAGACTAATTCTCCAATGTTAAAGGTTCATTCGAGGACTTTCTTATCGTAAGCCCTGGCCACTCTCCTCTGATATACTTGAGCGTGATCGGCTACCTTTAGATGTGTTTCATCAAGCTGCTCTAGCTACGTGAGTAGGGCAATTCTTCTCTCATCTGAGGATAGCTCATCATCGAGTTGAATTCGTAAGGATGGTACTTGTATCTCTTATGGTATGACTGCCTCCATCCCGTAGGTAAGGAGGTAGGGAGTTTGGCCAATGGCCATACGAATAGAGGATTTATAGGCCAAGCGTGCTTTTGGTAGTCGTTCAGCCCAGTTGGCTCCATTGCTTGTTTCTACTGTACGCTTCAGGATTTGAATTAGCATTTTTCTCGTAGCTTCTGCCTGTCTATTGCCTTGAGGGTAGAACGGTGATGAGTGGCATAGATCGATGACGTACTTCTTACATAACTTCTTCATCTTCTCCGCAATGAACTATGGTCCATTGTCAGAGACAAACATCCTGGGTACTCTAAATCTGGTGATGATATTTCGAACAATAAATCTTACGAGTGTTGAAGTGGTGATTCTGACATAAGATTCAGCTTCTGCTCATTTGGTGTAGTATTTAGTCACTGTAAGTATGAACGCGTGCTTGTGAGTGTTCACAACTGTGTCTATGAAAGGTTCAATGACATCGAAGGCCCACATCGAAAATGGCCATGGTGAAGTCATAGTATTCAATGCAACTGATGGAGCTTTGATGAGTGCAGTATATTCTTGGCATTTCTTGTAGGATTGGACTCAGAGGTGGCAATCTCTGATCATTGTCGGCCAGAAGTAGCCTTCTCGTGCAACTTGATCGGCAAGTCTCTGTCTACCAGAGTGGGCATCGCAGGCACTAGTGTGAGCTTCTCACATGATGTACTGTCCTTCGACAGTCATGACGCATCATAGTAGTACTCCTTTAGTGAAGGCCTCTTTGTATAATGTTTTGCCGAGTACGCAGAATCACGTGCATTGGTTCCTTATAGTCTTCAGTTTGATCTTCGTAGTGTATGGAGGGACGTGTTGATGTTTCAAAAAGTTTCAGATGTCGAAATACCACGGTTGTCCATCGTCAGTTGGTGATTTTTCAAATCTAAAAATAGCGATTTTGATTTTTGTTTTGATGTGCTTTTTCGGGGTGATTACTTCTTTCAGTCATGTACTTGTGGGGAGGATGAGTAGTTCTCTCTTGACGGTCCATGCTACCTCGCGGGTGGGTACTGTTAGCTTTTTAATGAAGAAGGTCTTGGTATTTTGCCTGATAGGTATTTGGATGACCGAGGGTAGCGTGGTTAAGGAATCTCCAAGCTTGTTTTCTAATCTAGGGATGTACGTGAAAGAAATTCATTCAAATTTCTTTACTAAATATTGAGCGGTTTCTAGGTATGCCATTAGTCTCCTTTCCTTAGTTTTCGATTCTCCTATGACTTGTGAAATTACTAGTTTAGAATCACCGATGGTTTTTAACTGTTTAACACCTAATTGTAGTGCTGCTCATAGTCTGACTATCAAGACTTCATATTCTGTGACATTGTTAGTGACAGAGAAATTTAGTTGAAAAGCTTTAGGTATAACAACTCCTTCTGGGATTAGGAGGACTATCCCAATGCCTTTCCTTTGTGATTTAGAGTACCATCAAAATAAAGGGTCCATGAGGTCTTATCGGGCTCCTCGTTATGAATCGTGAATAGGTCCTCATCAGGGAAATCCATGTGTATGGGTTCATTACTAAAGAGCAGGAGCTTTGCTAGGTAATTGGCAATTACTTGTCCTTTAATTGATTTTTGCATGATGTAAGTGATGTCGAATTCTTGCAAGAGCATATGTCAGCGAGCAATCTTTCCTGATATTGCGAGCTTTTTGAATACATACTTCAGAGGGTCCATCCGGGCTAGCACTAGTATCTTATGTGCTCCAAAGTACTGTCGTAATTTGGTAGAGGCCCACACCAAGGTGAGGCAAGTCTTCTCCATTGAAGTATATTTTTGTTCATATTTTACCATCGTCCTACTGAGGTAGTAGATAGTCTTCTCTCTCTTGCCGTCCTCTTTGGATTGTCCCTGAATTACTCCCATTGCTTTGTCATTCACTGAGAGGTATAGAATTAGGGGTCTTCCAGGGACAGGTGGCAATAGTATTGGCAGGTTAAGGAGGTATTTCTTGATATTGTCAAAGGCTTGCTGACAGTGATCATCCCATTTGTACTCAGTTCCTCCTTTAAGTAGTCTGTAGAAATGATTGCATCGATCCAAATGTTGGGAGATAAATCTCTTAATGAAATGCAATCTTCCTATCAGGCCTCATAACTCTTTTGATATTACTGGGAGGCGACATCTCGAGGATGGCTCTGATTTTTGCAGGGTCAACTTCGATCCCTCGCTTACTAACTATGAAACCAAGTAATTTTTTGGAAGTGACCCCTGAAGACACATTTCTTTAGATTCATTTTTAGCTGATATTTCTTAGCTCCTTGTAGTACCAGTCAAAGTGCTTCAACATGTCCTACTCATGTTTGGGACTTCACTAATATGTCATCGACATAGACTTCTATACACTTAAACATCATGTTATGTAAGATAGCCATTATGGCACATTGATATGTGGCTCCTGCATTCTTGAGCGCAAAAGGCATAACGACGTAACAGTATCTTCCCCATGGTGTGGTAAAGGAAGTTTTCTCTTGGTCGGACTCTGCCAATTTAATCTGATTATATCCAGAGAACCGTCCATAAAGTTTAGCATCTCATGTCCAACGGTGTTGTCGACTAGAGTGTTAATGTGTGGAAGTGGAAAGTCATCTTTTGGGCAAGCCTGATTGAAGTTTCGAAAGTCGATGCAAACCCATACTCTACCGTCTTTCTTGGCGACCCACTTAGGGTAAAGAATGACTCAGATAAATTTGGCTTTGTGTAACTTGTCAACTTTCTCTTTTACTTGAAGGGCGGTTTATGGGTGCATCCTGTGAAGTTTTTGCTTAACAGGCTTTGCATTGGGTTCCAAGACAAGGTGATGTTCTACTAAACTTGGGTCTAAACCAGGCATGTCCTTATAATACCATGCAAAGGAATCGAGGTGTTCTAGTAGGACTTGTGAAATTTATTGGTGTTCGTTTGAGTTGAGCGTTGCACTAATTAGTAACTTCTTGGGTTTCTCTTCAATGTTAAAGTTAAGTTTTGCTTAACAGGCTTTGCATTGGGTTCCAAGATGAAGCGATGTTCTACTAAACTTGGGTCTAAACCGGGCATGCCCTCATAAGACCATGCGAAGGAATCGAGGTGTTCTAGCAGGACCTGTGAAATTTATTGGCATTCGTTTGAGTTGAGCGTTGCACTAATTAGTAACTTCTTGGGTTTCTCTTCAATGTTAAAGTTAAGTTCTTCCGTGGGTTCCACGACAACTTGGGTTTGCTCATCAAAATGCTTGATAACCCATTAGAAGTTTAGTGCCTCTTGGGCAACTTGTGCTCTTTCTTCATCTTCGGTAAGTTCGTATATCGCAAAATTACTACACTGGGGATTTGAGTTTGCAAAAGGTAACCCTTCGTCGGCGCAATCTATGACTGAGAGATCTTCGATAAGGTGAAGGTCAAGATTATTGATTCTTCTCTTAAAGTCACGAAATATCTCGTCTGGTATGATCACTGGTTTGTTGTTTAGACGGGATGCTTTACGTCCTCATGCGGGGAATGGGATAGAAACCTTAGGAGAAAAGTCTCTTTGTTGGACACAAATTTGGTTCAGGACGAATAGTTCCCTTTCTTTTCTGGGGTTTTCTGATTTTTTTGGATTTTGTATTTTTGAATTTGTAGCGTTTTCCATTTTTTCTATTTTTTTTATTTTCAATAATAAATATGGTACAGGGTTGGTCGCCTCAAGGGGCACCGGGAGAATTGATTCCTCTAATTGAGGGAGCGAGATGGCTGCTGGAGCCGTTCGAGCAATTCTTTGAGAAATGCGGACTTGTTGTAAATTTGGCAAATTTTTTTTTTTTGGAGTCCTCATCAGATGAGATCTTTTGAATGAGTGACATTGGTGGCTGCGGTACTAACGCTTGGATTTCTTCTACCACATTGATCGCCTCTTCTTTAAAGAAGCTTTGAAGATCGTAGTCAATTGAGCTGTCATCCTATGGGTCATAATAATATTATTCTTCCCACCGAGGGGGATCTCCCAAAGGATCCTTTGAGATAGCGAGTTCCTTTCCTTGATCTTTATAATATGTTAGGATTAGCGTGCATGCTCGACAGCAAGGTTGATAATGGTGGAGAATGCAAGGAGATTCCCAAGGACATTTCCATCCTTCTAGGTTAGAGTCGTAGATGGTATTGAATTAATCTTCTTAATCGGATAGTGTTCAAAGTCCTAAGTTAGCTTGCTCGGCTAACTCGAGTGTCGGGAGGTCTATCCAGTAGTCCTCGCCATCACTTAGTGGTGGCTACCACTCTTCCTCTAGAGATTTCCAAAATATTTGGAGTTGTGGAGAGTCTGGGGATGTAGCGATGTCTAGTTCAAGTCCCTCTTCAAAGTCCATTAGGGTGACATGAGTGTTTCCCTCTAGGTCCATCAGATGACCGTTGGGATTTTTTGCATCTTGTGCTAGTAGCCGAGTCGATGGGTCGTTACTTGTGTCGGTGATCACAAGGTTGGAATCATTCGATGCTCCTACCGTAGAGTGTCAGATCCAACTAGCAAAGCTTGCTAATATGCAGGTGCAGGCCCCACAGCGGGGTTGGTATGGGTAGGCGATACAAGGGGAGTCCCAGGGGCATTCCCATCCCTCAAAGCCAAAGCCGAGGTGGATTCTATACAAGTTCAGACTTTCTTATGGAGTATCATCTTCCTCTCATATTGGGTGTAAGTAATCTACACTATCTTACAAGGTTGCTATGTGAAAATCTTTGTCGTCAGTGGATTCCCAGTCCTCTACTTGTGGGTCGAGTTCTGGAGGTCCTTTGCTCCTTATCTCTACAAATTCCTTAGTGTCAAACAGGGCTTGACTCCCTCGAGCGGTTTATCGATATCGTCGTTTAAATTAGTTAAATCATTGAATGCTTCAGTCATTCGCTTAATTTCTACTTCTTGGGATCTAGTGAAGGATACTCCCTTATGCTTTGGGACATCTACTTTCTTAGTAGTCCCATAGGTGAATTGGTCGTATAGAAACCATTTTGGTAAGGTAGGGGACAAGTCATCTTGCGGGCCGTCAAATCGGTAACCTAACCCTATATGTTTACATATTTGCGTCAAGTTAACGGGTCCTACATGACCTTGCTTATTTTTACCGAGCCTGATGTGGGGAACGTATCCGCGTTGGTACATAAGGTCCCACCCTTTTGTCGCTGTAGGGTTAATGGCATAGAGTTCAGCGAGGTTTGGGCCAACCTCTCTTCTCATTAGTTTATGTTGACACATTAGGGGAAAACTAGGAGGGGTAGGGGGACGGACTTCCGCGACGGTTGTCTCATCAGGGATTCGAGTCTTTTAAATATGCCTCATGTTCAACACATAGTCATGAGAAATTGGTATGCTCGCCGCGTAATTAGTATCCATCTCTTGTAGGGGTGCATCAGCGTATATACAGATGATGGAGTCCTCGTGTGGGAATTTGACGCATTAATGCTATGTGTATGCAACGGCCTTCATTGACTCCTGCCATTTTCTTCCTAAAATGAGGTTGTACGTACTAGTAGAATCAGAGACATAGAAGGTAACGTATTTCGTTACAGGTCCGAGGCGAACTTGTAGCTTGATGGTTCCTTTGACAATGCGACGCGACCCATTATAAGCTATGAGTGACAGTGCGGAGGCCCTGACATCCTACTCCTGGTATTCGACTGTTTTTAACATGGTGAGAGGGCAGATGTTAAGTCTTGCTCCCGTGTCAACAAGTGTGTGTGGTACGAAGAATCCTCTAATTATGACTGTAAGATATATGGGAGTTGCACTCCCGCAGAGTGACACTTTAGGCATGTCTGCATCTGTAAAAGTGAGAGCTGGAGGTTGCACCATGACCGAAGTGATTTGATGAAGCTCATCTAGGGTCATATCCTCATCCACTTGCGTGTCTTCAAGTATCCTTATCAACAATCGGTGATGGTCAAAAAAATCTTTGATGAGTTATAGTATGGATATCTGGGTCGAGATTTTTTAGAGATGCCGCAAAAGGTCATATTCTTGCCCTGGCTGGACCACAGTTTCTTGCCTGGCCGATGAGCCTTAGGTGCGTGTGGTTGAAATGGTTGAGGTTGAGGAATTGGTGGAGGGATGATGTGAGGTGGGGGAGGCAAGTTAACTTCTCTTTCTTTCACATTCCCCTTTGGTGGTTGGGCATTCTCGAAATCCTTATTTTGAGAGAAAGGCAGAGGCGGGTAATTTGTTCTTGATTTAAGAATCGGGCAAGCCGGTTGTTGACTGAACTCGACGCAACTTGACGTAGATGTATTTGTAAAATGGGTGAAATTAGAGGTTGGAATGCGTACCTGAATGGTGCCCCTCCAAGGTGGGAGGTACTGTGTGTACTCTTCCTCTTCTAGGAAAGCAGAGACTAGCATCTCACATGAGTTAAAATGTTCCTTTGGCTCACTCTCTTCTAGGTTCAGCGAACGCTCAGTTGTTATTTTCTTTTCTTAGCTTGGAATTTTTCGGGTGACACTTTCTACCCATGTAATAATTTGGGCTATAGTTTGAAGGACGTGATCTCCATATTCTGGTTCAGAATTGGACAAAGGGGGCAAAAATGGTGTTGGTTTGGGATTTAGAGGGGTTGGAGGTTTCGGTGGGTGACTATGGAGGAATGGTTTCCTAGCCCTAAAGGAATGGACTCGTATCTAGTGAATTTTAGATAAGGAGGTGGACTCGGTGGGGCGATGCGAGTGATCAGGGCCAAGGGATGCAGGGGTGAAGGAGTTCTCGCTGGTGTGGCAGAAGTGGCAGAGGGTTGAATACGAGCGATTAAGGTGGAAGGTTGGAAGGGAGATTGACCGGGGAGGTCTATGGTGGTGACCTATGCCGGTGTCGCTTGGTTATGGTTGGGCATGGGGATATTAACGATCCCTAAATTTCGTTGGGGTTGGCTATCATTAGGGTTAGGATTTCTGAGTACTTCCTAATAAATCTAATTTCGGTCATTCATGTCATAAATTACATCCTTGAGGACCCAACAGTCTTCTAGGTTGTGTCCTGCGCATCTGTGGAAGGCACAATATTTACTATAGTCTAGATTTGTCAGCCATGGGCGGGGTTTTTCCTGTGGGAACCAGAGGAGATTTTGAGTGTTAAGGAGACGGAAGATGTTGGGAATTATATCTGGTAAAGGGGGATAGTGTTCCCGCCTCGGCTAGTAGGGGCCTCTAGCTGGGTTAAAGTTCTGCGGTGGAGGTACGTTATTATAATACAGCGCATGGGTCGGTCGATTATGTGTCGCGTTTTGGTTCTGATAGGTGTTAGGGTATTGGTTTTTGTTTTGTATTGGCCTTGATTCTTATTCTGGCCTTGGTTTTGGTTTACGTATCTTTGTTGATTAGCACCTTGGGTTTGGTTGGTATACCTGTTGGTGTGCACTTTTTCTGGGTTCCTCTCGGTTCTCATTGAATCAGTGGCTCCAATTCTGTCCAGGGGGACTCTAGCGATGCGGTGTTTGGAATGACAAGAAAATGAAAAAGGGGATTTTTCTAGGAAGGTTCCTAGTTTGATTGCGATCGCCAGCTATAGATATTTAACGACATTGCAACACGTCAGTGATCACGCTGTAAAGCGGGTGTAGGTTACTTCTATACTAAATCGTCCGCCTGCGAACGTCAGCAGCAGTGCTTTTCCTTAGCTTCGTTAGTTTCATTCTCTTCTTATTTCCATTTATAATTAGAATTTCGGTCAGTTTAAGTTTCCCAATTTTATTATTGTGCTCGATTGTGAGCTTATTAAGGTGAGTTATTTTAGTGTCCAGATTCTATCAAGAGTCCAATGAACATCAATGTTCTGGTATTACTAAGAGTCCAGTCAATCTCGACCTCCTATTGATACTAGGAGTGCACAAGTACCAATTACAATAATATTACAACTAAAATTAAGCAAACTATTTATATTGGGATTCGAAATTAGGGCAATTGCAGCAATTCTACTATAACTTTGACTAGAATACTCATGATAGCTCCACTATAATTCTAATTAAAATAAAAAGACTGATTTTTCTACGGGCCTAATTAAAGCAACAAATTTAATTTTTCTTAATTTTTCTTATTCGACTATCAATAAAACAAAAAAGACCGATTTCTCTACGACCCTAATTATTGTAACAAATTTAATTTTTCTATTCAAATATCAACAAAACAAAAAGACAGATTTTTCTACGATCCTAATTATTGACAGATTAATAATGGCAAAATATAACTAATCATGAATAAACTAAATTTCCTAGAGTCCGGATTTAACACAATCAATCAAATAAACTTATGAAGAGGAAATTTTGATTTAACATTCTAATAATCGTATCAAGGCCAAACTAATGCAAATAATCAATTATGTCTAGATATAAACTAATTAAAGCAATTGATTAATTCTAAAAAATTCTAAAAAGGGGGGTTTGGGCCCGCTATGCTAAGGAAGATTGGCCTCGTTCTTGAGTACCCTCCGTAAGCTCCCTTGGGCAAATCGGGTGGCTAAGATTAAAGAGGAAAAATTGAATTTTGGATGATAAAGTAATATTTTTAGGCTTTTCAGGGTTGATTTCGGAATAATAATTGTGAATTGAATGGTAGACTAGAATTATAAGACTAGGATTAATATTTAGAATTTTGAAAGTATTGAAATAAGAGACTAAAATTAAGACTAACTCTTTTTTTTAAGACTGAATTCGTGTTTGAAATCTAAAAATCAGGCCGTATGATTAAGGACCGGTTCTGAATCAAAGGATTAGAACTAAACAATAATGATAGCATTGTAGATCGAGATTTTGGAACTGAATTAAAGTCTAGGATCGGTATATCGGACCGATGAATTATTGACTGGTTCTAGAAATAGAGAACTAGAACCAAACATATAAAATTTCGGTTCGAAAAGGGGGACTACGGTCTAAGACTAAAAATAAAAAAATTAATTGAGCTCCTAGATCTAGAAATTAGAAGCTATGACTACGAATTGAAAGACTAAATCCTTACCTAGGGGTCGGGGCTGCGGAGAGAAAGCTCGAAAATAAGAAGCTTGAATCTCGAAACCATGATGAAGATGCTCTATGGGTTGATTCTCGGGATGCTTTGGTTTCGAAACTCGTCCTCTCTAAAAAATTCTAGCCTTTTTTTTTCCAACTTCTTGGGCGAATTAAGAAAAAAATCTTTTATAAGTTTTCCTTCAATTATGCGCCTATTTACGGGCGTTTAACTAAATTGCGTGCCTGGGTTCCGTTGCTTAATCGCTTTGAGTTGGTCACCGACTTAGTAAGCGATCGACTGACTTGCTCAGTGAATCTCCTAGTCCTAACAAATTAGGACTAATTGCGTGCATGTTATCACGCGCTCAATCTGATTAAGCGTTGAACCTGAAATGTTTAATCAAGGAAACGTAGGGGTCAAGGGTAGTAAGACTAGGTCGGGCATAGGCCAATTGCCTGCTAGTGGTGAAGCGCTCAATCCGATCATGCGTCTTATTTCAAGCACGTAATCGAGTCTCGAATCTGTCAGGGAAAGGAAGTTTGGTCTGAAAGGTGAACTGGTCACACGCTTGTGGTTTTGTGTATGATCAAATTGCGCACTGGGTTTCTAGCACATAATTCGGGGTTATTCGGGTATGGTCTCCAGAATGAAATGCAAGACTATTGTTTCAATCTACATTCCGACTATATACTGTTGCATAGTATATAGTCTACCCATTTCAGGATCTGAGCCACAAAGCTATTATTTTAGCCTGTGTTCAGCCATGTACTATGGCATGGTCCCGTATCAGGATTAAAAAGAAGGTCAAAGGTTGACCAAACAAAGAATATATTTTGAGAAGGCAAAATGGGGGTATCTACAGATGCCCCTCTTCGGCACGCTCTTGCGAAGTAAGAATGCGTCGAAGAAGTAGACACCCCTCATTTGAGGTGCTTTTTCGTTTCAGTTAGGAATTCACAAATGTTAATTGGGGATGCTGACATGACATGCTTGGCTTTCTTATCTATCAGTGCAAGCTTAAATGGATCATTCGGGGGCCCAATGGTAGCTATCAAAAGGCACTTTTCGGATCTGTGGGTGCATGGCGCATCCCGTCGCATGGTGCAGGCTAATAGAGGGATATGGTGCAATCGAGGTATCGGGGGGCATCATACAAATGTTCATAAGGTCTAGGGCCCGTTAATACAAAAGGAGAGAGTGCAATATAATATCGAAGGCTTTAACAAGTCATGTCAAATCGGGCGCATCATTGCTCACACCAATGCGCATCAGGCGTTCCTTTTCCAATAGGCATTTATAAGTTCTTAGATTGAGTATATTTGTTGTTCAGTTTCCCAGGGGAAAGGGGTCGATTTGGGTTGGTAATTAAGGTGAGTTTTGTGAGGTGTGATCAGTTAAATTCTGCGCAGTGGCGCATGCGCTTACTTCATCCGGGGTCGGTCTTTTAAGTAGGGAATTCTAGTCCTAAAGTATCTGAACAAATGATTTTGTGCAGTGGCATATGCACTCGATCCAATCCAATTCTGCGCAGTGGGATATGCGCTTGATTGTGAGTTCAAGCGGTCTTAGGAGTTAAAAGTCAGCTTTATGGTATATGGGTAATGAGGCACTTAATCAATTTTTTTTTTGGTATTTAGAGAAGGGTGAATTGGGTCTCTCTATTATGTTGCTTTTTTTTCTTTGTATATTTTTTTTGTTTTTTTTCTTTCTAATTTTTTTTTGTAGTAGAAGATTTTTTTTGTTTTGAAGCAAGTAAGAGGGTTTTGAAATTTTAAAATTCTAGAGATTTTTAACTTAAGATCAATTCGGTGGTAAAACGGCGGAAAACGTGGCTACTGAGACGTCGTTGAGCAGATCCATCAGTACGGGATTTATGGACCCGACGGTTTATATGGTTGTCAGGATGACCCTTGGCATGCCAAATACTCCATCTAATCGTCTCGACGAATACTGATGATTGTCTCTTATGGAAGGACTACAATAACTCGCGAGTCAAGAGAGATGGATTTTGAAAATATTTTTCCTTAATCATAAATGACTATTTATAAGAAATATGTAATAATTAAAAAATGAGTAATACTTACCTGGTTTGTGATACTTACCTCGGTTGTGCGATGGGACTTTTGATGTTGTAGTAGGGTGCTGTTGCGATGGGGCTTTGAAGTTGTCTTTTCTTTTTTTATTTTTGCTTTGTCTGTTGCGGCGGTTGGCGGTTGCCCGTGTGATGTAGCATCTTTGGGGAGGTGAAGTTGTGATGGGACAAGTGGTGTTGTGGTGATGCCGCGATGGGACTTGGATAGTTTTTGACAGTATGTTCATGCTGTAGCTTGGCATTGATGCGACGGGACATGGGAGGAGTCCCAAGTTCTCTTTTTGTTTTTGCTTTTTTTTGCTATGGTATTCGGTGACCATCTGTATCTAGCAATTTGGGAGGAAGGTTCTTCATTTTGGCGATGGGACCTGATTGGGCCTTCTCCCTTTTCTTCTTTGGCACGGTAAGCGTGTTGTTTGAGCTTTCCGGGCAGTGGTGTCCGTAATGGGAGTGTAGCGTAGTTAGTGGTGAGACACTGGTAGGATTTTTCGTGCTGGGATGTTCATTTCTTTGTTTAGCAGATCCTAGGTCAGGTGAGCTCATGTTGTGGTTTCATTGTGTTGGCTTTTTGATGTATTTACATTTTCGAGATTTTTCGATGGGCCATGGGGGCAGGTTATAACAATTTTTTTTTACGATGGAATCAGATATTGGGGTAGCGTCATGTGTGTGTGTTTTTTTTTATCATGGTGGGATGTGCTTAAGTGGCCGCATGATGGGACAAAAGAGTTTCGAATGTGGTCAGGTCAGGGGTGATGATGTCATGCAAGGCATACATATCTTGTTTGTAATAAGACCAGGGGTATGGTTGACGTTTTTGGTAGTCTTACGTGATGGGAGTAGAGTGAGCGGCTGTTCGTTCTTCGATGTGGATAGCCTATAAGGCTCCACGATAGGACAAAGGGAATTCTCCTCCAAGCGAGACTGAACTTTCTGTAAAAATCTGGAATTACGCACCTGTCTCGAGTCCCGTGATCCAATTGCGTGCCTATTTTCAGGCGCGTGATTCAGCGTCTAAGGGGCTAATTATGCGTGTGGATATGGGCGTGTGATTGTATTGCGTGCTTAAGTTTCTGCGTGCGATTTAAGGGTCACCAGGTCACTGCACGGATGACCTTTCATATTGCGCAGCACGAGGAGGTCATTTGATTGGATTACATGTCCTTGGATGCGCGCGGGATAGGAGCGTCACTTGGTCAGTGTACGGGTGACCTTTCATATTGCGTGGTGTGAACGGGTCGTTTGATCAGATTGTGCGACTATTGAAAAACACGACTATTGAAAAACACGAGATTGTGCGACAGTCTCATTGCGCGCTTGGTTAGTGGTGCGAGTTTTTTAATTAAGCGTAGTATATGTGGCGCGTGATTAGATTAAGCACTCAAAGATAAGCTCTCGATTGAGGTCATACTCTATATAAGCGTGGGGGGCTTCATTTGTTTCTCATTCTCTGGTTTAGTCTCGAGTTTTGACTTTTCTGAGTATCTGGTGTTCTTAAATTCATGTTTTAGTGATATTGAGCAATCTAACCGTCAGATTGGGATGGGGTTTCTTCCTATATTCGTGATTTCACGTGATCTTAGCCCTGGGGTGATACTTGGGGACAATATTGTCTTGGGAATGGGCGGTATTGGGAATGAGGGTGCCTGTCTTCACATCATTCATTGTTAAGGAGCAGTGAAGGCAGCGTTGCTGAGGCGGCGGCAAAGGAGGTGAAGATGGCGAATGAGAAGGTGCTAGTAAATGGAGGGATGTGCTCCCTAACCTATTTTTGTTCTCTTGTGCCGGTGGCTCGTTTGAGTTCTCCAAGTCTGGTCGCAACATTTCTGAAGCCTTCGATTGGGCATTCTGCTCCTCATTTTGGCTCATTATAGTTTTTATTTTCGTTTTGGGTTGTATGTTAAATTTTAAGTTTTTGTTTTGGGTTCTAATTTAGGAGGCATGCCTCCGGCGATATTGTATAAAATTTTGAATGATGAATAAAGGGGCTTTTTTTTTTTTAATTATTATTGTATATTGTTGGTCGGTTTAAATTTCATTAATGGATTAATTGGACTTAACTGGTTAGTTTTGTCATAGTTTTAGGATTTGATTTAGCTTAGTTTTATATTTTTGGGTTTATTCAGGGTTTATTTTTGGGATTAGTTCACCTTGTTTGGAGGGTTCGCTGGGGCATTTTTTTTTTATCTTCAACAAGTTAGATTTTGTCTTATGTGAGTTCTTTGTTTGGTTTAAGGTTTTTTTTTTTTTTTTTGGTCTTGGTTTGGGATACCATTTGTGTGAGTTTTCATGGGTTCTAGATAGTGATTGGGTGTTTTAATCCTATTGGTCTATCTGAATTTGGGGGATTTGTGCTTTTCAGAGGGACAAGTGTTGTGTGATTATTGGCTTATCCAGTTTGCCATAGATTGTTTTTTTTTTTTCTTTTTTTCTTTTTTTTTTTTAACAGGGGGGTATGTGTATAGTCTTGGATTCAATTAAATTTGAAGGGGGTTCAAGATGTGTGACATTTGTTTATGGGGCATGGTTTATAAATGCATGAATCTAGGCTTTGGTTTTTTTATTGTTTACTTTGGACTTTCATTATGAGGTTAGAGATTAAAAGTTTTGGGGGATATCTTGTGCTTGTAACTTTGGGCATTTTTTTTGTTCATTAATGTCTTTCATTCCTCTATATTTTATTTCCCGGGTATTGAACCCGAGGACTTGTGTTTATTAAGTGGATCATGAGAATGGACGGGATTGGGAATTTGGGGTGGCGGCCAAATTGCTGCCATGCTAAGGGAAGAGGGGAAGATGGGATTTTTGTTTTCTCGAATAAATCTAGATTCGTGCACTGCCTGAACGTGCGGATTTTAACATTCTTATATTTTAAGTTGTATATTCATAAGGTATGCCCTCAGTGTGTATTGTAAGAACTTTTATTGATCTATGAAGCAATTATATTTTAATTCCATATATAACTATTCATGATTTTTCTTGGTTCAATTTAATTCATGATGTGTTCGTCTTATCATAGGTGTGATGCTTTTGTTTTAATTGATTATTTATTTTAGATCTGGGGGCATGTTCAGGATAGTTTTTTTTTGTTTAGTTTTGAGTGTTATAGGGGGGATGGGAGTATTTGATCTTGTGCAACCGTGGGATCCGTGACGGTCCCGTCGCGACAATGCGCTCTCTAACGAAAAATATAGAGTCGCCACCCGGAGCTTTCGGTGTCCCGAAATACCTAGTTCATTTTTATGAGCACCGAAGTGCTACAAATATGACTCTTAATCCGGTCCACACCAAAGGCTCTTGGATAGGGGCTTCGGTTATCGATCGGGAAGGTGTTAGGCACCCGATCAACTAGCTTAAAGCGGTCTCTACTAATGGCAAAAAATAAAATGATGTAAAAGACAAGAAAATGGTTCCCTCTTACCCAAATAGGCCTCCAATCCTATTTGTGCCCCTCCATTCCTATCGAAAATTCGGCGGCGTAACGGCACAAGTGAGAGGATGGAAGGAGCTAGAAAGAGATAGGAGAAGAAAGGGGAGAGCCGGAGCCCTCGGGCCCTTGTAGCACCGTAGAGGAACCTTACTTGGCTTGCTTTTGATGAGCTTTTGAAGGCTGGAATGATAGAGAAATGGGTTCTAACCACTAAGGCTTGAAGCTAAGGGAAGGAGAAGGGAGGCTAGGGGATCACACACACCTAGGCTATGGGTTTTTGATGTAAGAACAAGCTTGGAAGGGGTTTTAGAATTCTGGAATTTTAGGTGAAAATAATGCACCAAAGGGAGGAAGAACTTCTCACTTTTAAGCTCTTTCTCTCTTAAGAAAAATTCTCAACCCTTAAACCAAGGGGAGGGGGGCTCTATTTATAGGAAAATGGTGGATTTGGAGATCACTTAGATGCTAATTAGAGTTAGCAATTAGGTAATCTTGCATCTAAGGATTCCTAGAGTTTTTGGGGTCTTGAAAGGTGTGGGAAGGTCCTCCAATGGTGGATGATGGGGAGAGGCCTTAGGCCACTAAAGGGGTTGCCAATAGGTAAGGAATGGGTGCAACAGGACTATCAAAACGCACCCCAAAGGTCGAGGTGGTCAACAAGTCAAACCCCCAGCCCAATTCGTGGCAAAATCAATAGTTATCATATGCATATGCCCGCGCAACTAATAGTTGCGCCCTGCAAATGTACAAGAAAACAAAGGCTTGATTGCCTGGAAGTTGCCCTCGCGAGGGGTGGGGGGACCCATTTATGCCTGGCGCAACTATTAGTTGCGCCAGGCCATTTCTGGGGGAAAAATACCTGGCGCAACTATTAGTTGCGCCAAGCAAATCCAGGGGGAAAATGGCCTGGCGCAACGATTAGTTGCGCCAGGCAAAAATCCTGAAATTCTGCCTGATTTTCAAATGGCCATAACGTTTGATGTACAACTCCGATTGAGGTGATTCTTGGCTCGTTGGAAAGCTGGAGAAGTCCTCTTTCCAATAGTATATGATTGGATATTAGTAAAAGACCTCAGCCAGTCCTGGTGCACCACTCTTCATCCATTGCCCGGGAAGGTTAGGTTTAGGATTCGGAATGGGTTCTAAGGGTTGGGATTGGTTTCTAAAGGTTCGGGGTAGGTTCCTAAGGGGTCTAGGGTGATTCTTAAGGGTTTAGGGTGATTCTTAAGGGTTCCATTCATACCATCAAAAGCTCAGAGTTTCACCTCTCTTAAAAGGTGTTTCGATTGGGCCTTGGGCCAAATTTGGGTGTCTACAGATGCCCCTCTTTGGTATCCGATCACTGGTGATCGTATGCCAAAGAAGAGACATCCGAAGAGGCCCAAGGTAATACTGACGGGTCCTCTGTATTCAGAACAAACTTCAAACATCAAGTGAGTAACATGGTGAGAAAATAAAAGCCTTGGAGTGTCAGGCTAATCATTCGTTTCTGGGCATAACCGAGGTGGAATGAGTTGCGAAAGCCCAATAGCTGGGAAAAATGTTCGCTTCCCGAGTTGCGAAAGCCCATTAGTCGGGAAAAACGTCCGCTTCTCAAGATGATTTGAAGGTGATTGGTGTTCGAGATCTATTCTGAATACAACAGCTTCGCAAGTAAGAGGGGTGATCGACCCACATTTAAAGATAGGTGCGAAGTAAACATATGCAAGGCTCCATAGTTTGCGTCCAATCCTACAAGGCATTTGATGACCTCATTAGATTATTCGCAGGTGCTCCTGCGGAAAGAAGGGTTCGAGATCTTTGGGCGAACCCATCGATCCCGAAGTTTATTTAGCATCACCACCTGAGCGATGTGAATAGATGTCACAATGGTTTTTAGGAGTGCGTGCCATTTTTCAAAATGTGCCCCAGATCCACATGACCCAGAGTATCCAGTTTCGACTTCCTTGAACAGATCCAGCCAAACATTGGGCACCTCCCAAAAGGGGGCATCCAATCCTGGCCTCTATTGATAATGATCATAATCATCAATTAACTATGCATAATCATGCACCCATCAAGGGCAATAAGCAACAACAAAGGCGATGGAAGCCCCGACCCGGACCCGCTCGGGTACAATTTACAGGGACAAACGACCATCATACGGATACCTAGACGCATGGCGTACACTTTATAGGGATACCGCTGCCCATACAGGTTTTAAGCCTGTAGAAAATAAAAAGGGAAATGAACCCTTCTGAATGCACAGTTGCACATAGTTTGATTGACACATAATCTCATTCTCAACAGGTTGGTCTCAACCAATGATTGACCTTTTTCAACGGAGATTCTAAAGCTTAAGACAACTCAAGTTCACACGAATCCAAAACAGAGCGCTAATCGCTCAAAAGATTTAGCAGTGGAGTTGACCCAATCGAAACATTGACTGTTTGATCAGGACTGACACCGTTGCTCCTACTTTGAAGTAGGATCCATATCCGAGGCAAACCTTTGACCTAGGACATTAATTTTGCACATCTGCATTGTCGATAAAATATTGACATTTTACCGCATCAAAACACGCATGTGCGTCCTGTGGGGAATTCATTTTTTTTTGGTTTTCTATCATTTATGATGATTTTTTTTTTCTTTCTGATTGTTATTTTGTATGATTTTTGAGATTTTTTGAAGTTTATAATTTTATGTGAATTTTTTGGAATTAAAAAGCTATTATTTTATGTGAATATTTTGAAATTTAAAAGCTATCATTTTATGTGAATTTTTTTGAAATTTAAAAGCTATCAAATTTTTTTTTTTAAAAGCTATCATTTTATGTGAATTTTTTTGAAGTTTTATATATATGTATATATTTTTGGATTTTATGGAACTTTGAAGTTTATTGTGTTACCTTTTTTTTTGTGAAGTCTTTTGTGAATGCTTCTGGCTTCTCTGCTGGGGATTTTTGTAGGACCGGGGTACTTGCTGACCCTGGTCCATTTTATTTTAGCACGGCTTCCACGGCAAGCCGAAGGATAATCGAAACGCCGTCCTGGGGGCGCGCGCATCGGACGGGAGCAGCGAAATGAACCATCCAAAGGGAACGGGGGACCCATTATTCTCATCTGGCCCAAACCCGGCCCAAGACCTGGCCTAAGTGTCTGGCGCAACTAATAGTTGCGCCAGGTTTAACTGGGGGTTTTAAAACAGCCCGAACACGGGCTGTGGGGCCTTTAATTCAAAATTTTCTCCCTCCCCCTCTCTTCTTTGAAACCGAAAACTGCCCTACACCTAGGGTTCCTTTACATTGCCTCTCCGCGTGCCCATTTCCGTGGTTTTAGTCGCAGATTGGTCGCAGGCTCACGCTAGATCAAAGACCCCATGTATCTATCTTCAAATAAAACTGAATAGATCCGGCCAAAATTGGGTGCCTATCGAAGGAGGCACTCAATCTTAGTCTCCATCAATGATGATCTTATTATCGAACAATTATGCAGAAACATGCACTCATCAGGGGTAGATAAAACAAAGGGGGATGGAAGTCCCGACCCCGAACCCGTCCGGGTATAATTTATGAGAACAAACGACCATCCAACAGATACCCAGACGCAAGGCGTATACTTTCTGAGGATACCTGCATACAAATGAGTTTTAAGCACGCACCTAAAATGAGCCCTTCAGAATGCATATTTGAACATAGTCATTCGATAGGTAATTTCCTTTATGATAGGTTGGTTTTAACCAACAATTGACCTTCTTCTGAGGAATCTGAAGCTTAAGACACTTAAGTTCACATAAATCTAAAAACAGAGCGCTTAGCTCGAAGATTTAGCAATGGAATCAACCCGATTGAAACATTGACCGCTTGATCGGGATTGACGCAGTTGATCCTACTTTGAAGTAGGATCCTTAGACCTAAGACATTAATTTTGCACAGCTGCGTTGCCGGTAGAATATTGACATTTTACTGCATCAAAAAAATGCGAGTGCGTAGCTGGGTGTAGACATGAAAACTTAGATTTTTTCTTTTCAAAATGATTTCATATATATATATATTATTATTTATTATTTATTTATATATTTTTTTTATTAGACCTGACATCGGTGGTGAGATGCTTTATCTGATTTGTCCATCGCTGAGAAGTTGCCCGCTTCGAGGCTTTGGACCGTGTGATGTTCCTACACATTCTCGAGAAAATGTCAGTCCCTTTTTTGTTTATACATATAAAGAAAATGCATCCTAAACAACAGAAGAAAAAAAAGTAGATTTCTACCTACACTTTTTCATTTTCAAGATATTTTTTTGGAGATTTTTTGTTATTTTTCTTCATTTTTGAGATTGAAATATGATGCTGAAAATATGCACATGAAAATGAGTAGAAATATATACACAGTTTTTTGGTGTTTGGATTTTTCTTGATTTTTTGTTTTTGGCTTTTTTTTTTCCTCTTTTTTTTTTTTTATGCCTTGATAGTGAGACAGAGTAGCGGGTCCCATTTTGAACATAGTCGAACTCTTTCATGCAGTCGAACCTGAGTGAGTTTCTGGATTTTACTAAGGCCAGAACGTTGATCCCTTTGGATTGAGTTAAACCTTTCTCCTTGCCTCGGGTCATACATTTGACGGTGCTGGTTTCACAAAGACAATCCTGGTCGGGACCCGATTTGAACTAGCATGAGCGGCCCAGTCAGAGAAGAGGGTACAGGAAGATTAACAAAAGGGTTCCTCAAACATCAATCTTCTCAATCAGTCAAAACCTTTCTTTTTCAATTTTTTCTCCCCCCCTTTTTTCTTGTTTTTTTTTATCTCCCTCTTTTTACCCGTGATGCCCTTTCGGGTTTTCACCACGTCCATGAGTTTAGCTCTCTTACCCCAAGCGCCCTTTCGGGTTTTCACCTGGTCCGCACAAGCCCGCTATTTTTACCCGTAATGCCCTTTCTGGTTTTCACCACGTCCATCTTGCTTTGAGCTTGTATTTTTATTTATTTTATTTATTTTTATTTTATTTTATTTTATTTTTTAGCAGCCACGACATAGACCTTGATTCTGTCATAACCGGCTGGATGGGGTTCTGGTGTCGTCTCACGACTTGACTCATGTTGACTTAACAGATATTATGACTGCTTGCGAACCTACAAAGAGGGCTTCCTTCAGGGTGTAGCTTGGCCATGGGTTAGGTTAGGATTTGAAGGTACGCTGGGTTAAAAGGGTTTTCTTGATACGGCTTCAGTTTTCTCGACATACTTTCTTCCTTGGGGGTTTTACTATACATGCCCCGTGATTCTTCTAGATTTTTTTTTGTTCTTTTTGCTTCATTTCAGGCAATCTCTTTTTGAGTTTTTGCTTTTTCAATTTTTTTGGACTTTGATAGTAACTCTACTTTATCTTTTCTCTATTTTTTTTTGGTATATGTACGCATATATATATATATATATATATATATATATATATAATTTTTTTTTTTGAGAACGGGTTTATTGAAAGAAAGGCCCAGGCTCAAATGGGGTAGCAAAGGATATCATCATTCATTTTTTTTTAGGGATGCTTTTTGGCTACTGTATTTAGAATGATGGCCTCTTTTGGGTGGTTCTTAAGCAGTCGTGTATCTATTTCATCAATACTTACCTTGTCGTGATGGACTAAGAGTAGAACCGTCGGACGTATCCAGCATTGATGGGCTCAAGAAGATGAACTCCGTCCATGGTGGCCAGGCGGATGGCGTATCCCGGCAGCACTTCTCGAATCACATATGGTCCTTCCCAGTTCGGCTTAAACTTTCCTCTCGGGTCGGCATGGAGGGATGGGAAGATCTTCTTCAGCACAGTGTCTCCTACCTTCAGATCTCGACCGCGGACACATTTATTGTAAGCGCGTGCGATTCACCCTTGGTAAACTTGAGTGTGGCATAAGGCTAGGAGTCTCTTTTCGTCTAGTAAGTTCAGCTGATCAAAGTGTGATCTCTCTCTTTCTGCTTCGGGTAAGCCTGATTCCATGAGGATTCGGATCGAGGGTACTTCAACCTCCACCGGGAGGACGGCCTCGGTTCCATACACAAGGGAGAATGGTGTTGCCCCTGTAGCGGTACGGATCGATGTTCAATAGGCCCACAAAGCAAATGGTAGCATTTCACTCCAATCTTGATAAGTGACGACCATTTTCTCAAGGATGCGGATGACTGTCTTATTCGCAGCTTCCACAGCTCCATTAGTTTGAGGCCGATAAGGGGATGAGCGATGGTGCTTGATCTTGTATTGCTCACAGAAGTCTTGGATGCGCTTATTCGCAAAGTTTGTGTCATTGTCTGTGATGATATCTTTGGGTACTCCAAATCGGCACACAATATTATTCTTGAGAAACTTCTCGACATGACTGGCAGTGATGTTGGCATATGACGCCGCTTCTACCCACTTGGTGAAGTATTCAATGGCGATGAGGATGAACCGATGTCCATTTGATGCTTTTGGATTAATCATTCCGACAATGTCAAGGCCCTAGGTTGCAAATGGCCAAGGAGTGGTCATGCAGTGAAGATCGATGGCAGGAGCGTGTATCGGACTAGAGTGTTCTTGACACTTGTTGCATTTTTGAACATGTTTGCAGTAATCCGATTCTATGGTGGTCTAAAAGTATCCCTGCCGTAGGATTTTCTTAGCGAGCATGTGACCGCTAACGTGGGCTCCGCATACTCCCTCATGGATTTCTCTCATAATACTGACCGCTTCACTTTCTGTAAGGCATCTGAGCAAAACATTGTTATATGATGGCTTATAGAGGCATTCCCCACAAATGACGTAACCTGCCGCTAAACGTTGAATGGTTCTTCGGCAGTCTTGGATGTACCCTCTGGGAAAGTTAGGGTCTCGAGGAAATTCTTGATATCTGAGAACTAAGGTGGCTCATCATCAGGCTTTGTAGGTTCCTCAATTTGGAGGCAGAAGGCTGGTTCATTCCTCTGCTCGATCACGATCGACTTCATCTCAACACTATAGGGGATTTCAATCATTGATGCCAAAGTTGCTAATGCATCGGCAAAGCGATTCCTTATCCGGGGGATATATGAGAAAGTCACATCTTGGAAGCAAGCTATCAGGTCCTCGAGGTGTTCATGATAGGGGATCAGCTTCTCGTCTTTCATCTTCCAGTCACCATTCGTCTGGCATATAATTAACTGTGAATCATCGAATACTCAAAGGTGAGTTACATTCAGATCGAGAGCTGCCTGCAGACCAGTGGTGCAAGCTTCGTACTCAGCCATGTTGTTAGTGCAATGGAAGTTGAGCTTGATAGCGACGGGTACGTGGGATCCTTTCGGCGAAATCAGGATGGCGCCAACTCCTTGGCCCTCGACATTTGCTGCCCCATCAAAGTGCATTACCCATGATTCTTCTGCTTCTTCTGTATCGTCCTCTGTCATGAACAAGATATCTTCATCTGGGAATTCGGTTCTTAACGGCTCATAGTCAGGTAAAGGATTATCAGCAAGATGATCAGCAAGCGCCTGCCCCTTGATCGATTTCTGAGTGACGTACGTGATGTTGAATTCAGATAATAAAAGTTTCCATTGTGCAGTTCGTCCAGTGAGAGCCAATTTTTTGAACAAGTATTTTAACGGATCCATTCGGGCTAAAAGTAGAACGGCTTGAGACAGTAAGTAGTGGCGGAGCCTTTGAGTAGCCCATACAAGAGCCAGGCATGCTTTCTCTAGATGAGAATAGTGCGTCTCGTAATCAGTAAACTTCTTGCTCAGATAGTAAATGGCCTGCTCTCTTCTTCCTGTTTCATTGTGTTGCCCCAAGACACATCCCATCGAAACTTCAGTCGTGGAGCGATACATCAAGAGTGGTCTCCCTGGCTCAGGTGGTACCAAAATAGGTGGATTAAGGAGGTAGCTTTTGATTTTTTCGAACGCTGCCTGACAATCGTCGTTCCATTCAACGGGCGAATTCTTCCTTAGTAACTTGAAGATCGGCGTGTAGATTGGAGTTAGCTGTGCAATGAACCAACTGATATACTGTATTCTGCCCAGAAACCCTCTAACCACTTTCTCGATAGACGGCGGTGGCATTTCAGTGATGGCTTTAACTTTGATTGGGTCGACCTCGATCCCCCTTCTGCTTACGATGAACCCTAGCAGTTTCCCTGACATAGCACCAAATGTGCACTTCTGTGGGTTTAGACGTAGTCGATATTTCCTTAGCCAATCAAACAGCTTCTAGAGGTTTACCAGATGGTCGCTTCGCTCTGATAATTTGGCTATCATGTCGTCAACATATACTTTAATCTCTCGATGCATCATGTCATGAAATAGTGCAGTCATAGCTCTCTGGTATGTTGCACCGGCATTCTTCAGCCCGAATGGCATGACTCGATAGCAACAGGTTCCCTAGGGGGTAATGAACGCTGTCTTCTCGCGATCAACCTCTGCCATCTTTATCTGATTATATTCTGAAAATCCATCCATGAAAGAGAGCATCCCGTGCTTAGCTGTGTTATCGACCAAGATGTCGATGTGTGGTAGTGGGAAATCATCCTTTGGGCTCGCCCTATTCAAGTTGCAGAAATTGATACACATGCGAACCTTTCCATCCTTCTTCGGCACAGGTACGATATTGGCTAACCATTGTGGGTATTTGGATACCATGAGAAACCCCGCGTCATACTGCTTGATGACCTCGTCTTTGACTTTCAGCATCCATTCGGGTCGTAGACGTTCAGCTTCTGCTTGACTGGCTTCACATCGGGGTAGAAAGGCAACTCATGCTCGACCAAATCGGCATCTAAACCAGGCATGTCCTCATACGACCAGGCAAAAACGTCTTGGTATGACCGAAGGAAGTTGATCATGCTTTTTCTTTCCTCAGGAGATAGTGACGTTCCGATTTTGGTTATTCTGGGAACTTCCTCAGTTCATAGGTTGACATCCTCGGTCTCTTCGACAATGGGGGTAGGGCCATGGTCAAAGTCAGTAAATCAGTCAAGGAGCTCATTGGGGAGCTCCTCCAAAGTGATATCCTCATCCAGACTCGTAACGCCTACCTCTTCTTATATTTCTACCGGGAAGGGGTCGATTTCACGTGGGATGGTATTTTGATTAAGGCATCCTTTTGTGGGGCATTTTCTAGAATTTTAAATGACAATATTTTTGGACTTTGGATTTTTTCAATGTTTTTGGGATTTTGTGTTTTTTCCATGTTTTTGAGCATTTGTATTTTTTTCATGTTTTTGAGAGTTTTGCTTTCTTCGGAGACGGGCCCTTGGCAAGGCGGGTTGCTATATACACAGGGTATTACCTGCCAAGGGCTTATCTCACTTTTTATAGGTTGTTTTTTTTTGGGAAATAGGCGCCAAACTTTAGGCCACTTCCTGCTTCCAGGGTTTGGGGCAAAGATGCCCAGTTGCGTACCTGAGGGGCCGCTTCTTTACCTGTTGGGATGGAGGGTGCTGACTGGTATGGCTCAATGGAGTCAGCCTCCATCATGTTAATCCCCATTTCATCTGAGATGATATCCTCAAATGTTAACACGGCTTTGTGGTGATTCACCACAGGGGGAGCTTGTTCAGGTACCGACCATCGTTCCTCGAAAAGGGACAATGCGGCTAAATCTATCTCCAAGCTGGGAAGGGAGATCTAGGGATTGGTCGGATGGACTGGGGCTCTGGGTTTGTGTGGGGTCAAATGGGTTGCCCCATTTTGATCGATCTTTATGACCCCTGCGCTAACAAAGGAATCCCTGATGTGTGGCCTAGGGCGAGGTTTCTCTTCTATGTTGATTCCTCGAGCTCTTGCAGCTGCGGCGACCCTGGTTTTCTCTTTGGCCTCTCGAACCTCTTCCTCTGTGGGCTTGTATCCCAGCCTGAATCTTACTTTTTGTCCCTTAGCCATAACTGGCTCTCTTCTATCTTGTAATTTGGGTCCTAGGCCCCTTCCTTTCTGATAGCCCCACTTTTGGAGCATTGCCACTGCTGCTACCATACCGCCTCCCGTTTTAGACATGATGCCCTCCATGGGCTCTGGGAGTATTGCCGACACCTCGTATTCGAAACTGTGGAGGTTGACGTCCTCAGCAGTGTGTGGTACATCCAGCATATTAGGTTTTTCAACACTATTGGTGGCTTTTTCTTTCTCACCATGCCCCTCCCCAATGATTATAACAATTTTATACCCAGACATAAATTTGAGCTTCTGGTGTAAAGTGGACGGTATGGCTCGCCTTCATGCGAGCCAGGGCCCCAATAATAAGTTAAAGGAAGATTTAATATCCATGACTTGAAACAAGATGGAAAAGGTCGTTGGCCCTATCAATAGCTCAAGACGGACTTCTCCCATTATTTCTCTTCTACTATTATCAAACCCTCTAGCGCTAGTTCTGGTGGGCCTTAACATGCATGGGTCAACCCCGATCTTGGTGGCGGTTCTTAACAGACATATATTCAATGCAGACCCGTTGTCAATTAGTACTAAGGGAATGACCATGTTTCCGGATTCAACAGTTATATTCAAAGACTTGGAATGGCTACACCCTTCTTCTGGCAAATCACCATCAGAAAATGAAATGGCATTCGGAGCCATCACTTGCCCAATTATCTGCCCAACTTCATCTAGGCTGACCTGGAGCGATACATGCGCATTCTTTAATGCCCCCATTAATGCTTGGAAATGGAGTGGGGATGTCATCAATAGGTCCCATACTGTGATATGGGCAGGCATCCTTCTCAGCTGAGTCTCCAGTATATGTTCTCAACTCATCTTCTCGAAGGGGTTCACCGCACTATCTTTCTTTCCTTCGGGTTGGGCCTGTGCTGCTGCTGGTGCTTCTGCTGCATTGATATCCTCCCAGACCTAGTAACAAAATCTACTGCTGCTGCCGACATTGACATCTGTTTGTTCGTAGCTCAGTGGGACCTGATGAGGATCATAGGTTGGTTCCGAGAGCTGAAAAGGTATGACTGTTGGTGCTTAAGGCAGTTGTACTGTCGGATCAGGAGGTGGGGGCAATACTTGATTCACCTCGGTGGTAGTGGGTGGTTGGGTGGAGAGATTGGGGCAAATGGAGGTTGTGAGGCTTGAGTGTGGTGGTACTGGAGGGAAGGAGGTAAAGGTAGGCCATTGATAGCTGGTGGGTGCTGGTGGGACATGAGGGGTCTGATGTGCCGTCAGGTAGTTGACCGGGGTGATGGGGTTTGCTGGCGGCTGAATTGGGGATGATGGGATGGGCACAGGCCATTGATAACTGAGGGGTGTGGGTGTTGGATTGGGGGCTTGGTGGTTTATGGGGTAGTTGATGGGGGTCACGGTATATGGCAAGATTGGAATGAAGGCCGCCATTGGTAGTTGGTGGGTGTGGGTATAGGAGTGGGGGCCTGGTGGCTTATTGGGTGATTTGTGGTGTATGGTTGGTATGCATTTAGATTCACATAATTAATAGGTGTGGTGGGTGGAAAATATGCCCTGAGATCCAAAGGTTCCAATTGCGGAGTCGGGTTGGGAAAATAATATGACAAATTCAGGGGTTCAACAACTCCGATATTCCTTTCCTCAATATTTTTTAACAATGGTGCTACATAACTCTCCTGATCACTGATATAATCGGATTGGTCAAACTCAAATTCTTCCTCATCCTCTATCATTCTGATGGTGGGTCTGAGACCTGCTCCTCCGGTGGGATGCGGGGGTAGTGGCACCTGATGGATATTAGCGTGCTGAGGAGGCACAGGGGGAATGATTTTCTTGGCATCAATCAAATCTTGGATCGCGTGCTTCAATGGGAAGCATCGATCAGTAGGATGGCCCGGACCCTGATGAAAATTGTAGTGGGTATTTGGGTCATAGTTCTTTGGGATTGGGTGAGAGGGAGGTTGCGGTTGGCAGATAGCCACTAATCCCTTTTCTACTAACAGGGGCAAAAGTACACTCAAAGATTACCCCAGAGGTGTGAAGACTTGGTCATAGTGGGCTCTCCTCTGTTGCGGGGCCATCTGCATTCCTTGCCCATTCCCCATTCTGGCCTCAGCTGGCCTAATCGGTGCTAGTGGGTCAGTTTGAACGGGCAAGATTATTATTTGGCCCGTGTTGGCTATGTTTTGAACATCGCCTCTTCTCTTCGCTTCCTGCCGTAAAAATCTTCTAACCCCACTTGGTCCGCTCGGTATGTTCTTATTTAGACGTCCGTCCCTGATGGCATCCTCGCATCGGTTAGCATTTCTTATCGACAAGAAAGCGACCGGTCAGTATACCAAGAAGTCTGAAATCACTGGCAGAGTGCTCTTCGAGATCATCTCAATCTGTTCCTCATCAGGTATTCTATTTCTGACTTGAGCTGCCAGTGCTCTCCAACGCCCCAAATAGTCGCTGAAGGACTCGTTTGAATTCTGCCTTAATTGGGCCAAATCAGACTTGCGCGGTTCAATATCAGTATTATAGGCATACTGCTCTTGGAACAAATGCGCTAAATCTTTTCATGTCTTCATCATGGATGGTTCAAGGGACGTGAACCACCTCAGGGCCGGTCAGATTAAGCTTTTCTGAAAACCTTTTATTAGTAGCCTTTCATCCCCCTCGTACTGGCACATGTCCCCACAATAGGACTTGAGGTGTGCGATCGGGTTACCTGTGCCATTGTATTTATCAAATACTGGCATTTTAAATTTGGGAGGTAAGGGGACCTTTGCGAACAAGCATAGGTCTATGAAGTCCGTGGCGTGGATTTCAGCACCACCCATTTTCATCAGCTGTTTTTGTATTTTTTCTAACTCGTTTTTCACCGCACCCTTCTTTTGATACCGGGGGCTTTCTCTCGCCGGACTTCACTCTGGGCCACTAGGGGATGGGCAATTATGGGAGGGGGGTGGAGGCTGGTCAAATCCCCAGCATAGGCCCCGCTGTTCCTAATCTTGTCCTCTTCATACTGCTGATCGGTGTAATGTGCAGTGAAGACGGGATTCTCAACTTGTTGATGCATGAGTTGGATGGGAATGACATGAGTAGGGGTTGGGTGAGCCCATTGGGGGTGTGGAAAGGCTTGTTGGGTGATGGGAATTTAGTTTTGAAGTGGGGTCGGATAGGGCCATTGGGTGTGAGGGAATGTTTAGGGATGGCCTTGGGGTGTGGGGCCATGGGGGAATTGGGTTTGGGGGATGGCCTGGGTTTGACTCGGCTGTGAAGGTTGGGTTAGGTGCTGGGGGTATTGTGGAAGGTATGAGTGTGGGGTTTGGGTTTGGGCCATGGGCCCCTGGTAGGTTTGGGCCAATGGGCCTGGGTAGGTTTGGGCCATGGGCCCTTGGTGGGTATGGCCCGATGGGCCTTGCTGGGTCTAGGCTATGGGCCCTTAATGGGTCTGGGCCAATGGGTCTTGGTGGGTTTGGGCCGTGGGCCCTTGCTGGGTCTGGCCCAATGGGCCTTACTAGGTCTGAGCTTGGGCCTTGATGGGTCTGGCCCAATGGGCCTTAGTGGGTCATGGGCCCTTTGTGGGTTTGGCCCAATGGGCCTTGCTGGGTCTGAGCCATGGGCCCCTGATGGGTTTGGATTTGATGGGTTTGGCCCAATGGGCCTTGGGGAGCATGGGTGATGGGGTGTTGGGCCATTAGGCCCTGGGACATGTGGGAAGAGGGGGCTTGGGCCAATGGGCCTTGGGATATGTGGGAGTTTGGAGGTTGGGCCATTTGGCCTTGGGGTGTATGGAAAAAGGGGGTTTGGGCCATGGATGTGGGAAAAGGGGGTTTGGATGCTGTGGATTATGGGGGGTTGATGGGGGTCATGGGGGAGTGAGGCATGGAGATTGGCTAAGGTATGGGATGGGTTCATGGATGTGGGATGTGAAGGAGAGGTATTTTGGGAAGCCTTCCATGTGGAGTAGGCTTGGAACATCTCCTCCATCATGGCCATAGAGGAAGGATCGGAAGTGGATGGTGAATTTAATGGATGGTTAGGTATGGATGGGGTGGATGTGAGGGGAAAATTGGGCATGGCCCCGGAAGGTGATGGGATATGGGAGGGGTTAAAGCAATGGGGTGGAGCATTGGTGAAGGGGGATAGGTTGGAGATGTTTAAAGATGATGGAGGGTAAAGGGTGGGTGCTTGAAAAAAATTGGGCATGGCCTCGGTAAAAACGGACATGACCTATCTAGATGGGGGGATTTGTGGGGGATTGGTTAGGGCGGAGGTGACATAGGTGAATGAGGGCGGATCGGGTCTATAGGGGGATGATGGGAATTGGGGGATGGATGTGGATTGGGGGAATGGGTTAGGGTTTTGCATGGTTTGAGCAAAAGATGGAGAATGAGGGGTTGGATGTTGGATATTTTGGGGGGTAGTGGTTGGGAATATGGGGGCGCCAAATGGGCCGGTGACGGTACAGAGAGGTTGGGTGAGGGGGATGGTGGAAAAGACTTCTCCCGAATGGGAGTGGGTTGGAGAGTGTGGTGGGATGTGGCAGTCCACTACCCACGACATTCTATGGGAGAGGGTTGGGTAAGGATGCCTTGGATAAGGCCCAAAAATCCTCCTCCTTCTTCCCCTACGGGACGATGGAGGACAAGATGATGCCGTTGTGCTGGCACCACAAACTATATTTTTTTGGGTTTTTGATTATATATATATATATTTTTTTATTTGAATTTTTTGAAAAAGTTTATGAAAAGCAAAGGTTCCGAGGCCTTGAAATTCCCTTTTCGGGGGGCCCTCGTACCTTGATTCAAGACCCGCGGCGATGGTTCCGATGCACTTCGGAAGAATCGAAGGAGAACCTTCGATCTATTGAAGGCATGGAAATCGAGGCAAACGACCCGATCCCTCGAAATGAGCTAAAAGAATTAATTAAGCTCCCTAACTTGGTTCAATTTTAATTTTTCAAAACTTTTCTTTTTTAAAGTTTTCTTTAGTTCAAAGACCGGGGTGATTATCCCCGCCACTACACCGTTAGGATATAATAAATAAAAAAACGGGGCTACCAAGGGCGGAAATATAAAGTGCTGAAACTTAAAAGTGCTACCAAGTGACTAGGTAAAAAGTTGCTGAAATTTAAAGCGGAAACGTAGGGGTGAGTAAAAAAGGTGCCAGTCAAGTGACTAGGCAAAGATTGCTGAAATTTAAAGCGGAATTGTAGGGGTGAGTAAAAAAAGGTGCCAGTCAAGTGACTAGGGAAAGATCACTGAAATTTAAAGCGGAATTGTAGGGGTGAGTAAAAAAGAGGTGCCAGTCAAGTGACTAGGCAAAGATTACTAAAATTTAAAGCGGAATTGTAGGGGCGAGTAAAAAAGGTGTCAGTCAAGTGACTAGGCAAAGATTGCAGAAATTTAAAGCGGAATCGTAGGGGTGAGTAAAATGACATAATCGGAGGGGTGAGTGACAAAAAAATAGCAAAAATAATTTAAAAAAAAATAGCAATAAAATGTTAGAAAAATAAAAAAGGAAAGGCCTAGTTCAAGGGGAAGCTCTACTAGCAAATCCCCAGCAGAGTCGCCATCTGTGCAACCGTGGGATCCGTGATGGTCCCGTCGCGACGATGCGCTCTCTAACGAAAAATATAGAGTCGCCACCCGGAGCTTTCGGTGTCCCGGGATACCTAGTTCATTTTTATGAGCACTGAAGTGCTAAAAATATGACTCTGAATCCGGTCCACACCAAAGGCTCTTGGGTAGGGGCTTCGATTATCGATCAGGAAGGTGTTAGGCACCCGATCAACCTGCTTAATGCGGTCTCTACTAATGGTCAAAAATAAAATGATGTAAAAGACAAGAAAGTGGTTCCCTCTTGCCCAAATGGGCCTCCAATCCTATTTGTGCCCCTCCGTTCCTATCGAAAATTCGACGGCGTAACAACACAAATGAGAGGATGGAAGGAGCTAGAAAGAGATAGGAGAAGAAAGGGGAGAGCCGGAGCCCTCGGGCCCTTGTAGCACCATAGAAGAGCCTTACTTGGCTTGCTTTTGATGAACTTTTGAAGGCTTGAATGGTAGAGATATGGGTTCTAACCACTAAGGCTTGAAGCTAAGGGAAGGAGAAGGGAGGCTAGGGAATCACACACACCTAGGCTATGAGTTTTTGATGTAAGAACAAGCTTGGAAGGGGTTTTAGAATTCTGGAATTTTAGGTGAAAATAGTGTACCAAAGGGAGGAAGAACTTCTCACTTTTAAGCTCTTTCTCTCTTAAGTAAAATTCTCAACCCTTAAACCAAGGGGAGGGGGGCTCTATTTATAGGAAAAGGGTGGATTAGGAGATCACTTAGATGCCAATTGGAGTTAGCAATTAGGTAATCTTGCATCTAAGGATTCCTAGGGTTTTTAGGGCCTTGAAAGGTGTGGGAAGGTCCTCCAATGGTGGATGATGGGGAGAGGCCTTAAGCCACCAAAGGGGTGCCCAATAGGTAAGGAATGGGTGCAACAGGACTATCAAAACACACCCCAAAGGTTGAGGTGGTCAACAAGTCAAACCTTCAGCACGAATTTCAAGGCAAAACTGAACAGTTACTGTTCATATGCCTGGCGCAACTAATAGTTGCACCAGGCAAATGTACAGTAAAATAGTGCTGCACAGTTCCCTGGAAGTTGGCCTCGCAAGGGGTGGGGGGACCCATTTATGCTTGGCGCAACTATTAGTTGCGCCAGGCCATTTCTAGGGGAAAAATCCTGAAATTCTGCCCAATTGTCAAATGGCGATAACTTTTGTTGTACAACTTCGATTGATGTGATTTATGGCTCGTTGGAAAGCTGGGGAAGCCTTCTTTCCAACGGTATATGATTTGATATCAGTAAAAGACCTCAGCCAGTCCTGGTGCACCACTCTTCATCCAATGCCCGGGAAGGTTAGGTTTAGGGTTTGGAATGGGTTCTAAGGGTTGGGATTGGTTTCTAAAGGTTCGGGATAGGTTCCTAAGGGGTCTAGGGTGATTCTTAAGGGTTTGGGGTGATTCCTAAGGTTTCCATTCATACCATCAAAAGCTCAGAATTGGACTTCTCTTAAAAGGTGTTTCGATCGAGCCTTGGGCCAAATTTGGGTATCTATAGATCTTATTAAAGATACGTGAAGGGTGGAGGCATTTTTTTGGTTGAGAAAACTGAAGGAAAGGGCATTTTTTTAAATTTTGTTTAATTGTAGGGAATTTTCTTTTCAGTCTTTGCGGTGTAAATTTCCTTGAGTTGAGAGTGTTTTAGGGTGGGTTTTTATCAAGGGCATGATTTAAATTAGTAGTGAGTATCAGAACGTCTTAATTTCAGGTTCGGGCTTATTGTTCTGGTCATGTAAAAAGTTTCGGTTCTGGGCAATTACGCGCTACTGTGTACATGCTTGAACGAATTGCACGCCGGCACGGGCACGCGCATTTACAAGTGACAAAAGGTTATTAAGCATCAATTCACTAGCGCTTAATCAAATTGAGCGCATGATTGGAGACATAGGATCAGGGAAGTAGACGATCATTATAGAGATGACCTTTGGCATTTGCACACTAGTGTCGAAGCGCTTGATGCAATTGCGCCCTTAATGGGCGACACGCAACCAGGGGGTCGGGGTATTTTAAGCGGGCGACGTTTATATTACGCCCCCGAGATCAGGCGTTTGATCCGAATTATGCGTGAAGTTGATAACTCGTGATTCAATTGAGCCCGTAGATTTAAGCTTGCGATTCAGGCGAGTTCTATAAATAGTTCAAACTTTTCATTTTTCATCACGTTATCCATTTTAGTCTTCAACTCTCTAGTTTCTTGGTTTTCTTGTGCTCAAGTTTTCGTGTTTTCGCGATATCTTATGACCTGGTCATCCGTTTGAAATGTCGTTTCTTCCATTTACCTTAGTTTTTTAAGTTCTTTATTATGTTATGGAGGGTGAGGGTGATGTTAGGCCGGTCACTGTTTCTGAGTTGGAGAGGATGTTGATGACGAATGTGGGTGAGACTTCTGAGGCTCAGGCTGGCGCTGTCGCCATGGAGGGGGATATTGGGGAGATGATCATGGAGGAGGTCTCTGAGGGTAACCAAATGGTGGTCAGGGAGGAGGTACCCGACGTCGAGCCAGGGGTAGCCGAGGAGGCGGGCGAGAGAGCTGAGGGTGAGCAAGGAGCTGAGGAGCAGGGTGAGGAGCATGGAGTTGAGCCTCGTGATCGCAAGCACTATCCACTGCGGGATTTCTTTGCCAGAGGGTGGGTAGGTTCCCATAAGTAAGAGTTCCTTGATTTTCCTAGGCATTCAGATTATGGCATAGGCTTATTAGGATCTGTAGACCCTTCTAATTTACGCTGAACCTGCATTGATTATTTGTCGCGTGCTCACTCATGCTTTATGCTCGCATGTAGAGATAGGTCATGTCTATGCTCAATGTTCTCATCACGTTTTGTGTGCATGTTGTAAGTTGTCAGAGCATTTGAGACATGTTTTATTCATTTTCAACTCCTTAATTCATTTATCTTTTGTCATAAGTATATGTTCGTCTTATTGTTATTGTCTTTATTTTTGGTCGTTGTGGTCGACAGGAGCCTCCGCAGCTGGCTATCAGCTCGGCATGGGATGAGTATCATGCTTGGTACTGTGCCTTGCCAAAGTTTTAGCAGGAGCGGTTGGTGTCTTTTGATTTTGGGATGATTTTAGAGTTAGAGCCCTTTCAGGTCGACCGAGGCCTGATCGCGATGATCATAGAGAGGTGGAGCGAGAGGCATTAGGTGCTTCTCTTCCCAGTTGGTATGTTACTACCGACTCCAAAGGACTAGGTCCCCATCACCGATCTTCATTTTGAGGGTGAGCCGATCATGGGGCGGATGGAGGGACAGTATCTAGAGGTGTGTGAGGAGATTTTGGGAGTCCCTTATAGGTCGAGTGGATCAAGGTCAGGTGTGGTTCAGGTCACTTGGTTCTTCGATACGCTTGTGAGTGGCTTCGTCCCTCTGAGGCATCATTCGGAGGTGAGGGCGCCTTATGAGGCAAGATGGGTGGTAGTCGCGGGTCGGGAGCCCATGACCGAGCCATGGTTGGCTACAGATAGGGTGCTCCAAGCATTTTTGGTGCACTTCTTAGGTAAAGTACTCTTTTCCTCTTTGACTCGGGGATGCGTCACCGGGTTGTTTTTTATGGTTCTCTAAGATCTGGATCGGTTCCTTACTTATGCATGGGGTACGGCAGCATTGGCTCATCTCTATGAGTAGTTCTTCCATCGAGGACAAGGCATCGCGTAAATCAGGGGTTTCCTTCCCTTCTTTCAGGTGAGTTTTAGTTAATTGGTATCATGGTAATTTTAGTTTCATTAATTTTCGTTCGTAGTGGTTCTTAAAATTCTTCTTTTTTATGTCATCGCTGTTCCCTTTTTTTTTTAGTTTTGGGCGTATGATCATTTCGCTTTTCTTCGTCCGGGGGTTTCAGTGGGGGTTGAGTTCATGATTCCATA
This sequence comes from Chloranthus sessilifolius, assembly GCA_021018995.1. Lineage (NCBI taxonomy): Eukaryota > Viridiplantae > Streptophyta > Magnoliopsida > Chloranthales > Chloranthaceae > Chloranthus > Chloranthus sessilifolius. Next base: position 27,171,093 of record CM037587.1, on the reverse strand, counting down.
GATGCACGTGTGGAGGGAGGCGCTGAGGGGTCATCGCTGGTCTACTGATCTTCAAACCGCGTGAGGCCTCTTCGAGGATATGTATGCGGGGCAGGTATATATCGTCATGTTTTCGTTTGGCTTTATTTTGTTTTGAGATTTTTAGGATTTGTTAATGGGTCAATTTATTTATTTAGATAGGTGATTTGGAGGCCCTATGATGATGAGGAGGACGCGGGTGAGGCGGTGATTGTGTCTGGCCGGCCTTCTTCGATATGGACATAAGGGTCCATTATTTTGAGAGGGTAGAGAGGATTCACACCTCTCGAGTGGCATGGCAGTTAGGGCTCACTTAGGGAGTCCCTCTAGAGATTAGCCATAGAGTGGCGAAGAGGATGATTGGCCCTCCAGGCCAAAATTTTGCTGAGTGGATGGCGCTCCTGATAAGTTGATTTTAAAGCTGAGGGGACCAGGGTCACGGAAGTGCGTGACGAGGCAGATGTATGAGAGTATAGGAGGTGGTTTAGCGCATTGGGTGGTGGGCGCCTCTTCGCATGTCCTTTTCATGCAGTGGCTCTTTCGCGATCGGTGGGCCGGAGTCAGTGTCGGCATTGAGGGAGAGATTGGCCGCCTTGGAGGAGGGCCATCTGATGGCGAGTGTACGAGGGGCATTGGATTCTATCCATAGGGCGATGGAGCAGATGGGGCATGCTCCTCGTCCTGATGATTAGATGTTACACTCTTTGACCGACTCAGTCGCTAGGGCCAAGGAGGCGGAGGATGAGTTGGGGGCTCGGCTAGCAGAGACCCGAGAGCTCTTGGTGAGTTAATCTATTGGTTTAATTTGTTTGTGTATTTATATTGATTTATTTTGGTGATCATTATTTTGATATGGCTGTTTAATTTTATTGTGGACAGTCTGCGAGAGAGTCTGAGGTTGCTCGGCAGGCGGCCTTGTTGGATGTTTAACGCCATCAGTAGCGATCTGACTGGGAGAGAGCAGCCAGTCTACGATCTGAGATTGATCGATTGGTAAGTATTTTCTCAAGTATGGTTCCACTTAATTGTTAGTATTGTGGGCTTGTAGACTAATATATTTATTATTATTTGTAGAGAGCCGAGCTGGCTGTGGAGGTCATGCTCCGACATTTGATCCATCTTCAGTGGCTTCCTCTAATCGATAGGATCCGACGATGTCTCATCTTCGGGCTGAGTTAGATCATTTGGTGAGTTTTGTCGCTCTTTCAGTTTACTCATGTCATCGTGGCAGTTTGTTAAGTGTTGTTGTTGGGTTTTCTTAATAATTTATCAATGTCACTTTGGTGTCTCAGCGTAAGGTTGTTGAGGACCTTCGGTCGAGGGAGGCGACTGTTGCCTCTTTATGACCAGAGAGTCAGGTATGATTTTTGATGCGATTCTATTTGGGTTGTTTTGTCGTGTTTGTCTCTGACATATTTGCGTTGGTTTACTTGGTTTTTCATGCAGGTTGTTTCGAATTTCTCTCCAGAGGCTGCTCCTCAGGGGTCCGTTCCTATTCCTAGTTGGATATGTTTTAGTTGATGTATTTATAATTTATTAGTCATCTTGGAGTTGTCTAATGCATTTGTTTGTTCTAGTCGCAGCCACCTAGTTTTTCCATCCCTTCCGTGCCGCCTGTCGATCTCGTGATCGCTGAGATGGTCGAGCGCCTTCTGAGGGAGAGGGCGAATCTGGTGTGGTCTTTTCTTATTCAAAGTTTTTTTTTCTTTCAAATATGTATAGGTTATCTCTCTTTGACTTGGTATGGTTATGCAGGTTTGTCAACTTGAGGAGGTGCAGCTAGAGGTGACGCGAGCACGCGCCACTCCGGAGGCGAGACGGTCCTCCGAGAGTTGGAGAGTCGTGAGGATCTGATAGTTGAGATGATGACCACATAGAAGACTCATGCCGAGGCATTGGAGGCTGCACGTCGAACAGCATAGGCGGAGATGCAAGTGGCCCTGGGTCGGATGCTGTATCTTCTTGTGAGGGAGCGAGGGGCGCGTAGATCAGCTAGTCGGTTGAGGGATCAGAATCAAGGGCTAAGAGGTCTTCATCCGGGCAGTCTCGTCACACGTCGCGTGATCATGTCAGGAGTGATACTTGCGAGGATTCTGTCACTCGTGGGTATCCAGGTGGGTATCCTTCTCATTCTTGGTCGAGGCGGATCTTCAGTCAGGCGAGTGAGTGGGGCTCTGTAGTGGGATCTCGTCGCTTAGAGGTTCCGCCGACTCCAGGCACCGAGATCATTTTTTTAGAGGACCAGTCTACGGACCTTCGAGCCGATGATACTGGGGACAGTGGTGCTCGACCGTCCCAGCGACAACCCAGGGATTAGGTGTGTGTATGTGTATGTTTTGTCCATTATGAGTATGCATTGTATATACAAGGGGATGCCCCTAATGACGATTGTAAAGAAAAACAAGAAAGAAAATTTTGGCACATATATATTGAGATTTTGGGTTTAGATGTACCTAATCAGCTACTTTTCTTTTAATTACCTCTTGCGTCTACTTTGCTTTTATTCTTGGTGCTGTCAGTCATCATCGGGACTTAGATGCTTTATGAGCTGGCCTTGTGGTGGTTGAAGGTCGATTTGTATCTGCACATATAAAAGTAATGCCATTAGTAATTTTGTTCTCCCCCTTGATAGTTGTCAAGGTGGTAAGTATCTTAGACCGGAGCCTGGTAACAAAGGTAGATATATGCTCCTTTTTTTTTTTAAAGTAATGCAACAGGGAAAGCAAATAACTATCATAGCAATAAGAACTAAAAATAAAAATAAAAATAAAATGCCCCAGTGTAGGGGCGTGATTGTATCGGTAGTACAACATCTTCGATAGCTTTCTTTGCACAGTAACTTCGACATTCTTCATCTTCTGGTGGACGAATTGGCGATTTTGATATGATTCTCCTTTTGATCCAAAAAAATGCCCCAACGTGTAGATGCAATGGAGCTTTTCTGGGCTTTTGATGAGCACTATAGGTCTATGTGAAGTCGTGGGTATTAAGTGAGTTAGTCTTGAAAAGAACATTCATCAATACTATCATCTAACTGGGGGGAGGTCTCTTTGATCAGGTCAGTCATATACGGGGTCTGTCTTAGGGTAATGGTCATCCTATCCCGTGGTTATTAGGAAAAGTATGGTAAGTATAGAGGGTGATTACATCAGTCATCATTCATGAGTTTTCGGTTTCATTCCTTGGAATATCATGCGAGGCTTCCAACTTATCGTCCAAAATAAAAAAAGTAGAAGAAGGATAAGGCTCAATGACGTGGGGAGTAGCTTGTACTTAATACTTTGCAAAAGAGATGAGCAACAATCTTCCTTTCGGGGAATGCGGGGTGCCATGATTGAGCTCTCCATCATGTTTCGGTACCATCAAAATCTCACATTCTATGGTTAGCAGGAGTTTGTCCTCCTCCCGCCATCTTACGACGACATCTAGTAGTATATGGATATTAGGGGTGCCCTCGTAGCTTGCTTATACACTTCTAGTGAAATTACCAGAGATGTCCTCACAGCCTGGTTATGCTTCCTTGAGCTCATTGACTTATTCATTCGTCGTAATGTTCTCGCTCAATTTTGATGTGTAGATATATTTTGAAGCATCCTGCTAGCGCAAGAATAATGAGTTTTGATTGAACCTAGCATCTTCATTTTTTTTTTGCTCTAACGTCTCCTCCAATGGTGGGGGAAGGGGAACAAGGATTTGGTGTTACTTATACTTTTGAAAGAGTTTAGAAAGATCACTAATCCTTTGGTCAGATTGCCCGAATAAGAAGGTGGGCGATAAATGGGAGATCTCAAGAATATTCTGGGGATTGAAGGCGTACGACCCATGAATGGGTTGTGACGACTACAGGGGTGATAACTATAAGTATTTAATCACGAGATGTGATGATCACTGGGCTGAGAATAATATTTTCTAAGGTAAGAGCCTTCCCAGTTCGATTTCAGTTTTTCTTTCGGATGAGCATATTTAGAAGGCATGACTTTCTTCAAGACTAATTCTCTAATATTGAAGGCTCGTTCAAGGACTTTCTTGTCATAAGCCCTGGCCACTCTCCTCTTATATACCTGAGCGTGATCAGCTGCCCTTAGATGTGTTTCATCGAGCTACTCTAGCTGCTTGAGTAGGGTAATCCTCCTCTCGTCTAAGGATAGCTCATCATCGAGTTGAATCCGTAAGGATGGTACTTGTATCTCATACGGTAGGACGGCCTCCATCCAGTAGGTAAGGAGGTAAGGAGTTTGGCTAGTTGCTATATGAATAGAAGTCCGATAGGCCCAGAGTGTTTCTGGTAGTCGTTCAGGCTAGTCGGCTTCATTACTTATTTCTGCTGTACATTTCAGAAATCGAATCAGGGTTTTGTTGGTGGCTTCTGCTTGTCCATCTCCTTAAGGGTAGAACGGTCAGGAGTGGCATAGATCGATGCCAAATTTCTTACATAACTTCTTTGTCTTCTCTGCAATGAACTGCAGTCCATTGTCGGTGACAAACATCCTGGGTATTCCAAACCTGGTGATGATATTGCGCATGATGAACCTTATGAGCGTGGAAGCAATGATTCTAACGTATGATTCGGCTTCTACCCATTTAGTATAGTATTCAGTTTCTATAAGTATATACGGATGCTTGTGAGTGTTCCAACTATGTCTGTGAAAGGTCCGATGACGTCGAAGGCCCACATCGAGAACGGCCATAGTGAGGTCATGGTATTCAACACAACTGATGGAGCTTTGATGAGTGCGGCTTATTCTTGGCATTGCTTGCATAATTGAACATAGAGGTGGCAGTCTCTTATGATTGTCTACCAGAAGTAATCTTGTCGTGCAATTTGATCGGTGAGTCTCTGTCTACCGGCGTGGGCAACGCAGGCACTGGCGTGTGCTTCTTGGATGATGTATTGTGCTTCGACGATTGTGACACATTGTAGCAGTACTCCTTTAGTGAAGGCTTCTTTGTATAGTGTTTTGCCAAGTATGCAGAATCTGGCGCATCAATTCCTTATAGTCTTCCGTTCGATCTTTGTAGCATAGGGAGGAATGTGCTAATGTGCTAATGTTTCAAGAAGTTCCAAATATCGAAGTACCATGGTTGTCCATCGTTGGCTGGTGACTTTTCAAACCTAAACATAACAACTTTGATTTTCGTCTTGTCATGTTTTTTTGGGGTGATCACTTCCTTTGATTGCGTGATGGTGGGAAGGATTGGTAACTCTCTCTTGACGGTCCATGCCACCTCGTGGGCGGGTATTATTAATTTTTCTATGATGAAGGTTTTGGTAGTTTGTCCAAGGGGTATCTGAATAACTAAGTCTAGCATAGCTAAGGAGTCTGCAAGCTCATTTTCTAATCTAAGGATGTGGGTAAAAGAGATTCTTTCAAATTTGTTGACTAGATATTGAGCAGTTTCTAAGTAGGCCATTAGTCTCCTTTCCTTGGTTTTCCATTCTCCAATGACTTGTGAGATGACTAGCTTTGAATCAACGATGATTTTCAATTGTCTAACGCCTAATTATAATGTTGCTCGTAGTCTGGCTATGAAAGCTTTGTATTCCATGACATTATTAGTAACAGAGAAGTCTAATTGGATAGCTTTAGGTATGACAACTCCTTTCGAGCTCAGGAGGGCTATCCCGATGCCTTTTCCTTTGTGATTTAGAGCGTCGTCAAATAAAGGGTCCATAAAGTCTTATCAAGCTCTTTGTTGGGGATTGTAAGTAGGTCATAGTCGGGGAAGTCCGCGTGTATAGATTCGTCATTCAGGTGTGGGAGATCTACGAGGTAGTCGGCAATTGCCTGCCCTTTGATCGATTTTTGTGTGATATAAGTGATGTTGAATTCTTGTAATAATGTGTGCCAGCGAGCAATCTTTAGGGATGTTGCGGGCTTTTCGAATATATACTTCAGAGGGTCCATTCAGGCTAGTACTAATATCTTATGTGCTCCAAAGTAGTGTCGCAACTTGGTCGAAGCCCATACTAGTGTGAGGTAGGTTTTTTCCATGGGAGTGTATTTTCGTTCATATTCGACCATCGTCCTACTAAGGTAGTAGATAGCCTTCTCTTTCTTGCCGTCTTCTTCATATTGTCCCAGAATTACTCCCATCTCTTTATCATTTGCTGAGAGATAAAGGATCAGGGGTCTTTTAATATTGGCTGGTTAAGGAGGTACCTTTTACTTCTAAGAACTGGGGGTGATAGTATTGGCTGGTTAAGGAGGTACCTTTTAATATTATCAAAGTCCTGCTGGCAGTGGTCATCCCATTTGTACTCGGTTCCTCCTTTAAGTAGTCTGTAGAAAGGATCGCATCTGTCTGAATGCTAGGAGATTAATCTCTTGATGAATTACAATCTTCCTATCAGGTCTCATAATTCTTTGATATCACGGGGAGGTGGCATCTCAAGGATGGCTCTAACATTAGTAGGGTCGACTTCAATCCCTCGCTTGCTAAATATAAAACCAAGTAACTTTCTGAAAGTTACTCCGAAGACACCATTCTTTGGGTTCATTTTCAACTAATATTTCTTAACTCTTTATAGTACCAGTCGGAGTGCTTTAATATGTCTCGCCCATGTTTGGTACTTCACTAATATGTCATTGACAAAGACCTCCACACATTTATGCATCATGTCGTAAAAAATAGCCATCATGGCACGTTGATAGGTAGCTCTTGCATTCTTGAGCTCAAAAGGCATGATGACGTAACAGTAAGTCTCCCAAGGTGTGGTGAAAGAAGTCTTTTCTTGGTCGAACTCATCTAATTTTATTTGATTATATCCTGAGAAACCGTCCAAAAAGGATAGCATCTCATGCCCAGCTGTGTTGTCGATGAGAGTGTCAATGTGTGGAAGTGGGAAGTCATCTTTTGAGCATGCCTGGTTGAGGTTTTAAAAATCAATACAAACCCGTACTCTGCCGTCCTTTTTAGCGATGGTACAATGTTGGTGACCCATTTAGGATAGAGGACGACACAAATAAATTTGGCTTTGTGTTGCTTATCAACTTCCTCTTTGACTTGCAGGGCTGTTTGTGGGTGCATCCTACGGAGTTTCTGCTTTACGAGTTTCACGTTGGGTTCCAAGATGAGCCGGTGTTCTACTAGGCTGGGGTCTAAACCAGGCATATCTTCATAGCACCATGCGAAAGAGTCAAGGTGCTCTTGCAAAACTTGCACAATATGTTGGCGTTATTTAGAGTTAAGCGTTGCACTGACTAGCAATTTCTTAGGTTTCTCTTCGGTGCCAAAGTTAATTTCTTCTGTCGGTTTCACGACAGCTTGAGTTTGCTCGTCGAAATGCTTGATAACCCTTTAGAAGTCTTGCACCCCCTCGGTGACTAGTGTTCCTTCCTTCTCATCAGTAAACTCATATACTATAAAATTACTATACTGGGGATTCGATTTTCCGAGAGATAACCCTTCATCGGTGCAACTTATGACCGAGAGATCTTTGGTAAGGTGAAGGTCAAGGCTATTGATTCTCCTTTCAAAGTCATGGAGTATCTCGTCAGCTATGCTCACCGGTTGGTTGTTTAATTGGGATGCTTTACGCCCTAGTGCGAGAGAGGGGATAATAGTCTCAGGAGAAAAGTCTCCTTGTTGATCGGACAATGGATTGGGGATGAAGGGTTGCCTCTCTTTTTTGAGTTTTTCAAATTTTTTTTGGGCTTTATATTTTTAATTTTTTAGGGTTTTCTACTTTTTCTATTTTTAAATTTTTAATAGTAGATATGGTATAGGGTTGGTCGCCTCAAGAGGCACCAAGAGAGCTGCTTCCTCTAATTGAGGGAGCGAGACGGCCGCTAGAGTCGTTCGAGTGATTCTTTGGGAGGCATAGACTTGTTATGAAATTTGTTTTTTTTTTTTTTTTGGAGTCCTCATCTAGTGAGATCTTCTGAATAAATGACGTGAGTGACACAGGGATCGTAGTTTTGGATTTCCCCTATCACATTGATTGTCTCTTCTTCAAAGAATCTCTGGAGATCGTAATCGATTGAACTATCGTCCTAGAAGATATGATATGGTTGCTCTTCCCGTGAAGGGGAATCTCCTAAAGGATCCCCAGGGAGAGGGAGTTCTTTCTCTTGATCTTCATAATACGTTGGGTTGAGTACACATGCTCGGCAACGAGGTTGGCAATGGTAAGACATGCAAGGAGATTCCCATGGGCACTCCCATCCTTCAAATTTAGAATCAATGATACTATCGAATTCACTTTCTTGATCTGATAAGGCTTGAAGTCCTAGGTTGGCTTTTTCTACTAATTCGAGTGCAGGGAGGTCTATCCAGTAATCCTCATCATCACTTGGCAGAGGTCACCACTCTTCCTCGAGTGATTCCTAAAATATTTGGAGTTGCGGTGTATCTGGGGATGAAGGAGAGTCTAATTCAAACTCCTCTTCAAACCTCAAGAGTGCGGGGTGGATATTTCCTCCCGGGTCAGTCAACTGGCCGTCAGAATTTTCTTCTTCTTGTGTCGATAGCGGAGCCAGTGGGTTGTTACTTTTTTTCGTCATTACAGGGTCGGAATTGTTCACTTCCCTCATCGCAGAAAATCAGATCACACTAGCAAGTTGCTCTAATATGTGAGTGCATGCCTCGCAATGAGGTTGATATGGGTGAGAGATACAAGGTGAGTCCCACGGGCATTTCCATCCCCTAAGGCTAAGGCGGAGGTTGATGCTAAACGAGTTAAACTCTGCTTGTGAGGCATCATCTTCTTCCCACGGTGGGTATAAATGTTCTTTATCTCCTTGTAAGGTAGCTATGTGGAAGTTCTCTTCAACAGTAGATTCCCAATCTTTCACCTGTGGATCGGGCTCGGGAGGTTCTTCCTTCCTCTCCTCTTCGAGATCAAACAAGGGTTTGACTCCTTTAAGGGGTTTATCAATGTCATCTTTTAGGTTTGTCAAATCGCCGAATGCTTTAGCCATTTATTTAATTTCCACTTCTTGGGGCTTAGTGAAGGATACCTCCTTCTGCTTAGATACATTAGCTTTCCTAGTGGTCCCGTAGACGCAATGATCATATAGAGACCATTTTGGTGAGGAAGGGAAAAAGTCGGCTTGTGAGCTGTCCGATTGATAACCTAGCCCTATATGCTTGCGTGTTTTCATTGGGATGACATGTCCTACATGGCCTTGCTTTTTCTATCCAAGTGTGGTGTGAGGAATGTATCCAACTTGGTACATAAGATCTCATTCCTTCGTTGCTGTGGGGTTGATGTCATAAAGCTTGGCGAGGTCTGGACCAACCTCTCTCCTCATCAATTCTCATCGACACGTCAGGGGAGAACTAGGATGGGTAGGGGGGCAGACTTTCGCTACGGTTGTCTCTTTCGGGATTCAAGTCCTTTGAATATGACCTATGTTCAAAATATAATCATGAACTATTGGTATGCTTGTAGCATAATCAGTGTCTATCTCCTGGAGGGGTGCATCAGCATATATACGGATGATGGAGTCCTCATATGGGAACTTGACGCATTGATGATACGTTGATGCGACGACCTTCATTAATTCTAATCATTTTCTTCCTAAGATGAGATTGTAGGTGCTAGCAGAATCAGAAACATGGAAGGTGACATCCTTGGTCACAGGTCCAAGGCTAACCTAGAGTTTAATAGTCCCTTTAACAAAACGATGTGAGCCGTTATAAGCTATGAGTGATAGGGCCAAGGGTCTGACGTCTTATTCCGTGTATTCGAGCATTTTTAATATTGTGAGCGGGAAAATATTGAGTCCTGCTCCAGTATCCACTAACGCATGAGGTATGGAGAATCCTCTAATGATGATGTGAGATAGGAGCAGCACTCCCATGGAGTGACTCCTTAGGCATGTCTGCGTCGGTGAACATGAGTATTGGAGGTTGCGCCATGACCGAGGTGATTAAATAAAGCTCATCTAGGGTCATGTTCTGGTCTACCAGAGTGTCCTCAAGTGTCCTTACCAACAATCGGTGATGATCAGGAGATTTCTTGTTGAGCTCTAATATAGATATCTGAGCTGGGATCTTTTGAAGGTGTCGTAGCAAGTCGTATTCTTGCCCCGGCTCGAGCGTAATCTCTTTGCATGGCCGATGAGCCTTAGGTGTGGGTGGTTGAAGTGGTTGAGGTGTGGGAATTGGCGGAGGAATGATGTGAGGTGGGGGCAGCAAGTGAACCTCTCTTTCTCTTGCGCTCCTATCTAGTTGCAGTGCATTCATGAAATCCTTGTTTCGAGGGAAAGGAGGAGGTGGGTAATTGGTTTCGAATTTGAGAATTGGGCAAGTCGGCTGTTGAGTGAACCTAGCATAACTCGACGTCGATGTATTTATGAAGCAAGTAAAATTAGAGGTCAGAGCGTGGGCCTACACGGCACCACTCCAAGGCAAGAGGTACTGCGTATAATCTTCTTCTTCTAGGAAAGCTGAGACTAGGGTCTCATGCGAGTCAGGGTGTTTCTTTTGCTCGCTTTCTCCTATGTTCAGTAAACAATCAGTCTTTGTTTCACTCTCTCGGCTTGGAGCCTTTTGATTGACACTTTCCACCCGTGCGGCAACTTGGGCTACAGTTTGAAGAACATGATCTCCAAACTTGGGTTTAGAATCAGATGAAGGGGGTGGTAGGGATGGTGGTTAAGGATTTGGAGGGGTTGAAGGTTCTGGTGAGGGACGATGGAGAAATGGTCTCCTGGCCCTAAGAGAGTGGGCTCGTATCTGGGTGAATTTTGGGTAAGGTGGCGAATTTGGCGAAGCGATGCGAGTGATCAAGGTCGAGGGATGCGGGGGGTGAAAAGACTCTCACAGTGGTAGCATGAACGTGGGAGGATTGGATGCGAGTGATTAAATTAGAGGGTTGGAAAGAGGGTTGACTGGAGAGATCAATAGTAGTGACCTGGGCAGGTGTTGCTTGGTTGTGATTAGACATGGGGTTGTTTATGATCCCCAAGTTTTGTTGGGGTTGGTTAGTATTAGGTTTTGGATTTCTAAGCGCTCCCCAATTGATTTGATTTTGGTCATTCATATCATAAATCACGTCCCTAAGGACCCAACAATCTTCTAAATCGTGTCTCGCATACCGATGGAAGGCACAGTATTTACTGTAATCTAGATTTGCAGGCCATGGGCGAGGTTTTTCTGGTAGAAATCGGAGGAGGTTTTGAGTGTTAAGAAATCGAAAGATATTAGAGATTGTATCAGGCAGAGGAGGATAATGTTCCTGCCTCTGTTGGTAGGGGCCTTTAGTTAGATTAAAGTTTTGCGATGGGGGGACATTATTATAGTTCGACGCGTGGGCCGGTCGGTTCTGTGTTGCGTTTTGGTTCTGATAGGTGTTGGGGTATTGATTTCTATTTTGGTATTGGCCTTAAACCTGGTTTTAGCCTTGGTTCTAGTTTGTGTATCTGGATTGGTTAGCACCCTGATTCTGATTGGGATTCCATTGTTGACTTTGATTTTGTCCAAAGTTGCGCGGTTGGAAGTTATTGTTATTGGAATTTTGTCCTTGGTTGACAACGGTGTTGACCTGTTCAATTCCTAAGGCTTTCTTATTATTTTCGACTTTAACTCGCTAGAGGAGCCTATTTTGGATGTAACGATAGATAGGGCAAGGTCTCCGCCTTTAATGTGTCATGCTAGTCGGGATGCCCGGGAGTGAAGTTCAGTGAAGTCAAGGCAATCGCTTATGACAAGCGCGGTCTTTAACGGTTCCCTAGTATTATCAATGATAATGTTCACCGAGTCCTTTTCTTTCATTGAAGTGTCGGTCCTTGCACCATGTTTTCTCCATCGAGTGACGAAGTTAACAAACTCTTCATCAGGTCCTTGCTTAGCAGCCATCAGGTCCTTGAGGTTGACCGTCTCTTGGATCAAGTGTTTGTATTGGTCTAAGAACTGAGCGACTAAATCGTCAAAGGTTTTGATCTTATAGGGCAGGAGTCCCGTGAACCAGTCTAGTGCTTCCCCTTCTAATGATCATTGGAAGTAGTGAATGAGAAGTCCCTGGTTGTCGCGTATAGGCTGATAGTCGCTGCTAAGTGATGGTTTGTATTTTTCATGCCATTATATCTGGTAAATTTTAGTGGTTTGAATCCTATAGGCAGGTTAAATTTGACTTCCCTACAAAATTTATCGAACCCGAATGAATGACCAGGGCGCTCCCTCTTGGCTATGTACTTGGCAAGCATCTTAGGGAGATCTTCGATCCTAATAGTATTGTCCTTTGGTGCGAGCCGCAAGCTAGCCCTATCCAGTGCGTCGTCGTTAAAGAATGTGGGAGCATGCCACCTCAATGACGCAACGCGAGCGAACACTGTACTCAGGGTAGGTGGTGGTCTTTCTTATCGCTCTTGCTCTTCCAAATTTTGTTGTCCCCTAATGGTTTCATATGTAGTAGTCAATCCTCGAAGCAACTCTTCTGAATCATCGCCTCCTCTTTGTATTCTTTGGATGCTATGTTCCACGATATGTTGAGTGGTGAGATTTTGTCCAGAGCTATTATTTCTATCGTTATGGTTATTATCGGTGTGCGGTGTAGAGAAGGGGTTCTCTTGTTCACCAGCCATGTTAACTTCAGGTTGTTGTGGGCTAAAAGCATAAGGTGGTTCTTCCTCGTATGCAAGGTTGTCATGAAGTCCCCACAATGGAGGGTCTCCTAAACTTACTCTACGTATGCCAGACATGTCAAGTCTTTGATGAAGACTCATATATCTAAAAAGGAATCTAAACGACATAACGGGAAAGGAAATAAGAAAATAAGATAAAACTAACTGTCTAAGAAAAGTTTGCAAAAGTTTTCCATCGCGATCGCCAGTCTGTTGGTGCGCGCTTTTTCTGGGTTCCTCTCGATTCTCGTTGAATCAGTGGCTTCAATTTTGTCCAGGTGGACTCTAGCGATGCGGAGTTTGGAATGATAAGAAAATAAAAAAGAGGATTTTTCGATGAAGGTTCCCAGTTTGATTGTGATCGCTAGCTGCAGATATTTAACGATGCTGCAACACGTCAGTGATCACACTGTGAAGCGGGTGTAGGTTACTTCTATACTGAATCGTCCGCCTGCGAACGTCAGCAGCAGTGCTTTTCCTTAGCGTAGTTAGTTTAATTCTCTTCTTATTTCCCTTTATAATTAGAATTCCGGCCAGTTTAAGTTTCCCAATTTTATTATTGTGCTTTGATTGTGTGAGCTTATTAAGGTGAGTTATTTTAATGTCCTGATGCTATCAAGAGTCCAATGAGCATCAATGTTCTGGTATTACTAAGAGTCCAGACAATCTCGACCTCCTATTGATACTAGGAGTGCACATGTACCAATTCCAATAATATTCCAACTAAAATTAAGCAAACTAGTTATCCTGGGATTCTAAATTAGAGCAATTACAACAATTCTACTATAATTCTGACTAGAATACTCATGATAGCTCTACTATAATTCTAATTAAACTAAAAAGACTGATTTTTCTACGGGTCTAATTAAAGCAACAAATTTAATTTTTCTTAATTTTTCTTATTCGACTATTAACAAAACAAAAAAGACTGATATCTCTACAACCCTAATTATTGCAACAAATTTAATTTTCTATTCCAATATCAACAAAATAAAAAGATTCATTTTTCTACGACCCTAATTATTGACAGATTAATGATGGCAAAATATAACTAATCATGAATAAACTAAATTTCCTAGACTCCAAATTTAGCATAATTAATCAAATAAACTTATGAAGAGAAAATTTTGATTTAACATTCTAATAATCGTATCAAGGCCTAACTAATGCAAATAATCAATTATGTCTAGATATAAACTAATTAAAGCAATTTATTAATTCTAAAAAGCTCTAAAATAGGGGGTTTGAGCCCGCTATGCTAAGGAGGAATGGCCTCATTCCCGAGTACCCTCCATAAGCTCCCTTGGGCAAATCGGGTGGCTAAGATTAAAGAGGAAAAATTGAAATTTGGATGATAAAGTAATATTTTTAGGCTTTTCAGGGTTGATTTCGGAATAATAAATGTGAATTAAATGGTAGACTAGATTATGAGACTAGGATTAATATTTCTAATTTTGAAAGTATTGAAATAAGAGACTAAAATTAAGACTAACTCTTTTTTTTAAGACTGAATTCGGGTCTGAAATCGAGAAATTAGGCCGTATGATTAAGGACTAGTTCTGAATCAAAGGATTAGAAACAAAAAATAATGATAGGACTGTAGATCGAGATTTTGGAACTGAATTAAAGTCTAGGATCGGTATATCGGACCGATGAATTAATGACTGGTTCTAAAAATAGAGAACTAGAACTAGATATATAAAAATTCAGTCCGAAAAGGGGGCTACGGTCTAAGACTAAAAATAAAAAAAAATTAAATGAGCTCCTAGATCTAGAAATTAGAAGCTACGACTACGAATTGAAAGACTAAATCCTTACCTAGGGGTTGGGGCTAAGGAGAGAAATCTCAAAAATAAGAAGCTTGAATCTCGAAACCATGATGAAGATGCTCTATAGGTTGATTCTCAGGATGCTTTGGTTTCGGAACTCGTCCTCTGTCAAAAATTCTAGCCTTCTTTTTTGTCCAACCTCCCGGGTGAATTAAGAAAAAAATCTTTTAGAGGTTTTCCTTCAATTACATGCCTGTTTACGGGCGTTTAACTGAATTGCGCATCTGGGTTCCGACGCTTAATCGCTTTGAGTCGGTCACCGACTCAGTGAGCGATCGGCTGACTTGCTCAGCGAATCTCCTAGTCCTAACAAATTAGAACTAATTGCGTGTATGTTATCACGTGCTCAATCTAATTAAGTGTTTAACCTGAAATGTTTAATCAAGGAAATGTAGGGGTCAAGGGTAGTAAGACTAGGTTGGGCGTAGGCCAATTGCGCACTGGTAGTGAAGTGCTCAATCCGATCACACGTCCTGTTTCAAGGGCATAATCGAGTCTCAAATCGGTCTGGGAAAGGAAGTTTGATCTGAAAGGTGAACTGGTCACACGCTTGTGGTTTTGTGCGTGATCAAATTGCGTGCTGGGTTTCTAGCGCGTAATTCGGGGTAGTCTGGGTATGGTCTCTAGAATGAAATGCAAGACTATTATTTCAATCTGCGTTTCGACTATATACGGTGCTTAGTATATAGTCTACCCATTTCAGGATCTGAGCCACAACGCTATTATTTTAGCTTGTGTTCAACCATGTACTATTGTATGGTCTTGTATCAGGGTTCAAATGAAGGTCAAAGGTTGACCGAATAAAGAATATATTCTGAGAAGGCAAAATGGGGGTGTCTATAATACCATTGTTGATTTTAATATTGTCCGAAGTTCCGCGATTGAAAGTTCCCATTATTAGAGTTTTGTCCTTAGTTGATAACAGTGTTAACTTGCTCAATTCCTAAGGCTTTCTTATTATTTTTCAATTTTGATTCATTAGAAGAGTCTACTTTCGAGGTGACTATGGATAGAGCAAGGTCTCCGCCTTTAATGTGTTGCGCTAGTCGGGATGCTCGTGAGTGGAGTGCGGTGAAGTCGGGGCAATCACTTATGACAAGTGCGCTCTTTAACAGTTCTCTAGTGTTATCGATGATAATGTCCACCGAATCCTTTTCTTTCATTGAGGTGTCAGTTTTAGCAACGAGTTTTCTCCATCTGGGGATAAAGTCGGTAAATTCTTTCTCAGGTCCTTGGTTGGCCGCCATTAGTTCACTGAGACTGACTATCTCTTGGATCAGGTGTTTGTATGGGTCTAGGAATTGACCGACTAACTCATCAAAGGTTTCTATCTTATAAAGCGGAAGTCTCGCAAACTAATCTAAAGCTTCTCCTTCTAATGAGTGTTGGAAATAGTAAATGAGAAGTCCTTGGTTATCACGTATGGGTCGACAATTATTATAAAAGAGGGCCAAGTGATGATTCAGATTTCCCGTGTCATTGTATTTAGTGAATTTCGGTGGCTTAAATCCTATTGGTAAATTAAACTCGACGTCCCGACAAAATTTGTCAAATTCGAATGAGTGATTGGGGTACTCTCTTTTGGCCATGTACTCATCGAGTATTTTAGGGAGATCTTCGATTTTGATGGTGCTATCTTTTGGAGCGACCCGTGAAAAAATCTTGTCTAAAGAGTCATCATTGAAGAAGGTATGGGCAGGTTGTTTCAATGGTGTCGCGTGGGTTGACACCGTGCTCGGAGTAGGAGGTGGCCTTTCTTGTCGCTCTTGTTCCTCTAAAAATTGTCGTGATCTAATGGTTTCGTATGCGGCGGCCAACCCTCGGAGTCATCATCTCCTCTTTGTATCCTTTGAATACTGAGTTCTACGATCTGTTGAGCGGTAAGGTTTTATCCGATGTTACCATCTCTCCCATTATGATTATTACTAGTGTGCAGGGTAGAGAAGGGATTTTCTTGTTTGTCAGCCATGTTAATCTCAGGTTGTCATGGGGTGAAATTATGAAATGGTTCTTCTTTGTATGTGGGGTTGTCATGATATCTCCATAATGGTGAGTCTCCTAAACTCACTCTTCGTATATCTGACATCTCGAGCCTTTGACGAAGACTCATATATATAAAAGGGGATCTAAAAAATGAAATGGAAAGGAAAAAATAGGAAAATAAGATGGAAACTAACTATCTAAAAAAAAAGTTTGCAAAAGTGTCCCATCGCGATCGCCAGTCTGTTGGTGCGCGCTTTTTTTGGGTTCCTCTCTGTTCCCGTTGAATCAGTGGATTCCAATTCTATCCAAGTGGACTCTAGCGATGCGGCGTTTGGAATAGTGGAGGTAAAATAAATAAAGCGCTTTTCTAGGAAGGTTCCTAGTTTATTGCGATCGTCAGCTACAGATATTTATTGACGCTACAACACGTCAATGATCACGCTTGAGAGCAGGTATGAGTTACTTCTATACTGAATAGTTCACCTGTGAACATCAGTAGTAGTGTCTTTTCCTTGTATTTCAGGTAGTTTAATCTCCTTTTATTTCCCGTTATTGTTATAGCTTTGGTCAGTTTAGACTTCTATGGTTCTATTGTCAGTTTAGCCGTGAATTTGTTAGAGTAAGTGGATCTATTCTAATGTTATAATTCTATTAGGGGTTTAATTAGCTTGGTTCCTAATCTTATTAGAATTCTAATTAATTTAGTGTCCTAGTGCTACTAGAAGTCCAATTAATTTTAGTCTCCTAATTCCGTCAGAAGTCTGATTGTAATCAAGTTTTCTAATTGTACTAGGAGTGCACATGTGGTAGTTCTGGTGAAACTCTAATCAATTTGGGCATGCTAATTATACTAGAATTTGAATTAAGCAAGTATGCTAGTTGTATTGGAATTCTAAGTAAATCAAGTGTACTAATTGTATTGAAATTCTAACTAAAGCAAATATAACAGTCTTACCAGAATTCTAATTGAAATAGAAAACAAATTTTACTGAAACTCTAATTTAAGCAAAGGAATTAATTTTACTAAAATCTAATTAAAACAAATAAACTAATTTTATTAAAATTCTAATTAAAGCAATGAATTAACTATACTAAAAATCTAACTACAACAATGAATTAATCATACTAAATTCTAATTAAAGCAAGATATTAACCAATTAAAATCTGATTTAAAGAAATTAATCAATCATACTAAAATCTAATGCAGGTAATTAATTAAATATGCTGAAATAAAATAAATCTACTAATTACTTATTCTAAAAAAATAAGAAAAACCAATTAATTAATTCTAAAACCCTAAGGAAAAAAGTGGTTTTGGGCTCGCTATGCTAAGGAGGATTGGCCTCCTTCCCGGGTACCCTCCGTAAGCTCCCTTGGGCAAATCGGGTGGCTGAGATTGAAGATAAATTAAATTTTAGACATGAAATAATGTTTTAGCCTTTTCAGAGTTGATTTCGGAATGACAATCATGAATTAAATTATGAACTGGAATTATAGAAACTAAAAGTAATATTTAGGATTTTTGGAGATATTAAAATAGAGAATTAAAATTAAAATCTAAATTTTTGGACTGAATTCGGGTCCGAAATCAGAGAAATCAGACCGTATGATTAAATACTGGTTCTGAATTCAAAGAATTAGAACCATAAATTAATGATTGGGCT
Source organism: Chloranthus sessilifolius (assembly GCA_021018995.1). NCBI lineage: Eukaryota > Viridiplantae > Streptophyta > Magnoliopsida > Chloranthales > Chloranthaceae > Chloranthus > Chloranthus sessilifolius. The sequence goes on along the minus strand of CM037587.1, from coordinate 27,153,030 downwards.
GTAGATTAAGATTTTAGAATAGAATTAAGCCCTATGGTTGATAAATTAGACCGTTGGATTAAGGACTGGTTCTGAATTTGGAGAATTAGAACTAGATATAAAATATTTGTGGTCTGAAAGGGATGCTACGGTCTGAAAGGAGAGAAATCTTAGAGATTTGAAGTTTGTATCTTGAAATCATGACTAGATTGCTCTATGGATTTGTCCTCAGAGTTCTTTGGTTTCTGAATCCTAAAAAAAATCCGTTCTCTCTCTAAAATTGCCAGCCACTTCGTCTCCTTAAGAAAAAAATATTTTATAGGTTTTTCTTCAATTACGCGCCCTGTTTTAGGCGTTTAACTGAATTACGCGCCTGTTTTTTGGCACTTAATAGCTTTGAGTCGATCACCGACTCAGTGAGCGACCGGCTGACTTGCTCAGTGAGTTTTCTAGTCCTAATAGCATTAGAACTAATTGCGCGCCCATTTTGGGGTGCGTAATCCAATTAAGCGCTCCTATTGAAGTGTTTAATCAGGGAAACTTAGGGGTCAAGGATAGTGAGGCTAGGCGGGGCATAGGCCAATTGCGCACCGGTGTTGTGGCGCGTAATCCGATCGCATGTCTGGTTTCAGGCGCGTGATCGAGTCTCAAGTTGGTTTGGGAAAGGAAGTTTGGTCTAAAATGGGACTGATTGCATGTTTGTGGTCTGGCGTGCAACTGAATTACGCGTGGGTTTTCGGGCGCTTAATTTGGGGTTGTCTGGGTCTAGTCTCTAGACTGAAATGCAAGACTATTATTTCAGCCTGCATTCTTCTAACTATATACTATTATTTTAGTATATAATCTCCCTATGTTGGGATCTGAGCCACAGAGCTATTATTTCAGCCTATGTTCAGCCATATACTATTGTTTCAGTGCATGGTCCCATATCAGGGTTATGAGGTCAAAGGTTGATTGAACAAATATGTATATTCCGAGAGGGTAAAATGAGGGTATCTATAGGGGGTTAGGGAGGAGGTGCTCGAGATTGAGCAGGGGGTCACTGAGGATGAGGGTAAGAGGGTTGAGGGTGAGATACTCAAGGGTGAGAGAGCTGAGGGTGCGGCTGAGGAGCACTAGGGTGAGGAGCATGGAGATCACAGACAATTCTCACTGGAGGATTTCTTCGCTCAAGGTCTGGTAAGCATCCATGGGCAAGAGTTCTTTCATTTTCTTTGATATTTAGGTTATGACATAGGCTTATTAGGATCTGAAAACCTTTCTAATTTATGTTAAACCTACATGATTGATTGTGCGTTCACTCATGCATCATGACGGCATCTAGAGATAGGTCATGTTCTTGTTCAGTCATTCTTATCATGCTTTGTGTGTGTTGTAAATTGTTATTGTGTTTGAGGCATATTTGACATGCTTTTAGTTTTAAATTCATTTATCTTTCATCATGGGTATGTACTAGTCTTACTGTTATTGTTTGTGTTTCATTCAATAGGAGCCCCCACAGCTGGCTACCAGCTCGGCATGGGCCGAGTCTCATACTTGATATCGTGCCTTGTCAGAGTTTCAGCGGGTGCGACTGGTGTCTTTTGATTTCGGACCGATCCTAGAGTTAGAGCCCTTTTAGACTGATCGTGGCCTGATCGCGATGATTCTAGAGAGGTGGATGGAGGAGCATCAGGAGGTTCTCCTTCTAGTTGGTATGATGTTGCCGACTATGGAGGACTGGGTCCGCATCATCAGTCTTTGTTTTGAGGGTGAGCCGATCACAAGGCGGATGGTAGGACATTATTTGGAGGCATGTGAGGAGATTTTGGGTGTGCCGTATAGGTCGAGCGGTTCGGGGCCAGGTGTAGTTTAAGTCACTTAGTTTTTTGATACGTTTGCGAGTGGCTTCATCCCCTCGAGGCACCATTGGGAGGTGAGGGTCACTTATGAGGCGCGTTGGGCAATAGTGGTGGGCCAGGAGCCCGTGGTGGAGCCGGGGTTGGTTGTGGATAGGGTGCTTCGAGCATTCTTGATGCACTTCCTTGGTGCTGTACTCTTCTCTTCTTCAACTCGGGGAAGCGCCACCGAGCTATTTTTGATGGTTCTCGGGGACTTGGATTGAGTCCCCACCTACGCATGGGGATCGACCTCATTGGCTCATCTCTATGAGCAGTTTTACTGTCGAGGATAGGGTATCGCGTCGATCGGAGGTTTTCTTCTATTCATTCAGGTGAGTTTTAGTTAATTGGCATAATGATGTCCTTAGTTTGGTTAATTTTTGGTCATTTAATGGTAATATCTTCTTAGTGTTTCTTGTTGTTAGTCATTGTTGTTGTTATTTATTTTTAGTTTTGGGCATATGATCATTTCACTTTTTTTTGTTTGGGAGTTTCGTTAGAGGTGACATCCATATTTTCACAGATGCACGTGTGGAGGGACGCGTTGAGGGGTCATCGTTGGTCTTGGAATCTTCAGACCGCGCACGACCTCTTTGAGGATATGCATGCGGGGTAGGTATATATCATCATGTGTATGTCTTTGTTTTTTTCATTTTGTTTCAATCTTTTAGGATCTGGGTCTTCATTGAGGTGTGGGCTCGTGTGCTTGGTTGTAGGTGATTTAGAGGCTGTATGCGGATGAGGAGGATGCAGACGTGCCAGTGACTCAGTCTGGCTGGCCCTTCTTTGATGTGGACATATGGGTCAATTATTTGGAGTGGGTGGAGAGGATCCACACATCTCGAGTGGTACGGCAGCTGGGGCTTGCTCAGGGAGTCCCTCCAGAGATTCGCCACAGAGTGGCGAAGAGGATGACCAGCCCTCCTGGCCGGAATTTTGCGAAGCGGATGACGCTTCAGGTAGCAGATTTTAGAGATAGGGGGACCAGGGTTACAGGGGCGCGTGACGAGGGAGACGCCTGGGAGTATATGTGGTGGTTTAGTGCGTTGGGTGGCGGGCGCCTCTTCACACGTCCCTTCCATAGGAGTGGCTCTTTCACGATCGGTGGGCCCGAGTCGGCATCGTCTTTGAGGGAGAGGTTGGCTACGCTAGAGCAGGGCCACCTCACTGCGAGCGTGCGGGGGGCATTGGACGCTCTCCATAGGGCGATGGAGTGGATGGGGTGTGCTCCTCGTCCAGATGAGGAGATGCTGCACTCCTTAGCCTCCTCAGTCGCTCAGGCTAGGGCAGCAGAGGATGAGTTGGTGGCTCAGCTAGCGGAGACTCAATGGTTCCTGGTGAGTTAATTTATGGTCTTTTTTTATATTATGTGGACTTGGTCTCCTGGTCGTTTTGACATGGTTGTGGTGTCTCGTTTTATTTTATTTTGGGCAGTCTGCGAGGGAGGGTGAGGTTGCTCGTCAGGTAGTAATGATCGAGTTGTTACGCAGTCAGCAGCAGGTCGACCGAGAGGTGGAGGCCAGCTTACGTTCTGAGATTGATCGATTGGTGTCTTTATAAATATGATTTTGTCAATTGTTAGCATTGTGAGCTTGCAAACTGATGTGTTTATTGTTATTCGTAGAGAGCCGTGCTCGCTGCTAGAGGTCCCGTTCGGACATTTGATCCATCTTCAGTTGCTTCCTCCAGTCGGGAGGATCCAGCAATGGCTCAGCTTCAGACCGAGCTAGATCATTGGGTAAGTTCCATTCAATTTTTTTATCTTGTTTGTGTCATTGCATTAGTTTGTTGGGTGTCATTGTTTCACTTTCTTAGTAGCTTACTAATATCATGCGGTATTTCAGCATTGGGTTGTCGAGGATCTTCCGGCGAGGGGGGCGACTGCTGCCTCTCTATGCCCGGAGAGTCAGGTATAGTTTTTTTTTTTTTTTGATGTGGCATGTTTCTGTTTAGGTTATTTTATCTTTATTTTGTGTTGGTTTGTTTGGTTCTTTGTGCAGGTTGTTTCGGACTCCGCTCTTGAGGCTCCCCCTCAGGAGTCTGTTCCTATCCCTACTCAAGTATGTTTTAGTTATTGTATTCGCAGTTTATTTGTCATTATAGTATCTTTCTGATGTATTTATTTGTTTCTTGTCGCAGGCGCCCATGTTTGTTGTTCCTTTCGTGCCTCCTGCTGATCTAGGGACGGTTGAGACGGTTAGGCGACTCCTGGAGGAGAGGTTGGATCTAGTATGACTGTTTCCTTTTCAGAGGTTGGATCTGGTATATATTAGTTTTTTTTTTTAGTTTTTGGTGTAGTTATGCAGGTTTGTCAGCTTGAGGAGGCGCATTTGGAGGCGGTGCGAGCGTGCACCACTCCAGAGACGAGACGAGTCCTTGGGGAGACGCAGAGTCGGGAGGACTTATTTATCGAGTTGATGGTCACACAGAGGATTCAGGCTGAGGCATTAGAGGCGGCATGTCGGACAACACGAGCAAAGATGCAGGTGTCCCTAGAACGGTTGTAGTATCGCCTGGCGAGGAGTGAGCGAGGGGTACGTAGGTTGGTTACTCAGCTTGATGGCTCGGAGTCGAGGGCTACAGGTTACTCGACTGGGCAGTCTCTTCACACGTCACATGATCACGTCAGAGATGATACTCGTAGGGATTCGGCCGTTTGTGATATTCTTGCGGGGTATCCCCCTCGTTCTCGATCAAGGAGGTCTGTTAGCCAGATGAGTGAGGGGGGTTCTGTAGTAGGGCCTCATCGTTTAGAGGTTCCAAGGACTCTAGGTGTTGGGATTGTATTTTTAGAGGATCAGTCTATGGACCTCCGAGCCGATGATACTAGGGACAGTAGCACTCGGCCATCCCAGCGGCAGCGTAGGGAGTAGGTGTGTGTGTGTGTATGTTTTTTTTGCTGTGTGTGTGTGAGTTGTTTATATATAGGGGGGATGCCCTTGGTGACAAGTGTAAAAAGGAAATTTTGATATATATATATATAGAGAGAGAGAGTGAGAGAGATTTTGGTTTAGATGTACCTGATTAACTCCTTTTCCTTTTAGATGCTTCCTGAGCTGGCCCGGTGATGGTTGAAGGTTGCTTGCGTATCTGCACATGTGAGAGTATTGTTGTCAGTAGTTTTTGTTCTCCCTCTTGCTTATTGTCAAGGGGTAAGTGTCTCAGACCGAAGTCTGGTCGTAAAAGATGAATATGTATTTTTTCCGTCTTTTTTTTTCTTTTTTCCTTTTTTCTTCTTTTTTTCCTTTTTATTAAAATGAAAGCAATGTAATAGGGAAAGCAAATAGCTATGATAGAAATAATAACAAAATAATAAAAATAAAATAAAAATGCCCCAGTGTAGGAGCGTGGTATGATTGGCAGTATGATATCTTTGGTAGCACTTTTCGGGTGGCAACTTCGTCATTCTTCATCTTCTTGGTGGACAAGTCGGCGCTTCTAATATGATTCTTCTTCTAAATAAAAAAAAATATCCCAGCGTTAAGATGCAATGGAGCTTTTCTGGGTCTCGAGATGAGCACTTTGGGTCTATAAGCATCATGGGTATTTGGTGAGTTAGTTTTGAAGAAAAGAGTTGACCGGTGCTGTCATCGAACCGGGGAGGTCTCCTTGATTAGGTCAGTTGTATACAGGGGTTTATCTTGGGGTAGTGGTCATCCTATCTCGTGATTATTAGGGTGAAGTATGATAGGTATAGTAGGTGATTGCATCAGTCATCATTCATCAGTTTTTAGTTTCATTTCTAGGAGCATCCTATAAGGCTTCTGATTTATTGTCCGAAAATAAAAAATAGAAGAGGGGAGTAAGGCTCAGTGGCATGAGGAATAGTTTGTATCTAATGCTTCCCAAAAGGGATAGGTAACAATCTTTTTCTCAGAGGGATATCGGATGCCATAATTGAGCTTCTTCATCATGTTTTGGTGCCATAAAAAATCTCACATTCCATGGTTAGCAGGAGTTTATCTTCCTCCCGCCACCTTATAACGACATCTAGTAGTATGGGGATGTCAGGGATGCACTTGCAGCTTGCTTATACATTTCTAGTAACGTTACTAGAGATTTCCTCACGGTCTGCTTATGCTTCCTTGAGCTCATTGACTTGTTCATTCGTCGTAATGCACTCACTCAATTTTTGATATGTAACTGTATATTTTTTTTGAAAGGATCCTGCTAGCGCAAGAATAATGAGTTTTGATTGAACCTAACATCTCAATTTTATTTTTGCTCTAACGTCTCCTCCAATGGCGGGGGAAGGGAAATGAGAATCGGGTGTTGTTGTTTGATTATTTCTCCAGTGTGAAAAGAAAGAAAGATGGATTCAGCACATCTGAAAGAAATCAAGACCTGGAAGATACAGGGCTTGTTGTAGCAAGTTTTAATAAGTAAGAGTTTACCCCATAGGGAAAATGGTCTAAAGCTCCAAGGGAGCCATCTTTAGTAGGTCCTCCAGATCTGACTACAGATCTGGCAATCCTAAATGGAAGGGGATTTAGGGTCACTATTGTTTAAATCCTATGGTAACCTAATGCCTAAACTACGAAAATGGTTGAGAAGAATGGAGTGTGAGAAAATAAATATAAAAAGGGTGAGAAGTAAGCTATTAGGTACAGATCTGATGGGTTTTATAACTCAGACTCAGATCTACTACTATAGAAGTCCTGTCCAATGGCTACATTATCACCAAAGAGGAGAAAGGATCCAACTCACCCCTGTGCCATGATCCAATCCCTTATGGCTATAACCTGTCCACTCAAATGGTCACAGACTATCCGATAGGGGAACCACAGTCCATAGATGGGTCAGAATATGTTTATCATTGTAGGCACTACTTCATCCAGGCTACCAGCTCAAGAATCCATAGGAACCTCAACCTCTAAAGTTCTGTGTGTGGGGCATAGGCCTGCATATGTGCACTAGCTTGGACACATAGGACCAGCAAGAGTTTGAGTACTAGCTTTAGGTCTAGTTGTTCACTGTTTTAGAGAGACAGCAGTGACCCAGTCACAAGCCTACAATCTCTACAGCCAGATCAGATCTACCATATGATGGTGGGTCTATACAAATACAGGGGAGTCTGTCTCTGCACAATCTCTCACAGGGCTACAAGCACAAGTCCAGAGAAGAAGAATCTGTCTTAGATCTATGGATTGGCCTCACCCTAGGGCTATAGCCTGTCCACTTAAATGACCACAGACTATCCACAAAGGCTATCCTCCTCACAGAGGTCTGAGACAGAATAAGTAGATTACTGCCACCACCATGTTCACAAGGCTACCAGCTCAGGCTCCCATGGGAATTAAGATTTAGTGGATCCTGTGGTGGGGCATAGGCCTGCATATGTGCACTAGCCTAGGCACACAGGTCACTTGGATCTGAGTAAGTCCTTAAAAGTAATCCTCCATTACTTAAAGTACAACTTAGCAATGGAGGATCTCAAGGCAGTAGCCTTGTACAGAACAACCCTCAAACAGCAATCCCATACATGTATAACATCCTATTATAAAACTTCATTAAAACTGTTCCAAATAGACATACAAAGGCATAGCCAGCAAGTGCTGGGCTATGGAGAGAAGAAAAAGGAAAAAGATGTTGCCTAAACCCTAACCTTAGCCTACTGGAACTCTACAACTGGATCAAGAAGATAGGAGGAATTCAGCAACTACCTCCCCTCCCAAACGTAAATTAGGCTTAGGCTTATATAGCAGTTGGCTGTGGGAGCATTAGGGTTAGGAAGACCCTAATTTTAACGATGCAAACGTGGCCCATTTCTGTTCCTTGGATGCATCGAGACATGTGTACGGAGATTAGAGCATTGGAGTGCATGCCCTAGTTGCTGAAAGTTCCCAGACTGCCCCTACAGAAGTGGGGGAAAGTTAAGAACTCGAGCCTCGCTAGGTAGCAAGGGTTTTCAGGTCTTGTCGCGTGATAGAGATGTCGTCGTGGGATTGAATTGACTTAAAGCTCTTGCAGTCAAGAGATAGATAGTTTGGTCATCGCGGGAATGCTCTGGTTGTCGCGGGATTGCGCTTTCCATTTGAGTGGCGCGAGAATTGCGCGCGCAGTTCATTCCTTGGTGAATCTTGCGGGGATCCCTGCGAAGTAGTAAAGTGCATCGGCCTCTGGATTGTGCAAGCAGTCCCCTGAAGATCTGCATCCCGTGGCCATTGCGCGACAGCTGCGCGCAGAAGTGCCTGGAGCTCTCTCTCCTCAGCGAATCGTGCAAGGATTAACTGCCCCTCTCTTGAGTTGTGCGAGACTGCGCGAGCGCTTACAACTGAGCCTCGTGAGAACTGCGTGAAGTCTACTTCTCAAGCCCTTTTGTCATTAATCTGCGCGAGAACAGTGCAAGAAATTAGTGTGCTGTCTTGAGAAACTCGTGACAACTGCGCGAAGCATTTTTCTCTGAATCACTTGAACCTTGTGACATCTGTGCGAGGCTCACTTCTTGACTTGTTTCTGCTGTGCTTTACCTATGCTGCAGCCAAGTTCTTTGACTGGGTCCAACTTCCTTTCTGCTGAGGAACTTTTGGGGCAAAAGTAGGCTTCTTAGCAGGGTTAGGGCCTTATCTGCAGTTGCTGCTTATTACCTACAAAATGGTCTTAACACATATTTATTAAATGACTAAGGGTCTAACAAATGTTAAGTTAAGGGGTGAAAAGTAGTACTTTTCAGGTCTTAACAGGTGTTACTTATGCTTTTGAAAGAGGTTAGATAGGTCACTAGTCCTTTAATCAGATTACCCGAGTGGGAAAAGGTGGGCGATAAATCGGAGGTCGTAAGAATATTCTGAGAATTGAAGGTGTACGACCAATGAATGGGTCGTGAACACTACGGGGGTAATAATTATAAGTATCTAACCATGGGATGTGACGATCACAGGGCTAGGGGTAATATTTTCTAAGGTACATGGCATTCCAAGGGCTAGGGAGTTCTTCCCCATCTTGGTTTGCCAGTTTGTAGGCATTTCCAGGGTATGCGGCTGTTATGAGATATGGGCCTTCCTAGTTCTGTTTCAGCCTTCCTTTTAGATGGGCGTGCTTGGAAGGCATAATTTTCTTCAAGACTAATTCTCTAATATTAAAGGTTCATTTGAGGACTTTCTTATCATAAGCTCTGGCCACTCTCCTCTGATATACCTGAGCGTGATCAGCTGCCCTTAGATGTATTTCATCGAGCTGCTCTAGCTGCGTGAGGAGGGCAATTCTCCTCTCATCTAAGGATAGCTTATCATCGAGTTGAATCCATAAAAATGGTACTTGTATATTATATGGTAGGACTGCTTCCATCCCGTAGGTAAGGAGGTAGGGAGTTTGGCCAGTAGTCATACGAATAGAGGTCCTATACGCCCAGAGTGCTTCTAGTAGTCGTTTAGGCCAGTCGGCTCTATTGCTTGCTTCTACTATGCATTTCAGGATTCGAATCAGTATTTTGTTCATAGCTTCTGCCTATCTATTGCCTTGAGGGTAGAACGGTGATGAGTGGTATAGATTGATGTCATACTTCTTGCATAACTTCTTTGTCTTCTCCACGATGAACTCTGGTCTGTTGTCAGTGACAAACATCCTGGGTACTCTAAATTTGGTGATGATATTCTGAATAATAACCCTTACGAGTGTTGAAGCGATGATTCTGACATAGAATTCACCTTCTGCCCATTTGGTGTAGTATTCAATCACTATAAGTATGAACGCATGCTCGTGAGTGTTCCCAACAGTGTTTGTGAAAGGTCTAATGACATCGAAGGCCCACATCAAAAACGGCTATGGCAAAGTCATAATATTCAATACCACTGATGGAGCTTTGACAAGTGTGGCATGTTCTTGGCATTGCTTGCAGGATTGGACGTAGAGGTAGCAATCTCTTATTATTGTCGACCAGAAGTAGCCTTGCCGTGTAACTTGATCGGCAAGTCTCTATCTTCCATAGTGGGTACTGCAGGAACTAGCGTGTGCTTCTCGGATAATATATTGTCCTTCAGTAGTCGTGACGTATCGTAGTAGTACTCATTTAGTGAAGGCTTCTTTGTATAATGTTTCATCGAATATGCAGAATCGGGCGCATTAGTTCCTTAAAGTCTTTTGTTCGATCTTTGTGGTATATGGAGGGACGTGTTAATGTTTCAAAAAGTTCTAGATGTCGAAATGCCATGGTTGTCTATCATCGGTCGGTGATTTTTCAAATCTAAACATAGCGATTTCAGTTTCTGTTTTGATGTGATTTTCTGGAGTGATTGCTTCTTTCGATCCTATACCTGTGGGAAGGACAGGTAATTCTCTCTTGACGGTCCATGCTACCTCATGGGTGGGCACTATCAATTTTTTGATGAAGAAGATCTTGGTACTTTACCCGATAGGTATTTGGATGACCGAGGCTAGTGTGGCTAAGGAATCTGCGAGCTCGTTTTCTAATCTAGGGATGTGCGTGAAAGAGATTCTTTTAAATTTCTTTACTAAATATTGAGTGGTTTCTAGGTATGCCATTAGTCTCCATTCCTTAGTTTTTTATTCTCCTATGACTTGCGAAATTACTAGTTTGGATTCACCGAAGATTTTTAACTGTTTAACTCCTAATTGTAGTGCTACTCGTAGTCTAGCTATAAAGGCTTCGTATTCTGTGACATTGTTAGTGATAGGGAAATCTAGTTGAAAAGCTTTAGGTATAACAACTCCTTCTGAGCTTAGGAGGACTATCCCGATGCCTTTTCCTTTGTGATTTAGAGTGCCGTCAAAATTAAGGATCCATGACGTCTTATCGGGCTCTTCATTATAAATTGTAAATAGGTCTTCGTCGGGAAAATTCGCGTGGATGGGTTCATCACTAGGGAGTGGGAGATCCGTGAGGTATTCAGCGATTGCTTGTCCTATGATCGATTTCTATGTGACATAAGTGATGTTGAATTTTTGCAATAGCATATGCCAGTGAGCGATCTTTCTTGATGTTGCGGGCTTTTTGAATACATACTTCAGAAGGTCCCTTCGGGCTAGTACTAGGATTTTATGTGCTCCGAAGTAGTGTCATAATTTGGTAGAGGCCCGTACCAAGGTGAGGCAAGTCTTCTCCATTGAAGTATATTTTCGTTCGTATTCGACCATCGTCCTACTGAGGTAGTAGATAGCCTTCTCTCTCTTTTCATCTTCTTCATGTTGTCCGAGAATTACTCCCATTGCTTTGTCGTTCACTGAGAGGTATAGAATTAGGGGTCTTTCAGGGACTGGTTGTGATAATATTAGCAGGTTAAGGGGGTATTTCTTGATATTGTCGAAGGCTTACTAACACTGATCGTCCCATTTGTACTCAGCTCCTCCTTTAACTAGTCTATAGAAAGGATTACATCTGTCCGAATGTTAGGAGATGAATCTCTTAATGAATTGCAATCTTCCTATCAGGCCTTGTAATTCTTTAATAATACTGGGAGGCAGCATCTCAAGGATGGATCTGACTTATGCATGGTCAACTTCGATCCCTCGCTTGCTAACTATGAAACCAAGTAATTTTCCAGAAGTGACCCCGAAGACACATTTCTTTGGATTCATTTTTAACTGATATTTCTTAGTTCTTTGTAGTACCAGTCGGAGAGCTTCAACATGTGCTACTCGCATTTGGGACTTCACTAATATGTCATCGACGTAGACTTCTACACACATATGCATCATGTCGTGAAAGATAGCCATCATGGCGCGTTGATATGTGGCTCCTGCGTTCTTGAGCTCAAAAGGCATAACGATGTAATAGTATGTTCGCCATGATATGGTGAAGAATGTCTTCTCTTGGTCAGACTCTACTAATTTGATCTGATTATATCCAGAGAAATCGTCCATAAAGGATACATCTCATGTCCAGCGGTGTTGTCGACTAGAGTGTCAATGTGTGGAATGGGAAGTCATCTTTTGGGCAATCCTGGTTGAGGTTTCGAAAGTCGTTGCAAACCCATACTCTGTCGTATTTCTCGGCCACAGGTACTATGTTGGCGACCCACTTAGGGTAGAGGAAGACTCAATGAACTTGGCTTTGTGTAATTTGTCAACTTCCTCTTTAACTTGAAGGGTAGTTTGTGGGTGCATCCTGCGGAGTTTCAGCTTAACAGGCATTGCATCGGGTTCTAAGACGAGGTGATGTTCTAGTAAACTTGGGTCTAAATCGGGCATGTCCTCATAGGACCATACGAAGGAATCGAGGTGTTCTTACAGGACTTGTGCAATTTGTTGGCATCATTGGAGTTGAGCATTGGGCTAATCAGCAGCTTCTTGGGTTTCTCTTCATTGCCGAAGTTAAGTTATTTCGTGGGTTCCGCGATAGCTTGGGTTTGCTCATCAAAACACTTGATAACCCGTTGAAAGTCCAGTGCCTCCTCGGCAACTGGTACTCTTTCTTTATCCTCAGTAGCTTCGTATACTGCGAAATTGCTACACTAGGGATCTGAGTTTGTGAAAGGTAACCCTTCATCGACACAATTTATGACTGAGAGATCTTTGGTAAGGTAAAGGTCAAGACTACTAATTCTTCTCTCAGAGTCACGAAGTATCTCGTCCGATATGATCACTAGTTTGTTGTTTAGACGGGATGCTTTACGTCCTTGTGTGGGGAATGGGATAGAAGCCTTAGGGGAAAAGTCTTTTTGTTGGCCACAAATTTGGTTCAGGATGAATAGTTCCTTTTCTTTTTTAGGGTTTTCTGATTTTTTTAGATTTTATATTTATGAATTTTTTGGGTTTTCTATTTTTTCTATTTTTAAAATTTTTGACAATAAATATGGTACAGGGTCAGTCGCCTCAAGGGGCGCCGAGGGCGTCGGGAGAATTGTTTCCTTTAGTTGAGGGAGTGAGACGGCTACTGGAGCCGTTCGAGCAATCCTTCGGAAAATGCAGACTTGTTGTGAATTTGGCATTTTTTTTTTTGGAGTCCTCATCTGGTGAGATCTTTTAAATGTGTGACGTTGGTGACAGCAGTACTAACGTTTGAATTTCTTCTACCACATTGATCGCCTCTTCTTCGAAGAAGTTCTGAAGATCGTAGTCCATTGAACTATCATCCTCTGGATTGTAATAATGTTGTTCTTCCCACTGAGGGGGATCTCCCAAAGGATCCTCAGGGGTAACGAGTTCTTTTCCTTGATCTTCATAATACGTTAGGATGAGTGTTCATGCTCGGCAGCGAGGTTGATAATGGTGAAGAGTCCAGGGGGATCCCCAAGGACATTCCCATCCTTCTAGATTAGAGTTGAAGATAGTATCCAATTCATCTTCTTGATTAGATAGTGCTTGAAGTCCTAGATTGGCTCATTCCGCTAACTCGAGTGTCGGGAGGTCTATCCAGTAGTCCTCATCATCACTCGGGGGAGGTTGCCACTCTTCCTCTAAAGATTTTCAAAATATTTGTAGTTGCGGCGAATCTGGGGATGTAGTAGTGTCTAGCTCAAGTTCCTCTTCAAATCCTACAAGGGTGATGCGAGTGTTTCCCCCTAGGTCCATCAGATGACCGTTGAGATTTTTTGCTTCTTGTGCCGGTAGTTGAGTTGATGGGTCGTTACTTGTGTCGGTGGTCACAAGGTTGGAATGATTTGATTCTCCTACCGTAGACAATCGGGTCCAACTAGCAAAGCTTGCTAATATGCTGGTGCAGGCCACACAGCGAGGTTGGTATGGGTAAGCGATGCAAGGGGAGTCCCAAGGGCATTCCCATCCCTCAAGGTCAAAGCCGAGGTGGATGCTATATGAGTTAGTATTTTCTTGTGGAGTATCATATTCCTCCCAGGTTAAACGTAAGTGCTTTTCACTATCTTGCAAGACTGATATGTTAAAATCTTCATCGTCAGTGGATTCCTAATCTTTTACTCGCGGGTCGAGTTCTGGAGGTTCTTCTCTCATCTTTTCTGCAAATTCCTCAGTGTCAAATATGGGCCTGACTCCTTCGAGCGGTTTATCAATATCGTCATTTAAATTGGTTAAATCATTGAACGCTTCAGTCATTTGCTCAATTTTCGCTTCTTGGGATCTAGTGAATGGCACTTCCTTATGCTTTAGCACATCTGCTTTCTCAGTGGTCCCATAGGCGAAGTGGTCATATAGAGACCATTTTGGTGAGGTAGGGGACAAGTTGGCTTGCGGGCCATCCGATTGGTAACCTAACCCTATGTATTTACATATTTGCATTGGGACAATGGGTCCTACATGACCTTACTTATTTTTACCGACCCCGATGTGGGGTATGTATCCAAGTTGGTACATAAGGTCCCAGCCTTTTGTCGCAGTAGAGTTAATAGCATAGAATTTGGCAAGGTCTGAGCCAACCTCCCTTCTCATTAATTTTTGTTCACGCATTGGGAGAAAGCTAGGAGGGGTAGGGGGATGGACTTCTACAACAGTTGTCTCATCAGGGATTCGAGTCTTTTGAATATGCCAATGTTCAATACATAATCATGAGCGGTTGGTATGCTCGCCACCTAATCAGTATCCATCTCCTGAGGGGTGCATCAACGTATATACGGACGATGGAGTCCTCATATGAGAATTTGACGCATTTATGCTATGTGGATGCGACGACCTTCATTGACTTTAACCATTTTCTTCCTAAAATGAGATTGTACGTACTAGAGGAATCATAAACATGAAAGGTAACATCTTTCGTTGTAGGTCCGAGGTGAACCTGTAGCTTGATAGTTCCTTTGACAAAGGGACGCCACCCATCATAAGCTATGAGTGACAGTGCGGAGGGCTTGACATCTTGCTCTGTATATTTGAGTATTTTTAACATGGTTAGAGGGCAGATGTTAAGTCCTGCTCATGTGTCAATGAGTGTGTGGTATGGAGAATCCTCTAATTATGACCGTAAGATATATGGGGGCCGCACTCTCGCGGAGTGACTCCTTAGGCATGTCTGCGTTTGTAAAAGTGAGCACTGGAGGTTACGCCATGACCGAAGTGATTTGATGAAGCTCATATAGGGCCGTATCCTCATCCACCTGCGTGTCTTCAAGTGTCTTTATCAACAACCGATGGTGGTCAGGCGATTTCTTGATGAGTTCTAGTATAGATATTTAGGCTGAGATCTTCTGGAGATGCCACAGAAGGTCATATTCATGCCCTGGTTCCAGCGTAGTTTCTTTGCCTGGCCGATGAGTCTTAGGTGCGGGTGGTTGGAATGGTTGAGGTGCATGAATTTGTGGAGGGATGATATGAGGAGGGGGAGGCAAATTAATTTCTCTTTCTCTCACATTCCTCTCTGGTGGTTGTGTGTTCATGAAATCCTTATTTTGAGAGAAAGACGGAGGTGGGTAATTGGTTCCTTATTTAAGAATCAGGCAAGTTGGTTGCTGACCAAACCCGACGTCGCTAGACGCAGACTTATTTGTAGAACGGGCGAAATTAGAGGTTGGAATGTGCCCCTGAATGGTGCCGCTACAAGGTGGGAGGTACTGTGTGTAATCTTTCTCTTCTAGGAAAGTAGAGACCAGCATCTCACATGGGTCAAGATGTTACCCTGGCTCGCTTTCTTTTAGATTTAGCAAACGCTTGGTGGTTATTTCGTTGTCTTGGCTTGGAATTTTTTGGGTGACACTTTCTACCCATAAAGGAATTTGGGCTTCAGTTTGGAGGACCTGATATCCATACTATGATTCAGAATCAAACAAAGGGAGCGGTAATGGCATTGGTTCAGGATTTGAAGGGGTTGAAGGTTCCGGTGGATGACTAAGGAGGAGTGGTCTCCTAGCCCTAAAGGAATGGACTCGTATCTGAGTGAATTTTAGATAAGGAGGTATATTTGACGGGGTAATGCAAGTGATCTGGCCAAGGGATGCGGGGTGAAGGAGCTCTCGCTTGTGTGGCAGAAGCGGCAGAGGGTTGAATGTGAGTGATTAAGGTGGAAGGTTGGAAGGGAGATCAACCAAGGAAGTCTAAGGTGGTGACCTGAGTCGGTGTAGTTTGGTTATGATTGGGCATGAGGTTATTAACGATCCCTAAATTTTGTTGGGGCAGGCTATTATTAGGGTTAGGATTCCTAGTCTCTTCTCAATCAATCTGACTTCGGTCATTCATGTCATAAAATACGTTCCTGAGGACCCAACAGTCCTCTAGGTTGTGTCCCGTGTATCTATGGAAGACACAGTATTTACTATAGTCTAGATTTGTTGGCCATGGGCGAGGTTTTTCCTGTCAGAATAAGAGGAGATTGTGAGTATTAAGGAGACGAAAAATGTTGGGTATCGTATTCGGTAAAGGGGGATAGTGTTGCCCCCTCGGCTGGTAGGGGGCTCTGGCTGGGTTAAAGTTCTGCGGTGGGTGTACGTTATTATAATTCGGCGCATGGGCTGGTCGATTATGTGTCGCGTTTTGGTTCTGATAGGTGTTAGGGTATTGGTTTTTGTTTTGGTATTGGCCTTGATTCTGATTCTGGCCTTGGTTTTGGTTTGCGTATCTTTATTGATTAACACCTTGGTTTTGATTGGTATACTGTTGTTGATTTTGATTTTGTCCGAAGTTTCATGGTTGGAAGTTCCCACTAATAGAGTTTTGTCCTTGGTTGACAACGGTGTTAACTTGTTCTGTTCCTAAGGCTTTCTTATTATTTTTTGATTTTGATTCATTGGAAGAGCCTACTTTCGATGTGACTATAGATAGAGCAAGGTCTCCGCCTTTAATGTGTCGCGCTAGTCGAGATGCCCGTAGTGGAGTGCAGTTAAGTCGGGGCAATCACTTATGACAAGTGCGCTCTTAATGGTTCTCTAGTATTATCGATGATAATGTCCACCAAATCCTTTTCTTTTATTGAGGTGCCGGTCCTAGCATCAATTTTTCTTCATCTGATGATGAAGTCGGTATATTCTACATCAAGTCCTTGCTTGGCTGCCATTACGTCATTGAGACTGACCGTCTCTTGGATCAAGTGTTTGTATTGGTCTAGGAATTGATCAAATAATTCATCAAAGGTTTCTATCTTATAAAGCGGGAGTCCCGCAAACCAATCTAAAGCCTCTCCTTCTATTGAGTATTGGAAATAGTGAATGAGAAGTCCTTGATTATCACGTATGGGTCGACAATCATTACAAAAGAGGGTCAAGTGATGATTCAGATTTCTCGTGCCGTTATATTTGGTAAATTTTGGTGGCTTAAATCCTATCCGTAAATTAAACTCGACGTCTCGACAAAATTTGTCGAATTCGAATGGGTGATCGAGGCGCTCTCTCTTGGCCATGTACTCATCAAGCATTTTAGGGAGATCTTCGATTTTAATGGTGCTATCTTTTGGAGCGACCCATGAGCAAACTTTGTCTAAAGAGTCATCATTAAAGAATGTGTGGGCAGGTTGTCTCAATGGTGTGGCGCGGGTTGACACCGTGCTCGGGGTAGGAGGTGGCCTTTCTTGTCGCTCTTGTTCTTCTAAAAATTATCGTGACCTAATGATTTTGTATGCAGCAGCCAACCCTCGAAGCAGTTCTTCGGAGTTGTCATCTCCTCTTTGTATTCTTTGAATACTGAGTTCTACGATCTATTGTGTGGTAAGATTTTGTCCGATGTTACCATCGCTCCCATTATGATTATTACTAGTGTGTGGGGTAGAGAAGGGATTTTCTTACTCGCCAGCCATATTAATCTCAAGTTTTCGTGGGCTGAAATTGTGAAATGGTTCTTCTTCGAACGTAGGGTTGTCATGATATCCCCACAATGGTGGGTCTCCTAAACTCATTCTTCGTATACCAGACATCTCGAGTCTTTGACGCAGACTCATATATATATATATAAGGGAATCTAAATGACACTATGGAAAGAAGAAAAAAAAAGGGAGATAATATGAAAACTAACTATCTAAAAAAATGTTTGCAAAAGTGTCCCATCACGATCGCGAGTCTATTAGTGCGCTCTTTTTCTGGGTTCCTGTCGGTCCTCGTTGAATCAGTGGCTCTAATTTTGTCTATGTGGACTCTAGCGATGCAGCATTTTAAATGTTAAAAGTAAAGGGTTTTCTAGGAAGGTTCCTAGTTTGTTGCGATCACTAGTTATAAATATTTATCGACGCTGCAACACGTCAATGATCATGCTTTAGAGCAGGTGTGGGTTACTTATATACTGAATCGTTCTCCTGTGAACGTTAGCAGCAATATCTTTTCCTTGTATTTTAGATAATTTAATTTTTCTTTTCATCCCATTATTGTTATAGTTTTGATCAGTTTAGACTTCCCTGATTCTATTTTAAGTTTAGTTTTGAATTTGTTAGAGTGAGTGGATCAATTCTAATATTATAATCCTATTAGGGGTCTAATTAACTTAGGTCCCTAATCTTATTAGAATTCTAATTAATTTAGTGTCCTAATACTACTAGAAGTTTCATTAATTTTAGTCTCCTAATTCCATTAGAAGTCTAATTATAATCAGGTTTCCTAATTGTACAAGGAGTGCACATATAATAGTTCTAGTGAAACTTTAGTTAATTTGAGCATACTAATTGTACTAGAATTCTAAGCATCTATTGTATTGGAATTCTAATTAAATCAAGTATAACAGTCTATTCTAACCGAAATAGAAAACTAATTTTACTAAAACTCTAATTTAAGCAATGGAATTAATTTTATTAAAATCTAATTAAAAACAAATAAATTGATTTTATTTAAATCTAATTGAAATAAATAAACTAAGTTTATTAAAATTCTAATTAAAGCAATGAATTAACTATACTAAATTCTAATTAAAGCAATGAAATTAATCATACTAAATTCTATTTAAAGCAAGGAATTAATCAATTAAAATCTAATTTAAAGAAATTAATCAATCATACTAAAATCTAATGCACTTAATTAATTAAATATGCTGAAATAAAATAAATCTACTAATTAATCATACTGAAAAAAATAAGAAAAAGTAATTAATTAATTCTAAAATCCTAAGGAAAAAAGGGTTTTGGGCCCGCTATGCTAAGGAAGATTGGCCTCATTCCCAAGTACCCTCCGTAAGCTCCCTTGGGCAAATCGGGTGGCTGAGATTGCAGATAAATTAAATTTCGGACTGTAAAATAGTATTTTAGATTTTTCTGAGTCGATTTAAGAGTGATAATTATGAATCAAATTATGAACATAGAATTATAAAAACTAAAATTAATATTTTAGATTTTTTTGAGATATTAAAATAGAGAATTAAAATTAAAATCTATATTTTAGGACTGACTTCGGGTTCGAAATCAGAAAATCAGACCGTATGATTAAGAACTGGTTCTGAATTCAGAGAATTAGAACTAGAAATTAATGGTAGGACTGAAGATTGGGATTTTAGAACAGAATTAAGGCTTAGAGTCGTTAAATTAGACTGTCGGATTAAGGACTAGTTCTGAATTCGGAGAATTAGAACCAGATATAAAATATTTGTGGTCTAAAAATGATGCTACGGTCTCAAACTAAAAATTAAAACCTATAATTAAAGCTAAGAGAAAATTCCTAGGCCTAAAACTAAGGGTTTTACCTAGGACCGGGGCTGCGGAGAGAAACCTCGAAGATTTGGTGCTTGAATCTCGAAATCATGACTAGATTGCTCTATGGGTTTGCCCTTGGAGTTTTCTATTTTCGGAATCCCAAAAAAAATCCGTTCTCTCTTGAAAATTGCCAGCCTCTCTGGGGTGAAAATAAAAAACTTTTATACGTTTTCCTTCAATTACGCTCCTTGTTTCAGGCGTTTAACTAAATTACGCACCAGTTTCCTAGCGCTTAATCTCTTTGAGTCAGTCACCAACTCAGTGAGCGGCTGATTGACTTGCTCAGCGAGTTTCCTTGTCCTAATAACGTTAGAACTAATTGCACGCCCATTTTGGAGTGTGTAATCCAATTAAGTGCCACTCTCGAAGTGTTTAATAGAGGAAACTTAGGGGGTCAAGGACAATGAGGCTAGGCTGGGTGTAGGCCAATTGCGCGCTAGTGATGTGGCGCTCAATCAGATTACGCGTCTGGTGTCAGGCTAGTGATTGAGTCTCAAGTTGGTCTAGGAAAGGAAGTTTGGTCTAAAAGGGGACTGATTGCACGTTTGTGATTCTGTGTGCAATCAAATTATGCACTGGATTTTAGGCGCTTAATTCGGGGTTGTCCGGGTCTGGTCTCTAGTCTAAAATGAAAGACTATTGTTTCAGTATGCATTCTGACTATATACTATTGTTTCAGTCTATAGTCTCCCTATATCGGGATCTGAGCCACAGAGCTATTGTTTCAACCTGTGTTAAGCCATATACTATTGTTTCAATGCATGGTCCCATATCAGGGTTATGAGGTCAAAAGTTGACCGAACAAAATTGTATACTCTGAGAGGGCAAAATGGAGGTGTCTACATGTCCCTGACAGTGAAGTTTACAGTATTCTAACCATGTGTCATGAAAATGCCAATGGGGGTCACTTTGGAGGGAAAAAGACAACAGCTAAGGTGCTGCAGTGTGGTTTCTATTGCTCATCCTTGTTCAAGGATGCTTCTATGCACTGCAAGGCCTGCATGAGATGTCAAAGGATGGGGGGCATATCAAAAAGGGATTCAATGCCATTGCAACCCATCCTGGTTGTTGAGCTATTTAATGTCTGGAGGATAGATTTCATGGGTCCTTTCCCTCCTTCAATGGGCTTTAATTTCATCCTTGTGACTGTGGACTATGTTTTCAAATGGGTGGAAGCTATTGCCACAAGGACAAATGATCACAAAGTTGTCCTAAGGTTTGTAAAAGAAAATATCTTTTCTAGATTTGACACCCCCAGAGCCATCATCAATGATGGGGGGAGCCATTTATGTAATAGACACTTTGAGAGCTTGCTCAAAAAGTATTCTGTAACTCATAGAATTGCTACTCCATACCACCCACTGACCAGTGAGCAGGTGGAGATTTCTAATAGAGAAATCAAGCATATTCTGGAGAAAACAGTTAGGATAGATAGGAAGGATTGGTCCCTGAAATTAACTGATGCAATTCCAGAGATTCCATTTCTACATAAACTTACTCCTGAGATGGCTTCTTTCCTTTCAAGGGAAGTCTCTAATGAAGAAATTTTGGACTTGATCAAATGTGTACCGAGTAGTAAACCTCCTGGTCCTGATGGATTTTCGACCGACTTCTTCAAAGATCATGGGGATATTGTGGGAAGAGATGTCCTCAAAGCAGTACACAATTTTTTTGTTTCTAAAAAATTGTTAAAATTAGTTAATTCTACACTTCTTACATTAATTTCGAAGGAGGAGAATGCTAAACGTTGGACAAATTCAGACCAATAGCCCTTTGTAATTCTGTTTACAAGCTAATTACGAAGATTTTTTCTAATAGACTAGCAACTGTTATTCCATATCTCATTAGTCTGAATCAATCGTCCTTTATCAAGGGAA
Organism: Chloranthus sessilifolius; assembly: GCA_021018995.1. Taxonomy (NCBI): domain Eukaryota; kingdom Viridiplantae; phylum Streptophyta; class Magnoliopsida; order Chloranthales; family Chloranthaceae; genus Chloranthus; species Chloranthus sessilifolius. The sequence goes on along the minus strand of CM037587.1, from coordinate 27,131,839 downwards.
GGAAGATTACTGAAAATATTTTACTGGCTCATGAATTCATTCGAAACTTTCATCTCCAGAAGGGCCCAAAGAGTTTTTGCACCAAAATTGACATTCAAAAGGTTTACGATAAAGTTTGTTCGGACTTTATTATTAATATTTTGGGGCAATTGGGGTTTGATCATACATGGTGTTGTTGGATTGAACAATTTATATCTAGTCCCATGTTTTCTGTGAATATTAATGGCACTCCTAGGGGGTTCTTTCAAAGCAAATGTGGTATGCGCCAAGGTGTCCCCCTCTCGCTGATGTTATTTACACTAGTCACGGAAGGGCTGGCCCGTATGATTGATGCCAAAGTAAAGCAATATTTAATTAAACCTCCATGGTTTGATTACTGCCCAAAAATTTCTCATCTGATTTTTGTAGATGATCTTCTCATGTTTTCACAAAATGATGCACAATCAGCCAAGGAAATCCACAATGTTCTCAATGACTTCTTTCTTGTATCAGGTCTCAGAGTCAACATAAATAAAAGCTCAATTATTTTCAGTACGGCATGTACCAACAATATCAACATTAGAATGGAGCTTAAGTTTCCAGAAGGCCAACTCCCAATGCGCTAACTGGGTGTTCCCCTCTTTTTGTCCAGATTATCGTATTCTATGTGTGATACATTGATAGAAAAGATTAAATTGAGAATTGAAAGTTGGGAGAGTCTTCTTCTATCATTTGCTGGTAGACTAGAATTGATTAAATCAATATTAAATAGTTTCCAGATTTACTGGTTCGACGCTTTTATGATTCCCAGAAAAATCTTAGACGACATTGAGAAGATCCTTGCTAACCTTTTTTGGAATGGGCCAACTGGAGAAAATCATTTACATATGGCAAGCTAGAACATGATTTGTAAGCCGAAAAGTGAGGGTGGTTTAGGTATTTGAAGACTTAGAGATTGGAATGATGCGGGGCTCGTCAAACTATTTTGAAACCTTATAACCTTATAACAAAATGATGGGTGAAATGGATGAGGGCTCGATATGTTTGTAATAAATTTATTTGGACGTGTAATCTTCCAAATAATTTTGTGTGGTCGTGTAAAGGGTTAATGTGTATTCGGGATACTATAAATGAGCATGTTGTATTGGATATTGGAGATGGTTCAACGACAAGCTTTTGGTTTGATCCTTGGTTAGGAATATATTCATTATATAGGAAATATGGGCGAAGATTGATTCTCCAATCAAGGATTCAAGAAGACACTAAAGTGGGCGAATTATTCTTGAATGGAATTTGGACTTTCCTGTGACTACTACTCTTCAAAAGGAAGTGGCATGGGTTGAGGTTCTTTCTCACATGGTACTAATACTCTAAGTGATAAAATGATGTGGGTGAACTCAAAAAGTGGCATTTTAACGATGAAATTAGCATGGGAAGCGGTAAGAGAACAAGGGGCTCAGATTGATTGGGAAAAGTTCATATGGCATAAGAGTTCCGTTCCAAAACATAACTTTTGTGCTTGGATGTGCATCAATAGAAAGTTGGCTACAATTGAGAATCTTTGTCGTAATGGTATGATTATCATATCTCGATGTATTCTTTGTTGGGAAGCTTGTGAATCAAATGACCACCTATTTTTTCAATGTAAATATTCTAATTGGATATGGAGATCCATAAATGTCAGGCTCCAAATTCATAAGGATGATGTGGGTAATATTAAACAAGAGCTTCAATTTTGTTTGATGCATTCATCAGGGAATACTAAAAAATCGGTCTTGATAAAGCTAGCATTTGCGGCTTGTATCTGGCATCTTTGGACCGAAAGAAACAAAAGAATATTCGATAATTGTCAAACTTCAAAGGAAATATTGATTACAAGGATTGTGGAAGATGTTACAATCTCAATAGAAGGAGGGGACTAGGTTCTGAGGCTTCTCAGCGATGACAATCTACTATCAAGATGGAACATAAAGCACCAAAGGAAGTGCTCTTATGAATATGGGAAATGGAAGAAACCACCGATGGGAAATATAAAGCTGAACTGTGGTGGCTCAATTGCTAATGGTTTGGCAGGGATCGGTGGGGTATTTCGTAATCATGAGGGTACAACTTTAAGAAGATTCAGTGGCTCATCCACAGATGATAATATTATAGGGATGGAATTAGAAGCTATTCTGCATGGATTACTGGTGGTTAAAAAGGAGAATTTTGATAAGACTATTATAGAATCTGATAGTCTGATTGCAGTGAATTGCATAACAGGTTGATAGAATGCTCGTGGAGATATAGACACCTTATTTTGCATATTCAAATACTTATGGATGAATTTGAGGAATGTAGGTCTATTCATATTTGGCGAGAGCTTAATCGACCGACAGATTTCCTAGCCAGAGCTGGGAGAGAACTACCGAAATTTGAATCATGGCCAAATCATGATGATTGCTCGATTATTTTGAAATCTCTCTTAAGGGATGATTTACTTATTGGTTATCCTAAAATGGAATCATTCCTTATTTCCTTTTCTAATAATAAGGGTGAGGACCCTACAACCTTTGAATTACCAAAAAAAAAATATGAGATGATGGAAATCGTTTTTCATCTCAATCTTTCATGTGATGAATCTTGAGATCATGATCGTACCATTGTATGGTCAGTTTTTTATTAGATGTGTGCAATGTAAAATAAAAAATTGACCATCTTTCACTAATATGATCATAAAGGGAATTTATAGCCAAAATAAAACCTACAATTGAAATCTTTTGATCGTGACATCATGATCATTTTTTATTATCAATTCTTAAGACTTATGTTAAGTAGTGAAAAATACCATTTTTCACCCCTAAACATGAGCCTTGAAAGACCCTTGAGAAGACTAAATAAGTGCTTTAGTGTGCATTTTACAGCTAACCAATCAGACAGGTCCAAATCCGAAAAGCATCCCAAAAAGATCAAAAAGCTGACAGCTCATGTCAAGTTTAAAGAAGGATTGAAGAAACAACCTCAGCAATGGCTAAAGAGGGTCTAAAAGAGCAGACAAAGACCTGAAGCAAGAGAGAGAGCCATTCGCAAAGAAAAAATCAAGTTAAAAGTCAATTCGCAAAGAAGAATGGGAGCCTAGAGTTCAATTCGCAAAGAACTTCTACTATTCGCAAAGAAGAATGGGAGCCTAGAGTTCAATTCGCAAAGAACTTCTACTATTCGCAAAGAAGAATGGGAGCCTAGAGTTCAATTCGCAAAGAACTTCTACTATTCGCAAAGAACCTGAGACTAAGCGAAGAGAGAATAAACTGCAAATGAGCTTTTCGAAAGGATACAGAACTGTTCGAATAGAAGATTTACCTTTGCGAAAAGAAGAGAAGACCAATTCGAACAAGAACTGAAACCCCACGAAAAGATCTCCAAGCCAAAATGCTTTGTAAGAGAGCTTCGAGCCAAACTACTTTATGAAAAGCCCTTAAACTATGCGAAATGGCATTCGGGATTTGCATCGTCCAAGGGTATTTCAGAAACTTTGCACGCTCACTAATGCAATCAAAAGACCAGAACATTCGGAAGGTTCCAATCAAGATTCAAGGCATATTCCAACCCATGTGAGGGCCCAAAGTTAAATTACTCAAGGCGGGAACTTCCAGAAGCTCAAACAGAATTTCAAACTCATAACAGAATTGATGCTTCTGGCACCTAATTGGCCGAACTAGATCAGAGCATTTCCATTGGCCAAAACAGATCTGGATCCCCGTGCTCAACCCTCATTGGGCAATCCAGATCTAAAGCATTCCTGATTGGTCAATCCAGCCATGCGCAAGATGGAGGAAAAGTATAAATAGAGAAACCATTTGCCCAATTTGGGTATCCAGATTTTAGAGTTTTCATCTCTGTTTCCCTCATTCAGGTCGAGCTTATCCGAACCCCTGTAATCCCTTCTTGTAGTTTACCTTTGAGAGCCATTGTGAGTGATTTGTACTTCCAAGTTCGGATTCAAGACTGTAAGTCTGAGGGCTCTCTAAGAAGCTCAGACTGTAAGTCTGAGGGCTCTCTAAGAAGTCGTGCTCTGTAATTGTAATTTTGGATTTTAAAAGGTTGCTGTAATTTGTGTCTTCTCCATTGGAGTCATGTCGAGGGTTCTGAATGTTCACCTTAGTGCATTAGACTTCTTTAGATTCACTCATCCGCATGCAACTTCCCTTAATTCATCATCCATGCGAATTAGCGTTGGTAACCTAATTCTAGCGGCATTTACGATGATGTTCATGTTACGAACTAAAGAATAGGCCACAACTATTGGATGATCTGTGACCATTTAAGTGGATGATCATAGCCATAAGTCTAAACCTATTCCTTAATTCGATTTATTTCTCTTACATCTGTGCTGGTAGCCAGATGAAGATTGAATCTGCTCTGTTGAACTACAGATTCTCCATTAAAATTCAGAGGCTAAAGTACATGAAGCTATTATTTCTGCATTTGTCTTATTTTAAACATCTCCCCAACTCGGATCTGGATCATGTAGTTAGTTCTTTTCTTTATTTGCTTATAGTTAAATGTGACACAATCCAACACTCTCTTTTATCTATTCTTTATTTAGATAATTATAGAGCCAGATCTGGTAGCACAGATCTGGAGGTTTATCTCTCAGTTTAGACAAAATTCTCTGTGGACGATCTTGAAATACTTACTTTTAAAACTTGCTACAATTGGCCCTGATCTTGCAGGCCAGTGTTAGCCCCAATGTGCTGATATCTTCATAAGTTAACATCCATATAACCTAGCATTCTTTAATTCTTTAATTTTTGATTCATAATGCACACAATTATGGCACACTTGGAGCGACAACAAGTTTTTGGCGCCGTTGCCGGGGAATAGATTTTAAAATTGGTAGACCTAAGTTTTTCTATTTTGTAGATTTGATTTTTATTTTAATTTTTGCTTTAAACCTGCACTTTGCATTCCAAGTGCTTGATTAAATGTCTACAGCAGTTTTGTATAGAAAACCTGTTTTACTGCAGCAGAATTTTTATTTTTTTTATTTTTCTGAGTTTTTATTCTTTGCCTTCTAGTTATTTGAATAAATGCTGCTGCCACTCTTTTGTCTTTTTGTCAAATTTGGGCAGTAGCCTGAGTTTTTCTTTTTATTTTTGTCAATACTTGAATAAGGTACTGCTGCAGAGCATCTGGACCAAAGCTGGAGCAGATCTGCTTGAGTTTGCATCCCCTTCTCCTTTGTATTCATTTTCTATTTTTAAATTCTTGAGAATCCAGCTAGGATGAATAATCCCCAATTCACAAGAGGGAAAGTTTATGAAGTCAATGAGCTGGAAAGGAAAGTGGATAATTTGACCACAAAATTTGATAGACTGATGGACTCATTTAAAGCTCCAAATGGGTCAAGAGTAGAGGAGGCATGTCTGATATGCCAGTCCCCCACTCATTCCATTGATCAATGTCCTTCTGCATCACAATTTCCAGAACTCATGATGGAACAAGCTCATGCAGCTCAGTCTTATGGACAGATGCAATCGAATGACTACCCATGGAGATCTCATCCTAATCTCAGGTGGAATCAGGGAAATTACCAGCCCCAACAGCAGCAGCAGCCCAAAAATCAATTACCTTTCAAACCGTCACCATATCAGAATTTTTATAATAAATCAAATTTTCAGTGACCTAACCAACAACAAGCCATGCGTGCAGACCAGCCCCCGCCTCCTAGACCCCTCGACCTTTGAAGAGCGGTGTCTTGAGTTCACTTCAAAATCTTGAACTACTGTCTCGACGTGAACCTTCACAAATGAGCATTAAAAAATTGAAGAAACTCGGGCCAACTCTCAAATTCATTGGCTAAGAGAGAAGAGGTAACTACCCAACCAACCCGTGAACAATCCTAAGGGATTCATGGTTGGAGAATCCTCAAATGGCCATGAGGAAATCAAAGTGACTACTTTGAGAAGTGGAAGAATAATAAACAACACTGGGTAGTGAAGAGGAAAAGATGAAGAACAAGTGCAGGAACAACAAATTTGGATAGCAATATGGTCATTGATTTACATCGAAAATTCAAAAAATGAAAAAAAATAACAAAATTGTTGAAAAGATGAGGAGAAATTTGTTCCTCACCTCCCATTTCCCCATGCAATGAAGTCGGTTTCTCCTTTGACAAAGGAAACACAAAATTGAGGAGATGATGGAGACATTCAAGCAAGTTAAAATTAATCTCCCTCTGCTTGATGCAATCAATCAGGTCCCTGCTTATGCAAAATTCCACAAAGAGGTGTGCACCCACAAAAGGCATTCTAGGATACATTTATCCAAGAAGGCCTTTTGTGGAGAAAATCAACCAAGTGCTATCAATTGCAACACCACCTAAGATGCAAGACCTCGAATCCCACAATCCCTGCATCATTGGGGAGCACACCATTGAGAAAGCCTTGCTAGATCTGCTAGTGTCAACCTGCTTCCTATTCGCCTATGAGAAGCTAGGTTTGGGAGAATTGAAACCCACTCAAGTGGTGTTGACAGATCTGAAAGGAAACCTATGGGGTTGATTGAAGATGTTTTGGTAGGAGTAGACAAGTTTTTCTACCTGTGATTTTTTGGTGTTGGACATGGAACCAACCAAAAGTACCACTTGCCATCCTCGTCATTGGGAAGACCATTCGCTACAGACTAATGCATGCATTCAATGCGTGTCTGCATCATGGAGGTGTCTTTGGAAATATGAAAGTTAAATTGAATGTGTATAATGTCATTACTCAACCTCAATTCTCTCATCGAGGAATGTTTCCATGTTGACATCATTGATGAGCTGGTGGAGGAGTCTTTACAAACATTTACGCAAGGTAAAGACTCCACCACGAATTTAAAAATGATTGGGGATCCACCGAGAAAGAAGGAAAAGGAGATCAAATTCAACGGGAGTCTGCTGTGCAAGGCACTCACCAACTGTGATCATCAAGTTCTCTCTCTTGAGACTGCTCCTCTCTCTTCCACAAGTTACCAAGGTACCTTTGCCCTCTTTCTCAGCCCACCTGAATTGGAACTCAAACGACTACCCAAAAATCTGAAATATGTGTTTTGGGAGATCATCAAACACTACTGTGATTATTTCTTCCTCCCTTACAAAGGAGCAAGAAGAGGAGCTGTTGGTAGTTCTAAAAAAGACAAGAAAGCAATTAGGACCATTGCTGATTTAGGAGGAATAAACCAGTATGCATGCATAAGATCCACCTAGAAGAGGATGCCAAGCCTTCTAGAGAAATGCAAAGAAGGTTGAATCCTCACATGCAAGAAGTGGTAATGAAGGAAGTTGTCAAGTCCTAGATCTGGGTCATTTACCCCATTTCGATTCGCTTGGGTAGCACCCACAGGTGGTGCCTAAGAAATGGCATCATTGTAGCAAATTTGAACTGGTAAACTTATGTCCAGACAAACAACTGGATGGAGGGTCTCATAGACTACAGAAAAAATTAAATACCATGACAAGGAAAGACCATTTCCCCTCCCCTTCATTGACCAAATCCTTGATAAGCTTGCAGCAAAGCTTACTCATCGCTTCCTTGATGGGTACTCGGTTACAACCAGGATCCTCAGGTACCACAGACCAAGAAAAGACCACCTTCACGCCCTTTGGCACTTTTGCCTATAGGAGGATGCCCTTTGGTCTTTGCAATGCCCTGCTACTTTTCAAAGATGCATGTATGCCATCTTTTCCGACATGATTGATCAATTCATGGAGATCTTCATGGATGACTTTTCAATTTATGGAGACTTTTTCCCAATGCTTACACCACCTCAAGTTGGTGTTGCAAAGATGTGAAGAAACCAATTTGGTTCTAAGTGGGAAAAGAGTCATTTTATGGTCACCCAAGGCATTGTCCTAGGACATGTGGTCTCCCATAAAGGCATAGAGGTGGACCAAGCAAAATTGATCTAATTGCACATTTGCCTCCTCCAGGAATCATAAGCAAATCAAGTTTCTTAGGGCATGCAGATTTTATAGGAGGTTCATCAAAGATTTCAAAATTTCCAAGCCACTGTCATTTCTCGTGTCAAGATGTTCCTTTTGTGTTTACTAATGAATGCATGATGACCTTTGAGGTCCTTAAGAAATGTCGATTTCAGCTCCCATCTTGCCCCCCGACTATTCAGTGCCCTTTGACCTGATGTGTGATCCATCAGACTATGCCCTAGGAGCTGTCCTAGGGCACAGAAAGGATATGCTTCCCCATGTCATCGCTTATGCCAGCTGATCCATGATAGATGCCCACCTCCACTACACAACAAGCGAGAAAGAGCTCGGCCATTGTGTTTGCATTGGAAAAATTCGTGCCTTATGTTTTAGGTTCACAAATTGTGGTGTGACCACTCGCCCTAAAGTACCTTACATCTAAGAAGGATACCAAGCCAGATTAATGGTGGATCCTCCTATTACGGGGAGTTTGATCTCTGATTAAGGATAAGAAAGGAGTGGAGAATGTGGTGGTGATCACTTATCCAGAATTCTCAATCACCGAGGATGATAGCTTACCCATTAATGAATCATTTCGATGAGCAACTTTTGCCATCAATACCCACGATCCTTGGTTTGCAAACATAGTCAACTTCTTGGCTATTGGATGATTCCTCAACATTGGAATAGAATGGATAAAGATCTTTTCTTCTCACAAGTTAAACATTTCATTTGGGAAGATCCTTATCTATTCAAGAATTGTGCGACCAAGTGATCGGAAAGTGTGTCCCGACCATGAATTCCTGGCATATTGTCAATGTGTCATGAACAGCTGTGGAGGCCATTTCGTTAATAAAGCATTGCAAAAATTCTGCGGTGTGGTTTCTATTGGCCCACAATCTTTAAAGATGCCTTACAAGATCAGAATCTTGCGTAATCGCCAAAATCAAGCAAGATTTAAAAAGAAACTCAATGCCCTATGACCAATCCTCGGTAGTTGAGTTGTTTGATGTTTGGGCATAGATTTTATGGGCCCTTTCCCCTTCTAATGGAAACAATTTCATCTTGGTAGTGGATTATGTCTCCAAGTGGATTGAGGCCATAGCTACCAAATCCAATGATCACAAAGTGGTTTTAAGATTCCTCAAAGACCACATTTTTCCAGATTTGGATTCCCCAGCCATCATTAGTGATGGGGAAGCCACTTTTATGCGGTTTGACTCTCTATTAAAAAGTACTCATCACTCACAGAGTAGCCACTCCCTATCATCCACAAACCAAGGCGGTGGAGATTTCAAATAGAGAGATCAAACACATTTTGAAAAACTGTGAAGAAGGACAGAAAGGACTGGTCCTTTAAGCTTAATGATGCTTTGTGGGCATACGTAACTGCCTACAAGACTCCTATAGGATGTCCTTCAGATCGGTTTATGGCAAGGCATGCCATCTACCAAGAGAATTAGAATATAAGGCCTTGTGGGCAATCAAAACTTTTAATATGGATCTAGCTGCTGCGGTAACCACAGAAGCTTCAACTCACCGAACTGGAAGAACCGAGGATGGATGCCTACACTAGCTCCATTGTACAAAGAAAAGGTTAAATCATTCCATGATAGGAGCCTCATGAGAAAAGAGTTCATCTTGGGTCCAAGGTATGGTTATTCAACTCTAAACTTAAATTATTTCTGGCAAAATTGAGATCCGGATGGGAAGGGCCATACATCGTCATCAAGGCCTCCCCTCAGCGTGGATATTTCAGATCCCAAGGATGGAAGAATACTCAAGGTAAATGGTCAAGCTCAAACCATGCATTGAAAACACCAGAGCCCTTGCCCACCTATCATCATGAATCTCCAAAAATCGATGGTAGAAAAGTGTATAATATGTTTGTACAACATTGTTTTCGATTTTCTTTGTTTACATCTATTTTTCTTATGCGCATAGTGTAAATACACTTCAAAGTTCAAATCGCAAAGTAAAAGTACTTTTCAAAAGTTCAAAGTTCTATTCGAATTGATTACGAGTCGTAATGAACTACTTAAAAGAACCATGTTCGCTCGAATAGTTAAAATTTCCTTTTCGAATAGAAAATCTGGGAGAAGTCCTTGCTAAAAGATCTTTTTGGAGCCAAATCCATTTCGAATAGACATATCAAGCTCGAGTTCTATGAACTACACTTTCTCAAGATTTTTACCTTTCGAAGACACTTTTGGCATTAGATTTTCTTTTAGGAATTTTAGTTTCAAATTGCTTTTAGATCGCTGATTTTTTTTCTTTCTTAGGTTAATGTGTCCTCGTTTCTTGATTTTCGTCATTTTTTCTGTGAGTATAGCTAGTTTCTAACTTTGTTTTCCTATTTTGCATTCACAAATTCACGTCTTGTATCAACACTTTTCATTTTCTTTTTTAACTTTGTATTAGGTCCCTTACCTTGCTTTTCTTGTTTCTCTGTTATTAGCATTAGTTTCCTTTCATTTGCATAGTAATCCTTCTATTTGTTAGATTTTATTTAGCAGTTCTAGCATTGTTTTGTTGATTTTTCTTGCATTTGTATATCATGTTTTCCATTTCCTTGCTCATATCTTCGCTTACATTTTATTTTCTCACTTGCATATAGTTTAGATTTTTTCTGTTCTTAGTTTTTCTTTCTTCTTTTACCTACCCTAGTCTCTCATTGTCTAGAACATTGAGGACAATGTTCATCTTAGGTTTGGGGTATGGCAAATGTGTCCATGGGATAATTAGCATAAGGGCATCACAATCACCAAAGTAATCGAAATGAATCAATTTACTTAAGAATCATGACAATGTCGAAATTTTAAAATTTACTTTGAATACGTTATTAGATGAATGCGAGTTCAATATTCCACATTTCCATGATGTTAACACCAGGAAAATACACTTGTATTAGCACATAGCAAGTCCACAGAAGAGAAAAGGTAAAGATATACTTAAAAGCTCAAGGAAAAACCATAACCGTGAGAATTGAGCCTATATGTTTTACATCTCGTTGAAGAGTGAGAGGCAACCCTTTTCGATTCAAAGGAATGGTGAGGCATTAGATCAACTAGAAATTAGGAAACTCCAAATCAAAACAAGCAACAGATTCATGAAACCGAGGAAAAGATCAAGGCCTTCTTTGGACTCTTTGAGCTTAATGTAACCAACCAAGAAAGATCTGCCCTTGTTTGTACCCCAATTGAGCTATAAATCCTACAATGCTTCATCAAAACACCCATTTTTCTTGCACCTGAACCAATGGAACCAATTCAGCCTTCCCTCACCTTGAGAATTCAGGAGTTAAAGGAGAAAGAAGTAAAGATGGAACATTTCTGGGCAAATATCAAAATAAATGAAGAAGAAATACCTCAAAAATGGGCAGTATGGTGACTGAGAAAGTAAAAGAAAAACAATGTGAAAAAGAAGCAAGCAAAAAAAAAAAAAAAAAAAAAGGCAAAAAGGGGAACTTTATGTTGAAAATTCAAGATCAAAGGAAGAAGAACTGAGTACTTTGAACACGAGAATCTCAAAAGAAGCTAAACTCAAGAAGGTGGAGTCATGAACCACCTCCTTCAATTCCTGACTTCTCAAAAATCCAAACACCTGTTCAACCTTCCTATCCCTGAAACCTCACTCCACGAGCCATACAACAAACCCAAATTTAAAAGTCCTTGTGATCCAAAGTTGAGTGAACTGTCATGTGGAGATAAGCGCTTCCCAATCTATGGTGAGGAGATGTCAAGGATGCCAGGACATGAGAATCATGCCTATGCTGATGCCTACAAATCCATTTGGGAGATGTAACTACTCTTGAGCTTGAGTGAAAATGAACCCTTCAACAAAATCTTGATGAGAGTACACCCTGGTAAGTGTTTGGGTTGGAACTTGAGCACATTAAGTATGACTTATAACCTAATTTTTATTCAAATGATGAACTATCGACACATTTGCATGATTTCTATGGCTGCTCACAGATTGGAAAGAGTGAAACATTCATAAGGTTTATAAATGTTGAAATCCCCTTGCAAACAATAAACCTAAATTTCTGTTTAAACATTGATTCAAGAGTAACTAATTTTGATCTTTGATTGCTCATGGGATGACAGTGCTCTAATGCCAACTGTCCCATGGAGAAGTTTGTGGGTACCTTCAAAAACCCTCGGAGACTTCACTTCTCCTCTAGGGATCACCTAGGGGTTTAAAAGGCTTGTTGCATATGCTAAATGCACCTGTGCTTCCTACAAAAGTGGCTCTTTATTTTGCTTTTACGTTTCTTTGCTCAGGGACTAGCAAAGCTTAGGTTTGGGGGTGTGTTAAGTAGTGAAAAATACCATTTTTCACCCCTAAACATGAGCCTTGAAAGACCCTTGAGAAGACTAAATAAGTGCTTTAGTGTGCATTTTACAGCTAACCAATCGAAGTGTCCAAATCAAAAGCATCCCAAAAGATCAAAATGATAGCTCATGTCAAGTTTAAAGGAGTGAAGAAAACAAAGAATGGCTAAAGAGGGTCTAAAAGAGCGCATAAAGACACGAAGCAAGAGAGAGAGCCAAAGAAAAATCAAGTTAAAAGTCAAAGAAAGAAGAATGGGAGCCTAGAGTTCAATTCGCAAAGAACTTCTACTATTCGCAAAGAAGAATGGGAGCCTAGAGTTCAATTCGCAAAGAACTTCTACTATTCGCAAAGAAGAATGGGAGCCTAGAGTTCAATTCGCAAAGAACTTCTACTATTCGCAAAGAACACGAGACTAAGCGAAGAGAGAATAAATCGCAAATGAGCTTTTGAAAGGATACGTTTGAATAGAAGATTTACCTTTGCGAAAAGAAGAGAAGACCAATTCAACAAGAACTGAAACCCCACGAAAAAAGATCTCCGAAGCCAAAATGCTTAAGAGAGCTCGGAGCCAAACTACTTGAAAAAGCCCTTAAACTATGCGAAATGGCATTACGGGGATTTGCATCGTCCAAAGGGTATTTCAGAAACTTTGCACGCTAATGCAATCAAAAGACCAGGAACATTCCGGAAGGTTCCAATCAAGATTCGAAGGCATATTCCAACCCATGTGAGGGCCCAAAGTTAAATTACCTGGCGGGAACTTCCAGAAGCTCAAACAGAATTTCAAACTCATAACAGAATTGATGCTTCTGGCACCTAATTGGCCGAACTAGATCAGAGCATTTCCATTGGCCAAAACAGATCTGGATCCCCGTGCTCAACCCTCATTGGGCAATCCAGATCTAAAGCATTCCTGATTGGTCAATCCAACCATGCGCAGGATGGAGGAAAAGTATAAATAGAGAAGCCATTCGCCCAAATTGGGTATCCAGATTTTAGAGTTTTCATCTCTGTTTCCCTCATTCGGTCGGATAGCTTATCCGAACCCCCAGTAATCCTTCTTGTAGTTTACCTTTGAGAGCCATTGTGAGTGATTTGTACTTCCAAGTTCGGATTCAAGGCGTAAGTCCGAGGGCTTTCTAAGAAGCTCGAAAAGTCCGAGGGCTCTCAAAGAAGTCGTGCTCTGTAATTGTAATTTTGGATTTTAAAAGGTTACAGTAATTTGTGTCTTCTCCATTGGAGTCATGTCGAGGGTTCTGAATGTTCACCTTAGTGCATTAGCCTTCTGTAGATTCACTCATCCGCATGCAACTTCCCTTAATTCATCACCTGTAATTAGCGTTGGTAACCTAATTCTAAAGCATTTACTGATGATGTTCATGTTACGAACTAAAGAATAGGCCACAACTATTGGATGATCTGTGACCATTTAAGTGGATGATCATAGCCATAAGGCTAAACCTATACCTTAATGCGGATTTATTTCTCTTACATCTGTCCGGGTAGCTGAGATGAAGATTGAATCGCCTGTTGAACTACAGATTCTCTATTAAAATTCAGAGGCTAAAGTACATGAAGCTATTATTTCTGCATTTGTCTTATTTTAAACATCTCCCCAACTCGGATCTGGATCATGTAGTTAGTTCTTTTCTTTATTTGCTTATAGTTAAATGTGACACAATCCAACACTCTCTTTTATCTATTCTTTTTTTTAGATAATTATAGAGCCAGATCTGGTAGCACAGATCTGGAGGTTTATCTCTCAGTTTAGACAAAATTCTCTGTGGACGATCTTGAAATACTTACTTTTAAAACTTGCTACAATTGGCCCTGATCTTGCAGGCCAGTGTTAGCCCCAATGTGCTGATATCTTCATAAGTTAACATCTATATAACCTAGCATTCTTTAATTCTTTAATTTTTGATTCATAATGCACACAATTATGGCACACTTGGAGCGACAACAACTTACTACTTCTAAATCTGTTGATTCACATTGTTATATTTTTTATTCTTTGACTTCTATATGTTCCACTTGTAGGAACCTGCTTTCACAAAGCCATAAGATTGGACAAAATTAGAGGCTAAAGATGCAGGAAGATAATCCATTACACATCTGTCAAACTTTACACCTTTTCTTTCAGGGGCAATGGTTAGGTCCAACTGGTTGAACTTGATTTGGTGTCCAACCATATTTGGAGCCATTGGATAGCATAGAATCTTGACTTCCCCAGTTTCAATTTTTTTTATTACATTTTGTCTAGATCAAGGATCAACATCTTAGTTTCTCTCATGACTAAAACTCAGATCAACCTGATTTTGGTCAAATTTTCAGGAGCTTTTTTTGGACCGAAATTTTATTCTTTAAAAAAATCATAAAAATTCCCAAAAACTGTTTGGAAAAATTAAATTGATATTTTAGGCACTTGAATACTTTGGAGTGATGTTTTCGAAATGGAAAAACTTAATTAACAATCTCGTTTCCTGCAAAATATAACTTATAAGCATGTCAAAATTTTGAACTAGGCCATCATGGAGTTCATTTCTAACATGCATAATAATGGAAGTTTGATGCATCATAAATCAAAGTCTCATAGAGCTCCTTGCGGGTCTTCTTCTTTATTGTTGTCATCATTGTGTCATTGTGTCTTATAATATTTAGAATATCTGCATGCCCCTTGATGTATATCATTCTCAGCTTGAGTTAGATGACTAAGATAGTGGTATGGATAAGATGCAACAAACAATTGAAAGACAAACCCTTCGTTTCCTTGGTTGGGTTGTGGGATTGGGGAGATGACGTGCGCTTCGTTCATAAAAAGTACACCAAACCCACCAAAGATGCTTGTAGTTATATCAATGTTATATTAATCTTCTGGTGTTTGTTATGATTTTGTTTCCCCTCTTCCTTCCACCCCATTGCCTGGAAATATAGGAGGGTGGTACATTGTCATATCATCGTTAGTCCATCGTAAAACTCCGTCCGACGAATGACCATAGTACTTGGCACTGGTATCTTGTTCATCTGCATTCGAAGTGCCAACACCCGTGTCGGTCTCATCACCACCCACTACGTTAAAATGAGGGAAAAACCACTATAGCAATATAAAATAAACTACTGCTTAAAATAGTGGTGCAATATTCCACTCCCTAAAACAGTGGTTTTTTTTTTTCCTTATAAAAAAATAGTGGGTTTTTATGCTAAAAGAGTGGTTTAAGAAATAATCCTCTTATCACGTGCAATCCATCAGGCCGACCCCCAACATATTTCGTTAAGTGGTATATCAACTCCTTCGTTTTGCATTTAACCTAATTTCCCTTCTTTCTCTAGCTTCTCCCTCTCCCTCTCCCTCATTTATGCTTCGATCGTCTCAAGATCCATATTCGATCGTCTCAACGGAGTGAAGATCAACCTCCTCTTCGATCGTCTCCAGATCCCTAATCAGCAATGTTGATGCCTCATCGGACGAAGATCAACGAAGACAAAGATAAAAAACATCGGACGAAGACGAAGATCAACCTCCTATTCGATTGTCTCCAGATCCCTAATCAACAATGTTGATGCCTCATCGACGAAGATCAACAAAGACGAAGATATTAAAACATCGGATGAAGATCAACGAAGACGAAGATCAACCTTCTATTCGATCGTCCCCAGATCCCTAATCAACAACGTTGATGCCTCATCGGACGGCTCTCGATCGATCATTTCTCTTGACTTTTCCGCATCAGGATCTGCTTTTCAAGATTCTTTCAGAGGTTAGGGTTTCCAAATCCCCCATTTTTTTAATTTGCCAAACCCAATTATTTTTCTTCACATCTGCTTATTGTCTCAATTTTTTTTTTCATATATACACTTTTTACTAGATGACTTTCATAGAATTTGTATAAAACAATGTATTGAATTTATACTTTTGATCATCTAGAATCATCTATAATGCCTGTCCCATGAGTGGAAAATGTACATGTTTCAATTTCTGTGGCTTCACATCTTGTTTTTTAAATCTTTTCAATTGCTCAAATCTTGTTTTGAAGTTTATTGAAAAATGGACTTGTTCCTTGATTATTGTTGTTCAATAATTTAGTTGTTTACCACGGCTTTCCAATTAGATTGAAGGGCATGTTCTATTTGAACACTAGTAGTCGAGGAAGCATGAGCTAAATTCCGTGTTACTTGGATCATGAAGAAGAAACCGTGATTTTTCTCTATTCCTTTATCAACCTTTTTTGGGGTAGGGGTACCTTTATTTGCAATTTGCAAAAGTTTATTTTTTCTCAACTCAGGTTTGGATGTGCCAAACTATTGATTGCTTTAAATCAGACGATGCGGATCGTTTTTGTCCAATGATACACAAAATTGTTTTCGAGGTCATGGCCCTACCATCAGATGTTCATTCGACATGGCACACAATCCAAAAAGTAACCTAAGAACCACTTTTTATGGTACGCCGTGATCACGTTCACTTTTTGGATGTGTGCCGTTATGGTAGGCCCATAATCTCATGATCTATTGTGTGGAAGATTGGGACGAAAAAGGATCTCCATCATCTACTTCAAAGCAGTCGACAGTTTAGCACGGGCAAACCCAAATTTAGAAAAAAGAATCGCGGGTAGCAAATAAAGGTATCCCTTTTTTAGGTTTCTGATTACATCACGTAATTATTTTGGCTGAAACTGAAAATTTGAAATTCAAATATTTTTCTTAAGACTGTGATCTTGACTCTCCCATATTCTATTCTAATGCCAAAGCTTTTACTTGATTTTGTGCGTAAGGCACATGAACACTGAAACTTTATTGGAAGAACTCTCTATATCAATAACTTCTATATATTTGCTAGTTAATAATCTAAGAACCTATATAACCATGTTTAGAGAGGATTCAAGGCTTAATCACCTAACCAATAGGTGTAATTTCAATAATCTAAGAACTTATATAACCAATAGGTGTAATTTCAATAAGCCGAGTAAAGAATTTATCTTGCACAGAACATGACAAGTTGGCGGCTTGAAGCCAATTTCTTCACTGTAGAAGATTTGGATTGTGCCTCAAAGCCAGGCCTTGATAATGTCTATGACCCTTTTGCAAGTTGCGATAAGGCAGAGGCATAAGAGTAGACAGATATGAATTTCCCTTTGCTTACTTTTTCTCCCGTTAGGTGAAAATTAGTATTAAATTTTGCAGATTTGTTCTGAGATGTTCGTGTTTTTAGTTGAGGTTATTTTTAAAACGACAAACTTTACTGTTCCAAGAAAGCAAGACCCCATTTACTGAGTTTAGCTGCGGGAATGGTTTAAATCAGTGATTTTTTCAGGTTTTAGGGTAAATCAGTCCTAAAAATATGGATTTAATGGATTGAATTTTGGATTATGGGGATTTCAACAATTACCCAAGAGCTGCTAATCCATATGTCAGATGGATGGTCCTTGTTGATAATGTATCATATGTAGGGAAACTAATATTGCTATGGTTAGAAAGATTTTATGTTTAAATGGTAATATTGGACATGCTACTGCACTTTTTTATACATATTTGAATTGGACATGCATCTGATTTGAAAAAAATGCTCTTCTGTCGGTAATCTCTCTCTCAGTATATTTCTCTCTGACTAATATCAACTTTGTTTTGTAATCTTTGTAACTGAGATTGACCCAAGCACGACCGCTGGTGCTTGAGTTGGGTACCACATCCTCAGTCTAACCATTTGTACTTTATAGGATGCGGAATTGTTGTTTTATTTTCTTATGTTGTTCTACCTCCTTTATACACTGATCGCAGCACACTATGAAGCTACACTGGCTTGTTCTATGGACGTTTTAAGATCATGGCAACCACTGTCTAAAAGCAAGACTTTATTGTGGAGCAAGGTGAGCTTTTTATTCATTAATATTTACCTTTTTCTTTAAAATGTTTTTGTAGTGAAATTGAGATGATTTTATGTTTTTTTTTCAAATAAAAAGTTCATATTCATAACATAATTTTCTTTTACTTGATAATAGGAGGTGTGAAATGCAGGGAACTCATAGGGTTAAGCTGAAATAGCTTCCATTTATGGTAATTTTGTGTACAGTTATGTTGTTCAATATACTAAGGTACGTCGGTATTGTCAAGTGATTTCAGAGTACTTTAGGATTCAATTTCTTCCTTTTTTGTGAGTTTAACATGAAGTTTCGTGAACTTTTCAGATGGAAGAGAGATTCCGTCCGTTCGACGTGATGGAGGTAATCGTTATGTTAGTTTATTCCATGGCATCTTTTCTTTTTATATGCTGGTTAAGCAAGTGTTTTAGATTCAAATAGCCAATTCATTTTGGCTTTAGAGAACAACGATTACTAACTCTGCAAGTTCTCAATGGTAATGATCTATGTTCTTAGAATGGGATTGATTTTCCTCACCAACATCATAAGGTTGGCAATCATATGGATGGTCTTTTAGACCTCACTTTGTGTCAAAATCTTACTTCCACAGATTTTCGGTAATGGCTCTTAATTGCCATTTAAAGTGGGACTTGAGCCTGTAGCACAATGGAAGGTTGAGAATCTTGCAACCTCATGGTCGTATATTCGAGTCGAGCTTACCTGGTTCAACCTCATGGTTGCTAGCTGAGTCAACCTGGTTCAACCTTAAAAAGCTTATAATCTAAAATTGAGAGTTTTTTTGCTATTGGAGTAAAAAAATTTACTAAGTCATCTCGACTAATTATACGTTGGAAAACTCCTAAGAGTTTCTGTTTGCTGCGGTTCAGGGATATCATGAAAATTATATGAAGGTCGATTATTTACTCCGTAGTATAGTGCAATCAAGTTCTGACATGGAACTAAGGCCTCTATGGATGACATGAAGCTTGATGTTAAAGGTTCATATTCTGATCCATGGACGCAAAGTTCCCATGTAGCTATTTTTCTTTCTTTCTGATCTTTTGATAGTTCATACATTAGTTACCTATTTCTTCTTTCTCCTTTTACTTTTTAACACTTGTAAGTGTCGCATTTGTCTTTTCTGATGGTGACCCTATCAATTAGCAAAAATCTATTATGCCTATTCTACTAAAATTATTTGTTTAATGACTTGGAAATTTGATACCTAGAGTTCACATGCCAATAGTTGGGAAGGTTATTCGCAATTTGATCTTATGCATGAGCAATTTGAAATGATGTGAATAGACCGCAGTTTAATGTCTACACCTTATCCCTTACAGCTGCTTGAGAACCCATAATTTGTTGGAGACTATTCTGCCTGTCATAATTTATAGAAACTCCTTTGCGAAAATTGTTTGTTTTTGGATACATAGAGTTCATATTCTTGTATGTTGAAAGGTTATTTCCAATTGGATCTTATGTATCGAACTTCCGTTTCAGAATTTAGATATAAGACTTATTTTTGGGGGAATTGCTCAACTAACCCTAGGGTTTTACCCTAGCTTTCTATTCGTCTCTCCTTGATCATCTGCTTTGTCTCGAATACAGGTCAGTTCGATGATCCTTCCTACTTAATCTAATTGATTCTCGAAGCTGAAAAATACAAATTTTGAAGAAGATTTGATTGTGTTTTTTTATATTGAATTGTTATTTCCACTCACTCTTAGTTTGGATTACATGTGGAATCTTAGAGTTTTTGTTGATGGATTAGCTGTGACTTTGATTGTTCAAAAGGTTGGCGGAATGGAAAGGATATTAGCTATCGAGGGGAGTAGGATTAATGCTAATTAAATCCATGCTTGTCTGATTTTTTATGTCTATGTTCTGCTGCCCTAGTGCTATAGTTAAAAGAATAGATCAAATTGTAAGAAACTTCTTGTGGGAAGGAAGAGGGGAGATAAAGCAGTTTCACCTTGAGAACTGGGACACTTTTTCATTTCTCTAAGGAAGAAGGGGGTCATGCTATTTGAATACTGCTCTGTTATGGAAATGGCTTTTCAAAATAAGGAATGAGTCTGGAAACCTCTCGACTCATATAGTTACTAGTAAGTATGGTATAAGTACAAAGGGGTGAGACATATGATTGGGATTTGGGAAGAACACAAGGGGCATTTGCTTGGTGGAGGGGTGTTTGTTTGATTAAAACATTGATGAATACATTCCTTTTTCTTGTTTAATTGCTTGTTTTCAAAATTTGGGTTTAGATTATGCGGCAATACCATACAAATTCTATGCTAGAAATCTGGATGTTGCCATTTTTCTATTATACTGGAAGTTGGTTTACTTCCTTTTTTTCATCTCAATATTTTACACCAAAGATCTTTAGATTATTGCACATCTGATTTCATGTGGCATACAAGGTGACCAAGTCACCTGTCACTCGGGACTCTTATCTAATACTATTTTTTTATTTATTTTATTTATTTTTTATATGAAAACTAATTCTTTATTTAGTCGCATGTTTGTGTGGCTAATTTATGAAAATTATTAAAAGTAGATTCCGTTAAAACAGGATTTATGGGCCATAAGTTCATGACCTCTTATTAGCAGATCAAGTCATGACTGCTCTAATATTAGGCTATGAGGGAGTTGTATTTGAGTAATCAATTCATCAAAATTGTAGCTCATATATTGAACCGAAGTGAGCTTAAAAATAAAACCTAGGGATCTGAACTATCTATGCACTGTAAATGAATTGTTCATAATTTTTTAACGGTCAATGCTAAAGTGCACCAATAAGATGTTTTGAATCCTTTAATAGTTGGGGTTTAGATTCATCAAAGATGCATACTGTATGGCCTAAAAGGGCACCGCTCCAATGAAAAAGCCATCTAAGACATCTGATTTGAAGGCCAAGATCTAGAGATCTTTGGAGCAAAATATTAGCATGAAGTCAACCATCGAATCAGATGATGCCCATTGACTGCATTGAATCATATGGTAGATATGGAGTTTGGGGCCAATCTTTAGATGGCCTTCAAATCAAACGGCTTAGATGGTGTTTTCATAGGGCACAAGTCCCCCGAGATACTGAGTCTTTCTTCTAAATTGTGTACTTGGGCCAATTTTATGTGTGCAAGGAATGGCTCCCTTTTATTTTACAAAGACGAATAAATGAGGAATCTATTCATTTCCTTAGAACAACCCATCCTCTCCTTAATTCTAAAACCTTGTTTAGTCATTCATGCATATTTTCCATAAATTATTTGCTTTTCCATAAACCTTGTTTGATTTCAGACTACCTGCTTTGTTTTTTAACTGGTACGGGACATACTGGCCCTACTTCTTATTACTAGAAGATGATATAGGAAGCTTGAATTTACATTGTTCTACAATTTCCATGGCATGAACAAATAAATTCTTGTCCATCTGCAGCTTAATCAGATACTAACCTTTACATTGTTCTACAATTTCTGGGTCTTTGAGGTGCTGTTGTAATTCTGCATATTTTTTGGCTAAATAAGCAAGCTTGAATCAGAAAAACATCAAAATGAAGTATTTAATGAAGTGTAAATCAAAATTTGCAATGGAGTAAGGAAAATATTTTTTTTTGCAAGTGCACATTAGTCTTCTAATGTTAGTATGTGTTTTTACAGGTCTCCTGTAGGCTAACATTTCTTCTACTCAGATTCAAGACGATTCAGAGCCCCCGAAGAAAAAGCTCTATGATTTAAAGCTCTCATTGCTTGACAAGATTGGTTGGACACCATGTGGTATGTTAGGAAAGGCAATGGATGCATGTACGCTTTCTTGCAAGACTGCGTCTCTTTTGAACAATTTTCCTTTTTCTCTACTTCTAATTTATGCTTTATCATGAAAACATGTTTTATACTTGTTTAGTATTTTACTGGTAACAAAATAATAATTCATTATTCAGGGCCAATAGGATTTTTAGTGTCGACAACTTTAAATTTTAATGATAAGTAAGAAAGCAAGGACACCTTAGTCCCAAACTGATTAAATAACGTTGGTTCTTCTAAAGATACTTTGAATGAACTTTGAATGCTTGTGCTTACTCGCTTAAAAGCACCATTATTAACTTTCCACTTCACATCCTCATTAGTTATTTGCTTTCCAGTTTGGCTGAAGCACTTGATATGCAACCTCCAGTGATGCCAGAGGATGGTCACACAACTAGCTACAACAAGAGAAGATGGCGTATTTCCTTCTGCGGGTAAAAAGTCTTTTGTCCATGAGCCTATGTGCGATGATGAGGATACACGAGCATGCTCTTACCAGATCTCAGGTTTATTCGGAAGTACGATTTAAACTGGTTGTTTAATGCTTTTGATTATTTTGAAAACAATTTGGTGATAAAGTTATCCTTCACCATTGTCTTGTTAAATGAAAATTATTAATTCCGATTTTATTTTTATATCCTGTCTCTCATGGTCTACACAGAGCATTTTTCCTGCTGTATTATTAGGAGAAGCAGAGCCAAAGGTAACTGAGCAAAATTCCAAGACACAAAAGTAACAAAATGTAAGGATGCAGTACCTTGATTTTATTACCATGCTTTGCAAGTTCATTTTTAATGTTGTGACAGTAGAGTCGTTATCTACTTGGTAAAAAAATGGTACTGTTATTATGCTAGAAAGGAATCTAACATACCCATTGCAACAACAAATGCACATTGTGTTACATGAGATCTTGATTCACTGATGCCTGGTTGGCACTGCTATGGTTAATTTTTGACTGATAACAAAGTAATATATTCAAAAAGGAGAGGGCAAGAACTACATACCTTAGTGGGTAGTCAAGAGCTACCCAGAGAGAGAGAGAGAGAAACCCGAAAAAAGCGCAGAGAGAGAGAGAGAGGGAGAGAAACCCGATCAAAGTCCAATCCATTTATTTACAAACTTGCAAAGAGGATATGTAGGCCACAATTCTAAGATTGACATTCACCGACTGTGACAAATGATCAAACAGCTCATCTTTAAAAAACTGGTAGGCAATTCTTCAGCATATAGATTCATGATCTTGTGTCTTTAAATTACTGTTGCTGCTGTTATGACATAGATGCTTTCTGTGATTGGGTGATACCGATTGCTATTTAATACAAAACCTGTAGAGCTAGGGTGAAAATTGAGACTTTTTTCATCAGTGAATTTACTTTTTTCAAGTTTGATCTATAGAAAGTCTATTTGAAGAATTTTCTGCTTGGAGTATTTGCTATGTGCTCCAGTTTTCAATCGTTGTCTAAATACTAAATAGTTCACTTTCCTTGCAAAAGACAAAAAAGTTGCTCTGTTCTGTATAAAGTAAAAATTGCTCTGTTCTATATACAAAAAACAATCGAACCCGCGACCCACTCCCCACAATGGAGGGACGGTACCAAGTGAGTTCTGGGTAATTGGAGTCCTAGATTGTGGATAAGGATTGATTTATCTGCTATAAAGGACGCTTTTGTTTCAGAGGCCGAGGATGAAGCTAGGATTGCTGAATTTGATAGGGAAAAAGTGGTAGAAGGGCAAAGGAGTTTCGGTGGGAATGGAAAGATGGGAACGAGGAAAGTGGGAAGGAGTGGGAGGCGATTAGATTGTTGAAGACGAGGTTGAGTGAATTGGAGAGGAAGAATTCTTCGGCTTCTATAGAGATTTTTGGGAATTTTAAGACGAAGGCACTACAAAATAAATGGCTTTTAGTGGCGGCTGTTTTTTTTTTTTTTTTAACTGGCGGCTAGTATTAATAAACCGCCAACAGCAAGCGATATGGTATCGCGCGACCACATCATCTCGACCGGGTTTCCTCTCCCACAAAGCAACTCGCCAACTTTTCTCTCCCCGTATAAAAAGCCAACGACATAAGGGTTTCCTCTCCTGCAGAAGGATCACCAACTCTTCTCCCCAGAAGAGGGCCAACGAAGGTAGGGTTTCCTCTCACAGAGTGACGACGAAAGCTACGGTTTCCTCTCCCAGAGCGCTAATGAAAGTTAGGATTTCCACTTCTTCTGATAGTTTTGACAGGTTCAATTCATTTTTTGGTATAAAATCTAGGACAGTTTTGCCTTAGATTCATTGTCATCTTCACCAAATAATTCCATTTTCTGATCAAAATTAGTTTCCTCTTCATTTTTCCAGATCTCGTGAACGATTCATGTGAGTTTGCCAGGATTAAGTTTGCTTCAGATCATTCAATTTTAATGTATTTCAAACTTGTGATGAATCCTACACATGCTGATGAATCCTACATGTGTTGATCTCGTGTGCTGATTCGTGATTTCAGATTTTAATATGTTCATAGATTTAGGTATTATTATTTCATCTTAATTCATGGAAAATTGCCCTATAGTTTCATTATTAAAACTCTTTTATTTTATTTTTTGATTTTGATTTTGATTTTGATTTTGAGCTTCTGTTGTGTTATCAGCTCTTAATCTTATGGCAGAGGAGAAAAAGGAATTCAGGGAAATTTGCTGGGACGATAAGGAGGTTTGCGGATTCTATATGGTTCGATTCTGCTCCACACGATCTGTTCGTAAATAATCGGAGTGATCTCAGTGTGTGTCCATCTGTTTGTTGTTTGATTTTTTTTATTTCTTTTATATTTCCTTTGATAGTTTGTTTGGGAGTAATTTGATGTTCCTTTATCACATCAGGTGTGTGCCCTAGGATTCATAATCTGAAGCTGAAAGAGAGGTAGTTATATTCCCTTCCTATTGATCTTTAAATAACTTGCTGAATTGTGTTGCTTGGTTTTCCTTTAATAAGGTTTTTAGTGGACGCAATGCCTTTGTTTTTCTGTAATCCTTCTTTAGTTTAATATTCTTTTAGTTGCTTAGCAGAAAAATGAGTTTTGGTAGATTGCTTCACCTATTTTTATTGACTAACTAATTAATTGTATTAGAAGAGACGTGTTGTTAACCCAATCGAACCCCAAGGAGTAGATAATGCCTAGGCAGGAATTATATTATAAAATAAATTAATTGGCTAAAAATCATGATTAATTATTATAAATAATTTTGATGGATGAAAATAAACTTTTTTTTTTCTATGGATGAAGATGATGGAAATAAATTGAGTAGTGAAATGCTTCTGGCTGGAGATCATTTGATCCTAGCCAGAGTAAAGAGATGGCCTCATTCAAGCAGAATTCCCTTTCATGTATAATGCTCCAAAACAATATATATATATATATATATATATATATATATACACTCCAAACCAACCATTCAAGTAGGGCTATCAGCCGACGGGTAATAGGTTTATGCCTTACCCGACCCCAACCTGACTTATGGGGCAAATGCCCTTGACCCAGCTAACTCAAGACAGTGACTTGATCACCCGACGGGGCCCTACGCAATCATTGTCATTACTCCACCCAACGTGAAGGGCAGGTAGGATGTTTCATGACTAACCTGACCCAACATGTCATGCTTATGTGCTCAACTCGGTTATAGGATTGGGTCAACCTGACCCATTGACAACCCTACATCGAAGTCACAATCTAGTGTCTGCCACATGCTATGCACATGTGTGGACTAACACCTAATATCAATCACTCTAAATAACTTTTCTTTCTGTAAATAGCTTATAGAAAGAGAGCTTATATTTTGTCACTTATTAAACCAAGGATATTTAAGTCAATCATGCGCTGTGTAGAGATCTAGAAATCTCATATAAAAACGCATTATTACAGCAGGTTCTGGTTCCTGCTCTTATCAAATAATAAGTTGGTGTATTCGATCACCTTTACTAGTCACATAATACCAGCTCTTTATGCACGTAATAATAAGTTGGTGTATTTGGACAATAAATAGCAAAAACTTTGGTGCTTGGGACAATAAATAGCATTTGTTGTAAAACTTGTGAACCATCTATAACTTAGGTCTTCTGGCTGGTTTGGAAGAATGTCTAAAGCACTTTGGGCCTGATTCTAGGAAGATTTCAGTGGAGGGATTTGTTAGGGGTGGATTACTTTGATAAAGTTGATGTTGGATACTATTCTAATTTATTGTGTGTATTTATTCCAACTTTTTGTGTTCTCTTACTGATAAGTTGAAGACTTTGGCCTACTTCTAGAAAGATTTGAGTGAAAGTTAGCATCTTAGAAAAGGAATTGTTAGGGTACGTTGATAACTACGATGTTGGCTGGTCTTCTGATTTATTATTTGTATCTATTTAAACTTTTGTTCTATTGCCGATGCGTTGGAGAAAGATCCATAGAGACTTCTTATAGGAGGGACGAGTGGAGTAGGAATTTCATCTAGTAAAATGGTAATATTCGTCTTAATCCAAGGAGGAGTGGCCTGGGTATTGGGAGATTAAGGGAAAGCTTAAAATCTTTGACTTTTTTTTGGGAGGTTTGGGGTATAGAGTCAAGTCATAGGGTTTGGGTGAAGAGGAGACACATGATTAAAATTTAATTTTAATTTTAATTAATTAGTCATCTATTTATAGTTGCAGCTTGTCTTTTAATTGGAATTCTAGACATTAGAAACTAACACAGTGATGCTATTTCTTGAATGTTAAGGCCATGTGGTTGTCTTATAAATTATTATTAAGGTTGCTTGTTCCAGCTAACTGAGCAAAGTATCTTTTTCGAGTCCTAGCCAAGTCAATTCTACAACTTGGCCTGCGTCAAAGTAAGTCAACTTATTTAAAGTGACTCAATTTAAACGAGTAAGTAATGTTGAGTTAGACTTTTCAAAAATTGCTTGCATTTATTTAAGCCATGATAGGAAGAAACAACACATATAACACTTGTGTTGTTGTTGGGCAAATGATTTTATTCAGTCTGACCCATGTGCTACAATGGACTTAAGTTTAAGGTATTAGGAACTCAAATAATCATTACAGCTCGGTGAATATGATAAGAAGAAACAACACATATAACACTTGTGTTGCTGTTGGGCAATTGATTTTATTCAGTCTGAGTTGATATGATGCCCTTCTTGGTTGGCATTGTTCATTTAAAAAAAAAAAAAAATTTCGTTCACAAAAGGAAATATCTTTATTACAACCAAAACTAAAACGACATTTTCCCCTTAAATATCAAGTATTGGAGATTCTATTTAGGATGGTGCTCCACTTTAGAACCGTGTAGTTCCTAGACACTTTGAGCTCCAATATATTCGCATTTTAAAACCATGATTTAGACAGTGGTAAATATGTGCTTATTGATTACTTTGGACAACACAGTATATTCTTATTTATACAGGCCATGGGTATTTATTTTTAAATATATACAAGCTGTGAATGCTGTGATGCAATATCACAGTTACGCTTTAAGAACGGAAATTTGTGGTATTGTGATGTTCCTCTTGAACTATTTGAGGAAGGCATTAGTGGATATCCTTTTCTTTGATATGGCTGAGGTTAATGTGACATCTAGTCAACATATATTCTAATTGGCATTGAAGAGATTGGGTTGGGCCCACCTTGTCAATTAAGTGCCATCTTTTTTGCTTTGTTTAATTTTTCGCTAAAGAAGTTGTCAGTGCTTTTTCTTAGATATAGTCACAATCAACGTCATATGCGATCTAGTAGCGTATGCCATGGTAGTTTGACTACATATAATTTGCACCTTAGTAGCTTCATGTTCTTGACAGATTCATATTTTACAGTAAATGAGGAAGCCCTCATCTCACTAAAGGAGGCAACTTCATGTTCTTGATAGATTCATGATGGATAAGAGTTGGATGAAAGATCTTAAGTATATCACTACATCATTCTTTCTATGTCAAATAATTTCAGTTTAAATAGTTTAAAATGTTGATTAGTAAAGCAAATTATATTTTATATGGATGATGTAGGAATACTAAAAAGTACAATGAAGGCATGAAAGAATTCATCAATCTAGCCATATCCCGTGGATCATCTGTTAATGGAAGATTAAATTGCCCATGCATCAAATGCGACAATATAGAGTTTCACGATAAGGAGATAATATATGATCATTTGATATGTAATGGCATAGTTCAGAACTACACCAAGTGGTATTATCATGGAGAGGAAATATCTTAAGAAAGTCTCTTACGAGAAGAACATCATGATAGTGGAGTCGATGAGCATGATATAGGTGATGACATAAGTCAAATATTGCGTGATGCATTTGGCATTCATATGCCGGAAATAGCTTCAGATGGTTTGGCAGACAAAACTAAGGATCTACCTAATCCTAGTGCCTCTAAATTCTACAAAATGATACACGATGCCGAGCAAGATCTCTATCCGAGATGTAAATCACACACAAGTTTATCTTTCCTTGTTAGGCTATGGCATATCATATGCCTCGGAGGATGGAGCAATAAGTCATTTACAATGTTGCTTGATTTATTAAGAGAAGTACACCCTGAGGGTTCAAGTTTACCTAAAAATTTTTCACAAGGCAAGAAGATTATTTCAGACTTGGGGCTGACTTATAATAAAATTGATGTTTGCCCGAATGATTGTATGCTGTATTGGAAAGAGTCTGTCGATAAACAATTGTGCGATCTTTGTGGCACTTCACGATGGAAATCTCTAGACGATCATTTAGAAGACAGTAAGAGGAAGAGTCCGACAAAGATATTGCGTTACTTCCCTCTAAAACCAAGATTACAAAGGTTATACATGTCATCAAAAATTGCGTCCGACATGAGATGGCATGATGAGGGTCACACTAAAGATGAGATGTTACGACATCCCGCAGATTCTCTAGCTTGGAAACATTTTGAAATCATCAACCCATCATTCGCAGCAGACTCTTGAAATGTTAGACTTGGATTAGCGAGTGACGGTTTCAACCCTTTCAAGACAATGAATAACACACATAGCACGTGGCCTGTGATACTTATTCCATACAATTTTCCGCCATGGTTGTGCATGAAGCAACCAAATATGATCCTATCGATGCTTATATCAGGTCCATCTGGACCTGGAAATGACATTGATGTATACTTGAGGCCGTTGATAGAGGAGTTAAAAGAATTATGGGAATTTGGGGTGGAGACCTATGATGCTTCAAGGAGAGAAGTATTTCATTTGCATGCGGGCTTGTTATGGACCATTAGTGATTTCCTAGGGTATGCTATTTTGTCATGTTGGAGCACGAAAGGGAAGTTGGCATGTCCTTCATGCAATAAGGACATGTGTAGCTTATACTTGCGGAATAGTAGGAAGCAATGTTACCTTGGACATCGTCGATTTTTACCTTCAAATCATAGATTTTGAAAACAAAAACAATTTTTTGACGGTACTATAGAGGATAGATCGGCTCCAATTTCAATGTCTGGCTCGAGCATATTGATTGAACTGGAGAATGTCATACATACTTTTGGGAAGCGTCATGTGAGGAAAAGATCCAGAACCATGGAGTCTGAAAACATGCCTTATAACTGGAAGAAGAAGAGTATATTCTTTGGGTTGTCATATTGGGAGCATAATCTACTCAGACACAATTTGGATGTAATGCACATTGAAAAAAATATGTGATAATTTGCTCATGATTCTCTTAGATGTAGACGGAAAAATGAAGGATAATATTAAGTCACGTCTCGACTTAAGAGAAATGAATGTGAGACATGATCTCCATCCGCGAATAGAGGCGGACAAAAATTGAGCATATTTACCTGCTGCCTGCTACTCCATGAACAAAAATGAAAAAGAGAGGTTCTGTAATATTTTGAAGAGTTTGAAAATCCCAGATGGTTACTCATCTAATATTGCAAGGTGCATCAATATTAAAGAGTGCAAAATATATGGACTAAAAAGTCATAATTCACATGTCATAATGCAACAGTTTTTGCCCTTAGCTATTCGAAAGACGTTACCAAAAAAGGTAACTTCTACAATATTAGAGTTGAGTACATTCTTCGGTGAATTATGCTCCAAAGTTTGTCGGCCTAAGGATATGAAACATCTCAAGGAGCGCATTGCATTGGTCCTTTGTCAATTAGAGCGCATTTCCCCCCCCCCCGCATTCTTTAACATTATGGTGCACTTACCCATACATTTAGCTTCAGAGGTACTACTAGGTGGACCTGTCCATTATCGTTGGATGTATCCTATTGAGAGGTATTGTCTTGTAGTATATAAATTTTAGTTATTTATTGTGTAATTACTTATAACGTCACTCATGTAAGTCAACTATATTTATATGTAGGTACTTATTGGCATTGAAGTCATATGTGCGTAATAGAGCTCAACCCGAGGGATCTATTGCCGAAGGGTACCTCGCAGAAGAACGTCTAATATTTTGCTCTCGATACTTTAACAATGTTGAAACAAGGTTAAATCGACCCTGGAGGAATCTTGACTTTGTTGCAAATGGCAGTGCAACATTATTCCTATTGAGCGAGTTAGAATGGGCACAAGCACATCGGTATTTGGTGTTCAACCATGAGAAGGTCACAACTTATTTAAAGTAAGGCCTCACACATTTGTAAATTATTTTTTATACTTATGCAATATTTGATGCTCACACAACGTTCATTCAACACAGGCATCATGATTGAGTGTTGCATATGATGTACCCAAAAGCAAATCCTCATGAAAGACAAAAATTGAAGAATGAACAATTTGTTGATTGGTTTAAGGAGCATGTAAGTTAGGATTTTTTATATATCAATAGTTATTTTATACAAATTTTGATAGTATTTTGATCTTCCTGTGCACTTAAAATAGGTATGAAAGTTAAAAAAAATTTCAAATAGTTCATTGCCGAAAGAAATCGCTTTGATCGCTGAAGGTCCTTATTCAGAAGCAAGAAGATTCACCAGTTACACTATTAACGGATATAAATTTCGAATAATTGAAAAAGAGAAGAGAGCTAAAACTCAAAATAGTGGTGTTACGGTCACTGCAACTATTACAAGTTACTCAAGTACTAAGGACAAAAGACCCATTGTTGGAGAGATAACATACTACGACCGTTTAACCAATATAATCGAGTTAACATATTCAGAACAACTCAAGTTTGTACTGTTTAAGTGTGATTGGGTTGATGTGACAACACAGGGCAAAGGAATTAAGATTGATGATTTAGGATTCACACTTGTAAATTTTACCCGATTGTTGTTCCCCACTCAACAAGTGTCAGATGAACCATACATTTTGGCATCTCAGGCTACTCAGGTTTTCTATGTCCAAGATCTAGTTCATCCGAATTGGCATGTTGTCGTAAAGACTAAGCCTAGGGACCTATTTGATATGAGATGGAATGATAATGCTTTATTGGATAGTAGTACTTATGCTATCCAAGAGCCAAATGACACTATCGAGGATGGTGTTGATGACAATTGGGTAAGGGAAGATGTGGTTGGACCAACTGTAGATGCACCTCTCCAAATGCGAGTTCCACAACAAGCTCCTTCAACTGATTTCATTGACGATGATCTTGGATCAGATTCTGATTCTCAAGTGAATGGAAGTGATTAACTATTTCTCATCATTCACAATAAGCTCCGGTCCACCAAGACAAGATATGTGCAATTTGACATGTTTACTTTTTCATAAGGTTGGGCTCTATATGCATATTTACTAGGTCTTGCCTAATTCTGATATTTGTTCTATTTATTTAAAATGATTTCCCTTTGTGGATAAAGGTTGGGCTCTATATCCAAACATACATGATGCTCATAGAGATTAGAGAGAGAACAATTTTTTTGGTTATTTGGTTATCTTGTTACCTACAAGGCTATTAAGTCTCACTTCAGGATAATACTATCCAGCCTTCATTGTTGATATTACAAATCACGTGTAGATAAGTAAGAATTATATGCTTATTTATGTCATTAATCATTCAAATAGTAGAGATTTCATCAATAACTCTAGTTCCAATTCAAGTGAAAAACTTTTCTGTGCATTATAGGACTAGCTTCAGACTTGTTATGGTTATTCTCTCTCCTTGTAATATGAAGTTTGGAATTAGGATACAAGACAAAAATTGACTAATGTTCTGCATAACTTGATTATTTTTACTTCAGGTAACATTTGTTTCAAGTGAGCCGCTGCCTCCTGAGTTCTTAATTCATTCTTGCCTAATTATGATATTTACTTTGTCCAGTTCTAGTCAGATGGATAGTGTTGAAGCTACAAGATCTGGGAAGAGGACAGTACGAGGTCATTCCAAGTGTGC
Source organism: Chloranthus sessilifolius (assembly GCA_021018995.1). NCBI lineage: Eukaryota > Viridiplantae > Streptophyta > Magnoliopsida > Chloranthales > Chloranthaceae > Chloranthus > Chloranthus sessilifolius. Next base: position 27,099,607 of record CM037587.1, on the reverse strand, counting down.
CTATATGCAACGATTGACAGATGGGGAGAAATTTCAGGTCCTCGTCAGTGACGGGCAACTTGTAGAAAAAAGTGCATTGGAATTTTCAACTTGGTTGGGTACTTTAGCAAAAGATGGCCGAGTATTGCCAATTGACCGTCCATCGTGGAAAGAAGTTGAAGATGAAGCGAAAGGCAGGGCATGGAAACGCGTTCAGGTAAATATGCATGCTTCGAGTTTTTCTTTACATTTTTCTTTTATGTAGCATATTTAAATGATTATGTTTTCTACTTGAACTTTGGTTTAGGTAAAAGTTGATATTGGTGATGAGATGAAACACTATGCAATGCTCTCACTTGCCAAAAAATGGAGGGACTACAAGTGCGAGCTAAAGAGAAAGTGGTATGTCAATTGCCCACCTAATGAAGATTTGTACGAGCATCACCCTATAAATGTATTGTCAGATCAATGGCAAACTCTTATCCATTTTTGGGATTCTGAGGAAGGCAAGGTATATGTTTTTCATAAAAGAATTTAAAATAATTTACTTTGCATAACAAACTTGTCAACATCAATTAATTTATGTGGTATAGAAAAGAAGCGAAAGAAATAAACAAAATACGTCGTGCCAGAAACTTGCCCATACGACCGGTACGAAAAGCTTCGCGAGAGTGCGTCATGAGGAGGTATACATTAGAGTTTAAGGTCAACTATTTATCGTGTATCTCATCTATGTCAATATTCATTATTTACTAATAAAATATTTTTTGACATAACACATCAAGAGAGGAGGGCAAAATCCACCTAACCGAGCGGAGATTTTTTTGCTTACACATTCACATAAAGACGGCACGCCAGTCAATGAAGTGGCTGTAGAGAAGATTGTAAGTTCATATTATGTTATTCATTATCTATAGACTTTATATAATTAAGAAGATAAATGAAATGTAATCAATTGCAGTGTAAGATGAAGGAATTACTATCGGAAGATGGTTTGGTGGATAAGACCTCTCAAAATTATGTGTATTGGAAGGTTATGGGACCTGAGAAATCGGGGCGTGTTCGTGGCCTAGGATTGGGGCCAACTCCCACAAGTCTTTGGGGATCATCATCTAGCTGTGGTGAGTCATCCTCTGGTGAGTTCATAGCAATGAAAGATAGAATAAGCTTATTGGAAGAGCTCTTGAATAAGAGAGATGTCGAGATGGTAGAGCAACAAAAGCAAAGAGATGAGCAGCAAAGGTTGATGGTTGAGCAACAACGACAGAGAGAGGCTTAGATGGAAGAGCAATTGAAGGAGAGTAATGCCCAAATAACAAAACTTAAGAGCATGTTCTTGACATTCTCGCGGCAGGTACATATAACTATTTGTTTATAGATTGTAAGTTTTTAAAGATGTTTAATAAACTTAGAAATGATTTCTTTCTCCTTTTTATTGTGTAGCTTGGTGGCAATTCCAAATAGTTATTGCCTACTGTCATTCATCCAGTCTATTACAGGTATGTTGGGTAAATTGCTCTGATAAATAGTTATTGCCTATTGTCATCTGTATTTCTGCTTTGTTGACTAGTTTGTTCAAATTAGCAATACAACTAACTTTTTTCATAATTAATTTTTATGTAATGCAGCAATGCACAAGTGGAGAACATAACAGTCCAAGCTCCGCTGGATTCCCCTTATACCCACATTAAAATGGCTAGATAGTGATAATTTGTCCACTTCATATCAACTTTAGTTGTTGGTGTTTAGGTGTCTTTTTTCTATCTTTTGTATGACTGCCTACCTTTTTATCCTTCTTTTTTAGAATATTTTCATTGTCTTGCTGCATTTTCTGTAATTGATTATATTTTTTTATATATCATTATTTAATATATCTCGATTCCATAATCCTTACAAGTACAGGCTGATGCTTCAAAAATGGTAAGCTCTTTATGGAAGATGCCTGTGTTTTTATTCAGCGAGACTTCTTACATGCATAAAATTTTGTTTTAGGTAGCTGAGAATGGATCCCAACTGGAAGCATGTTCCAGTTGGAACTCACTGCTGCTTACACATTGTCCTCCTTTGGAATAGGAAGCATTGAAACTCACTGCTACTTACACATTGTCCTCCTTTGGAATAGGAAGCATTGGAACTCACTGCTGCTTACACATTGTCCTCCATTGGTATTTTTTATTTTTTATTTCTAAAAAATCTGTTTATTTTTTATCGTTTTTCATTCCCTTTAATGGGCTTTTTATTTGGGTTTTTGTGTTTATTTATTTGTTAATTTTCTGTAGACGACCTATCAAAAGGTTAAGGAGCTGAAGGAGATGATATCGAACCTCATTCAATGGCAAGAGCTACTATATCAGGTGGGTATTTTGTTTACAATGGTTAACTAATCTAATTTTCGACTCTAATCATCAGGGAAGAGCAAAGTTTAGGGACTCCTATGAGAAGCTGAGAGCTGAGAATAGGGATTTTATTGGGCAGGTTGTTCGGTACAGCAAATGGCTCTACAGCATTAGCGTAATGAATTCTTATTTATTTATTTACTTTTTTTTTTAATAGAAGAAACTGAAAAGTTCAGTCTTGTTGATTATCTTAAGCAGTTCTACGTTGTATAGTGACAATGCAGGTCTATTAGCATTGACCCGAGTTGGAAGTTGAAGAGTTATTCTCATATCAGCAGGGTTTATGGTTGTATTTTACACACTAGGTATTTTATTCCTGTTTTCTTATCTAGAACTAGGTTTGGTTTCCTTATTATGTTGGTTGATTGGATCTTCTTGAATTTTGTCATTATCTAGGAAAAATTGGAGCGCTTTTTACTTCTGTACCATTACCCATAATAGCGGCTGTGTACTGCATCCTCTTCATTTATGTGGGTATGTACCTCTTAATTTAAAAATACTTCTGCATTTCTTCACTCTCAGCATAATAGCTACACAACAGATTTAATATATTGAAGTTTCCATATGAACTGTTTTTCTAATCAATCAGAAAAAATGTAAATTTTCCCTTTTACTCGCTTTTGACTGGAATATGCATACAACATAAGATATACTTACCGTATCCTTGAATATACTGATTTCCAAATCAGATACTCGGATACTCGGTTAATGACACATAGTACACCTCAGAGGCAACTCAGTTTTTTTTTGGGTTAATAAAGGAAAAATCTTCTTTCCACCTTATCTCCTTGAACATGAGGTGCAGGCATACCGAGGACTTAGAACACTAGCTCTACTATTGTTTAAATTGTAGAATGAACCATACTAATTGGGTTCCAAGCCAATGTTGAGAAAACTTGTATGTGATATTTGGATACATGTATATGTGTAGTTTAGTGGTGTGTGTTAGTCAGTAGGGTGTGTGTGTATATAAACCCACGCAACCCGTATGTGACCATGGGAAGATTTTTTGTTAGAGGCGAAACACAATACAAAAATTTTAGGACTTGCTTAGTATCCTACTTCCTTCAATGCCCATTTGTTCTGTAGATCCCATATTCCCATGTAAAATTGAGAAAATCCACCAATGAGCCATGTGGTAGGGCCCTGCTAAAAGGGAATGTATATGAGCCACTCAACTGCAATTTAGTAGAAATACCTTAGTAGCAGTAAACTATGTGAATGCGTAATTATATGATGGTTAGTTAGATGCAAATTGGAAGAACCCGCCTTACCAAGAGAATGGTGCATCTTCCAACCAACGTAAGTTGAAATGATACACCTGATGATGGCAAAAGAGGGAATTGAGTAGGAGTTCGAACATGTTGGGCTGTCCCAATGGGATCACCACCTGACTTGTCTTGAGCAAGGCTTGTGCAGCAGCTAAACGCTTGGTAGGCCAGGCTTGTGCCCCCAACCTCTCAACTTTCAATCGGGCTTGGAAAAGCCTTGGGTCAATCCATTCCAACCTATTTACACATTTAGAAGTGATGATAGTCGTGAGCCATATATTGACTCTAGAAAATTTCATCTGATAGTGTGTACTAGGAAAAACAAGCTATTTAATGGAGTAACGTTAATGAAAGTTGAAAGAAACCCCCAAGAACGATAAAAGATAATGAGCCATTTGGCAATGACCAACTAGAGAAGTAATATATTTTAATAATGATGGTGCATGATTTCAAATTGAATCTAACATTCACAATGACAACAATACTAAACTATGATGAAAACTTCTCCAGTGTAAGGGATTTGAGGGAACATGTCATCCAATGTTGTTAATCTAAATTGGATCAGAATGGAAAGAAGTTTCTAAATAGTGGCCAATCATAGTCAATCTTGCCATCTCCCAAATCAGTGTAATTCAAAAACATAGTTGGTCATCCTTCATTCTTGACACGTCAAAGATAATTTTTCAATGTATGTTTCATCTTGAGGTGGTTGGCCTGGATTGAAATGATTCTATGAATTGAATAGCCATTTTTTGGTGGCTGTCACACTTTTGAAGGTTTTTATTTTCTCCTTTACTGATTTTCCATCTTCATATGACTTACTTGAACCAATGAATGCCATCTTTGAGTGTGAGTCCATATATTTGCAGTGAAGCAATTGAAGTTTTCATCTTCGAGTGGCAAGCCTATATTGATGAATTTTCTTCTTGCTACGGGAAGCCCAACGATTCAATGCAATTGTATTGACCATCTTCAGTTGAATTTCCTACTATTTTGAATGGAATGAAGTGATAATAGTTCACTATCATTATTAAAAAAAATAAAATTTCTTTTAACTGCAGACTCGATAATAATTTCTCAACTAGGCAACTAGTAAAGGTAGGGGCCTTGCCACAAATTATTTGGTAACCTTAACAATACAAGCATGTTATGGTTAATCAATTAGCAGTATTATTGTCGACGCTTGAACTGATTTAGTAACCGAACCAATAATCGTACTTGATAACTAGCTAAATTACAAAGACTAGTGACATCTTTCAGGCATTTCTTTTTACAGTATAGCTTTATTTCTAACTTATCATAACATTTCTTTTATTCTCATAGTTATTACTTACGATATGAAAGGCATATCACGGATGATTTGTCACTTTCAGAGCAAATGGTATGGCTCTTGTGGTAGTTTTAATCACTCTTACATAATAGGGGTGGGAATAGAACCCTTTGGAAGTTTTTGACAGATTAAAGATGCAGAGGATCCAGGATATACATAGTGTTATTCACAATTATGTTAGTTGGTTGTCATCAAATGTTACAAATTGTCAGTAATTCTCATTCTTTGAAGATTTTTGAGTGTAAGTTTGAAAAGATGATTTTGGTGTGATGCACTTGTACCCATCAATGATTTGAAAGAGCTCTAGTTGCCCCAGTTGGAATGATTTTGGTGGCACATAAGAGTTAGAGTGGTCCTTATCTAGGTGAAAAGCGTTAATTAGAAGGTTCTGAGGGATTTGAGAGATCTGAGTTGGTAAAGTATGGGCAAATCTAAAGATGCCCATTGTGTAGTGTTGTTGATCTTATTGCTTTTCTTTCCCCTTTAATTGGTCTGTGTTTCTGTTCCGTCCTTTGAATTTTTAAATGGGTCTCTTATGTTGTTATATATTGCTATAATGCCTATTGAAAACTATCTAATCTTCGTATTTGTGATCCGATTTTTTAATTTTTAAATGGGTCTCTAATGCTGTTTTATATAGCAATATGGGATAAAACATATATTATGGGATGACTCAGCTAGGATGTCACATGAGGAAGTAGGCTAAACGCCTATTCGGGACTTTCTAATCAAATCCTCTTTTTGCCTATTCTATAGGGGCATGATTCACTGGAGAAGGCTCTACCAATGTCATTATTAAAGAATTCCTTTTAACGACAACTTGAGCACAGTCCTCATTAAAATGTATTGCTGCTGTGTTGTTGAACCCTTTTAACTCAGGACTGTGGAGGTCGATTGATCTTTGGAGCTTTGACGATCTGCCGGTCGCCAGCGTCTTCTGAAGATGTTGTTTATGGTTATCGCTGTTCTGTAAATACGTTAAATTCATGAGATGTTTTTTGGTTTTCAAGTATTTTCTGTGATTGAAGTTATGTTATTGAAATGTAAAGCTGGTTTCCAAGTATTTTCTGTGATTTAAACTTCGATATGTATTACTACCGGGTTGGGACGGGTCTGATATAAACATGGCAGCGGCAGTTTTTTAGTAGTTGCCACTACTATTAAAAACTTAGCGGCAGTTTTTAGTAAAAGCTGCTCTAATACCCTCAGCGGCAGTTGTAAAAACATCAGAATGGTAGCTATGTTTTCTTGTTGATTTATCTTTTGTATGATTTGACAAGGTAGCTCTGTTTTCTTGTTGATTTATCTTTTGTATGATTTGTGCTATTTTTTGGTTTTAGCCATGCATCATAGTTTATTGGGTCAGCAATAGCTAGGTATTTTTTCCAAGGGATAATGGCTCCCGACCAACGTTTAAACATCAGAATGGTGTTTGAATGATCTAGCACCATTAAATTTGTAACTTTTATCTTCCACCATTGAAGTGCGATTTATCATATGCCATATGGCGCACCCATTGAAGTGTGATTTAACCTGGATATTCCAGCAATATTATCCGAGTATAAAAGATGCACAGCACAACTCAGCAATAGAAAAAAACAGAGAAGAAAAAATCAGCAATATGCACAGGGATATGTGAGTAGATTCTGCAGAAATAGAGTGGTTTCTAGGGGCGAGAATGGTGTCCTGTAGGTTAGAAAATAACCAGCAGAAAAATAGAATTTTATTCAATTCGATCTGTTTTGTAAAAAACAACAACAATATAAATCCCTCTGGATCACCTAATCCTAAGTGAAATAAAAATGCAATGTAGACTCCAAAAAACTTAAAGACTAACTATATAAGTAGCTTATCTCCTACGCTAAATAAAATATCCTATCCTAACTAAACTTAATCCTTAAGTTTTAGGAAATTATATAAAAGAAAACTCAAAGCCCCAGAAGGACTTGCGAACTTACCCCATTTCCGCCGAGAGAAATCAGTAAATCCCCCTCCTCTCACTTGATCGCTTAAGTGATCACATGAGTGGACAGATTTTGAGACTTTTTTTTTTTGATCGGTGACAGATTTTGAGACTCATGTCTCTAAATCCTCCCCTTGCCTCACGCGATCACTTAAGTGGTCACACAAGCTCTTTAGCTTCTTCTTGGCTGCAGTTGGGCTGTTAATAACTGCTTCAGAATCTGCTTTCGACTGCAGCTTCTACTCCGGCTTCTGTTTCAGCTTTTGCTCCAACTGCTCCTGCTCTTTGATAACAGCTTCTCCAAAATTTTTCAGATCGGATATTGTCACGACCCGAAATTCTACCCCATCCCGAGGGTCTAGAATTCCGAGTTATGACCCGCACATATCCCGGATATGCTAAGCGGACATACACCTAATCAGAGTTCTCGTGCAATCATGGTTCCACGAAATCCGTGAAATCCAACAAATAGGGTGGAATATGAATGTAATCATAAATACTGAATAAGTCTGATAAAATGCGATAGAATGCTATCAATCCACAACTAACAGGTAAGTCAAATCGGAGACAAATCCGATAAAATGAAATCATAAAATCAACAATACTAGTATCAATAGAACTCAATACCCAGTCTACAATGATCAGTAACCGGCACTCGAATCAAGATCAGCACTGTAGTCCTCCTAATAACCGGCAGTGTCGCCCTCCAAAGGCTCTTGGTACTCAACCCCTGCGGAAGCAATGAAATCAGCGTCGGTGAGATCTAGATGCCCGATGTCTACTCCACCAACGTAATCACCTGCAACTGTTAGATTATCATGGGATGAGTTTACTCAGTCACATAAACTCAGTGGGATACACCACCAATCCACCCCATACTACTCAGGTGCATTGTGGGTGCATCTTGTGAGTGATAAACATAATATCTCAAAGCAGATAGAAAAAGAGACAAAATCACATGCATATCGTAAAACTCATATCATAAATGCAAGACCATGATCTAGACACTCATACCCTAACGTACCTTATCATATCTCATAACATATCATACCATGTCTTATTATCATTCTCGCACATACGTCTGTACATCGCATGAGCGTAACTAACATACTAGTGAAATCCTAAACGACCTGTGCCAGAGTCGCTGCTCGAGCTACTATGGGAGGGTCAATATAGCATCATACCACCATATTATAATGCCCTAGTGTCATACTCATACTCCACCACCCAGCCAATGGGGAGACATAATGGCCAAACTCACTCATAACGCACTCATACTCATAATCTCTCCCAGAGATCCGTCTTAGCTGAAAGACGTTGTTGCCCTTACGGTGGCTACGCAAGGAACGACACGTACAGAGACTTAAGTTCTTTATCTTTTGCTGGCCTACACAGCGATGTCTTATTATCGTACTCGTATCATAACTTATCTTATCTCATACTCGTATCTTATCATACTCCTATACTCAATCCTATGACAAACTATAGTGAGGCAACCTTCCTAAGTCACGCTTCCCAAGAAAAAGGTTTCATAATAACCTGGATGTACTTCGTGTGATAGTTTATACTACTATAGAGGTGTTGCATCCGTACATGGACGCCAATATACCGAGTTTCAAGTAACCGTAAAAGAAACCTCACCACAACTAAGGCCCAAAGCCCGATTCTCGTATCATATATCATATCTTGTCATCTCGTATTAAAACTCGGGGTGATAGGATCACTGTATATGCCACCGTGTACTAAGTTACACTGAATTCACACTCACCTGACTCGTCATGGGTCCCATTCCTCGCTTCGATACCATCTCAGTGAATCACCACGCCCAAGTGTAGGCATGATCTCATACACTTTCGTACTCATGATCTAACATATTCTTAACTCGTATAAATTAATTAAATTATAAATACAAAAGTATCACACATACAGAACGGTTTATACTTAGATTTTGATTATGCTTATATTTATATTTATTTACATACCACACCAATATAATTATAGAATAGAGTTATAAGTGTGATTTCGATAATCGTAAAGGTCAAAGTTTGGTTTCATAAAGGCATCAAAGTTCTAACACTTTGTATTATCGAAGAGGTCGCGTTGAAGCGATAAAATTGAGATATATATATATATAATAATTAGATAATTAAATTAAATAGTATTTATACTTATTAAGTTATGATTTATCATGACCATCGATCGAAAGACCTTACAATATAATATACAGAGGAACTTTAGTCATGAGAATTAGAAAATAATATTAAATTCGAATAGTCTTGAGTCATTCAAAATTAAACCCGACTTGTTGCTCTATTTTGACCTCTAAAACGTCAGATTCATGAAATGGCTATTTCACATAGAGTTGTAAAGCTCGCTGTCTTCTTTCCAATGCTACAAGAATCGCATTAATCCGAGGTCGGAGTAAAAGGTTATGACCAAAATATCGGGACAGGTGCATCAATGGTCGCGAGCTCGGGTTTGTGGCCGCGAATTCGGGTTCGTAGCCGCAAGTTCGGATCCGAAACTTTAAGATGGTGCAATCTATTATTCTTTTAAATAAAATAAAAATATAATTTAATTTTTTTGGGCTTAATTAATTTTAAATAAATAATAATATAACTTGCAACAATAATATATATTATTATAGTCTTAGTAGAAGGATAAATTTATACTATATAGATTTGGAAATAAATAATATCAATATGATATTATGCCAATTAAGTCAATCTATTAAATTTATAAATATTAAAATTTAATTAATTTTACAGACATAAAAGAGAAAGTAAACATATTAAATATACAGACCTAATATAAGGTAAAATATTAATGGCTCAAACAAAAGGAATTTTTGAAAAGAAAAGAGAAATAACATATAACCCCAATTTACAAAATATACAACTTTCAAGGGAAAGCATATATTAAATATATAGATCTATTAATTTATGAGATATTTGGGTTTAAATAAGATTTTTAAACCCGTCGATACGCGATCGAATGCATCCTATGCGACGGGATCTGAGAAGAACAAGATGGATTGATGGGTACCCACCTCTTCAAGCGTGAACGGAAGATCAACGGCAATTTGGGTTGAAAAGGTCGATGCCTAGGGCGACGGTTCGTCTAAGTCTTCAGAGAGAATGATTTTTTTATTATAGAGAGTAGAGAGTTTTTAAAGTTTTATCTATAATGGTATAAAATTTTAGGTCAACTCTAATTAACACTTTTCGTAGGAGATTTAATAGAATAGGAGATTTTTACACGGAATAAGAATTCATACGTAACTTGGATAGCTTGAGAAAAGGTTTCGTTCCAGTGTTTTGCATAAGCACCAAAGCAATTGGTGTTTCTCTCTCGAAATTATAATTATACCCTTTGACTTGCTTGATCACTTAAAATGGGCATAACTTTTTATATTCTTGTCAGAAGTCATCAAATTATATATCGTTGGAATCGTATCGACGAGCACTTCGCAATGAGTCTAATTTTGATATGGGAAAAATTAGAAATTTTTTATTTTAAAAGGTGGGTTTCGATTCTGATGTGGAGCGTTAGCACAGTACATAGTGTGGTGCATCATCTAACACCGTTAAAATAAAATCTAAAAATTCAGGTTGTTACAGATATTCCCAGAACTGCTCCTTCTTTTAAACCTATGGTAGCACTAGCAGCTCTATATTTAGTGGCCTCATAATCTCTCAAACTGATTAAATAATGTTAGTCCCAAACCATTTTTGTATATGATTAATCGAGGGATGTCCAAAAGGTTGGATGGTCTAAATCAAATTGGCATGTTTTGTCGGTGTTCAGTTTATGTAGTTGGTATCAATTCTTTGATATTGGTTAACTGCAGGAAAGTGGTTGAGACGTGCCTCATGTGAGGATGCATTAAGCAATTTGAATATTAATTTTTAAATTGGTCCAAGTTCAAATTCAACCGTCCAGCCCAGTGCACCCCTACCTTATTGGGCCCAATATCCATCATTTTCACTCCATCACCTATTCAAAGTCATGTTGAAGTTCATCATGGCTATTGGGTATGAATTATGAGGCCATTGTACCTAATAAATAGAGGATAGATTCTCATTATAAATTAGTGCATTGATCAAGGCCATTGGCCTTAGCCAAAACTCGCATAAATCTGATCAGTTCTTGAAGAAGGGAGCTCAAAGACCATATGTATTAGCTATTAGCAGTAGGGGTATTTACCTCACAAGGGGCGCACAATTACAAAAAATAAAATATCTGAAATCTGAAGCTCATCCATCCAGTAGGGGTTATGCTTCTCTGTCTATAGATATAATTACTGCAAACTTCAATGGCACATTAGATCCTTAATACTGTTATTACTGTGTTTATTAATGCTATTTTAGTCGGTATGATTGGCTTTTAGATTTTTCAATTGATAAGCTGTTATTATTGCATTATTAATGCAATTTCTGATTAATGACTTCTAATCGTAAGGTTTAAAACTTTAACCTCCAACAGTGGATCAACAAGTTATTTTGTGTAGCATGCATAGTGTCATATAGGTAAATTATTCGTCCAACTTAATGTATTCCCAGATAAGACATGTCATACGAACCCTGATTGCATAATAACGGCCAGTTATTATGCAATTAAGTTAGATGAATAATTAATATACCCTAATTCCTACGTGTGACGCCTTTTCAAATTGATAATAATGCAAAGAATTTGTATGGTACTACATCTTGCTGAAATGATCCCACACATCCTTTATATTCTCATAGGGAGTGTGATTGGTTGCAATTCCTATATCTACAGCAATCTGAATTTGCCTATTGGGCATATTCATTTTTAGCAATCTACTATATCTGCACGAGTACCTAGCGAGAGAGAGAGCTTCTGAAGCTCTACTGTGCGAGAAGTCTAGGCACTCCAGATCATCTACGCGACAGCATTGCAGCATAAAGGAACTGCACGATTAACTGAAGATTCACTGTGCGAGTGAGCACTTCCCACCAACTAAAAGCTACTCCACGAAGGCCCTACAACTGCGCGAATAAGTGAATGCATATACCAGCCCTGCGAAGCACGGGCTCCCCACTTCTCAGTTTTAACTTAAGGACCTTTTGAGAATTTCCTAAGGCTAGGGCACACATCTCGAGGCATAGATTTCAAGGCGCACATCTCAAGGCATTCAAGGGATGAAATAGTGCCACATTTGCTGAAAAAATTAGGGTTAATCCCTTCAGAGCCAAGGCCGTATGGACAAAGTATATAAGCTACACTTAGAGTTTAGTTTTATTATCAACCCTTTTTTTCATCCTCTGTCGATTGAGAGTTCCAGCAGGCTAGGGTTAGGGTTTGATCACATCTTTTTCCCCTTTTTCTTCTCTCTTAGCCTAGCGCTTGCTAGCTAATCCCCCTGTAAGCAGTTAGGTTTAGTTTATTTCAGTTTGTAATAGGTTTTATATACATTGGGATTGTGGATGAGCAGTTGTGTACAGGCTGCAGCCTGGAGACAATTCATTATAAGTTTTGTGCTTATCAATGGATTGCTATTTTAATGCCTAATTGAATTAAAATATCTTATGGTTTCTTTAGATGTCTATTGGATTCATGTATTTGGGACTAGCCCATTCAATTTCTAGTAGATCTATTATTTACTATCTGATTTTCCTTTGTTTGATAGCCCCATGGAAAGCAATACTGAATCTGTAGTGAGATCTGGGGAGCTCGGAGGCCTGTGGACCATGGTGGTTGCAGTAGTTTTCATGTTCTTTCTCAGACCTCCGTGGTATGGACAGACCAATGGGATACACTATGACCATTCAAGTCGACAGAGGATAGCCCTAAGGTTGTTTTCATTCATATGTTTGAGAAGGATTCTTCTCCCTTGCACATGAGCTTTTAGAGCCTTATGAGGAGGTTTGTACAGGAACTGGCTCCCCTCTGTTTTACCTAGCCGACATCAGATGTTACATCTGATCTCTTTGTAGTAATTGTAGCTTGAGTCATTGTAGGCCATTTGTAGCTGGGGAGCTTGTAATACTGACATTACATAGTGTTGTAATAGTATTCATGGCTTGATCTGGTCTAGTGGCTGGGGAAATGATCAGTCCATGTTGTAACTCCACATGTGCCTTTTTTATGTGTATTTTGAGAACGAATTAATGAATAATAAGTTACATAATTTTAAATTATGAAAGAGATATCAGCACATTGAGGGCTAACAATAGCCTGCAAGATCAGGGCCAATTGTAGTAAGTTTTAAAAGTGAGTATATTAAAGATCGTCCACAGAGAATTTGTCTGAAATATGAGATAGACCTCCAGATCTGTGCTACCAGATCTGGCTCTATAATTATCTAGAAAGCAGATAAAAAGAGAGTGTTGGGTTTTTTTGTCACGTTTAACTAAAAGCAAATAAAGAAAAGAACTAACTAACTGATCCAGATTCAAGTTGGGGAAGTGATTAAAATAAATCAAATGGAGAAATAATAACTTTCTGTGATTTCGCCTTTGAATTTTAATGGAGAATCTGCAACTAAACAGAGTTGATTCAATCTTCATCTGGCTACCAGCACAGATGTAAGAGAAATAAATCTGAATTAAGGAAGGGGTTTAAACTTATGGTTATGATCTGTCCACTTAAATGGTCACAGATCATCCAATAGTTGTTGACCTATTCTCAATTCAGAACATGAACATCATCAAGTCTTTGTCACGTAACTAGGTTACCAACGCTAATTAAATGGGGGTAATGAATCAAGGGAAATTGCATGCAAAGTAGTGAATCTAAAGGAGTCTAATGCACTAAGGTGATCAATAAGAACCCTTGACATGAATCCAATGGAGAAAACAGGTTATGAAAGAACCTTTTAAATTCAATCTTACAATTAGAGCACGGCTTTAGAAAGCCCTCGGACTAGCGTCTTGAATCCGATCTCTTTGGAGTTACAAAAGCACTCTCAAAGAACTCTCAAAAGCAAAACAGAGGAAGAAATTACAAAGTGCAGATAGACTATCGTAGGAAGGAGGAAACAGAGATGAAAACTCAAAACTGGATGCCCCAATTGGGCAAATGTCTTCTCAATTTATAGCTTTCCTCTATCCTCGCATACAAGGTCGAATTGACCAATCAAGTGCTCAGACCAGATTGCCCAATGGTCTGTTGAGCACGGGATCCAGACTGCTCGCCAATGAAAATGCTCGATCCGGTTCACCAATCAAAGCGTTAGAAGCATCAATTCATTATGGGAATTCAAAAGTTTGTTTGAGCTTCTAGAAGTTCCCGCCAAGTGATTTCATCTTTGGGTTTTTCACGCAACGGAATATGCCTTTGGTTTGTGCTTGGAATCTTCCTAATGTCTCGGGCTTTTAATTACATTAGCGTTGAGTTCTTGAAATGCCCTTCAAAGTGGTAAATCCCCGATGCCATTTCGCAGAGTTTAAGGGTCTTTTCGAAAAGTAGGTTGGCTCAAGTTCTTTTTCATAAGCATAAGTTCTTTTCGCAGCGAAGTTCTTTTGCAAAGCGTAAGTTCTTTTCGCAAAGGACTTCTCTTCTTTCGCAGAGGTAAATCTTCTATTCGAGGAGTGTTTTCTTCTTTTCGCAAAGTTCAAGGTTCTTTGCGAATTGAAGAGATTCTTTTGAATTGAGCTTTAGCTTCCATTCTTCTTTGAATGGATCCTTCTTCTTTCAGTCTTTTCTTGCTCTTTTAGGACCTTTTAGCCATTCTTTGAGGCTATTTCTTCACTCCTCTTTGAGTTTGACATGCGTTGTCGGCTTTTTGATCATTTTAAGATGGTTTTCGGATTTGGACCTGTCTTTTTGGTTAGCAGAAATATGAACACTAAAGCACTTATTTAGTCTTCTCAAGGGTCTTTCAAGGCTCATGTTTAGGGGTGAAAAATGGTATTTTTCACTACTTAACACACCCCAAACCTAAGCTTTGCTAGTCCACGAGCAAAGAAACGTAAAAGCAAAATAAAGAGCCACTTTTGTAGGAAGCACAGGTGCATTTAGCATATGCAACAAGCCTTTTAAACCCCTAGGTGATCCCTAGAGGAGGAGTGAAGTCTCCGAGGGTTTTCAAGTGAAGGTACCCACAAACTTCTCCATGAAACAGTTAACATTAGTGCAATATTATCAAATGAGCAATCAAGGAGCAGGTTAGTTACTCTTGAATCAATGATGAAACAGAAAATTTGATTATTGTTTGCAGAATTTAAACATTTATAAACCTCATGAATGTTTCAATATTTCCAATCTGTGAACATCATAGAAAATCATACAAATGTGCCTGATAAGCTCATCCTATGGATAAAAATTAGGTTATAAGTCATACTTAAGGTGCTCAAGTTCCAACCCAAACACTCACGGGTATACTCTCATCGATGTTTTTGTTGAGGGGTTCATTTTCACTCAAGCTCAAGAGCGCTTACATCTCCCAAATGGATCTGTAAGCATGAGCATAGGCATGATTCTTAGGCAATGGCATCATTGACATCTCCTCACCATAGATTGGGTCACTTCTCATCTCCACATGACTCACTCAACTTTGGATCACAAGGGCTTTTAATCTAGGTTTGTTTGTATGGCTTATGGAGTGAAGTTTCAAGGAAAGGCAATTTGAACAGAGGTTTGAATTTGAGAACTCAGGAAGTGCAGGAGATGGTTCATGACTCCACCTTTTTGAGTTTAGCATCTTTCTTCTTCTTTTCGAGATTCTCACATTCACGGTGATCAGTTCTTTCTTTGATCTTGCATTATAAGGTCCTTTTTGCCTTTTTGCAACTTTTCACATTGTTTGTCTCTTCTTTTCTCACCACCATATTGCCTGCTTTTGAGGTATTTTCTTCTTTTTCTTGATGTTGCCCGAAATGGTCCATCTTCGTTCTTTCTCCTTTACCTCTGAATTCTCGAGTGAGGAAGGCTGAATTGGTTCCATAGGTTCAGTGCAAGTACTTTTGGGTATTTTGATGAAGAATTGTAGGATTTATAGCTCAAATGGGGTACAAACAGCAGATTTTTCTTGGTTGGTTCATTAGGTTCAAGTCTGTCCAAAGAAGGCCTTGATCTTTGTTACTTGTTTTAATTTGGAGTTTCCTAACTTCTAGTGGATCTAATGCCTCACCCAATCCTTTGAATCGTAAAAATTGCCTCACCACTCTTCAACAGAGATGGAAAATATATGGGCTCAATTCTCACTGGTTATGGTTTTTCCTTGAGCTTTTAAGTATATCTTTATCTTTTTCTCTTCCTTTTGACTTACTATGTGCTGATACCAGTATATTTTTATGGTGTAATCATCATGGAAATGTAGAATATCGCAAGGTTTAGAATGTCTAAATTCTTGCAAAGAAAATTTTAAAATTTCCACATTGTCATGATTCTTAAGTAAAATAATTCATTTCCTGATTACTTAGGTGATTCAGTTGTCCTTAGGTTAACACACTGCCACACCCCCAAACCTATGAGGAGCGGTGTCCTCAACTGGGTTCAAAGGTGGTGGCATAGTCACAGTTATTAGGGGAAAACAACAGAAAAAATAATAGCATGGAGAATTACAGAAAGCAAATTGTATGAACCAGAAATTTTACAGAAAATAAAAGAAAAAGAGGGGGGAAAGGGAGTAAGGGTGAGGGGTTTATTTTTGTTTGTTTCTGAAGTAGGGGAGCACAGCTATAACAGAAAAAATTGCAAAATAACAGAAAACAGAACAATTAACAGAGAAAAATGGAATAAGAAAGAAAACAAATGACAGAATTGGACCGAATGATACAAAAAACAAAAGATTTATACATTGTATTTGAGACACAGTAGATGCAGACTTTTAATAACTAGGATCAAAGTCAGTATCATAGATGGGTTCTATGGGCTCTGAACTAGAGTCACTGTCAGAATCCGAACTAGAATCAGTGTTGGAATCAGAACTGGATTTTGGTTTCTCAGGAATGGAGTTCTGGAGTTGATGTACTCTTGACTTGATCTTTCCGGTGAGGCCAAGGTGTTTGGTCAGTCGGTGGTGGTTTCTTGTTCTTGAGCTAAGCGAGCTTGGAGCATAGCCACCTTGTCTTTGCTTGACCAATTGGAATGTTCGTCCCACGGATCCCTCATCTTCTCTCTCTCAAATTGCATGAAATGCTCTAATTTCTTGATTTTGGCCTCATAAGGGGTTCGGATGTAGGCCTCCAAATCAGCCAGCCCCTTCTGCACATCCCTACGGATGTAGGGATTTTCTATCATGGCCTGGGAGAGGGTGGCATATCTAGGGAGGGGGATGGAGTGGTAGGGGACTAAAGGGGGTCCAGCTGGGGGAGGGGGTGGGGCGGTTAAGAGAGTCAAGAGGGGTCGGTTTGAATGGCTAAGTCGAAAAGCAGGGGGGTGGTGAAGGGGGTCTGTTTGGTTAGCCGGTGGTAGTGGAGGAAGCACTAGGACTAGGACTGGTGCATTTGGGTTGCCTGTGAGGCAAAATGGAGAGCAGGGGTAATGGGGGTAGGTGGTAATGGGGCAGTTAACGACTGGATGAGCTCCAATGTAGCAGACTGATTGTCTGCATTTGTTTGGAGCTGGGCTTGGATATTTTGGAGGTAGGTGAGGATCTGGGTGTAGGGAGCAGGTGTGGGGGAGATTAGCCTAGAGGGGATTGGGATTAGTGAGGTGGAGGGATGGGGGGTAATGGGTGTGAGAGGGGAGGGGGGGAAATGGGTGAAAGGGGGAGGAGCAGGGATAGGTGTAGGATCTAGCTCCATGGTGTCAAATAGGGGTGAATAAGCCTCTGTGGGGAAAGGTTGGGGTTCAGAGGTCTGGGATACCTCAGGTGTATGTGCTGAAGGGGTGTGGGAGTGTGAGGAGCGTTGGAGCAGAGGGGTGGAAGGGGATGGAGCAAGGATTGGGGTGGCTAATTCCTCTAGGACACAGTTATTGTTGGGGAGATGGGTGGTGTTGGGATAGTAGGGGTGGTTGGTGTGGTAGGGGTGTCCAAAATAGGAATGATGGAAGGTGTGGATGATGAACCAGCTGGGATGGGGGAGGGTGTGGAGGAATAGGGAACCAGGCCATCTCAGGGTCAGAGGAGGTGCACCAAGAGTGGGCTACCTCAGGGGCGTGTGGACTAAGTGACAAGTGGTGCTAAAGAGCTGGTCACCACAAGGAGTTGGGCTTGTAGGTAGGGGGGGCCGAGGCTGTGGGGGCGTTGAGGCTCCTGAATTTCCACTTCGCATGACATGCCCACCCACACTTTCGTGGCTTGGTTCTCTGTCATGCTCAGAAGAACTAGCCTGCTCGTGCTATGGGTTGTGACAGGGCAGCAATAGGGGCAGCGAGAGGGGCATGGGCTGGTTCTCCTACTTCCCTCATTCTTCTTAACATGGCCTGACTTGTGGTCCAGGCTTTCTTGCCAAAGTTGTGAGGAGTGAGTACCTCAAAGGGCTCTTCCCTATTAATGTCAAACTTGGCTCCTAAGAGGGCTGAAATTAGTCTTCCAAAGGGGAGGCCAACAATTTTCTGTTTCTTCTTTACCTTGGCACTCACATCAGCCATTGCTTCCAGGATGAGCATGGGGGCATTGAAAAATTGCCCCTTAGAAAAGTGAAAGAGGGCTTCGAGGATAGGAGTTCGCCTCTCTCATTACATAAAAAGCTCCCTGAGTATGGAATCCATTAGCGACATATTGGGGCAAGATCTCTTCTCATTATTGATTGCCCAGAACCCACCATGCCTTGTGTTAAATGGGCAGCCATGTTTCTGAAAGAGGCTGCTTCAGGAGCCGCCAAAGGTCCATCGGGGTTGAATTGAAAAGGTATCCCCAGAGCATGCCCTATGTCCTCAGCTGTCACAGTTAGGTCACAGTTATCTATGAAAATGACTAAGGTTGGCACGTCTGCAACATCTTGATGGACCTTTGTGAGGTTTTGATACCACGCTTTATCATCCTTGGATAAGTTTTTTACGGTAATGGGGTGAGGATAGTCTTTGAAAGCTTCCCGAGGTATCTTAGGATGGTAGGCAATCATGTTTGGAGGAGAAAAAAGTTTCATCCACCAATAGCTCAGGTATGAGCTTCTGGGTATCAATGAAGGGGTTAGGCAAAACTAAGTGAATGGGTAATGGGGGCAGCTCAGACTCAGGGCTTGAGGCGAGGGTAGGCTCCTCATGGCGTATTTTCTTTCCTTTTCAACCCTATCGCCTTGTCCATTGAAAGCTTTCTCTTTGGAGCGTTTTGCTTTGCCTTTGGCTTTTGGGGTCGATTTGGTTGCCTTCTTGGTGATGATTTGGGGAACATGGCGGCTAAGGATTTTCAGTTTTCCCATACTTAATTGAGAGGAAAAATGCTCCAAACACGGCTAACAGATTTAGATTTTTCTAAAAAATTGAGCGAGAATGGATAGAAAAATACCGATCTAGGGTTTGTGCTTGAACCGAGTCGCTTTGTTTGTAAAGATCGCCCAACCGCGATCCGACTTTGATCTCAAAAATGGAAACGCCAAACAATTAGGAACAAAACGGCCGATATCCTTGTGGAGCTCGTGTGAGAAGAGAGGAGCTAGGGTTTTAGTGGAGCGTCGCTCAGAGAGTGTTTGCAAATACAACGCTAACTTCAAAACGACTAAATATACTTGAAGCTAAAATCGCAAAGCACCTTTAAGTTTTCGAAAAGTTCCAAAAGAGCCCTTCTTATTACTTGAATGGCCAAAGTGCCTTTCGACAAGTAGATAACTTTAAAAGATTATTTCAGCAAAGGACTTAGCTTGAACCGTCTATTCAAAAGGAAATGTTATCATAATCAACTATTCAAAAGAACATCTTTGTTTTCGAGCGTTCATTGCAGCTCCGTAATCTTTTCGAATAGACTTTGGACTTTTGAAAAGTAATTTTGCTTTGCGATTTGAACTTTAAGTGTAATTAAACTATGCGAAAAGGAAAAGAAACGAAAGCGGAGAAATTCATTAAAACTATGTTGTACAAACATAATATACAATTTTCTACCATCGATTTTTTGGAGATTATGATGCGGATGGGCAAAGACAGGCTCACGAATGTTGTCAATGCATGGCTTGAGCCTCGACCATTTACCTTAATGACTCTTCCGTCATTGGGATCACGGATATCCACAACTCCCGAGGGCAGCCTTGATGCGGTGTATGGCCCTTCCCATCCGGATCTCAATTTGCGAGAAAGAATTTAAGTTTAGAGTTGAATAACCATACCTTGGACCCCGTATGAACTCTTTTCTCATTAAACTCCTATCATGAAATGATTTGACTTTCTCCTTATACAACTGGAGCTTGTATAAGCATCCATCATGACTCTTCCAATTCGGTGAGTTGAAGTTTCCTGATTACCAAGTTAGATCCATATTAAATGTTTTAATAGCCCGTAAAGCTTTGTATTCTAACTCTACTAGCAAATGACATGCTTTGCCATAGACCGATCTAAAAGGAGACATTCCAATTGGAGTTTTGTAGGCGATCAGATGCCCACAAAGCATCATCATTGCTTAAAGGACCAATCCTTCTGTCCTTCTTCTGCTTTTTTCCAAAATGTGTTTGATCTCTATTTGAAATCTCCACCGTCCAATGGGTTTGTGGATGATAGGGAGTGGCTACTCTGTGAGTGACAGAGTACTTTTAATAGAGAGTCAAGCTGTAACAAAAGTGGCTCCCCCATCACGATGATGGCCTGGGAATCCAAATCTGGAAAAATGTGGTCTTTGAGGAATCTTAAAACCACTTTGTGATCATTGGATTTGGTAGCTATGGCCTCAATCCACTTGGAGACATAGTCCACTACCAAGATGAAATTATTTCCATTAGAAGGGGAAAGGGCCCATAAAATCTATGCCCCAAACATCAAACAACTCAACTACCGTGATTGGTCAGGGGCATTGAGTTTCTTTTGGAAATCTTGCTTTTTTGGCGATTGCAAGATTTACGGTCATGTAAGGCATCTTTAAAGATTGTGGGCCAATAGAAACCACACCTGCAGAATTTTGCATGCTTTTATTACGAAATGGCCTCCACAGCTGTTTCGTGACACATTGACAATATGCCGGAGAATTCATGGTCCGGGGACACACTTTACGATCACTTAGTGCACAATTCTTGAATAGATAAGGATCTTCCCAAATGAAATTTTAACTTGTGAGAAGAAAAGATCTTTATCCATTCGATTCCAATGTTGAGGAATCTGGCTCCAAGAGCCAAGAAGTTGACTATGTTTGCAAACCAAGGATCGGTATTGATGGCAAAAAGTTGCTCATCGTGAAATGATTCATTAATGGGTAAGCTATCATCCTCGATTGAGAATTCGGATAAGTGATCACCACCACATTCTCCACTCCTTTCTTATCCTTAATCAGAGATCAAACTCCCGTAATAGGAGGATCCATCGATTAATCCTTGGTATCCTTCTTAGACAAAAGGTACTTTAGGGCGAGTGGTCAAGAACACCACAATTTGTGAACCTAAAACATAAGACTGAATTTTTCCAATGCAAACACAATGGCCAGCAGATCTTTCTCGGTTGTTGTGTAGTTGAGCTGGGCATCTATCATGGATCTGCTGGCATAAGCTATGACATGGGGAAGCTTATCCTTTCTACGCCCTAGGACAGCTCCTAGGGCATAGTCGATGCATCACACATCAGCTCAAAGGAGCGAATAGTCGGGGACTGCAAGATGGAGCTGAAATCGGACATTTCTTAAGGACCTCAAAGGCTGTCATGCATTCATTAGTAAACACAAAGGAACATCTTGACACAAGAATGAGAGTGGCTTGGAAATTTCTTGAAATCTTTGATGAACCTCCTATAAAATCTCTGCATGCCCTAAGAAACTTCGATTTGCAGCCTGGAGGAGGCAAATGTGCAATTAGATCAATTTTGCTTGGTCCACCTCTATGCCTTTATGGGAGACCACATGTCCTAGGACAATGCCTTGGTGACCATAAAATGACTCTTTTCAGCTTAGAACCAAATTGGTTTCTTCACATCTTTGCAACACCAACTTGAGGTGGTGTAAGCATTGGGAAAAGCCGCTCCATAAATTGAAAAGTCATCCATGAAGATCTCCATGAATTGATCAATCATGTCGAAAAGATGGCATACATGCATCTTTGAAAAGTAGGGGCATTGCAAAGACCAAAGGGCATCCTCCTATAGGCAAAAGTGCCAAAGGGCAGTGAAGGTGGTCTTTTTCTGGTCCTGTAGGATCTGCTGTAACCAGAAAATTTAAAGTACCCATCAAGGAAGCGATAGTAAGCTTTGCACCAAGTTTATCAAGGATTTGGTCAATGAAGGGGAGGAAATGGTCTTTCCTTGTCATGGTATTTAATTTTCTGTAGTCTATCTGGACCCTCCATCCGATTGTTTGTCGGTGGACATAAGTTTACAGTTAATTTGCTACATGATGCAGATTTCTTAGGCACCACACTGTGGGTGCTACCAGCGAGAATCTGAAATGGGGTAAATGACCCCGACATCTAGCAACTTCCTTCATTACCACTTCTTGCATGTGAGGATTCAACCTTCTTTGCATTTCTCTAGAAGGCTTGGCATCCTCTTCAGTGGATCTTATGCATGCATCTGGGTTTATTCCTCCTAAATCAGCAATGGTCCACCAATTGCTTTCTTGTCTTATTTAGAACTACCATGACTCCTCTTCTTGCTCCTTTGTAAGGGAGGAAGAAATAATCACGAGTAGTGTTTGATGATCTCCCAAAACACATATTTCAGATTTTTGGGAGGCTGTTTGAGTTCCAATTCGTGTGAGAAAAGAGGCGCAAAGGTACCTTGGTAACTTGTGGAAGAGGAGAGAGCAGGTCTCAAGAGAGAACTTGATATTTGTTGGTGAGTGCCTTGCACAGCAGACTCCCTTTGAATTTGATCTCCCTTTTCCTTCTTTCTCGTGGATTCCCAATCATTTTAAATTACGTGGTGGAGTCTTTACCTTGCGAAATGTTTGTAAAGACTCCTCCACCGACTCATCAATGATGTCAACATGGAAACATTCCTCGAGAGAATTGAGGTTGAGTATGACATTATACACATTCAATTTAACTTTCATATTTCCAAAAGCGACACCTCCATGATGCAGGACACACATTGAATGCATGCATTAGCTGTAGCAGAATGGTCTTCCCAGAATAGCGAGGATGGCGGTGGTACTTTTGGTTGGTTCCATGTCCAACACCAAAAAGTCGAGGGTAGAAAAACTTGTCTACTCCTACCAAAACATCTTCAATCAACCCCATAGGTTTCCTTTCGGATCTGTCATTCATTTGTAACACCACTTGAGTGGGTTTCAATTCTCCCAAACCTAGCTTCTCATAGGCAGAATAGGAAGCGGGGTTGACACTAACACCGGATCTAGCAAGGCTTTCTCAATGGTGTGCTCCCCAATGATCTGAGGGGATTGTGGGGATTCGAGGTCTTGCATCTTAGGTGGTGTTATTGATAGCACTTGGTTGATTTTCTCCTGACAAGGCCTTCTTGGATAAATGTATCCTAGATTGCCTTTTGTGAGTGCATACCTCTTTGAGAAATTTTGCATAGCGGGGACCTGTTTGATTGCATCAAGCGTAGGTAGATTAATTTTAACTTGCTTGAATGTCTCCATCATTTCCTCAATTTTGTGTTTCCTTTGTCAAAGGAGAAACTTCATTGCATGGGGAAATGGGAGATGAGGAACAAATTTCCTTCTCATCTTTTTCAACAATTTTGTTATTTTGCTTTTTCATTTTTTGAATTTTCGATGTAAATCAATGCCATATTGTTATCCAAATTTGTTCTGCACTTGTTCTTCATCTTTTCCTCTTCACTACCTGTTTTTTTATTATTCTTCCACTTCTCAAAGTAGTCACGCTTTGATTTCCTCATGGCCATTTGAGGATTCTCCAACCATGAACTGGCCCCTTAGGATTGTTCACGTTGGTGGGTAGTTTACCCTCTTCTCTCTAGCCAATGAATTTGAGAGTTGAGGCGTTTCTTCAATTTTTTAATGCTCTGTTGTGAAGGTTCACGATCCGAGAAGTTCCAAGATTTTGAAGTGAGCTCAAGACCGCGCTTCTTCAAAGGTCGGGGATCTAGGAGGGCAGGGCTGGTGCATCGCATGGCTTGTTGTTGGTTAGGTCATGAAAATTTGATTTATTATAAAAATTATACTGATATGGTGAAAGGTGGTTTGAAAGGTAATTGATTTTGTTCCGTTGTTGGGGCCGGTAATTTCCTGATTCCACGAGATTAGGATGAGATCTCCATGGGTAGTCATTCGATTGCATCATCCATAAGAGCATGAGCTTGTTCCATCATGAGTTCGAAATTGTGATGCGAAGGACATTGATCAATGGAATGAGTGGGGAGCATATCGGACATGCCTCCTCTACTCTTGACCCATTTGGAGCTTTAAATGAGTCCATCACTATCAAATTTTGTGGTCAAATTATCCACTTTCCTTTCCAAACTCATTGACTTCATAAACTTTCCCTCTTGTGAATTGGGGATTATTCATCCTAGGGATTCTCGGTGTCCCTTGAGAGATTCCTGCGGGTTGAATTTTCTCCAATCACCTCAAAGAGGTCCCAAACCTCTTCAACTGCTTTTACGCAAGTAGGTACCTCCACAAGAGGCATCCACCATGTTCTTGCCCTTTCGATCGTTCCTTGATAGAAGCTTTGAACCACCGCCATTTAGGAATTTGATGGTGAGGGCATTGTCTTATGATTCTTTAAACCTTTCCCATGCTTCATGGAAAGTTTGATTGAGTTTTGGGAAAAGAGATGATGCTTTGTCTCGTTTGGTTTTAGTCATTGGTAAATATTTTGACAAAATTGACATTGTAAATCATTCCATGATGTGATCTTTGTTTGGTGCTAACATAGATAACCATGCTCTAGCTTTGTCCTTTAATGAAAAGGAAAGAGCCTAAGCTTGGTTGCCTCGACCAAGTCCAATATGTTAAATGTTGTGCATAAAGCCGAAATTCATCAATGTGTTTGTAAGTCTTCCTTACTCAATCCATGGAATGAAGGCAACATTTGGATGGTGGAGGACTTAATTTCATAATTTCCCTCCATGGGAAATTGAATGCAAAATGGGGAATTATAAGCACCAGGGCAAAGTAGTCTCTTAACAATCTCGGTCTTCCCATTTGCAGATGTCATGATGTATGTCGGTTTCTTAGGAGTCTTTCAACTTCGAATTTAACGGAGAATCTCAGATTGAGGGTTCTCCGCCAAACATACAACTCAGAGAGGAATTTGGTACAAACCTTGAATTACGTGCTTTCCTTTCCTTCATACAGTAAGTGCATGTAAATAACAATGTAATTAATAAATGTGATAAATAAATGAAAATAAACATAGGTCTTATCTATTTTAGAACAAATTCCCAAGCATGGCGCCAAAAACTTGTTGTAACTCCACATGTGCCTTTTTTATGTGTATTTTGAGAACGAATTAATGAATAATAAGTTACATAATTTTAAATTATGAAAGAGATATCAGCACATTGAGGGCTAACAATAACCTGCAAGATCAAAATAATTGTAGTAAGTTTTAAAAGTGAGTATATTAAAGATCGTCCACGAGAATTTGTCTCAAATATGAGATAGACCTCGATCTATACCAGATCCGCTCTATAATTATCTAGAAAGCGTATAAAAAGAGAGTGTTGGGTTTTTGTCACGCTTTAACTAAAAGCAAATAAAGAAAAGAACTAACTAACGATCCAGATTCAAGTTGGGGAAGTGATTAAAATAAATCAAATGGAGAAATAATAACTTTACGTGATTTCGCTTTGAATTTTAATGGAGAATCTGCAACTAAACAGAGTTGATTCAATCTTCATCCTGCTACCAAAGACAGATGTAAGAGAAATAAATCTGAATTAAGGAAGGGTTTAAACTTATGGTTATGATCATCACTTAAATGGTCATGATCATCCAATAGTTGTTGACCTATTCTCAATTCGAACATGAACATCATCAAGTCTTTATCGAACTAGGTTACCAACGCTAATTGCAGGGGTAATGAATCAAGGAAATTGCATGCAAAGTAGTGAATCTAAAGGAGTCTAATGCACTAAGGTGATCAATAAGAACCCTTGACATGAATCCAATGGAGAAAACATGCTTCTGACAACCTTTTAAATTCAATCTTACAATTACAGAGCACGGCTTTAGAAAGCCCTCGACTAGCATCTTGAATCCGATCTCTTTGGAGTTACAAAAGCACTCGAACTCTCAAAAGCAAAACAGAGGAAGAAATTACAAGTGCAGATAGACTATCGAAGGAAGGAGAAACAGAGATGAAAACTCAAAATCTGGATGCCCCAATTGGGCAAATGTCTTCTCAATTTATAGCTTTCCTCTATCACGCACAAGGCTGAATTGACCAATCGAAGTGCTCGGATCTGATTGCCCAATGGCTGTGAGCACGGGGATCCAGATCTGTTCGCCAATGAAAATGCTCGATCCGGTTCACCAATCAGCGTTAGAAGCATCAATTACATTATGGGAATTCAAAAGTTTGTTTGAGCTTCTAGAAGTTCCCGCCAAGTGATTTCATCTTTGGGTTTTCACGTGGGTGGAATATGCCTTTGGTTTGTGCTTGGAATCTTCCTAATGTCTCGGGCTTTTAATTACATTGGGCGCGTAGAGTTCTTGAAATGCCCTTCAAAGTGGTCAGAATCCTCAAAGATGCCATTTCGCAGAGTTTAAGGGTCTTTTCGCAAAGTAGGTTGGCTCCAGAAGTTCTTTTCGCAAAGCATAAGTTCTTTTTGCAAAGCAGAAGTTCTTTTTGCAAAGCAGAAGTTCTTTTCGCAAAGGACTTCTCTTCTTTTCGCGGAGGTAAATCTTCTATTCGAGGAGTGTTTTCTTCTTTTCGCAAAGTTCAAGGTTCTTTGCGAATTGAAGAGATTCTTTAATTGAGCTTTAGCTTCCATTCTTCTTCTTGAATGGATCCTTCTTCTTTCGTGTCTTTTCTTGCTCTTTTAGGACCTTTTTAGCCATTGCTGAGGCTATTTCTTCACTCCCTCTTTGAGTTTGACATGCGTTGTCGGCTTTTTGATCATTTTAAGATGGTTTTCGGATTTGGACCTGTCTTTTTGGTTAGCTGCAATATGAACACTAAAGCACTTATTTAGTCTTCTCAAGGGTCTTTCAAGGCTCATGTTTAGGGGTGAAAAATGGTATTTTTCACTACTTAACAGTCCACTCCTCTAGACTAGTTTGGAAATTTTTAGTTTAACTAATGGGATTTGACAGACTCTATAGGATAGGCTGTAACCATTTGAGTGGATAGCCTATAGCCTTAAGAGCGCCCCAAATGGGATGGGTTAAACTAGATATTTCTACCTTGTTGAGGCTTTTGATAGCGTCTCAGCAAGGAGCATGACAGAGACAGACTAAATATGAGTTATATTACTGCTCTAACTCTGAACTTAACCTGCTTACTTTTCACCAATTTGTATATTTTATTTTGGTACACACCATCACCATCTTCTTCTTGATCCCTTTCTTTAGGATAGGGCTATATTTTATTTCTCTATTGTTAGGATTAATTTAGTATAGTCATGACACCCAACTCCCTTTCTTTAGGATTGTCAGATCTGTAGCCAGATCTTAAGGCCTACTATTATAACCTATTTTGGGTTCTAGACCAATTTCTCTGTAGGATAAACTCTTACTTATCAAAACTTGCTACAATAAACCCTGTATGTTGCAGGTCTAGGATTACTTTAGTTGTGCTGAATCCATTCTTTTATTTTACTTTGTTTTTAATTGGTTTCCACCACACAGTAACCAAAGCACACTAGGGGATCAACAATAAGTTTTTGGTGCTATTGCCGGGGTGATTGATCTTTTTAGTAGACGTGAGTTGTACTATAATATAGGTGTTCAAATTCTTTATAGTTATACCTAAACCAGAATAAAAGTACTACTGATTCTTTGTGAAATTTTACAAAAATGGACAGCAGAAGAAGGGAAAAGCTAGAGCTGTAGTTGGAGTGTAGCTAGCTCTGTTTGCACTTTCTTTCCCCTCATTCTCACTCCATTAATGTTGAATCCCCTGTTATTTTTTTTAGTGTAATTCTATGTAGTTATTACTTTTTGTTTGAAATTCTTTCTATGTGCTTGTAAGCATTTTCGTTACTGTTAGTGAGTGTATTCTCGGTAGAAGGTCCTTAAACTCTGACTTGAAACCCCCAAATCCAGAGGTGGAAAGGATCCTTCGACCTAGACAAAGCACACAAAGCCCTACTGTTGAAATCAAACCAGCTATCATGGGTGAGAGGCAGAGAACATTAAAAGAGTACAATGCACCTGCGGAGTACACCTCTCCCTTCTGCATTTAATTCCCCTCCGTTGAAGAGAATTATGAGATTAAATCCTCCACCATCAATATGCTGCCTTCGTTTCATGGGCTTAGTAAAAAAGATCCCTACAAGCATATAGACCAACTTTTAGCACTTTGCACTACCTTCAATATTGCTGGCTTGGGACCTGAGGCCACCAAACTGAGGCTTTTTCCTTTTTCATTAAAGGACAAAGACAGCACATGGCTATCAAAACTCTCAGCCAACAACATACAGTCATGGAGTGACCTTCAAACCAAATTCCTGATCAAATTCTTTCCCATAAACAAAACCAGCCAGATGAGGACAAATATTTTATCATTCACTTGGCCCTCAACTAAGGATTTTTATGAAGCTTAGGAAAGATTCCAAGAGATGTTAAAACAATGCCCCCACCACCAAATCTCAATGTGGCAGCTTGTCCAAGTATTTTATCAAGGAATTAATTCCAAGAGCAGGGATATGGTGGATGCTTCTTGTGGTGGTAGTTACCTCCACAAGAAAACTGAGGAAACTTGGGAGCTGTTTGACATAATAGGGGAAAATTTCATGCAACAGGAGTCTCTGTCACGCAATGATACTCAAACTCCAGCAAAGATAGTAAAAGAGGCCACCCCTAGAGGTGGAATATTTGAAGTGAAGGTGCAAGGTGATCTGGAGAGGAAGGTGGACAACTTGAGCTTGATATTTGACAAACTCATGAATGTGATGCAGCCCCGGGTGATTGCACAGGTGGAGGAAGCATGTTTGATATGCCTGTCTCCCACACATTCTATTCATGATTGTCTATCTGCCACCCAGTTTCCAGACTTTGTTATGGAGCAAGCCAATGCTACTCAAACTCTTGGGCAACAGCCTGCTGGGTATTCTTGGAGGAACCACCCAAATCTGAGGTGGAGATAAGATTCTTATCCTCTACCCTAGCAGTAGCAAATGGTAGCTCCTTATAGACCCCAACACTAGTTTAATCAAGGTTACCCACCAAGGCAAAATTTTTTGCTACATGTCCCACAGTCTAACCAGTTGGCCTTGCCCCCACAACAACCTAGATCCTCTTCATTTGAAGAGCAGATGCTGGCTTCAATGCAGCATTTGGGGAGCTTGATGCAAACTGTCAATTCTCATGGACAGAGCATCAAGAAGATTGAGGACCAGCTGGGCCAGATTTGTAATGCTCTGAATAGGAGGGAAGAAAGAAAATTGCCTAGTCAACCCTGACAAATCCGAAAGGTCAATCTATGATTGGTGATGCATCCTCTACAGCGGAGGAAGCTAGTGCTCAGTGATTCGAACATTGGTAACAAGTATCATATATATGAAAATTCTGAGTTAATTTGTGTTCTTTTGACTTCTGTCAGTTAAGTTTTTAGTGTGATGTTGAATTGATTGTGTTACTTTATCTGTGTTTGCATTTTGTTACTAAATACATGTGCATATTTGTCTGTTGAATTTGTTGTGTGTAGTTGTTGATGAATGGTTGAGGTGCCTTTATCAAAATTTGCATGAAGTTGAGCTGAAAAGATATTTTTAGAATCCTGCAATGCTGATGAATTGTTGATTTAAATGGGCATATGTGTTTCATAATTGAAATGAATTACCTATCTAAGGGTTGGTGCTCATGCACATTGGTTGGGTGCACAACAACATGAATGCACTAACCAATGTGCTGCACTGAGCTAACTGAGTAAAGGTTGAGAAGACATGTTGTCTCGCAGAGCTAGAAGGCTTATATTTACTGTGCGAGCCATCACTTGGCTTCCTCGTGCACTAAAAGCCTGAGCAATGGCTATAAAAATGCCTCGCGGAGCTGCCTTTCTGCTCTGCGAGCTCAAGCTGTAAGAGAAGCATGGCCTCAGTGTTGTTCCACGTGAGATAAATTTCTGAGGCAATATAAGGCCTCACGCAGTAAGGTCAATGATTCAGCTCCACGAGCTTTCAATGTGAGGCAGTTTGTTCTTCTTCATGACAAAATATCTTGCAGTCTTAAATGCCAACTGTGCGAGAATTTTACTCTGCGAGCTCCTATTGCAAACTTCGCGAACCGTGAGATTTACTCTATAAACTCAACAAAGCCCCTCATTTTCTTCATTTCCTCTGTCTGCCCTAGTTTCTCAACATAAGAATCGATGTCCCTTTCCCCTCCTTTCTTCTCTACTTTGTAATCCACACCACCTCAGGCATTTTCCTCTCATTATATTGTTCCCTAGCTACTCTTGATAACTTCGAGCAAGGTTTGGGGGGATTTGAGCTACTGCGCACAATTTTAAGTGGAACCCTAGCTCTCAACTGATACGATCTCCATTTCTCTCTCTCCCCTGTGTTTGATTTATTTGAAAGAAGAGAAGAAGGGGAGAATTTAGAGGTTTTGTGCTTACTCAGAGTGAGTGGCATTTTCTCAAAGTTGTGAACCCAAATTTTGATAATCTAAGCACCTATGGCCATGGGTTTAAAATTTGTAGATACCCTCACTGCGATGATGAACTTGTCCATCAGTGGCAGCCCTGTGGCCACTAGAAAATCGACTAGGATTGCAGAGGCCTCCACATTGGAGACCTTTGAGGCTCCCTCACCTGTTGTTGAGCCCTCCATTCCAAAAGAAAAGAAGAAATCTGCTCCAAAGAAGAGGGTCAGAGTGCACCCACCTGCTACAAACCCTGAAAAATCAAAGAAGAAGCAGAAAAAGGGCAAAGTTGTGGCCCCTACGATCCCTGAGGTTGACGAGGAACCAACTACTGATTGCCTCAGGGTCCCTTCTGACTTTATACAATCAATCCCGCTAGAAGCTAAAATCATTTTTGATAAAGCCTTTTTGTGGAGCTACCTCAGACTTTTGCCTCCATTGAATATCTGGCAAAGGCATCTCTGCTGCCCCTGTTGTGACCCTCAATGCAGCTAGTTTTCCTAAGATTGGTAAGATTATTTTATCAGAATATAAAGTTAAAAAGTGGTGATGATGGGAACCCAGCACTGTTGGTTTTAATTGATGACTTTGAGATACTATTCAACTAGGTAGATATTGCAAGGATACTAAGGATACCAGCCAGGTATAACCCTGAGTGGGGCTTGGGTCCTTCTTTGACTGCCACCATTACTGAGATAGCCAAGGAGTTAACTGGAGGGATCACTACCTCAGGTGACCTAATCAGAAAGAGGGATCTGCACCCCAACCTCAGGCTAATGGATGCTGTGTTGCGAAAAAATGTATATTGCTCTGGGCGTGAGCAAGAGAGGAGGTACCCCATAACTGATGCCCTCTTATCATTTCACCGAAACCACTACTTGGATGCAGCCAAGTTTGTTTTTGAGGGAACTATAGATTTATGCGAGAAGGTGAAAATAATGAAGAAACCTCATGCCCTTCCCTACTGCAGATTGATTACTACATTGTTGAAGTGGGGGAAGTGCCCATTTCAAAGGGAGGAGGAGACTATGGCACTGAACTCCAAACAGAGTGGGAAGAAGCAATGGGAAATTAGTGGCACCATAATGGAGAGGAAGAAGAAGAGGAGGGACGAGTTACTAAGAGATGCAACCCCCACCATTCGAGAAGCAGCAACTGCTGCAACCTCTCCCTCATTTGTGCTAGCCAGCACGACACTCTCCACCACTTCCATTACCCCTACCTCCATGCCTGCTACACCTTTCACCCAGACATCACAGCCCATCACAAGCCCACTGCCCCTACCTGATCCTACATCACTAACCACCATAGGCGCAGCCACCTTACCTATTTCTGCACCCTTACCTTTTTTTCCAGCCCACCCTAGCCCACCTGTCAAGGCCCCATACCAGAAGAAAAGTAAAACTTCTAAAACCCCTGCTACACCCCAACCCACATATATAACCCAAACAATTCCAATCCCTGAAACCACAACCATTCCAAACCCCATACCCACACCTTATGAACCTGAAGCCCATACCTTTGAAGCCCCACATTATTTCATTGAGATTCCCCACCTTTATACCTATCACTAGTGAGCCTGTAGACCAATCCATTCCCTTCTCCCATAATTGTGAGCCATTTTCAGAAGAGGAATTTTTCACTATGATGTCTACTATTCTAGGAGACATCAACCTTGAGTATATACCTCTCCCAGACTCACCTCACCCTCCACACTTTACCCCTCCACATCAGACACCACCATAGGCCACTACCTTCACTCATAGACACACATCTCCCTTCCTACCAGTTTCACCTATCCAACCCACACCCAATACCATACCAGACCTTTTACCCCAAATCTTTGACCTCTTACTTTCCCTACACTCTCACATGGTGGCCAATACCCAAACCCAAGCCGCAATTGAGGCCAATCTTCATTCAATTCACTCCACCTTTCCAACCCTACCTCCATCCCAAACATTTTACAATCCATCCAAGCAACTTTAACAACTCTCACCCATCAGCCCCAACAGTTAACTCTCCCTACATCAATCCATAATCCCCCACCAGCTCTTACACCCATTGAACCTATCCCAAAAACTTCTCTTAACACCTTTAGAGATGCCTCCACTCAAATTGAACCTGACCCTCAACTACCTGCACCGGAGCCTACCCTCCATGTCCCTCACCCTCTGCCCTCCACCCCACTTCTATCCTCATCCAGTCCCCTTCCATTCTAGGCTAGCCCTTCTTTCAGTGCTGACATGCCTATCTATCCTATCTTTGCTACCCCCATGCCCCCTTACTCCACCCTCATCAGAGCCAAGAAAACCAATGCCTACATAAAAAAAGATGTTGTTCAGGGCATGGCTGACTTGAAAGTTATAGTACGGCAGCCCCTCCTTGATCAAATTAAACTCCTGATGCTTGCTCATAAGGTTGAGAAAAAGGAAATCAAGTAAGGATGGAGGGAGATTATGGTCCAATACAATGAAGTTAAGAACAGAGTAGAGAGTCAGGAAGATGTCATCAAGGAACTGAAAGAGAAACTGCTATTGACTGAGGAGCGAGCTTATGATTATGGAGTGACTATTGCAGCTTTAGAGAAAAGGGTAAATGCACAAACTGGCCGAGAGTTGGCAGAGGCTCTTTTTAAAGAACTGAACCCTGATGTACCTGTCCAACAAACAGTTCCGAATGCAATAGATCCCAACCTAATCAAACCTGGACTCAAAATCTAGGAACCTACACAAAAACCTTCCCCCACTCCAACAAGAAAAAGCTCAGCCAAGCCTAGGAAATCTACTTCCAAAAGACCACTGTCTAAGGTTGCCACTTTGAAGAAAACAAAGGGGAAGGGAATCCAGGAACCACCTACTGAGGCCAAGGACTCTGATGATTAAATTGCGCACATGTATTTAGTTAGGAAGTAGTGTGTCATTTTTTGTGTAGTTTACTTCCACATACTATGTACATACTTTAGCTTTTATAATAACATTGCTCTTTGTTTTGTCTTGTTTTGTTTCCAATATGTCTTTCTTTATATCTGTGTGATTGTTTTTATATTATTTGTTATGTATTTTTTTTCTTTCTTGAAGTTTCTGTTTTGTTAATCTCTGGGTCTTTAGCCTGCTGTACATTCACTTCCACCTTTGAATCAATTAGGACACTGCTCCTCATAGGTTTGGGGGTGTGGCAAGCTAGGTCTGCCAATAATACAGTTAACTTTAGTGCAGCAATGTTGGTTTAATTGGGATGAATAAAATAAATTCCCACCTAACTTGTTAGAATGAGAAAATTTGTGGAAAAGTAAAAATTTTTGCAGACATTTTGAGACTAAAAATTTTAAAATCTTTGCAACCACCATGAAGCTAACATCAGAAAAATTTTCAATTAGTACTTAGTGAATCTAAGAGAGAAAAATGTAAAAATACACCCCATGGGTTAATTTGAGGACTATACTTAGTGAGATTTTGGGCCCATCATTTTTTTTTAAGAGTGTTTTTTGCATTATTTCTGCTCTAAGGACTGATTGAGTCAAGACCTTTTCACTAGAAGTTAGGCACCTCCAAATCAAAACTGATTGATAGCACTCATGACATTAAAGAAATGATCCAAGGGCTTCATTTGGACAGTTTGAGCCTGAAAATCCAACCTTTTAAAACTGCCCTTTTATATACACTCGTTGAGCCTTAAAAATCCTACTTTTCTATGACAAACACCAGAGTACTTGCACCTTAACCTCTTGACCTGATTCAACCGTACCCTCACTTTGAGAATTCAGAAGGTAAAGGTGGAGTTGAAGATAGTGAGAGTGGTTCAACATTTGGTGGAAGGAGAAGAAAAGCAACATATGAACAGCAGTGTGTCAGTGGTTTTTGTGTGACAGTTCATCATAAAAATATTAAATTAAAAAAAATAAAAATAAATAAATAAATAAATAAATAAAAGAGAAAAAGAAAGAGAAGTCTAGAGAAGAACAACATCTGAAAATTGAAAAGAAGAGGAGAAGCTGGTCACTTTGATTTTGAAATATATAAAGTAAGATGAAGTTGTGCTGAAATGAAGGTAGTGAAGTCATGAATCACTCCTTACCTTGCTGACTTATCAATTTTGAATCTCTTTTTACCCCTTCATTCTTTATATCTCTCACCCACAAGCCACATTACAACCCATTCAAAAAGACCTTGTAGATCCAAAGTGAAACGAACTGTTATGTGGAGATGAGGAGTTGTTTAATTTATGGTGAAAAGTTATGAGGATATCAGAAATCAGAAGCTTTGCCTATGCTCATGCTTGCAGGCCCATTTGGGGTCTGTAACTGCTCTTGAGCTATTAAGAATGTAAACACCCTTTTGATTTTTATTTTTGAGTGATAGCCCTGGTGAGAATTGGCTCTGAATTTTAAATTCTTTGGAGTTGTATCCAACCTGATTTTTGAATTTAAGGCAACCTTTGTACTGATTATATGCACATTGTATTCCTGATGTGAACTAATTGGTGGTGATGCACATGCATGTTGATTTTGAGTTACAGATCTGGCAATCCTAAAGAAAGAGAGTTTTTGGGATTGTCACAACTAAAACTAAAACTAAAAAATAAAATACAGTCCTATACTAAAGAAAGGGTTTCAAAGAAGGTGCTAATGGTATGATAAAATAAAGGTAAAATGATGAGAAGTATGCAGCTAAGATTAAATCAGTTATGCAACTCAGATCTAGAGGTGATTTTATAGTAATCCTTCAGATGACTACAAGAAAATCTGCAAGGTAGAGGAATCCAAATCAGCCCTTGTGAATTAACTGCTCTCTTAAGGCTATAATCTATCCACTTAAATGGTCATAGACTATCATAGGGGGATGATCAAATCACATGGATTAAACTTATAAAACTAACCTAATCCAAGGGAATGGATTGATCTTAAGGATATAATCTGTCCACTTAAATGGTCACAGACTATCCTAGGGAATTCCTCCAACCCATGAATTAAATCAGAACATGAATACTATTGCAGACACTATGTTTGTAAGGCTACAAGCTCAAGCATTCATAGGAGCAAACAACCCTTAAAAGTCTAGTGGAAACCACAAACAATCAGAGGTTGAATGGGGACTTAGACTCAGTTGGACATTGCTACAAAAGGCCAGCAATGACCAAGCTCACAAGTATGTAATCTCTATAGAATATCATATCTAATATCTAAAAATGGTATTGCAACACAAAGGGGAGTTTGGATCTGCACTATCTCTCACTTGGCTACAAGCTCAAGTGCAGAGAAGAAGAATCTATCTCATATCTGTGATTTAGATCAACCTAAGGGCTATAGTCTGTCCACTTAAATGGTCACAGGCTATCCCAGGGGTTATGCTAATCATAGATAGCTGAAATAGAACAAGAAAACTGTAGCTACCACCATGGGTGTATCAAATCCATAGATATCCATGCACAAAACATAAAATAAATACAGATTTAAATTAGCTAGAAAAATGGCATTGCTTTGATCGAAATGAAAATTACAATGTATGCCCTCAAGGTAACAGCCAGTACAAAAGCCCAAATCAGCTCCCAATGCTCACACAACGCCCATTATAAATTGAAATAAACTAGCTACTTACAGAAGATCTTAGCCGGCAAATGCTAAGCTAAGGAAGAAGAAAAGACAAATGGGTGATCTAACCCTAACCCCAATGACCTAAGCACTCTCAAGCTCACAGCCAATTTAAGTTAAAGATGAGATAGGTGTCTTCTAAAACATAGCTTATATATAAAGTCTCTCATTGCCTTGGCCAATAAGAAAATAGAAGGGAGAAGCCCTAATTGTTGCTTGAAGACGTGGCTCAATTGTGACCCTTGGATGCCTTGGGAAGTGAGAGATAGGTTAGAACCTTGAAATGTGTGCCCTAGAAGTGGAGAAATCCCCAAAGTGTTCCTATATATGGACTGAGAAGTGGGGATCTTGAGCTTCGAGAGGAAGAGTGCTGTAATTTGGCCTCTCGCGAAGCTGTCGTGTGGTTGATCTTACAGTTGAATGAGCTTTGCGAGGTCCCTTTTGCATTGAGTAGCATAGCTCACACAGATGGTTCTCTAGGTGGCTCAAGTCATGAGGCTCTCACTGGGCTGCATTGCATCTCGCCAGGCTATCGCGAGGATGAGCTTTGAGCTGCGCACTAGGATGGGCTGCACATCTCGCGTGGCTAGCTCTGTCTTCGCGAGATCTTCATGAGAAAATCTTTTGGGACTCTCTCCTCTTGAGCTATGCAAGTTTTATGCGAGCTCTAATTGCACTGCACGAGCTCTTTTACTGCTGCAGGCTTGAGCCAAGCAAGAGCTGTGTGAGGGGGCTGTTTAGGCCAAATTGGATTGCGTGAGGACTGCACGAGTTTAACATTTCCCTTCTCTACTGCAGTGCACATGCTGCTGTAGCAGTGTTCTCTGCTTGGCCCACCTTTCTTTCATCCATCTGACTTCTATGGCCCACTTTAGCAGAGAAAATAGTCACCATGATGTGTACCCTGGTGTATCCTTTGTTCTTCCATCAGCTGTGGCCCTTGGCTTTAAATCCCTCTCTGCTTGGCCTCCAAAGCATGACTGTTGTACTAAGCTATAAATTTATTCTTAACCTCAAAAAAAACTCAAAAGAGGATTATTAAATGGCTCCAAGGAGTAGTAAAGGCTAGTTTAAGAGGTGCAAAATAATATTTTTCAATTCTTAACACACCCCCAAACATAATCTTTGCTAGTCCTCAAGAAAAGAAAAATTTAAACAACTACTCTAAAAATTTAAATGCCACATTCGTAGGGTGCACGGATGCATTTAGCTTATGCATCAAGCCTTTTGAACCTCTGAGTGATCCCTACTGGAGGAGTGGATTCTCCTGAGGGTTTTCAGTGAAGATACCCACAAACTTCTCAATGAACAACAATCAACACAAATGCAAGCATGATCAAATCAGTTTTCAACAAATAGAGTATCAAACCATTTTTGATCTTTCAAATTTGAGGGTTTTCAAGACATTGAATGCCACAGTTAACACCTAAATCATGCATGTATATTCATCAAACCAATCAGCTAACATCAAGAAATACAATGTGTGCAAACCATTACTAAGCTTACCAATAATTCAAAAATAAAGTTGAAACAATGCCCAATAAGTTCAATATTAGACCCAATGCTCACTAGGGTTTCCTCTCACAAATGAATATAATGGGCATTTCAGTTCACACCAGCTCAAGAGCAGTTACAGACTCCAAATGGGTCTGTAAGCATGAGCATAGGTAGTTGCTCCTACTTTCTGGCATCTTCTACTTCTTCTCACCATAGATCAGACAACTCTTCATCTCTACATGGCAGCTCACTTCACTTTGGATGAACAAGGGATTTTACATGGGTTGTAATGTGGCTTATGGTTGAGGTTTCAAAAGAATGGAAGGGATAAAAGGAGATTTAAAAACTGAGAAATTAGCAAGTGTAGGAGGTGATTCATGACTTTCCCTTCATGAATTCAACATACTTTATCTTCATTGACATTTTTCAGATTCAAGGTGGCCAGCTTCTCTTCTTCTTTCCAATTTTTCAGATGAAGGTATCCTTTTGACTTCTCTTTCCTTTTTATTTTTATTTTCATGAAATGTCATAGCTGAACCACTGCCACACTTCTGTTCATATATTGCTTCTCTTTTCCATTCACCAAATGTTGCACTCAGCTTGCCCACTTTCATCTCCTTCTCCTTTACCTTCTAGATTCTCAGAGTGAGGGTAAGGTTGAATCAGGTCTATAGGTTGAGGTGCAGGTCTCTGGTGTGTCTTGAAGAAAAATTGATTTGAAGGCTCAAAAAGTATATGCAAAAGGGTAGTTTCAATGAGTTGGTACTTTTAGGCTCAAACTGTCCAAATGAAGGCCTTGATCATCTCCATAGTGTTATGCATGCTGCTAAAATTTTCAACTTGGAGGTGCCTAAATTCTAGTGAAAAGGGGTTGAATCAACCAATCCTTAGAGCAGAAAAGATTTGCCAAAGACACTCTTTAAGAAGAAAATTTTTTGGAGGCCCAAATCTCACTAGGTATGGTCTTCAATTGAATTCTTGGGCAAGTCCTCACCTTTTTCTCTCCTCACTGGTTCACTAAGTACTGAAAAAAAAATTTCTTGATGTTCACCTCATGGAAGTATTGAATTTTTAAATGATTTCAGTGTTAACAAGTTTGCATCAGTTTACATTTCCTCATTTTCAACATTACTTAGGTGGATTCACTCTCTTTATTTCTTACTCACTTAATACTACTGCACTTAGGTTAACTATCCCATTGACTTACCCTATCATACCCCAAAACCTATGAAGAACAGTGTCCTTACTATTCCAAAGAGTAAGCCCATAGCGGTAGCAGGGGACAATCATAAATCATCACACAAAAAATAATAAAATAACATGCAGAAAAGAAGACAAGTAAAAATACTGCAAAGGAAGGACACAAAAGAGAAATTTGCATTCATAAGAATAGTATACAAGACACTACAAATGAAATTTGTACATTTGTAAAAACATAAACTAAAACCTAAGTACAACTGATACACTAACACCTAATCTGAATCTGAGCTTGATAGAGTAATTGTATCCCATCCATATGTTTCTGCTATTTTCTGACACTCCTTCAAATTTTCCTTCTTCAAATTTTTAGTTTTGGAAGCACTAGCCTTTGTCCTTTTGACAGTTGGCTTCTGTGGCTTAGTGTTGCCCTTCTGCATGGTAGGTTCCTTGATGGACACTCCAGCTGATGAGGGTGGGTTCACTACTGAGATGGATTTTTGGAGTGTCTCTACCAGTCTTTCCAACATTTCTGATTTTTGCTTTTGCTCTTCATATAACTTGAGGGTTTTCAGCAATAATTGCTCCTAGTTCCTCTTCTCAACTCTATGGTCCAATTACTGCTGGGCAATCTCAGCTAGGAATGGCTGCTTGATTACAGTATTGATCTCAGCCATCCCTCTAATGACATCCCTCCTGATGTAAGGGTTTTCATCCATTGCTCTTTTGAGGGTGGAAAATGGAGGCATTGAATTTGAGAAAGTAAGAATAATGGTCCTTTCAATAGGGTCCTCAAATTTATGAGAAGGAGTGGCTAAGGATGATGGAGGTGGAAGGGTGGGTGTCAGTTCCTTCTTACTGGGCTCAGTCTGAGTGTGGGTGGTGGCGAAGGATGGTAGGGTAGGAAAGATGTAAAGGTAGGGAGAGTTAAGGGTGGTTCCTCTTCTATAGTTTGTGTAAAGGCAGAGGTAAAGGTAGGGAGAGGTAAGGGTAGCTCCTCTACCTCGGGATGGGTTTGTGTGGAGGTAGAGGCCTGAGAGGGTTGGATAACCCCCCCCCCTCCCCCCTTTTTAGCAGCTCCTGTAAACACAGAAGGTGGTGGCTGAGGGGAAGAAGAGGAATAGGGATCATGGGCAGGTCCTCAATATGAAGATCTATTTGGGTGGCAGCTGTGGTTGTAGGCAGTGAAAAGGAAGGGTGAGGTGAAGGAGGGGGGATAGTTACAGGTAGGGGGATATGTGTAGGGGGTTGGGGTGGTGGGATAAAGTGGAGCAGTGTGGACTGGATGGATTGTAGGTTAGTTTGGAGGCTGGACTGTTGTTGGGTATTGGCAAGAAGTTGGGTTTGTAGTGAGGAAAGTATGAAAAGTATTAGGGGTAAGGGGTCTAAAATAGTGGGTATTGTTGTTGGGGTGGGTAGGATGGGTTGGAAAGGTGAGATTGGGGCATGGGTGAATTAGGTTGGTGATGGAGAAGGTGGGTCACGGGTGAAATGGGTAGGCTGTGGTGAATATAGTAAGGGTGTGAAATCATGCCTGATGTCCTCCACAATAGAGTCCACATGGCTGAGAATCTCTTAGTGGTGTATGGGTCAAGGTCATGGGAAGGGGAAAAATAAATGGAATGATCAAGGGGGTCAAAGGTGTCAGGTTCAATGGGTGTAGAGGTAGTGGGTAGATCAATGTTTGGTTTAGGCAGCGGTAAAGGAATAGGGTCTGGTAGGGTAATGGGTTGGGGAAGTTCAGTGGCTGTTGTGTGTTGTTTGGAGGGTTTCTTTTCGGTGTATATTTTGGTAATGGGTGGAGTGGGTAAAGTGAAAGGAAATGTGGGTTGGCTGAGGTCAAGCACAGGGATAGGGGTGGGTATTGTTGAAGGGACTTAGGTAGAAATGGTGGGGCTGGGATGGGGATTGTGGTAAATGTAGGGGATGGAATGGTGGGTGGAGGAGGATTTGGCATAGGGCTGGAAGTGGGTGGGATGGTTGAGTTGGTAGCAGCAGGCCCCACTAATGCAGTGGCTGATGGAATAGTAAAACTAAAATCTACTGAGGTGGCTACTGATGTGGCAGCAGCAGCTGTAGCTTGTGCTTCTTGGATGGTGGGGGCTGCCTCTTTCTCCTGATCTTTCTTCTTCTTCACCATTGTCAGACTAATCCTCCAAAGCTTCTTTCCAAACTGAATAGGTGATAGTGTCTCTGTCTCCTCCCCGATCTGCCATGGGTAACCCCCCCTTTTTAGCAGTGATGTGATGAGCCTGCTGTATGGTAGTGCATGAGGCTTCTACTTCTTTTGTACCTTGATATGAATGTCCATCATTCCATCAAAGACCAGCTAGGCAGCTTCAAAGTAATGCTCCTGAGAGAAGCTAAAGAGGGCATCGGCTATGGATGCCCTTCTCTCCTATTGGTGCCCAGTCACATAGATGTTCTTTCTCAAAACATGATCCATGAAAAATAGCATGGGATCTAAGTCTCTTCTCCTGATGGAGTCTCTTGAGGCCTTCATCCCTTGTGTTATCCTCTTAGCAATCGCAGTGATTGAGGCAGTCAATGGAGCACCCAAAGTACACTTAGGGTTGTATGCAACTGATATCCCTAGGACTTGGGCTATCATAGTTGGATCCACTAATATTTTGAAGTCATCCACTAGGAT
Source organism: Chloranthus sessilifolius (assembly GCA_021018995.1). Taxonomy (NCBI): domain Eukaryota; kingdom Viridiplantae; phylum Streptophyta; class Magnoliopsida; order Chloranthales; family Chloranthaceae; genus Chloranthus; species Chloranthus sessilifolius. The sequence continues at coordinate 27,058,018 of CM037587.1, read as the reverse complement.
CAGCAACACAGGGTTTCCATCCTAATCTTTCCTGACCCTGATGTTATGATAAAACAACTGGACTAACCTACGAAAGGCTAACTCCAATAGGGGCCTGAGCAGAGATATCAAGGAGGCCTTGGTTAGAAATTCTATAGATGGGGTAGTCAAGGGCTCCTTCTCAAAAAATATCTTATCAAAGGCAATCTCAGGCTCCAATTTAATGGCAGCCATAAAATCAATAGGAGTTGTCAAGGGATTAACTTTAGGGACAACCTCCTTGCCCTTCTTTTGTTTCTTGGACTTTTTAAGGCTCAGAGTAGCAGTCCTTTCCCTCTTCTTTGGAGCATCCTTTTTCTTTTTGGGGTTGTTAGGTTGGGGAACTGGGGCATCAGTGCCCTCCATAGTGGATGCCTCAACAATCCTCATTGATTTTCTTGTTGCTGTGGGTGGTCAGTAGGTGGGGGGTTCAACAGGTCCTCAAGGTCTTCCACAAAAGGGGTTTTGTCAGCCATTTCACAAAATCCTAAGGTTCTAGGGCTGGGAACACAAACCCTAGGTACCTACAACTCCACTGAGGTGTCTCCACACAAATTTCTCCCCCAAAATCAAATAGTATACTAGAGGAAATTCAAATTGAACTCATAGCTAAGAAAATAAAGCACTTACCCTTTGAAAGCTAGGGGGTTTTAGCTCAGAACTTGCATAATGAGTTGATTTGCTTTTTGTCAGGTGCAAAATGCTCGGGAGCTGACATGGAAGAAAGTGACAGGAGTAGGGTGTAAGAGCAGGGGAAAAATGGGCAGTGAAGGTGAAAGAGTGGAAGTAACAGGTCTACGGTTTGCACTGGAAGCTAGGGCAGAGAGAGATGAAATGAAGAAGAAGCACTCGCGGGGTTTAAATCAATGAAACTCGTGCTTCGCGAGGCTCTCACCTGGTTATCGCGAGGATGAGATTAGAAGAAATGAGCCTCGCGAGCTGGAATATGCACTGGCTGCACTATTGCGCAATTCCGAAGGAGCCTCGCGAGCTAAAATGAGTATGTAATTCACTACTCGCACAGTTAAAAATAAGCTTCGCAACAGGCCCATTTGTAGAGAACAAGGGCCTCGTGAGGCTCATTACAGTTCAATTTTTCCAGCAGTTTGCTTGTGAGGCACTCGCGAAGATTAGATTTACACATCAGAGCCTCGTGAGCACCTCATGTATGGCTGAACTGCAGCTCGTGGGGTTCAATTAACCACGCGAGAAGGCCAAATTTTCCTTAATAACTGCTCACGAGGGTGCTCGAGCTTCACGACAAGGCCAAATCCACTGCCTCTTAGTGCCAGCCCACTGGCATGTGCATTTAAACTGCCATGCATACTGCCATGATGCACTAGCACCATATTTCTGTCACATTTCAACTATTTCATAGCTGTGACACTATTGTGCAGCCAACCTTGTGATTATTAAAGAATTAAAATCAGCCAATTAAAAGACAAAAATCATAGAGAAATGGAATCAAGGTGAGCAACCAGTCCTGCAAGATCCAGGGCTGTTGTAGCAAGTTTTAAAAGGTAAGTAAGGGTATGTCCACAGGAAAATGTGTTCTAAAGGATAGTAAATCTCCAGATCCAGAGTAAATCAGGCACTCTATCCTAATTTAAACTAAACTAAAGCAGGAAAGAGGAGAGGTTTTGTGGTCTTGTCACTTTAACTACAGACTATAGAATTAAATGCTATTGATCCAGATCTAGTCCAACACAGAGAATAGAGGAGATATAAAAGAGATGAAAAATTCAAAAGGTGAGAACAACATCTAGGGTTATTGGTCTCTCACTATAAATCAAAGGAATCAAAAGGCCTTGCATAGATCTGATTTGCTATAATCCCCTATCTGGTTACAAGCTCCCCATTTCTGGCAGTTGCAAGGTATAAGGATCCAATCTCAACTAGAGTATTGAAGCAATCCTAAGGCAATGATCTGTCCACTTTAATAGTGACAGACCATCTTAGAGATTGTTCCACTTCAAGGATCATGATTAGAACAGGAAAACTATTACAGATGCTGCAAATGCCATGCTACCAGCTCCCCATTTTCGACTGGCATCTACAGGAGTATCCAATCCAGAGAAATCAAATAAGAAAAAGTAAAATATAGATCAGAATAACCTTTAAACTCCATAATTATATTACAAGCTTACAATACTATTACGCCCAGATCAATAATCTGTGTAATATACAGTCTATTACAAGCCTCTGAATCTCTCAATTTACAGCTTAAGACCTCACCCTTACTACTAAGAAGAGTTTAACCACTCATGATTAGCTAAAGAGAGAATGGGAGAAAAAGGAAGGAGGGAGAATTTGGAGGGAGAAATGGATCTCTCTCGAGGCTCTAGTTCTCTCCAAGTCTGAATGTCTAGTTTGTATTTTCTTCAAGCTTTTTTACTCTCCTGCTGTATCCTCAAATCTGTTTCATCCAATCAGAGATCAAGAGAACAATTATGTTATTCTGAGCTGCTGATGTGGCCGATTTCTCTTCTAGAAGCTCTCTTCCCATTGGCTCTCAACTGGCGAGTACACGTGAAGTAGTTAGGGTTTCCATGCGTGCCTAAATATATACCAAAAGTACCCCCAGGGGTCACTGAAGTGCTTTAGAACTCGTGAACAGAAATCTGGAATTGGCAGCTGCTGAAGGAGGACGCTGAGAAGTTGCCAAAATGAGTGTCGAGAGGTTCAGGGGAACCTCTCGACGGGTTCTAAATCTGCATTATAATCACGTCGACAGGTTGCATTGGCTTCCGACAGCTTTGCAGACTTCTCGACAGGATTGAACTACTAGTCGACAAGTTTAGAATGGCTCTTGATAGGTTTGAACACATCTTGACAGGTTGATGAAGATCCTATCGACAGCTTGGAAGAACGTCTCGAGAGGTTGGTTTGAACATGTCGAAAGGATTGTAGGCTTAATTCTTCATTTTGCTTAGTTCCACGCTCATCCTCTCGACAGGTTATAGACAATCTTGTCGACAGTTTATACAATCTTCAGTGAAGTGCTCGACAGGTTGGCTTAATCCTCACGAGACTGAACATTACTTCAGGTAAGTTATCGACAGGTTTCTTTCTACTGCTCAACAGGTTCAGTTAAACCTCGCGATAAGTGACTGGAACCTCTCGACTTCATCTGCACCTTGAAGTATCCTCTTGGCAGGATCCACATCTATACTTCCAACCTCTCGGTAGGTGTTGAAACCTCTCGAGAACTTTATCTTTTCAACTTAGTACCTCTCGATAGGTTCTTTTACCCATGCTCAACTTCTCGATTGCTTCACTCCTTGCTCTTAGAACTTCTCGACAGGTGATGGGAAGCTCTCGATAGCTTCAAGGAACCTCTCGGCAGCTTATTTTTAGTGCTTCCATAGCTGGCACACCACTTGGGTGTGCTGCTCTTCCATTATTCCACACTTAGCAACCCCTCAATAGGTTCAATCTTTCTTCCTTGCCTCTGGACTTGGTCTCAGGCCTTTCCAATTAGGTAACACAGTGTTTCTTGGGCTCTTTTAAGTGGAAATCTATATTAAGCTTACAATTTATTGCTTAACTATAAAACATACTCAAAACACCTTATTAGTTAGCTTAAGGATCCAACAAAGGTCAGGTTAAGAGGTGAAAAACGGTATTTTTCTCTACTTAACACACCCCCAAACCTAAGCTTTGCTAGTCCCTGAGCAAAGGAGAAAGTAAAACAACTAACCTATAAAATTAAATGCCACTTTAGTAGGGAATACGGGTGCATTTGGCACATGCATCAAACCTTTTAAATACCTAGGTGATCCCTAGTGGAGGAGTGAAGTCTCCTAAGGGTTTACAGTGAAGTTACCCACAAACTTCTCCAATACAGTCAATTAATAACAGTGCAGCATGTTAAAACAAAATTCATGCAATCTAAAATTCATTCCATACCTTGTCCATTCAGTTTCAGAGGATTCTTAGCAAAAACAAGATAGTTTAAAACTAAAATTCTGCTGTAGTTCCTTCACAACCAGTTATCTCATGTCAAGGTATTTTGTATGAAAAGTAATGCAAAGTTTATCATCAAATTGAGAATTTTGTTTTTGGATATTACCTCCATCCATCCTAATTTTAGACCCAAAACTCACCAGGGTTGTCTCTCTCAATACAAGTAGAAGGGTGTCAATTCACACAGCTCAAGAGCAGTTACATCCTTCAAATAGGACTGTAAGCACGAGCATAGGCATTGTTCTAATTCTTAAAATTTCTAACTCCTTTCACCATATATTAAATAAATTCTTATCTCCACATGACAGCTCAATCAATTTTTTGATCAGTAAGGACTTTTTATTGGGTTGTAATATGGCTTATGGGTGAAGTTTACAAAGAAAAAAAGGGTGGAATGGAATTAAAATTTGAGAAATCAGTAAAGTAAGGAGGTGACATGTACACCTTCTTCATTTCAGCATAGTTCCATCTACTTCTTGAATTTTCAGATTTGAAGTGATCAGTTTCTAATCTTCTTTTCAATCTTTCAATGAAATGACTTCTCTTTTTATTCTTTTATTTTACTTTTCTATTTTTCTTTTCTTTTTGTAGGCTTTTTTGTATTTTTTTGCATTTTTTCTTTTTATAGGCTGGAATGCCACCATTGTTCTTCTGATACACAATTGCCATCAAATGTGCTTTCTTCTTCTTCTAGCAAATGTTGAACCAACTCCACCTTCTTCAACTTCTTCTCCTTTACCTTCTGAAATCTCAGAGTGAGGGTCAGGTTGAATCAGGTCACTGAGGTTTGGGTTCAAGTACTCTGGTTTTTTGTCAAAGAAAACTGGGATTTTTAAGGCTCAAAAGGTGTGTATCAAGGGCAGTTCAAAGGGTAAGGATATTTAGGCTCAAACTGTCCAAAGGATGGCCTTACTTCATGTCCTCAATGTCATGAATGTTGTCAAGCTGTTTCAATTCAGATTTGCCTAACTTCTAGTGAGCAGAGCTAGGCCCAATCAGTCCTTAGAGCAGGAGAAATTGCCAAGACACTCTTCAATTTTTATTTTTTCTTAGGCCCAAATCTCATTGGATATGGTCTTTCATTAGACTTCTGAGGTATATCCTCATAATTTCCTCTCATTTTAGGTTCACTAAGCATTCATTTTTTTTGAAAATTCTTAACATTTGCTTCATGAAGATGTTAGAACTCTAACATGTTCTAGTTTTAAAAAGTTTTAATTTCCTCTCTTTGAAATAAAAATCAGGTGTAAAATTATTTCATTTCCTCAATTTCTGTTAAAAACCTTACTGTACTACCATTAACTATTCATTGGCAAGCTGTCACACACCCAAACCTATGAGGAGCAGTGTTCTCACTGCTTGAAAGATAGGGAAATGTGCAGTAAGAGAAAAATAGAAGTATACAAAGTAAAGAAAATAGTAAACAGCAATGCGGACAATTGCAAACTATACAAAAAGTAAACTAGATAGAGCATCACAAAGAGATAATTCATTAAATCACAGAAAGTTGTACAATGGAACAATAACATAAAAAAAAAGGGTGACAAAAGTATAAACCTAAGAAAAATACCGACACAGATTAACAAAATATCCCATCAAAAACAAAATGGTTGGTCCTCCTGGCTCCGGGATATCCTCAACCTGTTGCTTCTGGAAGAGGAACTACAAGCCAGGGAGGGGGAGAACAGGGATTTAAGGAGAAGGCTGCTGAGCGGGTGGTGGATGGAGCGAGGAGGATGGGGGAGAAGATGCAGGTGGGTCTATCTTCTGTTTCTTCTTCTTTCTCTTATTCTTTTTCTTCTCTTCCTTGGCCAGAATCCTTTGGACTTCCTCATACTCGTCCCACAAGAATTGTAATGGGTCAGGCTCTTTTTGTGGTGGCGGATCTCCCCAAATTGGGTAGAATTTGATTGGCAACACAATGGGTTTGCCATCCGCCATAGTTGTGGGAGAGGTGAATTTATGAACGGATGCAATGGAGGGGAAAAGGCCTGATATTTAAACATGTGGGTGCTGGAATATGAATCGTCATAATAACTTTTCTCATCTTTCTAAGCTTAACTGCTAAAATGATATGTTGGTTTCGAGAAGTATGGAATACCGAGCGATTTAATATCGGGAATGGTACCGCGAAGTGCATGGTGGTCTATTTTTAGCAATCTGAGTTAAGGTAAGGAGATGGGAGCTATTAAGGCTCAGACAAATGATTAGGGGTAAGGAGGAAAAATGAACTTCGACAGGAATGGGAGCAAGGCATCGACAGGTTGAGACAACCTGTCAAGGAGTTAAAAACTATTGAACCTCTCGAAAGGTTCAAGCAATCCTGTTGACGAGTAGAATATTTTAAATGAATCCATTTCGAGAGGTTCATAGAACTTCTCAACAGGTTCTTTTGGGCTGATCAGTCAATCCTCTTGATAGGTTCCTTCTTCCATAACACCATTTTGGGGGGTTCATAGAACCTCTCGATAGGTACTCTGAACCTATCGAGAAATCAACCAAAGCCTACAGAACCTATCAAAATCTGTAGGGATCCTATCGACAACCAACTTCACACCTCCAACACCTGTCAAGAATTAATGCACACTTCTCGACAGCCTCCAGATCCTGTCGGAAAGTAAATTGGGCACTCTCAGAACCTGTCGAGATATTCATAGAACCTGTCGTCAAGTTGTTTTCCAGTTTAAATAGATGTGTACTAAGTCCCCAGTTTCTTTCTCAACAACTTTGACACTCCACTCAGTCTTTTATTTTACACTTTTGACAAATAAAAATAGTAGCAAAAATAACCAAAATCAGTAACTACTATACATAGTGTACCTTGTTGAAACTCAGCTACGCTATGGAGGTTCATGATAGTGGGTGGTCAATACAGGCTCCACCACATTTTTAATAGCAAGTTTGAGCCTTTGACCATTTACTTTCATGGCCCTTCCATCTGTTGGGTCCTGGATTTCAACAGGTCCAGATGGGAATACATGCTCAACTATGTAAGGCCCCTCCCATCTGGATCTCAGTTTTCCTAAAAAAATTTTCAATTTAGAGTTGAATAGCCATACCTTGTTGCCAGCTGTGAACTCCTTCCGTAGTAAATGCTTGTCATAGAAAGCCTTGGTCCTCTCGTTGTAGATCCTAGCATTGGAATAAGCTTCCAATCTCAGTTCTTCCAGCTCAGATAGCTGGAGTTTTCTGTTTATGCCAACAGAAGTTAAGTCAGTATTCAATGTTTTAATAGCCCAATATGCTATGTGCTCAAGCTCTACTGGTAAATGGCATGCCTTGCCATATACCAATCTAAAAGGGGACGTTCCTATGGGGGTCAATCCTATAAGCCCACAGAGCATTAGGTAATTTCAAGGACCAGTCCTTCCTATCCACCCTCACTATTTTCTCCAAAATGTGTTTAATTTCTCTATTAGAAATCTCCACCTGCCCACTGCTTTCTGGGTGATATGGGGTGCCAACTCTGTGTCACAAAGTTCTTTCTAAGTAGATTCTCAAACTGTTTATCACAAAAGTGGCTCCCCCCATCACTGATGATGGCTCTGAGAGTGCCAAACCTGGAGAAAATGTTGTCCTTCAAGAAGTTGAGGACAACCTTGTGATCATTAGTTCTTGTAGCTATGGCCTCAACCCATTTAGACACATAGTCTAAAGCTATAAGAATATAATTATAACCATAGGAAGGAGGGAAAGGGCCTATGAAATCAATCCCCCATATGTCAAAAATCTCAATCACAAGTATGGGCTGTAAAGGCATGGAGTTTCTTTTGGAGATACTTTCCATCTTTTGGCATCTTCCACAAGTTTTACAATGATGCCAGGCATCCTTGAAGAGAGTGGGACAATAAAATCCACATTGGAGCACCTTGGCAGCAGTCTTATTCCCACTAAAGTGGCCTCCACAAGCCTGCTCATGACACATAGTTAGTATGTTGTGGAATTCCTCATCAAGGACACATTTCCTCACCACCTGGTAAGCACAATGTTTGAATAGGTATGGATCCTCCCACATATAATGTCTGATCTGTGAAAAGAATAAATCCTTATCCATTTTATTCCAATGTGGGGGGATTTTACCTACTGCCAAGTAGTTCACAATATTTGCAAACCAAGGTGTAGAGGTGCTGACAACAAATAGTTGTTCATTCAAAAACAAATCATTAACAGGCAGCCTATCAAATTCCTCTGCTAGGATCCTAGACAAGGGGTCTGCAACCATGTTTTCAACCCCTTGCTTGTCCTTGATCTCAAGATCAAACTCCTGTATTAGGAGGATTCATCTGATCAGTCTGGGTTGTGCATCCTTTTTCGATAAAAGGTATTTAAAGGCTGAGTGGTCAGTGAAAGCCACTACCTTCAATCCAAGCACATAAGACCTGAACTTATCTAGAGTAAAGATAATTGCCAATAGTTCCTTCTCAGTTGTAGTGTAATTTAACTGAGCATCAATCATGGTTTTGCTGGCATATGCAATCACACAAGGTGCCTTATCCTTCCTTTGTCCTAAGGCTGCACCAATTGTAAAGTCTGATGCATCACACATCAGCTCAAAGGGTATGGGAAAATCAGGTGCTTGGAGGATAGGTGCAGAGGTTAGATACTTTTTTAATATCTTAAAGGCCTTAAGGCATTCATCATTGAAATCAAAGGGAACCTCTTGGCACAACAGGTGGCAGAGAGGTTTCGAGATCTTGCTGAAATCTTTGATGAATCTCCTGTAGAAGTCAGCATGCCCCAAGAATGATCTAACTTGTTTCACAATTTTTGGTGGGAGTAAATGTGCAATCAGATCTATTTTAGCCTTGTCTACCTCAATGCCTCTGTGGGAAACCACATGACGAAGGACAATGCCTTGAGTGACCATGAAATGGCTCTTTTTCCAACTCAACACTAAATTGGTTTCCTCACATCTCTGCAATACAAGGCTGAGATGATGTAGACATTGGCTAAAATTATTCTCGAAAATAGAGAAATCATCTATGAAAATCTCTAGAAACTGCTCAACCATGTCAGAAAATATAGCATACATGCACCTTTGGAAAGTTACAGGAGCATTACACAGTTCAAATGGAATCCTTTTGTAAGCAAAGGTGCCAAATGGGCATATAAAAGTAGTCTTTTCTTGATCTTGTGAGTAAACAGGGATTTGGTTATATCCTGAATAACCATCGAGAAAATAATAAAAAGACTTTCCTGCTAACCTATCCATGATTTGATCAATAAAGAGAAATGAGAAATGGTCTTTCCTAGTTTTCAGATTGAGCTTTCGATAGTCTATACACACCCTCCAACCTGTGGTTTCCCTTATTGGAACAAGCTCACCTGAATCATTTTTTATCACAGTATTTCCAGATTTCTTGGGTACCACCTGAGTAGGTGCCACCCATTCAAAATCTGAAATTGGGTAGATGACTCCAGCATCTAGCAATTTGATCACTTCTATCATCACCACTTCTTGTATGTGGGGATTCAATTTTCTCTGTATTTCTCTAGAGGGTTTGGAACCCTTTTCCAAGTAAATTTTGTGCATACACACAGCAGGGTTGATGCCCCCAAGGTCAGTAATGGTCCAGTCAATTTCTCTCTTGTGCTTTTTTAAAACACACAACAACTCTTCCTCTTGCTCATCAGTGCGAGAGGAAGAAATAATCACTGGCAATTTCTGGTTTACCCCCAAAGCATACTTCAATATCTTAGGTAGCTGCTTTAACTCCACCTCTGGTGGACATACAAGTGGAGGCAACAAAGGTGCCTTTGATGGTGGTGGGAGAGGCATCACATTAGGTTTCCAAGGGAGATACCTTGTTGCCAGGAGAGGCATCACATTGAAATCAAAGGGAACCTCTTGGCACAAAAGGTGGCAGAGAGGTTTCGAGCACTTCACTGAAGATTGTATAAATTGTCGACAAGATTGTCTATAACCTGTCGAGAGGATGAGCGTGGAACTAAGCAGAATGAAGAAATAAGCTTGCAGTCCTTTCGACAAGTTCAAACCACCCTCTTGAGACATTCTCTCAAGCTGTCGACAAGATCTTCATCAACCTGTCGAGATGTGTTTAAACCTATCGAGAGCCATTCTAAACTTGTCGACTAGAACTTCAATCCTGTCGAGAAGTCTGCAAAGCTATCGGAAGAAAATGCAACCTATCGACGTGATTGTAATGCAGATTCAGAACCTATCGAGAGGATCCCCTGAACCTCTCAACACTCATGTTGGTAACTTCTCAGCGTCCTCCTTTTGTAGCTGTCAATTCTAGATTTTTATGCACGAATTCCAAAGCACTTCAGTGACCCCTGGGGGAACTTTTGGTACATATTTAGGCACGCATGGAAACCCTAAATACTTCACATATACTCGCCAGTTGAGGGCCAATGGGAAAAGAGCTTTTAGAAGAGAAATCGGCCACATCAGTAACCTAGAATAATAGAATTATTCTCTTAAGCTCTGATTGGCTGAAATGGATCTAACGACAAAGGAGGAGAATATAAAAGCTTGAAGAAAATACAAACCAAACATCCAGACTTAGAGAGAACCAAAGCCTAAAGCGAGATTCCATTTTTCCCTCAAAATTCTCCCTCCTTCCTTCTTCTCCCATTCTCTCTTTATCCAATCATGAGTGACTAAACTCTTCTCAGTAGTTAGGGTGAGATCTTAAGCTGTAAATTGAGAGATTTAGAGGCTTAGAATAGACTGTATATTGCACAAATTACAGATCTGGGCATAATAGTATTATAAGCTTGCAATATAATTATGGAGTTTAAAAGTTATTCTGATCTATATTTCACTTTTTCATATTTGATTTTCTTGGATTGGTTACTCTTGCGAATGTCAACCAAAAACGGGGAGCTGGTAGTCTGGCATCTGTAGCATATGCAATGGTTTTCCTATTCTAATCAAGATCTTTGAAGTGGAACAATCTCTAGGATGGTCTGTGACCATTAAAGTGGATAAATCATAGCCTTAGGATTGCTTCAATTCTCTGGTTGAGATTGAATCCTTATACCTTGCATCTGCTAGAAATGGGGTGCTTGTAGCCAGATGGGGGATTGTAGCAAATCAAATCTATGCAAGGCGTTTTGATTCCTTTGACTTTCAGTGAGAGACCAATACCCCTAGCTGCTGTTCTCACCTTTTGAATTTTTCATCTCTTCTATATCTCCTCTATTCTCTGTGTTGGACTAGATTTGGATCAATAACATTTAATTCTGTAGTCTATAGTTAAAGTGACAAAACCATAAAACCTATCATCTTTCTTACTTTAGTTTAGTTTAAATTATGATAGAGTGCCAGATCTACTATAGATATGGAGATTTACCATCCTTTAGAACATATTTCCCTATGGACATACCCTTACTTACCTTTTAAAACTTGCTACAATAGCCCTGAATCTTACAGGACTGACTGCTCACCTTGATTCCATTTCTCTGTGATTTTTGCCTTTTAATTGCATGATTTTAATTCTTTGATAATCACAAGGTGAGCTACACAAAAAGTTTTTTGCACCGCTGTCGGGGATCTGTATTTTTAAAAGTGGTAGATCTAAGTTTTTTTTTCTTATTTTAGATTTTATACTTGAAACTGTCTATTTAGTATTTCATTAATCACTTTCGTAGTTGTTTGTGTAGTTTCTAATTTTTTTTTGCAAATGTGGAGCTATGCTTAGAGAAGTAATTTTTACTAGAAGGAGGAGTAAGTTGGACTGAGTTTGCATTTCCTTACACTTTTACATTTCTAGATCTATGAATTTTTAAATCTAATAGTGTTTTACTTGTGTTGCAATTCCTGACTGTTTGCTTTAAATTTGAGCTGTAATTATGCATTGGGATTGTGAGTGGTGTATGTTTGGAAGAAGAACCCTCAACCCTCAGCTTGTGTCATTCAATTCAGAGGTTGAGAGAATTCTTAGGCCTAAACAAACCCCACCTGCATCTGTTGCACTTGAATCTGTTGATATGGGTGAGCAACCAAGGCTGTTGAAGGATTACTATGCACCTGGTGCATATAACTCTCCCTTTTGCATTCAATTCCTTGCTATAGAAGGAAATTATGAAATTAAAGCTTCAACCATCCAAATGTTACCCTCCTTCCATGGTTTGAGTAAAGAGGACCCATACAAACATGTTGATGAATTCCTTACCTTGTGTACTACCTTCAACATTGCAAGATTGGGGCCAGAAGCAACCAAGCTTAGGCTATTTCCTTTTTCATTAAAGGACAAAGCTAGGGTCTGGTTGTCCTCACTTCCTCCTAATAGTATCAACTCTTAGAGTGACCTACAATGTAAATTCCTAGCTAAATTCTTCCCCATGTCTAGAACCAGTCGGTTGAGGAAAAATATCATCTCATTTTCTCAACTCCCAATTGAAGGGTTCCATGAAGAATGAGAGATATTCAAAGAGCTGTTAAGGTAATGCCCTCACCACCAAATTCTCGAATGGCAACTTGTACAAAGTTTCTATCAAGGAATTGATTCTAAGAATAGAAATATGGTGGATGCTTGTTGTGGAGGCATATACCTTCATAAAACAACTGAGGAAGCTTAGGAATTGTTTGATGTTAGTAGTGTAAACTTCTTACGGCAGGAGTCTTTCACTAGGGACACGAAGATTCCAGAAAGAGTGTTGAGGGAAAACCCAATAAGAAAAAAAAAGTATGAGATTGGTTGGTATAATGACTTTGAAAGAAAGGTAGCCAGCTTGACCCCAACAGTTGGAGAAAATGATGGGAGCAACGCAATCTCCAATAGCTGCTAATGTGGAAGAGGCATGTCTCATCTACCAATCTCCCACTCATCCCATTTAAGATTGCCCCTCTGCTGCTCAATTCCCAAAACTAGTGCTGGAACATGTGCATGCTGCTCAGAACTTTGGCCAGCAGCCAAATGCTGGTTACTCTTGGAGAAGCCACCCTAATCTGAGGTGGAGGCAAGACAATATTCAAAATCAGCCATATCAGTTCCAACAGCAGTTCTATCCCTAGCAGTTAATGCCTTATAAACCTGCTCCCCAGACTTATCAGTAGAATTTTATCCCAAGGCCTCAAAACCAGCAGACCATGACTCAGTCTGTGGCTCAGCCTGTGCAACAAGCTGCACAAGCACCAGTCACCAGATCACCCTCTTTTGAAGAACAAGTTCTGACCTCATTGCAGAACTTGGGCTCTTTATCCCAAATAGTTCACTCTCGTAGCCAAACCATTAAAAAGATGGAAGACCACCTTGGTTAGCTATCTAATGCCTTAACAAAGAGAGGAGAGGGGAGGTTACCTAATCAGCCCATGCATAATCCAAAGAGGTATTATGTGGTGGGTGAAGTTTCTTCCTCACATGAAGAAGCTAAATCTGTCACTACTTTGAGAAGTGGGAGGACATTTGACAATTAAGTTAGTATTGGGCCTGAGAAAATGGTAGAAAAAGAAAAAGAAAAAGAAATAGCTCTAAAAGATATGCAGTAGGAGCAGCATAACCTGAATAAGGGGAATGTTGATGCTCCCAAATAAAATAATAAAAATAAAAAGAAAAGTGATGAATTGGCTAAAGCAGCAAATGAAGGAGTAGTCCCTCACTTGCCATTTCCAAGGGCACTTCAAGCACCTTCTCTTTTGGATAAGGGGAATGCTAAAGTAGAGGAAGTGATGGAGACTTTTCAATAAGTAAAGATCAACATGCCTTTACTTGATGCAATCAAGCAAGTGACAGCCTATGCCAAATTTTTGAAGGATCTTTGCACCCATGAAAGGCAATCAAGGATACATTTATCCAAGAAGGTCTTTTTAGCTGAAAAAGTGAACTAAGTGTTGACCATTGCAACCCCAACTAAGCAGCAAGACCCTGAAGTCCCCACAATCCCCTGCATCATTGGGGATCACACCATTGAAAAGGCTTTACTAGACCTGGGAGCTAGTGTGAATCTGCTTCCATACACAGTTTATGAGAAGCTGGGCCTAGGAAAGTTGAAGCCCACACATGTGGTCTTATAATTAGCTGATAGGTCTGAAAGGATGCCAGTGGGGATTATAGAGGATGTGCTAGTTGGAGTTGACAAATTCTTTTACCCAGCTGATTTCCTGCTGCTAGACATGAACCAAGCAAGTGTGCTACCTCCATCCCCGTGACCTTGGGTAGGACATTTTTGGCCACTGCAAATGCATGTATACAACATAGATCAGGGGTAATGGAGGTAACTTTTGGCAATATGAAGGTCAGATTAAATGTGTATAATGTAGCCCATCAACCACACTTGCATGATGAGGATTATTTTTCAATTGATGTTTTGGATGAGCTTATGGAAGAGACTTTTCCCACGCTGCTGCCTTATAATGATTTTTGTGATGATCTTGATGATGCTTTTAAGAATGTATGGAGTGAGATTGTGGAAGAGAAGGCCCCCACACCCATGATTCATGAGGTGAAAGCCTAAATTTCTGATGAGGGACTAGCAACAAGGTATCTCCCTTAGAAACCTAATGTGATGCCTCTCCCACCACCATCAAAGGCACCTTTGTTGCCTCCACTTGTATGTCCACCAGAGGTGGAGTTAAAGCAGCTACCTAAGACATTGAACTATGCTTTGGGGATAAACCAGAAATTGTTAGTGATTATTTCTTCCACTCTCACTGATGAGCAAGAGGAAGAGTTGTTGTGTATTTTAAAGAAGCATAAGAGAGAAATTGGTTGGACCATTACTGACCTTGGGGGCATTAGCCCTGCTATGTGTATTTATAAAATTCACCTGGAAGAGGGTTCCAAACCCTCTAGAGAAATGTTGAGAAAATTGAATCCCCACATGCAAGAAGTGGTGATGAAAGAAGTGATCAAATTGCTAGATGCTGGAGTCATCTACCCAATTTCAGATTCTGAATGGGTGGCACATACTCAGGTGGTACCCGAGAAATTTGGAATTACTGTGATAAAAAATAATTCTGGTGAGCTTGTTCCAACCAGGGAAACCACAGGTTGGAGGGTGTGTATAGACTATCGGAAGCTCAATCTGAAAACCAGGAAAGATCATTTCCCGTTGCCCTCCTTTGATCAAATCTTCGATAGGTTAGCAGAAAATTCTTTTTATTATTTTCTCGATGGTTATTCAGGGTATAACCAAATCCCTGTTTACCCACAAGATCAAGAAAAGACTACTTTTACATGCCCATTTGGCACCTTTGCTTACAGAAGGATGCCATTCGGACTATGTAATGCTCCTGTAACTTTCCAAAGGTGTATGTATGCTATATTTTCTGACATGATTGAGCAGTTTCTAATGATTTTCATAGATGATTTCTCTATTTTCGGGGATAATTTTTGCCAATGTCTACATCATCTCAGTCTTGTGTTGTAGAGATGTGAGGAAACCAATTTGGTGTTGAGTTGGAAAAAGAGCCATTTCATGGTCACTCAAGGCATTGTCCATGGTCATGTGGTTTCCCACAAAGGCATTGAGGTAGACAAGGCTAAAATAGATTTTATTCTACATTTACCCCCACCAAAAACTATGAAACAAGTCAGATCATTCTTGGGGCATGCTGGCTTCTACAGAAGATTCATCAAAGATTTCAGCAAGATCCCGAAACCTCTCTGCCACCTGTTGTGCCAAGAGGTTCCCTTTGATTTCAATGATGAATGCCTTAAGGCCTTTGAGCTGTTGAAAAAGTGTCTAACCTCTGCACCTATCCTCCAGCACTTGATTTTTCTATACCCTTTGAGCTGATGTGTGATGCATAAGACTTTGCAATTGGTGCAGTCTTAGGACAGAGGAAGGATAAGGCTCCTTGTGTGATTGCATATGCCAGCAAAACCATGATTGATGCTCAGTTAAATTACACTACAACTGAGAAGGAACTGTTGGCAATTATCTTTGCTCTAGATAAGTTCAAGTCTTATGTGCTTGGATCCAAGATAGTGATTTTCACAGACCACTCAGCCCTCGAATACCTTTTATCAAAAAAGGATGCAAAACCCAGACTGATCAGATGGATCCTCCTATTACAAGAGTTTAATATTGAGATCAAGGACAAGAAAGGGGTTGAAAATGTGGTTGCAGACCACTTGTCTAGGATCCTAGCAAAGGAATTTGATAGGCTGCCTTTTAATGATTCATTTATGGATGAACAGATGTTTGTTGTCAGCACCTCTACACCTTGGTTTGCAAATATTGTGAACTACTTGACAGTAGGTAAAATCCCCCCACATTGGAACAAAACGGACAAGGATCTGTTCTTTTCATAGATTAGACATTATATGTGGGAGGATCCATACCTATTCAAACGTTGTGCAGACCAGGAGGTGAGGAAATGTGTCCCTGATGAGGAATTCCACAACATACTATGTGTCATGAGCAGGCTTGTGGAGTCCACTTCAGTGGGAATAAGACTGCTACCAAGGTGCTCTAATGCGGATTTTATTGGCCCACTCTCTTCAAGGATGCCTGGCATCATTGTAAAACTTGTAAAAGATGCCAAAAGATGGGAAGTATCTCCAAAAGAAACTCCATGCCTTTACAGCCCATACTTGTGATTGACCTTTTTAACATATGGGGGATTGATTTCATGGGCCCTTTCCCTCCTTCCTATGGTTACAATTATATTCTTGTAGCTGTGGACTATGTGTCTAAATGGGTTGAGGCCTGTTGTTGCTTCGTAGTGTGCTTGATTTATGTGTGTTTTGAAAACAGATTTATAGCTGCTAAGTTACAGTGGCTCTAGACTATATAAGAAATTAAAGAAATATCAACACAGTTAGAAGAGAATTAGCCTGCAAGATCAGGGCCAATTGTAGCAAGTTTTAAAAGTAAGTGAGTGAAAGATTGTCCACAGAGAATTTGTCTAAAATGTAAGATAAACCTCCAGATCTGAGCTACCAGATCTGGCTTCTTATCCTATCTAGATTACTGATGAGAGGTTTGAATTTTGTCACGTTTAACTAAAAAAAATAAAGAAAACTTTAACTAAATGATCCAGATCCGAGTTGGGGGAATGATTGAAACAAAGATGGAGAAGTAATATCTAAATCTGATTTGGTCTTTGAAAGCTAATGAGAATAACTGCAACTTATCAGAGGTGATCCAATCTTCATCTGGCTACAAGCACAGATGTAAGAGAGATAAATCTAATTCAAGGATTAGACTTACACTTATGGCTATGGTCTGTCCACTTTAATGGCCACAAACCATCCAATAGTCTTCAATCCAAATCCTTAATTCAGAACAAGAAACATCACTACAAATGCTGTAAGAGACTAGGTTACAAACACTAATTCTCACAGGATTAATGAATCAAGGGAAATTGCATGCAAAACAATGAATCTAAAGGAGTCTAATGTACTGAGGAGATCAGAGGGAACCCTTGACATGATTCCAATGGAGAATGCATAGTTTACAGCAGCCTTTTAAAATTCATTCTTACAATTACAAAGCACGGCTTAACCGCTCTCGGACTTGCAGTCTTGGACGCAAACTCTTCTTTGCGTTATAGTAGTTTCTCACAGCTCTCAAATGTAAATACAGAGAAGGCTATTACAAGGATTGCAGACAAGCTGTCTGGCTGGGAAATGAGGGATTTAGAAATGAAACTCAAAATCTGGATGCCTCAATTGGGCAAATGCTTCGTCTATTTATAGTTTTCCCCAGGTCCAGCTCAGATGTGTATCAACCAATCGGAGGTTCTCAGATCTATATTGGCCAATGGTAGTCGAGCACGGGGATCCAGATCTGTTCTAGCCAATCAGAATTCCTTGATCTGGTTCAGCCAATCAGGTGAAAAGGGCATCAATTCTGTTATGCATTTTGAAAGTTTGTTAGAGTTTCTAGAAGTTCCCGCCAAGTTATTCCCTCTCTAGGTGCTCACGTGGGGTGGAATATTCCTTCGCTTCATGCTTAGAACCCTCTAGAATGTCTCTAGGTTTTAAAATGCATTGGGATGCATGCAACAGATTACTGAATTTCCCTTGTTAAAGCTGTGAATCTCCAGAATACCTTTTCGCAGAGCTTAGGGGCCTTTTTGCAAAGTGCCGTGACTTCTGAATCTCTTTTCGCAATGTTCAATCTTCTCTTCGAATTGTGTTTTCTCCTTTTCGCAAAGTTCAATCTTCCCTTCGAAGAGTGTTTTCTCCTTTTCTCAAAGTTTAATCTTCCCTTCGAAGAGTTCAGATGCTCCTCGAAAACTAAGCCTGGAGTTTTAGTCCTTTTCGCAGAGTTCCAGGTTCTTTACGAAAAGTGTAGGTTCTTTGCGAAAAGAACTCTGCAGTGCATTTCTCTGTTCGAATTGTTCTCTGCTTCTCTTATAGGTCTTTGCCTCTTCAATTTAGATCTTTCAACAGTTGATGAGGTTGTTTCTTCACTTCCTTCCTTTGGATTGACATGGATTGTCATCTTTTTGGCACTTTTAAGCTGCTTTTATGGTTAAGCCTGTCTTTATTGTTAGCTGCAACATAGGCACTTAAAACACTTATTTAGTTCTCTCAAAGGTCTATCAAGACTTAAGTTTAGGGGTGAAAGATGGTATTTTTCACTTGTCAACACACCCCCAAACCTAAGCTTTGCTAGTCCCTGAGCAAAGAAAAATAAGAAATAAAAATGAACAAAGTAAAGAGCCACTTTTGTAGGGAGCACAGTTGCATTTAGCATATGCAACAAGCCTTTTAAACCCCTAGGTGATCCCTAGTGGAGGAGTGAAGTCTCCTGAGGGTTTTCAGTAAAGGTACCCACAAACTTCTTCAATAAGTTAGTTAAGATCACTGCAGATTCACATGACCCACATTCCTCAATTGATTATTCACACCTGCATCAGTTATTTTGTAAGAAGGTTTTTTTAAGAAAGATATCAGTTTAAAACTAAAATTCTGCAGTAATTCTTATTACTATTCAGTCGATTTATGTCAGAGGCCATTTACAAAGAAAATTAACAAACAACAAGCCTTTGATTTAGGAATCCAGCTTTGATGTTGCCCTAATCAGTTGATTTTAAACCCATTTCTCACCAGGATTTTCACTCAAAAAACAAATGAGAGGGTTATACTATTTCACACAGCTCAAGAGCAATTACAGTCCTCAAATAGGACTGTAAGCAGGAGCATAGGCATTGCTTTTAGTTATAAATTCACTGCTCCTTTCACCATAGACTACACAAATTCTTATCTCCATGTGATAGCTCAATCCATCATTGATCAGTAAGGACTTTTACTTGGGTTTGATTGTGGCTGATGAAAGGGTTGGAATGGTGTTCATATTTGTGAAGTCAGTCGAGGTCAGGAGGTTATATACAAACCCACTTTTCTTCAGCATAGTTTCATCTTCTTCTTTTGAATTTCCAGAGCCAAAGTGGCCATCTTTTTCTCTTTCTTTTTCAAACTTCCAATGAAAATGCCTTCTTTCTTTTGTTTTGCTCAAATATATATATATTTTTTTCGAATTAGCACTGACTGCATGCCACATTCCCTCTGCTGTTTCATCATTGCCTTCAACTTTTATCCTTCTTTTGCTATTAAATTGTTACTTAATTCTCCTTCCCTCAGCTTTCTTCCCTTTCTCTTCTGACTTCTCGGGGTAGGTTTAGGCTAAATGAAATTGATGAGGTTTATTGGATGAGATTTCAAAGGATTCATCGATTTATACAGCTCAACTGGTGTGTATCAAGGGCAGTTTCAAAAGGTGGGGCTTTGTAAGGTTCAAACTGTCCAAAAGGAGGCCTTACATCATGTCTTTAATATCATGAGTGCTATCAAAATATTTCAATTTGGATATGTGTAACTTCTAGTGCCAGTACGCAGATTCACACAGTCTCAAAAGCAGAAAAGATTGCCACAACATACCTCCAAAGAATACATTTCAGGCCCAATCCTCACTAGGTGTGGTTTTTATCAACTTCTTGAGGTATATCTTCACTGTTTTCCTTCATTTTAGGTTTACTAAAACATCAATTTTCTTTTGGAAATTTCCTGACATTTACTTCATGAAAGTCTTTTTAGAATTACATAAGAAAGTAATTTTTAAAGAGTTTTTTTAACTTCTTAATATATTTCAAAACAACAGGTGTGAAAAAATATAAAAAAAATTGCTGATCCAAAACTGTAATGATGTTAACTCCTTTATTGATTATTGCTATTTCTGTCACACCCCCAAACCAAAGGGTAGCAGGGTCCACACTGGTCCAAAATAGAGAAAGAAATGCACAGTAAGATACACAAAAATATTTTCTATTACAATTTTATAACACAAAAAGTACAATGAGAGCTAATAACTGGGATCAAAATCTGTATCATAGGTTGGTTCAAGTGGCAACTGAGTCCTTAATCGAGCTAGAGTCAGTGTTGGAGTCCGAACTGGATTGAGCTTTCTCTGGAATAGTGTTTTTCAGCTCAGTATACTCCTCAGATTTGATCTTTTTGGTGAGGCCAAGGTGTTTGCTGAGGCTAGTGGTCTTCAATTTTTCTTGGTTCAGTTGGGCTTGCAAAATGGACACC
Organism: Chloranthus sessilifolius; assembly: GCA_021018995.1. Taxonomy (NCBI): domain Eukaryota; kingdom Viridiplantae; phylum Streptophyta; class Magnoliopsida; order Chloranthales; family Chloranthaceae; genus Chloranthus; species Chloranthus sessilifolius. The sequence continues at coordinate 27,037,580 of CM037587.1, read as the reverse complement.
TTGTCTTTGCTCGGAGACATTTGAAATGTTTTTGGCCAGGTCCCTCATTTTATCTCTTTCAAATTTCGTAAAGAATTCTAACTTCCGGATCTGGTTTTCATAGGGGGTACGGATGTAAGCTTGCAAATCAGCTAGCCCCTTTTGAACATCTCTGCGGATATAAGGGTTAGTTTCCATGGCTTTGATGAGGGTGGCATATCGGGGAAGGGGAATGGAATGGTAGGGGACTAAAGGTGGCCCAGCTGTGGGAGGGGGGGAAGAAGTGGCTAGAAGGGGGATAGCAGGGTCTGTCTGAGTGGCTTGTTCAGAGAAAATGGGGAGTGGTGGAGGGGATGGAAGATCAACCAATATTACTTCTGGATCCGTTTGGGTGGCCTGTGAAGAAAATTTAGGTACAGGGGTAATGGTGGTTGTTTGGGTTGTGGACGCTAAGGTATGGAGCAGTTCCATGGCTCTGGTGATTATGCATGTTGATTTGTAGTTGGGCTTGGATGGACTGGAGGTATGTAAGGATTTGGGTAATGGATGCAGGTGTGGGAGAGGTGGGGATAGTAGAGACTGGGACAAGTGAGGTGGAGGTGGAGGTGCAATGGTCAGAAGGGAGAGGTTGGAAAGTGGGTGAAGGGAGGAGGAACAGGTATAGGGGTGGGGTCCAGTTCCATGGTTTCAAAAATAGAACCCATTAAAGAAGAGTAGGCCTCTGTAGTTAAGGGCTCCGGTTCAGGTGTAGGGGAGGCCTCAGGTGTGTGGGCTGATGGAGCAGGGGAATGTGAGGGGCTTTGGAGCAGAGGAGTGCAGGGAGATGGGGCAATCAACTCTGCAGCTAACTCTTATAAAACCTGGGCATTGGAGGGTGAAATTGGTGGTGTGAGAATGGTTGGAGTGGTTGGTGTAGAGGGGGAGTCCACAATTAGAATGATGGGCAGTGTGGGAGAGGGGACAGCTGGGATAGGTGAAATGTCAAGGGCTGGAGTAGGGGAGTAGGGTGCAAGGGCAACTTCCTCCAAAGTATGTGCAGCTGAAGAGCTGGTCACCAAAGGAACTGGCAGAGTTGGTTCAAGAAGTGGTGCAGCTAAAGAGCTGGTCACCACAGGAGTTGGCAGAACTGGATCTGGCACAGTTAATTCTGACAAATTGGGATCTGGCAACATGGTAGGGGCAGGCTCAGTTGTAGGCTCAAATTCAGCTTCAGGGGTGGGTTCTGGCGCACTCATAACTGCAGGTTCTGGTCCAGCAACAGGGGCATGTGCAGGTTCACCTGCCTCTCTCATCCTTCTCAGCATAGCCTGCCTTGTAGTCCAAGCCTTTTTTCCAAAATTGTGAGGTGTAATGACTTCAAATGGCTCCTCACTATCAATGTCAAATTTGGCTCTGAGGAGGGCTGTAATCAATCTGCCAAATGGTAGGCCAGCTATCTTCTGCTCTTTCTTTAGCTTGGTACTGACATCAGCCATGGCTTCAAAGATTAACATAGGGGCATTGAAAAACTGCCCCTTGGAAAAATGAAAGAGGGCCTCTAAAATTGGTGATCTCCTCTCTTGGTTGTGCCCAGTGACATAAAAGCTACCCCTTAAAATGGAATCCATCAATAGAAATTGGGGGGCAAGGTCTCTTCTCATGATGGACTGCCCAGTGCCCACAATACCTTGAGTTAGATGGGTTGCCATCTCTCTAAAAGAAGCAGTTTCGGGAGCAGCCAAAGGACCAGAGGGATCAAATTGGAATGGTATCCCTAAAGCATTCCCTATATCTTCAAATGTCACAGTAAGATCGCAATCATCAATAAAAATGACAAGGGTAGGGACATCAGCATCTTTTTCAGTTACCTTGACTAGGTTTTGGTACCATAATTTCACCATTCTTGGGTAAATTCTTTCTGGCAAGGGGGTAAGGATATTGCTTAGTGAAGCCTCTCTAAGGTATCTTAAGGATGGCAAGCACTCTGGTTTGGTAACGAAAAAAGTTTCGTCAACCATTAGTTCGGGTATTAGCTTCTGAGCTTCAATGAAGGGATTTGGTAGGACCAAATGAATGGGCAGAGGAGTAAGCTCAGGCTCAGGGCTAGCAGCAGCAGGGGTGGGTTCCTCATGTCTAATTTTTTTTCCTTTTTCCACCCTGTCTGCTTTATCCATTGAAAGCTTCCGTTTAGCTGAAGTTTTGGCTTTTCCTTTTGCTTTTGGGGTCGATTTGCTCACCTTCTTAGCAGAAGATTTGGGGAACATTGCAGCCAATGATTTCTCTGCTTTTCCCATTCTAAATTGATGTATAAAAATGCCCAAGATAGATGCTGACACAGAATCAAATTACTAAATGATAACCAGAGAGAATGGGTAGAGAAATACCGAGATCTAGGGTTTATGTTTGAACGAGTTGTTTGCTTTGCCGAGATCCCCCAGATTATACGCTGAAATCCTTCTCTGAAAATGCAAATGATCTACACAATCAGTTACAAAAGGGTAGTAAACTTGTTAACTCGTGCAAGGAGAGAGCGAAGTAGGGTAGCAGTGAAGAGTCGCTCTACAGAAAAGAGTTTGAAATGAAACCCCACCGTCGAAAGGGTTTAAATATACTCAAGGTTAATATCGCAAAGTGCTTTTAAGTTCTCGAAAAGTTCCAAAAGAGACCTTTTTATAATTGTGAATGGCATCAGTACCATTCGACAAGTTAACAGCTTCAGAAACATTATTTCGTAAAGGAATTAGCTTCAGAGCTATCTTTTCGAAAAGAAAATGTTTCCAGAAACAACTATTCGAAAAGCACATCTTTGCTTTCGAGCAGTTCATTACAGCTTCAGAGTCTATTCGAAAAGCAGATTGGACTTTGCGAAAAGAGAAATATTACTTTGCGACTTGACTTTGAGCATATTTAAACTCTGCGAAAACTGATAAAAATAGAAACAGAGAAAATAAGCACAAACTATGATATACAAACATAATGTACAGTTTTCGACCATTAGATTTTTGGAGATTCGTGATGATAGATGGGCAGCACAGGTTCCTGGGTATTTTTAATGTATGGTTTGAGCCTCTGACCATTTACCTTTATAATTCTTCCATTACTTGGATCAATGATGTCAACAGCTCCTGAAGGGGATGCTTTAATGACAGTGTATGGCCCTTCCCATCTGGATCTCAGTTTTCCTGGGAAAAACTTGAGTTTTGAGTTAAATAACCATACCTTAGAACCAGCTGGGAACTCTTTTCTTAATAAATTTTTATCATGAAAAGTTTTGACTTTCTCTTTATACAATCTTGAATTTGTGTATGCATCCATTCGGAGCTCTTCTAACTCAGCAAGTTGCAGTTTCCTGTGATTACCAGCAGTAGTTAGATCCATGTTCAATATTTTAATGGCCCAAAAAGCTTTATATTCTAATTCTACTGGTAAATGGCATGCTTTGCCATAGACCAACCTAAATGGGGACATACCAATTGGGGTTTTATAGGCTGTCCTATATGCCCACAATGCATCATTTAGTTTAAAGGACCAATCCTTTCTCTCCTTCTTCACAGTTTTTTCCAAAATATGTTTGATTTCTCTATTGGAAATCTCCACTTGTCCACTGGTTTGTGGATGATATGGAGTGGCTACTCTATGAGTCACAGAGTATTTTTTCAACAAGGATTCAAAATGTCTATTACAAAAATGGCTTCCCCCATCACTGATAATGGCTCTAGGAAAACCAAACCTGGAAAAAATGTGACCCTTAAGAAATTTCAGAACTACTTTGTGATCATTTGTTTTAGTGGCTGTGGCTTCAATCCATTTAGATACATAATCCATAGCTACTAAAATGAAATTATACCGATTGGAAGGAGGAAAGGGACCCATGAAGTCTATCCCCCAAACATCAAACAATTCAACTACCAAAATAGGCTGTAAAGGCATTGAGTTTCTCTTGGAAATGCTGCCTAATTTTTTACAGTTCAGGCAGGACTTACAATGCTGCAGGGCATCCTTGAAAAGTGTAGGCCAATAAAATCCACACTGCAAAACTTTTGCAGCAGTTTTGTTCCCACTAAAATGACCTCCACAGGCTTGTTCATGACACATAGAAAGTATTCTATGGAATTCTTGGTCAGGGACACATTTCCTTATTATTTGATCTCCACAACTCTTAAACAGATGAGGATCCTCCCAGATGAAGTGTTTAACCTTTGAGAAGAAAAGATCTTTATCCATTCTATTCCAATGTTGAGGAATTCTTCTAGTAGCCAAAAAGTTGACTATGTTTGCAAATCAAGGAGTGTGTACACTAATGGCAAAAAGTAGCTCATTAGGGAAAGATTCATTGAGAGGCAACCTATCAATCTCAGCAGTTAAAATTCTGGAGAGGTGATCAGCCACCACATTCTCCACCCCTTTTTTATCTTTAATCTATAGATCAAATTCTTGTAACAAGAGAATCCACCTGATTAGTCTTGGTTTGGTGTCCTTCTTAGACAGAAGGTATTTCAAAGCCGAGTGGTCAGTGAACACCACTATTTGTGAACCCAAGACATATGACCTGAATTTTTCTAAAGCAAAAATAATTGCCAGCATCTCCTTCTCAGTTGTTATGTAATTGAGCTGTGCATCAATCATTGATTTACTGGCATAAGCTATGACATGAGGCAGCTTATCTTTTCTCTGTCCAAGGACAGCTCCCAAAGCATAATCTTAGATGTTTGTGGAAGGGGGAGAGTAGCAGGTTTCCAAGAAAAGAAACTTGCTGATTGATTAAGAGTTCCTTGCACAACATTAATTTCCTCAGAATTGGAGATACAACTTGCTTCTTTTTCAGCATATCCCCAAGCATCTTTAACATCTGTGGTGAAGTCTTCACCCTGCAGAAATTGTTGTAAAGTCCCTTCCACAAGTTCATCCAATAGATCAATATGAAAACATTCTTCAGAGCTGAATTGAGGCTGTGTGACTGCATTATAAACATTTAATTTTACCTTCATGTTTCCAAATGAGACTTCCATAATACCAGACCTGCATTGAATGCAAGCATTTGCTGTAGCCAGGAATGGTCTTCCCAAAATGACAGAGATGGAAGTTTAGCTTTTGGTTGGTTCCATATCCAAAACTAGAAAATCAGCAGGATAGAAAAATTTATCTACTCCTACCAATACATCTTCAATCATCCCTACTGGCTTTCTTTCAGATCTGTCTGCTAGTTGTAACACCACATGAGTGGATTTTAATTCTCCCAAACCAAGTTTCTCATATACAGAATATGAAAGTAGGTTGACACTAGCACCCAGATCTAATAAAGCCTTTTCAATGGTGTGTTCCCTAATAATGCAAGGGATTGTGGGGATTCCAGGATCTAGGAGGTGTAGCAATGGATAACACCTGATTAATTCTTTTCACAGCAAAGACCTTCTTGGACAACTGTGTCCTAGACTGTCTTTTGTGAGTACAAACATCTTTCAAAATTTTTGCATATGCTGGAATTTGTTTGATTGCCTCAAGCAAAGATAAATTTTTCTTGACTTGCTTGAAAGTCTCCATCATGTCATCAATTTTTGTGTTCCCTTTATCAAAAGGGGATACAGATTTCATTGCATGTGGAAGTGGTAAATGAGGAACTAATCTTTCATCTACAACTTTAGAAGTATTTTCAGAAATTTTTTTAATTTTCTGTTTTTCATTTTTTCGATTTTTCTGAGGTACATCAACCTTTACTATTACTATCTTGCTCTTCTTTGCATATCTTTATCCTCTTCCTCATTTCTTTCTTCTTGACCCACTTTGTTATCTATCATTTTCCACTTCAAAGTGGTGAGTTTTACTTCTTCATGTGAATTAGAAGCTTCTCCAACCATGAACATCCTTTGGGATTGTTCAAAGGTTGACCGGTAACTTTCCTTCCTCTCTTTTGCCAAGGTATTTGAAAGTCTGTCCCAATGTTACTTCAATCTTCTTTATGCTCCGTGTGAAAGTTCACAGTCTGAGTTAAAGATCCTAAATTCAAGTGAATTTAGGACTTGATCTTCAAAAGAAAGGGACTGGAGGGGTTTGAATGGGGCGTGCATCGCTACGAGTTGTTGTGGAATGGGTCAACTTGAAAGCTTGGTTTGACATAAAAATTCTGCTGATAAGGTTGTGCAGTTTTGAAAGGCATTTGATTCTTTGGTTGTTGCTGCTGTTGGGATTGGTAATTCCCTTGGTTCCATCTCAAGTTGGGGTGTGCTCTCCATGGATATTCATTTGACTGCATCTGTCCAAATGATTGAGCAACATGAGCTTGTTCCACCATTAGATCAGGGAACTGTGATGCAGCAGGACATTGGTCCATTGAATGAGTAGGGGACTGACATATCAGACATGCTTCCTCTACTCTTGAAACATTTGGATTTTTAAGTGAGTCCATCAATCTATCAAACATTGTGGTTAGATTGTCCATCTTTCTTTCCAACTCATTCACCTCATAGATCTTCCCTTTGGTGGGTTGGTGATTGTTCAACCTAGCAGGATTTTCAATTTCTCTTGACAAAGATTCCTGCTGAGTTGAATTTTCACCAATCACTTCAAATAAGTCCCAAACCTCTTCAACTATTTTTTGTAAGTAAGTGCCTCCACAGGAGGCATCCACCATATTTTTGCCTTTTTGATCAATTCCTTGATAGAAGCTTTGAACTAGCTGCCATCTAGGAATTTGATGATGAGGACATTGCCTTAAAAGTTCCTTAAATCTTTCCCATGTTTCATGGAAAGTTTCAGTTGAGTTTTGGGAGAATGAAATGATACTTTGTCTCAATTGGCTAGTTTTAGACATTAGGAAATATTTGGCTAAAAATTGACATTGCAAATCATTCCACGAAGTGATACTGTTTGGTGCTAACATGGATAAACATGCTCTAGCTTTATCCTTTAATGAAAAAGGAAAGAGCCTAAGCTTGGTTGCTTCTGGACCCAGTCCAGCTATGTTGAATGTGGTGCAAAGAGCCAAAAATTCATCCACATGTTTGTATGGGTCTTCCTTACTCAACCCATGGAAGGAAGGAACCATTTGGATAGTTGAGGATTTGATTTCATAATTTCCTTCCACAGTAGGAAATTGAATGCAAAAGGGAGAATTATAAGTACCAGGTGCAAAGTAATCCCTCAAAAGTCGAGGTTCTTCACCCATAGTAGTTGAATTCTGTGTTGTTTGTTTGGTTCGTAGTAGCCTTTCAACTTCTAAATTCAATGGGAGAATCTCAGGGCTGAGAGTCCTCCTACCAAACATACAACTTAGAAGAAAAAAAAAACAATCTGATTATTCACAGCAAACCTTCAGAATTTCTTTTTAAGTAGTTTCCCTTCTTCAAAAATTGGATATGAATAACTGCACAGGTATAAACAATAGAATAGTTTAGTAATGATCAACAAAATTAAAAGTGAAAACTTAGGTCTATCTATTTTAGAACGAATTCCCCGGCAACGGCGCCAAAAACTTGTTGTTGCTTCGTAGTGTGCTTGATTTATGTGTGTTTTGAAAACAGATTTATAGCTGCTAAGTTACAGTGGCTATAGACTATATAAGAAATTAAAGAAATATCAGCACAGTTAGAAGAGAATTAGTCTGCAAGATCAGGGCCAATTGTAGCAAGTTTCAAAAGTAAGTGAGTGAAAGATCGTCCACAGGGAATTTGTCTAAAATGTAAGATAAACCTCCAGATCTGAGCTACCAGATCTGGCTTCTTATCCTATTTAGATTACTGATGAGAGGTTTGAATTTTGTCACGTTTAACTAAAAAAAATAAAGAAAACTTTAACTAAATGATCCAGATCCGAGTTGGGGGAATGATTGAAACAAAGATGGAGAAGTAATATCTAAATTTGATTTGGTCTTTGAAAGCTAATGAGAATAACTGCAACTTATCAGAGGTGATCCAATCTTCATCTGGCTACAAGCACAGATGTAAGAGAGATAAATCTAATTCAAGGATTAGACTTACACTTATGGCTATGGTCTGTCCACTTTAATGGCCACAAACCATCCAATAGTCTTCAATCCAAATCCTTAATTCAGAACAAGAAACATCACTACAAATGCTGTAAGAGACTAGGTTACAAACACTAATTCTCACAGGATTAATGAATCAAGGGAAATTGCATGCAAAACAATGAATCTAAAGGAGTCTAATGTACTGAGGAGATCGGAGGGAACCCTTGACATGAGTCCAATGGAGAATGCATAGTTTATAGCAGCCTTTAAAATTCATTCTTACAATTACAAAGCACTGCTTAACCACTCTCGGACTTGCAGTCTTGGACGCAAACTCTTCTTTGCGTTACAGTAGTTTCTCACAGCTCTCAAATGTAAATACAGAGAAGGCTATTACAAGGATTGCAGACAAGCTGTCTGGCTGGGAAATGAGGGATTTAGAAATGAAACTCAAAATCTGGATGCCTCAATTGGGCAAATGCTTCGTCTATTTATAGTTTTCCCCAGGTCCAGCTCAGATGTGTATCAACCAATCGGAGGTTCTCAGATCTGTATTGACCAATGGTAGTCGAGCACGGGGATCCAGATCTGTTCTAGCCAATCAGAATTCCTTGATCTGGTTCAGCCAATCAGGTGAAAAGGGCATCAATTCTGTTATGCATTTTGAAAGTTTGTTAGAGTTTCTAGAAGTTCCCGCCAAGTTATTCCCTCTCTAGGTGCTCACGTGGGTGGAATATTCCTTCGCTTCATGCTTAGAACCCTCTGGAATGTCTCTAGGTTTTAAAATGCATTGGGATGCGTGCAACAGATTACTGAATTTCCCTTGTTAAAGCTGCGAATCTCCAGGATACCTTTTCGCAGAGCTTAGGCGCCTTTTCGCAAAGTGTCGTGACTTCTGAAGCTCTTTTCGCAATGTTCAATCTTCTCTTCGAATTGTGTTTTCTCCTTTTCACAAAGTTCAATCTTCCCTTCGAAGAGTGTTTTCTCCTTTTCGTAAAGTTCAATCTTCCCTTCGAAGAGTTCAGATGCTCCTCGAAAACTAAGCTTGGAGTTTTAGTCCTTTTCGCAGAGTTCCAGGTTCTTTACGAAAAGTGTAGGTTCTTTGCAAAAAGAACTCTGTAGTGCATTTCTCTGTTCGAATTGTTCTCTGCTTCTCTTATAGGTCTTTGCCTCTTCAATTTAGATCTTTCAACAGCTGATGAGGTTGTTTCTTCACTTCCTTCCTTTGGATTGACATGGATTGTCATCTTTTTGGCACTTTTAAGCTGCTTTTATGGTTAAGCCTGTCTTTATTGTTAGCTGCAACATAGGCACTTAAAACACTTATTTAGTTCTCTCAAAGGTCTATCAAGACTTAAGTTTAGGGGTGAAAGATGGTATTTTTCACTTGTCAACAAGGCCATAGCTACAAGAACTAATGATCACAAGGTTGTCCTCAACTTCTTGAAGGACAATATTTACTTCAGGTTTGGCACTCCAAAGCCATCATCAGTGATGGGGGGAGCCACTTTTGTAATAGACAGTTTGAGAATCTATTTAGAAAGAACTCTGTAACACACGGAGTTGCCACCCCATATTACCAATAAAGCAGTGGACAGGTGGAGATTTCTAATAGTTAAATCAAACACATTTAGGAGAAAATAGTGAGGGTGGATAGGAAGGACTAGTCCTTGAAATTACGTGATGCTCTGTGGGCTTATAGGACTGCCTATAAGACCCCCATAGGAATGCCCCCTTTCAGACTGGTATATGACAAGGCATGCCATTTACCAGTAGAGCTTGAGCACAGGGCGTAGTGGGCTATTAAAGCATTGAATACTGACTTAACTTCTAATGGCATAAATAGGAAACTCCAGCTATCTGAGCTGGAAGAACTGAGATTGAAAGCTTATTCCAATGCTAGGATCTACAAGGAGAGGACCAAGGCTTTCTATGACAAGCATTTACTGCGGAAGGAGTTCATAGCTAGCAACAAAGTATGGCTGTTCAACTCTAAATTGAAATTTTTTCCAGGAAAACTGAGATCCAGATGGGAGGGGCCTTACATAGTTGAGCATGTATCCCCATCTGGAGCTGTTGAAATCCAGGACCCAACAGATGGAAGGACCATGAAAGTAAATGGTCAAAGGCTCAAATTTGCTATTGAAAATGTGGTGGAGCCTATAATGACCACCCACTATCATGAACCTTCATAGCATAATTGAGTTTCAACAATGTATACTATGTATACTAGATACTGATTTTGATTATTTTTGCTACTATTTTTATTTGTCAAAAGTGTAAAATAAAAGGCTGAGTGGAGTGTCAAAGTTGTTAAGAAAGAAACTGGGGACTTAGTACACATCTATTTAAACTGGAAAACAACTTGACGACAGGTTCTATGAACATCTCGACAGGTTCTGAGAATGCCCAATTTACTTTCTGACAGGATCTGGAGACTGTCGAGCAGTGTGCATTAATTCTCGTTAGGTATTGGAGGTGTGAAGTTGGTTGTCGATAGGATCCCTACAGATTTCGTCAGATCCTGCAGGCTTTGGTTGATTTCTCGACAAGTTCAGAGCACCTATCGAGAGGTTCTATGAACCCCCTGAAATGATTTTCTAGAAGAAGGAACCTATAGAGAGGATTGATTGATCAGCCCAAAAGAACCTGTCAAGAAGTTTTGTGAACCTCTCGAAATGGATTCATTTAAAATCTTCTACTCATCGACAGGATTGCTTGAACCTTTCCAGATGTTCAGCAGTTTTTAACTCCTCGATAGGTTGTCTCAACCTGTCGACACCTTGCCCCCATTCCTGTCGAAGCTCATTTTTACTCCTTACCCCCAATCATTTGTCTGAGCCTTAATAGCTCCCATCTCCTTGCCTTAGCTCCGATTGCTAAAAATAGATCACCATGCACTTCGCGGTACCATTCCCAATATTAAATCGCCCGGCGTTCCATACTTCTCGAAACCAACATATCATTTTAGCAGTTAAGCTTGGAAAGATGACAAAAGTTATTATGACGATTTATATTCCAGCACCCACACGTTTAAAGGATGGTATGTCCACAGGGAGATATATTCTAAAGGATGGTAAATCTCCAGATCCAGAGTAGATCTAGCACTCTATCCTAATTTAAACTAAAGCAAGAAAGAGGAGAGGTTTTATGGTTTTGTCACTTTAACTACAGACTATAGAATTAAATGCTATTGATCCAGATCTAGTCCAACACATAGAATAGAGGAGATATAGAAGAGATGAAAAATTCAAAAGGTGAGAACAGCAACTAGGGGTATTGGTCTTTCATTGAAAATCAAAGGGATAAAAAGGCCTTACATAGATCTGATTTGCTACCATTCCCCATTTGGCTACAAGCTCCTCATTTTTGGCAAATGCAAGGTATAAGGATCCAATCTCAACTAAAGGATTGAAGTAATCCTAAGGCTATGATCTATCCACTTTAATGGTCACAGACCATCCTAGAGATTGTTCCACTTTATGGATCTTGATTAGAACAGGAAAACCATTACAAATGCATTAGATGCCAGGCTAACAGCTCCCTGTTTTCGGCTGGCATCCGCAGGAGTATCCAATCCAGGGAAATCAAATACAAAAAAGTGAAATGTAGATCAAAATAACCTTTAAACTCCACAATCATATTGCAAGCTTACAATACTATTATGCCCATATCTGTAATCTGTGCAATATACAGTCTATTACAAGCCCCTAAATCTCTCAATTTACAGCTTAAGACCTCACCCTACTACTGAGAAGAGTTTAGGCACTCATGATTGGCTAAAGAGAGAATGGGAGAAGAAGGAAGAAGAAGGGAGAATTTGGAGGGAAAAAATAGAATCTCGCTCTAGGCTTTGGTTCTCTCCAAGTCTGGATGTTTGGTTTATATTTTCTTCAAGCTTTTATACTCTCCTCCTCTGTCCTCAAATCTCTTTCAGCCAATCAGAGCTTAAGAGAATAATTCTATTATTTTGGGCTACTGATGTGGCCGATTTCTCTTCTAGAAGCTCTCTTTCCATTGGCTCTCAACTGGCGAGTACACGTGAAGTAGTTAGGGTTTCCATGCGTGCCCAAATATATACCAAAAGTACCCCTAGGGGTCGCTGAAATGCTTTAGAACTCATGCACAGAAATTTGGAATTGGCAGCTACTGAAGGAGGATGCTGAGAAGTTGCCAAAATGAGTGTCGAGAGGTTCAAGGGATCCTCTCGATAGGTTCTAAATTTGCATTATAATCACGTCGACAGGTTGCATTGGCTTTCGGTAGCTTTGCAGACTTCTCGACAGGATTGAAGTACTAGTCGACAAGTTTGGAATGGCTCTCGATAGGTTTAAACACATCTCGACAGGTTGATGAAGATCCTATCGACAGCTTGGGAGAACATCTTGAGAGGTTGGTTTGAATTTGTCGAAAGGATTGCAGGCTTATTTCTTCATTTTGCTTAGTTCCACGCTCATCCTCTCGACAGGTCAGGTTATAGACAATCCTGTCAATGGTTTATACAATCTTCAATAAAGTGCTCGACAGGTTGCTTTGTACTGTTCGACAGGTTCGATTGGACCTCGCGATAAGTGACTGGAACCTCTTGATTTCATCTGCACCTTGAAGTATCCTCTCGACAGGATCCACATCTATACTTCCAACCTCTCGGTAGGTGTTAGAACCTCTCGAGATCTTTATCTTTTCAACTCAAAACCTTTCAACAGCTTCTTTTATCCATGCTCAAACTCTCGACTGCTTCACTCCTTGCTCTCAGAACTTCTCGACAGGAGCTAGCAAGCTCTCGATAGCTTCAAGGAACCACTCGACAGCTTATTTTTAGTGCTTCCACAGCTGGCACACCTCTTGGGTGTACTGCTCTTCCATTGTTCAGCACTTAGCAACCCTCAGTAGGTTCAATCTTTCTTCCTTGCCTCTAGACTTGGTCTCAGGCCTTTCCAATTAGGTAACACAGTGCTTCTTGAGCTCTTTTGAGTGGAAATCTGTATTAAACTTGTAATTTATTGCTTAACTACAAAAAATACTTAAAACACATTATTAGTTAGCTCAAGGGTCCAACAAAGGTCAGGTTAAGAATTGAAAATGGTATATTTCACTACTTAACAGACACTCTTACCCATTGCCTAATTCATGCTCACATATGTTCACAACACAAATCATAGAAGTCACTCAGTTTAAACTCTATATTGCGTAGTCTACCTTATACTCAAATCACATATGCAGATGGCTCAATCCCTAGGTGAAGATTCAACCTAGATTCAAATTTTCTAGACACTTACATAATCACCCAAACTAAAACAGCACATAAAAAATAAACCAAAAACAGCAAATGATAAAATTTTAAAAATACACAAAACAAAATAGTTTTGGTACACAAGTTACAAGGGTGTGGATCACTTATCAGTGGGAGGTTCTTGAAGGTAGATGGTCTTAGCTAGCTCTAGAGATTTTTCTACACACAGTTTAAGCCTCTGACCATTTATTTTCATGATCTTCCCAGAAGTGGGGTCCATGATCTCCATAGCCCCAAATGGGGATGTATGAGTTACAACAAAAGGGCCATCCCATCTGGATCTTAACTTACCTGGGAAGAATTTCAATTTGGAGTTGAATAGCCATACCTTGGCACCAGCCTCAAAGTCCTTTCTTAGTAGGCTTTTGTCAAAGAGAGCCTTGGCATTCTCTTTGTAAATTCTTGAATTTTCATAGGCCTCCATTCTCTGCTCCTCTAGCTCAACCAACTACAATTTCCTGTGTGAACTAGTAGTAGTTAGATCAAAATTCAGAGTTTTAATAGACCAGTAGACTCTATGTTCTAACTCCACTGGTAGATAACAAGCCTTGCCATAAACCAGTCTAAAATAGGACATTCTAATAGGGGTCTTATAGGCAGCCCTATAAGCCCACAAGGCATCCTGCAACTTTAGGGACTAGTCCCTTCTATCAGTCCTCACAGTTTTCTCCAAAATGTGCATGATTTCTCTATTAGAGATCTCTACTTACCCACTGGTCTATGAGTTGTATGGAGTAGCCACTCTATGTGTAACAAAGTACTTCTTCAGTAGTTTCTCAAAGTACTTGTTACAGAAATGACTCCCCCCATCACTAATGATGGCTCTGGGGGTACCAAATCTGGAAAAAATATTATCCTTCAAAAATCTAAGGACAACTATGTGGTCATTGGTTCTTGTGGCAATGGCTTCCACCCAGTTGGACACATAGTCCACAGCCACAAGAATAAAATTAAACCCATAGGAAGGAGGAAATGGACCCATGAAGTCTATTTCCCATGCATCAAACAAATCTACCACAAGGATGGGGTGAAATGGCATTGAATCTCTTTTAGATATGCCCCCCATCTGTTTACATCTTTGACAAGCCTTGTAGTGGTCCATTGCATCCTTAAACAAGGATGGCCAATAGAATCCACTTTGGAGCACCTTGGCAGTAAATTTTCTTCCCCCAATATGACCTCTATAGGTTTGCTTATGGCACATTGAAAGAATGTTGTGGAATTCATTTTCAAGAACACACTTCCTAACAATTTGATCTGCACAACACTTGTAAAGGTAAGGATCCTCCCACAGAAAATATTTGACCTGAGAGAAAAACAAGTCTTTGTCCATCTTGGACCAATGTGGGGGAATCCTTCCTGCAGCATGATAGTTTACAATATTTGCAAATCAGGGAACACTCACAATGATGGCAAAAAGTTTCTCATTCGAAAAAAAATCATTCACAGGTATGTTCGCACAGTCAACTGGTAGAATTCTAGACAAGTGGTCTGCAACCATATTTTCTAAACCCTTTTTATCCTTGATCTCTAGATCAAATTCCTGTAACAGGAGGATCCATCTGATCAACCTAGGCTTGGCCTCTTTTTTATACCACAGGTATTTTAGGGATGAGTGATCAGCGAAAACAATAATTTTAGACCCTAAAACATAAGGTCTAAATTTTTTCAAGGCAAAGACAACTGCCAACAACTCTTTCTCAGTGGTGGTATAGTTCAACTAAGCATCAATCAATGTCTTGCTGGCATAATAAATTATACTGGATAATTTATCTTTCCTCTGCCACAAAACTGCACCAATTGCAAAATCTGAAATATCACACATAAGCTGAAAGGGAAGGGAGTAATCTGGGGCCTGGATGATAGGGGCAGAAGTCAAGCAATTTTTTAGATCCTCAAAGGCAGTCAAGCACTCAGCAGTGAATACAAAAGGCATATCCTGACACAGCAGGTAGTACAGAGGTTTAGAAATTTTTGAAAAATCTTTGATGAACCTTGTGTAGAAGCCAGCATGCCCAAGGAAAGATCTCACTTGTTTGACCATTTTTGGAGGAGGAAAATGTGAGATTAGTTCAATTTTTATCATATCTCCCTCAATTCCTTTGTTAGAATACATGACCAAGAACAATTCCATGGCTAACCATGAAATTGCTCTTTTCCCAACTCAACACTAGGTTGGTTTCCTCACATCTCTGAAGCACAAGGGATAGATGATGCAAATACTAATCAAAATCATCACCATACATAGAAAAATCATCAATAAAGATCTCCAAACACTTGTCTAACATGTCAGAAAAAATTACAAACATGCATCTCTGAAAAGTAGCAGGAACATTACACAGTCCAAAAGGCATCCTTCGATAAGCGAAGGTGCCAAAGGGACTAGTGAAAGTTGTTTTCTCTTGGTCTTGTGGATACACGGGGATCCGGCTGTAACCAGAGTATCCATCAAGAAAGCAATAGTAAGCTTTTCCTGCTAACTTATCCAGAATCTGGTCAACGAAGGGCAGTGGGAAATGGTCCTTCCTAGTCTTAGAGTTTAGTTTTCTGTAGTCAATACAGACCCTCCAACCAGTAGTCTCTCTGGTTGGTATTAATTCTCCAGACTCATTGGGCACTACAGTGATGCCAGACTTCTTAGGCACCACCTGTGTAGGTGACACTCATTCAGAGTTAGAAATTGTGTATATTACTCCAGCATCAAGTAATTTTACCACTTCCTTCATCACCACCTCCTGCATATGAGGATGTAACTTCCTCTGCATCTCCCTAGAGGGTTTGAAACCCTCTTTCAGATGAATTTTGTGCATACACACAGCTGGGTTAATTCCCCCCAGATCAGCAATAGTCCATCCAATTGCCTTTTTATGCATCTTAAGCACACCAATCAGTTTCTCTTCTTGCTCTTCAGTGAGGGAAGATGAAATAATCATAGGCAATTTGTTAGCTTGCCCCAAAAATGCATATTTGAGAGTGCTAGGGAGTTGTTTCAACTCCAAATATGGGGGACCGATAAGAGATGTCAGCCGAGGTAACTTTGATGGCTGAGGCAAGGGCAGCAGCTTGGAATTACATGTGGAATATTGCACTAGGCCCCTTGAAGACTTTGATGTGTTGTTGTCTTCAACCAGGTAAAGTGGGGCCTCCTCCTCATGAGCCTTTTTCCAAATATGTTCAAACTCCTCACCAATTATATCCCAATCCAACAGATTAGATACATTTTCCTCCACTAGGTCATCTAGTACAACTATTGCACAACAGTCCTCATTGTCCAGTTGAGGTTGCTTGGCAGCACTATACACATTTAATTTGACCTTCATGTTTTCAAAGGTCACTTCCATTATCCCTGATCTGCATTATATACAAGCATTAACTGTTGCCAAAAATGGCCTGCCCAAAATGACAGGAATGGAGGTGCTACTTTTTGAAGGTTTCATATCCAAAATAAAAAATCCGTAGGATAAAAGAGTTTGTCTACTCCAACTAAGGCATCTTCTATCATTCCCATAGGCCTTCTTTCAGACCTGCCAGCCAATTGAAGCACAATAGATGTTGGTTTCAGTTCCACCAAACCTAGCTGTTCATACACAGAGTATGGCAGCAGGTTGACACTGGTTTCCAAATCAAGGAGGGCTCTACCTATGGTGTGTTCACCAATGATGCAGGAGATAGTAGGTACCCCTAGGTCCTATAATTTTGCTAGTGTGGAGATAGACAACATAGACTGGGCACTCTCAACTGTAAAAACCTTTTTGAATAAATGAACCCTAGACTTCCTGTGTTGGGTACAAAGGTCATTGAGAAACTTTGCATACGCTGGGACCTGGTTGATGGCATCAAGCAGAGGTAAATTGATCTTAACTTGCTTGATGGTCTCCATCATTTCCTCCATATTAGCATGCTCCTTATCAAAAGGGGAAGGGCCTTTAATACATGAGGAAATGCCAACTGTGGTATTGTTGGTACCTCAGCTGCATGCCTAGCTATTTCATGATCAAATTTGAATTTTTTTCTTTTTTCTTCATTTATTTCTTCTTATTCGGGCTTCACAAAAGCCCCATTATTATCCTCCTGCTGCCCAGCAGCAGAGATGAGTTCTCCTCTTCTACACTCACATTCCTTTCTTTGTCATTCTCATTTTTTTCCTTTGCATCCCTGCCCACTGGATTATCAACCACCCTACCACTCCTTAGGGTAGTGACTTTCATAGCCTCTTCATGAGTTGGGGAGCCCTCACCAATCATAAATTGACCCTTAGGGTTGGCTAGGGGTTGACTGGGCAGCCTGCCCTCCTCTCTTCTGGCCAATATATTTTAAATTTGGCCAAGCTGGTCCTCTATCTTTTTTATAATTTGGCTGTGAGAGTTCACAATCTGTGATAGAGAACCCAGGTTTTACAGTGATGATAAAACCTGATCTTCAAAGGAGGGGGCTCTAGGCTGTGGGGCCGATGGCTAGAAGGCTTGTCTTGGTGCATAGCCTTACTGATGCTGTGGCTGTGTTCTATAAGGTAATGCCAACTGTTGCTGCTGGGGTGACTGATATGTGTCTTTTCTCCACCATAAATTGGGATGGTTTCTCCATTGATACCCAACAGGTTGCTGCCCATATGATTGGGTAGCATTCGCATGTTCTAAGACCAATTAAGGATATTGGCTGGCTGATGGACATTCCTCAAGTGAATGTGTGGGAGACTGGCATATCAAACATGCCTCTTCCACTTGTGTAGTTAGTCTAGGCTGCATCACATTCATTAATATATCAAACTTTTGCCTCAGGTTGTCCACCTTCCTTTCTAAATCACTGAGCACACTGACTTCATACATCCTTCCTTTAGAGATGACTTTCCCCATCTTAGCAGGAGTCTCAATGTCATTTCTGGATAGAGTCTCCTGCTACATGGAATTTTCACTTATAACATCAAATAACTCCCATGCCTCATCAGCAGTTTTGTGGAAGTACCTTGACATGAGGCATCCACCATTTCCCTGCTCTTAGAATCAATTCCTTGGTAGAAGCTCTGGACAAGCTACCACTCAGGAATTTGGTGGTGAGAACATTGTTTCAAAAGCTCCTTAAACCTTTCCCAAGCTTGATGAAAATCCTCGGTTGGGAATTGAGCAAAGAAAATTATGCTCTTCCTTAACTGGCTAGTTTTAGGGATTGGGAAAAATTTAACCAAAAATTGGCATTGGAGATCATTTCATGACTATATGCTATTTGCTAGGAGCATGGAAAACCAAGTTCTGGCTTTGTCCTTTAATGAAGAAGGAAAGAGCCTCAGTTTGGTGTTCCTCTCCCAAGCCAGCAATTTTGAATGTGATGCACAAAGCCAAGAACTCATCAATGTGCTTATATGGGTCTTCTTTACTCTACCCATGAAATGTTGGCGGCATTTGAATGATGGATGATTTAATCTTATAGTTTACTTGAACAGTAGAGAATTGAATGCAGAAAGGGGAGTTATATGCCCCTGGTGCATTGAATTCCTTTAATGTTCTCTATTGCTCACCCATCTCTACTACTGGCTCAGTATCTATAGCAGGGGCTTGTGTGGTGCTCCTAAGTTTAAGGGCCCTCTATCTCAGGATTTAGAGGTTCTAAGTCAGGGTGACCTCCTACTCAGCATGCACACACACAACAGCAAGTAAAGAACAATACAGACAACACACTTAAAGAATTTATAACCAAACAGAACTACTAACAAGTACTATGGAGCCACTGAAAATCAGAACAACAAAAATGGAACTAAGAATTAGGGGAAAGAAATGCAAACTAAAGGTAGCAAAGCTCCAGCCACAGTTCTAGCTTTTCCCTTTTTCTGCTGTCCAGATCTATAAAAGGCAATAAAAAAATCAGTAGTACTTATCTTCAAAAGCAGGCATTGCTACAAAAGAATATAGTACACAAAATAATACACTCAAGGCTACTAATTAGATCAAAGATCCCTGGTAGCAGCGCCAAAAACTTGTTGATTTTTTATTAGGTGCTGTTATTTTTATTACAAAACACAGTGGTAAAAATTAATCAAAGTAAAGGGCGATGGAAAGACATGAAAACAACACTCTAAAAATACCATAGTCTTGCAAGATCCAGGGCCTATTGTAGCAAGTTTTAAAAGTAAGAAAGAGTTTGTCCCACAGGAAAAATTGATCTAGAACCCAGAAAGGGCTATTTAGTAGGCCTCCAGATCTGACTACAGATTTGACAAACCTAAAGAAAGGGAGTTTTTGGGGTTTTCACAACTAAAACTAAAACTAAGAAATAAAATGCAATCCTATACTAAAGAAAGGATTTCAAAGAAGGTGCTAATGGTGTGGTAAAATAAAGGTAAAATGATGAGAAGTATGCAGCTAAGATTAAATCAGTTATGCAACTTAGATCTAGAGGTGATTCTACAGTGATCCTTCAGATGGCTACAAGCACATCTGCAAGGTAGAGGAATCAGAATCAATCCCTGTGAATTACTGCTCTCTTAAGGCTATAATCTGTCCACTTAAATGGTCACATACTATCCTAAGGAGATGATCAAATCACATGGATTAAACTCAAAAAACTAACCTAATCCAAGGGAATGGATTGATCTTAAGGCTATAATCTGTCCACTTAAATGGTCATAGACTATCCTAGGAATTTGCTTTAACCAATGAATTAAATCAGAACATGAATACCACTACAGACACTATGTTTGCAAGGCTACAAGCTCAAGCATTCAAAGGAGCAAGCAACCCTTAAAAGTATAGTGGAAACCATAGCCAATCAGAGGTTGAATGGGGACTTAGACTCAGTTGGTCATTGACACAAAAGGCCTGCAATGACCAAGCTCACAAGTATGCAATCTCTATAGAATATCAGACCGAAAATCTAAAAATGGCATTGCAACAGAAAGGGGAGTTTGGATCTGCACTACCTCTCACTTGGCTACAAGCTCAAGTGCAGAGAAGAAGAATCCATCTCAGATCTGTGATTTAGACCAGCCTTAGGACTATAGTCTGTCTGTCCACTTAAATGGTCACAGGCTATCCCATGGGTTATCCTAATCATAGATAGCTGAAATAGAACAAGAAAATTGTAGCTACCACCGTGGGTGTAGGACTACAAGCTCAAGCAACCATAGATTCAATTACGCTAGAAAAATGGCTTTGCATTGATCAAAATGAAACTTACAATGTATGCCCTTAAGGCAATAGCTAGTACAAAAGCCTAAATCAGCTCTCAATGCTCACACAACACCCATTACTAACTCAAATAAACTAGCTACTTACAGAAGATCTTAGCCAACAAATGTTGAGCTAAGGAAGAAGAAAGAAAAATGGGTGATCTAATCCTAACCCTAATGACCTAAGCACTCTCGAGCTCTTAGCCAATTTAGGTTAAAGATGAGATAGGTGTCTGCTAAAACATTACAGCTTATATACAAAGTTTCTCATTGCCTTGGCCAATAAGAAAATAGAAGGGAGAAACCATAATTGCTGCTTGAAGATGTGGCACAATTTTGACCCTTGGATGCCTTGGGAAGTGGGAGATTGGTTAGAATCTTGGAATGTGTGCCCTATAAGCAGGGAAATCCCCAAAGTGTCCCAGTATATGGATTGAGAAGTGGGGATCTCGAGCTTCACGCAGATGAGTGTTGTAATTTGGCCTCTCACAAAGCTGTCGTGTGGTTGATCTTACAGTCGAATGAGCTTCGCGAGGTCCCTTTTGCATTTAGTAGCATAGCTCATGCAGATGGTTCTCTAGGTGGCTCAAGTCGCGAGGCTCTTGTTGGGCTGCATTGCATCTCGTCAGGCTATCGCGAAGATGAGCTTTGAGCTACGCGGGGTTGATCACCAAGATGGGTTACACATCTCGCGTGGCTGGCTCTGTCTTGTAGGCGTGTGGGGTCTTCACGAGAAAATCTTCTGGGACTCTCTCTCCTCTTGAGCTGCGAGAGTTATTTGTGAGCTCTAAGTGCACAGCGCGAGCTCTTTTACTGCTGTGGGCTTGAGCTAAGCGAGAGCTATGCGAGGGGGCTATTCAGGCCAAATTGGATTGCGCGAGGACTACTGTTGTTGATTCTTAGTGTGCTTGATTTATGTGTGTTTTGAAAATAGATTTATAGCTGCTAAATTACAGTGGCTCTAGACTATATAAGAAATTAAAGAAATATCAGCACAGTTAGAAGAGAATTAGCCTGTAAGATCAGGGCCAATTGTAGGAAGTTTTAAAAGTAAGTGAGTGAAAGATCGTCCACAGAGAATTTGTCTAAAATGTAAGATAAACCTCTAGATCTGAGCTACCAGATCTGGCTTCTTATCCTATCTAGATTACTGATGAGAGGTTTGAATTTATCACGTTTAACTAAAAAAAATAAAGAAAACTTTAACTAAATGATCCAGATCCGAGTTGGGGGAATGATTGAAACAAAGATGGAGAAGTAATATCTAAATCCATTTGGTCTTTGAAAGCTAATGAGAATAACTGCAACTCATCAGAGGTGGTCCAATCTTCATCTGGCTACAAGCACAGATGTAAGAGAGATAAATCTAATTCAAGGATTAGATTTACACTTATGGCTATGGTCTGTCCACTTTAATGGCCACAAACCATCCAATAGTCTTCAATCCAAATCCTTAATTCAGAACAAGAACATCACTACAAATGCTATAAGAGACTAGGTTACCAACACTAATTCTCACAGGATTAATGAATCAAGGGAAATTGCATGCAAAACAATGAATCTAAAGGAGTCTAATGTACTGAGGAGATCAGAGGGAACCCTTGACATGAGTCCAATGGAGAATGCATAGCTTACAGCAACCTTTTAAAATTCATTCTTACAATTACAAAGCACGGCTTAACCACTCTCGGACTTGCAGTCTTGGACGCAAACTCTTCTTTGCGTTACAGTAGTTTCTCACAACTCTCAAATGTAAATACAGAGAAGGCTATTACAAGGATTGCAGACAAGCTGCCTGGCTGGGAAATGAGGGATTTAGAAATGAAACTCAAAATCTGGATGCCCCAATTGGGCAAATGCTTCGTCTATTTATAGCTTTCCCCAGGTCCAGCTCAGATGTGTATCAACCAATCAGAGGTTCTCAGATCTGTATTGACCAATGGTAGTCGAGCACGGGGATCCAGATCTGCTCTAGCCAATCATAATTCCTTGATCTGGTTCAGCCAATCTGGTGAAAAGGGCATCAATTCTGTTATGCATTTTGAAAGTTTGTTAGAGTTTCTAGAAGTTCCCGCCAAGTTATTCCCACTCTAGGTGCTCACGTGGGGTGGAATATTCCTTCGCTTCATGTTTAGAACCCTCTGGGATGTCTCTAGTTTTTAAAACGCATTGGGACGCGTGCAACAGATTACTGAATTGCCCTTGTTAAAGCTACGAATCTCCAGAATACCTTTTCGCAGAGCTTAGGGGCCTTTTCGCAGAGTTCAATCTTCTTTTCGAAGAGTTCAGATGCTCTTCGAAAGCTAAGCCTGGAGCTTTAGTCCTTTTCGCAGAGTTCAATCTTCCTTTCGAAGAGTTCAGATGCTCTTCGAAAGCTATGCCTGGAGCTTTAGTCCTTTTCGCAGAGTTCCAGGTTCTTTACGAAAAGTGCAGGTTCTTTACGAAAAGTGCAGGTTCTTTGCGAAAAGAACTCTGTAGTGCATTTCTCTGTTCGAATTGTTTCCTGCTTCTCTTACAGGTCTTTGCCTCTTCAATTTAGATCTTTCAGCAGCTGATGAGGTTGTTTCTTCACTTCCTTCCTTTGGATTGACATGGATTGTCATCTTTTTGGCACTTTTAAGCTGCTTTTATGGTTAAGCCTGTCTTTTTTGTTAGCTGCAACATAGGCACTTAAAACACTTATTTAGTTCTCTCAAAGGTCTATTAAGGCTTAAGTTTAGGGGTGAAAAAATGATATTTTTCACTTGTCAACACACCCCCAAACCTAAGCTTTGCTAGTCCCTGAGCAAAGAGAAAAAAAAAAAAAAAAAAAAAAAAACAAACAAAGTAAAGAGCCACTTATGTAGGGAGCACAGTTGCATTTAGCATATGCAAGAAGCCTTTTAAACCCCTAGGTGATCCCTAGTGGAGGAGTGAAGTCTCCTGAGGGTTTTCAGTGAAGGTACCCACAAACTTCTTCAATAAGTTAGTTAAAACCACTGCAGTTTTGTTACATCCACTTTCCTCAATTGATTATTTACACCTGCATCAGTTATTTTGTAAGAAGGTTTTTCAAGAAAGATATCAGTTTAAAACTAAAATTCTGCAGTAATTCTTGTTACTATTCAGTCGATTTATGTCAGAGGCCATTTACAAGGAAAATTAACAAACAGCAAGCCTTTGATTTAGGAATCCAGCTTTGATGTTGCCCTAATCAGTTGATTTTAAACGCAATTCTCACCAGGTTTCTCACTCAAAAAAAAAACAAATGAGAGGGTTATACTATTTCACACAGCTCAAGAGCAATTACAGTCCTCAAATAGGACTGTAAGCAGGAGCATAGGCATTGCTTTTAGTTATAAATTTACTGCTCCTTTCACCATAGACTACACAAATTCTTATCTCCATGTGATAGCTCAATCCATCATTGATCAGTAAGGACTTTTACTTGGGTTTGATTGTGGCTGATGAAAGGGTTGGAATGGTGTTCATATTTGAGAAGTCAGTCAAGGTCAGGAGGTTATATACAAACCCACTTTTCTTCAGCATAGTTTCATCTTCTTCTTTTGAATTTCCAGAGCCAAAGTGGCCATCTTTTTCTCTTTCTTTTTCAAACTTCTAATGAAAATGCCTTCTTTCTTTTGTTTTGCTCAAATATTTTTCTTTTCTTTTTCGAATTAGCACTGATTGCATGCCACATTCCCTCTGCTGTTTCATCATTGCCTTCAACTTTTACCCTTCTTTTGCTATTAAATTGTTACTCAACTCTCCTTCCCTCAACTTTCTTCCCTTTGTCTTCTGACTTCTCGGGGTAGGGTTAGGCTAAATGAAATTGATGAGGTTTATTGGATGAGATTTCAAAGGATTCATCGATTTATATAGCTCAATTGGTGTGTATCAAGGGCAGTTTCAAAAGGTGGGGCTTTGTAAGGTTCAAACTGTCCAAAAGGAGGCCTTACATCATGTCTTTAATATCATGAGTGCTATCAAAATATTTCAATTTGGATATGTGTAACTTCTAATGCCAGTACGCAGATTCACACAGTCTCAAAAGCAGAAAAGATTGCCACAACATACCTCCAAAGAATACATTTCAGGCCCAATCCTCACTAGGTGTGGTTTTTATCAACTTCTTGAGGTATATCTTCACTGTTTTCCTTCATTTTAGATTTACTAAAACATCAATTTTCTTTTGAAAATTTCCTGACATTTACTTCATGAGAGTCTTCTAGAATTACATAAGAAAGTAATTTTAAAGAGTTTAACTTCTTAATATATTTCAAAACAACAGGTGTGAAAAAATATATAAAAAAAAAATTGCTGATCCAAAACTGTACTGATGTTAACTCCTTAATTGATTATTGCTATTTCTGTCACACCCCCAAACCAAAGGGTAGCAGGGTCCACACTGGTCCAAAACAAAGGAAAAATATATGCAAGCAAGAAAAACAACAAAAGTAATGATGGCAAGAAGACAGACAAAAATGCACAGTAGTATACAAAAAACATAATTTTCTATTACAACTTTATAACACAAAAAATACAATGAGAGCTAATAACTGGGGTCAAAATTTGTATCATAGATTGGTTCAGGTGGCTCCGAACTGGAGTCACTGTCAGAATTAGAGCTAGTGTCAGTATTGGAGTCCGAACTGATTGAGCTTTCTCTGGAATATTGTTTTTCAGCTCAGTATACTCCTCAGATTTGATCTTTTTGGTGAGGCCAAGGTGTTTGCTGAGGCTAGTGGTCTTCAATTTTTCTTGGTCCAGTTGGGCTTGCAAAATGGACACCTTGTGTTGCTCAGACCTGACCAGCTGAAATGTTTGGCTTATCAGGTCCCTCATTTTATCTCTTTCAAATTTCATAAAGAATTCTAACTTCCGGATCTGGTTTTCATAGGGGGTACAGATGTAAGCTTGCAAATCAGCTAGCCCCTTTTGAACATCTCTGCGGATATAAGGGTTAGTTTCCATGGCTTTGATGAGGGTAGCATATCGGGGAAGGGGAATGGAATGGTAGGGGACTAAAAGGGGCCCAGCTGGGGGAGGGGGGGAAGAAGTGGCTAGAAGGGGACGAGGGTGCATGCTCGAGTGGCTTCTGAGAAAATGGGGAGTGGTGGAGGGGATGGAAGATCAACCAATATTACTTCTGGATCCGTTTGGGTGGCCTGTTCAGAGAATTTAGGTACAGGGGTAATGGTGGTTGTTTGGGTTGTGGAAACTAAGGTATGGAGCAGTTCCATGGCTACAGACTGATTGTCTGTGTTGATTTGAAGTTGGGCTTGGATTGACTGGAGGTAGGTAAGGATTTGGGTCATGGATGCAGGTGTGGGAGAAGTGGGCATAGTAGAGACTGGGGCAACTGAGGTGGAGGGTGGAGGTGCAATGGCTGTAAAGGGAGAGGTTGGAACGTGGATGAAGGGAGAAGGAGCAGGTATAGGGGAGGGGTCCAGTTCCATGGTTTCAAAAATAGAACCCATTAAAGAAGAGTAGGCCTCTGTAGTGAAGGGCTCCGGTTCAGGTGTAGGGGAGGCCTCAGGTGTGTGAGCTGATGGAGCAGGGGAATGTGAGGGGCTTTGGAGCAGAGGAGTGCAGGGAGATGGGGCAATCAACTCTGCAGCTAACTCTTCTAAAACCTGGGCATTGGAGGGTGAAATTGGTGGTGTGAGAATGGTTGGAGTGGTTGGTGTAGGGGGGAAGTCCAAAATGGGAATGATGGGAAGTGTGGGAGAGGGGGAGTCCACAATTGGAATGATTGGAAGTGTGGGAGAGGGGACAGCTGGGATAGGTGAACTGTCAAGGGTTGGAGTAGGGGAGTAGGGTGCAAGGGCAACTTCCTCTCGAGTATGTGCAGCTGAAGAGCTGGTCACCAAAGGGAGGGAGGTTTCATCTATAATGGGTGCAGCTAAAGAGCTGGTCACCACAGGGACTGGCAGAGTTGGTTCAAGAAGTGGTGCAGCTAAAGAGCTGGTCACCACAGGAGTTGGTAAAACTGGATCTGGCACAGTTGATTCTGACAAAGTTGGATATGGCAACATGGCAGGGGCAGGCTCAGTTGCAGGCTCAAATTCAGCTTCAGGGGTGGGTTCTGGCTCACTCACAACTGCAGGGATGGTTTCAATTGCAGGCTCAGCTGCAGGGGTGGGTTCTGGCGCACTCATAACTGCAGGTTCTGGTGCAGCAACAGGGGCATGTGCAGGTTCACCTGCTTCTCTCATCCTTCTCAGCATAGCCTGGCTTGTAGTCCAAGCCTTTTTTTTCAAAATTGTGAGGTGTAATGACTTCAAATGGCTCCTCACTATCAATGTCAAATTTGGCTCTGAGGAGGGCTGTGATCAATCTGCCAAATGGTAGGCCAGCTATCTTCTGCTCTTTCTTTAGCTTGGTACTGACATCAGCCATGGCTTCAAAGATTAACATAGGGGCATTGAAAAACTGCCCCTTGGAAAAATGAAAGAGGGCCTCTAAAATTGGTGATCTCCTCTCTTGGCTGTGCCCAGTGACATAAAAGCTACCCCTTAAAATGGAATCCATCAATAGAAATTGGGGGGCAAGGTCTCTTCTCATGATGGACTGCCCAGTGCCCACAATACCTTGAGTTAGATGGGCAACCATCTCTCTAAAAGAGGCAATTTCGGGAGTAGCCAAAGGACCAGAGGGATCAAATTGGAATGGTATCCCTAAAGCATTCCCTATGTCTTCAAATGTCACAGTAAGATTGCAATCATCAATAAAAATGACAAGGGTAGGGACATCAGCATCTTTTTCAGTGACCTTGACTAGGTTTTAGTACCATAACTTCACCATTCTTGGGTAAATTCTTTCTGGCAAGGGGGTAAGGATATTGCTTAGTGAAGCCTCTCTAAGGTATCTTAAGGATGACAAGCACTCTGGTTTGGTGACGAAAAAAGTTTCGTCAACCATTAGCTCGGGTATTAGCTTCTGAGTTGCAATGAAGGGATTTGGTAGTACCAAATGAATGGGCAGAGGAGTAAGCTCAGGCTCAGGGCT
The DNA here is from genome assembly GCA_021018995.1 of Chloranthus sessilifolius. NCBI lineage: Eukaryota > Viridiplantae > Streptophyta > Magnoliopsida > Chloranthales > Chloranthaceae > Chloranthus > Chloranthus sessilifolius. The sequence continues at coordinate 27,010,217 of CM037587.1, read as the reverse complement.
AGCAGCAGCAGGGGTGGGTTCCTCATGTCTAATTTTCTTTCCTTTTTCCACCCTGTCTGCTTTATCCATTGAAAGTTTCCGTTTAGCTGAAGTTTTGGCTTTTCCCTTTGCTTTTGGGGTCGATTTGCTCACCTTCTTAGCAGAGGATTTGGGGAACATTGCAGCCAATGATTTCTCTGCTTTTCCCATTCTAAATTGATGTATAAAAATGCCCAAAAATAGATGCTGACACAGAACAACTTACTAAATGATAACCAGAGAGAATGGGTAAAGAAATACCGAGATCTAGGGTTTCTGTTTGAACGAGTTGTTTGCTTTGCAGAAATCCCCCAGATTATAAGCTGCAATCCTTCTCTGAAAATGCAGATGATCTAAACAATTTGTTACAAAAAGGGTAGTAGACTTGTTAAATCGTGCAAGGAAAGAACGAGGTAGGGTTTCAGTGAGAGGAGTCGCTCTGCAGAGAGAGTTTGAAATGAAACCCCACCGTCGAAAGGGTTTAAATATACACAAATTTAATATCACAAGGTGCTTTTAAGTTTTCGAAAAGTTCCAAAAGAGACCTTATTATAATTGTGAATGGCATCAGTACCATTCGACAAGTTAACAGCTTCAGAAACATCATTTCGCAAAGGAATTAGCTTCAGAATTACCTTTACGAAAAGAGAAATGGCTTCAGCACCAACTATTCAAAAAGAAAATGTTTCCAGAAACAACTATTCGAAAAGCACATCTTTGCTTTCGAGCAGTTCATTACAGCTTCAGATCCTATTCGAAAAGCAAATTAAACTTTGCGAAAAGAGAAATATTACTTTGCGACTTGACTTTGAGCATATTTAAACTTTGTGAAAAGTGATAAAAACAGAAACAGAGAAAATAAGCACAAACTATGATATACAAACATAATGTACAGTTTTCGACCATCAGATTTTTGGAGATTCGTGATGATAGATGGGCAGCGTAGGTTCCTGGGTATTTTCAATGTATGGTTTGAGCCTCTGACCATTTACCTTTATAATTCTTCCATTACTTGGATCAATGATGTCAACAGCTCCTGAAGGTGCTGTCTTAATGACAGTGTATGGCCCTTCCCATCTGGATCTCAGTTTTTCTGGGGAAAACTTGAGCTTTGAGTTAAATAACCATACCTTAGAATCAGCTGTGAACTCTTTTCTCAATAAATTTTTATCATGAAAAGTTTTGACTTTCTCTTTATACAATCTTGAATTTGTGTATGCATCCATTCGCAGCTCTTCTAACTCAGCAAGTTGCAATTTCCTGTGATTACCAGCAGTAGTTAAATCCATGTTCAATGTTTTAATGGCCCAAAAAGCTTTATATTCTAACTCTACTGGTAAATGGCATGCTTTGCCATAGACCAACCTAAATGGGGACATACCAATTGGGGTTTTATAGGCTGTCCTATATGCCCACAATGTATCATTCAACTTAAAGGACCAATCCTTTCTGTCCTTCTTCATAGTTTTTTCCAAAATATGTTTGATTTCTCTATTGGAAATCTCCACTTGTCCACTAGTTTGTGGATGATATGGAGTGGCTACTCTATGAGTTACAGAGTATTTTTTCAACAAAGTTTCAAAATGTCTATTACAAAAATGGCTTCCCCCATCACTGATAATGGCTCTGGGAAAACCAAACCTGGAAAAAATGTGTTCCTTAAGAAATTTCAGAACCACTTTGTGATCATTTGTTTTAGTGGCTGTGGCTTCAATCCATTTAGATACATAATCCACAGCTACTAAAATGAAATTATACCCATTGGAAGGAGGAAAGGGACCCATGAAGTCTATCCCCCAAACATCAAACAATTCAACTACCAAAATAGGCTGTAAAGGCATTGAGTTTCTCTTGGAAATGCTGCCTAATTTTTGACAGTTCAGGCAGGACTTACAATGCTGCAGGGCATCCTTGAAAAGTGTAGGCCAATAAAATCCACACTGCAAAACTTTTGCAGCAGTTTTGTTCCCACTAAAATGACCTCCACAGGGTTGTTCATGACACATAGAAAGTATTCTATGGAATTCTTGGTCAGGGACACATTTCCTTATTATTTGATCTGCACAACTCTTAAACAGATAAGGATCCTCCCAGATGAAGTGTTTAACCTTTGAGAAGAAAAGATCTTTATCCATTCTATTCCAATGTTGAGGAATTCTTCTAGTAGCCAAAAAGTTGACTATGTTTGCAAACCAAGGAGTGCGTACACTAATGGCAAAAAGTTGCTCATCAGGGAAAGATTCATTGATAGGCAACCTATCAATCTCAGCAGTTAAAATTCTGGAGAGGTGATCAGCCACCACATTCTCCACCCCTTTTTATCTTTAATCTGTAGATCAAATTCTTGTAACAAGAGAATCCACCTGATTAGTCTTGGTTTGGTATCCTTCTTAGACAGAAGGTATTTCAAAGCCGAGTGGTCAGTGAACACCACTATTTGTGAACCCAAGACATATGACCTGAATTTTTCTAAGGCAAAAACAATTGCTAGCAGCTCCTTCTCAGTTGTTGTGTAATTGAGCTGTACATCAATCATTGATCTACTGGCATAAGTTATGACATGAGGCAGCTTATCTTTTCTCTGTCCAAGGACAGCTCCCAAAGCATAATCTGATGCATCACACATCAGTTCAAAAGGTAATGAATAATCTAGAGACTGCAATATTGGAGCTAAAATCAGACAGTTCTTTAGGAATTTAAAAGCTTTCATGCATTCAGTATTGAAAACAAAAGGGACATCTTGGCACAGCAAATGACAAAGAGGTTTGGTTATTTTACTGAAGTCCTTGATGAACCTTCTGTAAAATCCAGCATGTCCTAAAAAACTTCTGATTTGTTTAACAGTTTTGGGAGGTGGTAAATGTGCAATTAACTCAATTTTTACTTTGTCCACCTCAATGCCCTTATGGGAAACAACATGGCCAAGGACAATGCCCTGGGTGACCATGAAATGGCTCTTTTCCCAGCTCAAAACTAGATTGGTTTCCTCACATCTTTGTAGTACCAATTTGAGATGGTGTAAACACTGGGAAAAACTATCGCCATAGATTGAAAAATCATCCATAAAGATCTCCATAAATTGGTCAATCATGTCAGAAAAAATGGCATACATGCATCTTTGAAAGGTAGCAGGGGCATTACAAAGACCAAAAGGCATTCTCCTATAGGCAAAAGTGCCGAAAGGGCAAGTGAATGTGGTCTTTTCCTGATCTTGTGGGTACACAGGAATCTGGTTGTAACCAGAGTAACCATCAAGAAAACAGTAAAAAGCTTTTCCTGCTAGCTTATCTAAGATCTGATCAATGAATGGGAGGGGGAAATGGTCTTTTCTGGTCATTGCATTTAATTTTCTGTAATTAATACAGACTCTCCATCCAGTTGTTTGTCTGGTTGGCATAAGCTCACCAGAATCTGAGGTTACAATAGTGATTCCAGATTTCTTAGGTACCACCTGTGTAGGTGCCACCCAAGCTGAATCTGAAATGGGGTAAATGACCCCTGCATCCAACATCTTAACAACCTCTTTCATGACCACTTCTTGCATATGAGGGTTCAACCTCCTTTGCATTTCCCTAGAAGGCTTTGCATCTTCTTCCAAGTGGATTTTGTGCATGCAAACGGCTGGACTGATTCCTCCTAAATCAGCAATAGTCCAGCCAATTTCTCTTTTATGTTCTTTCAAGACTATCAGCAGCTCTTCCTCTTGCTCCTTTGTGAGAGAGGAAGAAATAATGGCAGGCAATGATTTATGATTACCCAAGAACACATACTTCAAATTTTCTGGCAGCTGCTTTAGTTCTAAATCAGGTGGGCTGAGAAAAGAAGGTATCAAAGGTACCTTAGATGTTTGTGGAAGGGGGAGAGTAGCAGGTTTCCAAGAAGAGAAACTTGCTGATTGATTAAGAGTTCCTACAACATTAATTTCCTCAGAATTTGAGATACAACTTGCTTCTTTTTCAGCATATCCCCAAGCATCTTTAACATCTGTGGTGAAGTCTTCACCCTGCAGAAATTGTTGTAAAGTCCCTTCCACAAGTTCATCCAATAGATCAACATGAAAATATTCTTCAGAGCTGAATTGGGGCTGTGTGACTGCATTATAAACATTTAATTTTACCTTCATGTTTCCAAATGAGACTTCCATAATACCAGACCTACATTGAATGCAAGCATTTGCTGTAGCTAGGAATGGTCTTCCCAAAATGACAGGGATGGAAGTTTTGCTTTTGGTTGGTTCCATATCCAAAACTAGAAAATCAATAGGATAGAAAAATTTATCTACTCCCACCAATACATCTTCAATCATCCCTACTGGCTTTCTTTCAGATCTGTCTGCTAGTTGTAACACCACATGAGTGGGTTTTAATTCTCCCAAACCTAGTTTCTCATATACAGAATATGGAAGTAGGTTGACACTAGCACCCAGATCTAATAAAGCCTTTTCAATGGTGTGTTCCCCAATAATGCAAGGGATTGTGGGGATTCCAGGATCTTGAAGTTTAGGAGGTGTAGCAATGGATAATACCTGCTTAATTCTTTCCACAACAAAGACCTTCTTGGACAACTGTATCCTAGACTGTCTTTTATGAGTGCAAACATCTTTCAAAAATTTTGCATATGCTGGAATTTGTTTGATTGCCTCAAGCAAAGGTAAATTTATCTTGGCTTGCTTGAAAGTCTCCATCATGTCATCAATTTTTGTGTTCCCTTTGTCAAAAGGGGATACAGATTTCATTGCATGTGGAAATGGTAAATGAGGAACTAATCTTTCATCTACAGCTTTGGAAGTATTTTCAAGAATTTTTTTAATTTTCTGTTTTTCATTTTTTTGGTTTTTCTAAGGTACATCAGCAACCCCACTGCTATCACTATGCTGCTCTTGCTGCATATCTTTATCCTTTTCCTCATTTCTTTCTTCTTCAGTACCCACTTTGTTATCTATCATTTTTCCACTTCTCAAAGTGGTGATAGTTTTTACTTCTTCATGTGAATTAGAAGCTTCTCCAACCATGAACTGTCCTTTGGGATTGTTCAAAGGTTGGCTGGGTAACTTTCCTTCCTCTCTTTTTGCCAAGGTATTTGAAAGCTGTCCCAATGTTTCTTCAATCTTCTTTATGCTCTGGCTGTGAAAGTTCACAGTCTAAGTTAAAGATCCTAAATTCTGCAGTGAATTTAGGACTTGATCTTCAAAAGAAGGGGACCTAGAGGGGGTTTGAACTAGGGCAGACTGCTGCACAGGTTGTTGTGGGATGGGTTGCTGAAAGTTTGGTTGGACATAAAAATTCTGCTCATAAGGCTATGCAGTTTTGAAAGGCATTCGATTCTTTGGTTGTTGCTGCTGTTGGGATTGGTAATTCCCTTGGTTCCACCTCAAGTTGGGGCGTGCTCTCCATGGATATTCATTTGACTGCATCTGTCCAAATGATTGAGCAGCATGAGCTTGTTCCACCATTAAATCTGGGAACTGTGATGCAGTAGGACATTGGTCAACTGAATGAGTAGGGGACTGGCATATCAGACATGCCTCCTCTACTCTTGAAACATTTGGAGTTTTAAGTGAGTCCATCAATCTATCAAACTTTGTGGTTAGATTATCCATCTTTCTTTCCAACTCATTCACCTCATAGATCTTCCCTTTGGTGGGTTGGTGATTGTTCAACCTAGCCGGATTTTCAATTTCTCTTGACAGAGATTCCTGCTGAGTTGAATTTTCACCAATCACTTCAAATAAGTCCCAAACCTCTTCAACTATTTTTTGTAAGTAAGTGCCTCCACAGGAGGCATCCACCATATTTTTGCCTTTTTGATCAATTCCTTGATAGAAGCTTTGAACTAGCTGCCATCTAGGAACTTGATGATGAGGACATTGCCTTAAAAGTTCCTTAAATCTTTCCCATGCTTCATGGAAAGTTTTAGTTGAGTTTTGGGAGAATGAAATGATACTTTGTCTCAATTGGCTAGTTTTAGACATTGGGAAATATTTGGCTAAAAATTAACATTGCAAATCATTCCACGAAGTGATACTGTTTGGTGCTAACATGGATAACCATGCTCTAGCTTTATCCTTTAATGAAAAAGGAAAGAGCCTAAGCTTGGTTGCTTCTGGACCCAGTCCAGCTATGTTGAATGTGGTGCAAAGAGCCAAAAATTCATCCACATGTTTGAATGGATCTTCCTTACTCAATCCATGGAAGGAAGGAAGCATTTGGATAGTTGAGGATTTGATCTCATAATTTCCTTCCACAGTAGGAAATTGAATGCAAAAGGGAGAATTATAAGCACCAGATGCAAAGTAATCCCTCAAAAGTCGAGGTTCTTCACCCATAGTAGCAGAATTCTGTGTTGTTTGTTTGGTTCGCAGTAGTCTTTCAACTTCTAAATTCAATGGGAGAATCTCAGGGCTGAGAGTCCTCCTACCAAACATACAACTCAGAAAATAAAATCAATCTGATTATTCACAGCAAACCTTCCAAATTTCTTTTTAAGTAGTTTCCCTTCTTCAAAAATTGGATAACTGCACAGGTATAAACAATAGAATAGTTTAGTAATGATAAACAAAATTAAAAGTGAAAACTTAGGTCTATCTAATTTAGAACAAATTCCCCGGCAACGGCGCCAAAAACTTGTTGTTGATTCTTAGTGTGCTTGATTTATGTGTGTTTTGAAAACAGATTTATAGCTGCTAAATTACAGTGGCTCTAGACTATATAAGAAATTAAAGAAATATCAGCACAGTTAGAAGAGAATTAGCCTGCAAGATCAGGGCCAATTGTAGCAAGTTTTAAAAGTAAGTGAGTGAAAGATCGTCCACAGAGAATTTGTCTAAAATGTAAGATAAACCTCCAGATCTGAGCTACCAGATCTGGCTTCTTATCCTATCTAGATTACTGATGAGAGGTTTGAATTTGTCATGTTTAACTAAAAAAAATAAAGAAAACTTTAACTAAATGATCCAGATCCGAGTTGGGGGAATGATTGAAACAAAGATGGAGAAGTAATATCTAAATCTGATTTGGTCTTTGAAAGCTAATGAGAATAACTACAACTCATCAGAGGTGGTCCAATCTTCATCTGGCTACAAGCACAGATGTAAGAGAGATAAATCTAATTCAAGGATTAGATTTACACTTATGGCTATGGTCTGTCCACTTTAATAGCCACAAACCATCCAATAGACTTCAATCCAAATCCTTAATTCAGAACAAGAACATCACTACAAATGCTGTAAGAGACTAGGTTACCAACACTAATTCTCACAGGATTAATGAATCAAGGGAAATTGCATGCAAAACAATGAATCTAAAGGAGTCTAATGTACTGAGGAGATCAGAGGGAACCCTTGACATGAGTCCAATGGAGAATGCATAGCTTACAGCAACCTTTTAAAATTCATTCTTACAATTACAAAGCACGGCTTAACCACTCTCGGACTTGCAGTCTTGGACGCAAACTCTTCTTTGCGTTAGAGTAGTTTCTCACAACTCTCAAATGTAAATACAGAGAAGGCTCTTACAAGGATTGCAGACAAGCTGTCTGGCTGGGAAATGAGGGATTTAGAAATGAAACTCAAAATCTGGATGCCCCAATTGGGCAAATGCTTCGTCTATTTATAGCTTTCCCCAGGTCCAGCTCAGATGTGTATCAACCAATCAGAGGTTCTCAGATCTGTATTGACCAATGGTAGTCGAGCACGGGGATCCAGATCTGTTCTAGCCAATCAGAATTCCTTGATTTGGTTCAGCCAATCGGGTGAAAAGGGCATCAATTCTGTTATGCATTTTGAAAGTTTGTTAGAGTTTCTAGAAGTTCCCGCCAAGTTATTCCCTCTCTAGGTGCTCACGTGGGGTGGAATATTCCTTCGCTTCATGTTTAGAACCCTCTGGAATGTCTCTAGGTTTTAAAAAGCATTGGGACGCGTGCAACAGATTACTGAATTTCCCTTGTTAAAGCTGCGAATCTCCAGAATACCTTTTCGCAGAGCTTAGGGGCCTTTTATCAGAGTTCAATCTTCTTTTCGAAGAGTTCAGATGCTCATCGAAAGCCAAGCCTGGAGCTTTAGTCCTTTTCGCAGAGTTCAATCTTCTTTTCGAAGAGTTCAAATGCTCTTCGAAAGCTAAGCCTGGAGCTTTAGTCCTTTTCGCAGAGTTCCAGGTTCTTCTGAAAAGTGCAGTTCTTCTGAAAAGTGCTGTTCTTTTGAAAAGAACTCTGTAGTGCATTTCTCTGTTCGAATTGTTCCCTGCTTCTCTTACAGGTCTTTGCCTCTTCAATTTAGATCTTTCAGCAGCTGATGAGGTTGTTTCTTCACTTCCTTCCTTTGGATTGACATGGATTGTCATCTTTTTGGCACTTTTAAGCTGCTTTTATGGTTAAGCCTGTCTTTCTTGTTAGCTGCAACATAGGCACTTAAAACACTTATTTAGTTCTCTCAAAGGTCTATTAAGGCTTAAGTTTAGGGGTGAAAAAATGGTATTTTTCACTTGTCAACAACTACATGAGTTTGACATTTCCCTTCTCTGCTGCAGTGCACATGTTGCTGCACCAGTGTTCTCTGCTTGGCCCACCTTTCTTTCATCCATCTGACTTCTATGGCCCACCTTAGCAGCTAGAATAGTCACCATGATGTGTACCACCCTGGTGTATGCTTTATTCTTCCATCAGCTGCAGCCCATGGCTTTAAACCCCTCTCTTCTTGGTCTCCAAAGCATGACTATTGTACTAAGCTATAAATTTATTCTTAACTACAAAACAAACTCAAAAGAGGATTATTAAATGGTTCTAAAGAGTAGTAAAGGCTAGGTTAGGAGGTAAAAAATGGTATTTTTCAGTGCTTAACACTTTTGACCCTTAAAATATAAAAAGAATTTAAAGATAACTCTCACAACTTTCTAGAAAGCTACTAAGTGCGCGATTTCGATATCGGCCGTAAGGGTTACAGACTAACTCTAAGGACCAATAAATCTGGCCCGATAATCTGATAAAGGAGGATAGATCTCTGTAATATGTCGACTGTGGTCAGGTATGATCATATTTTTGAGTACCACCACTTGAGAAAGGTACGGCTACCGACACTCTTTCACCCGGTTTTCATAGGACTTGAAAATTAGATCGGAGTTGAAAATGATAAGCGATTTACCGCAAAGTGTCTGGTACACTGGTGGAAAAATCTGCAATTCAAAGAAATGTTGTCAAAACCTTGACTTTACCCAGAGAGCCGTGACCATCTGGGCAGTACTAGATCACAATAGTTACTATGAGGATAATATGTAATGGGACTTAATTTGACTTGGTCAACCAAAAATTGGACTGGACCTTTAGATGGCCCAAAAGGCCAACTACTAAGAATGAATTATAAGGACCCGACTACCCGACCCATGGCCCGGTAAGCCTTAGATGAATTTCTAACTATGAACCAGCCCAAAATGTTTTGAAAGAAATGATTAGAGGCACCCCTTGAATAATGATGGGACCCGTTTATGGGCTCGAACCTTGAAAAGGCCTGTATACCTAGAATTGAATCTAGTAAAGACCCGAAACCACATAGGAAATGACCCATGGACCTTGAACTCATAGGTTTGGATTGGTCTAAGTCCAAATCCCCGACCCAAAGACCTGGCATGGACAAGTGGTTGGCCCGGAGGCCCAATCACTGGAATAAGACTACAACCCATTGTACCCAAGACCCAAAATGAGTCTTTAATAAGAAAGGAATGGACGCAAAGGTCCATATATGAAAAATGTGAATAAATATCCTCTTGATCCTCTAATGAGCCTTACAATGCTCAAATGAGAAAATTGATCGAAACCATAAGTTGTGACCTGAACCTAGATCGATAACTCAGATAATTGAAAATAGAATGTAAGAATCCCCTCCTAGACCATATAAGGGTACATAAAATACTCCTAGACCATGTGAAGAACGATCACATAGGATGTTTACCTAAAATACTATTTGGCCATACATAGGATACTCCTAGGATAATTACACATGATGCATATGTAGAATATTCTTCTAAGATACTCTTTAGGAGTAAGAAATATTGGTCCATCGATGAGTAGTCAATTAGTTGACTCAACTCAAGTAAATTCATGGAATTATTAGGAAATAGGCACCTCGATGCCTTGAACTTTGATTAGAGAAGATCGAGTTTCTTTTATCGATGACAACAAACATAAGTCCTTATTGGACTCTAAACTGAGGTAACACTTATGTTCAACCGCGAACCTTGTGAGTCCATCGTGACTATGTGCACAAATATGGAGTCGCCACCCAGAGCTTTTTGTGTGCCAAGATACCCTTAAATAAATATCATATGCACCGAAGTGCTAATTTGACTCCGAATTGCCGGTCTACGCCAAAGCCTCTAGGTAGGGACTTCGATTACCAATCGGGAAGGTGTTAGGCACCCGATTAGCTCGCTTGTGAGCGGTCTTTACTATGACCAACTATATAAAAGGAGGAGAAAGACAAACAGTACTTCCCCTTGCCCGAAGGCACTTGGATCTTATTGAGCTCTCTGCAATCACCAAAATTTTGACGGCTTAATGACTCAAATCCTAGGATAAAAGGTAGAGGAAAAGAGGGGAGAGCCGGAGCTCACGAGCCCTTGTAGCACCACCGCCAAATCTTCGTGTGGATGCTAACTCCGATGAGCTTTCGAAGGCAAATGGATTAAGGAAAAGGTGCTAGATTTGCTAAAGGTTGGAAGTTTGGGAGGTTAAGGATGATGGCATGATGATATTGTCTAAGGTTTCAAAGCTTGGAAGGTATTTGGAATTGAGGGTATGATGGTATTGATGGATGTAAGCTAAGGTTTTAGGCTTGAAGCTTGGAAAAGGGGAGATATTTCTCTAGAGTTCTCCCTTAAGGAAATTTTTTCAAGTTAGAAAATGTGAGGGGTGGGGTCTCTATTTATAGAGTTGGAGGTTATTAAGGAGGCCCTTAAAGCTCTATTGTGGATTAGTAATTAGGTAATAGAGAATTTAAGGTTTTTGAGGATTTCTAGGATGTGGAGAAGAGGGAATTGAGTTTAATGGTAGATGATGAAATGATGACTTGAATGGTAAAAGGGAGAATTCTAAAGTCTAAAGGGGCATATGGGTCCTAAAGGAACACACCTTGAAGTTCGGGAAGGTCCACAAGTCAAACCCAAAAAGTCATATCTACAATTTTTTTTAAAATGCAAGTTTTTAAGATATGCGTGCATAGTATGCACACATGCTTTAAACCCCTCGTCCAGAACAGAGAAGTTAGGGCCCGTGCTGGGGCCCAGTTCTGGAGAAGAGCCAAAATTTTTTTTTCAAAAATTGCTCTATGCATGCACGCATAGCCAATTTTTGCCTGAAATTTTGGAAGTTGACCTGTGGGCCAAGGTTGGGTCCAGTATGGGTCCAAATGGGTATGGGATGAATTTTAAGGGTTCGAGAAGTTTTTTGGGAAGCTTGGGAGTACGTTTTTCTCGAAGGATGGGTCAATCGAAGCCTTGGGGCAAATTTGGGTGTCTACAGATGCCCCTCTTTGGCATCCAATGACTAATATTCGTATGCCAAAGAAAAAGACATCCGAAGTGGCCCAAGTCAAACGCTCATTGATCCGTTGTATTCAATTCAAACTCCAGACATCAATTAGTAAAAACGTGGAGAGTGGCAGAGGCCCATATCATTGGGAAATCATCGGTTCGTCGAGATTATCGGTCCCCAAGTGCTTAAGGACATTACTGGGCATAACCGTGGGATGAAATGATTGATGATGCATGATGCTCGAGTTTCGTATTGAACAAAGCAGCCCCACGAGCGGGAGGGTAATCGACCAATTCTTAAAGATTAATGTGAAGTAACGACGTGAAGATCCAACGACTGTGCCCATTCTCATGAGGCATTGATTGCCCCACTTCGATCGACACTGGTGCCCCTACGTGAGGTAGGGTTCAAGGTTTTTGAGCATACTCATTGACTCCAAATTTTAATTTAGCACAACTACTCGAGCAGAGCGAATATTGATGTCGAACCGCTTTTTGGGAGTGTGTGTCACACGATAAGCCATATATATATATATATTTGTTTTATTATGTGTATATATATATATATTGTGTTATTTTTATGTTTTGGTTATGTTTTATTTTTAATTTTCTTTTTATACATTTTTCTTTTCTTTTTATTTTCTTTTCTCTCCTTTTTTTTGTTTGACTTTTTATACTATGCACGCATAGCCAATTTTTGGCGAAAAATATGCTATGCGTACGTTATATGCACGCATAGCCAATTTTTTACTTAAAATGTGCAGCCGCGAGCAAAGGCACGGAAAAACCAAATTAAAAAAAAAAATCTCTTTTCTCTCTCAAAGCCACACTGGGAACTCTACCCTACTCTCCGTCGATTCGATCCACATCCAGACATCAAGCCGGTGTTGAGATCGTTGATTAATCACGTTCTTTCCTGTCGGATTTTAGGGTTCTCTTCACAGAAGGTAAAATTCTTTTTAATGCATTTTCTTTTGAATTTTATGATTTTCCCCACAATGTTGCTACAGTTTTTGTATCTATATGATAAAATGATGATTTTTTTCTTGCAAAATGTAATCATTTGTAGTTCCTATTGTGATTTGTGTTGCTTGCCTAGATTTTTGTTGAGAAATTCTATTTTTTGAATTTTTATGATCTATTTATTGGTACAATTAGGATTTCTGCATAAAAATGATATTTTTTTGTGAATGCATACACTTTCAATCCCCTTTTCGATCCATGTGCTTGTCTTAAGGGAATTTTGGTTGGAAATTGAGAAATTGTTTGGAACAATTGTGACATTTTTATGACCAAATGGCGAGGGGGGGGGGGTTCAATTTGTCATTTGGCTCCCCCCCTTTTTTTGTGAATTTTTCTAATTTTATTTATCCCTGTACTAGTGTGATAGCTTGATTTTCGCCCTGGCCGAAATCTTGGGAAAACCGGACCGTCAGGTGTTCGAAATTCAGAACAAACTTTTTCTTTTCTTAAACAGATGCAAAAACCAAAGTGGATATCATGTGCACAATGGAAATTATAACATATTCAGATATCACATGGCATAACTATGGCATATTATAGAACATAAAACAAAACTCAAAGACCACCGGCGACATCTGTCCGTCACCTAAATAGTGGTATGAATTAGAATCTATCTAAAATATTTTAAGACCAGCTACACAAAAGTCTAAAAAGATACCTACTCCAAATCCAAAAATCTATAGACTAAAGTCCATGGGCGGAAGTCTTTCTTCGACTACTTTCAAGCTTCAAATCCTGCTTAGTATCTACATTTGTGATGTATAGTCAGGATGAGCTAACAATCTAAGCTTAGTAGAGAAAAAACAATGCAAAGATTATATCTTATCAATTCAAAGCATGGATTCAATGACAGAATTCAAAAGCAGTTTTCATATTAAATACAGAATTTGAAGTAATACCAATTTCAAAATCACAACTAAACAATGTCATGATAGAGAACAAAATCAGTGTCTAGAGCTGTCATGTCAGAAAGCCATAAACATAAGCAAAACTAATCATGTCACATGCTGAAACAAAATGAATCAAATAATGGAGTAAACGACGTGTGGCCAAAGCATCCCATAGCGGGAACAAAACATTTCATATCAAAATAGAAGGGCTTTTTCATATTAGATTTCAAAGACACTTCTCATATCAAATCAAATTTCAAATCTTAAGTTCTATGTTCAAATACAAAGTTTATTTGATGAGTTCACATTCCGGGTTCAAAGTTCTTACACATAGCTGACATTCGAAGTTCAAAGGCTTCAGAGTCCAAATCAAGGTTCACATTCTAGGTTCTTATTTGGATTTCATGTTCAGAGTTCATTAGATGCAAGATTTACATTCTGATGTTAGTTTCAGATTCAAAGGTTTGGGATTCAGAAGTCAGAGTCCGTATTCAAGGTCATATCGAGAATTAGGAGTTCAAGTTTCTAATCGGAAGTCAGAGTTCATATCTATATATATATTCACATTCAAATTCTTATTCAAAGTTCGTAGTGCACAGTTCAAATGGATGGATGACTCGTCGTGCCAGGGTTAGAGTTCATAGTTCAGATGGATTGATAACTCATTGTACCAGGGTCAAAGTTCATGATTCAGATGGACGAATAACCTGCTATATAGGGGTCAGAGTTCACAGTTCAGATGGATAGATAACCCGCCGTATCAGGGTTAGACTTCACGGTTCAGATGCACGGATAACCTCTCCTACCGGGGTCAGAGTTCATGGTTCAGATGGATGGATAACCTGTCGTACCGAGGTCAGAGTTCACAGTTCAGATGGACCAATAACCTATCATACTAGGGTCAGAGTTCACGATTAAGATGGTTGGATAACCCGCTGTACAAAGGTCAGAATTCATAGTTCAGATGGATGGATAACCCGCTGTACTAGGGTCAAAGTTTAGGATTCAGATGGACAGATAACCCACCGTACTGGGGTCAGAGTTCACGGTTCAAATGGATAGATAACTCGCCGTATCAGTGTCAGAGTTCATGGTTCAGATGGACGGATAACCCATTCTACCAGGGTTAGAGTTCACAGTTTAGATGGACGGATAACCCGCCATACCGGGGTCAAAGTTCATGGTTCAGATGGACAGATAACCCGTCGTGTCGAGGTCAGAGTTCATGGTTCAGATGGACAGATAACCCGCCATACTTAGGTTAGAGTTCACAGTTTAGATGGGCGGATAACCCGTTGTAGACACCCAAATTTGGCCGAAGGCCCGATCAAAACATACTTCGAGAAGGGCACACCCTTGAACTTTTGATGTCATCTCCCATACCCTTAGGAACCTCCCCAAACCCTAAGAAACTTGTCTAAACCCTTAGGAATTAACCCCAACCTATAGAACCCTCTCTGAACCTGTTATTGATCCTCTCGAGTAGTGGTTGGGAAGAGGTGTTCCAAAGCTTATGGTGACCCCTAATGAAACTAAATTATATACCATTGGAAGACAGAGGTTCCCAGCTTTCCAACAAACCAAGAATCACCTTGATTCGAGTCCTACATTGAAAGTTATGGCAATCCAAAGTTTTTGGCCTAAAAACTGTATTTGATTGAACCTCTCGAGGACCTCTCAAGGGTTTCGGTATGCTTAGCGTGTATAATACACACACTAAGCCATTTCTGGAAGAAAAGTTGCCTAGTGTGTATATTATACACGCTAAGCCATTTTTTCATAGATTTTGCTTAGCGTGTATAATACACACGCTAAGCTTGGATGGGCCCCTGTTGTCGCTCCAAGTGTGCCATAATTATGTGCATTATTAATCAAGAATTAAAGAATTAAAGAATGCTAGGTTATATGGATGTTAACTTATGAAAGGGATATCAGCACATTGGGGCTAACACTGGCCTGCAAGATCAGGGCCAATTGTAGAAAGTTTTAAAAGTAAGTATTTCAAGATCGTCCACAGAGAAGTTTGTCTAAAATGAGAGATAAACCTCCAGATCTGTGCTACCAGATCTGGCTCTATAATTATCTAAAAAGAATAGATAAAAGAGAGTGTTGGATTGTGTCACATTTAACTATAAGCAAATAAAGAAAAGAACTATCTACATGATCCAGATCCGAGTTGGGGAGATGTTTAAAATAAGACAAATGCAGAAATAATAGCTTCATGCATTTTAGCCTCTGAATTTTAATGGAGAATCTGTATTTCCACAGAGCAGATTCAATCTTCATCTGGCTACCAAAGACAGGATGTAAGAGAAATAAATCCGAATTAAGGAATAGGTTTAGACTTATGGCTATGATCATCCAATGGTCACAGATCATCCAATAGTTGTGGCCTATTCTTTAGTTGAAACATGAACATCATCGTAAATGCTTGAATTAGGTTACCAACGCTAATTCGCAGGATGATGAATTAAGGGAAGTTGGATGCGGATGAGTGAATCTAAAGAAGTCTAATGCACTAAGGTGAACATTGAACCCTCGACATGACTCCAATGGAGAAGACACAAATTACAAGAACCTTTTAAAATCCAACGTTACAATTACAGAGCACGGTTTCTTAGAGAGCCCTCAGACTTACAGTCTCAGCTTTTCAGAGAGCCCTCAGATTTACAGTCTTGAATCCGTACTTCGAAATACAAATCACTCACAATGGCTCTCAAAGGTAAACCACAAGAAGGATTACAGGGTTCAGGATAAGCTATCTCGACCGGAATGAGGGAAACAGAGATGAAAACTCTAAAATCTGGATACCCAAATTGGGCAAATGGTTAGATCTATTTATAGTTTTCCTAAGCCGACTCAAATGTGTATCAACCAATCGAATTGGATAGATCTCAGTATCAACCAATAGGAGTCGAGCACCGGGATCGAGATCTATTCGCCAATCGAAATGCTTGATCTGGTTCATAATCGAAGCAGAGGCATCAATTACATTATGTAATTCAAAAATCTGTTTGAGCTTCTAGAAGTTCTCGCCAAGTAATTTCAACTTTGGGTGTTCACATGGGGTGGAATATGCCTTTGGTTCGTGCTCAGAATCTTTCGGAATGTCCTTGGGTTTTAAAATGCATTGGGACGCATGCAATAGATTACTGAATTGCCCTTGTTAAAGAATAGAATCTCCATAATACCTTTTCGCAGAGCTTAAGGGTCTTTTCGGAAAGTGCTGTGACTTCTGAAGCTCTTTTCGCACAGATTGGAGACCTTTTCGAAAAGAACTGTAACTTCTGGAGATCTATTCGCAAAGCTTGGGGACCTTTTCGCAAAGTTCAATCGTCTCTTCGAGGAGTTCAGATGCTCTTCGAAAGCTATGCCTGGAGTTTTAGTCCTTTTCACAGAGTTCAAGGTTCTTTACGAAAAGTGCAGGTTCTTTGCGAAAAGAACTCTGTAGTGCATTTCTCTGTTCGAATTGTTCCCTGCTTCGCCTATAGGTCTTTGCCTCTTTACTTTAGACCTTTCAACAGTTGATGAGGTTGTTTCTTCACTTCCTTTCTTTGGACTGACATGGATTGTCATCTTTTTGGCACTTTTAAGCTGCTTTTATGGTTAAGCCTGTCTTTATTGTTAGCTGCAACATAGGCACTTAAAGCACTTATTTAGTTCTCTCAAGGGTCTATCAAGGCTCAGATTAAGGGGTGAAAAATGGTATTTTCCAGTTCTCAACACACCCCCAAACCTAAGCTTTGCTAGTCCCTGAGCAAAGACAAAATTTAAAAATAGAATGAAAAGCCATTTTTGTAGGGAGCACAGTTGCATTTAGCATATGCAACAAGCCTTTTAAACCCCTAGGTGATCCCTAGTGGAGGAGTGAAGTCTCCTGAGGGTTTTCAGTGAAGGTACCCACAAACTTCTCAATAAATCGCTTAAGATCAATGCGATTCTGTTAAAGCAAACATTCATCCAATCAGATTATTCACACTGATCAACAAAGTTGTAAGAAGATTTTCAAGAAAACATCAGTTCAAAACTAAAATTCTGCTGTAATTCCTTTACCATTCACTCAGTTGGTGTCAAAAAGTTTTTACAAGAAAAATTAACGAAAAGCTTGCCTTCTATTTGAAAATTCAGTTTTGATGTTATCCCAAATAATTTGATTTCAAACTCAACTCTCACCAAGGTTTTCACTCACCATGCAAATATGAGGGTTGCACTATTTCACACTGACTCAAGAGCAATTCGGTCCTCAAATAGGAATGTGCGAGAGCATAGGCATTGCTTTTCAATTCGAATTTACTACTTTTTCACCATAGATTACACAAATCCTTATCTCCATGTGACTCAATCCATCATTGATCAAGGGACTTTAACTTGGGTTGTAATGTGGCTTATGGGTGAAATTTATCAAGAATAAAAGGGTGGAATGGAGTTCAAAATTGAGAAGTCACCAAGGTAAGGAGGTGATAGACACATTCTTCAATTCAAAGACAATTTCATCTTCTTTGAATTTTCGAGCCAAAGTGGCCATCTTTTCTCTTTCTTTTCAAACTTCCAATGAAATGCCCCTTCCTTTTCTGATTTTCTTTTTTATTCAAATCAACATTGACTGGAATACCACATTTCTTCTGCTGATACATCATTGCCTTCAATTATTTTTCTTTTTCTTTTACCAAACTGTTACCCAACTCACCTTTCTTCCGCTTTCTTTCCTTTACCTTCTGAATTCTCAGAGTGAGGGTTAGGCTAAATGAGGTTGATGAGGTTTCAAAGAAATCTTGGATTTATAAAGCTCAATTGGGGTATATCAAGGGTAGTTTCAAAAGGTTGGGCTTTTTTTGAAGTTCAAACTGTCCAAAAGGAGGCCTTACATCATGTCTTTAATATCATGATTGCTGTCAAGATATTTTAACTTGGATATGTGTAACTTCTAGTGAAAACAACCCGGTTCAAACAGTCCCTAGAGCAGAAAAAACTGCCAATTCATACCTCCAAAGAATACATTTCAGCAGGCCCAAATCTCACTGGGTGTGGTTTTCTATCAAATTCTTGAGGTATATCATCACTGTTTTCTTTCTTTTTAGGTTTACTAAAACATCAATTTTTATTTTGGAAATTTTCTGACATTCACTTCATGAAAGTATTAGAATTACACTAGAAATTAATTTTAAAAAGTTTTAACTTCCTCATTTTTCAAAAAAACAGGTGTGAGATTACTTCATTTTCAAAAATTCTGCTGATCATAAGCTGCACCAAGCATTAACTTATTTTATTGGCATACCTGCCATACCCCCAAACCTAAGATGAACATTGTCCTCAATGTTCTAGACACTGAGAAACGAGGGGCAGCAGGATAAAAGAAGAAAGGAAAACTAAGCAGAAAAAAAATTTGCAGCTATGTGCGTGAGAAATAAAGAAAATAACACTGAATATATGAGCAGGAAAGGGAAAAAAAATGTTATATAAATATAGGAAATTACTGATAAAACAGAAAAATAACAAAACTAAGCTAGAACTGCTACAAAATAAAATCTAAAAACTGAATATATGATCAGAAAAATAAAAGAACTGCAAAGCAAATGGAAGGAAACTAATGCTAATAACAAAGAAAAGCAAGGTAAGGGACTGAATACAAAGTTAAAAAAGAAAAAGAAAAGTGTTGATACAAAAAAAACAGAAATTGTGAATGCAAAATAGGAAAACAAAGTTATAAACTAACTATACTCACAGAAAAACGACGAAAATCAGTAAAACGAGGACACATTAACCTAAGAAAGAAAAAAAATCAGCGATCTAAAAACAGAATTTGAAACTAAAATTCCTAACACAGAAAATCTAATGCCAAATGATACATCCTAAGCCCAAAGAAACAAACCCAAAAGCCTGAGATACTTATGAATCTAAGTGAAAAAATGATTAGCAGGAATACAGTGAAAAGCAAGATTCATAAGACTAACCCCTTTGTTGATGATGTGTATGAATAAAAAAAAAAATAATGAAGCATGGGAGCACATATTAAAAACAGGGTTCACACACAGCTGAGACCCATTTATGATGAAGAAATCTCGAAGGAAAATAAAATCAGTGGCTCCATTGAATATTCAAAACAACCTATGATTCACTACTCATTATCCTACATGATTCCTAAAAAAGAAAAAATGATCTCAGCAGGTCCAGATGGGAAAAGTGGATGCAAATGGAGAAAAACAGCCCATCCGGAAGATATCTATATATATATATATATTTGTTTTATAATTTTCTATTTTTTTTTTTTACTTGTTTTGGATCAGCCTGGGCTCAACAGGAGCCCTTATTTACTACTGCTGAAAATAATGAGAAACAACTCAGAGATTTTCTATTTGTGTTTTCATTTTCTTTTATTTTGTATTTGATTTTTTTTTTTAAATCAAGATCCCTAAAAGACTGAAATTATAATCAAAACAAACATTAAACACAATGAAGCTGGTTCTCAAGAATGTAAAAATAGAAAATGAATGCAAAGGAGAAGGATGCAAACTCAAGCATCTGCTCCACTTTTGGTCCAGATGCTCCTTGTTGACTGCTCCAGATCTGCAAAAATCCAAAAACTGCAGCAGTACCTTATTCAAGTATATTGACAAAAATAAAAAGAAAAACTCAGGCTCCTGCCCAAATTTGACAAAAAGACAAAAAAGTGGCACCAACATTTATTCAAATAACTAGAAGGCAAAGAAAAAACTCAGAAAAATAAAAAAAATTCTGCTGCAGTAAAACAGGTTTTCTATACAAAACTGCAGTAGACATTTAATCAAGCACTTGGAATGCAAAGTGCAGGTTTAAAGCAAAAATTAAAATGAAAATCAAATCTACAAAATTGAAAAACTTAGGTCTACCAATTTTAAAATCTATTCCCCGGCAACGGCGCCAAAAACTTGTTGTCGCTCCAAGTGTGCCATAATTATGTGCATTATTAATCAAGAATTAAAGAATTAAAGAATGCTAGGTTATATGGATGTTAACTTATGAAAGGGATATCAGCACATTGGGGCTAACACTGGCCTGCAAGATCAGGGCCAATTGTAGCAAGTTTTAAAAGTAAGTATTTCAAGATCGTCCACAGAGAAGTTTGTCTAAAATGAGAGATAAACCTCCAGATCTGTGCTACCAGATCTGGCTCTATAATTATCTAAAAAGAATAGATAAAAGAGAGTGTTGGATTGTGTCACATTTAACTATAAGCAAATAAAGAAAAGAACTATCTACATGATCTAGATCCGAGTTGGGGAGATGTTTAAAATAAGACAAATGCAGAAATAATAGCTTCATGCATTTTAGCCTCTAATTTTAATGGAGAATCTGTATTTCCACAGGCAGATTCAATCTTCATCCGCTACCAAAGAGATGTAAGAGAAATAAATCCAATTAAGGAATAGGTTTAGACTTATGGCTATGATCATCCAATGGTCACAGATCATCCAATAGTTGTGGCCTATTCTTTAGTTCGTAATGAACATCATCAGTAATGCCGCTTGAATTAGGGTTACCAACGCTAATTCGCATGTGGATGATGAATTAAGGGAAGTTGGATGCGGATGAGTGAATCTAAAGAAGTCTAATGCACTAAGGTGAACATTCGAACCCTCGACATGACTCCAATGGAGAAGACACAAATTACAAGAACCTTTTAAAATCCAACGTTACAATTACGAGCACGGCTTAGAGAGCCCTCGGACTTACTGATCTGAGCTTTGAGAGAGCCCTCAGATTCTGATCCTTGAATCGAACTTGGAAGTACAAATCACTCACAATGGCTCTCAAAGGTAAACTACAAGAAGGATTAGGGGGTTCGGATAAGCTATCCGTAGGAATGAGGGAAACAGAGATGAAAACTCTAAAATCTGGATACCCAAATTGGGCAAATGGTTGCGTCTATTTATAGTTTTCCCTAAGCCATTTCGGATGTGTATCAACCAATCGTAATTGGATAGATCTGTATCAACCAATAGGAGTCGAGCACCGGATCCAGACTGCTCGCCAATCGAAATGCTTGATCTGGTTCACCAATCGTGAAACAGAGGCATCAATTACATTATGTAATTCAAAAATCTGTTTGAGCTTCTAGAAGTTCTCGCCAAGTAATTTCATTTTTGGGTGTTCACATGGGGTGGAATATGCCTTTGGTTCGTGCTCAGAATCTTTCGGAATGTCCTTGGGTTTTAAAATGCATTGGGACGCATGCAATAGATTACTGAATTGCCCTTGTTAAAGAATAGAATCTCCATAATACCTTTTCGCAGAGCTTAAGGGTCTTTTCGGAAAGTGCTGTGACTTCTGAAGCTCTTTTCGCACAGATTGGAGACCTTTTCGAAAAGAACTGTAACCACGGAGATCTATTCATAAAGCTTGGGACCTTTTCAAAGTTCAATCGTCTCTTGAGGAGTTCGGATGCTCTTGAAAGCTATGCTGAGTTTTAGTCCTTTTCACAGAGTTCAAGGTTCTTTACGAAAAGTGCAGGTTCTTTGCGAAAAGAACTCTGTAGTGCATTTCTCTATTCGAATTGTTCCCTGCTTCGCCTATAGGTCTTTGCCTCTTTACTTTAGACCTTTCAACAGCTGATGAGGTTGTTTCTTCACTTCCTTTCTTTGGACTGACATGGATTGTCATCTTTTTGGCACTTTTAAGCTGCTTTTATGGTTAAGCCTGTCTTTATTGTTAGCTGCAACATAGGCACTTAAAGCACTTATTTAGTTCTCTCAAGGGTCTATCAAGGCTCAGATTAAGGGGTGAAAAATGGTATTTTCCAGTTCTCAACAGCCCCCCAGCGGGCTCTGGACTTCTCAAGCACTGTACATATGCCTAGTGTGTATAATACACATGCTAGGCTTAGCTACAGTAGCTTTTGGATTTTGCTCAAAAATGACTTTTGGGGTTTGATTTGTTGACCATCCCAATGTTTAGGGTGGGTTTCAATAGGACTGTTGCGCCCTCATTTAACCAATTTTCAACCCCAAGTCATTTGAAACCCTACCCTATCATCTACCATTGAAGCCCATTGCCCACATTTTCAAGCTCTCAAAATCTTAGGAAACCTTAGATTAGAAGATTACCTAATTGCTAACCCTACTAGCACTTAAGTACCCTCCTAACCTCCCATTTTCCTATAAATAGAGAGGTACCCACCCCCCTTTGTAAATGGCTTGAAAATTTTTCAAGAGAGAGAAAGAAATTAAGAGATCCCCTCCTCCCCTTTGGTGCACAAAACCCATATAAATTCTAGAATTCAAAACCATCCTTTAGGTCCCATCTTCCATAAAAAATCTTTAGGCTTAGGTGAGAGTGATCCCTTAGCCTTCTTCCCCTTACCCTTTAGCTATCAAGCCTTAGAGGTTAGAACCTATCTTCCAACCCCTTAAGCTATCAGAAGTTCGTTGAAGTGCACTCACGCGAAGGTCCACGGTGGTGCTACAAGGGCCCGAGAGCTCCGACTCTCCCCTCTAGTCTTCTACCTTCTTTGCTTTTCCTCTATCCTTGAATTTATGCCGTTACGCCGTCGAAATATCGGTGATTGCGGGGGGTGTAAATAGGATAGGAGCGCTTTCGGGCAACAGGAAGTGCTGTTTTTTTTTTTTTGGCTATAAGTAGAGACCGCTTACGAGCGGGTTGATAGGGTGCCTAACACCTTCCCTATCAATAACTGAAGCCCCTACCCAAGAGTCTTTGGTGTAGACTGGATCAAAGTCAGATTTTTAGCACTCCGGTGCTCATCATATCGATTTAGGTATCCCAGGACATCAAAAGCTTCGGGTGGCGACTCTAAATTTGTAGCAAAGAGAGTGCATCATTGCGATGGACTCGCGAGAGCCCACAGTTGCACAGATAGTGACTCTGCTGGGGAGTAGCTTGTAAAGCTTCCCCTTGAAATTTAGCCTCCTTTTATTTATATTTATTTCTATGCTTACTAACCTTTTTTGTCTCTTTGTGTACTCACCCCTACAATTCTGTCAAATTTTACTTACCCTTATTTTCAGTCATCTACTAGCCTTAGCCGATTGGCGGGCCTACTTGCACATTGTCCTTACTTTCATTTCATTTTCGGTCATTTACATGCCTTAGCCCATTGGCAGGCTTACTTGCCCATTTTACACGCCTTAGCCATTTAGCTGGCTTACGTGAGCTTTTATTTTCTCACACCCATATACCATCAGTGGACACCGGCCCGTAGAGGCGGCACGGGATCATCACAACCAATTTTTGAACATTAGTGAACTCCCCTTTTAGAAATTTGAAATTAAAATTGGACTTTAAAAGTGAATTAAGGGACTTAAATCATTTTTGCGGGGGTAGATTTTAAAGGGTTGGGAATTTAGGCAGCTATATAAACATCCCAATGCTGAGTATGGCCGCAGCCCCTAGTGGTGATGATCCGGAAAAGTGTAAACCCATCTAGTATCTGAGAAGGTGCTTAAGCCGGAGGTATATAGGGTGGATGACCGATCCAGTTACGAAGCTTAAAACCCTCAGGGAGTGCGTTAGTTGCCCCGAATAAACCTTTTATCCCTAGGTTTAGAGAGGATGAACCCGTTACAACACAAAAATTAGTCCCCAAAAGCACTGCTTCCCAAAAACCAAAAAATCAGGCCAATTTCAGGCTTGCTGTTCTGCTGTTAAAAAAAATATTATATATTCTATTTTGCCTGGCATGTATAATGTACACGCTAAGCCAAATAACCCTAGAATTAATCTAGCATGTATATAATACAAGCTAAGCCAAAAGTTATCAAGTGTTACCTGGCGTGTATATTATACACGCTAAGCCAAAACCTCCAGATTTTTACCTAGCATATATACTACACACGTTATGCCCATTCTAGGCCTGGCAGCCCAAATCTAAGGCCTTCAATCACTTTCTCGAATCCCCTACTTAGCGGTTTAGTGTCTCCGATAAATTCCACACCTGTCGGCACCCAATACGCCTTCGCCGGTCAAAAGAGGTCACCCTCTTATTGGCTTTCTTTGAGGGATTGGGTCGTCATATGGATACTCATGCCTTCACAATGATTTCCCCCCTTGATTCTTTTGAAGTGTGTCGGGGTCCCGCCGTGGGAAATATTTATGGCATGAATGCCACTAGAAATAGGAATTCCAAGGTCTCGAAACCCATAAAAAAGGTTCTTTTACTTTTTCAAAAATAGTCATAAAAAACATCAATCAAAAATCCAAAAAAAAAATACAGCTTGTGGTGCCGGCACGACGGCATCGCCTTACACTCCGTCATCCCAAAAAGGGAGCAGGAGAAAATTTTACGGACCCCATCCGAAGAATCCGTATCCAACCCGCTGCCAAGCCATGTCATGGGCAGTTGATCCGGCTTATGTAGATCATGATTCATCCCCACCACGCTCCCCAACCCATTCTCATTCAAAGGAAATGTTCACCTCCATTCCGCTCACCCAACCACCATTTACCGTCACCGGACCCTTCGGAGCACCCATATTTCCTTCCGCACCCACCCAAAATTCCTCCACACCCACCTCACATACACCCCATTTCTCCTCAAATCCCAATAACTCTAATTTTCCCCCCTCCACCATCAGTCAAAATCCACCACATTTTTTTGCCACCACCACCCAAAATTTATCCCGTTCTCCGTCCACATCTAATTTCCCCACATTTCCCCCTAATTCTACACCCCATTCCCCCTCATTTACCCTAGCAATGCCAAATTTGTCCCACCGCCCAATACAGCCAATTGCTCCTCATTTACAAAAAATCCACCCCATGCCCCCCATCAACCTAGGTCATGCCCGATTTTACCGAGGTCATGACCAGTTTTCCTCACCCACCCACCATGCCCAACTTTCCTCTCCCAACTACCCAGGTCATGCCCAATTTTCCCCACATCCTCTCCCCATTGGATGCACCCTTAACACCCACCCCCTCACCCAATTTAATGGCCATGATGGAGGAGTGGTCAGGGTCTATACCAACTAGAAGGCTTCTCAAAATATCTTCCCCCATCCAACCCACACCTCCAAACTCGTCCCATACCCTCCCAAATCTCCATGCCCCATTCTTCCAAAGCTCTCATCAACCCCCATTATCCATACAACCCAAGACCCCCATCAACCATGAGGTCATTTGAGCGGGCCTCAAGTCCCCATACCTCAAACTCATCAAGGCCCAATGGCCCAAACTCACCAAGGCACAATGGCTCAAACTCATCAAGACCAAATGGCCTAAAACCATCAAGCCCCAACCCACCAGGGCCCAATGGCCCAAACCCACTAGGGCCCAATGGCCCAAATCCATCAAGGCCCAAAGGCCTAAACCCACCAAGGCCCAATTCTCCAAACCCACCAAGGCCCGATGGCCCAATCCCATCAAAGACCAATAGCCTAAATCCAAGCCCACCAAGGCCTCGTCCCCCAAGCCCATCAAGGCCCACGGAGCCCCATTCTCCCATACTCCGTCATTCCCCCTATATCCCACATACACCCAACAGGCCCCCATTCCACCCCAGATGATGCACCCACATCAGCCAGTCTCCCAGCATAGCCTGGTGTTAAGTAGTGAAAAATGCTAGTTTTCACCCCTTAACCAGACCTTTGATGGATCTGTGATCACACTAACAAATACCTGTTGAGTCTATTTTATAGATAGCAATAAAAGACAGGAATAGTGCAGAAAATCACTCAAAAATGCTACACAAAGAAGTTCATCTCTTAGCACAGTGTAGACCCAACAATGGTACATAAGAGGGTTGCACACCATTGGCCACTTGGGGCGTGTGGCAATAGCAGGGTAGAGTTAAGGAAATAAAAGCAGGCAAAAAACATGGAGGAATTCGTGCAGCTGGGCTTGTAGCCAGCTGAGGGATTGGTGTGCTTTGAACCCCCTGTAACACGATCAGCTCAATCCAATTGCAGCAAGTCCAAACCCCAGGCTGTTCTTCTCCATTTTCTATTTTTAATTCCTTCCAATTGTGAGATCTGAACTCTAGACTCGATCCCAGTAATTCTGCATTTTATTTGTAGTTTAGTTTAAGTGACAACCCTTTAAAAACCTCTCCCCTTCCTTTTACTAACTTAATATTAGGTAGGGTGCCAGATCTCTTCCATATCTGAAGATTTACCATATTTTGAACTCCCCTCCCTGTGGACATTCCCTTACTTACTCTTTTAAAACTTGCTACAACAGGCCTTGAATACTTGTAGGTCTGTGTGTGTGATCTGCCTTGAATTGAGTGAATTTAAACCCCTTTTTGAATGCAAGGCAGTTACCCAACAAGTTTTTGGCGCCGCTGCTGAGGAGGTGTGCTTTAAAATTGGTAGATCTAAGTTTGTTTTAGTTTAGATCATAGATCTGTGATAGTTTGTTTGATTTTTCACTAACTGTGTTTGTAAGCCTTGTTGTTTTCTAGGTCTTCTTGTCATTTCATCAGATCTCGAGCTGCGGCTAAGGAAGAACGTTGTGCTAGAGGCTGCTCTTGAGTTTGCTTCCCTCTACCCCTGTTAATTTGTCAGATCTGTTGATTTTGTTTTAGATTCATTGGTCATTTGTTTTTATTCTGGATTATTGTGTTTGAAGATTTGCTCTGCAGTAAGATTGTGAGTGGTGTATGTTTGGAAGAACTTTGAACCCTCAGATTTGTCCATTAAATCCAATTGTTGAAAGAATTCTCAGATCTAGACAAATTTCACCCACATCTGTTGCAGCTGAATTTGCCGAAATGGGTGAGCAACAGCAGCCTAGAACTCTAAAGGAATTTAATGCACCAGGGATTTACAATTCCCCCTTCTGCATTCAATTCCCTGCTGCTCAAGGAAATTATGAAATTAAGTCTTCCATAATCCAGATGCTACCCTCATTCCATGGCCTGACCAAAGAGGATCCATACAAGCACATTGATGAATTCTTAAGACTGTGCACCACTTTCAATATTTTAGGTTTGGGGGAGGAAGCAACCAGGATAGAGCTAGGACCTGGTTATCCATGCTTCCCCCCAACAGTATTCAGTCCTGGAGTGATCTTCAATGTCAATTTTTGGCCAAATTTTTCCTCATGTCGAAAACAAGCCGTTGAGGAAGGGCATTATCTCATTTGCTCAAGATCCAACTGAGGATTTTCACCAATCTTGGGAGAGATTCAAAGAACTCCTGAAGAAATATCCCCATCATCAAATCCCTGAATGGTAACTTATTCAAAGTTTCTATCAAGGGATTGACTCCAAAAGCAGGGATATGATTGATGCCTCTTGTGGTGGTACTTACCTCCACAAAACTGCTGAAGAGGCTTGGGAGTTGTTTGATATCATTAGTGAGAACTCCATGTAAAGGGAGACTCTTTCTAGGGATTTAGATCCTCCTAGAATGGTGAAGGAGAATACTACCAGAGGGAAGATGTATGAGGTAAATATGCATAGTAATTTAGAGAGGAAAGTGGACAGTTTGGCATTGAGATTTGATAAGCTCATGGGAACAATGCAGCCACCCATGGCTACTAGAGTGGAGGAGGCATGTGCTATATGCCAGTCCCCCACTCACTCCCTTGAGGAGTTCTCCTCAGCTGTCTAGTTTCTAAATTTTGTTCTAGAGCATGCGGCTGCCACCCAGTCCTATGGGCAACAGCTTGCTGCTGGGTACCAATAGAGAAACCACCAACTTGAGGTGGAGACAAGATGCCTATCCAAACTAGCAGCAGTAGCCACAACAGCCCATGCCCTACAAAAATGCTCAACCCTACCACCAAAGTTATGTTCCCAATCCTCATTACCAGCAGCCCATGACCCAGCCCGCGGCCCAGCCTGTATAGCAACCTGCACCCCCTCCAGCTGTGAGATCACTTTCTTTCGAGGAACAAGTTCTGGCCTCACTTCAGAATTTGGATCCCTTAACTCAAACTGTGCACTCTCACAACCAAAGCATTAAAAAGATAGAAGACCATCTTGGTCAGCTGTCTAATGCTTTAACTAAGAGAGAGGAAGGGAGGCTGCCTAGCCAACCATTGGATAACCCAAAGAGACAGTTTATAGTGGGTGAAGTTTCCTCCACCCATGAGGAAGCTAAATCTGTTACTACATTGAGAAGTGGACAGCTGGTAGATAATCAAGTGGGCTGTGAGCCTGTGAGAAATTTGGAAAAAGAAAAAGAAGTGGTTTTCGAAAGGACACAATAAGAGCCACCAATGGTGGACAACCAGGAACAACCCAGTTTGAATAAGAAAGAGAATGAGGATTCTCCAGAAAATAAAAAATTTAAAAAGAAAGATGACCAGTTGGCTAAAGCTGTAAATGAGAGTAGTCCCACATTTGCCATTTCCCAAGGCATTGCAAGCACCTTTCCCTTCTGACAAAGGGCAAGGTAAAATAGAGGAAATGATGGAAACTTTTAAGCAAGTGAAGATCAACTTGGCTTTACTTAATGCAATCAAGTAAATTCTAGCCTATGCCAAGTTCTTGAAAGACATGTGTACCCATAAAAGACAATCTAGGATACATTTATCGAAGGTCTTTTCAGCAGAAAAGGTAAAGCAAATATTTACTATAGCCACCCCTAGCAAACTCCAAGACCCTGGAGTCCCCACTATCCCCTGCGTCATTAGGGATCATCCCATTGAAAAGGCTTTGTTAGATCTGGGAGCTACTGTGAACTTGCTTCCATATTTAGTATATGAGAAGCTAGGATTAGGAGAGTTGAAGCCCACACCTGTGGTCTTACAACTAGCTGATAGATCTGAAAGGAAGCTTGTGGGGATCATTGAAGATGTTTTGGTTGGGGTTGACAAATTCTTTTATCCTATTGATTTTCTTGTACTGGACATGGAACCAAGCAAGTGTGTTACTTCCATACCTGTAATATTAGGAAGGCCCTTTTTGGCCGCGGCTAATGCCTGCATTCAATGCAGGTCAGGAGTGATGGAAGTCTCCTTTGGCAACATGAAAGTAAAACTAAATGTGTTCAACACAGCCCATCAACCCCCTCTAGATGAGGCCTATTTTTCCATTGATATACTAGAAGAGGTTGTGCCTGAAAACTCACATCAGCTGCTGCAGGGCAATGGTTGGTTTACAAAGGCAAAGCAGCACTCAGGGGATGGACATCTACTACAGAAAAGATCCAAAAAGGTGACAAGTTTGATGAGCCGGAGGAGATCGTTGACCTTCCAGATCCTCCAAGCTAGCCCCTGAGTTCAGTATGTATCATCTGTACCATATTTTTCTTTTGTTTTAGGTGTTTACTTTATATTTTGATTAATATTCTTTTGCAATAAAAATGTCATGATAAATACTAGGCCATCATTTCAATATTGCCAGCTGTCCTGAGATAATGGGAGCTTGTCCACAAGGGAAACAAACTGTAGGGTAGCACAGCAACAAAGCCTCCTGAGTGCTGAGACTGAGAGTTCACCCTTCGTTAGGTCACATGGTGATTTTGATAGGATATTTGATGATTTCGATAGGCACTGAGACTTTTCGATAGGTGAAACCAACTTCTTGATAGGTTAATAGGGGCAAGACAAAGATTTCGATAGGTTATGGATACCTATCGGGAACCTATCAAAAAGATGAAGCATGTACCATTTAAACCTATCAGAAGGATGGTTCCTCCTATCGGGATCCTATTGAATCATCCCTTTTGAAAGCTTTGTCTGCTAAGTTTTCGATAGGACACATTAACCTATCAAAACCGTCCATTTCATCCTATCGAAATCATATTTCACCCTTTATATACCTGACGATAGGTCATTTCTGCCCCATTCGATACCTTCTGCTAAACCCTAGCTCTCTTCCTCATCTTTTTCCTCCCTCCTTCTCCACTAAATCCTCACAGAACCTTTAGTTATTCAGTCTGCCATTTCAAAAGTACATTGAGCGTGCATAGAGGAGCATTTTGCACCTGATTTTGGAGAAATTTGAGCTGTGCATTACAATATTTGTAAAACCCTAGGAGTTTTGGGGAAAGTTACCTTCCCATCGCCAATCTATTGTTGTTTCAATTATTAACCTCTGAATTTCATTACAAGTTGGTGAGTGAGCAAGTCCTGGGAGTAAAATGGCTGAGCCGGAGGAAACCCTAGCAAACCTACTCCGATGACTAGCCGCTTCTACCCCCAAATCCTCTAAGAAATCGAAGCCAGCTACCAAACCACCTGTGAAGAGGAAGCTCTCTTAGGAGACGCCTAAGAAGGCTCCTAAGGCCAAAAAAGCAAAAGTTGTCGAAATTTAGGAGCCTGAGGTAGAAACACCCTTAGAGAGGGCTGCTCCAATTGCGGAATCCCCTTTGCCCACCCTTGACAGACCACCTACAGTTGAGCTTCCAGCTGTGTTAACCACCCCCAATGAGTTTGTAGATAATTTGAGTCTTGTCCCTGAGACAGACTTTGATCTGACATACTTTGCCAACATTGGGGAGTGCCAGGGGACACTAGAATATTTGAAGAAGGAAGGTTTGCTACCCCTACTTACGCCCTTGAAGGAGAATGTGTACCCTAGGCTGGTTAAATTGTGGTACCAAAATTTGAAAAAGAAGGTGGTGCCTGGGAAAGAGGCTGTGCTGGAGATTTTGATTGATGATTGGCAAATCACAGTAAATAGTGAGGATATTGGGATGACTTTGGGAGTTCCACACAAATTTGACTCCAATAGATCCGAGGGGGCACCCAAATGGGTTACATTCAAAGAAATGGCTAAGGAGCTCATGAATGGAATTGTGGGATCTGGTGAATCCTTGATGAGAAGAGATCTTCAACCCAGTCTCAGATTCATTGATACCATTTTGAGGAAAAATGCTTATGTCACTGGGCACCTATAGGAGAGAAGGCCCCCAATTGTAGATGCCTTGTACTACTGTTCACAAGGGCAATTTTTGAGTGCACCTCAGTTGATTTTTGAGACAATGGTGGACATCAATGACAAAGTGCTGAAAAGACAAACATTTTCTAAAGGAGGTGGACTGCCTTTTAGCAGGCTCATTACATGCTTGCTCAAGGCTGGGAAGTATGTGGTCAAGAGGAATGAGCCAATGGAGAAGTTGACCACAAAAGTGTATGGAAAACGGGAATGGTCCACCAGCCTCACCTTAATTAAGAAGAGTAAGTCAGTTGGAATGGAGGAGGCTGAGGAGGTGGTCACTACCATGGCAGCAAATCTTCCTGCTGCGATGCCACCATCCATCCCTTCACCTACCCTACCTGTCCCATTACCCACACCTCCACCCACGTTGTTTTTTTCCCTTTGTATCTGTCCCTCTTACAACAGATCTCTTTCCGCCAACCTCTGGACCTATTTTACTTTCACCCACCACTCAGGTCTTCCAACCTGAAGTCCTTGCACTTCCTACATTCTCAGAGCCCACCCCTACCAAGTCTTCTCCACCCATTACCCAACCCATTTCTGATTGCTCCCCCCCTCAACCCCTTCTGCATACACAGAGTGTGGACCAGTTCACCACCACTAGGTTCACTGCCCTCATGACTTCAATTGTGGAGGATGTTGCTCATGAGTACACCCCACTTCCTGACTCCCCACACCCCACTCCCCCTCATTTTAACCATGCACCTTCTCCTTTCCATCCAATCCAAACGCCTGTCCCCTCTACCCCCACCATGCCTGACACTTTCACCCAAATTCTCTCCCTCTTACAGTCCATTCAAGCTCAATTGACAATCAATATCGACAACCAAGCCCTCATGAGCTCCTGCCTTCAATCCATTTAGTCCACACTCAATCCACCCTCTCCAGCTCCCCAACCCTCTCACACTTCTCCACTCTCCCGGGTTCCTGCACCTCTCCATTTATCTCGTCCGTCTTCCCCTATTGCTTCACCGTCCACAGCAACTACCCAGTCTGTGGAGGTAGCAATTCCACGTCTTCCCATACCTCCTTCCTCACCATCCTTTACTCCTTCCACCCTAGCAAATGTAGCTACTACAGCTGCTGCGTCACCCATCACCCATTCACCCATTCTTGTTCCTCCTGTATTCACAGAGGCCTCCACCCAAACAGAGCTTTGTTAGGATTTGGTTTCCTCCACCCCCTCCTCTTCTTCCACTCCACCCCCTTCCTTGCCCATTATCCCCAGGTCCCACATCTACATTCCCCCTTACCTCACCCTACTGTATGCAATGAGGGACAACCCCTTCATCCGTAGAGATGTCCTGATTAGTATGGCAGCCCTCCGTGTTTCCCTGGAGGTCTCTTATGAGGAAAGGATTGCTCTCCTGGAATTGGAGTAGAGGATCCAGCTGCGTGATATTTCTGAAGGATGGAAGGAAATCCTCGCTTGTTATCAGTCGACCAAACTCATTGCTGAGGCTCAAACCCGTATTGCTGAGTTTGAAAAGAAGAATGTTGACAAACTTTAGAACCAATTAGCCAATGCCAGGGACGCCATTAAGGCCACTTAGGAACTCGCTGAGACCACTCAACTCCTTGCTGCAAAAAAAATTGAAATGCTGGAGAGAAGGATTGCCTTGATGACTTCTCAACCTTATCAACCAGCTCCTCTTGCTTCAGCCCCTCCAGACAATCCTACCTCCACCCAACCTTGCCCACCTTCTTCCACTCAGCCTACTCCTCCACAACCTTTAGTTGTTCCCCCTCCTCCGTCCCAAGTTCCTCCTCCTGTACAACCCACCCCTCCAAAACCTACGAGTACTTCTACAAAGAGGAAGGTCACTGCAATGAAAAATGCATCCCCTGCTTCTGCTCACAAAAAAGGGAAGCAGCCTGCTACCCAGTCTGAGGAGGTAGCCCCCACCAGGACCCCACATGACACCTCCTCCACTCTACTCTCCAAGGAAGAAAGACGACAGGCTGCTGCTACCCTTGGACTCAATCCTATTGTCCTCTTCCCTTCTGATTCTAATTCAAATGATTGGTCCATTCCTCTTGCTGCCTCTGCTAAGAAAAGCATGAAATCTACTGCCCAGTCTGAGGAGGCCCCCAAGCAGTCCACCAAGAAGTCCCAACCACAAAGTAAAACTCCTTTATCAAAGGACGATTTGAAAAATCTACAAAATTTATATGATTGGCCTGATGATGCGTGCAAATAAATGTAGTGTAGTTTTTCTGTTTTGCCCATTGTACATATTTTTGCTGATTAAATAGTCATTTCTTTTTGCGTTTTCCCTTTCTGTATACTTCCATGCTCCCGACAGTGAGGACACTGTTTAGTTTAGGTTTCGGGGTGTGGCAGGTGTGCCAATGAAATGAGTTAATGCTAGTGCAACTATGTTAAAAAAGTTTTTGAAAATAAAGGAATTTCCCACCTAATTTTTTTGGAAAAAGAGGAAATTAAATAACTTTTTAAAACTGAAATAAGTTGTAGTCTAACAGTCTTCATGAAGCAAATGTCAACAATTTTCGAAAAAAAATTTGATGTGTAGTGAACCTGAAATGAGAGAAAGCTGTAAGGATACACCCCAAAAAATTTGATGGAAGGCCATACAAGTGAGATTTGGGCCTGAAAATTTTCTTTGAAGAATGTCTTGGCAATTTTTCTGCTCTATGGACTGATTGGATCTAGTTTCGATCACTAGAAGTTAGGCAAATCCAAGTTGAAACAACTTGACAGCATTCATGACAGTGAGGACATGAAGTAAGGCCATTCCTTAGACAGTTTGATCTTAAAATGTCCCACCTTTGAACTGCCCTTGATACACACCATTTAAGCCTTAAAAATCCCAGTTTTCTTTTATGAAAACCAGAAAATTTGAACCCAAAACCTTTTGACTTATTTCAGTTCACCCTCAATCTGAGAAATTAGGAAAAATGAGAAGTGAGGTTAGAGGAGCAAGGTTCGAGGATTGGTTGAAAGAGATGAAAGGACAGTTGGTGGTATTGTGGCATTCCAACCCATTAAAAAAAAACAAAAAAAACAAAACAAAAGGAATGAGAAAGAGAAGTCATTTCATTGAAAGATTGAAAAGAGGACTAGAAATTGGTCACTGTAAATTTGAAAATTCAAGAAGCAGATGAAATTGTGCTAAGATGAAGAAGGCTGAGTTGCAAATCACCTCCTTACCTTTACTGATTTCTCAATTTGAATCCTTTTTACCCCTTTATTCTTTTATAAATTTCACCCATAAGTCACATTACAACCCAATAAAAAGACCTTACTGATCTGAAACGGATTGAGCTGTCATGTGGAGATGAGGATTTGTTCAATCTATGGTGCAAAGAATTAGAAAATTTCATAAATTAAAGCAATGCCTATGCTCATGCTTGTAGTCCTATTTGAGGGCTGTAATTGCTTTTGAGCTGTGTGAAATGATGCACCCTTCTATTTTTATCATGAGTAAACAGCCCTGGTGAGACTTGGGTCTGAAATCCAAATTGATGGGGGTAGTATCAAAACAGAATTCTTAAGTGAATGGTGAGCTTTGCATCAAATATTTAAGCAAAATGCCTTAACATGAA
The DNA here is from genome assembly GCA_021018995.1 of Chloranthus sessilifolius. Taxonomy (NCBI): domain Eukaryota; kingdom Viridiplantae; phylum Streptophyta; class Magnoliopsida; order Chloranthales; family Chloranthaceae; genus Chloranthus; species Chloranthus sessilifolius. The sequence continues at coordinate 26,975,379 of CM037587.1, read as the reverse complement.
CTGAGTGATGGTGAAGGAATTATAGCAGAATTTCATGTTTTGAACTGGTGACTTTTATGCTGAAAATCTTTTTAAATTGAAGGTACATGGTGTGGAACTTATTTTAATTACTTAAACTTTATTTTAGCATGTTGCATAAGTATTAACTGATTTTATTGGAGAAGTTTGTGGGTACCTTCACTGAAAACCCTCAGGAGACTTCACTCCTCCACTAGGGATCACCTAGGGTCTTAAAAGGCTTGATGCATATGCTAAATGCATATGTGATCCCTACGAAAGTGGCATTTTAATTTTCTTTATTTTTCCTTTGCTCAGGGACTAGCAAAGCTTAGGTTTCGGGGTGTGTTAAGTAGTAAAAAATGCCAGTTTTCACCCCTTAACCTGACCTTTGATGGACCTGTGAGCACACTAATAAACACCTGTTGAGTCTGTTTTGTAGATAGCAATAAAAGATAGGAATAGTGCAAAAAATCACTCAAAAATGCTGCACAAAGAAGTTCATCTCTCAGCACAGTGCAGATCCGCAATGGTACATAAGAGGGCTGCACACCATTGGCCACTTGGGGTGTGTGGCAACAACAGGGCAGAGTTAAGGAAGTAAAAGCAAGCAGAAAACATCCTATCGAGAGGTTATCTAAAGACTTCGATAGGAGCTAAGAGCTAAAAATGGAGGAATTCATGCAGATGGAAGGGTTTCGATAGGATCTGAAGACAGAGAAAGGAAGAATTTGTGCGGGTTGAGAAGTTCGATAGGATCCAAGAACCTATCGAGCAGCTGAAAGAAAGAAAGGAATCATCCTATGGAAAACCTGCCTGAGGTGTAAAGGGAACCTATCGGATGGTTGCCTGAACCTATCGAAATGGAGAAGCAGGAGCTCAGACCTATCGAATGGTACTTGAACATTTTGACAGGAGTGAGAGCAGTCCTATCGAAATGCTGGCATGCAGAACCCAACCTGTCGAAAAACTTTTTCAACCTGTCGAATGCTCTAAATAAAGGGGCAGAGAATGCTGAAGCGTCAAGAGAAGGCTCATCCTATCGGAACCTATCGAAGAGATCTGAGAACCTAGCGAAAGGATCAAAAAGCTCCATTTGAATCTGTCAGAGGCTTCCTCAACCTGTCAAAATTGTGTGAAGAACTTCTCAGAAAATAGGTTGTTCACACGCTGCAATTGGGTGACCTACTACACGCAACTCGAGGCACTTTGGTGATCGGCACGACGATCCTGAAAATGCCCTAGGAAACCCTAACCAACCCCATGTACTCTGACAGAACTCTGACAGAACTCTAACAAACTCTGAGGACCTTCTAGAAGGGAATATTGGCGGGAGAAACGAGAGGGAAAAGCTATATAATGAGATCCCCAATTGTAATTGGGGAGGATCGAATTCTGGAGATTAGGGCTTGCAACCAAATTGTGTTTTCCCTCCTTTAGCTCAATGATGGTTGGCTAACTCCCTCGGAGCAGCAAAGGGTGAGGTCTGATTTGTAATTGTGTAAGGTTGAGAGTGTTATTTGTGGGTCAATTGCTGCACAGACTACAGATCTGAGAGCATTTCATTATAGAGTGAGTTTTATGCAATATAAATGTTAATTTTATTATTTTAATTAGATCTATAGTTTCCTTGGTTTCATTTGATGCTCAATTGGATTTGTGTAGAGGAGTTCGTTGATCAGCTCACCCACTTAACTGGTAAACCTCTTGGATACCATTTGATCTCCCTAGATCTGATATCCCTGCAATTGCTTGTGTTTGTGACCTAGTAATTGCTGCATCTGTAATGGTTTTAATGCTCTGATTGAAACCTTTGAGTTGGAGGAAATCTATAGGATGCTTTGTGACTATTGAAGTGGACAGACCATAGCCTTAAGATCAGTTTAATCTCTGGTTTCACTTGTATTCTTCTGCCTTAAATCTTTGGGTCGAATGAAGTATATAGGATGGTCTGTGACCATTGAAGGGGATAGATCATAGCCTTAAGATTAGTCAAATCCCTTGGTTTATAATAGAATCTTCTACTTTGCAGCTGTGTTTGTAGCCAGCTGAGGGATTGGTGTGCTTTGAACCCCCTGTAACATGATAAGCTCAATCCAATTGTAGTAAGTCCAAACCCCAAGTTGTTCTTCTCCATTTTCTGTTTTTAATTCCTTCCAATTGTGAGATCTGAACTCTGAACTCGATCCTAGTAATTCTGCATTTTATTTGTAGTTTAGTTTAAGTGACAACCCTTTAAAAACCTCTCCCATTTCTTTTACTAACTTAGTATTAGATAGGGTGCTAGATCTCTTCCAGATCTGGAGATTTACCATATTTTGAACTCACCTCCCTGTGGACATTCCCTTAGTTACTCATTTAAAACTTACTATAATAGGCCTTGAATACTTGCAGGTCTGTGTGTGATCTGCCTTGAATTAAGTAAATTTAAACCCCTTTTTGAATGCAAGGCAGTTACCCAACACCTGGGCCTCAGTCATCCAAAATCCTCATACCCTGTTCAATACAGGAATCCATCCCATGACATCAGCCACCCTCACCATCATACCTCTCAAGCTCCTCCCCAATGATTCTCCCATATACAGTGGCCCCACCAAGAACCCATCCCACCAACATAGGATAATCTCACCCTTCCTCCACCATACATAGACCCACAATATGTGGGAGACGAGATTAGGAACAGCGAGGCTTATGCAGCATTCACCCCCCACCACCCATAGTCACTAACCCACCAGCAGCCCAGAGTGAATGGAGGCCACCTGCTGAGAAGATGGACCCACCATCCAAAGAATCAGAGCTGTTGAAAGAACAAATGGACAAGATCCAAAAGTAGTTGATGAAGATGGGTGGAGCTGAAATTTACGCCACAAACTTTTTCAACCTATGCCAGTTTTCAGAGGTCCCCTTACCCCTAATATTTAAAGTGCTAATCTTCGACAAATACAACGGCACAGGTAATCTTATTGTATACCTCAAATCGTACTATGGGGACATGTGCTAATATGAAGTGGATGAGCGTTTGCTTATAAAGGTCTTTCAAAAGGGCCTCATGGGTCCCTCTTTGAGGTGGTTCACTTCTTCGGAACCTTCCGTGATCAAAATGTGGAAGGATCTGACCCACCTATTCTAGGAGCAATATGTCTACAATATAGACATTGAACCCTACAAGTCAGATTTAGCTCGCTTGAAACAGAGACCTGATGAGACGTTTAGCGACTACCTTGGGTTGTGAAGAGCATTAGCGGCTCAAGTCAGAAATAGAATATATGACGATGAGTAGATCGAGATGATATCAAAAAGTATCCTACCGATCATTTCAGATTTCCTAGTGTACCAACAGCAGTCCAACTTTGCTGATTTGGTAAGAAATGCCAACCATTGCGAAGACACGATCAAAGAAGGGCGTTTGAACAAGAATGTGTTCGGTGGGGCCAGTGGGGTTTGAAGGTTCACTGAACAGAGGAACGATAGAAGAATTGGGGCAGATATATAGACAACCATAAATACACGACCCAATACTAGCATAACCCAATTCCAAATTAAAGTCGCACATCCAGTTCCAGCGAGAAGCGAGCTAATGCAAAGAATCGGAAATGGGCCAGGGGCACAAATGACCTTGGAACAGAGAAGGGCTCATTTCGATTGGGTCTTCACCCCCTTAGGATAGTCTTTAAACACCTTGTTACCTATGCAACCATGGGAATCATGACAATCTCATCACGACGATGCACACTCTCCTAAACAATTTAGAGTCGTCACTCGGTGCTTTCGGTGTCCCGAGAAACCCAAATCAAAACTAAAGTGCCACAAATATGACTCCGAATCACTAGACTACACCAAATGCTCTTGGGTAGGGGCTTCGGTTATCGATCGGGAAGGTGTTAGGCACCCGATCAACCCGCTTAACGCGGTCTCTACTTATGGCCAAAAAAAAAATAATAATAAAGAAGCAAAAAGCCCTTCCTCTTGCCTTTAAGGCATTAAGATCCTATTTCTGCTCCTCCATTCCTACCAAAATTTCAACGGCATAATGGCATAAATGAAAGGATAGAGAAAGAACCGAGAAGGTAGAGGAATAGAGGAGAGAGTCGGAGCTCTCGGGCCCTTGTTGCACCGCCGTGGGCCTTTGCGTAGGTATGCTTCGGTGAGCTTTCGATGGCTTGTATGGTGGAATGGAGGGCTTTAGCTCCTAAGGCTTGCTAGCTAAGGGATAGAGAGGGAAGGCTAGGGGTTAGCACACACCTAAACTGAGAGGGTTTTGATGAAAGGCATGGTCTAAGTGTAGGTTTGAAGTTCTGGAATTTGAATGCAAAAGGGTACTAAAGGGGAGAGAGAGTTCTTAATCTCTCTTTTTTCCAAAAAATTCAAGCCCTTTCAAAGGGACGGGTGCCTCTCTATTTATAGGAAAAAGAGAGGTTAGGAGGGTGTTTAGAGGCTAAATTAGATTAGAAATTAGGTAATCTAGCCATCTAAGGTTTTCTAGGGTTTTTAGAGCCTTGAAAAGTGTGAAGACTAGCTCTAATGGTGGATGATAGGTTAGTATTTCAAACCACCTAAGGGTTACACAATAAATAAGAAAGGGTGCAACAGAACAAGTGAAACATGCCCAGGAGATCAAGATGGTCAATAAGTCATAATCTCAAAATTCAAGGCAAAGAACTAGGGTTACTGTAGTTAAGCCTGGCGCAACTAATAGATGTGCCAAGCTAAGGAACAGTAAAATGGTGTCAAAGAGCGTTTTGGGAAGTTGACTGCCCGAGGTGGGGCCCACTTGTGCTTGGCGCAACTATTAGTTATGCTAGGCCATTTCTAGGGAGAAATGACCTAGCTCAAGTATTACTTGTGCCAAAACCCTAGGGGTCCCCACATCAAAACCCTAATTTGTCTCAATCTTTGGAACACAATAGCTTTCTATGTACAGCTCCGATTAGGGTGATTCTTGGCTTGTTGGAAAGCTGAAGACTTCTACTTTTCAATGGTATATGATTTGATTATAGTAGAAGATTACAGCTAGTCCTAATGCACCCCTCTTCATCCATTGCTCGGGAAGGTTAAGTTTACGTTCGGAATGGGTTCTAAAGGTCTGGATTGGTTTCTCAAGGTTTGGGGAGGTTTCTAAGGGATCAGGGGTGATTCCTAAGGGTTTGGGATGACTCTTAAGGTTTTAGGAAGGTTCTTAAGGATTTGATACATGCCATCGGAAGCTTGGAAGTGTGCCTCTCTCGAAATGTGTTTCGATCGGGCCTTGGGCCAAATTTGGGTGTCTACAAATGCCCCTCTTTGGTATCTGATCGCTAATGATCGAATGCCAAAGACAAAAGACATCCAAAGAGGCCCAAGGCATTACTGACGGGTTCGCTGTATTCAAAATGAACCTCAAACATCATTCGAGTAATATGGTGAGAAAATGAAAACCCTGTATGTTGGGAAAAATGTTCGTTTCTCAAGGTTATCGGTCGCCAAGCGCTTAGTGACATTATTAGGCATAACCGAGATGGAGCGAGTTGCGAAATCCCAATAGCTGGGAAAATCATCCGCTTCTCCAGGTTTGAAGGTGCTTAAAGTTCAAGATTCATTCTGAATACAATAACTTCGTAAGTAAGAGGGTGATCGAACCATTTTCAAAGATAGGCGCAATGCAAATACGCAAAGGTCCACAGCTTGTGTCCAATCATATGAGGCATTGACTACCCCATTTGACTGGTCACGGGTGCCCCTGCATGAAGCAGAGTTTGAGGTCTTTGGGCAAACCCAACGATCCCAAAGTTGATATAGCACGACTACCTGAGCGGAGCGAATAGATGTCACAACGCTTTCTGGGAGTACGCGTGCTTTTGTTATTATTTCATGTAGAATTTTTTATTTTATGTGGAGATTTTAATGGTATCATCTTATGTGAATTTTTAGGATTTTTGGTATCATTTTATGTGAATGTTTTTGGTATTTTATGTATCATTTTGTGTGAATTTTTTTGGTATTTTATTATCATTTTATGTGAGTTTTTTTGGTATTTTATGTATCATTTTATGTGAGATTTTTTTGGATTTTTGTTATCATTTTATGTGTGATCGGGATTCTTTGAGCATGCTCATCAATCTCGATCCATTTATTCTAGCATGGCTTCCCGGGCAAGTCAAATGAGAATTGATATGCCATTTGGGGGTGTGTGCACCTACAAAATAATAGACCGAGTGAAAAAAGCGGGTCAAACTGGGTGTGTATAAACCACACCTAGCCAAAACAAGGCCAGGATTAGCTTGGCGCAACTAATAGTTGCGCCAGGCAAAATTGGAGCCAAAATACACTTGGCGCATGTAATACATGCGGCAAGCAAAAACTGGGGGCAATTTTAACTGCCCGAGCCCTAGCCACAAAAGGGTTTATTTCAAAAAAATTTCTCCCCCTCTCTTTAAACCAAAACGAGGCTCCTCCTAGGGTTCCCTTGCATTAATCCTTAACATGCTTCATTGTCAGTGCTTGATTGCATTGATTAAACACCCGCTCCACGCCGGATTAAGGACCCCATTTTTCTTTGAAGGTAACCATTTAAAACCCATTTTAGTTGATTTTTCTTGCAATTTGATCATGATCTATGCTTTCTTAGATGATAAATGGTTTATTTTTCTGGTATGCATGAGTTTGATGTTATTGCATGAATGATGCCCTCTATTTTTTATTGTTTTATGGATTTTATTTAGGACATATATCTATTTTTTATTTTTGTTTTTGTTTTTGTTTTTGAAAATAAAGTAAAGGGATATTTTTGTTTTGTTTTTGTATAAGAGAAAGACTTTTTTTTTGTATTTAATCTTTTCTTTTTATCTTTGCACATAAAGAAAGGATTTTTTTTTTTTTTTTATATTTTTTTGCCAAACAAGGTAAAGGTATTTTTTTTTTGGATTTTTGTTTTTACTTTTGCCAAACAAGGTAAAGGGACTTTTTCGGTTTTTATTTTTATTTTTTCCAAATAAAGTGAAGGGAGTTTTTTCGGTTATTGTTTTTGGTTTTTGTTTTTGATTTTTGCCAAACAAAGTGAAGGGATTTTTTTTGGTTTTTGCTTTTACCCAATAAAGTGAAGGGATTTTCTTTATTTTTGTTTATGATTTTACAAACATAAAGAAATTTTTTTTTTATTGGTTTTATAAAGAACAGATATATTTTTTTCGTTTGTTGATTTTTTAAACATAAAGAAAAGATGGGCGTACTTACCTTCCCTTGGCCTGTAGCACAATGGTTCTTCATCATTGATCAGCCTTGACATGATTACTTGTATTTGCCCCAGAATGTCAAGTGAGGAGGAATACGTGTAGGAGGAGGAACAGGAAGAGGGGCCGGAAGTGACTTGTGGTCCCAAGGGAGAGAAATTCTTCGTGGTGGAGCGCCCTGCCGGCTCTTGGTATGAAATACAGGGCGAGGCCGCCCATGCTAGTCTGCTAAATCAACAACATATCCATATCTCTAATTTTGGTATCGCTGGCAAGGTAAAGGGATAGGTTCAGTTATTCTTCCTTGTGCAACCTTGCTATATTACCATGATCTGATGCCTCTTTTACCTTGGTGCAGGCCTTGCCCCATATCATGTTTCGAAGCGGTTGGTTGGACTTCCAGCAGTTTTATCGCTATCTCCCACTAATCATGAGGTTTTTGCTTGGACAGGCCAGCTACGGCTAGTTCCTTTCATGCCCTGCTATGAGAGCTAACTCCACCTACCTAAGGGCCCTCATTAAGCGCTTCCGTCCGGAGACCATGACCTTTCATATGGCCACTACCGAGATGACGCTGACTCCTGTGGACTAGGCCATGATTACAGGGATTTGGGTAGGGGGTGCTCCGGTGGCCAACCTTGCAGTGCCTGCTCGGGATGAGATTATTTGATTGATAGGGGCCTATCCCCCTTCCATGAGTCTGCATGGTGCCAAGGTCATGATGTCCTGGATATCTAATCTTTTTGAGCTGCATGAGTTAGTAGATCTAGGACAGCCAGACGCAGACATTTTTATTGAGCCTGAGCGCGCAGTTATGTTAGCCAGCATCTCACTCCTCCTGCTACTGGGCAAGACCCTCTTTGCAAATGCCAGTGATGGATGGGTCTCCTTAGCCTTGCTTAGCCTCGTGGACAACTGGAATGACATGCATAAATATGATTGGGGTAGGCCCGGCTATCCCGCGTTGATGTCCAACCTACTCCGAGTCTCCGTTGGCAACTCAAAGTTCGTTGTCAGCTTTTGGCCCGCTTTGGAGGTAACCCTTGACTCTTTTACTTTCCTCAATTTATTTGGATGATCATTCTCTGCTTCTGACCTGTCCCTTAGGCACAACTCATGTCAGGTGTGGGGGTACTTACATTTTCAGCCTGACCGTCCCCTTCTTCAATCTAAGATATACACCTATCCGCTCCTGAGCAATTGGAATACACACCGTCGTAGGGATGTCAGCATGAAACACCTGGAGAAGGGCCTAAGGTCCCAATTCGACCTACTGATATCGAAGTAGGTAAAGTCATTTTCCCCCTTTTCATTTTTGAACTTCTCCTTTATATTATGCTGCATGTTTGACTGATCGGACACTCGTTGATTTAGGCATATTATATATGACCCTTACATTGGTTCTCCTTATTAGGATCAAGCTGCTGTAGGTTCATCTCACCTCTTCATCGACCGCCAAGTCATCTTTTTCTATGGGGCCTGGGCCAGGTCTTATTACCTGGGGGAGCGGGTAGTTCATCAGTATTGGGACCATCCTGTCGTGCCCTTGGCTCCTCCTGCAGATGTCATGGCGCCCGTGGGTACCATCGAAGAGCTCACTATCGGATTCCTTCACGACGGGGTCCCTATTAATGCCCTCTTAGTGCCTGGAGATTACCAGATGTGGTACGAGTCATTACCTTATCAGTCTCTTCTCCCAAGCTTCGTTCCTGGCTAGCTTTTGGTGGCCCACACTCTCAGGTAGTTCTCCCTTCTCTTTCAGATCAGTTCCCTATAGCTTCAGTTGATTTGTCATCTTGACTGAAACACTATTTCTTTTCTCAGTTTGAGCAGGGAGGTGATTCTGACGATGATGATGGGGTGGCGGCGGGTACTTTTGAGCCTACGGGTGCGGGCCCTTCATCTGGAGCAAGACCTTTAGGTGCCTTGACGATGTCTTTCTCATGAAATTATGCGTTGCAATCGACGAGCAGGCCTGTATATCTGCTGAAGCGGAGCGAGCTCCCCCACCTAAGTTAGTCCCCAGGGTAAGCCTTCCTTCCTTTGCATGTTCATTCTCTGTATTATGATCCCTGTAGCTGACCTCCTTTTTCATTCCTCTCCCTTGCAGGATTACGAGTCGGCGGTCCATCAGGCAGAGTACTATCGCAATCTTTAGGGCCTTCAGAAGGAGGAGATAGTAAGTGTCTCATTGATTAATTTGGATGGTTGCTTCATTATCCTTTTTCTTTCGACTGATATTGGTTGATGGATTCTGGTATGATCTTACAGCGCGTTCGGGAAAAAGAATCGCGCTCCTTGCTCAGCCAACTTGCCCTGGCGTGGACCCGAGTGGGAGAGACCCGGACATACCGGAGCTCGGTGCACAGTCACAAAAGTCCAAGGGTGCTAGAAAGGATTAGGCTTAGCTCTTGGTTTTTTCTGAAATTTTTAAATACTTCGGGACAATATTTTGGGATTTTTTATCAAATTGTAATAGATATTATGGCACTTGTTCATTTGATTTGGATGATTTTCAGTCTTGAATGTTAATGCTTTTTCCTTTATTGCCTGCTCTATTTCCCTTGTATTATATTTGATTGTTTGCAGGATGATTTGATGATTGTCTGTAAAATGGTCCTTGAGGCTGCATACCTTGGTGGGGATTGTTCCTACACAAATAAATGATTTAAATTTAGGTGTATTTCAAAACCTTTTTTATGTTTATGAATGTAATCGAGGTATGCAATACAAGCAAGCTGGCTAGGGAGTCTGGCAAAGACAAAACTTCCCCCTCAAAACCCTCTATATTGATGTAAAAGGGGTCAGATTGGTCTGGCATAACAATTACTTGCGCAAGGCCAATCTTGGGGAAAAAATGACTTGGCGCATCTAATAGATGTGCCAGGCCAAACCTGGGGGCAATGGGCCCTTTATACCCCGAGAATGCCCATTTTCTATCTCTTTTAAATTTGGCTTGGCTATTTTTGCTGCTTTTTTCTCCTTGCTTTCCCAAGGGTGGGTCCATCATCCTACATCAAATTTTTACATCTTTGAAAAATCCTTGTATGTCAATGGACCCGTTTTCCAACCCTCCCTTACATGGAGGGTCCGGAACCAATATATTCCCCTCTTTGGGCTTGGGGCCCAGTTTTATCAAAAGGTTGCTTGGGAGCTTGTACGAGAGTGAGCTCATTAATCTAGAGCGGCTTGGACTATCCTGTCTTTCATCCTTTCTTGAGGTTCCTCCACGGTGGGACCTACTTCATGCGACGACCTTGTTTTGGGATGTAATGGCCCATGTGTGCAACCGTGGGAATCGAGACGATCCCCGTCGCGACGATGCGCTCTCTAACGAAAATATAGAGTCGCCACCCGAAGCTTTCGGTGTCCCAGGATACCTAGTTCATTTTTATGAGCATCGAAGTACTAAAAATATAACTCTGAATCTGGTCCACACCAAAGGCTCTTGGGTAGGGGCTTCGGTTATCGATCGGAAAGGTGTTAGGCACCCGATCAACCCGCTTAACGCGGTCTCTACTTATGGCCAAAAACAAAATGAAACAAAAGAAAAGAAAATGGCTTCCTCCTGCCCAAATGGGCCTCCAATCCTATTTGCGCTTCTCCGTTCCTACCAAACATTTGGCGGCGTTATGGCACAAATAAGAGGGTAGGGAATGCCGAAAAGAGATAGGAGAGGAAAGGGGAGAGCCGGAGCCCTTGGGCCCTTGTAGCATCGTAGAGGAGGCTTGCATGGCTTGCTTTGATGAGCTTTTGAAGGCTTGAATGGTGGGAAAAGGGGTTCTAACCACTAAGGCTTACTAGATAAGAGATGGAGAAGAGAGGCTAGGGGATCACACACACCTAGGCTAAAGGTTTTGGATGTAAAAGCAAGCTTGGGGAGGGTTTTTTGGGTTATGAAATTTAGGTGAAAATAGTGCACCAAAGGGAGGAAGAACTTCTCACTTGGAGCTCTTTCTCTTAAGCAAAATTCTTAACCCTGGAATCAAGGGGTGGGGGGCTCTATGTATAGGAGATGGGTGGATTAGGAGGGTGTTTAGAGGCTAAATAAGGTTAAGAATTAGGTAACTCAATATCTAAGGTTTTCTAGAGTTTTTGGAGCCTTGAAGGGTGTGAAAAGGGCCTCCGATGGTGGATGATGGGGTGAGGCCTTATGCCACTTAAAGGGGTGCAAATAGGTTTCAAAAGGGTGCAACATAGCTAGCAAAACGCACCCCGAAGGTCAAGGTGGTCAACAAGCCAAACCCCAAATACGAAATTTAGGATAAAATCTAATAGTCACTATTCATATGCCTGGCGCAACTATTAGTTGCGCTAGGCAAATGCAATAGTTACGCCAGGTAAATGCACAGTAAAACAGTGTAGACCAACGCTGAGAGTTGGCTCGCGAGGGTGGGGCCCACATTTGAATTTGGCATAACTATTAGTTGTGTCAGGCTTATAAATAGGGGGGATTGGCCTGGTGCAACTATTAGTTGTGCCAGGCAAAGTTTATTACTATCGCAACTATTAGTTGCGCTAAATCCCTATGGGGGCCCACTTGACTTTATCTTCCAACCCTCCAAACCCGGTTTGCCATGTCTTTTGATGTATACCTCTGATTGGGGCGATTCTTGGGCTGTCGAAAAGCTGACGACCTCTACTCTTCAATAGTATGGGACTCGATCACCATAGAGGGTCGTAGCCAATTCCTGTGCACCCCTCCTCATCCAATTATCCGGGAAGGTTATCTTTGGGGTTTGGAAGGGGTTCTAAGGGTCGGGATTGGTTTCTAAAGGTTTGAGGTAGGTTCCTAAGGGATCTAGGGTAAGTCCTAAAGGTTTGGGGTGATTCCTAAGGGTTCCATACATGTCGTCAAAAGCTCAAAATTGCACCTCTCTCGAAAGGTGTTTTGATCGGGCCTTGGGCCAAATTTGGGTGTCTATACCATGTATTCCGTTTTGGGAAGTGGGAGCTATCTCCCACACTTGAAGAGTTATCCAATTTATTAGGCCTAAAGCTCCATTGAGGCCTTATAAGATTCATGCAAAAACTGGGCTACGCTAAGGTTGTCCACCTTACTCTGGGTTTGAAGAAATATGAATATGAGAAAAGTCTCATTGGTGGGCCCACAAGGTGTTAGATAAAATTCTTAAGAGAAATTTTTGATGACGAAAATCTTCGAAAATTGCTAGTTAGGAATGTCTTCAATGTGATGGCCTTTTCTCATCTCGAAAGTCCTTTTCTTCACCGGTGGAGAGAGCTTCTCTCTAGCTCTCTGCGACGTTTTGACCGAATTGGTGGAGGGCCGATCAGTGATGCATTTGGTCTTAGCTCAGCTATATCATTGCCTCGATGCCTTCGCTTTGGGTAAAGTGGAGTGCCTCAAGGGATGTCCACTTCTATTTCAGGTCTGATTAGGTGAGCATCTTGCTGTTTTGGGACCAGTGCCTCACTTTTATATCATTCGAGGTGAGGTGGTCTGATGCTTCTTCGGCAGGTGCCACATGATTTCGCAGGGAGATATATGAGAGTTGAAGCTTTGGCTGACTGATGTAGGGCTGGTATGGAGACTTCCCTGGTTAGATCGGACCTTCCTAGTGGTTCGTTCTAGAGACCATGAGGGCATCACCCTCCTTGGATTGACTGGTTGTACCTTCTACTTCCCATTTTGGTTGTTGCGTCAGTTAGGCTGCTCTTACCAGGTGTCTTATGGGATGAAACCCCTATATGTGATTTGATCTTTTCTCGGGGGTCCTTTGGGAACATGGATCAGATTGCTGCTCTTTGGGAGACGCGTCAGTCGATGCTCATGTGTGATTTAGAGCAAGGAGATTCAATTCAGTCTTCCCCAGAGTATGAGGCCTAGATATTATCCGAGCAGCCTACTACTAATCATTTGGATAAGGCAGAGAACGACGATGTGGGAGGGCCTTGGCCGAAGGAGTCGGTGCTTCGAGCCCATATTGAGCTGCTGACCGATGAGAAATGTATTCTGCAAGAACATTCAGAGAAATAAAAGGTTAGAGCATAGACTGCAGAGGCCATAGCTGATGCAGGTGAGTACGAGGTCTTCCGTCTGGGTGGAGCCTTGAATGATGCTCTTGGTACTACCGATGTGTCCCGGAAGCGGTATAGGAGCCTTCACGATCGTTGGATGACTGAGCGGGACGTACAGGAGGAGGACGCCTTACGTGGGAAGATTTGCACCTTGAAGCATGAGTTGGGTCGTTGACTCCATCCTGCACTTACTTTTTGCATAGATCAGACTCAGAGAAAGGGGCATAAGAAACCCCTATTCAGATACATATTTTTTGGTATAAATATTTTCTTTATGTTTTTTATTTTTTTGCACTTTTGTCAAAAGGAAAGAAAGGATCTAGACAGAAGCTAGACATCACACATATTATCTTTTGGGATGTAGTGTCAACCAGGTACAAACTTATAATCAAAACAAAGGAAATCTATCTTTTTACAAGGATTTTATCTTCTCTATTTTATTTTATCAAAATGATGGACTAGGGATTTGTGCTGGCTATTCCTATGGCACACACAGTGTGGGTGTGAAAATGGGAAAGGAAACCTGTAATATCTTCTACGAAAGGGGCCTTTCTGGTCATCGAGCCAATCATCCCGGAGTGGGGTGTGCACAGTGCTGGGAAAGGAAAATTATTAACTCTTTTTGGGATTTTTTCATCTTTTTGGTTTGATGCCTTAATTATCGAGGGGATGACGGGTCCTCTTTTGAGCATGGTCGAAACCCTCTCTCATGTGATTGGATTCAAGTGAGGTTAACAATTTTTATCGAGGTTGGAACATCCATCCCTTTGGATCGAATCGACGTTCTCTCCTTACCCAGGGTCATACGTTTGACGGTGCGGCTATTAAGACATTCTTGGTTGGGACCCTAATTTGAGCTAACATGAGCAGCCCCGTCTGGAGTCGGATGCCATGGGTAGGGTAGCCAAGGGAGAGGGGATGGATGATGGCATGGGTAGGGTGGAGAGTGAGGGTAGAGGGTGATGGACTTCAAGGTCAAGCTCAGGTTGGAATTCTGGTTCAAGTTCAGGGTCTGTTTGGGTTGGAATTGAGGAGGTGGGGATTAGGTTTTCCACATCTGTGTCAGCATCAGATGTTGCTGCTACAGGGGGGGGTGCAGGTTCATTTTCAGGCTCAGAGTTTGTTTGGTTGGAGGAATCTCTGGTAGGGGGTTTAGGGATTGGTTGTTCCACCTCAACAGTGGAAACCACTGCTAAAAGAGATGGAGGTGGGGTGGGTGTAGGAGTAGGGACTGGAAGAGGTTGGGAGGTAAGGGTAACAGGGCTTATGGTTGATTGGATGGCTTGTAGGCAGGTGGCCATGGCAGCTTGGTTGGCTGTGTTGGTTTTGGAGCTGGGAAAGGATGGTGGTGAGCAGGGAAAGTATTTGGGTGGAGGCCTCAGGTAGGGCTTGGGCTTGGTTAATAGGCGGAATGGGGATAATGGGTTGGAAGGGAGATGTGAAAGCATGCTGGAAAGGTGGGGTGGTAGCAGGCTGGCCATGGGTAGGTTGTGGGAGTTAGGTAGGGGGGTATATTCATACCCATCGTCCTCCATACTGGAGTCAATTAGGGATGAATATCCCTCAGTGGTCAGGTGGTCTAGCTCTTGAGGATGGGTAGGTGAGAAGGAGAAGGTGGGGTTAGTGTCAAAGGGTATGGATGGTGGAGAAGTGGTAAATGGATCAGCTGATGTAGATGGTACAAGGCTCAACGGTTCAAGAGCTGGGATGGATGGGCTGGCTGGGGGGGTTGTAGCTGACCTTCTTAGGTAGGTGGATGTGTTGGGTGATGAAGGTAAGATAAGGATGGGGCCTGTGGTAAGAGGAGCTAACAGAGGTGTGGAGGTGGTGATAGTGGAAAGGGTGGCTGAGCTGCTGGGGTGAATGGAAACTGAAATGGAAGGTAGGGGAGGTGAGATGGATGGTAGAGAGGGTGATGGAAAGGAAGGGCTGGAAATATCAGGGCAGACAACAGGCATAAGCACAGCTGTGGAGGAGATGAGTATGGGTGTAAATGGCACATGTGGAGGTTCTGAGCTGGGACCAACAGAAGTGGATGGAGGCTCAGATCTGACAGATGTAGAGGTTTCAGCTGCAGAGCTGGAGATCTTAGGTGCAGCTACTGAGCTGGCCACCTTAGGGGCTTCTCTGTCAGGATTCTCAGCTGATTTCTTCTTGCTTTTTCCAATAAAGGTCCTACTAGCAGACCAGGTTCTCTTCCCAAACACCTTAGGGCTCACCTTCTCCACAGGCTCATCTTTTTAAAACACAAATTTTCCTTTTCTAAGCAAAGCAATGATGAGCCTACTGTAGGGTAGTCCTGGCAAGGCTTGTACTCCTTTGATCTTATCATTCACATCTACCATTGCCTCAAATACCAACTGAGTAGTATTCATAAACTGGCCCTTGGAGAACCAATACAAGGCATCCACTATGGGGGTTCTCCTCTCTTGCTGATGTCCATTGACATATATGTTTTTCCTCAATGGAATCAATGAAAAGCATGCTAGGATGTAAATCCCTCCTCATTAATGACTCCTCAAAGCCTACAATTCCTTGGGTCAGGTGTTTAGCCATAGCTCTAAAAGATACACTCTCAAGTTCTGCTAGACCATAGGCTGTATAAAAAATAGATGGGACCCCCAATGCTAATCCAATGTCACTGTAATCTACCACAATCTTCCAATTATCAATTAAAATCACAAGGCAAGGCTCAGTTGACCCTGGCTTAGTTTTCTTCCTGATGTTCTGAGACCACAATTTGACCAGCCTAGGGTAGAATTTTTCATTCAAGGGGGCCAATATAGGTGTCAGGCCTGCCTTCACCAAATAATTCAAAGAATCCTTACACTCTTCTTCCTTAGAAAAATAGGGGAAGTCAAAGAAAGAGTAAAACAGGGGATGGAATCGACACAACTAAGAAATCCTAGGCCTGCAAGATACAGGGTCCATTGTGGCAAGTTTTGATAAGTAAGACTTTGTCCCATAGGGAAAGGTGATCTACAGCTCCAAAGGAGCCGTCACTAGTAGTCCCTCTAGATCTGACTATAGATCTGGCAGTCCTAAAAAGGAGGGGAGTTTAAGGTCACTTATTCTAGGTATTCTAAGGTAACCTAATGTCTACACTACAGAAAGGGGTGAGAGGATGGATGGAGTGTGGAAAATAAATATAAAAGGGTGAGAAGTAAGTTATTGAGCCTAGATCAGAGGAGCTTTGTAACTTAGATTCAGATATGATGTTATAGAAATTCTATCCAATGGCTACGTTATCACCACTGAGGAGAAGGGATCCAACCCATCTCTCTGCCATGATTCAATCCCTTAAGGTTATAACCTGTCCACTCAAATGGTCACAGACTATCCCATAGGGGAACCACAGTCCAGGGATGGATCAAAACAAAATAAGTTAATCATTGCAGGCACTATTTAATCCAGGCTACCAACTCAAGAATCCATAGGGAAACTCAACCTCTAAAGCTTTATGTGTGGGGCTAAGGCTGTATAGGACCATGAGAGCCCAGACACATAGAACCAAAAAGAGATTGAGTACAACCTTCGATCTAGCTGTCCATTGTTTGAGTGAGGCTACAATGGTCCAGTCACAAGCCTACAATCTCTATAACCAGATCAGATCCAACATCTGATGGCGGATCTATACAAATATAGGGGAGTTTGCCTCCGTACAATCTTCCACCAGGCTTCTACAAGCTCAGGTGTAAAGAAGAAAGATCCATCTTGGATCAGTGAATTAGAATCACCCTAAGGCTATAACCTACCTACTCAAATGATCTCAGACTATCCCAGAGGCTATCCTCCTCATGGAGCCCAAGACAAAACAAGAATATCGCTGCCACCACCATGGTCACCAGGCTACCAGCTCAGGCTCCCATGGGGATTTCAGATCTAGTGGGTCCTGTGGTGGGGCTAAGGTTGTATAGGACCATGATAGCCCAGACACATAGGTCACTTGGATCTAAATGGCCCTTAGAATCAGTCCTCCATTGCTTTCAAATACAGCCAAAGCAATGGCGGATCACAAGGTAGCAGCCTTGCACAGAGCATCTCACATTTAAACACAAATCCTATAAAGTACAAATCCTATTACAAAACTTCCATTGATCTAATTCAAAAACCATACAAAGACATAGCCAGCAAGTGCTGGACTATGGAGAGAAGGAAAAAAGAAAAAGAAAACTACTTACAGCTACAAAAAGAAAAACAAAACGATCTCAGATCAAGTCTCCAAGAAATGAGATGTGTTCCCAGCTATTCCAGGATGTAGAAAGAAAAGATGGTCCAAGCCCCCCCATAAACCTAAGCTAAGTATGGGTTTTTATAACAGTGGTGTGGCGGTGCATTAGGGTTAGGAAACCCTAATTTTAACAATGCCACATGGCCGAATAGTGATCCTTCGATGCCTTGGGGCGCGTGCACAAAGATTTGAGAGTGGGAGTGCTGCCCTAATCGCTGGAAATTCCCAAAAGGTCCTCTATTGAGGAGATGGAAGTTTGAGGTTCAAAGCTTTGCTAGGTAGCCATTATTTCCCAGACTTGTCACGTGGTAGCTTTTGCTCTTCGCTAGGATGATTTGATATTGAAACTTCAACCGTCACGAGGTTGGCTTGGTTTGCTCTTCAGGCAGTCGTGAGGTTGGAGTTCAAGCAGTCGTGAGGTAGCTGTGCGATCGCTGGGTTGATCTTCACGAGGACAAATTTGAATAGCTCGAGAACTTCGCGAGCACTTCTCTTCACTGAACTTCGTGAGTTACCTCGCGAGGCTTTAATGAGTTCTGAACTGTGCGAGGTTCTATGTCTTAATTGATCTTCGCGAGGATGGCTTTGCCTTCACAAGGATGCTTTCTTCTTGAATGGCGCGAGAACTGCGCGAGGAGTTCTCTTCTGATAATTGCATCCCGCGGCGACTGCGCGATAGCTGCGTGAGGAGTCTTCTGAAGCTCTCTCCTCTTAGCCGTTCTGAGCGAACTGCGCGAGGAATATTTCTCCTGAATCCTCTAAAGCTTGGGTCAGCTGCGCGAGGCTCATTTCAAGTTTGGATTCAGAGTTCATCCTTCTGAGGGGCTTCTGGTGCTAAAACCGGCTCCTTAGCAGGATTCCTGACCTTATTTCACTGCTGGTTATTACCTACATAAAACACTTTACAAGAACTTATTAGGTGGCTATGGGTCTAATCGAAGGTTAAGTTAAGGGGTGAAAAGTGGTACTTTTTAGGTCTTAACACACCCCCAAACCTAATCTTTGCCAGTCCCTTAGCAAAGCTACATTAAACCTACTATAAAAATTAAATGCCACTTTCGTAGGGAGCACGGATACATTTAGCATATGTACCAAGCCTTTTAAACCCCTCGGTGATCCCTAGTGGAGGAGTGAAGTCTCCTGAGGGTTTTCAGCGAAGACACCCACAAACTTCTTCAATGAAACAGTTAACAAAAGTGCAATATCATCCAGTGAGCAGTCAAGGGGCAGACTTAGTTTACTCTTGAATCAGTAATCATAAAAGAAATTTAATCCATTGGTTGCACAGAACAGCATAAACTTTTCATGAATGCACAGCACTTCCATTTAGTTTACAACCACAGAAAACTGCACAAGTGTGTGCCAGCACTGAGCCCATCCTCAGGTCAAAAATTAGGTTATAGGTCATACATAATGCATTCAAGTTCAAACCCAAAAACTTTGCAGGGCATACTCTCATAAAGGTTTTGTTGAGGAGTTCATTTTCTCACAGGCTCAAGAGCAGTTGCATCCCCCAAATGGGTCTGTAAGCATGAGCATAGGAAGAGTTCTTAAGTGCTGACATCATTGGCAGTTCCTCACCATAGATTGGATAACTCTTTATCTTCACATGACAGCTCACTCAACTTTGGATCACAAGGGCTTTTAACTCGGCTATAATGTGGCTTATGGAGTAGGGTTAAAAAGAATGGAAGGTTGAAAAGGGGTTCCAAATTGAGAAATCAGTAGGTGACAGAGGTGATTCATGACTTCACCTTCTTGAATTCAGCTCCCTTCATCTTCTTTGAGATTTTCAGATTTGAAGTGATCAGTTTCTCTTCTTGATTTTGATTCTCCAATGAAAGTTCCTCTTGACTCCTCCCTTACTCTTCATTATTATTTTTGTTTCCTTTTGATGGAATTTTCTTCTTTTTATTTTTGTTTTTGCTTTTCAGAAATGCCATCATGTTCTCAGTTACCATACTGCCAGAATTTTTGAAATGCTTCTTCTCCATTCACTTAATGTCGACCATAGCTAGTCCATTTCCAACCTTTTCTCCTTTACCTTCTAAATTCTCAGAGTGAGGGTAGGCTGAAGCAGGTTCATAGGTTCAGGTTCAAGTACTCAGGTATATTTTGAAGAAATTTAGGATTTAAAGCTCAAAGGGCGGTATGGACAAGGGCAATTGCTTTAGGGTTGGTCCTTTTAGGCTCAAACTGTCCAAGAGAAGGCCTTGATCCTTTCCTAAGTCTCATGAGTACTGTCAATTGTTTCAACTTGGAGTTACCTAACTTCTAGTGAGCACAGTGACTCAGCCAGTCCTTAGAACAAGAAGAGATTGCCTTGGTTACTCCTCAAAGGATGGAAAAATTTTTATAGGCCCAATTCTCACTGGTTATGGTCTTCCTTTGAACTTTTAAGTATGTCCTCAACTTTTTCTCTCTCTAATGATTCACTAAGTGCTGATACAAGTGAGTTTCCTTGGTGATATTATCATGGAAATGTGGAATATTAAAAGTTTATAATGTCAAAAGTTTACAGAAATTTTTAATTTCTTATTTTCATGATTCTTAAGTGAACATAGATCCATTTCCATATTACTCAGATGAGTCTGCTGCACTTAGGTTAACTATTCCATTGGCAGGGTCTGCCTACCACACCCCCAAACCTATGAGGAGCAGTGTCCTCACTGATTCAAAGGTGTTTGTGCAGCAGATTTATTAAGGGTAAAGAGAGGAGAATATAACATGGACCAAAACACACAACAGACAAAGAAAAATAGTAGTGACCAAAGAGGAAAATCTATTAAAAATGAGAAGTGTACAAACTAGAAGAAAACAGAAATAAAAGAGTGCAAAAACAGAAAAAATCCTAGGTACAATCTAATCAGAGTCTGGATCAAAACTTGTCCCAACCCATCTTCTTGGCATGTTCTTGAAGGTAAGCCTCCTCCTCTTTCTTCTTTCGTTCCCTCTCTTCCTTTCTTTGGTTGGCAGTTTTGGGTATGGATGGTGCCCTGACCCTCATTTTTTTGGTCTTTGGTTCAGGAGGGATCGCGGCATATTTATCTATGGGTGGCTTAGGGGGTTTGGTGGGAGATTTGCCTTTGGGGCCCTTACCTTTGGAGCTCGTCCATTTGGAGGCTTGCCCTTGCTGAGTCGGAGGGGGAATAAGAGGGGATTGGGCTTGTGCTGGCTCAGGAGGGACAACAGGAGATTTATCGTTTACTTTCACCTAAGGCAGGGGAGGACTTTTCCCTTTAGCAAGCTTAGGGGGAGCCACAGAAGATTCATCTTGTTCTTTTGTTGCAGGAATAGCAGGGCACTTTCCTTTCACTGGCTGGCTTATTGGTGGTGCCTCCTCAGCCTGGGTAGATTTGTCTTTTCCAATTTTCAAAGAGGCAGTTGGGGGAGTAGTCCTCTTGGCAGCAACCTTCCTTCGCTGAGGATAAGTTTGTTCAGCAGGGCTTGATGAAGGAGCAGCAACAGTAGTCTGGGCACTGGGATCCATAGGTGGTGCGGAATCAGAGTCTGAGTCAGAAGGAAAAAGCTCAGTGGGATCCAATCCAAGGGCAGCAGCAGCCTGTCTGCGTTCCTCTTTGGAAAGTAGGCGACCATGGGGATCATCCTGAGCAGAAGCTCTGGTGACCTTTGGAGGTGGGGATGGAGGGGCTGGCCTTTTTCCTTTTTGGGCTGCAGTGGCTCTTTTGGAAGTGGGAGGTTTCTTGGAAGGAGTCCGTTTTCTTTTGGGGGCAGGAGAGGGAACAGGGGGAGGCACTGAGACAGGAGCAGGAGCTGGAGTAGGGACTTTAGCAGGAGTAGGAACTTGAGTAGGAGCAGGAGGAGGTACCGGAGTTGGGGCTGTAGGAGGTGGGGGAACAGGTTTTGTAGGTGTAGGGGCAGGGGGAGTGGAAGAAGATGGGCCTGGTTGTGTGGAAGAGGATGGGGCCTCAGGGGGTGCTGTGGCGAGA
Organism: Chloranthus sessilifolius; assembly: GCA_021018995.1. Taxonomy (NCBI): domain Eukaryota; kingdom Viridiplantae; phylum Streptophyta; class Magnoliopsida; order Chloranthales; family Chloranthaceae; genus Chloranthus; species Chloranthus sessilifolius. Next base: position 26,953,957 of record CM037587.1, on the reverse strand, counting down.
GGGGTGGCCTGAATTGGTTGGGATAGTAGGAAGGCAACCCTCTGTTGCAAAATCTCAATTTTCTTGGTAGCCCACAGGAGATTGGTATCTGCAAGCTCCTTACTGAGTTTGTTGATCTCCTGAGCATTGTTCAGTTTCCTTTCTAACAACCTGGCTTGCTTTTTCGCCCTTTCTGCATTGGCTTTTTCTATCTTCGTAGTCATTCTGTAATAAGTTGTCGCAGCCTTGTTTGCATTTAGTGTCTCTAAAATTGCTCCCCACCCCTTGGAAATATCTCTCAGCTGCTCGCTGTGAGCAAGCTTCAAGTCACTCATTTTCTACAGCAAGGGGTATTCGATGGCTTGTCGAAGTTGAGCCATGCCATTGAGAACATCCCTTTTGATATAGGCATTGTCCCTCATGGCATGGAGGAGGGTGAAGTAGGGAGGGGTGTAATAGGAGTGTCTGGGTAAGATTGATAGAAATGGAGTGGAAGAAGTAGAAAGTGAATGATCCAGGGGGAGAAAAGTGGGGGCTGTAGTAAGGAAGTCGAGAGGAGGAGTGGAAGTGGCTGGGGTAGTCTGTGTTGAATGGTCAGTGAATTGAGGAGGGGGTGGGAGAAGAGGTGGAATGGAAGGTATGGGTGGAAAGTGAAATGAAGGAAGGTCAGTGGATGTGGATGGTTCTGGGTAAGGGAAGAATGGAATGGTGAAGGGTCGAAATGGAAGTGGTGGGGTTGCAAATAGGTGGGGTTGAATGGGATAGGTGGATGGGAAGGGAATGGGGTCTGTTTGGGTAGAAGTGTTGGTAAATTGTGGTGGAGGTAATATTAGTGGGGGAATGATAGGTAGAGTGGGGAAGGAGTTGTGGGGTATGGTGTCTTGGAGGGCGGAGGGTGTAGTTAAGTCAAATTGGGTGAGGTCTGGTGGAACTGTGGAGTCAGAGGTGGAAGGGGGTTGGATCAATGGGGTGGTAGGAGGCTGTGTAGAGATGGGTGGGTTTGTCAATGTTTGAAGGGTGGATTGTATGTTGGTGATGTCAGTCTGCATTTGGACTTGGGTTTATGTTGTGGTGGATAGCTGGGTCTGGATGTCATGTATGAGGGAAAGGATATGGGTAAGGGTATCTGAGGTAGGGAGGGGTGGAGTATGAGAAGAGGATGGAACAGGTTGGAAAGGGGAAGTGGGAGCATGATGGAAAGTTGTAGGGAGAGAAGATGAAAGGTCTGGTGGATGATGTGGTGAAGGGAGTGGAGAATCTGGGAGAGGGATGTCATGGGTGGGAAAGGTATCAAGCAAGATAGTCATGAAGTCCTGATACCCTGAAGTGGTGGCTAGGTTAAAGTCAAGATCGTGGAGTGAAGATGTAGTTGGGAGGGGTTGGACTAAGGGTTGGTCAATATGGGGTGTGTTTGTGGGAATGACAGGGGAGGTGGAAGTAGGTAAAGATAAGGCAGGGGTTGTGTGAGAGGTTTTCTTTTTAAGGTATGTTATCAAGGGAGGGTGTTAAGACCTGAAAAGTACCACTTTTCACCCCTTAACTTAACCTTTGATTAGACCCTTAGCCACCTAATAAACTTGTCTTAAGTGTTTTGTTCAGAAAACAATCAGCAGTGAAATAAGGCCAAGAATCCTGTTATGGAGCCTGCTTCGGCACCAGATGCCCCTCAGCAAGAATGAACCTTGAAGCCTCACGCAGATCAGCTGAGCTTCCCAAGGCTTTACAGGCAACCTCTCGCGCAGATGAATGACTGGGGAGCTTCAGAAACTCAACTCCGCGCTGCTCTCGTGAAGCTCAAGAGTAGAACACAGCGCTCAGTGTCGCACAGTTCAAAGCAGACCTCTCTTAATCTCGCAAAGGTCGCTTGAGACAGCTGAGGAGAGAGAGCTTCAGAAGATTTCTCACGTAGCTGTTGCACAGTCACCGCGGGATACAATTCTCAGAGGAAGAACGCCTCACGCAGTTCACGCGCCATTCAAGAAAGAAAGCATCGTGGCAAAGGCAAGGCCAAGCTCGCAAAGATTGAGTAAGATAAAGAACCTCGCGCAGTTTAGAACTCAAAAGAACCTCGCGAGGTAACTCATGAAGTCCAAGTAAAGAAAAGAGCTCGCACAGTTCTCGCGCTGCTGCCCAGCGAAGACTAATCTACCACGCGACTGCTTGAATTGCAACCTCGCGACGCTTGAGATTGTGTTTTCTATTCAACCTCATGAACTCCAACCCAGCGAGAGCTCAACTCTCTACCGCGCGACTGCCTGAAGAGCAAACCAAGGCAACCTCGCGACGGCTAAAGCTTCAGTGTCAAATCATCCTAGCGAAGAAAAATGAGCTACCACGCGACAAGTCTGGGAAACTACAGCTACCTAGCGAGGCTCTGAACCTAAACTTCCATCTCTTCAGCAGAGGGCATTCTAGAAATTTCCAATGATTAGGGCATGCATTCCCATGCTCAAATCTCCATGCACACGTCTCGAGGCATCCAAGGATCAGTAGAAGGCCACATGACATCGTTAAAATTAGGGTTTCCTAACCCTAATACGCCGCCACCCCACTGCTATATATACCCAGGCCTAGCTTAGGTTTAGGTATCTGAGAACCTATCTCAGATCGCTTTTCTTTTCTCTTTCTTTTAGCAGTAAGCATTTTTTCTTTTTCTTTTTCTTTTCTTCTCTCCATAGTCCAGCAATTGTTGGCTATGACTTATATATGTATTTGAGTTAGATTAATGGAAGTTTTGCAATAGGATTTATACTTTGTGGGATTGCTGTTTATATGTGAGATGCTCTGTGCAAGGCTGCTGCCTTGTGATCCCCCATTGCCTTGAATGTGTTATGGACGACTGTTTTTAAGGGCCACTCAGATCCAAGTAACCTGTGTGTCTGGGCTATCATGGTCTTCCAGCCTTAGCCCCACCACAGGACCTACTAGATCTGAAATCCCCATGGGAGCTTGAGCTGGTAGCCTGGTGAACATGGTGGTAGCAGCGATAATCTTGTTTTGTCTTGGGCTCCGTGAGGAGGATAACCTCTGGGATAGTATGTGACTATTTAAGTGGACAGATTATAGCCTTAGGGTGATTCTGATCCACCGATCCAAGATGGATCCTTCTTCTTTTCACCTGAGCTTGTAGAAGCTTGGTGAGGGATTGTGCAGAGGCAGACTCCCCCATATTTGTATAGATCTGCCATCAGATGTTGGATCTGATCTGGTTATAGAGATTGTAGGCTAGTGACTGGACCATTGTAGCCTCTCTCAAGCAATGGACAGCTGGATCGAAGGTTGTACTCAATCGCTTGCTGGTTCTATGTTTCTGGGCTATCATGGTTTTCCAGCCTTAGCCCCACACATGGAACTTTAAAGGTTGAGGTTCCCTATGGATTCCTGAGCTGGTAGCCTGGATGAAATAGTGCCTGTAATGATTTATTTGTTATGTTCTGACCCATCACTGGATAGTGGCTCCCCTATGGGATAGTCTGTGACCATTCAAGTGGACAGGTTATAGCCCTAAGGGTGGAGTCATGGCAGTAGAGATGGTTTGGATCCTTACTCCTCAGAGGTGATAATATAGCCTCTGGACAAGATTTCTATAACATCATATCTAAATCTGAGTTACAAAAACTCCTCTGATCTTGGCTCAAAAACATATTTCTTACCTTTTTATAATTATTTTCCACACTCCATCCATCCTCCCAATCCTTTCTGTAATTTAGTTATTAGAATACTTAGAATAAGTGACCTTAAACTCCCCTCCTTTTAGGACTGCCAGATCAGAGATGATCCGGAGGACACAGAGACGGCTCCCTTGGAGCCTTAGATCACCTTTCCCTGTGGCAGAAACTCTTACTTATCAAAACTTGCTACAAAGGACCCTATATCTTGCAGGTCTAGGATTTCCGAGTGGTGCTGATTCATCCCCTGTTTTCTTCTGTTTTTGGTTTTTAATTAATTTTCAACACCAACCAATAAGCAAAGCACACTTGAAGTCGACAACAGAGGGTTGTCAGGGTTGAGGTCAGATGATGTTGGAGATACTGGGGCTGTGTATTGAGGTAAGGTGGGTGAAGGGGGAGTGTTGTCATGGGGTTCAACACGTTCCACCTAGGAACGAATCACAGTGGGAGGTGGAATGGAAAAGGGAGATAGGAGAGGGAAAGAGAGAGATGGAATAGGCAAAGAAACTAATGGAGAGGCAAGTGTGGTTGATGGAGGTATTGCTGCAGAAGCAGAGGTGACAGAAGCTCGCACCACCTTCTTTGGAGCAGGGGCTTTAGCCTTCTTTTTGGGGGCAGGGGTGGCCTTTGCCACAACAGTTCCCTCTCCCTACTCAGAAACAACTCGAGCTCATTTTCTTCCTGGGATCCATCGATCACGATCCCCCATTGTCTTTTGGCAAAAGTGGTGGGAGTGAGGTCAGCAGATAACTCCCCCACTGGTATCTTGTACCCTCCCCTCAGAAGTAATTTGGTGATGAGTCTTCCATAGGGGAGAGTGTGGATCTTCTTTTGCAGCCCGAGCTTCACCATCATATCCTTCATGGACTCAAAAATCAACCATGCAGCATTGAATCTATGGCCCAGAGAGAAGGAATAGAGAGCATCAGCAATTGGTGTCCTCCTCTCTTGTTGATGGCCAGAGCAATAGATATTCTTCCTCAACACTTGATTGATGAACAACAATTTGAGATCCAAATCTCTTCTTCTGAAGGAGTCTCCTGTGGCCTTCAAACCTCTGGTAAGGGCCTGGGCAATGGTATCAAGGGGGACACTCACAGGGGCACCATAACCGCAGTTGGGATAAAAAATGGCAGGGATGCCCATGACTTCCACAATCAACGCTGGGCTAAGCAGCATCTCAAAATTGTCAACTAACACAAGGAGGCCTGGCTGCCCATGTGTGTCTGGTCTGACCCTAAGGTGCTGGTAAAAGAGTTGCACTAACCTAGGATAGGCTAGTGCAGGAATCATTTGCATCAAGGGGAACAAACCAGCCTTGCACAAGAACTCAATGGCAGGTGCTGACAACGGCTCAGATTCAAAGAAATATATATCAAAAATGGCTTCAGGCTCTAAAGGAATGGAAATGAAGAGCTCAGAGGGTGTAGAGTAGTCAGGCATTTTTGCGGCCACCTCAGGAATCACCTCCTTCCCTTTTTATTGTGCCGTAGAGGACTTGGCTTTCTTAGGGGTCGGCTCCACGGGAGCCTAGTCCCTGGCTCTCTTCACAGGTGCACTTTTAGGAGCCATTAAGATTCTCCTTGGTGAGTGTGCAGTTGAAATTTTGAAAGAAAACAATCAAGAGTTGAGTCTTACCCTAAAAGTTAGGGTTCTGTTCAATTTGATGCACGGTAGACCGCAGGAGCTCCTAGCAGGGGGCACCTGTTGATGGAAGCTTTGAGATCAAAACACCAAAATTTCAAAGTGAGTGATGAACTATAGACAGGATGCTGGAGGAGAGAGATTGAGAGGAGTGGGAGATAGGGTTTCGCTGGCAGGAGAGGAAAGAGAAAGTAGTAAAGAAAAGCAGTGCGGGGTGGGATTTTAAATATCACGAGGCTCAGCGCGCTTTGAAAATATATGCTCGCTGGATAGGCATGAATGGGTCGCGAGATTGGATGTTCATTTAAACTGCGCGAGGCAGCCCACCCAGCTATATCTGAAACTCGCGACAGCAAAGCAATGCAATTCTTTATGAACTGAGCAAGAGGAAACCAAACCACATTTTCAGAACCCCATGATGGCTTAACAGAGTTAGAATTCACACACCCACTAGTCAGCCTTTTGACCTTTATTTTGTGGGTGGATTCTCTCACAGGCTCGCTTCCAGGGACACCCATAAGCATTATAAAACATTCAAAAATTCCCATACTCTCAAAGCATTAAATTCACACATCATGAAAAGCATTCAAACAATATCATCATCATTCAATCACTTGAAATTATCAAACAAAGGGAACAGGAATAAAAGTAGGCATAAAGCACTAAACTCAAACTCTAATAAGATCACTACAAATTTCTCTAAACTGTAAAGTACATATCATACAAAGGAGCACAGTTCTTAACATCAATTCAATGAAAGATCCCCTTCAGGGTTTGAGGATCCTTCACCAATCAAAAATTGGTCCTTGGGATTAACCACTGGTTGACTGGGCAACCTTCTCTCTTCTCTTTTGGCTAAGGTATTCGCTAGTTGGCCAATCTGTTCTTCCATCTTCTTGATGCTCTGACCATGAGAATTCACAGTCTGAGCCAAGGAACTCACGTTTTGCAGTGAGGTTAAGACCTGGTCATCGAAAGAAGTATTTCTGGGTTGAGATGGGGGTACGACCAATTGATTTTGTTGCTGATGGGGCTGCTGATGGTGCTGGAAGTTAGACCTAGGGGCATTCCCTTGATTGAACTGCTGCTGTGGTCTTTGTGGTAAGGCCAACATCTGCTGGGGCTACATGTAGTTGTCTTGCCTCCACCTCAGATTTGGGTGGTCTCTCCATTGGTAACCAGTATTTTGGTGCTGGTATCCATATGGCTGTCTGTTGTAGCCTCCAGATTGTTGTTGGCCATAAGATTTAGCAGCAACAACATGTTCCAAAACTAATTCAAGAAATTACCCTGTAGATGGACATTCCTCCACTGTGTGCTGTAGGGACTGTCATATCAGACATGCCTCCACCACATGAGCAGCCCTTCTGGGTTGCATCACAGTCAGTATTTTGTCAAACTTCATAGAGAGGTTTGCCATCTGCAGCTGCAGGTCATTGTTCCCAGACACCTTATAAACTTTTCCTCTTAATCCAGCAGCAGGTCCCACCTTTGACTCAGTTTCCTGACCAGTTCTTGCCAGGGATGGCTTTTGAAAAGCATTCTCACTAATCACCTCAAACAATTCCCATGCCTCCTCAGCAGTCTTGTGTATGTAGGATCCACCACAAGAGGCATCGACCATATCTCAATTTTTCTCATCAATCCCATTGTAGAAGCTTTGTACAAGCTGCCACGCTGGGATCTTGTGGTGGGGGCATTGTTTGAGCATTTATTTAAACCTATCCCAGGACTGGTTAAAATCCTCAGTTGGGGATTGAGCAAAAGAAAGAATCTCTTTCCTCAATTGGATAGTTTTGGTCTCAGGGAAGAACTTGGTCAGGAACTTGGTCTGCAGGTCTTTCCATGAAGCAATGCTATTGTTGGGAAGAGTGGTCAACCAAGTATTGGCCCTATCCTTCAGAGAGAAGGGAAAGAGTCTGAGCCTAGTAGCCTCAGGTTCCAAACCAGTGATATTAAAAGTGGTGCACAAGGCCAAGAACTGGTCAATATGCTTGTAAGGGTCCTCCTTGCTAAGCCCATGGAAAGAGGGCAGCATCTGGATGATTGAAGTTTTTATTTCATAATTCCCCTGAACATCAGGGAATTGAATGCTAAAAGGGGAGTTATAGTCATCCGAAGCATTCAACTCCTTGGGAGTTCTGGGTTGTTCTTCACCCATATTTGCTGTCACAGGTTCACTTGGGGACTCTCCTGTGGTGTGCCTGCCTCTTCTAAGTCTCCTTCTCCTTTCTAACTCAGGGTTAAGAGGCTTTAAAGTAGGGCTGAGAGATCTCCTCCCTAGCATACAAGCACACCAACAGCAAGGAGAGCTTCTTGCAGGAACATTGCAAATGAATAACTTTACAATTAACAAATTTATCTAACTAATTTACATCTATTCAAAGAATACATTTACAACTATCCTAGATACTGCTAGAGAATTTTGAAGAAAGATAGACAGAGTTCTAAAAGTTAGAGGATTTGCAAACAGAGGTAGCTAAGCTCCAATTGCAGTCCAACTGTCCTTCACTGCTGCTGTCTAGATCTGTAATAAAGGTTCAAAATTATATCAACAGTATCAATTATTCACATTTGCAAAGAATACCAAGAATACAAAAACTAAGGGTCTACTAATAGATCATCTTTCCCCGGCATCAGCGCCAAAAACTTGTTGGCGATTTTTAAGTTTGTGCTTGCTTTATTGGTTGGTGGTAAAAGTAATTTAAAAATCAAAGAAAGAGTAAAACAGGGGATGGAATACGTACAACTAAGAAATCCTAGACCTGCAAGATACAGGGTCCATTGTGGCAAGTTTTGATAAGTAAGAGTTTGTCCCACAGGGAAAGGTGATCTACAGCTCCAAAGGAGCCGTCACTAGTAGTCCCTCCAGATCGACCACGATCAGTCCTAAAAGGAGGGGAGTTTAAGGTCACTTATTCTAGGTATTCTAAGGTAACCTAATGTCTACACTACAGAAAGGGGTGAGAGGATGGATGGAGTGTGGAAAATAAATATAAAGGGTGAGAAGTAAGTTATTGAGCCTAGATCAGAGGAGCTTTGTAACTCAGATTCAGATATGATGTTATAGAAATCCTGTCCAATGGCTACGTTATCACCACTGAGGAGAAGGGATCCAACCCATCTCTCTGCCATGATTCAATCCCTTAAGGTTATAACCTGTCCACTCAAATGGTCACAGACTATCCCATAGGGGAACCACAGTCCAGGGATGGGTCAAAACAAAATAAGTTAATCATTGCAGGCACTATTTCATCCAGGCTATCAACTCAAGAATCCATAGGGAACCTCAACCTCTAAAGCTCTATATGTGGGGCTAAGGCTGTATAGGACCATGATAGCCCAGACACATAGAACCAACAAGAGATTGAGTACAACCTTCGATCTAGCTATCCATTGCTTGAGTGAGGCTACAATGGTCCAGTCACAAGCCTACAATCTCTATAACCAAATCAGATCCAACATCTGATGGCGGATCTATACAAATATAGGAGGGTCTGCCTCTGTACAATCTCTCACCAGGCTTCTACAAGGTCAGGTGTAAAGAAGAAAGATCCATCTGGGATCGATGGATTAGAATCACCCTAAGGCTATAACCTGTCCACTCAAATGGTCACAGACTATCCCAGAGGCTATCCTCCTCATGGAGCCCAAGACAAAACAAGAATATCACTGCCACCACCATGGTCACCAGGCTATCAGCTCAGGCTCCCATGGGGATTTCAAATCTAGTGGGTCCTGTGGTGGGGCTAAGGCTGTATAGGACCATGATAGCCCAGACACACAGGTCACTTGGATCTGAATGGCCCTTAGAATCAGTCCTCCATTTCTTTGAAACACAGCCAAATCAATAGCGGATCACAAGGTAGCAACCTTGCACAGAGCATCTCACATTCAAACACAAATCCTACAGAGTACAAATCCTATTACAAAACTTCCATTGATCTAGTTCAAAAAGCATACAAAGACATAGCCAGCAAGTGCTGGACTATGGAGAGAAGGAAAAAAGAAAAAGAAAACTACTTACAGCTATAAAAAGAAAAACAAAACGATCTCAGATCAAGTCTCCAAGAAATGAGATGTGTTCCCAGCTATTCCAGGATGTAGAAAGAAAAGATGGTCTAAGCCCCCCCATAAACCTAAGCTAAGTATGGGTTTTTATAGCAGTGGTGTGGCGGCACATTAGGGTTAGGAAACCCTAATTTTAATGATGCCACATGGCCGAAGAGTGATCCTTCGATGCCTTGGGGCGTGTGCATAGAGATTTGAGCGTGGGAGTGCATGCCCTAATCGCTAGAAATACCCAGAAGGTCCTCTGCTGAAGAGATGGAAGTTTGAGGTTCAGAGCTTCGCTAGGTAGCCATTGTTTCCCAGACTTGTCGCGTGGTAGCTTTTGCTCTTCGCTAGGATGATTTGATATTGAAACTTCAATCATCGCGAGATTAGCTTGGTTTGCTCTTCAGGCAGTCGCGAGGTTGGAGTTTCAGCAGTCGCGAGGTAGCTACGCAATTGCTGGGATGATCTTCGCGAGGACAGATTTGAATAGCGCGAGAACTTCATGAGCACTTCTCTTCACTGGACTTCGCGAGTTACCACGCGAGGCTTTAATGAGTTCTGAACTGTGCGAGGTTCCATGTCTTAATTGATCTTCATGATGATGGCTTTGCCTTCGCAAGGATGCTTTCTTCTTGAATGGCGCGAGAACTGTGAGAGGAGTTCTCTTCTGATAATTACATTCGGGGGCGACTGCGCGAGGAGTCTTTAAAGCTCTCTCCTCTCAGCTGTTCTGAGCGTACTGCGCGAGGTGTATTTCTCCTGAATCCTCTAAAGCTTGGGTCAGCTGCACGAGGCTCATTTCAGGTTTGGATTCAGAGTTCATCCTTCTGAGGGGCTTTTGGTGCTAAAACCGCCTCCTTAGCAGGATTCCTGGTCTTATTTCACTGCTGGTTATTATTACCTACATAAAACACTTTACAAAAACTTATTAGGTGGCTATGGGTCTAATCAAAGGTTAAGTTACGGGGTGAAAAGTGGTACTTTTCAGGTCTTAACAGATAGGTTCACAGGGACTTCAGGTTCCTCCACAGGGTTAAGCTCAGTCTTAGGAATTTCAGGCACAGGGTTAGGTTCTGTCTCAGGGGCCTCCTCAATAATTTCCTCAGTGATTTGAGCCTTCTTGGATTTCTTAGCTTTCTTAGGTTTGTCAGATTTATCAGCTTTATCCATGACAAGCTTTCTTAGGGCAGGTGGGCTCTCCTTGGGTTGTGTGGCTAGCCTACTGGATTTCCTTGTGGTTTTGGTGGCGGATTTGGAAGGGGCTTTGAAAAGGTTAGCAAGGGTATCCTCTTGGTCAGCCATTAGTCAATCAATCCCTCATAAATCAATCTCAACAACCACACAGACTTCGTTGATAAATCAAATTAATCACCCAAATTTGAAATTGAAGTACAAAGCTTGGAAATCACAGAGTGGAGCTGAACAAGAACTTACCAACAGAAACCTAGGGTGTTTCTTAGATCTCGATGTGCACGACACCAAATCAGTCTAAAATAGGTGTAAAATGTAGCTTTTGAGAAATTGGAGCACTTGAAACAATGGCAAGGTATTGGGAGTTTGAACCAGTGAGGGAGAGGAAGAAGGAAATGCAAAATTGGTAGATAAGAGATAAAGTAGGCACGTAAAAGCTGTCGAATGGCAGAAATGATTTGTCGATAGGTTTCAAATAATGCAAAATGTGTTTCAACAGGATTGGGGGAAAGGTGTTGATAGGTTGCCTCAACCTATCGAGGAGATAATTTGTGAGCTTATGGTGTCGAGAGGTTGGCTGAACCTCTCGAAAGGTACATAGGCTTCAGATTTTACAAGTCGAGAGGTACAGACATCCTCTCGACAGGTTTAAAAAACTCAACATTTAATCCTCTCGACAGGTTTGAAAGACTCAACATTTCGACAAGTTCAAAAGATCCTGTCAAAACTAACATTTACGACTTCAGGACCTGTCGAGAATCGACTCAAACCTCTCGACAGGTCTTAAAACTTATCGAGATGTATATTAGGAAACTCTAGAACCTGTCGAACATCAATTTAAACCTCTCAACAAGTTGTTTTTCAGTTCAAATAGCTTTCTAATTAGTTCCTAGTCCATCTGTCACACAAATTTATCAACTCTATTCAGCTCCCATTCATTTCTCCAGCTTTGGAATTGATGGCACATGCTTCAAACCTACTGACTACTGACTCATGATTTGTGCATGCAAACATTAAGCAAAATCTACCACAAATATGTGCACTGCCCGACACATTTTAAAACAGCAAAATCATAGTTATGATACATAGTATACATTATTGAGAATCAGTCACATTTTGGAGGTTCTTGAAGATGGATGGTCACCACAGGCTCTACTATATTTTTAACAAAAAGTTTGAGCCTTTGACCATTCACTTTCATTATCCTACCATCTTTTGGATCCTTGATTTCAATAGCTCTAGATGGGGATACATGCTCTACCATGTAAGGTCCCTCCCATCTGGATCTCAACTTGCCTGGGAAAATTTTCAATTTAGAATTGAAAAACCATACCTTGCTGCCAGTAGTGAACTCCTTCCTCAGCAAATGCTTGTCATAGAACGCTTTGGTTTTCTCTTTGTAGATCTTAGCATTGGAGTATGCTTACAATCTTAGCTCTTCCAGCTCTGACAGCTGGATCTTCTTGTGCATGTCAGCGGAAGTTAGATCAATATTCAATGTTTTAACAACCCAATAAGCCCTGTGCTCAAGCTCTACTGGTAAATGGCATGCCTTGCCATATACCAGCCTGAAAGGGGAGATGCCAATTGGCGTCTTATAGGCAGTCCTATAAGCCCACAGTGTATTATTAAGCTTCATGGCCCAGTCCTTCCTATCTGCCCTAACTGTCTTCTCTAGGATGTGTTTTATCTCCCTATTTGAAATTTTAACTTGCCCACTAGTCTGGGGGTGGTAGGGAGTTGCAATCCTATGTGTAACAGAATATTTCTTGAGCAAGCTCTCAAAATTTTTGTTACAAAAATGGCGGTCCCCATCACTGATGATGGCTCTAGGGGTGCCAAATATTGAGAAGATATTTTCTTTGATAAATTTTAAGACAACCTTATGGTCATTAGTCCTTGTGGCAATGGCTTCAACCCATTTGAACACATAGTCCTCTACCAGAAGGATAAAACTATACCCATATGAAGAAGGAAAGGGACCCATAAAATCTATTTCCCGGATATCAAAAAGTTTAACAACAAGTATAGGCTATAGAGGCATGGAGTTTCTTTTTGAGATACTACCCATTTTTTGGCATCTGTCACAAGCTTTACAATACTGCCATGCATTCTTGAAGAGAGTGGCCAATAACATCCACTTTGAAGCACCTTGGCATCAGTCTTGTTGCCACTGAAATGGCCTCCACGAGTCTGTTCATGACACATAGTTAGTATGTTATGAAAATCCTCGTCAGGGATACATCTCCTCACAACTTGGTCTGCACAATGCTTAAACAGGTATGGATCCTCCCACATGTAATGTCTGATCTGTTAAAAGAATAGCTCCTTGTCCATTTTGTTTCAATGTGGGGGATCTTACCCACAACCAAGTAGTTCACAATGTTTGCAAACCAAGGTGTAGAGGTGCTGATAGTGAATAGCTATTCATCAGGGAAAGAATCATTGATAGGTAGCCTATCAAACTCCTCAGCTAGGATCCTAGATAAGTGATCTGCAACTACATTTTCAACCCCCTTTTTGTCCTTAATCTCAAGATCAAACACTTGTAATAGGAGTATCCATCTGATTAATCTTGGCTTAGCATCCTTTTTTGATAAAAGGTACTTCAGGGCTGAGTGGTCTGTGAACACCACTATCCTAGATCCCAACACAGACGACCTAAATTTCTCTAAAGCATAGACAATTGCAAATAATTCCTTCTCAGTTGTGGCGTAATTTAACTAAGCATCAATCATGGTTTTACTTGCATAAGCAATCACACAATAGGCCTTATCATTCCTTTGTTCCAAGACTGTACCAATAGCAAAATCTAATGCATCACACATCAGCTCAAATGGCAAAGAAAAATCAGGTGCTTAAAGGATAGGTGCAGATGTTAAACAACCTTTCAAAAGTTCAAAGGCATGGAAACATTCATCATTAAATTCAAAGGGAACCTCTTGGTACAACATGTGACAAAGAGGTTTCGTGATCTTGCTAAAATCTTTGATGAATCTCTTATAGAACCCAGCATGCCCCAAGAAAGATTTGACTTGTTTCACAATTTTTGGTGGGGGAAAATGTGCAATAAGATTAATTTTAGCCTTGTCTACCTCAATGCCTCTGTGGGAAACCACATGGCCAAGGACAATGCCTTGATTGACCATAAAATGACTCTTTTCCCAACTTAACACCAAGTTGGTTTCCTCACATCTCTGCAACACAAGGCTGAGATGGTGTAGATATTGGCTAAAACTATCCCCAAAAATAGAGAAATCATCCATGAATATCTTTAAAAACTGATCAATCATGTCAAAAAATATAGCATACATGCACCTTTGGAAAGTTGCAGGGGCATTGCACAGTTCAAATGGCATCCTTCTATAGGGAAAGGTGCCAAATGGGCATGTGAAAGTTGTCTTTTCTTGATCTTGTGGATACAAAGGGATTTGGCTTTAACCTGAATATCCATCAAGAAAAAAATAGAAAGCCTTGCCTGCCAACTTATCCAAAATTTGGTCAATGAAGGGAAAATAGAAGTGGTCTTTTTTGGTTCTCAAATTGAGCTTCCGATAGTCTATACACACCCTCCAACCTGTGGTTTTCTTAGTTGGAACAAGCTCACCAGAATCAATTTTAATCACAGTAATTCCAACTTTCTTAGGGACCACCTGAGTAGGTGCCACCCATTCAGAATCTGAAATTGGGTAGATGACTTCAGCATCTAACAATTTGTCCACTTCTTTTATTACCACTTCTTGCATGTGGGGATTAAATTTTCTCTACATTTCTCTAGAGGGTTTGGAACCCTCTTCCTAGTAGATTTTATGTATGCACATAGCAAGGCTGATGCCCCCAAGGTCAGTCATGGTCCAACCTATTGTTCTCTTATACTTCATTAAGACACACAACTCTTCCTCTTGCTCATCAGTGAGAGAGGAAGAAATGATCACTTTTGGTTTGCCCCCAAAAAGACATACTTCAAGGTCTTAGGTAGCTATTTCAACTCCATATCTGGTGGACATATGAGAGAAGGTAACAAAGGTGCCTTTGATTGTAGTGGAAGAGGCAATATAGCAAGTTTCCAAGGAGGATACCTGATTGCTGGCCCCACATAAGAAATTAAGGCTTTCACCTCTTGAACCATGAGTGTGGTGGCCTTCTCTTCTATAATCTCACTCTACACATTCTAAAAAACATCACAAAAATTATCACCATGCAGAATCTTGGGCAAAGTCTCTTCCAGAAGCTCATCAAAAACTTCAATTAAAAAGCAATCCTCACTATCCAAGTGAGGCTAGCTAGCTGCATTGTAAATATTTAGTTTTACTTTCATGTTGTCAAAAGACACCTCCATTACTCCTGATCTACACTGAATACAAGCATTGGCAGTGGCAAAGAAGGGCCTACTCAAAATCACAGGAATAGTGGTGGTGCAGTTTCTTGGCTCCATGTCAAGCACCAAAAAATCTATTGGATAGAAAAACTTATCAGTCCCAACTAATACATCCTCTATCATTCTCACAGGCCTCCTCTCAGATTTGTCAGCTAGTTGTAGCACCACATGTGTGGGCTTCAATTCTCCCAAGCCTAACTTCTAATAAACTGAATATGAAAGTAGGTTTACACTAGCTCCCAATCTAATAAGGCCTTTTCAATGGTATGATCCCAAATGATGCAGGAGATTGTGGAAATTCTAGGGTCTTGAAGCTTGGTTGGGGATGTAATGGACATCACTTGATTCTTTTTCTCAACACAAAGGACCTTGTTGGATAGGTGTATCCTAGACTGTCTTTTATGGGTGTACAATTCTTTTAAGAACTTTGCATAGGCTAGAACTTGCTTGATAGTATCAAGTAAATACAAGTTGATCTTTACTTATTTGAGTGTTTCCACCATCTCTTCCACTTTAGCATTCCCCTTGTTAAAAGGAGAAGGTGCTTGAAGTGTATTGGGAAATGACAAATGGGGAACTGCTCTCCCATTTGCTGCATTAGCAAGCTCATCAGATTTCTCTTTATTTTTATTTTTAGTTTTCTGTTGGGGCTCATCAACATCCCCCTTATTACCTGTATGCTGCTCCTACTACATATCATCATGAGCTGCACTTTTCTCATCAGTCTCAACACCAACTTGGTTATCAACCAGCCTTCCACTCCTCAAAGTGGTGACAAATTTGACTTCTTTATGGGAAGAAGTCTCACCTATCATGTACTGCCCTCTTGGGTTATTCATGGGCTGACTAGGCAGCCTCCCCTCTTCTCTCTTAGTCAAAGTATTAGATAGTTGACCAAGGTGGCCCTCTATCTTCTTAATACTTTGGCTATGGGAGTTGATAGTTTGTGACAAAGAGCCTAAATTCTGCAATGAAGTCAGAACTTGCTCTTCAAATGTGAGGGATCTAGAGGGTGCTGGAGCTGGTGCACTTTGATGCACAGGTTGAGCCATTGGCTGGGCCATAGGCTGCTGGTATTGGGACCTTGGGAAATAATTCTGTTAGTATGGCTGGGCATTTCTATAAGGCATGGATTGCTGTTATAGCTGCTGCTACTACTGGTTTGGAAAGGTATCTTGTCTCCACCTCAAATTGGGGTGGTTTCTCCAATGATAACTAGCAGTAGGCTGTTGTCCAAAGGACTGAGCAGCATTCACATGTTCCATCACAAGGTTTAGAAATTGGGCAGTAAAGGGACATTCCTCAAGGGAGTGAGTGGGGGACTGGCATATCACACATGCCTCCTCCACTTTGGCAGCCATTGGAGACTGCATTGGTCCCATAAGCTTATCAAACTTTTGAGTCAAGTTGTCCACTTTTCTTTCCAAATCATTATATCCACTCTCCTCATACATTTTCTCTCTTGTAGTATGCTCTCTCACCAATCTAGGGGTCTCAAAGTCCCTTGACAAGGTCTCCCTTTGCATGGAGTTTTCACTAATAATATCAAACAACTCCCAAGCCTCATCAGCTGTCTTGTGGAGGTATATACCACCACATGAGGGATCAATCATATCCCTGCTCTTGGGATCAATTCTTTAATAGAAACTTTGGACAAGTTGTCATTCAAGAATTTAGTGATGGGGAC
Source organism: Chloranthus sessilifolius (assembly GCA_021018995.1). Taxonomy (NCBI): domain Eukaryota; kingdom Viridiplantae; phylum Streptophyta; class Magnoliopsida; order Chloranthales; family Chloranthaceae; genus Chloranthus; species Chloranthus sessilifolius. Next base: position 26,937,351 of record CM037587.1, on the reverse strand, counting down.
ATTGCTTCAAGAGTTCTTTAAATCTCTCCTATGCTTGGTGAAAGTCTTCAGTTGGGACTTGCGCAAATGAGATTATGCTCATCCTCAGTTGACTTGTTTTAGACATGGGGAAAAACTTAGCCAAGAACTGACATTGAAGGTCATTCTAGGACTGAATACTATTGATTGGGAGCATTGACAACCATGTTTTGGCTCCATCCTTTAATAAAAAAGGAAAGAATCTTAGCCTAGTTGCTTCCTCCCCCAAACCTATGATATTGAAAGTACTGCACAGTCCTAAAAATTCATCAATGTGCTTATATGGATCTTCTTTGCTCAGGCCATGGTATGAGGGTAGCATTTGTATGATGGAGGATTTGATCTCATAGTTCTCTTGGACAACAAAGAATTGAATGCAGAAGGAGGAATTGTAAACTTGGTGCATTGAATTCCTTCAATGTCCTAGGTTGCTCACCCATTACAGAGCTGTCAAAATCATCCACAGGTGTGTGTATGGGTTGCTTAGGTCTAAGAAGTCTCTCAACTTCAGTATCTAAGGGAGCAATCTCAGGATTAAGAGATCTCCTCTCAAGCATACACACAACAAAAGTATAGGATAATACAGAGAATGACAGTACAGATTTAAGCAAAATAAATTCAAAAACACACAACTAATGCTGTAGATCTAAAAATTATAGATCTAGAAATGTAAACAGAGTTAAGAAATGCAAACTTAAGCATAACTTGCTCCTTAAATTAGCACAATGCTCCTTTCAAAATAACGAATCCAAATCTGCAATCACAAAATTAAACTACAAAAAACTACAGCAACAATTATTCAAACACAAAATAGGCAATAAAAAATTTAAATCTAAAATAAGAAAAACTTAGATCTACCACTTTTAAAAATATAAATTCCCCGACAGCGGCACCTAAAACTTGTTGTGACAGCTCAAATTTTTGCACCCGAAAACATGTGCCATCAGGATCATACTCTGAATGATCCCTGAAATAAATCAAAACATGTCTACTCGTCTAGCAGAAATCAGAGCAGACATTGTCCCGTAGTGGCAGATCGAGTCATCATATAAGACTCAAAATAAATAAAGAAGTAAAGCAATACATGTATGCAGATCAAAAGAATATACATTCTAAAAAAGGAACCAAAAAGACCCACTGGTGATGGACATCCATCACCAAAAACAATGGTTCCCGATAGTGGTTCCCATAGAATGTATATGAATTCAAGTATAACATTTATAGTAAAAATATACAGAAAGTGGCCACCAGGTGCACAGATAATCCAAAATATACAGGTACAGGACTCAAAACATAAACTAATACCCAAGCTGCTAATAAAACCCGTCAGCAGGGGTGTCAGTGTCCTCCTTTGCCTCAGCCTCCGGCTCAGGCTGGTAGTTAAGGTCGCTCTTCGTGCCAAGCACCCTAGCCTCAGAACCTACTATATTAAAATAGGGTGAGCTACCAACTAAGCTCAATAGAAGAAACTCAAACAATTTGTTTTTAAAATGTAAAGCATGCTTGTAGAATATAACATCAAAGTAGATGAGCGATGCAGAATACTGACAGTTAAACAGATATGCAGAATAATCAGAATGCAGAACTTTTAATGAGCAGAGCAAATACAATAGTGTAAGATCGGACTTTAATTTCAGAGTGATCAGATGCATGCATGCAGTAATTATCTACTTAAAATCTATTTACTTAAGTAACTCCCGTGAATATAGCACGTGGTAGCCAGATGTGTGCCGATGGGTAATCCTGACCTTCGTTGTTCAAAGAACAATTACAGAAATTACAACAATGCCTCATCTAAAGAGCGCAATTGTGCCAATGAATTTACAAAGTAGATGCGCAGATATCCCGCCGTGCCGGTCATGAGTATCCTGCCACATCAGGGGGATTCGTCAGATGTAAGTTTAAATCAATAAAAATAAGGACCTCGAAATCAAATCGCAAAAACAATTGACATAACAGATGGCAGAGCTTTTACAAGACAGAAATCATATGCCGATACTCAGAAAACTTGCAATCAAAATTAGATACAAGTTAGGTTGAATTTCCCCTACCTCAGATCAAGTCTTTCTAAGCAAATCCAAAGCTTTTTAAGATGTTCAGACTTTGACCTAGATTATACGTGTAGTATACTAAGTGTCAGAGTTGTCAGAATAGTAACTGGCATAATGTCCAACCTTAAATTCCTCATAAACCAAAATAGTAGAAACAGGGGAACTCGATCGATCAATACCTCTAATTGATTCGATCGATCAATGAACAGATTAATCAATTAAATGGGAAACCGATCGATCAAATAGAGGTATTGATCGATCGGGTTCACATCTGATCGATCAAACCCTCATTTGATCAATCGGATGCCTTCTTCATAGATAGACAGAACAAGGGAAACTCGATCGATCAATACCTCTATTTGATCGATCGGTTTCCCATTTGATCGATCAATCTATTCATTGATCGATCGAATGCCTCAACCTACACAGCCTAAACCAACGACATCTGATCGATCAACTCCTTAGTTGATCGATCAACTTCCATAATTGATCGATCAAACTAGCAATTTAACTTCCTCAAAACAAAGGAACATTGATCGATCAATCTCTTCATTGATCGATCGGATCCTCAATTCAATCTATCAATACCCATGTTTGATCAATTGGGTCAAAATCTCATAAAAACACACCTCATGTTCCATAGTGTGTTTTATAAAATTTGATTTCAATTCTTCATTACAAAATAGAGGTAGACCTGATTGATTAACACTCTAATTGATCGATCGATTCCTCAATTCGATCGATCAATCCCTATAATTGATCGATCAGATTTCTAAGGTCAGAATTTTCAAAAAAATTGGCCTCTTGTTCTATAGTTTGCTAATAAAATTCGATCGATCAAATCCCTGATTTGATCGATCAATTCCACAGCTCGATCGATCAATTCCCAATTGATCGATCAGTTCACACCTGATCGATCCCTTCTAATATTGATCGATTAGTTCCAAATTCAATCGATCAAACCACCAGTTTGATCGATCGAGTGTATCGGCTCTCACTTCTCAAGAAAACACCCTTCTATTTCAAAGGAGCACTTTTACACAATTCGATCGATCAACTCCCATGTTTGATCGATCGGACTACAGACTAATCGATCAATTCTTAATTGATTGATCGGGTCTGACAATTCAACAGCCATTAATGGGGTCTATTGAATTCAAACCCTATCTCCCATATCTCTTCAAGAACCATTCAAACACACATAAATGTATATTTATCACACCTAAACTCACACAAAACTCATAATGGCTCACCTCTTTCAAAGGTTTGTTACTTGGTTCACAGCATTGCGATCGTACGTGGTTTCGAATCCGACTCGAGTGTTTTACCGCTTTGAGTTCTCCAATGAACCAGAGGGGTATCACTACATCAACACACAGATGTGTTCCTCTCTCTCTAATCGATTGACATACACATTCCCATTATTTCATGCTTCAAAATCAAGGGTTCCGTTACTAGGGTTTCTCAAGTTCGGCTTTCCTACGGTTCTCTCTCACAAATGAGGACTTAGAGCTAGAATTTTTAGAGAAGAATAAGGAGAGGTGTGTCGTATTCGTACCTTTCGTCCTCTATAAGCTAACAATTGGAAATATCTTTGATATTTCCACTTCTAAACATTGTGAGCCAATGCTGAGCGCATACACCGCACTCACTTGTATCATCTTCTACACAGATCTAATTGCATCTCGGACTCGCGTCACACGTGATGATTCACATCACCAGCCTATAGATTACAGGTTCCCATATTAATTATCTTTTATTTAAATTTGAATTTTATCTCGGTTTTCATGCCAAACAAGGTTACCCAAGTAGTTGGAAAGTTCTCAAAATTTTAGGGTCATTTCACTTCTTGACTTGCTTACCTTACAATTATTAAATGGTTAAAACAACAAATTAAATGAACAAACTACAACAAAGTGGGCTTAAGGCAAATAAGCAGCCCTACAAGAATTAGGGCTATTGCAGCAAGTTTTAATAGGGAAGTTAGGGTAGGTCCACAGGGAAATGCATTTTGAAATGAGATAAATCTCCAGATCTATGACAGATCTAGCACCCTAACCTAATTTAGACTAAATCAAAACAGGAAAGAGGAGAGGTTTCTAAGATTTGTCACTTTACTAACAAAATTACAAAATTTAAATGCAAATGATCTAGATCTGATTAAACACAAAGTTAAAGGAAAATGGAGAAAAGATTAAAATCAAAAGGTGGAGAGCAGCAGCTATGGATTTTGGTCTTTACTGAAAATCAATTGAATCAAAGGTAATGCATAGGATAGATTTGCAGCAATCCTTCATCTGGCTATAAGCTCAGATGCAAGGTATCAGAATCTAATCTCAACCAAAGAATTTAAGCAATCCTAAGATTATGATCTATCAATTTCAATGGCCATAGATCATCCCAGAGATTGTTCTAATTCCATGATCTTGATTAGAACAGGTAAACTATTACAGATGCTGTGGGTGCTAGGCTATAAGCTCAAGCATCCATAGGAATATCTAATCTAGGGAAATCAAATACGAAAATGTAAAATATAGATCAAAATCACCTCTAAAAACCATAATTATATTGCAATAATAGAACTTATATTCCTATTGTGCTCAGATCTGCAATTTGTGCAACATATAATCCATCTATATAGCCTCTGAAACTCTCGATTTACAGCTCTTAACCTCACCCTAGCTATTGAAGGGGTTTAGGCAACCATGATTGGCTGAGAAGAGAATGGGGAAAGCAAGGAAGAGAGAGGGAACTTTTAGAGGAAAAATGGAGATCAAATTTGGCTCTGGTTCTCTCAATTTCTGGATGCCCAGCTCTGTAAGTTCCTCACACTTTTATACTCTTCCTCTCTGTCTTCAGATCCGTTTCAGCCAATCAGAGCTCAAGAGAATAATTATGTTGTTTTGAGATGCTAATGTGGTTGATTTCTCTTCTAGAAGCTCTTCACAGATTGGTCCAAAATGGACAAGTGCATGTGAAGTGGTTAGGGTTCCCATTTGTACCCAATTGTGTTCTAAAAATACCCCCAAGGGTAGTTGACGCGCTTTGAAATATGTGCACAAAGCACTGTAGTTTGGTAGCTGCTATGAAAGGAACTAAGAAGTTCCTAATTCGAGTGTCGAGAGGTTCAGGGAACCTCTCGACAGGTTCTGAGTCCTCTTTGTATTCACGTTGATAGGTTGCTGAAGGCTCTTGATAGGTTTCTTGACTTCTTGACAGGTTCTGGTGAACTCGTCGATAGGATTGATAGTAAAACCTTATCTGTTATCCTAACTGCATTTATCCTCTCGACAGGTTATAAAGCATCCTATCAAGTTGTTATATAGTTCCATTTAAGTGCTCGACAGGTTGCTTCAGTCCTCACGAGAATGGGCAAGTCGTCGACAGGTTGCCTCGCACTACTCGACAGGTTCAGTTGAAACTCTCAACATGTAGCTGGAACCTCTCAACTTTCCTTGCACCTTTAGGTAAGGCTTTGATAGGATTCACTGTTGTACCTCCAACCTCTCGACAGGTAACTGGAACCTCGTGAGATCTTCACATTTCCACCTCAGTACCTCTCGACTGGTAGGCCTATACTTCCAAAACCTCATGATAGCTTAATGGAACCTCTCGATAGCTTGACTTTTATCTCCCGAACCTCTCGACAGCTTTTGCTTTGTGCTTCTATAGCTGGCATACATCTTTGGTGTGTTGTTCTTCATTTGCTCACCACTCAGTAGCCTCTTGGTGGGTTCAATCTTCATTCCTTGCAACTGCACTTGGTCCCAAGTATCCCCAGTTGGGCCCATGACCTTGTCATGCACTTCTAAAGCTTTGTGGATTAGTTGTTTGGCTAGCCTTTGGGTTGTATGAACACATGATGAGGCAGCATGTCTATTCTTTGACATTCTTAGATGGATGCCTGCACTAAGGCTGTAATTTATTGCTTATCTATAAAATACACTCAACACACATTACTAGTCATCTTAAAGGTCCATCAAAGGTCACATTAGAAGGTGAAAAATGATATTTTTCACTGCTTAATATGGTGCTCGTTATCTCTCAGCTTGGCTCACACTGACTCAACGGATACTTTAATTGCTCGCCGACCTTAAAGAGGGCTTTCTCTTGGGTTGTATCATGGCCATGGGTAAGGTTAGGATTTTGAAGGTATTCTGGGGTAAAAAAGGGGTTTCCTTGACTGGGTTCCAACTGCCCTGACACACTTCTTCCTTGGGGGATTGTGAGTGTACATGCCCCACCTTTCCTTTTTTATTTTTTTGTTCTCTTTATTCTTTTTAGGCATCCTCTTTTCGGGATTTTTCTTTTTTGATTTTTTTTTTATTTGATAGTAACTCTTTTTCTCAATTTTTTTTTGTATTATATACACATTTTCCATTTTTCTGGAAGGGGGTGAGAAAGAAAGGCCAATGGCTCAATGGGTGTAGCAAAAGGGTATGGTTATTTAGGGACACTTTTTAGCTATTGAGCTTTGAAATGATGGCCTCTTTTGTGGGGTCCTTGAGCAATCACGTATCCATTTATGTCAATACTTACCTTTCCGTGGAGACCTAGGAGTAGAACCGTCAGACGTATCCATCGTTGATGGGCTCAGGAAAGTGATCTCCATCCATGGTGGTGAGGTGGATGGGGTATCCTAGAAGCACTTCTCGAATGGCATAAGGTCCTTCCTAGTTAGGCTTGAACTTCCCTCTCGGATCGACATGAAGGGATGGGAAGATATTCTTGAGTACCGTGTCCCCTACCTTCAGATCTCGCCCATGAACACATTTGTTGTAAGCACGTACGATTCACCTTTGGTAGACTTGGGTATGACACAAGGCTAGGAGCCATTTCTCATCCACCAGGCTCAATTGCTCAAAGCGGGATCTCTCCGTTTCAGCTTCAGACAGGCCTCATTCCATGAGGATGGTGTTGCATACACAAGGGAGAATGGTGTTGTGCCCGTAGCGGTGCTGATCGACATTCTGTAGGCCCATAATGCAAACGGTAACATCTCACTACAATCTCGATAGGTGATGACCTTTTTCTCGAGGATACAGACGATAGTCTTAGTAGTAAACTCTACAGCCCCATTGGTTTGTGGCCGATAAGGCGATGAGAGATGATGCTTGATTTTGTACTACTCACAGAAGGCCTTGACACGCTTGTTTGCAAAGTTTGTGCATTATCAGTGATGATATCCTTGGGCATGCCAAATCGGCAAATAATATTGCTCTTAATGAATTTCTCGACGTGCCCGGCCGTGATGTTTGTAAATGACGCTGCCTCTACCCATTTGGTGAAATATTCAATGGCGACGAGGATGAATCGATGTCCATTTGATGCTTTCAGATTAATCATTCCGGCGATGTCAAGGCCCCAGGTGGAGAATGGCCAAGGAGTGGTCATGCTGTGCAGATCGATGGCAGCAGCGTGTGTCAGACTGGAGTGTTCCTGACACTTGTAGCATTTCTAAACATGTCAGCAGTAACCAGATTCCCTAGTGGTCTAGTAGTATCCTTGTCGTAGGATTTTCTTAGCGAGCATATGACCATTGAGGTGGGCACCACACACTCCCTCGTGGATCTCCTTCATGACATTGACTGGTTCATCCTCAATAAGGCATCTAAGCAAAATGTTATTAAAAGATCATTGTACAGGCAATCATCACAGATGACATAGCCTACAGCCTGATGTAGAATGGTCCGTCAGTCTATCTTGGGTGTATCGTCAGGGAAGGTACGAGTCTAAAGGAAATTCTTGATATCTGAGAACCATGGTGGCTCATCATTAGGCCTTAGGGGTTCCTCAATCTGTAGGCAGAAGGCCGGCTCATTCCTCTGCTTAATTATGATGTGTTTCATCTCGGCACTATAAGGGATCTCTATCATTGATGCCAAAGTTGCTAACGCGAAGCGATTGCTTATCTGTGGGACATAGGAGAACATGGCATCCTTAAAGCATGCCATCAGATTTTCTTGGTGCTCATGGTAAGGGATCAGTTTCTCATCCTTTGTCTTCCAATCTCCATTTGTCTGGCATATGATTAGCTGTGAATCGCCAAACACTCTGAGGTGAGTTACCTTTAAATCAATTTCTGCCTATAGTTCTACTGCACGGGCCTCATATTCAGCTATGTTATTTATGCATGGGAAGTTGAGCTTGATAAAAATTGGTACGTGCAACCCATTCAGCAAAATCAAAATAGCACCAACTCCCTGGCCATCGGCATTCGTCGCCCCGTCAAAATGCATTACCCAGGGTTCCTCTACTTCTTTTGTATCGTCCTCCATCATGAATAGGATGTCCTCATCCGGGAATTCAGTTTTCAAAGGCTCATAGTCTGGCAATGGATTGCCAGCAAGATGATCGGCGAGTGCTTGCCCATTGATCGACTTTTGGGTGACATAGGTGATGTCAAACTCTGATAACAGAATCTGCCAGTGTGCAGTTCTCCCAGTAAGAGTAAGCTTTTCAAACAGATACTTCAATGGATCCATGCGTGCTAAAAGTAAAATAGCCTGGGATAATAAGTAATGGAAAAGCCTCTGTGTAGCCCATACGAGAGCCAGGAATGCTGTCTCCAGATGAGAATAGCCCATCTCGTAGTCAATAAATTTCTTGCTCAGATAGTAGATGGCCCGTTCCCTTCTTCCTGTCTCATCATGCTGCCCTAGGACACATCCCATCGAGACTTCCATCATGGAGAGATACATTAAGAGTGGTCACCCCAGCTAGGGTGGTACTAAAATAGGCAGGTTGAGGAGGTGGCCCATGATCTTATCGAAAGCGGCCTGACAATCATTGTTCCATTCAATGGGAGAGTCCTTTATCAGTAGCTTGAAGATCGGCGTGCAGATAGGAGTGAGCTATGCGATGAACCGGCTGATATTCTGTATCCTGCCCAAGAACCCTTTGACCTCCTTCTCAGTAGATGGTGGCAGCATTTTTGTGATAGCTTTCACTTTGACTGAGTCGACCTCGATACCTCGAAGCCCAATAGTTTCCCTGACATGGTGCCGAATGCGCATTTATGAGGATTTAGCCATAGCCTATATTTTCTCAGCCTCTCAAACAGCTTTTGGAGGTTTATCAGATGATCACTTCTCTCCATTGATGTATACCTTGATTTCTCGATGCATCATATCATGAAATAATGTAGTCATGGCCCTCTGGTATGTCGCGTCAGCATTCTTCAACCCGAATGGCATGACCCTATAGCAGAAAGTTCCCCAGGGAGTGATGAACGCAGTCTTCTCTCGGTCTGCCTATGCCATTTTGATATGATTATATTTAGAGAATCCATCAATAAATGAAAGCATCCTATGCTTAGCAGTATTATCGACCAAGATGTTGATGTGTGGCAATAGGAAATCATCCTTCAGGCTTCCCCTGTTTAAGTTTCTGAAATCAATACACATATGGACCTTTTCGTCCTTCTTCGGCACCAAAACTATATTGGCTAGGCACTGGGGGTATTTAGATACCATGAGAAACCCCACACCATATTGCTTGATGACCTCGTCCTTAACTTTCAGCATCCACTCGAGTCGGAGTCGTCTCAACCTTTTCTTGACCAGCTTGATATCAGGGTAGAGTGGCAACTCATTCTCGACCAAATCAGTGTCCAAACCAGGCATGTCCTCATATGCCCATGCAAAGACGTCTTGGTATGACCGAAGGAAATCAATCATGCCTTTTCTTTCCTTAGGAGACAGTGATGTTCCGATCTTGGTAATTCTTAGAATCTCCTCGGTACTTAGATTTGCATCCTTAGTTTCTTCCATGATAGGGGTAGGACCGTGCTCAAAGTCGGCAAACCGCTCTAGGAGTTCCTTGGGAAGCTCCTCAGTAGGGATCTCCTCGTCCATACTCAAGACTCCTACCTCTTCTTGTATTTCTACAGGAAAGGGGCGACTTCACGTGGGAAAGGATTCTTGATTGAGGCATCCTTTTCTTTGATCTTTTTTGGAATTTTAAAAGACAATATATTTTAGGTTTTGTATTTTTTCTATGTTTTTGGGATTTTTGTTTTCTTCGAAAATGGGTTCTTAGAAGAGCGAGTCCCTATATATACACGGTATTGCTTCCCAAGGGCTCATCTCACTTTTTACTGATTATTCTTTTTTGAGAAACCGGTGCCAAATTTCAAACCACCTGCTACTTCTAGAGTTTGGGGCATAGATGCCCAATTATGTACCTGAGACACCACTCTTTTACTTATTTGAATTTGGATGGAGGGTGCTGACTGATATGGCTCTTTGGAGTCAGCCTCCATCATGTCGATCATGGATTCGTCAGAGATTCTATCCTCAAACGTTAGCATAGTCCTGTGGTGGTTTACCATAGGGGGAGATTGTGCAGGTATGAAACATCATTCCTCAAAGAGAGACAATGCAGCCAGGTCTATTTCTAGGCTGGGAGGGATGATCTGAGAATTGGTGGGGTGAACATGTGCCACAGGTTTATGTGGGGTTAATCGGGTTACCCCATTTCGATCGATTTTCACAACCTTGGCGCTCACAAATGAATCTCTAATGTGAGGCTTGGGAGAGGGCTTCTCCTCTAAGCTGATTCGCTAGGCTCTAGCAGCTGTTGTGGCTTGGGCTTTCTCTTTGGCCTCTCGGACCTCTTCTTCCGTGAGCTTGTAACCTAGCCCAAATATGACCTTCTGTCCGCCTTTGGTAGTGACCGGTTCTCTCCTGCCTTACAGTCTGGGCCCTAGTCCTTTACCCTTTTAATAGCCCCATTTTTGGATCATGGCCACCGCCACTACCATTCCACCTCCGGTTCTTAAAGTGATGCTTTTCGGGGGATCTGGGACTACAGTCGATACCTCGTATTCGAAACTATGGAGGTCGGTATCTTCAGTTGTGTGTGGCACATCTAACACTTTTGGGTTCTCAATGCTATGGGTGGCCTTTTCTTTCTCATCGTGCCCCTCACCTATTATGGTGATAAGAGTTTCTGATGCAGGCTCGAAGGTATCGCTCCAACTTCGTGTAACTATGGGCGCCCCAGTAATAAATTAAACGAGGACTTAATATCCATTACTTGAAATAATATGGAGAAGGTCATTGGCCCAATCACCAACTCAAGGTCAACTTCTCCCATTATCTCCCTTCTCATATTATCAAAACCTTTAGCACTCGTTCTTGTAGGTCTCAACATGCACGGATCTACTCTAATCTTTGTAGCTGTCCTCAGGGGGCATACATTCAGCGCAGACCCATTATCAATTAATATCAAGGGGATTATCATATTTCTAGATTTCACAGTGATATTGTGGGATTTTGAGTGACTATTTCCCTCCTCTGGTAAATCGACATCCGGAAAATGAAATGGCATAGGGAGCCATCACCTATCCAATAATCTGCTTGACTTCATCTGGGCTCACCTAAAGAGATACATGGGCATTCTTTAATGCCCCCATTAGTGATTGAAAATGGAGTGGGGATGTCATCAATAGGTCCCAGACCGTGATATGAGCTGGCATTCTTCTCAGCTGAGTCTCCAATAAATGCTCTCTGCTCATTTTCTCAAATGGGTTCACCGCACTATCTTTCTTCCCCTCTGGTTGGGCTTGTGCTACTGTTGGTGCCTCTGGCTGCTTAGAGATATTCCCAGATCTGGTAACAAAGTCCACTGCCCCCTCTCTGCTTCTGTCGGCGTTGACATTCGTCTGTTCATAACTAAGTGGGACCTGATGAGGATTGTAAGTTGGTCCTAAAATCTAAAATTGAGTGGCTGCCAGTATTTGATGCTCTTGTACTGATGGCTCAGGAAGGGTAGGTAAGACTTGGTTCACCTCGATGATGGATGGGCGGGTGGTGAAAGTAGGCCAGGTTGGGGTGATGTGGCATGTGGGTGGTTGTGCCGGGGGTAATGGGGTAGGAGTAGACCACTGATAACTGATAGGTGGTGGTGGGATATGGGGGACATAATGGGCTATTGGGTAATTGGTGGGGGTAGTGGAATATGGTTGGTAAGAATTAATTTGTACATAGTTGATGGGAGTGGGTAATGGGAAGTAAGCCCTAAGATCTAAGGGTTCAATTTGGGGTGCAGGGTTGGGGTAATAATCTGATAAATTCAAGGGTTAAATCACCCCAGTACTTCTTTCTTCTTGATCTCTTTGCCTTGGTGCTACAAAACTTTCTTGATCACTAATGTAATCCAACGGATCAATTTCAAATTCCTCATCATCCTCTCCAATCATACCAACAATGGGTCTCGGACCTGCCCCACTGGGAGGGTGTGGGGGCAGCTGTGTTTGATGTATGTTCATGTGCTGGTTCACTTGGGAAGGTGCAGGTGGAATAATATTTTCGGCCTTAATTAAATCTTGTATCGCGTGCTCTAATGGAAAGTAGCAATCGATTGGGTGACCCTGACCCTGGTAAAAATTACAGTGAGTATTGGGGTCATAGTTCCTCGAGATAAGATTTAGAGGAGGTCGTGGTTAGAGGGCTATGACTAATCCATTTTCTATTAATAAAGGTAAAAGTACATTCAAAGATTGCCCCAAGGGCATAAAAACTCGATCATAGCAGGCCCTTCTCTGCTCTAGAGTAATTTGCGCTCCCTGCCCATTCTCGGTTCTTTGCATCGGCTCGCCTCTGACTGGAGCTAGCTGAGTGGCTTTAAACTGGAATGGGATTATATTAGTGTTGGGCCGGGTGCTGGCAATATTTTGAACATCGATTCCTGCTCTTTTCTCATTTCTCTACTCCGAGAACCTCCTGACCTCGGTGGCTCCACCAGGTATGTTCTTGCTTAGACTATCTTCCCTGATAGCATCTTCGCAATGGTTGGCGTTCCTCACCAAATTAGTAAAGCTAGACTGTTGTTGGTAAACGAGAAAGTCTAAGATCACTGGCAGGGTATTCTTTGAAATCATCTTAATTTATTCGTCATCAGGTATCCAATTTCTCACCTGAGCTGCTAGTGCTCTCCAACGCCCTAAGTAATCGCTAAAGGTTTCATTCGAGTTCTGCTTCAATCGGGCCAAGTCTTACTTGCGTGGTTCAATGTCTATATTATAAACATACTGCTCTTGAAACAGATGAGTAAGATCTTTCCATGTCTTTATCATAGACGGTTCTAGGGATGTGAACCATCTCAAAGCAGGATCAGTTAAACTTTTCTAAAAGACCTTTATCATTAGTCTTTCATTCCCCCATACTGGCACATGTCCCCACAATAAGACTTGACGTGTACAATGGGATTGCCAATGCAGTTATATTTATCAAAAATTGGCATCTTGAATTTCAGGGGTAGGGGGACTTCAGCAAATAAACACAAGTCTGAAAAATCAGTGGCATGGACTTCAGCTCCACCCATTTTCAATAGTTGCTTTTGAATTTTGTCTAGCTACTCTTTCAACTGCTCTGATTCCTTAAACATGGGGGCCATCTTGCTTCACTCTGTGCTACCAGGGGGGTGGTTATTATGGGTGAAAGATTAATGTTGGGCAATGCCCCGACATAATCCCCACTATTCCTAATCTCGTTCTCTTCATATTACTGGTCTGTATATGGTACAGTGAAGGCGAGATTCTCCTGTTGGTGCTCTATGGGCTAAATGGGGGTTGGGTGTGACCATTGCATTTGAGGGAAGTTCTGCTGGGTGACGGGTTGAGTGGGAGTTAAATTTTAGGCCTGAGGGGGCCATTGGGCATGGGGAAAAGCTTAGAGATGGCTTTGGGGTGTTGGGACATGGGTAAATTGGTGTTGATGCAGGGCATGGGTTTGAGCTGGGTATGAAGGTTGTGGGTGAGTGAAACTTTGGAGGAATTGTGAAGGGTATGGGTATGGAGACCCAAGGTTTTGATCTTGTTGGGCTTGGGTGTAAGGTAAAGAGCTTTGATGGGTTTGGGCCATGAGGCCTTGGGAAGGTTTGCTAATAAAGCTTTGGGAGGGTTGGTGTAATGTCCCAGAAAAATTGATCGTTTGACTTTGACCTCGGGATCCGTGCGCGATTGATTGTAGGTTGACTAAGTGATGGTCAAACTTTGAATTCAAAGAGTGATGAACTAATGTGATGCAAATGGGACTCAAGTGTAGTGAGTGTTATTGGTTTAGAGTCACATACACCTATCTCTGGTGTATGTGTTTAACACACAAGCAGGAGAGAGAATAAAAGGGTTTTAATAACCCTACTTCCCTCTTGTTTGGTTGTTGAAAAGAGAGTTAAGAAGAGAGAGGGAGAGAGAGTAAAGAGGAGTTATGGAAGTGGAGTTTATGCAAATCAAGAGGAGATTAGAGCATTGGTTTCCGGATTCAAAGCGATTGGGGATCATTGAAGCAAATGATGGAACCCTAGCCATCAAACCCAACAAATCAATCCCTTGAGGGGATTATTGAGGTGAGTTTTTAGTTAAAGTAAATGCATATAGTGTAGAACAAGTTTAATTCAGTCAAGTAGGGTTAAGTGAGTAGATTAAAGGCTTAGAAAAGAAAGGAGAGAGGTTTGGAAGAACAGCCCGAAAGGGGGCTGAATCTGGCCAAATCGATTAATTAAAATTAGATTTTGATTAATCGATTTTGGCCCAGAAGTTGAAAAGTCGTGAAAGCCTGATCTCGATTAATCGAATTGTATTTCGATTAATCAATTTGGGTTTCGATTAGTCAATTTAGAAATCGACTAATTGACTGGGTACCTCCAGTGGCTAGAGAAAGGAGACCTGGAGAAATCGACTAATCGAGTTGGGAAATTGATTAATCGATTTTGGATTTTGATTAATCGAATTAAGATCGACTAATCGATTTCAAAATTTCGACCACTCGATTTAAGAATCGACTGCTTTATGTTGGAGACTTCGATTAATCAATTTGGGATCGATTAATCGAATTTGAATCTCGATTAATCAATTTTGAGAATCGATTAATCAATTTGAGATTCAATTAATCGATTTTGACAGTTTTGCTTAACTTTATAATTTTTCTTTGAGATTCATGGAGGGTCTCGGACCTTCTTTATTACATCTTTAGTGATGTATTTCATGTGTTATGATGTACCATAGGTGGTACGTGTGAAAGCGAGCACAATGAGCCACGTGGGACCTTGATGCTTGGGCCTCCAGAGAATTGAGGTAGGGAACACCTTGAACATGTATTTTAATTTCAAGAGCATGTATGTAGTGATATAATTATCAGACTTGAAATTGTTTAACTATGAAAAGCTTTGTGAAAATGGGTGCGTGTGTGACACCAAGAAAGTGAAAAAGGCATCGGTGTGATGCAAGTGAGTAAGATCAAGTAATCTAATAAGAATGAGACATCCCTAGGGGATGAGAAAGTTATAAAGGCATCAGGTGTGATGTGGGTATGTATACATCCCAGGGATGTATACATAGGATTGAATAATTACTATTGAGGCCTAACTGATATAAGATAGCACACTTACACGGTGAACAACTATATGTAAAGCACATGTTATTTTTGTTATTTGAGGTTTGATAGGATACCCCACCGACGTGGCGGGATACCCACGACTGACGTGGCAGGATATCCCTGACCGATATGGCGGCAAATCCATACACCAGTACGATGGTTTATCCATAACCGTAAGTACATCTCAGGGATGTTGTGTGATATTTAACCCTGCCGCCTAGTGAGAAAGGGGTTTGGGTCGTATTCCCAGGGAATATATTTTTACAACTGTCTAATTAGATGACGATGAAGGGTATCTCATTGGGGCTCGATGCTATATTGCTCGTGGATTACTTAAGTTGAAGATTTAAGTTTTTGCTTTAGGCCTGTTCAGTGTCATTCATGATAAATCAACAGTAAAGTAAGACATGCTAATTACCAGTAAACTTGAATGTAATTCATCATATTTAAACTGTTTTTCTAGCAAGTGCAAAGACTCATCATACTTAGAGTATCATGGAATATATGTGAGTTTTAACTTATATGTTCATTGTGTTTGTTCCCTATTGAGCTAGGATGTAGCTCACCCCTTTAGACTATACGTCGCAGGTCCACTGATAGCAGCAGCTGAGGCTTCGGGAGACGTAGATCCGGGTGATTCGAATTATGTGCCTGGAGACGAGTTGGAGCCTCCACCCAAGGACTTCTTCTAGAGGACTCTGCTGTGTACTTTGATAGAGAGTCAGTTTTGAGAGCAGATTGTATGGCTTGGTATGTCAAGCCTTTATTTTGTTGAACATGTAATTAAATTGAATTATTCTTTTGGCGAACCATCTGGGGTGATCTGTATATCATCGATGGTTTGGGTCGATTCTCTGTTCATGCGATGGCATGAAAGTAGAACTGTCTTTTGCATATGCCAGTTGGGCATATTAACTGTTTCCGCTTTATGAGATTCATTGCTTTAATTATATAGTTTGTGCTTGATATACCAATGTTCTATGCACAGTTTTGGAGCACGGTTTGGAGGATCGTGTTGATGGCACGGGTTTTGGGGTGCCAAAATCCGAGCTGTCACAGTTGGTATCAAAGCTATTTCTTTTAGAAACTCTGACAAGCATTCTTTTGTCAGAGCATAGGGACTTCTGCTAATGAAAACCTTGTTTTCACGTGCAGACCGTTATGTCTTCTAGAGGAAGGGGCCGAGCGAGGGGCGGTCATAGTAGAAGCTTGCGTAGTCGAGATGATTTTATCTCGGATGCCAATAGAGTACTCATAGGAGATGGAGGGGCTTCTGGCAATGGTGGCCAAGGGAGCCAAGATCAGGGAGAGAACCGTGATCGAGATTGTCAGGATCAAGATCAAAGAGAACAAGAGAGGGTTAGAGAAAGAAATGAGGATAGAGAGGAGCGTCAGAGGATGATGCACACCATGGTGACCATGGCAGCTGCTATGGCTCAACAGGTAGCATCTTTGGCAGCTCATACTGCTCATGAGCAGCATCAGCCACTGACACCTCCAGTGGCTCCGACACCGCCAGCATCTTTAGCATTTACTGAGTTTAGGAGGATGAGACCTCCTAGCTTTTCTGGACAGGGAGAGCCCATAGTGGCAGAGCATTGGTTGAGTGAGATGGAGAAAGTTTTTAGTGTACTCACTTGTACGGAGGACGAGAGCGTCTGTTGGGCAGCCTACATACTAGACAGAGAGGCTGGGCCTTGGTGGAAGTCCATTTCGTGGACTAGGGCTCAGGAGACTCCAGATATGCCCTGGACTTGGGACGAGTTTGTCGACGAATTCAACAAGCAGTACTTCCCTGAAGTGGTGAGGAACCAAATGGAAATCCAATTTCTATAACTTACTCAAGGGAAGATGAGTGTGAGAAAGTACGGAGTGGAGTTCATGCGACTCGCTCGCTTGTGCCTGACTACTTTATCACAGAGATGATGAGAGAAAAAAGGTTTTAGCAAGGGTTGAGATCAGACGTGAGGGGAGGAGTAGCACCATTCCAATTGAGGACCTATGGTGAGGTCATGAGTAAAGCGCTCGTAGTGGAAGAGGAGAATAACAATAAGTACCGCCAGAGGGAGCAACAGGGAAGGTGGAACACAGATCAGAGCAGAACGGGGAATTATGAACCGGTGAACAAAAAGTCGAGGTTCATACCAAGCAATCAGAAACCACCATTTCAAGGAGGTTATGGGAGACCGGCGCAGCAGAGCAACCAACAGAGATTTCCATTGCTCGCGTCGGGGAGGCGATCGCCTGAGAGCCTGCTATTACTACGGTGCTCTGATCCTGCACAGGTGCTTCTCGGCGACTTCTTCCACCTCGTGAGACTTGTGCCAAGTGTGGCAAGCCTCACAGGACAGTGGATTGTAGGGTAGGCACTTGGGGTTGCTTTCGATGTGGCAAGGTGGGCCACTTGATCAGGGAGTGCCCTAAGATGAACAAAGGGAAGACGGCTTCAGCTCCTATTCCACGACCTATACAAGCAAGGAAGCCGATATTCCAAGGAAGAGCCTACACAGTCACAGCTCAAGAGGCTCAGAATACAAATGATGTCATTCAAGATGAGCTTCTTTTTAAATAAAGAATTTCAATTCTTAGAATTTTAGCTAGAGAAGGTGCATCCATATAGAAAATATAAGAGAACTTGCATGTGATAAATTCTGGTATGATGATAAACAATATATATATGTGTATGTATGGTTAGGTACGTTACAAATATATAAGAAGGGAAGCGATGTGACATACGAAGCTCGAGTATTGATAGACCCGGGGTCTACCCACTCATTCGTTACACCTTGCTTCACCAAGAGGATGAAAGTCAACCCAGAAGAGTTAGACTTCGTTTTAACCATGACAGTTCCTACTAGGAAAGCGGTTGATACCGAGAAGGGTTGCAACTCTGTGATCGTGAGGGTCATGGATGGAGACGACTTTGAGCTATCGGCGAACCTAATCCTTTTAGACATGCAAGGATTCGACGTGATCCTTGGCATGGATTGGTTATCGACTCACTGTGCGACGGTAGATTTCAAGAACAAAGTCGTCATCTTTAGACCCAACACGAGGAGATCGTTTAGATTTCGGGGAGAGAGGTCGACACACCTACCACTTTTCTCGATAGTCAGGGCCGAGTGATTGATCAAAAAAGGGTGTAGTGGATACTTGGCATTTTTAAGGAGCAAAAGGAGGAGAAGAATGTGATCTCTGAAATAGCAGTTGTGCGAGACTTCGCCGATGTATTTTCAGAGGAGTTACTTGGATTGAAGGAATTGAAAGAGCAGCTACAAGAGCTAATGGACAAGAGATTTGTTAGACCGAGCATGTCTCCATGGGGAGCACCGGTCTTGTTTGTAAAGAAGAAAGATGGGTTAATGCGTTTGTGCATTGACTATCGATAATTGAAGAAACTTACCATCAAGAATCGAAACCCTTTGCCTAGGATAGATGACTTATTTAACCAACTGCAAGGAGCAAAGTATTTCTCAAAGATCGATCTGAGATCTGGATACCATCAGTTGAGGGTCACGGCAGAGGATATTCAGAAGACTGCATTCAGGACTCGATACGAACACTATGAGTTCCTAGTGATGCCGTTTAGGTTGACAAATGCCCCAGCGTCATTCATGGATCTGATGAATAGGCTGTTTAAACCACACCTAGACTCTTGTGTCGTAGTGTTTGTTGACGACATCCTAATTTATTCAAAATCAGAAGAAGAGCATGAGAAACACTTGAAAATAGCCCTACAGACTTTGCATGAGCACCAGCTATATGCCAAGCTCAGCAAATGTGAGTTTTGGTTAGAAGAAGTTAGCTTTTTAAGACATGTTGTCTCGAAGGTTGGTATCACTGTAGATCCAGCAAAGATCGAAGCAGTAGTGAATTGGGAGCAACAAAAGACAGTGACCGATATTCGTAGTTTCCTTAGATTGGCAGGTTACTATCGACATTTCATTGAGGGTTTTTCAAAGATATCAGGACCACTCACGAGACTTACACGGAAAGATGTGAGGTTTGAATGGAGTGAGGCATGCCAGAAGAGTTTTCAAGAACTCAAGAAGAGACTCACTTCAGCTCCAGTGTCAGCTATACCTTCAGGCAGTGGAGGGTTTGTAGTATATAGTGATGCTTCGTATACTGGTGTGGGTTGTGTGCTTAGTCAGCACAAACAAGTGATAGCGTATGGGTCGAGACAGTCGAAAGAGCATGAAAAGAATTACCCGACACATGACCTGGAATTAGCAGCGGTCATCTTTGCGCTCAAGATTTGGAGACATTACTTGTACGGTGAGATGTTTGAGATTTTCACCGATCATAAGAGCCTCAGATATCTGTTTACACAGAAGGAACTAAATATGAGGCAGCGCAGATGGATGGAGTTTCTTAAGGACTATGATTGTTCTATACAGTACCATCCAGGCAAGGCTAATGAAGTAGCTGACGCCTTGAGTCGGAAGAGTTCAGCTCAATTGGCTAGTTTAATTTTGGGTATGCACAGATGAAAACTATTTGAAGATCTGGCCCTATATGATGCAAACATTGAGTCACAAGCTATAGGAGCCTTCTTGGCTAATATATCAGTGAGACCGATGATATTTGAGCATATCCATGAACTACAGATGAATGACCCGGCGTTAACAAAGATTCGTCAAGATGTGACTGAAGGCATTACATCTGAGTTTTCAATCAAGGAGGATGGTTCCTTATTGTTCAAGGGCCGTCTCTATATTCTAGACAATGCCGATTTATGACGAACAATTTTGAATGAATCACACAAGTCAAGCTATGTTGTCCAGTCGGGAAGCACAAAGATATATCAAGATTTGAAAAAGAACTATTGGTGGAGAGGCTTGAAACAAGATGTGGCAGAGTACGTATCACGATGTTTGACGTGTCAGCAAGTCAAGATCGATCATAGACATCCCGCAAGATTATTGCAGCCTCTACCTATACCAGAATGGAAGTGGGAAGCAATCTCTATGAACTTCATCATTGGACTACCGCGTACTGTAAAGAAGTACAATGCCATTTGGGTAGTGGTGGATCGATTGACCAAGTCAGCGCACTTCTTACCTTACAACACGATGTACACGGTGGGAAGACTTGCAGAGCTTTACATGAAAGAGATTGTCCGTTTGCATGGGATTCCAAGTAGCATTGTTTCAGACCGTGACCCATTGTGTACATCAAAGTTTTGGAAGAAATTTCAAGAAGGAATGGGGACGCGACTAGATTTTAATACGGCATTCCATCCGTAAACTGACGGACAGACTGAGAGGGTCAATCAGATCATTGAGGACATGCTTAGGGCATGTATGTTAGAGTTACAAGGATCATGGGATTAGCACCTACCCTTGATTGAGTTTACATATAAAAACAATTTTCAGACGAGCATTGGGATGGCACCATATGAAGAACATTACGAACGGCGATGTAGATCGCCCATCAATTGGGAAGAAATGGGTGAGAAATTCATTTTGAGACCTGAAATACTTGAAGATATTGCCACCTATGTTGGAATGATAAGGGCAAAACTCAAAGCGGCAGAGAGTAGACAGAAAAGCTACGCCGATATCAAGCGGACGAGTGTAGACTTCAAAGTGGGTGAACACGTGTTTCTGAAAGTGTCACCTATGAAGGGAGTGATGAGGTTTGGAAAGAGAGGGAAGCTAAGTCCCAGCTATCTTGGACCGTTTGAAGTTTTGGGTCGAGTAGGGGAAGTTGCTTACCACATTAGATTGCCAATGTTATTCGATTCAGTACATAATGTATTCCACGTGTCTATGCTCAGGAAGTACCTTAATGACCCTGATCACGTGTTGAGCGGTCAATCATTTGAGATGCATGAGGACATGACTATGATCGAAGAGCTGGTGGAGATTTTGGATCGAAAGGAACAAGTGTTGCGAACAAAAGTGATTCTATTAGTACTTGATCGATGGAAGCACCATCCGGCCAAAGAAGCTACATGGGAACGAGAGGCCGACGTAAAAGAACAGTATCCAAGCTTGTTTGCGACAACTTGAGAGTCAAAATTGTATCACCACAAGCATGTTTGTGGATTTAAATCACATGTTGTAATTCAATGACGATCTTGTGATCAATTGATTAAAAAGGACAGTGTTATCCACATGGAGTCTCAATTGCAGTGTTGAATGCGAAATTGAAATTCATCATGGCCACGACATGACCGTGATGATATGTTTTGTAGAACCAATGACAACTTGGTATCATAAATTACCAAGAGAATTCAAGGAAACAGAAGATTTGGAAATTTAAAGAATCTGATCAAAACCAATTAATCAATTTTCAAATCGATTAATCAATTTGGAAATTTGATTAATCGATTTTGGTCGATTAGTCGGTTGGCATGGGCCAGTGACTGGAAATTTGATGAGGATTCAGGAAATGACAGAATGGAAATTTCGAATAATCGATCTGGAGGTTCGATTAATCGAATGACTTAGGAATTTCTAAGGAATTTGAAGACTTTTATGTGATATCGATTAATCGAAGAACAATTCGATTAATCGATTTGAGATTCGATTAATCGAACTGGAAGGTCGACTAATCGAGTTGCTTAATGAATCTGGAAATATTTTGAAGGACTACACGATTTTGATTAATAGAAGTGAGTCTCGATTAATCGATTTTGGTATTTCGATTAATCAAAATCGACTGGCTCACACCAGTGAGCTCCAAAACTTAAAATTTTTAACGGATACGATTTCGATTAATCGAAATGGTTTCGATTAATCGATTTTTAGTTTCGACTAATCGATTTTGGAAATCGATTAATCAATTTCACACGACTGAACCTAGTTTTGAAACTCGATTAATCGAAATTGAATTTCGATTAATCGAAGCGGAGCCTATATATATAAATCGATGGGTTTTCACCCCATTCGAAATCATTTTTGACCTTTCACTTTTGCATGCCTTCTTCTTCCTCTTCTCCAACCGACTGAGCTAGCTAGGGTTTGTGCATTTCAGACCGATTTCGAGGTGAAATCGTGTGACATCGGATCAAAAACATAAGGTAAACCCTAGATTCGTGTCTTTCCTTTCAATTTGAGCTATATAAACCCTAGTTTGTGCTATTTTCACCAACCATGCCGCCCAAAACCCGTTTGTCTTTGAAGAAGGCAACGTCCAAGCTTCTAGTCCGGAGTAAGAATGCCGCACCGCCACCACCTACCCCATCACCGGTGAGGACTCCATCACCATCGGCATTGGAGACCACCTCCGATTCGACGAGCACATCTTCGCGCGAGTCTTCACGCGAATCTACCCCCATGCCGCCACCACCCACTAACGTACTTCAACCCAATGAGTGGTGGGAGGCAAAGACCTTTGAGATCGAGTACATTATCGATCCAACCCTATTCACCAACCCCGATGTACCGGGCGAGACCCAATGGGCTCGCAATTATCTCCAAAAGGCCGGTCTTAAAAATATTTTGAAACCAATCAAGGGCAAGTTGATGAAGGGCAACTTGATGCCCAAGGAGAAGATGCCCTATGCCCGACTCATCTCGAGCATGTTGGAGTGTTACTCCGACGCTCCCGAGTATGCGGTATCGCCCCATGAGGTGAGGTCTACGGACCAAGTGAAGATGTTCTTAAAGTCTTCATGGAGTCGTAGCTATAATTTACTCAAATGGACCCTACCGGCTCCGGGTCCCGCAACAGTAGCAGCAGCAGCAACAGTGGCACCACCACCACCCCCACCACCACATCAGGACCCACCGTGGGTGGGGTACACCAGGTTGAGCAATCAGTGGAGGGGACACCCTCCCATGCTGTCGCATCCCCTACGCCGCCAGCGCAGTCTGCGGCAGCGACACCCACTTCTTCATATCACCGGCGAGCAGCGCCAGGCTCCGACGATCGAGGACATGTTGGCCAGGATGGAGGCCAATAATGAGTAGATGAATAGGCGGATGGACTTCCTGATGTACCACACTATGCGGTACATCTATCCGCTGGATTATCATCAGTGCCTCGCCCAGGAGCAGGAGTGGTCTACGGGCCGGATCACGTTTCACAATGGCGCTATGTTTCACGCCACTACATCTTTTGCCGACGCATATGGCTCGACGCCACACCAGCCAAAGCAACCTACAGAGACGTCCCAGCCAGTACCACCAGATCCGCCAGTCCAGTCAGAGCCCGCCCCAGCATCAGATCAGCTAGGAGAGTGGACGGCCTGAGAGTTTGATGACAGTTTTTATTTTGTGGTCATTTTTGAAATTTTGTACTGTTGTAATTAAATTGTAATTGTCAACTGTGACAGAAAGTTGTAAATTTTGGAAATTAATGAAATATAGATCCATTTTCTTCAGTATGTAATGTGTACGTAAATTTGTTTGCTTATCCTATGTAATGTGTGCGTCACTTTGTGGGTGGGTACGCGACTCCCAGAGTGTGGAGGGCACTCAACCAACGACACACCTTTGTGTGATTTTCGAGGATGAAAATTCCCAAGGTGGGGAGAATGTAATGTCCCAAAAAAATTGATCGTTTGACCTTAACCTCGAGATTCGTGCCCAATTGATTATAGGTTGACCATGTGATGGTCAAACTTTGAATTCAAAGAGTGATGAACTGATGTGATGCAAATGGGACTCAAGTGTAGTGAGTGTTATTAGTTTAGAGTCACATACACCTATCTCTGGTGTATGTGTTTAACACACAAGCAGGAGAGAGAATAAAAGGGTTTTAATAACCCTACTTCCCTCTTATTTGGTTGTTGAAGAGAGAGTTAAGAAGAGAGAGGGAGAGAGAGTAAAGAGGAGTTATGGAAGTGGAGTTAATGCAAATCAAGAGGAGATTAGAGCATTGATTTCCGGATTCAAAGCGATTGGGGATCGTTGAAGCAAATGATGGAACCCTAGCCATCAAACCCAACAAATCAATCCCTTGAGGGGATTATTGAGGTGAGTTTTTAATTAAAGTAAATGCATATAGTGTAGAACAAGTTTAATTCAGTCAAGTAGGGTTCAGTGAGTAGATTAAAGGGTTAGAAAAGAAAGGAGAGAGATTTGGAAGAACAGCCCGGAAGGGGGCTCAATCTGGCCAAATCGATTAATTAAAATTGGATTTTGATTAATCGATTTTAGCCCAGAAGTTGAAAAGTCGTGAAAGCCTGATCTCGATTAATAGAATTGTATTTCGATTAATCAGTTTGGGTTTCGATTAGTCGATTTGGAAATCGACTAATCGGCTGGGTACCTCCTGTGGCTGGAGAAAGGAGACCTGGAGAAATTGACTAATCGAGTTGGGAAATCGATTAATCGATTTTGGATTTTGATTAATCGAATTGGGATCGACTAATCGATTTCAGAATTTCGACCACTCGATTTAAGAATCGACTGTTTTATGTTGGAGACTTCGATTAATCAATTTGGGGTCGATTAATCGAATTTGAATCTCGATTAATCGATTTTGAGAATCGATTAATCAATTTGGGATTCGATTAATCGATTTTGGGAATCGATTAATCGACTTTGACAGTTTTGCTTAACTTTATAATTTTTTTTTCAGATTCATGGAGGGTCTCGGACCTTCTTTATTACATCTTTAGTTATGTATTTCATGTGTTATGATGTACCATAGGTGGTACGTGTGAAAGCGAGCACAAGGAGCCACGTGGGACTTTGATGCTTGAGCCTTCAGAGAATTGAGGTAGGGAACACCTTGAACATGTATTTTAATTTCAAGAGCATGTATGTAGTGATATAATTATCAGACTTGAAATTATTTTAACTATAAAAAACTTTGTGAAAATGGGTGCGTGTGTGACACCAAGAAAGTGAAAAAGGCATCGGTGTGATGCAAGTGAGTAAGATCAAGTAATCTAATTAGAATGAGACATCCCCAGGGGATGAGAAAGTTATAAAGGCATCAGGTGTGATGCCGGTATGTATACATCCCAGGGATGTATACATAGGATTGAATAATTACTGTTGAGGCCTAACTGATATAAGATAGCACACTTATACGGTGAACAACTATATGTAAAGCACATGTTATTTTTATTATTTGAGGTTTGATAGGATACCCCACCGACGTGGCGGGATACCCACGACTGAAGCGGCAGGATATCCGTAATTGGTATGGCAGCGAATCCGTACACACCAATACGGAGGTTTATCCGTAACCGTAAGTACATCCCAGGGATGTTGTGTGATATTTAACCCCGCCGCCTAGTGAGAAAGGGGCTTGGGTCGTATTCCCAGGGAATACATTTTTACAACTGTCTAATTAGATGACGATGAAGGGTATCTCATCGGGGCTCGATGCTATATTGCTCGGGGATTACTTAAGTTGAAGATTTAAGTTTTTGCTTTAGGCCTATTCAGTGTCATTCATGATAAATCAACAGT
Source organism: Chloranthus sessilifolius (assembly GCA_021018995.1). Taxonomy (NCBI): domain Eukaryota; kingdom Viridiplantae; phylum Streptophyta; class Magnoliopsida; order Chloranthales; family Chloranthaceae; genus Chloranthus; species Chloranthus sessilifolius. The sequence goes on along the minus strand of CM037587.1, from coordinate 26,911,524 downwards.
AAAGTAAGAGATGCTAATTACCAGTAAACTTGAATGTAATTCATCATATTTTAACTATTTTTCTAGCAAGAGAATAGACTCATCATGCTTAGAGTATCATGAAATATATGTGAGTTTTAACTTATATGTTCATTGTGTTTGTTCCCTATTGAGCTAGGTGTAGCTCACCCCTTTAGACTATACGTCGTAGGTCCACTGATAGTAGCAGCTGAGGCTTCGGGAGACGTAGATCCAGGTGATTCGGATTATGTGCCTGGAGACGAGTTGGAGCCTCCACCCAAGGACTTCTTCTAGAGGACTCTGCTGTGTACTTTGATAGAGAGTCAGTTTTGAGAGCAGATTGTACGGCTTGGTATGTCAAGCCTTTATTTTGTTGAACATGTAAATAAATTGAATTATTCTCTTGGTGAACCATCTGGGGTGATCTGTATATCATCGATGGTTCGAATCGATTTTCTGTTCATGCGATGGCATGAAAGTAGAACTGTCTTTTGCATATGCCAGTTGGGCATATTAACTGTTTTCACTTTATGAGATTCATTGCTTTAATTATTTAGTTTGTGCTTGATATACCAATGTTCCGTGCACAGTTTTGGGGCACGGTTTGGAGGATCGTGCTGATGGCACGAGTTTCGGGGTGCCGAAATTCGGGCTGTCACAGTTGGGCAATGAGGCTTTGGGCATGTTGGGTCTGGCCTATTAGGCCTTGGTGGGTATGGCCCAGTGGGCCTTGAAGGGTATCCCCCATGGGGCCTTGGTGGGTATCGCCCAGTGGGCCTTGATGGGTATCGCCCATGGGGTGTTGATGGGTCTAGCCCATGGGGCGTTGATGGGTCTGTCCCATGGGGCCTTGGGATATATGGGTCATGGGCCCCTGATGAGTCTGGGTGATGGGGGTTTGGGCCATTGGACCTTGGAGGGTTTGGTTTAGTGGGCCTTGGGATATATGAGTCATGGGCCCCTGATGGGTCTGGGTGATGGGGGTTTGGGCCATTGGGCCTTGGAGGTTTTGGGTAATGGGGGTTTGAATGGTATGGATGATGGGGATCATGGGGGAATGAGGCATGGAGGCTTGATAGTGTTTGGGAGGGGTTCATGGATGTGGGGTGTGGGTGAGAGGAGATGTCTTGAGAGGCTTTCCATCTAGTGTAGGCTTGGACCATCTCCTCCATCATAGCCATCAGAGAGGGATCGGATGGAGTGGTGTATTTAAGGATATTTCAGGTATGGATGGGATGAAAGTGGTGGGGAAATTGGACATGGCCTCGGTAAAATTGGGCATGACCTAGGTAAATAAGGGGATATGGGGTGGGTTGGAGAAATTAGGTGGGGTACTGGTGAATGTGGGTGGATCGGGCTTATATTGGGATGATGGGGAATGGAGTAGGGATGTGGGAGAGGTGTGAGAGATACTGGTCATGGCCCTAAAAAAAATGGGCATGACCTTGGTAGATGGAGGGAAGTATGGGGGACTTAAAAAATTGGATGTGGCATGGGTGGATGTTGGCTATGCGTTGGGAGGATGAGAAACACTGTATATTGGTGAAGGTTGAGGATTAGGTCGGGTTTTGAATGGGTGTGGACAGAAGGTGAGATGGATTGGAAATGGCCATGGACAGAGGAATGGGCATGGCTTGGGAAAATGATGTGGAATCGGGGGTTGGATTTTGGGCATTTTGGGAGGTGGTAGATGGGAAAATGGGGGCGCCAAATGGACCGGTAATGGTGAAGGGAGATTGGATGAGGGGAATGGACGTGAATATTTCCTCCGCATGGGAGTGAGTTGGAGAATGTGGTGGGGATGAGTCAGGATCGGGGTATGCTGGATCCACCACCCACGACATGGCTCGGTATCGGGTAGGGTACAGGTGCCTCGGGTGGGGCCCATAAATTTCCTCCTTTTCCTAAGGGATGCCGGAGGATAAGATGATGCCGTTGTGCCAAAACCAAAAATCTCTATTTTTGGGTTTGTGACTTATTTAATTTTTTTGAAAATTTTGTAAAATGGAAATGATTTAAGGATTCCGAGGCCTTTGAATTCCTGTCTTGGGTGGCTTTCGTATCCTAAATAGGTCCCACGGTAAAGACTCTGAAGCGCTTTGGAAGAATCAAAGGAAAAAAACCCTTTGATCTATTAAAGGCACGAAAATTGATGCAAACAACCCGATCCCCCCGAATGGGTGAAAAAGAAGTCACCTTCCTTTGACCGACAAGAGTGTATTGGGTGTCAAAAATTGCAGGGATTAAATAGAGGTACTAAAATCACTAATCGGGGACTTTGGGAAGGTGAAATAGGCCACAGACTCGGGCTGCACTGTCCGGTGGGAACAAATCACACTGGGCACTTGAATTGCCTGTGCTAAGCCAATCTTAGGCCAAATTATGCTTGGCGCAACTATTACATGCACCAATGCAATTCTAGGGATTCCAGGCATGGCGCATGTAATAGATGCGCCAGGTATAAAGTTTGGGGGCAATTGCTTTCACAGCAAAATAGCAGCCCAGATTTTGGTCTTTTCTGTTGGTTTTCTAGAGGCAATGCTTCCGAGGACTGGTCTCTTAATTGCAATGGGTCTCTCCTCACCGAACCTAAGGGATACAAAGCCGGTGCGGGTCAGCTAACGCTCACTTCCCACGAGTGTTAGGCTAAGTAACGAGAAGGTTACGCACCCGATATACTTCCAGCGTAAACGCTTTCTCACGTACTAGGTGGGCTGGAACTTTTCGGGATCATCACCACTAGAGGCTGCCGCCGTACTAAGAACCGGGAGGCTGTATGTGTGCCTAGAAAAACCGAACGTGTAAAAATCTACCCTGCAAAAATTGATTAAGCCCCCCTTGTTGGTTCAATTTTAATTTTTTTATTTTATGGGAGTTTTCTTAAAGTTCAAAGACCGGGTGTGATGGTCCCGTGCCGCCTCTACATGTCGGCGTTCACTAATAGTATATGTTTGCAAAAATTAACTGCGCACATAGGCCCGCCAATTGGCTACAGCACTTTAAATGACGGAAATGTAAAGAAAATGAAATGCAAAGTGCAACTAGGCTCGCTAATCGGCTAAGGCACCAAAATGACTGAAAGTAAAGGAATTTAAATGCAGTGTGCAAGTAGGCCCGCCAATCGGCTAACGCTCGTAAATGACATAAAAGTAGGGGTGAGTAAAAACAGTAAAAAAAATATCAAAAAGATTAGTAAAATAAAAAATAAAAGGCCAAATTCAAGGGGAAGCTCTACTAGGTATTCCCCAGCAGAGCCGCCATTTGTTCAACCGTGAGAATCGTGATGATCCCGTCGTGATGATGCGCACTCTCCTAAAAAATTTAGAGTCGCCACGCAGAGTTTTCAGTGTCCTGAGAAATCCAAATCAATTTTTATAAGCATCGAAGTGCCACAAATATGACTCTGAATCACCGGACTACGCCAAAGGCTCCTGGGTACGGGCTTCAGTTATAGATCGGGAAGGTGTTAGGCACCTGATCAACCCGCTTAATGCGATCTCTACTTATGGCCAAAACAAAAATAAAAATAAAGAAGGAAAAAGCCCTTCCTCTTGCCTTTAAGGCACTAAGATCCTATTTGTGCCCCTCTGTTCCTACCAAAATTTCGGTGGTGTAGCGGCACAAATACAAGGATAGAGAAAGAACTGAGAAGGTAGAGGATTAGAGTGGAGAACCGGAGCTCTCGGGCCCTTGTTGCACTGCCATGGACCTTTGTGTAGGTATGCTTCGGTGAGCTTCCAATGACTTGTATGGTGGAATGAAGGGCTCTAGCTCCTAAGGCTTGCTAACTAAGGGATAGAGAGGGAAGGCTAGGGGGTAGCACACACATAAACTGAGAGGTTTTTGATAAAAGGCATGGTCTAAGGGTAGGTTTGAAGTTCTGGAATTTGTAAGCAAAAGGGCACTAAAGAGGAGAAAGAGAGAGAGTTCTTAATCTCTTTTTTTTTCCAAAAAAATCAAGCCCTTTCAAAGGGAGGGGTGCCTCTCTATTTATAGGAAAAGGAGAGGTTAGGAGGGTGTTTAGAGGCTAAATTGGATGAGGAATTAAGTAATCTTAGGTTTTCTAGGATTTTTGGAGCCCTGAAATGTGTGAAGACTAGCTCCAATGGTGGAGGACAGGTTAGTGTTTCAAACCACTTAAGGGTTGCACATAGAATAGGAAAGGGTGCAACAGAACAAGTGAAACACACCCAGGGGATCAAGATGGTCAACAAGTCAAACCCCAATCTCAAAATTCGAGGTAAAAAACTAGGGTTACTGTAGCTAAGCCTGGCGCAACTAATAGATGCACCAAGCTTAAGAACAGTAAAATAGTGTCAAACAGGGTTTTGGGAAGTTGACTGCTCGAGGTGGGACCCACTTGTGCTTGGTGGAACTATTAGTTGCGCCAAAACCCTAGGGGTCCCACCTCAAAATCCTAACTTGTCTTAATCTTCAGAATGCCATATCTTTCTATGTACAGCTCGATTTAGGGTGATTCTTGGCTTGTTGGATAGCTAGAGACTTCTACTTTTCAATGGTATATGATTCAATCATAGTAGAAGATTTCAGCTAGTCTCAATGTACCCCTCTACATCCATTGCTCAGGAAGGTTATGTTTAGGTTCAGAATGGGTTCTAAAGGTCGGGATTAGTTTCTAAAGGTTTGAGGAGGTTTCTAAGGGATCAGGGGTGGGATGACTCCTAAGTTTTTGGGAATGTTCCTAAGGGTTTGATACATGCCATTGGAAGCTCGAAAGTGCACCTCTCTCAAAATGTGTTTCGATCGGGCCTTGGGCCAAATTTTAGTGTCTACATTACCCTTGCTAATCGAGAAAGGTTTAGTCACTACACTCCAGCCATGACCTCCGCCGAATCCTACTCCATGGAAATATGATCCAAATACCCATTGTAATTTCCACCAAGGACTAAGCCACCCAACCGATCGATGATTCCCTTTAAAGCATGAAATACAAGACTTAATAGAGGCCGACAAGATCATCGCTCCAGCACTTCCCCAGGACAACCAGCATGCCAACATACCCAAAGTGCCATTACCACCACATCCGCCTGGTAGAGAGGGCCCTAGGTCGACCGTCAGCATGATAGAGGAAGATGACGAGGAGTTTGACCCATCAGATTACATCCACACCCAGGAAGAGTTCATAACACCAAGGCGGAGAGATCGAGAGGATAGAAGCATCAGAGTGATTGAGCCCCTAAATCTGGATGATTACTTTCCTAATCCTGCCCCACCAATAGAACCCTTAGACCTAACCTAAGGGTATATTTTTCATCACCAGCTCCCGTCAGTTATGTCCAAAACAACCAGTATCAACCATACACAGCAGTAGCCTCCACTAGTTACCGCGTGGTTGATTTTTCCCTATACCCCTCTCCGGCGCCGGCTAACTATCAATGGCTTACCCCCATCGCACCACCCCTAGTACAGCCATTCACGATCCCCACTAACCCCACATGGCCCATTTTTGCCACTCCCCCATTCTATCCCACAGAGGTCAACCAAGTGTTATCCACCCATCCCAATCTCTAGACTCGTCACCTTTGGGGCCTGTGTCCACTCCATTTCAAATTTCGAGGCTAACCTACAATCCCCATCAAGTTCCCCTCAGTTATGAATAGAGAGATGTCAACGTAGGTAGCATCAGAGAGGGGTCGGTAGATTTTGTCACTCGATCAAGAAAAATCTCCAGGCAATTAGAGGTACCGACATCGGCCCGACCAGAAGAGATGAAGGAAACTACAGCTGTAAACCCCTTTAAGAAGATGGGCCGAGAACACATACTGGAAACTCAACTGAAGAGAATGCCAACCCACATCACCGTATGTGATTTGTTAATGACCTCCCCTCTTCATTTTCAAGCTTTGATGGGGGCATTAAAAAATGCACATGTATCTATCCAAGTAAGCCCTGATGAAGTAGGCCAGATAATTAGGCATGTGGTGGCTCCCAACGCCATCTCTTTTTTAGATGCAGACCTACCAGAGGAAGGAAATAATCATTCTAAATCCCTTAACATCACTATAGAAACTAAAAATTTGGTGATCCTGTTGGTATTAATAGATAATGGATCAGCTCTGAATGTATGCCCTCTAAGAACTGCAACCAAGATAGGGATGGATCCCTCCGCTTTCAGGCTAGCGAGAATAAGTGCCAGAGGATTTGATAACACAAGAAGAGAAATAATTGGGGAAATTGATCTTGAGCTCATGATTGGGCCAATGACCTTTTCCATACCATTCCAGGTGATGGACATCAAATCTACTTTCAATCTACTTTTAGGGCACCCATGGTTACCGAGGTCAGGGCAATAGATCGTCACCATTATGGGTGATGGGTCGGATGAGAGAGAGAAACCTACCCATAGCATTGAGAAACCCAAAGTATTGGATGTGTCACACACTACGAAGACACAAATCTTCATAGCTTTGAGTATGATGTGTTAGCAGTGATCCCGGAGCCTCTCAAGAAAATTACTATGAAAATCGATGCTGGAATGGTCACAATCGTGGCCATGCTCCTAAAATGGGGCTAGCAGAAAGGTAAGGGGTTGGAACCACAATTGCAAGGATGGAAGGACTTAGTCAGAGCCAAAGGCGGATAGCAGGTCGGATTCGGCCTAGGCTACAGGCCTACCCAGGAAGAGGTGTAAGAGGCCATGGAAAAAGCCCGAACCATTGCTGTTGCAAAAGCCTGGCGAATAAAGTTGGAGGATGAACTTTGCCCTAGACCTCACATCCGGGATATCTTCGTAAGTGCAGAGGTTATAAAGATTGATCAGAATGGGGCAACACAATTTACCCGTGTTAAGTGGTGAAAAATGCCACTTTTCACCCTTTAACCTGACCATTGATAGAACTATAAGCACACTAATAAGCCTTTGTCAAGTGCATTTTGTAGATAACAATAAAAGAGGACACTAATGCAGAAAACCACTCAAGAATGCCTAAAAAGGGGCTATCTCTCAGCACAGGCAAACCCAACAACAGCACACCAGAAGGTAGCACGTCACTGGACCCTTGGAGCGCGTGGCTATAGCAGGGCAAGGCGAAGGAAGTGAAAAGTGGCTGAAAACATCCTATCGATTGGTCACCTGAAGACTTTGATGGAGCTAAAAGCAAAGAAAGGAAGAATTCGTGCAGTTGATGAGGTTTTAATAGGATATGAAGACAGAAGAAGGATGGATTCGTGTGGATTGAGAAGTTCGATAGGATCCAGGAACCTATCGAGCAGCTGAAAGGAAGGAAGAAACCATCCTATCGAAAGCCTGCCTGAGGTGTTAAGGGAACCTATCGAATGGTTTCCTGAACCTATCGAGATGAAGACGCTGGAACAGAACCTATCGAAGGGTACTTGAGCCTTTCGATAGGAGTGAAAGCAACCATATCGAAAGGATGGCATGTAGAGCAGAACCTGTCAAAATGGTTCTCCAACCTGTAGAAGAGCCCCTCCAACCTGTTGAATACTCCAGACTAAGGGCTGAGAATGCTGAAACTCTAAGCAAAGGCTCATCCTATCTGAACCTATCGAAAAGATTTGAGAACCTAGCGAAAGGACCAAAAAGCTCTATTTGAACCTATGTCGAACTTCGTAAATTCAAATTCAGTACACGTGATTTGGTGACCTGCTGCAAGCAACCCGAGGCACTTGGTGACCGACACGATGGTTCCAGAAGATGCGCTAGGAAACCCTAACCAACCCACGTGCTCTAACAGAACTCTAACAAACTCTGAGGACCTTCTAGAAGGGATTTTTGGCAGGAAAAATAGAGGAGAAAGATATATATAGAGACCCCTAATTGCAATTGGGGGAGATTGAGATCTGAGCTAAATTTTGGAGATTAGAGCTTGCAGAGAAATTCTATTTCCCCTCCTTTAGCCCAACAATGGTATGCTAATTCCTTTAGAGTAGCAAGGAGAAGGGTTAGATCTGTAATTGGGTAAGGTTAAAAGTGCTATTATAGGTTCCTAGCTGCACATACTACAAATCTAAGAGTATTTCTATTGTAGAGTGACTTTGATTGCAACGTTAATGCTATTTTTAATGCTTTAATTAGATCTAAAGTTCCTTTGGTTCCATTTGGTGATCGATCGGATCTGTGTAGAGGAGTCTGTATATTAGCTCACCCACTTAACTGGTAGACTTCTTGGAGACCACCCGATCTCCCTAGATCTGATACTCCTATGATTCCTTGAGTCTGTGACTTGGGAATTACATCATCTGTAGTGGTTTTAATTGTTCTAATTGATACTTTAGATTTTGAGGAGATCCCTAGGATGTTCTGTAACCATTAAAGTGGACAGATCATAACCTTAAGATTAATCCAAGCTCAGGCTCCAATTGGATTCGTTTGCTGCAATCCATGGATTTGATAAAGTCTATAGGATGGTCTGTGACCATTAAAGTTGATAGATCATAGTCTTAAGACCAGGTGAATCCTGTGATTTGGAGTGGAGTTTATACCCTGCAGCTGTGCTTATAGCCAGTTGAGGGAATTGTGTGCTCTGAACCTCTGTAGCATGATTAATCGAATCTGATTTCAGTGAAGAACAATTTCCAAGCTACTCTTCTCCATTTTATGCTTTTTACCTCGTTCCCCTGCAAGATCTAAGATCCTAAACTCGATCTAAGTTAGTCTATGTTTAATTTTAGCTTAGCTTAAGTGACAATCCATTTTAAACCTCTCCCCTGTGTTTTAGCTAACGTAGCATTAGTTAGGGTGCCAGATCTAATACGGATCTGGAGATTTATCATATTTTCAAACCAACCTCTCTATGGACATTCCCTTACCATCTTTATAAAACTTTCTACAACAGACCTTGATTACTTGTAGATCTATGTGAGTGTGTTATGCCTAGTTTATTGATGATTTTAGACCCTCATTTGAGGGTAGGCAAACACTACAACAAGTTTTTGGCGCCGCTGCCGGGGAGGTGTGTTCAGAAATTGATAGATCTAAGTTTTGATCATAGATCTGTAGCAATTGATAGATGTTTGCTTAATTCTACTAACTGTATTTGTAAGTTTTGTTGTTTTTCAGTATTTTGTGTGCATTTCATCAGATCTGAGGTAGCCAGTGAGAGGAGAATTGTGCTAGAAGCTGCTCTGTAGTTTGCATCCCTCTACTCCCCTATTATTTTTCGGATCTATTGATATTTTTGTTAGAGTAGCTAGAAAATTTGGTTGATTCTACTTGTTGTGTGGAGGATCTATTCTGCATTCAGATTTTGAGTGTTGCATGTTTGGTAGGAGAACTCTCCAACCTCAGATTATTCCACTAAATCTAGAGGTTGAAAGACTTCTCAGATCCAGACCAACTACACCCACATCTGTTGCAAGTGACTCTATAGTTATGGGTGAGCAACAGCAGCCGAGAACCCTCAAGGAGTTTAATGCACCAGGGGTCTATAATTCCCCCTTTTGCATTCAATTCCCAGCTGCTTAGGTAAACTATGAGATAAAATCATCCATAATTCAAATGCTGCCCTCATTTCATGTCCTGACCAAAGAAGACTCATACAAACACATTGATGAGCTCTTGGGACTGTGCACTATATTTAATATCACAGGTTGGGGAAAGAGGCCACCAGGATGAGACTCTTTCCTTTTTCATTAAAGGACAGAGCCAAGACCTGGTTGCCCATGCTTCCACCCAACAACATTCAGTCTTAGAGTGACCTCCAATGTCAATTTTTGGCCAAGTTCTTCCCTATGTCAAAGACCAGCCAGTTGAGGAAGGGTATCATCTCTTTTACCTAAGATCCAACTGAAAATTTTCATCAATCCTGAGAGAGATTTAAGAAACTCCTAAAGAAATGCCCCCACCATCAAATCCCTAAATGGCAATTGGTTCAAAGCTTTTATCAAGGAATTGATTTTAAAAGCAGAGATATGATAGATGCTTCCTGTGGTGGCACCTATCTCCATAAAACTGCTGAGGAGGCATGGGAGCTCTTTGATACTATTAGTGAGAACTCTATGTAAAGGGAAACCTTGGCTAGAGATCAAGAGCCTCCTAGGTTGTTCAAGGAGAATACTTCAAGAGGGAAGATATATGAAGTGAGTGTGCCAAGTGAGTTGGAAAGGAAAGTGGATAGCCTAGCCCTAAAATTTGAAAGGCTGATGGGAGCAATGCAGTCACCTATGGCTGCTAGGGTGGAGGAGGCACGTGCCATATGCCAGTCCCCTGCTCATCCCCTTGAAGAGTGTCCATCTATTGACTGGTTTCTTGATTTTATAATAGAGCATGTGGCTGCAGCTCACTCTTATGGGCAGCAGCCTGTTGCTGGGTATCAATGGAGAAACCACCCCAATCTGAGGTGGAGACAAGATGCATACCCCAGCCAGCAGCAGCAGCAACCCCAGCAGCCCATGCCCTATAGAAATGCTCAGCCGTATCGAGAAAGTTGTGCCAAAGCCTCAATATCAGCAGTAGCTCCTCCTATGCAGCAATCTGCACCCCCTTCAGCGTGAGAGAACCATCCTTTGAGGAACAAGTTCTATCTTCACTGCAAAGCTTGAACACCTTATCCCAAACTGTGCACTCTCACAACCAGAGCATCAAAAAGATAGAGGACCAACTTGGTCAGCAGTCTGATGCTCTAACTAGGAGAGAGGGAGGAAGGTTGCCTAGCCAACCACAGGACAATCCATGAAGGCAGTTTGTAGTGGGTAAAGTTTCCTCTACCTACGAGGAAGCCAAATCTGTTACAACTTTGAGAAGTGGTAAGCTAGTGGACAACCAAGTGGGCTGTGAGCCTGTGAGGAACTTGGAGGAAGAAAATGAAGTGATTTCTATCAGCACACAACAAAGACCACCAGTGGTGGACTTGAAGGAACAATCAGCTATGAATAAAGAGGATAATGAGGATCCTCAAGAAAATAAAAATATAGAAAAAAAAGAGGCCCCATTGGCTAAGGCTGCAAGTGAGGGAGCAATCCCACATTTGCCATTTCCTAAGGCACTTCAAGCACCTTCCCCTTTTGATAAAGGTCAAGGAAAAATTGAGGAAATGATGGAGACTTTCAAGCAAGTAAAGATCAATTTGCCTTTACTTGATGCCATTAAACAAGTCCCAACCTATGCCAAGTTTTTAAAAGAACTATGCACCCATAAAAGATAATCCAGGATACACCTATCCTAGAAAGTCTTTTCAGTAGAGAAAGTGAAATAAATTTTGTCGATTGCAACCCCAACCAAATTTCAAGACCCTGGAACCCCCACAATCCCCTGCATCATTGGGGATCCCATCATTGACAAAGCCTTATTAGATTTAGGAGCCAGTGTAAATTTACTTCCATATTCACTATATGAGAAGCTGGGCTTGGGAGAATTAAAACCCACACATGTGGTCTTACAGCTGGCTGACAGATCTGAAAGGAAACCTGTGGGGATAATTTTGGATGTTTTGGTTGGAGTTGACAAATTCTTCTATCCTACTGACTTTTTGGTATTGGACATGGAACCAAGCAAATATTCTTCTTCCATACCTGTGATTCTAGGCAGGCCCTTTTTGGCCACTGCCAATGCTCACATACAATGCAGGTATGGAATCATGGAAGTGTCATTTGGAAACATGAAGGTTAAGCTGAATGTGTATAGCACTGGCTATCAACCCTCTCCTGAAGAGGCTTGCTTTTCCATTAATGCCCAAATGAAAGTGATGCATGATAATCCACATTGGCTGGTGCAGGACAATGCTTGGTTCACAGATGGAAAACTGCATTCAGGTAATGGACACTGGCTGAGGAAAAGATCCATGAAAGGTGCCAAGTTTGATGAGCCTGAGGAGACAATGGACCTTCCAGACCCTCCAGATTATCCCCTGAAGTCAGTATGTATCATATGTACCATACTTTGTTTTTTTTTTTGTAGGTGTTTACTTAGTTGTTAATTGATTTTTTTTTGCCTTTTTGTCTTGCAATAATAAAAGAAAAACATAACTGCCATGCTTAGTACTAGGCCGCCATTACCAGTTGTCTTGAGGTAATGGGCGCTGTCCACAAGAGAATCAAATCATGGGTCACCACGGCAACAAAGCCTGCTGAGAACTGAGACTGCGAGTGCCCAGAAATGCAGCCTTATATAGTTTTTAGAAGTCTTCGACAGGTCGAGTTCACCTTTCGGTAGGTCACATGGTGATTTCGGCAGGATGTTCAATGGTTTCGATAGGCACTGAACTTCTCGACAGGCGAAACTAACTTCTCGATAGGTTAAAAAGGGCAAAACAGAGATGTCGATAGGTTCTGGATACCACTCGGGAACCTATCGAAATGATGACTCATCTGCCGTTTAAACTTATTGGAAGGATAGTTCCACCTATCGGGATCCTATTGAATCATCCCCTTTTAAGGTTTTGTCTGCTATGTTTTTGACAGGACGCATGAACCTCTCGAAACCATCCAGTTCATCCTATCGGAATCGCATTTCACCCTTTATATATCTGTCTGTGTGACCGTGGATCCTCTCGAACCCGTCGCAGCGATGCGCTCACCTTTAATAAAATGTAGAGTCGCCACCCGGAGCTTTTGGTGACCCGGGAAACCTTCAAATAGATATTTTGAGCACCGAAGTGCTAAATATGACTCTGATTTACCGGTCTTTGCCAAAGGCTCTAGGGTAGGGGCTTCGGTTATCGATCGGGAAGGGTTTAGGCACCCGATCAACCCGCACGTAGCGGTCTCTATCTATGGCCAAAATAAAAATAAAAAGGGCGGAGCTTCCCCTTGCCCGAAGGCAATACGGTCCTATCAAGCTTTGAGCCAAACAAAAATTTCGGCGACGTAACGGCTTGAATCCTTGGACGGAGGAGACACCAAGAAGGTAGAGGAAGAGAGGGGTGAGCCGAAGCTCACGGGCCCTTGTTGCACCGTGGAAGATCTTCGCTTTGGCGTGCTTCCGATGGCTTAAATGGTGTGAAAATGGGTTATAATGCTAGGATTCAATAAAATAGGAAGTGTAGGGTAAGGCCAAAGGCTAGACTTTAGCTAAAGGGAGTGATCTAATGGTTGAAATGGATTGGAAAAGATGAACTAAGCTTGCTGGAATTCTGGAAAATGAGTGCATTTTCTCTCACTAGGGTTCTCTCTTGAGCTCCAAATCCTTAACCTCCAATTGGTTTAGCCATTAGGTAATCCCCCATCTAAGGTTTTCTAGGCTTTCAAGGTCCTAGGGTTTTGGGAGATTGATTTTAATGGCAGATGATGGGGTGAGACCATGGGTGACTTAAGGGTTGCCAATAAGCTCCAAGAGGGTACAACCAATCTCAAGACACCCACCTCAACCAAGGGGATGGTCAACGAGTCAAACCAGAAGAAGGAAATTCGAGCAACTGATGACAGTTACTGTAGCTAAGCTGGGCGTATATATTATATACGCCCAGTTTAGAAACAGTAAATTTCATCAAAAACAGGGGAGCCCTGGGAAGATGAAGCCCGTGGTGGGTCCCACCTATACTGGGCGTATATATTATATACGCCCGACCAAATTTTCCCCAAAATAGGCGGGCGTATATAATATATACGCCTGACGAATCTGGGGCAAAAATGGTTGGGCGTATGTAATATCTACGCCTGAGTAAAAGTCCTATGATTTTATGTGAAACTTCAATCGGCCATAACTTTTGAACCGTAGCTCCAAATTGGGTGATTTTTGGCTTGTTGGAAAGATAGAGAAGTCCTATTTCCAATGATATATGGATCATCCTTGGTAATGGTCTGTGTGAAATTCTGTATCTCTCCTCTCATAAACCGCCAGAAGGGTCTAAGTTAGGTCTGGGAAGGGATTCTAGGGTGTAGGGGTGACTTCTAAGGATTGGGGGAATGACTCTAAAGGTCTTAGGGTGATTCCTACTGGTCTAGGTAGATTCCTAAGGGTTCAGGGGGTGCCATCGGAAGCACAGGGGTACATCTCTCCGAAGTACAGATTGATCGGGCCTTGGGCTGAATTTGGGTGTCTACAGATGCCCCTCTTTGGTATTCGATCACTAATGATCGGATGCCAAAGACAAGAGACATCCGAAGAGGTCCAAGGAATGTTTGATGGGTCCGCCTGGTTCAACTCAATTCTCAAACATTCATGGTGATGGTGAGTGTACGTAAGCCCTCTCATTTCGGGATATCGTCCGTACCTCAAGGCTAACAGTCCCCAAGCGCATTGCGATATTACTAAGCACAACTGCGATGGTCACAAAAAGTGTAAGCCCGCTAGCCGGGATATCGTCCACTTCCTGAGGGAAATTATAGATTTGTGATGTTGAGTGTTAATCTGAACCAGACAGCTCCATGAAACGGGATGATCGATCTATGCTTCGGAATTGATGCGAAGCATACAAAGCGAAGGCCTTCAAACTGTGTCCAATCCTATGGAATATCGACAGCTCCATTGGATTGGGCACGGGTGCCCTTACCTAGGTAAGGCTCAAAGTTTCTGGGTGAACCCATCAACCTCGAGGTTGCTTTAGCATGATTGACCTGAGTGGAGCGAATATTGATGTCGCAACACCTCTTGGGAATGCATGCCCATTTTCTGAGTAATTTTTTTTTGTGTCATTTTCTGAATTTTCTTTTGCTTCGAGGCTTCTAAGCCAAGCTCAAGGACCTCTGGCAATTTTATTCTTGCACAACTCTTTAAGTGGATCAAATGCCAGTTGATACGCTTTTAAGAGTGCGTGCGCCATGCTGGGGATAGGTGCACCTTGGGGATGTGCACGTTCCAGTGGTGAGGTGCTCCTGATTCACACGGACCGGAGTGCCTTAACTTGAGACAAAGCTGAAAAGATCGGGCTAGGACCAATCATCCCTCGAAAGAGATGGCCAATTCTAGCCTCCATCCCTAATGAAATCACATCTTACGGCGATAAGCAGCAAATAGGCGCGAACAGAAGCCTCGACCCTAAGGTACTATTTACGAGGACAAACGACCATCCTGCGGATACCCAGACGTAAGTGCGTACATTCAACAGGGACACCATGCCTATACAGGTTTTAAGCCCGTGTAAAAGGAAATAAAAAGGGAAAAGAGCCCTTTGGTCTGTATGTTTGCACATAGTTTGGTTGGTTGTAAATTTTTTTAGTGGTCATTTTGATCGACAATAGACTTTTCGAATGGTCTGAAGTCGGGGGCACTCCTGGTCAACAGAGATCCGAAGGTGGATGACCAGAGTGAATGCCAAATGGTGGGGTCAACCCACTCAGGGTTTTCACTAAGTAGCAACAGGTTGTTATTTCTTCTCCTTTTCGTTCTTCTTCTTTTTTTTCTTTTCTTTTTCTCTTTTCTCTTTCTTTTTTTTTTCATGTCAGATTGAGACCCTGGGCATGCTCAAACTGCCTTTATTTTTGCACGTATCCTTAGGCAAATCAACTTGCCATGTTGATATACCTTAGGGACGTGTGCATTCCGGTGATGGGTTCTTGGTTTGCCTGCCGGATCAGGCCTTGACTCTTGCTGGGGGACTCTGTAGGGAACAGTGACCGGAGATGGGCAAAATTACCTGCCTGCCGGGTCAGGTACAAAATGTCCCTGCCTGAAACGGGGTTCGAGAGCTTTCGGGTGAACCCGATCATTCCGAATTGATTTAACACGGCTCTCGGAGTGGGGCAAACAAGCGTTGCGACGCTCGTTTGAGAACCAGCGTTGTATTTTTTATTTTTTCTTTCTCTTTTTTGATTTTGTAGCATTAGGGGGCGCCTATGGATCTAGATCTGTTTATTGTAGCATGGTCCCTTTGGGCCAATCGAAGGGAACTCGAAGGGTCATTTGGGGATGTGTGCACCATGGCCGATGACACGTGGGCCTCGAAGGGGGGTACGGATCGAGGTCCATAGCATACAAGGGGGGCCGTTGGGCCTTAAAATCGAAAAAAAGGAGGTCGGGCAATTTAAAAACTGCCATTTTTGGTCGGGAGTATATAATATCGCAAAAAATCTGGCGAAAAATGGTCGGGCGTATATGTTATATACGCCCATCTAAAATCTGGCAGTTACAAAACTGCCCGAGCCCGAGCACAAAAGGGGCCCTCCTTTTCAAATTCTCTCTTCCTCCCTCCTTTCTTCTTGAGTCCGGGACAACCCCTTAGGGTTTTTTCATTTGATTTGGCTTGAGTTCTATTACTGATGTCATGGTGTGGATCGAAAGGCGCTTATCCTCCGCCGCTATTCGCTTTTTCTCCCCATTGAAGGTAACCATTACCTTCCCTTGTTTTCTTCTTCAATTTTATGCTATTGCCTCTTTCTTTTCTTTTTGATGAAATGCTTTGTGATGCCAATATTTCCTTTTTCTCCTTTTCTTTTTCTTTTTTTTTTTTGTTTTAGTTGTTTTAGTTGTTTTTTTTTTTTTTTTTTTGCTTTTTTTTTTTTTTTTTTTTATATATACTAACCCAAAGGAAAAGAGACGCCTATATTTATACACACATTTTTTGGTTTGGATTAATATGCAAAAGAAAAGAGATGCCTATATTTATACACACACTTCTCTTTTTTATTGGATTAATACGCACACACACATTTTTTGTTAATGGGTTAGCACACACACATTTTTTGTTTTTCTTTTGGATTGGTTCATGCATTCTTTTTTTTTTTAGGTTAGTACACATACACACATATTTTTTTTTTGTTTTTTGGATTAGTATACTCGCACATGGTTTTTTTTTGTTGTTTTTTTTTGTATACACACACATCTCTTTTTTGGGTCAGTACCCACACACACATGGTTTTTTTTTGTTTTTTTTTTTGTTTTTAGTACACACACACATCCTTTTTTTTTGCTTTTTTAGTACATACACATGGTTCTTTTTTGGGGCTGCTCTTCTCCCTTTTTTTTTTAGTACACACACATGGTTATTTTTTTTTGTTGTTATTTTTTTGGATTAGTGAATATATATATATATATACATTTTTTTGTTGGCAACCCTCTCATATGCCGATGTGTCTCATATTTTCAGGATGTCTGGTGACGAGGGGCATGATCAGTAAGAAGGGCCGGAGGTGGCCTACGGCCCCTGTGGGGAACAGTTCATTGTGTCTCAGCGGTCCTCCCAGCCTTGGTATGAGATGCAAGGCGAGGCCGCCCATACCGGCCTCCTCTACTGCCAGCACACCCATATGTCCAACTTCGGGATCGTTGGTCTGGTAAACAGATGGGCCCCCTCCTCCTTTTCGCTTTTGTTTTCCTTTGATGCCTTCATTATATCACCTCGCCCCTCTCTGATTGATGCCTTCTGTTTGTAGCCCCTGCCGCACATTATGTTTCAAGGCGGTTGGTTCGACCTCCAGTGTCTCGTGCTTTACCTTCCCCCAGTGGTGAAGGACCTACTCACTGCTGCCGGTTTTGGGGACTTCATTTCATGCCCTACTGTGAGGGCCGATACGGCCTATTTAAAGGCACTGATAGAGCGTTTTTGCCCCGAGATGATGACATTCCACATGGCCGTGGCAGAGATGGCCTTCACACCGACGGACTGGTCTATGATCACTGGGGTCCGTATCGGAGGGGTGCCCGTGGTACCTACCCTCACACCAGGTAGGGAGGAGGTGATTCAACTGATAGGGGCCTACCCGTCCTCAGGGAATGCTCGGGGCTCGGAGGTCAAGCTATCCTGGTTGGTTGATCAGTTTGGGCCTAATGAGTTGGTGGACCAGGGGCAGCCTGACATGGACATTTACATCGAGCCCACGCGCGCACTTATGTTGGCCCGCATCTCCTTACTGTTCCTCCTGGGCAAGACTCTCCTCTCCAACACCAGTGGAGGGCGAGTCTCTTTGTCCCTGCTCAGCCTGATGGTGAACTAGGAGACCGTGCATCGATTTGATTGGGGCGGCGTTGGCTATGCCGTACTCATGTCCAGCCTAAAGCGGGCCGTTCTTGGGGAGTCTAGCTCCATTGTGGGTTTCTGGCCTGCCATTGAGGTATTTTATCTTTTGGTTTTAGTCTATCCAATTTTCTTTTATAGCATACCTATCTTCATCTGCCTGCTTTCTCAGATCTGGGGGTACCTTCACTTTCAACCGGGTCACCCTCTGCTTCAATCTGACATTGCTGCGTTCCCCCTCATGAGTAGCTGGTACGTGGGTCGCCGACAGGACGTAGGTATGAAGCATTTGGAGTTAGGACTGCGCTCTCAGTTCTACCTGTTGATCCCAGAGCAGGTAAAACAATTCCCTTTTTTTAAATTTGACAGCTCAGCTCTTGTGTGCTAGGGGTTCTGACCAAATGTGTGCATCCCCTTCCGATTTTCTCTTCTTTTACAGGTCATCCTCGACCCTTACATAGGATCTCCCTTCTAGAATTTGGCCTCGGTGGGTCCTTGTCGTCTTTTGCTGGACCATGGTATCATCTTTCTCTACGGGTCCTGGACTAGGGCCTACTATTTAGGGGAGAGAGTGGTTCATCAGTATCACCCTCTCTTCGCCGTGCCCCAAGCTCCTCCCGTCGATGTGTTGGCCCCAGAGGGCTCCATTGAGGAGCTCACAGCTCACTTTCTTCATCATGGGGTTCCTATCGATGACCTTCTCCTGTCCGGGGGGTATCAATCGTGGTATGACTCCCTGCCCTATCATTTCTTGCTGCCCCGCTTCGTGCCTGGCGCTAACTTTTTAGCTTTTGGCGGGCCGCGATCTCAGGTAATGCCCCTTTTCTCCTTTCATTCAGTAGCTTTCATGTGGTTACTTTGATTGGCCTGTCGCCCTTAATGATAAAATGTTTCTCTCTATAGTTTGAGTGGGGCGGCGACTCAGATGAGGGGGAAGAGGAGGCTGCTCCCTATGATGCAACAGGTGCTGGACCCTCCGATCCTTCTGGGGCTGGTGCTTCTGGCGTGGCTTCAGGTGCTGGACCCTCTGACCCTTCTGGTGCCGGTGCTTCTTGTAGCTTGCCCGTCAAGGTCCAGAGGACCTTCAAACGCCTGGATGATGCCTTTTTGTCATGCGTGTGTGTCGACGTGGCTGAAAAGGCACGAATTTCTGCTGAAGCTATCCAGGTCCCACCTCCCGAGCTGATTCCTGGGGTAATTTCTATCTTGTTGCTCTGTTCTTGTTCCTTTCTCCCGAATTATGCTAATGGCCTGTGTGACTAACACCTCCTTTTCCTTATTGGCCAAGATTATGAGTCGGCCATGAGTCAGGCCGAATACTACCATAACCTCGTTGGGCCTAGGGAGACCGAAGTGGTGAGTGAATGCTGGCCCAACCTAGTCATTTTCCTTATTTACTTTCTGCCCGTTTCTCTATCTGATGGCTTTTGGTGTGCCTCTGCAGCGTGCTCGTGAGAAGGAGTCGTGCTCCTTGCTTATCCGTATCTCTCAGGCGTGGACTCGGGTGGGGGAGACTCGCACTTTCCAAAGTGCGAGCCGGTGTCGGAAGAAATCGAAGGGAGCTGCCCAGGAGTAGTTTTTTTGCTGAAAAAGTGGGCACAATGAGACAATTTAGACTTTTGATTTATATGGGACATGTAATAACATTAGACAACAACAGTCACTTTTTTTTTATGGTTTTATAATTTTCACGGTTTATGCGACTGTTTTATTTGGTTATCTCTTTGCTTCGGTGGTTTCCTCTCTCTTTTTCTCGCTTGGAATGAACTGGCACCTCTCCAATGATGAGGTTGATCATGCAGGTGACTCTCCTTATGTGACCTATGGGCGGGGCGCCACCCGGGTGTTTCTCATGGGTGTGTGGCATGGCCGCCCATGTGCACTCTCGTGACGAAAAGGTGGGCCAAATAAAACTACGTTCCTCCTTGGGAAAAGAAATAGACTAGTGTGAGGGGGGGGCCTTACCAGCCCCGGCTTAAACTGGGCGTATATATTATATACGCCAGGCCAACATTCTGCAATCAATAGCCGGGCGTATATATTATATACGCCTAACCAATCCACAGTAAAAATGGCCGGGCGTATATATTATATACGCTGGGCAAAAATGGTTCAAAATTTGCCTTGGCGTATATAATATATACGCCTGCTATAGATTGGGCTCAGCGGGCTCCTTATAACCCGAGCCTAGTCCCCCCTTGTCTCCTCTTCTACTTTGGTTTGGCTGTTTTGCCCCTCCTTTTATTTTCTTTCTTTCCCCTCTTTTTCTAGCGGGTCCATCGTCATATATTGACCGATTTCACAAAGAACATCTTTGTACGTCGATGGACCTACCTTCAAAAGGGGGCCCAAGCTTTTATACGGGGGCCGGTATACTTCCCTGTTTGGACCCGGGGCCCAGCTTTTTGCAAAAATGGCATGATAGTTTGGCTGAGAGCGAGCTTGTTATTTTGAATGGCCTCGGTTTGTCCCGCCTTTCCTCTCTCCTCACTGTTCCTCTGTTGCCCAACCTACTACAGGCGGCTTTGGCATCATGGGACCATAGGGCCCATGTCTTTAAATTTGGGTCTAGGGAGCTGACCCCAACTTTAGAAGAGCTAGCCTCCATCACTGGCTTGAAGATGCATCGAGGCCTTGCCAAAGTAGTGCCCAAACCGGGGTATGCAAAGGCGGTCCACGCGGTCCTTGGCTTAAAAAAGGGTGGATACGAGAAATGTTTCACCGGAGGGCCCACCAGGTGTTCGGTGAAATTCCTGAGAGAACTTTTCGATGACTCGAGCCTTCGAAAGTTGCCTATTTGAGATCCTTCAATGTGAAGGCCTTTGTCGTTTATTTGTTGTCGGAAGTTCTCTTCTTCACTGGGGGTGAGAGCTTTTCCCTTGGGCTATGTGATGCTTTGACCGAATTGGAGGGAGGTCGCTCATTGGTACACTTGGTCTTGGCGGAGATGTATCGAGGCCTAGATGCTACGGCCTCGGGCCGGGTTGGGATTCTTAGCGGGAGCCCGCTCCTTGTTCAGATCTGGTTAGGAGAGCATTTGGCTATCATAGGGCCTGTGCCGAGATTCTGCTTGATTAGAGGGGATGTGGCTCGAGGTTTTCTGATCCGGAGTTCGAGGCTGCCTTGTGGGAGCGTCGAGGAACTGAGCCTATGGCTATCTGATGCAGAGCTGACCTGGCAACTTCCCTGGATGGATGGCACCTTTCCGATTGTCTGCTCTCGGGAATGTGAGGGCATCACACTTTTGGGGTTGACTGGTAGCACATACTACTTCCCATCTCGGGTGCTTCGTCAATTCGAGAATACTCAGCATGTGCCATGTACCGCGAGGCCACCCTTGTGCTTTCTGATATTCTCTCAAGGTTCTCTTAGTGATCTTGATCGCATAGCAGTCCTCTGGGAAACCCGC
This sequence comes from Chloranthus sessilifolius, assembly GCA_021018995.1. Lineage (NCBI taxonomy): Eukaryota > Viridiplantae > Streptophyta > Magnoliopsida > Chloranthales > Chloranthaceae > Chloranthus > Chloranthus sessilifolius. Next base: position 26,890,308 of record CM037587.1, on the reverse strand, counting down.
CAATCGCCGCATATGTGTAGCTTGGTTCAGGGGGGCGTCGTCTCTCTGGGTTACAAGGGTTGGCTGGTATCTGAGGAATTACCTACTCCTAGCCCAACTTCGGTAGATGTGGTAGAGACAGGGCCCTGGCCATGTAAGGAAGCGATGCTTCGGACCCGGATCGAGTCCCTTTCCGTAGAGAGGCTGGCTTTGATCGAGGCTTTGGAGAAAGAAAGGGTCAGAGCTGATATTGCGGAGGTGAGAGCTGCTACAGCCGAGAGAGAGGTTCTTCGGTTGACTGGTCTTTTGACTGAGTCCCGCAGTGCAGCTGAAGCTTCACGGAGACGACAGAAGAGTCTTCATGGTAGGTGGATGTCTGATCAGAATGCCCGTGAGGACTCCCTGCTTGCAGAGATTAGCGCTTTGAAGCGTGCTCCCCTCCCTTGACCTGTTCCTGCACATATCATAGATCATATACACGGGGGGAAAGCCCCCTAACAGAGATCTCTTTTTGGGTTATCTTTTTCTGTTCTTGTTTTTTTTTTCATATATACACAGCTATATACATTTTGGGTTTTATTTTTTTTTGTAAAGGAAGCAGCAAAATAGAAAGTGTGTCATGTCGTTATCTTTTTGGGACGTGGCACTCTGCAGGCAACACTTGTAAAGAAAGGGAATGAAATCTATACATGCGCTCTTGTTTTTCTTTTTATAATTCTGCAATGTAAGACTTTTTATGGGGATTTTCTCTTTCACCTAGTGGGGTTTTTTTTTTTTTTTTTATGGAAAAGGGAAATCTATTTTCTTCTTTTTTTTGTTTTTGGAATTTTCTCCTCCACAGTGTGAGGCTTTTTATGGGAAAAGGAAATCTATTATCTTTTTTGGAATTTTCTCCTCCACAAAGTGAGGCTTTTTATGGGAAAGGGAAATCTATTTTCTTTTTTGAAATTTTTTCCTCCACAGTGTGGGGCTTTTTATGAGAAAGGGAAATCTATTTTCTTTTTTGAAATTTTCTCCTCCACAGTGTGGGGCTTTTTATGGGAAAGGAAAATCTATTATCTTTTTTAGAATTTTCTCCTCCACAGTGTGGGGCTTTTTATGGGAAATAGAAATCTATTTTCTTTTTTGAAATTTTCTCTTCCACAGTGTGGGGCTTTTTATGGGAAAGGGAAATCTATTATCTTTTTTGAAATTTTCTCCTCGACAGCGTGGGGCTTTTTATGGGAAAGGGAAATCTATTTTCTTTTTTAAAATTTTCTCCTCCACAGTGTGGGGCTTTTTATGGGAAAGGGAAATCTATTTTCTTTTTGGAATTTTCTTTTCTTTTGTGATGCCGGTAACCACAAGGCCAAACCAGCGGCGCCCTTTTTTTTTTTTTTGAGCATGGCTGAACCCTGCTCGTGAGATGCAAGTTTTTTCTTTAAATGTGGGAAGGTCAGCTTCCCCGGGATTGGTCTAGCCTTCTGTCTTTTCCTTTGGTCATGCGTCAGACGCCGTGGTAGAGACGACATACTTGATCGGGATCTGATCCAATTTTCACATGGGTGGCCCAGCAAAGAGGAGGAGAGGCTCAAGGGATCCAAATAAAAGCAGGCAGGCCAGGACAGATCTTCTCCTAATCTCTCTTTTCTTGACATTTTTTGCTCATAGCGCCCAAGACGGGTTTTCGCCATGCCTGTCATCCCAGTTTTTACCTGTAGCGCCCTTTTGGGTTTTCACCACGTCCATGGGTTCGCTCTCTTACCCCAGGTGCCCTTTCAGGTCTTCACCTGGTCCGCGTGAGTTCGCTGTTTTTACTCGTGGCGCCCTTTCGGGTTTTCACCACGTCCGTCTTGTTTTGAACTCAAATTAATTTTCTTTTTTCTTTTTCTTTTTTTTTCTCTTTCTCCTTTTTTTTTTTTAGAACCAGAAAGCCACGACATGGGCGTCGATTCCGTCATAGCCGGCTGAATGAAGTTCTGTGGGGTTTGTTAACTCGGCTTGTTTTGATGCAGCAGATGTTATAACCGCTTGTGGACCTTAAAGAGGACTTTCTTTCGGGTTGTAATGTGGGTGGGGTTCAAACAAGTTGGGTTTTTCTGGGGATTTGGATCTAAGTTTGGGGTGATTTCTAGATTCGGGGACTCCTTTTTCTTTCCAAAGGCTTTTTATGCCCCAGTCATCATCATCATTTTTTTTTTTTGTTTTTTTTTTGGGTACCCCTCTTTTTCTTTGTTTTTTTTTTTTAGGGGGCGCCTTCTTCTTCTTCTTTTGGTTTGGATTTTTCCTCCCATTTCTTCTTTCTTCTTTTTTTTGGAATTTTGGGTGGGGTAGATGAAAGAAATGATTGTTGGCTCGAAGTGTGTAGCAAAAAGGGGTGAAGGTTTTCAGGGAATATTCTTTCGGGCTACTTGACTTTGAAATGATGGCCTCTTTTATGGAGCCCTTAAGCGGTCACGCATCTACTTTTATCGAAACTTACCTTATCCCAAGACCTATGAGTAGAACTTACGGAGGTATCCAGCGTTGATGGGCTCAGGAAAGTGGTCTCCGTCCATGGTGGCGAGGCGAGCAGGCGATCTGGCAGAACCTCTGGACGACGAGGGTCCTTCCCAATTTGGCCTAAACTTCCTCTCTGGATCGGGCGGAGAGACGGAAAAAATTTTCTTCAAGATGTTGTCTCCTACCTTCAGATCTCGTCATGGACGCGCTTATTGTAAGCATGTAATTCTCCTCCGATAGACCGAGTGTGGCACAAGGCTAGAGTCTTTTCTCAATTAAGGTCTAGCTGCTCAAAATGGGCTCTTTCCCTCTCAGCTTCAGGTAGATGGGATTCTAAAAGGATACGAAGTGACGGTACCTCGACCTCAACGGGTAGCACGGCCTTGGTCCCATACACAAGGGAGAATGGTGTTGCCCCTGTTGCGGTGTGGGTAGACGTTCTATAGGCCCAAAGGGAGAAGGGTAACTGCTCACTCCAATCTCTGTAAGTAACTACCATCTTCTCTAAGATGCGGATCAGAGTTTTGTTGGCTGCCTCCATTCGTCCATTCGAGGCCCGTGACGGGATGAACGATGATGCTTGATCTTGAACGCTCACACAAGGCCCGGATGCCTATTATTAGCAAATTAGTGCCATTATCCTGATGATATCTTTGGGTACGAATCAATCAAATGATGTTGTTCTTGATGAACTTCTCAACATGGCTAGCCTTAATGCTCAGATAGGAGGCCGCCTACCCATTTTGTAAAGTATTCCACATGACGAGGATGAATTGATGTCCATTGGAAGCCTTTTAGGATTGATCTTGCCGGCGACGCCGAGACCCTGTGGTAACGGCCAAGGAGTGGCCATGTCCGGCAAGTCAATGGTCGGAGAGCGTGTATTGTCGAGTGCTCTTGGCATTTGTAGCACTTCATACGTGCTTGCAAAGAATCGCCTCCAAAGTAGTCCAAAAGTATCCTTGCCTTAGAATTTTCTTAGCGAGCATGTGACCGCTGACGTGGGCTCCGCAGACCCCTTCATGAATCTCCTTCATGATCTCAATCGCTTCTTTCTGGGTTAGGCATTGGAGCAGAATATTATCGTGAGACCGTCTATACAAGATATCGCCGCAAATGATGTAGTTTGTTGCCAATCGCTGGATGGTGTGTTTATCTACCTTTGATGTTCCTTCCAGGATAGTTTGGGTCTCGAGGAAATTCTTGATGTCTGAGAACTAGGGTGGTTGGTCCTCTATCTCTGTAGGTCCTTCGATCAGGTGACAGAAAGCCGGTTTGTTCCTCTGCTCTATCATGATAGGCTTCATCACCACTCCATATGGAATCTCAACCATAGAGGCTAGGGTAGCCAGGGCGTTAGCAAACTGATTTCTTGCTCACGGCACATAGGAGAAGGTGACCTCCTCAAAGCAGGTTATCAGATCCTCCAGATGTTCATGGTATGGGATCAGTTTCTCATCCTTGGTCTTCCAATCCCCGTTGGTTTGGCATATAATTAACTATGAATCTCCAAAGACCCTAAGGTGAGTTAGATTTAGATCAAGAGCCGTCTGTAAACCAGTTGTACAAGCCTCATACTCGGCCATATTGTTGGTGTAGGGGAAGTTCAATTTGATTGAGATGGGTATATGGGATCCTTTCGGCGAGATAAGAATGGTGCCAACTCCTTGGCCCTCAACATGCGATGCCCCATCGAAGTGCATTACCCAGGGCTCCTCCGTTTCCTCTGTATCCTCGTCAGTCATGAACAAAATGTATTCATCGGGGAATTCGGTCCTTAGAGGCTCATAGTTCGGCAGAGGGTTCTCAGCAAGATGATCGGTGAGTGCCTACCCCTTAATCGACTTCTGGGTGACATAAGTAATGTCAAACTCGGATAGGAGTAGTTGCCATCGTGCAGTTCGGCCAGTGAGAGCAGGTTTCTCGAATAGGTACTTTAACGGATCCATCCGTGCTAGAAGTAGAACGGCCTGGGATAACAGGTAGTGTCGAAGTCTCTGAGTAGTCCAAACGAGCACCAGGCATGCTTTCTCCAGATGAGAATAGTGCGTCTCGTAATCAGTGAATTTCTTGCTTAGGTAATAGATGGCCTGCTCTCTTCTTCCCGTCTCATCATGCTGTCCTAACACACAGCCCATGGAAAACTCAGTCGTGGACAAGTACATTATCAAGGGTCTATCAAGTACGGGCGGCACCAATACCGGAGGTTTCAGGAGATAACCTTTAATCTTGTCGAATGCAGCCTGGCAGTCATCATTCCACTCAACTGGTGAGTCCTTTCTCAGCAGCTTGAAGATTGGTGTGCATATCGGAGTTAACTGTGCGATGAATCGGCTGATGTACTGGATCCTACCTAAAATGCCTCTGACTTCCTTCTCTGTAGATGGTGGTGGCATTTCAGTGATGGCCTTAATCTTGGTCGGATCAACCTCGATCCCTCTCCTACTGACAATAAAGCCCAACAACTTTCCAGACATAGCGCCGAAGGCGCACTTCTGGGGATTCAACCGCAATCTGTATTTTCTCAACCTCTCGAATAGCTTCTGAAGGTTTACCAAGTGGTCCTCTCTTTCTGGCAATTTGGCAATCATGTCATCGACATATACCTCGATCTCTCAGTGCATCATGTCATGGAACAGGGCTGTCATTGCTCTTTGATAGGTTGCCCCAGCATTCTTCAGCTCGAATGGCATTACTTTGTAGCAGAAGGTTCCCCAGGGGGTAATGAACGTTGTCTTCTCGCGATCAATCTCTGCCATCTTTATCTGATTGTATCCTAAGAATCCATCCATAAATGAGAGCATTCCATGCTTTACGGTGTTATCAACCAAGATATTGATGTGTGGCAGTGGGAAATCGTCCTTAGGGCTCGCCTTGTTGAGATTTCGGAAGTCGATACACATTCGAACCTTTCCATCCTTCTTTGGTACGAGGGCGATATTGGCTAGCCACTGCGGGTACTTGGATACCATGAGGAAACCTGCATCATACTGTTTAATGACCTCATCCTTCACCTTCAACATCCATTCGGGTCAGAGTCGTCTCAGCTTCACCGGCTTAACATCGGGGTAGAGTGGCAACTCATGCTCAACCAGATCGGTATCCAAACTAGGCATGTCCTCATACGACCATGCGTAGACGTCTTGGTATGATCGAAGGAAGTCTATCATACCTTTCCTCTCCGCAGGGGACAGCGATGTTCCAATTTTGGTGATTTTGGGGCCTCTGTGGTGCCCAAATTGACATCCTCCGTCTCTTCGACGATCGGGGTAGAGCCATGCTATAAATTGGCAAATTGTTTGAGGAGCTCATTGGGGAGCTCGTTGGTTTGGCCTTCCTCGTCCAGACTCGTGACTCCTACCTCTTCTTGTATTTCTACAGGGAAGGGGTTGGCTTCACATGGGACGAGTATCACGATATTGATTTTATTGGGAATTTTAAAGGACAATATTTTTGGAATTGGTATTTTTTCTATTTTTATGGTCTTTTGCATTTTTTCGGAAGTCAGCCCCTGGCGAGGTGGATCTCTATATATACAAGGTAGAGTGGTCCAGAGGCTAACCTCACTTTTTATAGGTTGTTTTTTTTTGGAGAGTCGGTGCCGTTTTCACGGTATTTGGCAGCTCTCAAGAGTTGGGGCAAGGATGCCCAGTTACTCACCTGCGAGGCCTGGCCTTTACCTCTTTGGTCAGTAGCGGCATCGGTAGGCTCTTGCATTTCTTCTCTCAACATATTTATAGAGGGATCCTCCGGGACCTTGTCCTCTATGGTTAGGAGGGGCCCAGAGTGGTTGGTGCTGGAGTGAGGGGTGGATAGGGGAACTTCTTCCTCAAACAAGGAAAGGGCGGCTAAGTCCATTTCGAAGTCTGGGGGGATGATGTAGGGATTGGTGGGGTGGATTGAAGTAGGCTTATGTGGGGTTACCCTTGTCTCCCCATTCAGATCAATTATTACTACCCCGGCGCTCACAAAGGTTTCACGGATGTGGGGGCAAGCGTGAGGTTCCTCTTCTAAGATGATTCCTCTGGCCTTGACGGCTGCTACAGCTCTCATCTTGTCCTTGGCTTCTCTGACTTCCTCTTCTCTGGGCCTGTAGCCTAAGCCGAATTTAGTTTGTTGCCCCTTGGCCTTGACAGGGTCTCTTCTTCCTTGAAGGCGTGGGCCCAGCCCTTTCCCTTTTTGATGGCCCCATCTGTGGAGCATGAATATAGCTGCGTCCATTCCTCCTTCAGTTTTATCCGGGGTCTTTTCAGTTGGCTCAAGGGTAACATTTGAGAAGTCATACTCAAATCGATGGAGATCGACGTCCTCACTTGTGTGCGGTATGTTCAACACTTTCGGATTCTCAATGTGCAGAGCGCTCTTCCCCATGTCCTCTCTGCTCTCACCTATGATGGTGACAATTTTTCCTTCTGAGATAAATCAGAGCTTTTGGTGCAGGGTAGATGGTATTGCTTCGAGCTTATGTATCCACGGCCGGCCCAATAGCAGATTGAAGGTAGACTTGATGTCCATCACTTGAAAGGGGGTGGTGAAGGTTTGCGGTTCGAGGATCAGGTTAAGGTCTACTTCTCCTATGATTTCCCTTCTAGTGTTGTCGAATCCCCGTGCGCTTGATATGGATGGACTGAAGGGGTCGGGGTTCGCCCCAATTTTGATTGCCATCCTTAGAGGGCATACGTTCAGCGTCGACCCGTTGTCGATCAGGACCAATGGTACCACCAAGTTCCCTACTTCCACTATTATATTCAGGGGTTTAGAATGGTCATTCCCCTTGATCGGTAGGTCTGCATCGGTGAAAGAGATGGCGTTTGGGGCCAACACTTACCTTATTATTTCCCCTACTTCATCTGGAGTTACATGGGTGGAGACATGTGCGTCCTTGAGCGCTCCCATTAGGGCTTGAAAGTGGAGTGGAGACGTGATTAACAAATCCCACACAGTAATATGTGTGGGTATTCTCTTGAGCTGTGTCTCTAGTATGTGCTCCCTGGCCATTTTTTCAAAGGGATTTCCTGTGACCTGTTCTTTCTTCTTTTCTTCTCCTCTAATCGCCTTGATGCTTAAGTGGTAAATCTGGCCCGATCGGGTAACGAATTCAACAGCCTCTTCTTGGTTGCACCTGGCATTCATGTCCGTCTGTTCATAGCTCAATGGTACCTGATGCAGGTCATAAGCAGGTTTTGGGATGAGAAATGGAGTGCGTGAGGATTCCGGGGAGGATTGGGCCGGATAGACTGGTTTCTCAGGTCCGACCAGGTTAACTCCAATGGGGGGTGGAATGGTAGTGAGGGGAATTGACAGAATTGGAGTTATGGGCACTAAGGGGGCTTTTACTGGTGTTACCTGGGCATGGTAGGACCAATGGTGATTGGGTGATGAGGGGATTGGGTTAGGGGTTGCTTGTCCGGGTGGCAGTGGAGTTGGGTTAGGGCTAAAATAGCGAAGGGATGGCAGGAGTGTGACTGGGCTGGAGGGATGGGGAGACATTTGAGGTGTGGTGGGCACGGGGTGATAGGGATATGAAGGGTTTGTATATGAGGAGGTATGATGGGATGGTGATGGGTTTGTGGATGAAGTGGGGTAAATTGAGGACGATGGAGTTGTGCATTGAGCGGGATGGCTTGGATATGGCGGGGTAGTGGGTGGAATGGGGGGGGTATAAAGGGTTTGTGGCATGGTGGGATGATGAGGGGTTAGTAGATGAAATGGGATAGATTGGGGATGATGGAGTTGTGCATGGAGTAAGGTAATTCGGGGGCGATGGAGGGGTGTATGGGGTAAATTGGGTGGTGGGATTTGAAGGTGTGTATGGAATGGGGTAACTTGGGGATGGCGGAGTAATGTATTGAGTGGAGGGACTTGAGGGTGTGTATGGGGTAGGATAATATGGGGATGGCAGAATTGCGTAGGGAACAGGATGATTTATGTGTGACTTGAGGGGTGTATGGGGTAAATTATGGGGTGGATATGCATGATTGCTGGGTCAGTGCCTGCTTTGGATTTGATAGGCGGAGCGGGTGGAAAAATACGCCTAAATCTAAGGGCTCTTGGCAAGCCGGTGTGGGAAAATAATCGGCAAGATACAATGGCTCGATCACCCCAACAAATAGTTCATTCCCGGGAGGAAAAATTCCTCCCGATTGCTAATATAATCAAGGGTCAAACTCTTCTTCTTCCTCTATCCAATGTATGTTAGGCCCGGGGCCTCCGGTGCGGTGGTAGAGGGCTTGATGGATATTCGTTCTCGCCTTTGGGGAAGTGGCGGGGGTATGATCTTTCCTGCCTCTATCAGATCTTGGACCGTATGCTTTAACGGGAAGCACCGGTCCGTAGGGTGACCCGGTCCCTGATGGAAATTACAATGCAAATTCGGATCGTAATTCCTTGGTATTGGGTGGGGTGGCGGGCGAGGTTGGAGTAAATTGACCAGGCCTTTCTGTAGTAATACTAGCAGTAAGACACTCAAGGATTGCCCCAACGGGGTGAATACTTGTTCAAAACATGCTTTCATCTGTTCTGGGGTAAACGGGGCTCTTGGTCCGTTGCTTGGCCTTGATACTTGCTCGAAACGGGTCGGGGTGGTTGTGTAACCTAGAGTTGTATCGGGGGGGCGTTGGTATTGGCCTGGGGGTAAACAATGCTCTGTACCTCTGTCCTTGGTCTTCTTTCAATTCTTGGTTCGTGGCTTTTGAACCCCGGTGGCCCTTCACATTCCTTCCTAACGCCCTCTCTAATGGCGTCTTCAAGCGATTGGCGTTCGGACGAGATCACAAAACTTGATCGATATACTAAAAATTCTGCGATGACTGGGAGGGCTCCCTTGGTTATCAATTCAATCTGCTCATCATCGGGGATCCGATGAGTTACCTGAGCGGCTAAGGCCCTCCACCTCCCCAAGTAAGCACTGAATGTTTCATCATGTCTTTACTTTAATCGGGCCAAGTCCGACTTCCTTTGTTCTATGCCCATGTTATAGACATATTGTTCTTGAAATAATCGTGTCAGGTCCTTCCAATTTTTTATCATGGATGGTTCCAGGGATGTGAACCATCTCAGTGCTGGGCCCGTCAAACTCTTCTGGAACACCTTGATGAGGAGTCGTTCCTCTCCACCATACTGGCACATATCCCTGTAGTAAGATTTCAAGTGGGCGATGGGGTTGCCAGTGCCATTATACTTATCGAATGATGGCATCTTGAATTTCTGTGGCAAGGGTACATCAGAGAACAGACATAAGTCTGAAAAGTCCGTTGAGTGTAGTTTCATTCCTCCCATCTTCATCAGCTGCTTCTGTAATCTATCTATCTGTTCTTTTAGCTGCTCTGGTTCTTTTGAGGCCGCGACGGGGACCGCTTCCCCTTGATTTGGTTCGACCCTAGGTGTGATGATGGTGGGCCCGGGAGGGTTAAAACTGGCAGCTCCTCCACTGTTGCGAATCTCATCCTCCTCGTACTGTTGGTCATGGTATTGGTGAGGGGCGAGCTCTGCTATTTGGACTTGGGGGGTGATGGGTTGGATGACCTGGTGGGGCCATATGGTTTGTAGGGGATGAGAAATGATAAATGGGTGAGCGTTTTATGGGTAAGGGATGTGCTGAGTTGGGTGCACGTTCTGGGGGTGATGGGGGTGTGATTGAGGTGGTGGGATGTTGTGGTTTTGAGGAATGGGATGGATTGGATTTCCCATTGGAGGTGGGATGGGGGCGTAAGGGGTATAGGTGAATGAAGGGTATTTGTGGGGCGGTATGGGGTTAGTGAATGGGCTGGTGCAGATGGGCCTTGGGTTTGAGGGATTTGGGTTTGATGGTTTTGGAAGGCTTGGTTGTGGGCCTTGGGCCTGGGTGTGGGGCTTAATATGACTTTGGGCCAATGGGCCTTGTTGAGTTTGGGTTACTGGGCCATGAGGGGGTTGGGTTTGTGTCCATGGGCCCTGGGCTTGGGTTTGATAGGTTTGGGTCCAAAGGCCTTGGGGGGCTTGGACCTGGACTTGGGTCAGACGGGCTTGGGCTTGGGCCCATGGGTTTTGAGGGTTTTGGGCCTGAGGCATGGGTATGATGGGCTCTGGCTTGGGCCCATGGGTTTTAAGGGTCTTGGGTCTGGGCCTGGGTCTGGTGGGTTTGGCTTGGGCCCATGGGTTTTGAGGGTCTTGGGTCTGGGCCCATGGCTCTAGAGGTGTTTGGGCTGGGGCCCATGGATTTGTGTGGGTTTGGGTCTGGGAGTGAGGTGGGGGATTTTGGGAGGTATGGACGATGGGTGGTTGGGCATGGTTAGGAGGGAATGGGGTATGGAGGTTTTGGACATTTGGATGCGGGGTTTGAGAGGTAGGGTTGCGAGAAGCAGCCCATAGAGCGTACATCATTCTCATGTCCTCCATCGAGGGCATGGATTCAGGTGTGAGATTGGGGGGTGATGGCTCACTTAAGGATGGCGGTGGTTGGGAGAAATTGGGCATGACCCGGGTAAATGGGGGGGTATGTTGGGATGTGGATGGGCCATGTGGTGGGGATGGTATGTGAGATGGGGTGGATGGGATGTAGGATGTCGGGGGCATGGGTGATGAGAGGGATGGAACATGGGAAGTAGGCGGGGGATGGGACTCCCTAGGGGGTCTTTGGAAGTATGGGGATGCAGTAAGGGTGTTTGGATGGGAGATGGGGATGTAAGGATCGATTGGGAAATGAGGGGTTTTAGTAGGGGATGAAAAAGGCGTATGTTGGGAGAATGTGAGGGAAGGGGATGAGGTGGAGGTGAACACGGGCGCCCCAAATGGGCCCGTGATATCGAACCTGGTTTGGGCGAAGGTGTCGGAGATCGGGTCTTCTCCTATACGGGAATGGGAAGGGGATGACGGTGGGGATGTATCGGCTCTTGACATGATCCGCTGACGAGTGTTGTACCGATGTCGCGAGTAAGGGCCAAATACCTTCCTGGTTCTTCTCCTACGGGCCGGGTTTGAGGTCGCCGTAGTGACGGTCACACCAAGGTATATTTTTTATTGTTTTTCTTTGTGTGTTTTTTTTGGGTTTTGGAAAATGATGATGATTTAATTTTTTTGTTTTTGAAAAATGAATTTTTTGCTGTTATTTTTTATTTTTGATTTTGATTGATTTTTGTTTTTTGAAGGTGGATTTTTTAAAGATGAGGATTTTCTTTCTTTCTTTTTTTTCAAATTGCAATTAACTCCCCTCTACTTAGATGAATGATGACCTGGTGCCCAGGGTCAACTCCCATTTCGAGCGATATATGTACCTTTAGTAGGTCCCACGGCGGGATCCGACACACTTGGGAAGAAGCGAAAGGGAACCCTTTCGCTCTATTGAAGGCAAGGGAATCCACGCAAATGACCCGATCCCCCGGAGCAAATCAATAAGAAGTCGCCTTCTTTTGACTGGGCGAGGGCATATTGGGTGTTAGAGAATGTGGGAGGCTACCGCGGACACTAATACCGCTAATCGGGGAATTGGGGTTGTGGATTGGGCCTCAAGTCGGGTTGCTACAGCCCAGTATATACTGGGCGTATATATTATATATGCCTGGCTTAAATTTGGGGATTTTGGCTGGGCGTATATATTATATACGCCTGTGTAAATCTGGGGCCTTTTTGCGGGGCGTATATATTATATACGTCGGGCAAAAGGTTCTGTCAATTATATTTTGACAGTGGACAGCAAGCCCGAATGTGGGTCTTTGAACTGGTTTCTTGGGAGAAATGCTCCCGAGGACTGCTGTGTATGTTATCGGGTCCCTCCCTTCCGTTTCCTAGGGATACACGACTGAATTTTGGGTTTTCTACGCTCTCACCAATGCGGATTTTATGGCTTGATCGGAATTGGCAACCCAACCGATATACCTCCGGCGCAAGCGCCTTCTCAGGTACTGGAAGGGGTGGTTCTTTTAAGGATCATCACCACTAGGGCTGCCACCTTACTGGGAACCGGGTAAATTGTATCTGTGCCTAAACCCCCCGAAAACAACCCAAAAATGCAAAAATAAATTCAATTATGTCCCCATACTGTTGGTTCACTTTTAATTACAAATTTTTATAGGGGAGTGAGATTAAGTTCAAAATCGAGTCGGGGATGACAAACCCGTGCCGCCTCAACGGGCCGGCGTTCAAAGGTGAAATATGATGACCGAAATAAAGTGCACAAGTAGGCCCGCCAAATGGCTAAGGCTTGTAAATGACCGAAATTTAAATGACGTGAAAATAAATGCGAGCGGGCCCGCCAAACGGCTAAGGCGGCTTAAATGACAAGAATTGTAAAAGCTGAAATTTAAGGCGCAAGCAGGCCCGCCAAACGGCTAAGGCACTTAAAGGACTGAATCGTAGGGGTGAGTACGTTAGTAAAAGCAATAAAAAATAACAAAAAACAGCAGCAAATTAGAACAAAAAATAGCCATGATTAGTAAAATAATAAAATAAAAGGAAAGGCCAACAAGAGGGGAAGCGCTAGGGTAAAATCTCCAGCAGAGTCGCCATCTGTGCGACCGTGAATCCTCTAGAACCCGTCGCGGCAATGCGCTTGCCTTTAATAAAATGTAGAGTCGCCACCAGGAGCTTTTGGTGACCCGGGAAACCTTCAAATTGATATTTTGAGCACCGAAGTGCTAAATATGACTTTGATTTACCTGTCTTTGCCAAAGGCTCTAGGGTAGGGGCTTCGGTTATCGATCGGGAAGGGTTTAGGCACCCGATCAACCCGCACGTAGCGGTCTCTATCTATGGAAAAAATAAAAATAAAAAGGGCGGAGCTTCCCCTTGCCCGAAGGCAATACGGTCCTATCAAGCTTTAAGCCAAACCGAAATTTCGGCGGCGTAACGGCTTGAATCCTTGGACGGAGGAGACACCAAGAAGGTAGAGGAAGAGAGGGGTGAGCCAGAGCTCACGGGCCCTTGTTGCACCGTGGAAGATCTTCGCTTTGGCGTGCTTCTGATGGCTTAAATGGTGTGAAAATGGGTTATAATGCAAGGATTCAAAAAAATAGGAAGTGTAGGGTAAGGCCAAAGGCTAGACTTTAGCTAAAGGGAGTGATTTAATGGTTGAAATGGATTGAAAAAGATGAACTAAGCTTGCTGGAATTCTGGAAAATGAGTGCATTTTCTCTCACTAGGGTTCTCTCTTGAGCTCCAAATCCTTAACCTCCAATTTTTTCTAACCCTTAAGGAAGAGGGGGCCTCTATTTATAGAAAAGGGAGGTTAGGGCTTACTTAAGAGCTAATTGGTTTAGCCATTAGGTAATCCCCCATCTAAGGTTTTCTAGGCTTTCAAGGTCCTAGGGTTTTGGGAGATTGATTTTAATGGCAGATGATGGGGTGAGACCATGGGTGACTTAAGGGTTGCCAATAAGCTCCAAGAGGGTGCAACCAATCTCAAGACACCCACCTCAACCAAGGGGATGGTCAACGGGTCAAACCAGAAGAAGGAAATTCAAGCATCGATGATAGCTATCGAGCTAAGGCATATATATTATATACGCCCAGTTTAGGAACAGTAAATTTCATCAAAAACAGGGGATCCCTGGGAAGATGAAGCCCGTGGTGGGTCCCACCTATACTGGACGTATATATTATATACGCCCAACCAAATTTTCCCCAAAATAGGCGGGCGTATATAATATGTACGCCTGACTAATATGGGGCAAAAATGGCTGGGCGTATGGAATATCTACGCCTGAGTAAAAGTCCTATGATTTTATGTGAAACTTCAATCAGCCATAACTTTTGAACCGTAGCTCCAAATAGGGTGATTTTTAGCTTGTTGGAAAGCTAGAGAAGTCCTCTTTCCAATGATATATTGCTCATCCTTGGTAATGGTCTATGTGAAATTCTATAGCTCTTCTCCTCCCATCAACCACCAGAAGGGTTTAAGTTAGGTCTGGGAAGGGATTCTAGGGTGTAGGGGTGACTTCTAAGGATTGGGGGAATGGATCTAAAGGTCTTAGGGTGATTCCTACTGGTCTAGGTAGGTTCCTAAGGGTTCAGGGGGTGCCATCGGAAGCACAGGGGTACATCTCTCCCGAAATACAGATTGATCGGGCCTTGGGCCGAATTTGGGTGTCTACACTGTCGATAGGTCATTTGTGCCTCATTCCATACCTTCTATAAAACCCTAGCTCTTTTTCTCTCTCTTCTACCTCCCTCTTTCTCCACTAAATCCTCACAGAACCTTCAGCTGTTCAGTGTGACATTTTGTCAGTACATTCATCTTGCACAAAGGAGCATTTTGCCCCTGACTTTGAAAAAATTGATGCTGTGTATTTGTTTGCGCATTCGGAGTGTGTGCTTGCTTTATTGGTTGGTGGTAAAAGTCATTTAAAAATCAAAGAAAGAGTAAAATAGGGGATGGAATCAGCACAACTAAGAAATCCTAGACCTGCAAGATACAGGGTCCATTGTAGCAAGTTTTGATAAGTAAGAGTGTGTCCTACAGGGAAAGGTGATCTACAGCTCTAAAGGAGCCATCTCTAGTAGTCCCTCCAGATCTGACTACAGATCTGGCAGTCCTAAAAAGAGGGGAGTTTAAGGTCACTTATTCTAAGTATTCTAATGTCTAAACTACAGAAAGGGTTGAGAGGATGGATGGAGTGTGGAAAATAAATATAAAAGGGTGAGAAGTATGTTATTGAGCCCAGATCAGAGGAGTTTTGTAACTCAGATTCAGATATGATGTTATAGAAATCCTGTCCAATGGCTACATTATCACCACTGAGAAGAAAGGATCCAACCCATCACTCTTCCATTATTCCACCCTTAAGGTTATAACCTGTCCACTCAAATGGTCACAGACTATCCCATAGGAGAACCACAATCCAGGGATGGGTCAAAACATAACAAGTTAATCATTGCATGCACTATTTCATCCAGGCTACCAGCTCAAGAATCCATAGGGAACCTCAACCTCTAAAGCTCTATGTGTGGGGCTAAGGCTGTATAGGACCATGATAGCCTAGACACATAGAACCAGCAAGCGATTGAGTACAACCTTTGATATAGCTGTCCATTGCTTGAGTGAGGCTACAATGGTCCAGTCACAAGCCTACAATCTCTATAACTAGATCAGATCTAACATTTGATGGCGGATCTATACAAATATAGGGGAGTCTGCCTCTGTACAATCTCCCACTAGGCTTCTACAAGCTCAGGTGTAAAGAAGAAGGATCGATCTTGGATCGGTGGATTAGAATCACCCTAAGGCTATAATCTGTCCACTTGAATGGTCACAGACTATCCCAAAGGCTATCCTCTTCACAGAGCCCAAGATAAAACAAGAATATCGCTGCTACCACCATGGTCACAAGGCTACCAGCTCAAGCTCCCATGGGGATTTCAGATCTAGTGGGTCCTGTGGTGGGGCTAAGGCTGTATAGGACCATGATAGCTCAGACACACAGGTCACTTAGATCTGAATGGCCCTTAGAATCAATCCTCTATTGCTTTGAATCATAGCAAAAGCAATGGCGAATCACAAGGCAGCAGCCTTGCACAGAGCATCTCACATTAAAACACAAATCCCACAAAGCACAGATCCTATTACAGAACTTCCATTAATCTAGTTCAAAATGCATACAAAGACATAGCCAACAATTGCTGGACTATGGAGAGAAGGAAAAAGAAAAAGAAAACTACTTACACTATAAAAAAGAAAAACAAAACGATCTCAGATCAAGTCTCTAAGAAATGAGACGTGTTCCCAGCTATTCCAGGATGTAGAAAGAGAAGAAAGTCTAAGCTCCTAAACCCAAGCTAAGTGTGGGTATTTATAGCAGTGGTGTGGCGGCACATTAGGGTTAGGAAACCCTAATTTTAACAATGCCACGTGGCTGAATAGTGATCCTTCGATGCCTTGGGGCGCGTGCACAGAGATTAGAGCATGGGAGTGCGTGCCCTAATCACTAGAAATTCCCAGAAAGTCCTCTGCTGAAGAGATGGAAGTTTGAGGTTCAAAGCTTTGCTAGGTAGCCATTGTTTCCCAGACTTGTCGGGTGGTAGCTTCTTCTCTTCGCTAGGATGATTTGAAATTGAAGCTTCAGCCTTCGCGAGGTTGGCTTGGTTTGCTCTTCAGGCAATCACGAGGTTGATCTTCGCGAGGATAGATTTGAATAGCGCGAGAACTTCGCGAGCACTCCTCTTCACTGGACTTCGCCAGTTACCTCGCGAGGGTTTAATGAGTTCTGAACTATACGAGGTTTCATGTCTTAACTGATCTTCGTGAGGGTGGCTTTGCCTTCGCAAGGATGCTTTCTTCTTGAATGGCGCGAGAACTGCGTGAGAAGTTTTCTCCTGATAATTGCATCCCACGGCCACTGCGCGACAGCTGTGCGAGGAGTCTTCTAAAGCTATCTCTTCTCAGCCGTTCTGAGCGAATTGTGCAAGGTTGAGAGAAGTCTGCTTTGAACTACGTGAGACTGCATGATGTGTTCTACTCGTGAGCTTCGCAAGAGCTGCGCAAGTTTATATTTCTAAAGATCTTCAATCAATCATCTGCGCGAGACGTTGTTGTAGAGTCTTGGGAAGCTCAGCTGGACTGCGCGAGGCTCATTTTAGGTTTGGATTCAGAGTCCATCCTTCTTAGGGACTTCTGGTGCCAAAACAGGCTCCTTAGCAGGATTCCTGGCCTTATTTCACTGCTGGTTATTACCTACATAAAACACTTAACAAGGGCTTATTAGGTGGCTATGGGTCTAATCAAAGGTTAAGGGGTGAAAAGTGGTACTTTTCAGGTCTTAACAGTATTGCAATTTCTGTTAAACCCTAGGTATTTCGAGGTCAGTTGCCTTCCCACCATCAATCAGTTGTTTCTCTAAATTTTAACCTTCAAGCTCCACTCCAAGTTGGTGAGTGACTAATCTCCGAGAGTAAAATGGATGAGCCGAAGGAAACTCTAGCAAACATACGCCGGAGAACAACTGCTTCTACCCCTAAATCCTCTGAAAGGTCGAAGCTAGCTGACAAACCACCTTTCAAAAGGAAGCTCACTGAGATGACACCCAAAAAGACTCCTAAAGCTAAAAAAGCCAAAGCTGTTGAGATTCAGGAGCCTGCGGTGGAAGAGCCTTTAGCAAGAGCTACTCCTACAGTAGAGCTGCTAGCTGGGTTAACTACTCTCAATGAGTTTGTAGAAAAATTGAGTCTTGTCCCTGAGACAAATTTTGATCTAGCTTATTTTGCCAACATTGGGGAGTGCCAGGGGACATTGGAATATTTGAAGAAAGAAGGTCTACTACCCCTACTTTCACCCTTGAAGGAAAATGTCTACCCCAGGTTGGTGAAATTGTGGTCTCAGAACCTAACAAAGAAGGTGGTACCTAGGGCTGAGGATGTACTAGAAATCTTGATTGATGACTGGTAGCTGATTGTCGATTGCAGAGATATTAGGATGGCTTTGGGAGTTCCATATCAATTTGACTCCACCAGAGCTGAGGGAGCACCCACAGTGGCTACATTTAGGGAAATGGCTAAACAGCTTACCAACGGAATAGTGGGCTCTAGTGAATCCTTGATGAGAAGAGACCTCCATCCTACTCTAAGACTCATTGATACCATATTGAGGAAAAATGTCTGTCTCTGGCCATTTGCAAGAGAGAAGAGCCCCATTAGTGGATGCCCTATACTTCTGTTCAAAAGGGCAATTTGTGAATGCACCTAAGCTGATTTTTGAAACAATGGTGGACATCAATGACAAGGTGCTGAAGAGACAAGATTTTGCTAAGGGAGGAGGTCTACCTTTCTGCAGACTCATCACATGTCTGCTCAAGACTGGAAAGTATGTGATCAAGCGAAATGAGCCAATGGAGAAGCTGACGATCAAATTATATGGAAAGCGAGAATGGTCAACCAGCCTCACCTTGATTAAGAAGAGTCAGCCAGTTGGAAGGGAAGAGGCTGAGAAGGAACCCACTACCATGGCAGCAGAGACTCCTGCAGAGATACCCTCATCCACCCCTCCACCTACCATACCTGTCCCATTACCCACATCTCCACCCACTTTGTTTTTTCCATTTATATCAGTCCCTCTTCCAACCAGCCTCTCTCCACCCTCCTCTGAACCTATTTAACATTCACCCACCTCTCAGGTTTTCCAACCTGACATCCTTGAACCTCCCACATTCTCTGAGCTTACCCCTACCATTTCCTCTCCACCCATTACCCAACCCATTTCTAATTTCCCCCCATCACAAACCCCTCTGCATCCACAGGGTGTGGACCTGTTCACCACTACTGGGTTCACGGCCCTCTTGACCTCAATTGTGGAGGATGTTGCTCATGAGTACACTCCACTTCCTGACTCCCCACACCCCACTCCTCATCATTCTAACCATGCACCCTCTTCCCCCTTCCATCATGTTCAAACACCTGCCCCTTCTACCCCCACCATGCCTGACACCCTCACTCAAATTTTATCCCTCCTCCAATCCATTCAATCCCAATTAACCATCACCACCGATAACCAGACCCTCATGAGCTCATGCCTCCAATCAATTCAATCCACCCTTACCTCATCCTCTCCCGCCCCTCAACCCCCTCACATATCCCCGCCTACTTCACCCATACCGACCCCACACCCTGCTGCTACCCAGCCTGAGGAGGTAGCCCCACCAACTCTCCCCATAGTTTCCTCACCACCAGCCACTTTACCCTCATCACTAGATTTACTGGCCTCTGCAGTAGCTGAATCCCCTCTACCCCCTACCTCCCCACCTGTTTTCTTGGAGGCCTCCACCCAAACTGATCCATGGGAGGATTTGGTTCTTTCCACCCCCTCCTCTTCATCCACTACACCCTTGTCCTTGCCCATTGTCCTTAGACAATCCATGTACATTCCCCCTTACCTCACCCTATTGTATGCCATGAGGGACAACCCTTACATCCACAGGGATGTCCTGAGAGGTATGGCTGCACTCCGAGCTTCCATTGAGACCCCTTATGAGGAGCGGATTGCCAACATAGAATTGGAGCACAAAATTAAACTCTGCGACATCTCTCAAGGGTGGTCTGAAATCCTGTCTCGTTATGAGTCTGCCAAACAGTTGGCCGCTGCTGAGAGTCTCATTGCCAAATATGAGAAGAAGAATTCTGAGCTTCTCAAGAAAAAATTAGCCAATGCTCAGGAGATACTCAAGGCCACCAAGGAACTCTCTGATGTCAACCTGCTCTATGCCACCAAACAAATTGACATATTGGAGAAAAAGGTTGCTTCCCTTACCTCTCAGCCATTTCAACCTACCCCTCTCGCCACCGCACCTCCTCCTGCACCTCCTGCCACTCAATCCTGTCCCCTCCCTACAACTCAACCTCCTCCCACCCCCCTTGTGGATGTGCACCCTCCTCCAGCCTAGGAGCCTCCCCCTACTAAACCTGCCCCTCCAAAACCAAAAAGGGCTCCCCCCAAGAAGAAAGTTACTGCAAAAAGATCTGCTCCTTCGGCTGCTTCTATCAACAAAGGAAAGAAGCCTACTGCCCGGTCTAAAGACGCTCCTCCCACCCAGCCCCCCAACCCAACCTGATGCCTCTTTCACCTTACTGTCAAGGGAGGAAAGGAGGAAGACTGCTGCAGCTCTCAGCTTGGATCCCACAGCCCTTTTTCCTTCTGATTCAAATTTTGATTATGTTGCTGCTGTTGATCCCAAAGGAAAACAACCCGTTGCCCAGTCTGAGGAGGTTGCGAGGAAGCCGCAACCGAAAGCTACATCTAAAGGAAAAGCTCCGTTATCTAAGGCTGAGCTGAAAAACCTGGCCGACCTCTATGATTGGCCAGATGATGCCTGTAAATAGCTATGGCAGTTTATTATTTTAGTGTCTTCCTCACTTGTCTCATGTATATATTTGGCATTTTAATACAATTTTGTCTTCATGTAGTTTTTTTTTTGTTTTTCTATATCGCACTTTTCCCCCTATGCCTCTCTCCTGATTTCACAGTGTCCAACAGTGAGGACACTGTTTAATATAGGTTTGGGGGTATGGCATGTATGTATGTCAATAAATTAGTTAATTTTAGTACAGCTAGGCTAAAGAGGAGTGTTTGGAATTAATTAGATTTAATTCTCACTTGAATAAAAAGAGGAAATTAAAAAGAACTATTTGAAACTGAAATAAGCTATAGTCCAACAAACTTCATGAGGCAAATGTCAACAAGTTGTGAAAATTAATTTTGATGTGTAGTAAACCTGAAATGAGAGGAAATTGTGAAGATACACCATTGAAAATTAGATGGAAGGCCATACCCAGTGAGATTTGGGCCTGAAAAAGTTTCTTTGAAGAGTGCCTTGGCAATTTTTTCTGCTCTAAGGACTGATGGGATCTAATTCTAATCACTAGAAGTTAGGCAATTCTAAGCTGAAACAGCTTGACAGCATTCATGACATTGAAGACATGAAGTAAGGCCATCCCTTGGTCAGTTTGAGCTTTAAAATGTCCCACCTTTGAACTGCCCTTGATACACACCAGTTGAGACTTTAAAATCATAGTTTTTTCTTTGATGAAAACCAGCAATTTTGAACCCAAAACCTTTTTGACCTGTTTCAGTTCACCCTCAACCTGAGAAATCAGAAAATACGAGGAGAAGTGAGGTTTGAGATGCAAGGTTCAATGTCTAGCAAAAGAAGAGGAAAATATATTTGAAAGCTAGTGTGATGTACAATTGTGACATTCCGATCTATAAAAAAAAAAAAAAAAAAGAGAAGAAAATAGAGCAAAAGGATGAGAAAGAGAAGTCACTTCATTTGAAAAGTTACAAGAAGATAAGAAGCTGATCACTTCAAGTCTGAAAATTCAAAATGAAAATGAAGAGGTGCTGCTGCAGACCACCTCCTTACCTTTACTAATTTCTCAATTTGAATCCCTTTTACCCTTTCATTCTTTTACAAACCTCATCCCTAAGCCACATTACAACCTAATAAAAAGACCTTACTGATCTGAAATGGATTGAGCTGTAATGTGGAGATAAGGATCTGTCTAATCTATGGTGAAAAGAGTTAGAAAATTTCAGAAACTAGAGCAATGCCTATGCTCATGCTTGCAGTCGTCCTTTTTTAGGGCTGCAACTGTTCTTGAGCTGTGTAAAATGATGCACCCTTCTATTTTACTTGAGTGAACAGCCCTGGGGAGACTTGGGTCTGAAATTTTATTTGTTTGGGATAGTATCAAAACAGAATTCCCAAGTGAAAGGTGAGCCATGCATCAATCTTTAGACATAATGCCTTGACATGAACTGATTGATGATGAAGGAATTACTGCAAAATTCCATGTTTTAAGTTGGTGATTTTTCTGTTAAGAACCCTCTAGAACTGAAAAGACATGATGAGAATTTATTCTAATTTGCTGAAACACTGTTTAGCAGGATGCACTATTATTAACTAACCTCATTGGAGAAGTTTGTGGGTACCTTCACTAAAAACCCTCAGGAGACTTCACTCCTCCACTAAGGATCACCTAGGGGTTTAAAAGGCTTGGTGCATATGCTAAATGCATCTGTGCTCCATACGAAAGTGGAATTTTAATTCTTTTTTATTCTCCTTTTCACAGGGACTAGCAAAGCTTAGGTTTGGGGGTGTGTTAAGTGGTGAAAAATGCCACTTTTCACCCTTTAACCTGACCATTGATAGACTTGTAAGCACACTAATAAGCCTTTGTCAAGTGCATTTTGTAGACAACAATAAAAGAGGACACTAATGTAGAAAACCACTTAAGAATGCCCAAAAATGGGCTATCTCTCAGCACAGGACAAACCCAGCAACAGCATACCAGAAGGTAGCACATCACTGGACCCTTGGAGCACGTGGCTACAGCAGGGCAAGGCGAAGGAAGTGAAAACTGGCTGAAAACATCCTATCGATTGGTCACCTGCAGAATTCGATAGGAGCTGAAAGCAAAGAAAGGAAGAATTCGTACAGTTGAAGAGGTTTCAATAGGATCTGAAGACAGAAGAAGGATGGATTCGTGTGGATTGAGAAGTTCGATAGGATCCAAGAACCTATCAAGCAGCTGAAAGGAAGGAAGAAACCATCCTATCAAAAGTCTGCCCAAGGCATTAAGGGAACCTATCGAATGGTTTCCTTAACCTATCGAGATGAAGACACTGGAATAGAACCTATCGAAGGGTACTTGAACCTTTCGATAGGAGTGAAAGCAACCATATCGAAAGGATGGCATGTAGACCAGAACCTGTCAAAATGGTTCTCCAGCCTGTCGAAGAGCCCCTCCAACCTGTCGAATACTCTTGACCAAGGGCTGAGAATGCTGAAACTCTACGCGAAGGCTCATCCTATCTGAGCCTATCGAAAAGATTTGAGAACCTAGCGAAAGGACCAAAAAGCTCTATTTGAACCTGTCGAAAGCTTCCTGAACCTGTCGAAATTGTGTGTAGAACTTCTCAGAAATTCAGCTGTGCACACGTTGTGATTTGGTGACCTGCTGCAAGCAACCCAAGGAACTTGGTGACCGGCACAAAGGTTCAAGAAGATGCCCTAGGAAACCCTAACCGACCCACGTGCTCTAACAGAACTCTAACAAACTCTGAGGACCTTCTAGAAGGGATTTTTGGCGTGAAAAATAGAGGAGAAAGATATATATAGAGACCCCCAATTGCAATTGGGGGAGATCGAGATCTGAGCCAAATTTTGGAGATTAGAGCTTGCAGAGAAATTCTATTTCCCCTCCTTTAGCCCAACAATGGTTGGCTAATTCCTTTGGAGTAGCAAGGAGAAGGGTTAGATCTGTAATTGGATAAGGTTAAAAGTGCTATTGTAGGTTCCTAGCTGCACAGACTACAGATCTGAGAGTATTTCCATTGTAGAGTGACTTTGATTGCAATGTTAATGCTGTTTTTAATGCTTTAATTAGATCTAAAGTTCCTTTGGTTCCATTTGGTGATCGATCGAATCTGTGTAGAGGAGTCTGTATATCAGCTCACCCACTTAACTGGTAGACCTCTTGGATACCACCCAATCTCCCTGGATCTGATACTCCTGTGATTCCTTCAGTCTGTTACCTGGGAATTGCAGCATCTATAGTGGTTTTAATTATTCTAATTGATGCTTTAGCTTTAGAGGAGATCCCTAGGAGGGTCTGTGACCATTAAAGTGGACAGATCATAACCTTAAGATTAATCCAAGCTCAAGCTCCAATTGGATTCGTCTGCTGCAATCCATGGATTTGATAAAGTCTATAGGATGGTCTGTGACCGTTAAAATGGATAGATCATAGCCTTAAGACCAAGTGTATCCTGTGATTTGGAGTGGAGTTTATACCCTGCAGCTGTGCTTATAGCCAGTTGAGGGAATTGTGTGCTCTGAACCTCTGTAGCATGATTAATTGAATCTGATTTCAGTGAAGACCAATTTCCAAGCTACTCTTCTCCATTTTCTGCTTTTTACCTTGTTCCCCTGTAAGATCTAGATCCTAAACTCGATCCAAGTTACTTTATGTATAATTTTAGCTTAGCTTAATTGACAATCCATTTTAAACCTCTCCCCTGTCTTTTAGCTAACGTAGCATTAGTTAGGGTGCCAGATCTAATACGGATCTGGAGATTTATCATATTTTTAAACCAACCTCACTGTGGACATTCTCTTACTCACCATCTTTGTAAACTTTGCTACAACAGACCCTGATTACTTGCAGGTCTGTGTGAGTGTGTTCTGCCTAGTTTATTGATGATTTTAAACCCTCATTTGAGGGAAGGCAAACACTACAACAACCAGCACAAACCGGAAACCCTGATTCACCCAACCAATCCCCAAATCTTCCTTCCCAATTTTGAAATAGACTTGGCCTCCTTGTCCCTTTTTGAAGAGGAGTGTCTTATACCTATACAGTCCCCCCCTGTGATAAATCACCACCTAATGATGCTCCAATTCGAGGACATGGTCCTACACGAGCCCATAATAAACATGATGGAGGCTGGCTCCCAAAAGCCTTCTCAATCAGCCTCCTCCATCTAAACAGGTAAAGAGGCGGCCTCACAGGTAAGAAATTGGGCATCGGTACCCCTAACTCTAAAAGCATCATGTGGCTTGAAATTTGGCGCCTGCTTCCCAAAAAAAAACAACCTATAAAAAGTGAGGTGAGCCTTTGTCAGGCAATGCCATGTGTATATAAGGACCTGCCTTTCCAAGGGCCCATTTTGAAATAAAAAGAAAATCCAAAAAAATAAAAGAAATACAAAGAAATCCACAAAAACCGTCTTTTAAAACTCTTGATAAAATTGAGAAAAAGGATGCTTTAATTGAAGAACCCGTCCCACATGAAATTGACCCCTCTCCTATAGAAATACAAGAAGAGGTAAAAATCATGAGTCTAGATGAGGAAGTCCCTGCTAATGAGCTCCTTGAACGGTACGCTAACTTTGAGCATGGCCCTACCCCGATCGTTGAAGAGACTGAGGATGTGAATCTGGGTAGTGATGATATCGAAACGTCGCTGTCTCCTGAAGAAAGAGAAAGCATGATTGATTTCCTTTGGTCATACCAAGATGTCCTCGCATGATAATATGAGGATATGCCTGGTTTGGATATCGATTTGGTCGAGCATGAGCTGCCGCTGTATCCAAATGTTAGGCTAGTCAAGCAGAAGTTGAGACGCCTCCAACCAGAAAGGATGCTGAGAAAATACATGTTGCGGCTGAACCCTCAGAAGTGCACATTCGGTTCCATGTCAGAAAAGCTACTAGGCTTCATCGTCAGTAGAAGAGGCATGGAGGTTGACCCGAGTAAGGTAAAAGCCATTGTCCAAATGCCACTGCCATCTATCGAGAAAGAAGTCAGAGGTTTCTTAGGCAGGATGCAGTACATTAGTTGATTCATTGCACAACTAACTCCTATTTGCCCGCCAATCTTCAAGCTACTGAAGAAAGACTCGTTCGTCAAATGAAATGAGGACTGTCAAGCAACATTTAATAAAACAAAGAGCTACATCCTCAACCTGCTAGTATTAGTACCACCCAAACTAGGATGACCACTCTTAATGTACCTCTCCATAATGGAAGTTTCGATGGGATGCGTCCTAGGGCAGTATGATGACGGGAAGAAGAGAGCAGGCCATCTACTACCTCAGCAAGAAATTCACTGATTATGAGACACGCTATTCCCATCCGGAGAAGGCATGCCTGGCTCTCGTATGGGCTACACAGAGTCTCTGTCACTACTTGCTATCTCAAGTTGTTCTCCTCCTAATAAGAATGGATCTATTAAAGTACTTGTTTGAAAAGTCGGCTCTCACTGGGTGAACTGCATGCTGGCAGCTCCTTCTCTCAAAATTTGACATCACATACGTCACTCAGAAGTCGATCAAGGCGTAGTCACTTGTCGATCATCTTGCTGAGAACCCTCTTCTTGACTACGAGCCTTTAAGAACTGAATTCCTAGATGAGGACATTTTGTTCATGACGGAGGATGGCACAGCAGAAATGGAGGAGTCTTGCGTAATACACTTTGATGGGGCAGCAAATGCCGAAGGTCAAGGAATTGGCACTATTTTGATTTTGCCAAAAGGGTCACACGTACCAGTCTCCATCAAGGTCAATTTCTCCTATAAAAATAACATGGCTAAGTATGAAGCCTACGTAGCCGGCTTACAGGCAACACTCGACCTTAATGTAACTCATCTCAGGGTATTTGGAGATTCACAGCTGATCATATGCCAGACCAATGGAGACTGGAAGTCAAAGGATGAGAAACTGATCCCATACCATGAGCACCTCGAAGACCTGATAGCATGCTTCGATATAATCACCTTCTCCAATGTCCCACAAGTACGAAATCGCTTCGCCGATGCACTGGCGACACTGCCATCAATGCTCAAAATTCCACACGGTGTCGAGATGAAGCCGATCATGATTGATCAAAGGAGTGAGCCCGCATTCTGCCTCCAGATTAAGGAACCCCCAAAGTTAGACAATGAGCCTCCGCGGTTCTCAGACATCAAGAATTTTCTCGAGACTCGAACTTTCCCTGAAGATACATCCAAGATAGATAGGCGGACCATCCAACATTTAGAGGTGAACTACGTCATTTGCAGCGAGTTCCTATACAGGCAATCATATAACAACATCCTGCTCAGATGCTTAACTGATGGCGAGACGGCCAACATCCCAAAGGAGATCCACGAGGAAGTGTGCAGGGCCCACGTCAATGGGCACATGCTCACCAAGAAGATCCTACGACAAGGATATTTCTGGACCATCGTGGAAACTGACTATTGCAAGCACATGTAAAAGTGCTACAAATGCCAAGAGCACTCCAGTTTGATGCATGCTCCTACCATTGATCTACATAGCATGACCACTCCTTGGCCTTTTGCCACATGGGGCCTCGACGTCGTCGGAAAGATCAATCTGAAGGCATCAAGTGGCCATCAATTCATCTTTGTCGCCATCGAATACTTCACCAAGTGGGTAGAGGCAGCATCATACACAAACATCACAGCCAAACTGGTCGAGAAGTTCATCAAGAACAATATTATTTGTCAATTCGGTGTACCCAAGGACACTATCACAGACAATGGCACTAACTTTGCGAGCAAGTGCATCAGAGCTTTCTGCGAGAAATATAAAATCAGGCATCATCGCTCATCACCATATCGACCACAAACCAATGGTGTCGTAGAAGCTGCTAACAAAATAGTCATCCACATCCTTGAGAAGATGGTCGTCACGTATCGAGATTAGAGCAAAATGTTGCTATTGGCTTACCGAATGTTGATCCATACCACTACAGGGGCAACACCATTCTCCCTTGTGTATGGAACTGAGGCCGTACAACTAATGGAGGTTGAAGTACTGTCACTCCGCATTCTCATGGAATCTAGTTTGCCAAAAGTGAGAGGTCCCGCTTTGAGCAGCTGAACCTGCTAGATGTGAAAAGGTTCTTGGCCTTGTGTCACACCCAGGCCTACCAGAGAAGGATTGCACGTGCTTACAACAAGCGTGTTCACACCTAAGATTTGAAGGTGGGTGACACTGTGCTTAAGAAGAACTTCCCATCTCTCCACACCGATCTAAGAGGGAAATTCAAGCCCATCTGGGAGGGGCCTTTTGTCATTTGAGAGGTACTCCTGGGATACACAATCAGCCTCACCACCATGGATGAAGATCACTTTCCTGAGCCCGTCAATGCTGGGTACATACGCTAATTCTACTCCTAGTCTCCATAGCAAGGTAAGTATTGATAAGATACATACGTGACTGCTTAAGGACCCCATAAAAGAGGCCATCATTTCAAAGCCAAATAGCAAAAAAGCATCCCTGAACACTTATGCCCTTGCTACACTCGCTGATCCATTGGCCTTCCTTTCAATAAACCTCTCCCAGCAAAAGAAAATGTGTGTATATATGCAAAAAGAAAAAGAGAAAAAGAGTTACCATCAAATCCAAAAAAAATTAGAAAAGTAAAATCCTAAAAGAGGATATCTAAAAAGAAGCAAAAAGAAAAAATAGAAGAGAAAAATTGGAGCATGTACAGTCAAAAGTCTCCGAAGAATAAGTGTATTATGGCAACTGGAACCCAATCAAGGAAAAATTTTAACCCCAGAAAACCTACAAAATTTCTAACCTATCCCTTTCAAACCCATGGCCAAGATACGTTCATAGAGAAAGCCCTCTTTAAGTCCCGCGAGCAATCACAGTATCCGTTGAGTCAGCGCGAGCCAAGCTAAGAGACCACAAAGAGCTCCATCCAATTGGCTATGATGGAATCAACGTCCATGTTGTAGTCTTTGAGGGATAAGAAAAGAAAAAAATATATACAGGCACAATGAAAAAAAGGACATGGTAAAAACTCGCAAGGGCGCCACAGGTAAAAACAGCGAGCTTGTGCTGACCAGGTGAAAACCTGAAAGGCACTTGGGATAAAAATGCATACCCATGGATAGTGTGAAAACCTGAAAAGGTGCTATAGGTAAAAAAGAGGGAAGCAACAGGCACAGTGAAAACCTATCTTGGGTATTGTGAGTAAAAAAGTTAAGAAAGGAAAAGAAAAAGAAAAAATAGTTACTCTGTTGCTTACATTTTCGAGCTCTAGTCTTCATTAGGGCCGTCCAGGTTAGCTCAAATTGGATCTTGATCTGGTGTATCTTGAGACCGCACTATCAAACACATGATGCAGGGTAAGGATAAAAGGTCGATTCAATCCAAGGGGATTGATGTTTCGACCTTGGTAGAAGTTGCTGAACCTCACTTGGGTCCAACCGCATGAATAAGTTCGGCTCTGCTCAGAATGGAACCCGTGACTTCATCTCGTTGTTGAGGTAATAAAAAAATGAAGAAAGGAAAGATCGCCATTGCAAAAGATAATAAATTTTCCTTTCTCATTTTCAGGCCGGTACTGTGCGCACCCCACTTCGGGATGATTGGTTTGATGACCGGAAAGACCACATTTGCAAAAGATAATAAATTTTCCTTTTCCCATTTTCAGGTCGACACTGTGCGCACCCCACCACGGGATGATTGGTTTGATGACCGGAAAAAGAGCACATTTGAAAAAGATAATAAATTTTCCTTTCCCATTTTCAGGCCGGCACTGTGCGTACCCACTCCGGGATGATTGGTTTAATGACTGGAAAGACCACATTTACAAAAGATAATAAATTTTCCTTTCCCATTTTTAGGTCGGCACTATGTGCACCACATCCCAAAAGGATGATTAGCATAATACCCTGTTTCCCCCTTTACAAAATTAGAGAAAGATAGAATTTATGTAAGATAATAAATTTCCATTTTCCATTTACATATCTGTACTATATTGCACCACATTTCAAAAAATAATCAGTGTGATGTCTAGTGTCCCTTCCTTTTTTATAAAAGTTGAAAAAGACATAAAAAACATAGAGAAAATATCTATACCAAAAAGATGTATCTGAACAGGGGTTTCTTATACCCCCTTCTATGATTTTGATCTATGCAAAAAGAAGTGTGCAAGATAAAATCAACGACCCAACTCACACTTTCAGGCATGGATCTCTACACGTAAAGCATCCTCCCGAACATCCTACTCTGTCATTCAACGGCTGTGAAGGCCTTATGTCATTTTCGAGAGACATCAGTAGCACCAAGAGTGTCACTCAAGGCTCCTTCCAAATGAAGAACCTCACACTCAACTACGTCAGCTCGTGCTTCCGCCACCTCTGCTCTAACCTTTTGTTTCTCTAATTGCTCGTGCAGGACTCGCTTCTCATCTATCAGCTACTCAATACGGGTTTGAAATGTCGACTCCTTCTTTGGCCAAGGTCCCCGTGCATCACTACTCTTTGCCTGGTCCAAGCGACAAGTAGGAGGCCTCTCAGATAGTAGCCAAGCTTCATACTCTGGAGAAGACAAAACCAAATTCCCCTACTCCAGATCGCACATGTGTGTCGACTGACGCATTTCCCAGAGAGAGGCTATCCTATGCAAGTCCCCAGAGGATCCCTGAGAAAAAATCAAGTCACATAAAGGTGGTTTCATCCCACAGGGCACCTGCTGAGAGCAACCAAATTGGCGCAGCACCCAAAATGGGAAGTAGTAGGTGCTGCTGGTCAAACCAAGAAGGGTGATGCCCTCGTAGTCCCTAGATCGAACTACTGGAAAAGCCCTATTTAACCAAGGAAGCCTCCACACCAGTTCAGCCTCAGCCAGCCAAAGCTTTAGCTCTTGTATATTCCCCTATGGTAACCTGTGGCATCGACCTAAGAAGTAGGTAGTTGCCTCATAGTGAACAACATAAAAGTGGGGCACGAGTCCCAAGATAGCGAGATGCTCCCCAAGCCAAATTTGGAGCAGGACGGGACACCCCCGGAGGTACTCCACCTTGCTGAGAGCGAAGGCGTCAAGATAGTGGTAAAGCTCCGCCAGCACCATATGCATCACAGAGCAGCCTCCCTTAAGTTTCGCTAGAAAATTGCAAAGCGCAAGAGAAAAGCTCTCTCCCCCAGTGTAGAAAAGAACCTCAGAGATAAGGCAAAGGGCAAAGGCCTTCACATTATGAGAATTTTTGATCGGCAATCTTCGTAAGCTTTCATCCCCAAAAAGTTCTCTCAGGAATTTCACTGAACACCTGGTGGAACCACCAATGAGGTTTTTCTCATAATCAGCTTTCTTCAAGCCCAAAATCATGTGGATAGCTTTAACATAACCTGGTTTTGGCACTACCCTGGCAAGGCCCCTATGCAACTTCAAACCTGATAGGCTGGAGAGCTCCTCAAGAGTGGGAGTTAATTCACAGTTCTCGAAACGGAAAACATGGATATCAACCTCCCAAAATGAGGCCACCGCAAGAATAAGATCCCAAAGCA
This sequence comes from Chloranthus sessilifolius, assembly GCA_021018995.1. Lineage (NCBI taxonomy): Eukaryota > Viridiplantae > Streptophyta > Magnoliopsida > Chloranthales > Chloranthaceae > Chloranthus > Chloranthus sessilifolius. The sequence continues at coordinate 26,859,585 of CM037587.1, read as the reverse complement.
GAGGAACTCCGAGGAAAGATGAGAGATGAACAAACCAAAGCTGGTCCAAACCAACAAGCTCGCTGTCGTACTATCAAGCCATGTTGTCAAAAAATTGGGCCGCATGAGGGAAGTGTGAAGGTCCTGGACCTCTCGTGAGAGGCAGGGTCGGAAAGCGGGTCCATGGTCATACAAAGATGTTTTGAGAAATCACAATTCATTGTAGGACGATGGACCCACCCTGGGGAAAGAGAAAAATAGAAATAAAATGATGACAGTAGAAAACCCAAAGCCCAATTAAGAATAAAGAAAAAAGGGGCATCCTCGGGTATTAATGACCCCACAATACCCAAAAGGATACCTAGCAGGCGTAATACACACTCTAGTGCAAAATCCCCCAGATTTTGCCTACCGTGTATATTATACATGCTAAGCCTTTTTTTCCTAAACAAGGCCTAGCGTGTATAATATACACGCTAGGCCATTTCTGAGGAAACTTTACCATATTATACACGCTAGGCCATTTCTGAGGAAACTTTGCCTAGCGCATATATTACACACACCAGGCCACCCCCCCTAATGAAAAAAGAGAAAGAGGGGATATGGGAGTTTTATTTTGGCCGGTTCCTTAACCAGCCCACATACACTTGGTCTTTTTCTCACAAAAGGCACCCCCGGTTACATACCAAAAATCCACCATCTAACCTATCTACGTGATTTTCTTTCAGATACCACCCACATAAGCACACAAAATTTGGTAAAGGTTAAATACACAACCTAAGGATCAATTTCCCAATTTGGGTCCTATCCCTGCAAATTATCAAGCACATCACATCTAGAGGGAAGAGACCGAACAAAGAAAAGAGAAAAGCAGCAACATCCACTTCAAACAGAAATTAAATCATCCAACATGCGTTCAAATTATCCAAAACATTCAATCCCCCAAAATAAAAGATAATGTTCGAAAGTCTCAAAAGTTTATAGGAGCATAAACAGAAAAAGTTGACCCTAATTGGTGCCTTTGGCCTTCTTCTTCCATTGGCGAAGTACTCTAGAAGGTCCACACGTCCCCCACTCGAGACCACACCTGGAAAAGTCGGCTAAGCAGCAAGCGTGACTCCTTTTCATGAGCACCCTGCAAGTCATACCGAAAATCATCAATCAAGATCTGTCAAAAGACAAGGATGGCAAGGCAATGATCAGAGTCTGTCGGTGTAACACTTACCACCTCCACATCCTGAAGGCCAACGATATGGTGATAGTACTCCGCCTGATTGACCGCCGACTCATAATCCTGTAAGAAAGAAAGAGAAAGAGAGGTTAGCTGCATGAGCCGTAATACAAGAGCAAGCATATCTCTCGGAAAACACATAGAAGAGAAAATTTACCCCAGGAACAAATTCAAGAGGAGGGACCCGAATCGCTTCATCGAATAGGCGGGCCCGCTCAGCTACATTCGCACACAAACTCGAGCGGAAGGCATCGTCAAGGTGTCTAAAGGTCCCTTGAGTCTCTACAGTCTTACTGCCAGAAGCCCCCGCACCAAAAGGGTCGAAAGGTCTGACATTTGGAGCCTCATCAGGACCTACTACGACACCATCCTCATAAGAATCATCCCCCCCCATCAAACTGTAGAAAGCGGCAGAGGTCCGATCAATCAAATCAAAATTAAACCCAAACCATTAGGAACCCGCATATAGGAAGAAGAGGACTACCTGAGATAGTGGGCGCCAAAGGCTAAAAAGTTGGCACACGTCTCAAGAAGCGCATCGACTTCCATTCGACCCGTTCAAGGATTGTGCAAAAATAAAAGGTTTAAGGGCTTTGAGCATCCTCAAAACCTTGAACAAACATAAAAAACAATATATATATATAATACATATATAATAAATAATAATAATAATAATAATAAATATAAAATTACATAAAATATAAAATAATAATAATATATATATATATATATGTGTGTGTGTGTGTGACTTACCAAAAGCCGCACACACTCCCAAAAACATTGCGACCTCAATTTGCTCCGCTCAGGTAGATGTGCTAAAATAACTTTGGGGTCAATGGGTTCGCCCAAAGACTTCGAACCCTGCTTCACGTAAGGGCACCCGCGGCCAATCAAATGGGACGATCAATGCCTCATATGATTGGGCACAAACTGTAGATCTTCGTATTTTTGTCTCGCGCCTTTCTTTAAGTATGGGTTAATCACCCTCTCACTCACGGAGCTGTTTCATTTAGAATGAAACTTGGACATCAAACATCTTCAATCATCTCGAGAAGCAAACATTTATCCTAGCATATTGGGCTTTCGCAACTCGCACCATCTTGGTTATGCCCAGTAATGTCGCTAAGCGCTTAGGGATCGATAGCCTTGAGGAGCAGATGTTGTTCTCGACATATAGGGCTTTCGTTTACTCACTATATTACCACTTGATGCTTAAGGTTCATTTTGAATACAACAGACCCGTCAGCGTTTCCTTGGGCCTCTTTGGATGTCTCTTATCTTTGGCATTCGATCATTAGTGATCGGATAGCAAAGAGGGGCATCTGTAGACACCCAAATTTGGCCCAAGGCTGGATCAAAACATACTTCGAGAAGGGCGTGCCCCTGAGCTTCTGATAGCATCTCCCATAGCCTTAGGAACCTCCCCAAACCCTCAGAAACCTGTCTACATCCTTAGGATTTAACCCCAACCTATAGAACCCTCTCCGAACCTGTTATTCAAGGCTAGTGGTTGGGAAGAGGTGTACAAAGCTTGTTGTGACCACTGCTAAAACTAAATCACATACCATTGGAAGGAAGATGTTCCCAGCTTTCCAACAAACCAAGAATCACCTCAATCCGAGTCTTACACCGAAAGTTTTGGCAATCCAAAATTTTTGGCCTAAAAACTGCATTTAAGTGAACCTTTCGAGGACCTCTCAAGGCTTTGGGTATGCTTAGCATGTATAATACACACGCTAAGCCATTTATGGGAGAAAAGTTGCCTAGCGTGTATATTATACATGCTAGGCCATTTTTTCACAGATTTGGCTTAGCGTGTATAATACACACGCTAAGATTGGATGGGCCCCCAAGCGAGCTCTGGACTTCTCAAGCACTGTACATATGCCTAGCGTGTATAATACGCACGCTAAGTTTAGCTACAGTAACTTTTGGATTTTGCTCGAAAATGACTTTTGGGGTTTGACTTGTTGACCATCCCAATGTTTGGGGTGGGTTTCATTAGAACTATTTTACCCTCATTTAACCTATTTGCAACCCCCTAGTCATTTGAAACCCTACCCTATCACGTACCATTGAAGCCCATTGCCCACATTTCTAAGCTCTCAAAATCCTAGGAAACCTTAGATTAGAAGATTACCTAATTGCTAACCCTATTAGCACTTAATTACCCTCCTAACCTCCTATTTTCCTATAACTAGAGAGGCAACCCCCTTTGCAGATGGCTTGAAAAATTTTCAAGAGAGAGAAAGAGATTAAGAGATCCCCTCCTCCCCTTTGGTGCACAAAACCCATATAAATTTCAGAATTCAAAACCCTCCGTTAGGTCCTATCTTCCATAAAAAATCCTTAGGCTTAGGTGAGAGTGATCCCTTAGCCTTCTTCCCCTTACCCATTAGCTATCAAGCCTGAGAGGTTAGAACCCATCTTCCAACCCCTTAAGCTATCGGAAGGTCATTGAAGTGCACCCACGCGAAGGTCTACGATGGTGCAACAAGGGCCTGAGAGCACTGGCTCTCCCTTCTATTCCTCTACCTTCTTTGCTTTTCCTTTATCCTTGAATTTGAGTTCTTACGCCACCGAAATCTTGGTGATTGCAGGGGGCGTAAATAGGATCGGAGTGCCTTCGGGTAAGAGGAAGTGCTATTTTATTTTTTATTTTATCCATAAGTAAAGACCGCTTACGAGCGGGTTGATCGGGTGCCTAACACCTTCCCGATCGATAACCGAAGCCCCTACCCAAGAGCCTTTGGCGTAAACTGGATCAGAGTCATATTTTTAGCACTCGGTGCTCATCATATCGATTTAGGTATCCCAAGACACCAAAAGCTCCGGGTGGCGACTCTAAATTTGTAGCAAAGAGAGTGCACCTTCGCGACGGACTTGTGAGAGCCCACGGTTGCACTCCCGATGTACCGAGATCAGAGTTCACTGTTTAGATGGACGAATAACCCAACGTACTGGGGTCAGAGTTCATAGTTCAAATGGACAAGTAACCCGCTCTATCGCGAGCAGAGTTCATATTCGAAGTTCATTTTCAGAGTTTAGATTCAGACTTCATATTCGAAATTCAGATTCAAAGTTCAGATTCAAATTTAAAATTTAAAATTTTAGTAGATTCGATACAAGGATTTTCATTCAGTTCAAAATTCAGAGTTTGAAATATTCAGAGTTCAAAATCAGAGTTCCTGTTCATATCCTGTGATTGAAAGTTCAAAGCATTATGATTCAAAATCCCATATTCACGCATTTAATATTCAAAGAGTTTTAAGAATTTAATGCATTGAAATACTCAAACGAAAAAATATTCTTAATGGTCAAAAACATTTTAAATACGCAGATGTAAACAGATTCAATAAAAATCAAATATCATTTATTGCAAAATTATCGTTGTTTAACTCAATCCTATCATGCAAATCTAGGAATCAATTTCGAAATGTCATTGAGTTATCCCTACAACTATTCATAGAATTTAATGCTCATTAATTCAAAATGTTAGTTTCAAATCTAACTTCAAAGGGTCCAAATTCCTTGTTCAAAAGATCACCATTCAAATTCAAATCAAAAGATCTATGAATCAAAGGGAAATACCATTGTATAGTGAAGTTTCCCTATCTCGATTCCTAACATCGTAAGGTGTGAGATGACCGTTATTGACGACGACTAATTCCTTCCCCTACATCCCACATACTGAATGATGCATTAAGGACTGATCTTAATTACTAACAACTCTGACGTATTTAAGTATTTTCTCAAAACTGAGACGAAAATGGGCAAGTTTGTGTTAACTTACAACTTGACCCAACTTCCTGCTCAATTTTGACTTTTAAAAAATTTGATTCATAAAATTATTACTCTATAAAAGTTATAGATCTCGTTATCCTCTTTCTAACGCAATGAGAATTGCATTAATTCGAGTTTGTAGCAGAAAGTTATGGCCAAAATACCGAGGTTGTGTAGGTCCTTCAATCACAGTCGCACGCGTGACTGTGCACGATTCTGCATGATTCAGACAGTTCGGGCCCTCTTCTTCTCGATCCAAATCGCTCAAAATCTTATTCCATACATTCCTAACATAGTCAAATCAACACTAAACTAATTCCATACTAATTAAACCAAATCTTACCTTTATAACTAGTGAGATCATAGCGTATTTTAAGCGGAAATCGAGTATCGATTCTTTCGTCACTTGCACGTGAAATGGGATTTAGAACCCCCATTCTCGTGAACGTATTGGGCGTGTTCGTAGATCAAACTCTTCACATATGCATGGGTTAAGATCATGGGAGATCCACGGACGTCGAGTTTCTAAATAACCAAAATAAAAAGGGTTTCGGAGAAGACGGAACCCTCGCTCTTCAAGGATCACGATCAGGTCGAGGATCCTCGGTCCCTAACGGCACACAAACATAATAAAGTTAAATGCATCGAAGATCAATGGTGCCAATTCGAGTTTCGGATGGTCACGATCTCCTTTCAGGCTCTCTCTATCTTATCTCAACAAACCCATGCAAATGTAAATCGGGTGAAACATCCTTGAGAAGTTTGCTATATAAAAGAAACTTTTGCTTCCATGTAAAAAATATAAGCCCATTTGGGTGTTAGTTCTTATCGCAAGAACTTAGTTTCTGCATGAAACGGATACACCAAAGTAAGGTGTTATTTCCCATTCAAAAAGTCTTTTGGTCCGGTGTTGAACTAGCATACCCAAACTAAGTCTTAGTTCCCCTACAAAAGGCCCAAAGTCGGCTCAAATAGTTGGTCCTATCAGTCAGCCGAACTAGTCTGCCCAATTAGTCGGCCCAACTACTCGGCTCAATCAGACCAATAAGTTTTAATCATTAATAACTTTTATTTTCCACAGAAAATTTGCCTCTAGGTTGCACTCATGCACAGTGTGTCGTATGCCTTGCCAAATATGTATACTTGGTTGGGTGCCACTTGACAGGTTGGGTTATTGGGCTCGGGTCTACTCTAGGTTCGAGTTGAAATTTGGACTGAGGCCTAAGTTCAAGCTTGGGCTCAATTTCGTGTGCAACATGCACAAACATGCCTATGCTTTACATAGGGTATGAGTCGAGATTTAATGCACTTGGCGCGTACCCCTAATTCTAACAAGTGGGGTTTGAGGCCACGTTACCCAGGTCAAAATATTTGACTTGGGTTAAATAAGTCAAAAGGTCGCATTCTCGTCAAAGGACAACAATTCAACATTTTCGAAAATTTTGGGTTATTACATTCTTCCCACCTTATAGGAATTTTCGTCCTCAAAAATTCATATATCTCATTTGGATGCAAATACACAGTACCAAGCTAAAGAGCATGACCATTGTTAGTGGTATTAATATTGAGTGTACAACAAAACGGTCACACTAAATCTGGCACCTTAATCCACATAAATTCATGAACTCCTAACAAGATATACACAAGTGCGACATTTTAATAACGATCTACCAAATCATCCTAAATTACAGGTTCAACATGAGATATCCACAACTAAACTTAGCATTTATCCATAACTAATTATAGGAAGATTATATCCACAACTAAGATGAACATTTATCCATAACTAAGTTATCCATTCGATAAGCTTTGTAGGCTATGAATGCATCTCAGAGAATTAGGATTATCAAAAATGATAGTTAAAAGCATTCATCCATAACCTACAACATTTCAAAACACGAACCCCAACCACAATTATCCATTTAGTGAATCAACCATTCCATAAAATAACCCTTCCATGAACAAGAAGGCTATTTAAAGCATTACCCTGCATAAAGCTCATTATCATTTAAGTTACAACCATGATCCTGTAATTATTTCTTATCCACCATTTGCATCACTTAAATAGCAATCAATCATTGAAACAAGCTAACCACAATTTAAAATCCTTAATTTCCAAAACCATTAACCATTAACAAAAATATAGCCAACCATCAACAAAGTAACCAATTTAAATTAACAACTATCTTCAAACAATAACCACAACCATCTAACCATAACCAAAGATCAAAGTGAATCCACCCGGATTCAATAGTCAATTACTCACAACATCCATACCATCCAAAATACCAAGCTTTAGACGCCCAAATTTGGCCCAAGGCCCGATCGAGACACATTTTTGAGAGAGGCGCATCTCTCAGCTTTTGATGGCATGTATGGAACCCTTAGAAACCTTTTAAAAACCTTAGGAGCCATTTCAAACCCTTAGGAATCATCCTAGATCCCTGAGGAACCTTCCCAAACCCTTAAAAACCCATCGCGACCCTTAGAAACAATTTCAGACCTAAACCTAGCTTTCCCGAGCAATGAATGAAGAGTGATACATTAGGACTAGTTGTGACCTTATACTATGATAGAATCATATATCATTGAAAAGTATAAGTCTCCAGCTTTCCAACAAGCCGAAGATCACTCCAATCAGAGCTGTATACGAGAAGATATCGCATTCCAAAGCTTAGGGGCAAAATGGTAATTTAGTTGAGTCCCCCCTAAGAATTTGGCGCAACTGCGCAACTAATAGTTGCGCCAGCTATAAGGTGGGCCCCAACACGGGAAGCCAACTTCCCAAACCCTATTCAAACACTGTTTTACTGTACCTTTGCCTGGCGCATCTATTAGTTGCACCAGGCTTAGGGATAGTGACTGTGGGTTTTTGCCTCGAATTTCAAGATTGAGGTTTTACCTGTTGACTATCTTGACCTTTGGGGTGTGTTTTAATAGTTTTGTTGCACCCATTCACTATCTATTTGCAACCCCATAAGTGGTTTAAAGCCCCACCCTATCATCCACTATTGGAGCACCTTTTCACATATTTCAAGGCTCCAAAAACCCTAGGAAACCTTAGATGGCTAGATTACCTAATTGCTAATCCATGTTAGCCTCTAAACACCCTCCTAACCTCTCCTTTTCCTATAAATAGAGAGGCACCCCTCTCCCTTTACAAAGGCTTGAAAAAATTTGTAAAAAAGGAATCCCTTCTCTCCCACTCCTAGTGCACCATTTACATACAAATTCCAAAACTTTCAAACCTTAGCCTTTCACCAAAAATCCTTAGTTTAGGTGTGTGCTATCCCATATACTTCCCTCTCTACCTCTTAGCTATCCACCCTAGGAGTTAGAATCCATCATCAAGCTATACAAACCATCAAAAGCTCACCGAAGCAAGCCAACGCTAGGCTCCACAGTGGTGCAACAAGGGCCCGATAGCTCCGGCTCTCCCCTCTATTCCTCTACCTTCTCGGTTCTTCCTCCATCCTCTCATTTGTGCCGTTATGCCGCTGAATTTTTGATAGGAACGGAGGGGCACAAATAGGATTTTAAAGCCCTTTGAGCAAGAGGAAGGCTTTCTTATTTGTTTTATATTATTTTGGTTTTGGCCATAAGTAGAGATCGCATTAAGCAGGTTGATTGGGTGCTTAACACCTTCCCAATCGATAACCGAAGCCCCTCTTCAAGATCCTTTGGCGTAGTCCGGATTCAGAGTCAATTTTTGGCACTTCGGTGCTCTTTAAATTTGATTTGGGTTTCTTGGGACACCAAAAGCTCCTGGTGGCGACTCTAAATTTTTATTGCGAGCGAGTGCACATCGTGCGATGGGATCGCTTCGATTCCCACGACTGCACAGATGGTGACTCTGATGGGGAGTAGCTAGTAGAGATTTCCCTTGAATTTGGCCTCTTTATTTTTAATTTACTAACCATTTATTATTATTTTTTTGCTATTTTTTACTCACCCCTTTGATTACGTCATTTTACTCACCCCTACTTTTACGTCATTTACGAGCCTTAGCCAATTGGCGGACCTACTTGCGCACTGCAATCAATTTCTTTATGTTTCCATCATTTTAAGTATATTAGCCAATCGACGGGTCTACTTGTGCATTGTCATTTAATTTTCTTTACTTTTACATTATTTTAAGTACCTTAGCAGTTTGGCGGGCCTACTTGCGCCTTTAATTCCGCAATCATATTATTAACAGTGGATGTCGGCTTGTAGAGGCGACACGGGATCCTCAACCCCGGTCATTAAACTTGAGAAAATCTCCTTAAAAGTGAAAAGTAAAATTGAACCAACAAAGGGGATTTAAATTATTTTTTACGGGGTAGATTTCTAGGGTTGGGTTATTTAGGCACACATATAATCTCCCGAGTCTTCGTACGGCCGCAACCCCTTGTGGTGATGATACGAAAAAGTCTCAGCCCACCTAGTACTTGAGAAAGTGCTTGCACTTGAGGTATATCCAGTGGGTAACCTTCTCGTTACCAAGCTTAAAACCCCGAGAAAAATTGAGTGTTAGTAGACTCGAATCGACCTTGTATCCCTAGGTTCGGTGAGGAAGAGAGCCGATTCATATAAACAGCCAGTCCCTGGAAGCTAGCTTCCATAAAAACTAGTTTGAAGACTCATTTCAAGTCAAAACTTATGCTATCAAATTGTTTGGAATCCCTGTTTTTCCCTGGCGCCACTATTACTTGCGCTAAGCCAAAAAGCCCCAGAATTACACTGGCTCATGTATAAGTTGCACCAATATAAAATTGGGCAATTTTTGGTCTGGTGCACCTAATAGTTGTGCCAGCTTTTGTTTAGGCAGCAACAGCCTAAATCTGAGGCTTGGTTTACACCCCGGACTCCCTGATTAGTGTCTTTAGTGCTTCTATTTAGTCCCCGCAATCTCCAACACCCAATACGCCCTCGTCAGTCAAGAGAAGGTGACTTCTTTTTTACTCGTTTTGAGGGATCGAGTTTTTTGCATCAGTTTTCATGCATTCAATAGATCAAGGGGTTTCCCTTTGATTCTTTCGAAGCACTTCAAAACCTTTGCCACGGGACCTATTTAGGGTACGAGAGCCACCCAAGAAGGGAATTCAAAAGGCCCCAGAATCCTTATTTCTTTTCACTTATAAATTTTTTTTAAAAATTTTAAAATTAAAAATCTAAATAATTAGAGTCTTGATTGGTGCAAGCATAACGACATCATCGTACCCTTCGTCATCCCGTAGGGGAAGGAGGAAGCTTTACGGGCCCTACCACCCGTACCCAACCCGATACCAAGCCATGTTGTGGGCTGTGGATCCAGCTTATGCAGATCCCGACTCATCCCCACTACATTTCCCAACCCATTCCTATTACGAAGAGGCTTTCACAACCATCCCCCTCACTAAATGCCCATTCGCCGTCACCGGCCCGTTCGGTGCCCCCATTTTTCCTTCCACCACTTCCCAAAATATCCAAAATCTAACTCCTCACTCCCCTTTTTTACAAGCCATGCCTTCATCCATGCCCATTCCCAACCCATCCACACCCATTCAAATCCCGACGCCATCTTCCACCTTCACTAGTATACCCTATTTCTCATCCGCACGACGCATACCCAATCAACCCACATCTATCCATACCACACCCGATACCCCATACATCCCTCCATCATCCATGTCATGCCCATTTTTACCGGGGCCATGTCCAGCTTTCCTCTCTCATCATCCACATTCATGCCCCATACATTCTCCCCGCACATACCCAATCCATCCCCATTCACCAATGACCCATCTCATTTCTCCAACCCACTTCATATCCCACCACCTCCGAGGTCATGCTTGATTTTACATGGGCCATGCCCAATTTTCGCTCTTCATCCACCCCATCCATGCCCCTCCAACTCATAAATATCCCATCTCCATCCGATCTCCCTTCAATGGCCATGATGGAGGAGATTTTCCACACTTACAATAGGTGGAAGGCCTCCCAACACATCCCCTCTCATCCACACCACAAATCCATGGATCCATCCCATACCCTGTCAAGCCTTCATGCCTCATTCCGCCATGACCCCCATCATCCACACCATCCAAACCCCCATTACCCACATACCCCAAGGCCCAATGGCCCAAAACCCCATGACCCATACCCATACATCAAGGGCCCATGGCCTAGACCCATCAAGGGCCCATGGACTAGACCAATCAAGGGCCCATGGCTCAGACCCATCAAGGGCCCATGCCCAAACCTATCATGACCAAGGCTTCATGGTCCAACCTCCCTCATGGGCCAGACCTTTATAGCTGAACCCTCCCAAGGCTTCACGTCCCAAACCCAAGCCCAGCCTGGCCCTAACCTTGGAGCCTCACACCCATATCCTTCACAATTCCTCCAAAATTTCACTCACCCACAACCCTCATACCCAGCTCAAACCCATGACTTACATCAACCCCAATTCACCCACATCCCAATATCCCAAAGTCAATTCCAAACCTTTCCCCATGCCCAATTGCCTCATCAAACCCCACCCCAAAACCTTACTTCCACTCATCCCATCACCCAAAAAACCTTCCCTCACCTCTAATGGACTCACCCAACCCCCGGTCAGGCCATTCCCATTCAGTCCGTGCAGCATCAGCAAGAGAATCGCGCCCTCACTGCACCTTATATAGACCAGCAGTATGAAGAGGACGAGATTATGAACAATGGAGCTTATGTTGGGGCATTGACCAGCCTTAACCCTCTTCTTATAATTTCCAACCCCCTAGCAGCCCAGAGTGAAGCCCAGCAGACTGCTGAGAAAGTGGCCCCCATGTCTAAGGAATCAGAGCAGTTGAAAGAGCTATTAAACAAAATTTAGAAGCAGTTATTGAAGATGGGTGATGCTGAAATCAACGTCATAGACTTCTCAGATTTTTGTTTGTTCGTTGAGGTCCCCTTACCGTCAAAATTTAAAATGCCAGCTTTTGACTAATATAACGGTATCAGCAATCCCATAGCACACCTCAAGTTTTATTGTGGGGGCATGTGCTAGCATAGGGAGGACGAAAGACTATTAATAAAGGTCTTTCAAAAAAATTTGATCGGTCTGGCCTTAAGGTGGTTCATATCCTTAGAACCATCTATGATAAACACGTGACAGGACTTGACGCACTTATTTCAAGAATAATATGTCTACAACATAGACATTGAACCGCATAAGTCAGACTTAGCCTGGTTGAAGTAGAACCCGAATGAGACCTTTAGTGATTATTTGGGGCATTGGAGAGCACTGACAGCTCAGGTCAGAAACAGGATACCAGACTATGAATAAATAGAAATGAGTTCCAAGAACACCCTGCCAGTCATCTCAGACTTCTTGGTATACCAACAACAGTCCAGCTTTGCTGATTTGGTAAGGAATGCCAACCATTGCGAGGATGCAATAAGAGGTCGCCTGAGCAAAAATGTACCTAGTGGAGCCAGTGGAGTTAGAAGGTTCTCAGAGTAGAGGAACGAGAAGAGAGTAGGGGCTGATGTCCAGAACATTACCAACACCAGGCCCAATAATAATATAACCCTGTTCCAATTTCAAGCGGCCCAGCCAGCACCCATCAGAACTAAGTAGATCCAAAGAACAAGGAATGGACAAGGAAGGCAGATGACTGCAAATCAGAGGAGAGCCCGCTACGATCGAGTGTTTATACCCCTAGGGCAATCATTAAGTGTACTTTTACCTTTACTTATAGAAAAAGGATTAGTTACCACTCTCCAATCGCGACCTCCTCCTAATCCAATCTCGAAGAATTATGACCCTAACACTCACTGTAATTTTCATCAGGGTCCGAGTCACCCGACTGATCACTGATTCCCATTAAAGCATGCGATATAAGATTTAATTGATATTGAGAAAATCATCCCACTTACACCTTCTCAAGTAAACCAGCACACAAATATACATCAGGTGCCATTACCCCCACACCCTACCGGAGGAGCAGATCTCAGACCCACCATCGGGATGATAGAGGAGTGTGAGGAAAAGTTTGAATTTGATTTGTCCGATTACATCCGTGATCAGGAGAGTTATATGGCACCGTTGCAAAGAAACTGTGAAGAAAGGAGTATCGGGGTGATTGAACCCTTGAATTTATCAGATTATTTCCCCAATCCTACACCACAAGTTGAACCCCTAGATCTTAGGACCTATTTTCCATCACCCACACCCATCAATTATGTGCACATAAATGCATATCAATCATATACTGTCACCCCCATCAATTATCCGATAGCCCATCAAGTTCCCCATCCCCCATCATCACCTATCAACTATCAATGGCCCACTCCTACCCCATTACCCTCGGTGTAACCACCTGCAAACCTCATCACCCCAACCTGGCCCAATTTTTCCACCCAACCATCTATCACTGAAGTGAGCCAAGTATTACCCACCCTTATAGAGCCATCAATACAGTGCATTAGATGCCGGCAGCTACACCATTTCAGATTTTAGGACCAACCTACAATCCTCATCAGGTCCCACTGAGTTACGAGCAGAAATATACCAATGTCGGCAGCAACAAAGAAGGAGCAGTGGACTTTGTCATGAGATCCGAGAATATTTTAAAGCAACCGGAAGCACCAGTAGCAGCACAAGCCCAATCAAAGGGAAAGAAAGATAGTGCTGTTAATCCTTTTGAAAAAAAATTTGACAACATATACTGAAGACTCAATTGAGAAGGATGTCGGCTCACATCACGGTATGGGATCTACTGATGACGTCCCCACTCCATTTTCAAGCTTTAATAGGGGCATTAAAGAATGCGCATGTATCAATTCAGGTGAGCCCGGATGAAGTTAGACAAATAATTGGTCAAGTTATGGCTCCAAATGCAATTTCATTTTCGGACGCCAATTTACCGGATGAGGGAAGTAGTCACTCCAAATCCCTTAATATCATTGTGGAATCCAAAAATATGATAATTCCTCTGGTTTTGATTGACAATGGGTCTGTTCTAAATATATGCCCACTAAGATCCGCCACCAAGATTGGGGTAGATCCATGCATGCTAAGACTCAAGAGAACTAGTGCCCGGGGTTTTGACAATACCAATTTTGACAATACCAGAAGAGAGATAATGGGAGAAGTTGACCTTGAACTATTGATTGGGCTAATGACCTTCATATTGTTTCAAATAATGGATATCAAATCTTTGTTCAATATGTTATTAGGACGCCCCTGGTTGCATGAGGTCGGAGCAATACCATCAACACTACATCAAAAGCTCAAGTTTGTGTTCGGGCATAAGATTATCACCATCATTGGTGAGGGGAACAGTGAGAAGGAAAAAGCCACCAACAGTGTATAAAATCCCAAGGTGCTGGATGTGCCGCACATGAGGATGTTGACCTCCACAATTTTGAGTACGAAGTGTCAACAGTACTCCCAGAGCCCATTGAGGGCATCATTCTAAAAATCGGAGGTGGTATGGTAGTGGTAGTGGCCATGCTATATAAGTGGGGCTATTAAAGAGGAAAGGGGTTGGGACCCCAGTTATAGGGAAGAAGAGAGCCCATCATAACTAAGGGTCAAAAAGTCCGATTCGTGTTAGGTTGCAAGCCCACGATGGCTGCAAGAGCTAGAGGGATACACATAGAGGAAAAACCCTATCCCAGGCCTCACATCATAGACTCATTCGTGAGTGTCGGGGTTGTAAAGATCGACCCAAATGGGGTAACCCAATTAACTCCACACAAGCCTACAGCACCGGCTCACCCCACCAATCCCCACATCACCCTTCCCAGCCTAGAAATAGACTTGTCCGCGTTATCCCTCTTTGAGGAAAGATGCTCCATACCTGAACAATCTCCCCCTGTGGTAAATCACCATAAAACGGTATTAATGTTTGAGGATGTAATCTTAGACGAACCCGAGATCAATATGATGGAAGCTGACTCTAATGAGCTATATCAGTCAGCACCCTCCATCTAAACAGGTAAAGGAGCGGCCTCTCAGGTACGCAACTGGGCATCTTTGCCCAAAACCCTAGAAGTGGGGAATGGCCTAAAATTTGGCATCCGTTTCTCAAAAAAAACTAACCTATAAAAAGTGAGATAAACCCTTGGCAAGCAATACCTTGTATATACACAGACTCTCACTGCCAAGGGTCCATCTCCAAAGAAAATAAAAATCCCGAAAACATAGAGAAAGTACAAAATCCAAAAATATTGTCATTTAAAATTCCAAATAAAATCTCATAAAAGATGCCTTAATCGAAAAGCCCATCCCACGTAAAATCGACCCCTTTCCTATAGAAATGCAAGAAGAGGTATGAGTTGCAAGTCTGGATGAGGATGTCCCTTTTGAGGAGCTCCCCAATGAGCTCTTTGACCAATTTGCCAACTTTGAGCATGGCCCTACCCCCATTGTTGAAGAAACCAAAGACATTAATCTAGGGACTGAGAAGATTCCCTGAATTACCAAGATCAGAATGTCGCTGTCACCCGAAGAAAGAAAAAGCATGATCGATTTCCTTCAATCATACTAAGATGTTTTTGCCTGGTCGTACGAGGACATGCCTGGTCTAGACACCAATTTGGTTGAGCATGAGTTCTGATATGAATCCGGTCAAGAAGAAGCTAAGACATCTCTGACCCAAGTGGATGTTGAAAGTCAAGGATGAAGTCATTAAACAGTATGATGCGGGATTTATGGTATCTAAGTACCCGCAGTGGCTAGCCAATATTGTGCCTGCGCCGAAGAAGGATGGAAAGGTCAGCATGTATATCAATTTCCCCAATTTGAATAGGGCGAGCCCTAAGGACGATTTCCCATTATCGCACATCGACATCTTGGTCGATAACATTGCTAAGCATGGGATGCTTTCTTTCATGGATGGATTCTTCAAATCTAACTAGATTAAGATGGCAGAGGCTGACAGAGAGAAGACAACATTCATCACTCCTTAGGGAACCTTTTTCTATAGAGTCATGCCATTTGGGTTGAAGAATGTCGGGGCAACGTACCAGAGAGCTATGACTGTGCTGTTTCATGACATGATGCACCAAGATATTGAGGTGTATGTCGATGACATGATAGCTAAGTCATCGGAGCGAAGTGATCACTTGGTAAACCTCCATAAGCTATTTGAAAGGCTGAGAAAGTATAGGTTATGTCTGAATCCATAGATATGCGTATTTGGTGCCATGTCTGGAAAATTATTAGGATTCATCGTCAACGAGAGAGGGATCAAAGTCGGCCCAATCAAAGTTAAAACTATTATGAAAATGTCGCCATCGTCTACTGAGAAAGCGGTCAGAGGGTTCTTGGGCAGGATGCAGCATATTAGTCGGTTCATTACACAGCTCAATCCTACCTATACGTCGATCTTCAAGCACTTTGAAAGAACTCACCCATTGGATGGAATGAGGATTGTCAGGCAGAGTTCGATAAAATCAAAAGCTACCTCCTCAATCCACCTTTTTTGGTACCACCTGAGCCGGGGAGACCACTCTTGATGTATCTCTCCATGATGGAAGTCTCGATGGGATGTGTCTTAGGGCAGCACGATGAGACGGGAAGAAGAGAGCAGGCCATCTACTATCTAAGTAAGAAGTTTACTGATTACAAGACGTGCTATTCTCATCTAGAGAAAGCATGCCTGGCTCTTATATGGGCTACTCAGAGGCTCCACCATTACTTGCTACCCCAAGCCGTTCTCCTCCTGGCCTGAATGGACCATTGAAATACCTATTCGAGAAGTCGGATCTCACTAGGCGGACTATACATTGGCAGCTTTTATTGTCTGAGTTTGACATCACGTACATCACTCAAAAGTCGATCAAGGGGCAGGCACTCGCCGATCATCTTGCCAACAATCCTTTGTCTGATTATGAACCCTTGAGAACCGAGTTTCCTGATAAGGACATCTTGTTCATGACGAAAGACGATACTGAAGAGGCAGAGGAATCATGGGTAACGCACTTCGATGGGGTAGCAAATGCTGAGGGTTAGGGAGTTGGTGCCATTCTAATCTCACCAAAAGGATCCCACGTACCAGTTTCTATCAAGCTCAACTTCCCTTGCACTAATAACATGGCCGAGTATGAAGCATGTGTAATAGGACTGCAGGCGGCACTGGATCTGAATGTAACTCGCCTCCGAGTATTCGGCAATTCGCAATTTATCATATGCCAGATGGATAGAGATTAGAGGATGAAAGATGAGAAACTGATCCCTTACCATGAGCACCTCGAGGATCTGATAGCCTATTTCAAGGATGTGACATTCTCATATGTCCCGTGGATATGGAATCGCTTTGTAGACGCACTAGCAACTTTAGCGTCTATGATAGAAATCCAGTATGGTGCTGAGATGAGACCGATCATGATCGAGCAAAGGAATGAGCCAGCCTTCTACCTCCAGATTGAGGAACCTACAAAGCCTGATGATGAGCCACCTTGGTTCTCAAATATTAAGAATTTTCTCAAGACACTAGCTTTCCCTGAGGATACGTCCAAAGCGGATAGACGGACCATTCAACGTCTAGCGGCAGGTTACATCATTTGTGGGGAATGCCTTTACAAGCGATCCCATAATAACATCTTGCTCAGATGCCTTATTGAGAGAGAAGTGATCACCATCATGAAGGAGATCCACGAGGGAGTATGTGGTGCCCACATCAGCGGTCATAAGCTCGGTAAGAAAATTCTACGACAGGGATATTTTGGACCACTATAGAATCAGATTGTTGCAAACATATTTAGAAATGCTACAAGTAGGAACACTCTAGTCTGATACACTCTCCTACCATCGATCTACACTACATGACCACTCCTTGGCCATTTGCTACCTGGGGCCTTGACACCGTCGGAATGATTAATCTAAAAGTATCAAACGGACATCAGTTCATCCTCGTCGCCATCGAATACTTTACCAAGTGGGTAGAAGCAGCGTCATATACAAACATTATAGCCCGACACATCGAGAAATTCATCCAGAGCAATATTGTCTGTCGATTTGGCGTACCCAAGGATATCATCACAGATAACGACATGGACTTTGCGAATAAGTGCATCAAGGCTTTCTGCGAGTAGTACAAAATCAAGCACCACCTGTCATCGCCTTATCGGCCACAAACCAATGGAGCCTTAGAAGCTGCTAACAAAACTGTCATCTGCATCCTCGAGAAGATGGTCATCACCTATCGAGATTGGAGTGAGATGTTGTCGTTTGCATTATGGGCCTATAGACCATCGATCTGTACTGCTATAGGGGCAACACCATTCTCTCTTGTGTATGGAATTGAGGCTATCTTACCGGTAGAGGTTGAGGTACCTTCACTCCGCATCCTCATGGAATCAGGCCTATTTAAAACTGAAAGAGAGAGATCTCGCTTTGAGCAACTGAACCTGTTGGACAAGAAAAGGCTCCTAGCCTTGTGTCATACCCAGGTTTACTAAGGGCGAATTGCACGCACTTATAATAAACTTGCCCGCGGTCGAGATTTGAAGGTAAGAGACACTGTGCTAAAGAAGATCTTCCCATCCCTCCACGCCAATCCGAGAGGGAAATTCAAGCCTAACTGAGAAGGACCCTTTGTCATCTAAGAAGTGCTCTCGGGGTATGCCATCCACATCACCATCATGGATGGAGATCACTTTCCTGAGCCTATTAACGCTGGATACGTCCGACGGTTCTACTCATAGGGTCTCCGTGGCAAGGTAAGTATTGACAAAAACGGATACGTGACAACTTAAGGGCCATCATTTCAAAGCCAAGTAGCTAAAAAGCATCCCTGAACAATTATATCCTTTGCTACACCTTTTGAGCCATGAGCCTTTCCTTCATAACCACTCCCAAAAGAAAAATGCGAAAGTGTATATACCAAACAAAAAAAAGGGAAAAAGAGTTGCTATCAAATCCCAAAAAAAATCAGAAAAGCAAAATCCAAAAAAGAGGAAGTCTGAAAAGAAAAGAAAAAAGTAGAGAACAAAAAGTTGGGCATGTACAGTCAAAATCTCCCAAGGAAGAAGCGTATTATGGCAACTGGAACCCAATCAAGGAAACCCTTTTAACCCAGAATACATTCAAAATCCTAACCATACCCATGGCCACAATACATCCCAAAGAAAAGCCCTCTTTATGTTCTGCGAACAGTTAAAGTATCCGTTGAGTCAGCGTAAGCCAAGCTGGGAAACGACGAGCCCCCCATCCAACCGGCCATGACAGAATCGACGTCCATGTCATGGCTTTTGAAATATAAAATAAAAAGAAAAATAAATAAATAAAAAATAGAAGCTTAAAGCAAGATGGACGTAGTGAAAACCCGAAAGGGCACTACGGATAAAAAGAGTGAGTTTGTGTGGACCAGGTGAAAACTCGAAAGGGCACTTGGGGTAAGAGAGCAAAACCTATGGATGTGGTAAAAATATTAAAGGGTGCCACTAGTAAAAAGAGGGCAAAAGCGGGCACGACGAACCCACCTTAGGGGTTGTGAGTAAAAAAGGGATTAAAAAGAAAGAATTAAAAAATAAGGTTTGAACTAATTGACAAGATTGATGTTTGAGGAGCTCTTTTTTGGTCGCTCTCCTTGTTACCCATTTTCCGATTGGGCCGCTCATGTTAGTCCAAATCGAGCCCCGACCAAAATTGCCTTTGTGAAATTGCTTCATCGAACGTATGACCAAGGTAAGGAGAAAGGTTTGAATCAATCCAAAGGGATTGATGTTCCATTCTTGGTAAAGCTGTTGAAACTCACCTAGATCCGACCACTTAAAAGGGGTTCGACCATGCTTAAAAGGGGACCCGAGATCTCACCCTGTGATTGAGGCATCAAACCAAACAAAAAGAGAATAAAGGAGAGGGCAGAAAGTCCCTTTTGTTAAAGATAATGATTTTCCTTTTCTACTTCCATGCCCAGGCTGTTCACATTTCATCTAGAAAAGGGACCCATCAATCAAAAAAGAAAAGAAGAAAAAAACGATAAGTCGTTGTAAATATAATTGATTTTCCTTTTCCATTTACACTGTACTATTTACACCACATCCC
Source organism: Chloranthus sessilifolius (assembly GCA_021018995.1). Taxonomy (NCBI): domain Eukaryota; kingdom Viridiplantae; phylum Streptophyta; class Magnoliopsida; order Chloranthales; family Chloranthaceae; genus Chloranthus; species Chloranthus sessilifolius. The sequence continues at coordinate 26,839,591 of CM037587.1, read as the reverse complement.
AAAATATAATCAGTGTGATGTCTAGCTTTCCTTCTTTCCTTTTTACAAAAGCAAACAAAAAAAAGACATAAAGAAAATATGTATAGCAAAAAATTTGTATCTGTAAAGGGGTTTCATACACCCCTTTTCTGTGAATCTAATCTGTGCAAAAGGATATATGTGCAGAAGGGAATCAACGGCCCAGCTCGTGCTTAAAGACACTAATCTCAACACCAAAACCATCCTCCCGGACATTCTGCTCGGTTAATGTTATCCACTAAAAAGTACCACTTTTCACCTCTTAACTTAGCCTTTGCTGGACCTTGAAGCAGACTAATAACCATTTGTTAAGTGTATTTTATAGTTAGCAATAAAATGTATAACTTAATACAAACTCCTTGCTTTTTGGCCCAAAAGAGAGAGAATACACTCAAAGATGATAGCTAAGACAAAGCCTAATAGAACACCTTGGTAGTGCTCACCATGGTGACTCATTGTTGCTGATCACCATTGACCAAAGTCTAGCACATGAACGAAGTGAGCTGAGAAGGGAGGAGACTGCGACAGCAGCAAGTGCAATGCACCAAAACAGCAAAAGATAAACCTCGCAGAGTTGAGGAGCTTCCTTGTGAAGCTAAAGATGCAGTGGAAGAGGCCCTCGCGTAGATACGCCACGTAGTCAGAAGGACAGCTGAAATGACCTCACGAAGATCTCGCAGGTTAAAGTCCCTAGAATCTGTGGTCGCGAAGCTCTCACAGAGATCAAGCCTCAAAGCAGTCGCACGAACAACACAGCGAGTCCATATGTACACTGAACAAAATGTCACCTCACGGAGTTCTCACGTAGCCCTAGAAGAGAAAGATGCCTAGAATTCTCTTCGTACAGATCTCGCGCACTCTAAAGCCTTACCATTGACTACGTGAGTGCAGGAGCATAACTGCATGAGTACTTAGCGAGAGAGAGCTTCTGAAGCTCAACTGAGCGAGAAATCCTGGCGCTCCAGATCATCTTCGCGACAACATTACAGCACCAACGAACTGCACAATCAAATGAAGAGCTAACGCGCGAGCAAGAACTTCCCACCAGCCAAAGACAACTCTGTGAAGGCAAAGCAGCTGCATGAATGAGCTAAAAGTAGATACTAACCTCGCAAAGCACGGGCTCTCCACTTCTCAGTTTTAACTAAAGGACTTTTTGGGAATTTCCCAAGGCTAGGGCATACTTCTTGAGGCACATATTTTGAGGCGCATATCTTCAGGCATCCAAGGGTTGAAACAGTGCCACTTCTCCTAGAAAAATTAAGGTTAATCTCTTTAGAGCTAAGGCCGTTTTGACAGAGTATATAAGTTATACTTAGAGTTTATTATTTTCATCTTTCCTTTATCCTCTGTCTGTTGATAACTCCAGCAGGCTAGGGTTAGGGTTTGATCATCTCTTTTTCTTATTTTTCTTCTCTCTTAGCCCAACACTTGCTGGCTAACCCCCTTGTAAGCAGCTAGGTTAGTTTTATTTTAGTTTGTAATAGGTTTTTGGTATACATTGGGATTCGGATGAGCAGTTGTGTACATGTTGTAGCCTGGAGATAATTCATTGTAAGTTTTGTGTTCATCAATGGATTGCCGTTTTAATGCTTAATTGAATCTAAAGATCTTATGGTTTCTTTAGATGTCTATAGGATCCATGTATTTGGGACTAGCCCATTCAGTTGCTAGTAGATCTATTGCTTACCATCAGATTTTCCTTGGTTTGATAACCCCATGGCAAGCAATGTTAGATCTGTAGTGAGATTTAGGGAGCTTGGAGGCCTGTGGACCATGGTGGTTACAACAGTTTTCATGTTCTTTCTTAGGCCTCTGTGGGATGGACAGACCAATGGGATACCCTATGACCATTCAAGTAGACAGAGTATAGCCCTAAGGTTGGTCCATTCACATGTTTGAGAAGGATTCTTCTCCCCTACACATGAGCTTCTAGAGCCTTGTGTGGAGGTTCGTACAGGAACTAGCTCCCCTTTATTTTACCTAGCCGACATCAGATGTTAAATCTGATCTCTTTGTAGTAATTACAGCTTGAGGCTGAGTCATTACAGGCCATTTGTAGCAATGACCAGCTGAATCTAAAGCCTTATTCAACCTGTTGCATGGTCCTTTTTGTGGGCACTAGTGAGTAGTTAGCCTTAGCAAAGCATTTAGGATCTTATGGGTTGGAATACCTATGGATGTCAATCAAGTTTGTGTGTAGATCTGGGGAGCTTGTAGCACTGGCATTACATAGTGCTGTAATAGTATTCATGGCTTGATCTGGCCTAGTGGTTGGGGGAATGATCAGTCCACTCCCCTGGGTTAGATTGGCAAAGTCTATTTTAACCAATGGGATTTGACAGACTCTATCGGATACCCTGTGACCATTCAAGTGGACAGAGTATAGCCCCAAGAGCGCCCCAAATGGCATGGGTTAAATCAGATATTTTTACCTTGTTGAGGCTTTTAATAGCGTCTCAGCAAGGAACACTGCAGAGACAAACTAAATCTGAGTTAGATTACTGCTTTAACTCTAGCTTAACCTGCTTACTTCTCATAATTTTTATATTTTATTTTGGCACACACTACCACCATCCTCCTCTTAATCCTTTCTTTAGGATAGGGCTACATTTTATTTTTCTATTTTTAGGATTAATTTAGTATGGTTGTGACACCCAACTCCCTTTCTTTAGGATTGTCAGATCTGTACCAGATCTGTAGGCCTACTATTATAGCCCATTTTGGGTTCTAGATCAATTTCTCTGTGGGACAAACTCTTACTTATCAAAACTTGCTGCAATGGACCCTGTATCTTGCAGGACTGTATTTATTTTAGACTTGCTGTGCTGACCCATCTCCAATTCCCCACTCTTGATTTATTCTTTCCACTATTCTTAATAAAATAGCAGCAAGAGTTTTGAAATAAAGAACCAACAGGTTTTTGGCGCCGTTGCCGGGGATATTGATCTTTTTAGTAGACCTGAGTTGAATTATAATTTAGACTAACCAATTCTTTGTAGCTGTGCCTAATTTAGAACAAAAAGTACAACTGATTCTTTGTGAAATTTTACAGAAATGGATAGCAGAAGGGAAAAGCTAAAGTTGCAATTGGAGTGTAGCTAGCTCTGTTTGCACTTCCTTCCCCCTAAATCTTAGTCCATTTATGTTAAAGTCCCTGTTATTTGTTTAGTGTAAACTGTGTAGTTGTTAATTTTTACTTGAGATTCTTTGTGTGCTTGTGAGTATTTTTTGTACTTACTGTGGGTGTGAGTTTATGCATGGTCAAAGGTCCTTACACCCTGAGTTGGAACCTCTAAATCTAGAGGTTGAAAGGATCCTTAGACCTAGGCACACCACACAGGGCCCTGCTATTGAGACTAAACCAGCTACTATGGCTAAGAGGCAGAGGACATTAAAGGGATATAATGCACCTTGGGAGTACACCTCTCCCTTCTACATTTAGTTTCCCTCTATTGACGGGAACTATGAAATTAAATCCTCCACCATTAGTATGCTGCCTTCATTTCATGGGCTGAGTAAAGAGGATCCCTACAAGCATATCGACCAATTTTTAGCACTTTGCACTACCTTCAACATTGTTGGCTTGGGGCATGAGGCCACTAAATTGAGGCTTTTTCCTTTCTCATTAAAGGAGAAAGCCAACACATGGCTATCAAAGCTCCCAGCCAACAGCATACAGTCATGGAGTGACCTTTAAACCAAGTTCCTGAAAAAAAATTTCCCCATGAACAAAACAAGCCAGATGAGAACAAATATTTTATCATTCACTCAGTCCTCAACTGAGAGTTTTAATGAAGCTTAGGAAAGATTCTAGAAAATGTTAAAACAATCCCCCCACCACCAAATCCCAATGTGGCAGCTTGTCCAAGTATTTTATCAAGGGATTAATGCCAAGAGCAGGGATATGGTGGATGCTTCCTGTGGTGGTAGCTACCTCCACAAGACAACTGAGGAAGCATGGGAGCTGTTTAACATAATAGGAGAAAATTCCATGTAACAGGAGTCTTTTTCACGCAATGACAGTCAGATTCTAGCTGAAATGGTGAAAGAGGCCACCCCTAGAGGTGGAATATATGAAGTAAAGGTGCAAGGTGATCTGGAGAGGAAGGTGGACAACCTAAGCATGAAGTCTAATAAATTGATGAATGTGATGCAACCTCGGATGGTTGTACAGGTGGAGGAAGCATGTCTGTTATGCCAATCCCCCACACATTCTATTCATGGTTGTCCATCTGCCAACAAGTTTTCGAATTTTGTTTTGGAGCATGCCAATGCTGCTCAAACTTTTAAGCAGCCAGCCTGCTGGGTATTCTTGGAGGAACCACCCAAATCTGAGGTGGAGACAAGACTCTTATCCTCAAACCCATCAGCAGTAAATGGTAGCTCCCTACAGACCCCAGCACCAGGTTAATCAAGGTTACTCACTAAGGCAAAATTTCCTGTTACCTGCCCCACAGTCTAACCAATTGGTCCTGCCCCCACAACAGCCCAGATCCTCTTCATTTGAAGAGCAGATGCTGGCTTCAATGCAGAACTTGGGGAGCTTGGTGTAAACTATCAATTCTCATGGACAGAGCATCATGAAGATTGAGGACCAGTTGGGTCAGATCTGTAATGCTCTGAACAGGAGGGAGGAAGGAAAATTGCCTAGTCAGCCCCTAACAAACTCGAAAGGTTAATATATGATTGGTGATGCATCCTCTACTCAGGAGGAAGCTAGTGCCTAGTGAATCAAATATTGATAATAATTGTATCATATGTATGAAAATGCGGTATTTTGATTTGTGATTTTTTTTTTTTTTGGAATTCTGTCAGTTGTGTTTTTAGTTTGATGTAGAATTGTTTGTTTTGCTTTGTCTGTGTGTGAATTCTTATGAGTGAATATATGTGCCTATATTTCATATGAAGTTGTTGTGTGTTTGATGAAAAATGGCTGAGGTGCCCTTATCATATTTTGCATGAAGATTGAGCTGAAATAACTATTTTAGGATTCTGCAATGTTGATGAACTGTTGATTGAAAATGGGCATATATTTTGAATGAGTGAAATGAAGTACCTGTCTATAGATTGGTGCTCGTGCACAGTGGTTGGGTGAACAACAACATGGATGCACTAACCAATATGCTGCACTGGGCTAACAGAGTAAAGGCTGTGAAATATGCCTCGCGGAGCTGCTTTTGCTCCGCGAACCAAATCTGTATGTGAAGCATGGCTTTAGGGCTGTTCTACGCGAGAGTTGCGCGAGGTAACTTTCTGAAGCAACGTAGAGCCTCGCGCACTAGCACCACTGAGTCAGCTCCACGATTCTCCATGTGAGGCAGTTTGCCCTTCAATGCATAGAACATCTCATGAATTTAAAAGCCAACTGTGCGAAAATCCTACTCCGCGAGCACCTATTGCCAACTGAGCGAACCGCGGGATTTGATTTATATACTCAGTGAAACCCCTCATTTTCTTCATTTCATCTGTCTGCCCTAGTTTTCGGCGCACTCAACCAAAGCTCCTAGTTCTTTTTTTCTTCTCTACCCCATAAGCCACTCCACCTTAAGCATTCTCCTCTTACCATTTTGTTCCCTAGCACCTTCCGATCTCTTTGAATGAGGTTTGAAGGGATTTGAGCCGCTGTGAACACGTTGAGGTGGAACCCTAGTTCTCAAATGGTACGTTTTCCACTTCCTCTCTGTGATATGATTGATTTGATTTTTAGAGAAAAGTAGGGCCAAAATTTAGTGCTTTTGTGTGTACTCATTGCCTTATGCATTTTCCGAGATTTGTGAACCATCATTTTAAAATTTTTGAGCACCCATGGCCAAGAGTTCTAAATCCATCGATACATTGGCGGCTATGCTAGACCCTACTCCTAGTGGCAGCCCTATGGCCACTAGGAAATCCGCAAGGATTGCAGAGGCCTCCACATTGGAGACCTCTGTGGTGCCCTCACTTGGTGCTGATGCCACAATTTTTAAGGAAAAAAAGAAATCCGCCCCAAAGAAGAGGGCCAGAGAGCACCCACCTGCTGAGAGCCCTAAAATTTCAAAGAAGAAATAGATAAAGTGCAAGACTGTGGCCCCTGAGGTTGCGGAGGAAGAGAATACTGAATACCTCAAGGTCCCTTCTGAGTTTGTATCAGCAATTCTACTGGAGGCTGAAACCATTTTTGATAAAGCCTACTTTAAGGAGCTATCAAAGACCTCTGCCTCCATTGAGTTTCTGACCAATGCATCTTTATTGCCCCTGTTAAGGCCCCCTATGCAGCTGGTGTTCCCAAGATTAGTCAGATTGTTTTATCAGAATATGAGATTGAAGACTGGTGATGATGGGAACCCAGCACTGCTGGTACTGATTGATAATTTTGAAATGTTGTTTAACCAGTCTAATATTGCAAGGGTACTAGGGATATCAGCTGAGTATAGCCCTAAGTTTAGCTTAGGACCTCCTGACTGCCACTATTATAGAGATAGCCAGGGAATTAACTGGAGGAATCACTTCCTCAGGAGACTCAATCAGAAAGAGAAATCGGAATCTCAAACTCGGGCTCATAGATGAAGTGTTGAGGAAAAATGTGTATTGCTCTGGTCATGAGAAAGAGAGGAGGTACCCCATAGCCGATGCCCTCCTCTCATTTCACAGAAACCACTACTTAGATGCAGCCAAGTTGATTTTTGAGGGAATTAAAGATCTGTGTGAGAAGGTGAAGGTAAAGAAAAAACCTCAGGCCCTCCCCTACTGCAAGCTAATCACTACCTTGCTACAGTTTGGAAAGTACCCCTTCAGAAGGGAGGAGGAGACAGTGGCCCTGAACCCCAAAAATAGTGGAAAGAAATAATGAGGTATCAGTGGCACAATGATGGGAAAGAGGGAGAAGAGGAAGGAATTATTGAGAGAAGCATCCCCCACAATTCAGGAAGCTGCTGCTTCTTTGCTCATGGCTGACCTCTCATTACCATCACATACCCCCTCTCCCTCAGCTTTATCTACACCTAGTGCCCCACCACTTCCACCCTTCATCCTAACATCACATCCCCTCATAAACACAATACCCTTACCTGAGCCTATCTCCCCAATCACCCCAATCTTACCACCAACCATGATAACCACTGCCACCCTACCCACTACTGCACCCTTACCCCCCTTTTTCAGCCCATACCAGTCCCCCTGTAAAAATTGCCTACACTAAGAAAAGAAAACTCACAAAAGGAAAAAACCCCATAAAACCCCAGCCCACCTACATTTCCCAAACCATTCCAATCCCTGATTCCACCTTCATTCCTGGCCCAATACCCACAACCTATGCACCAGAACCCCATACCTTTGACCCCCCCAAGCAGTCCATTGAGACTTCCCCACCTTTTCTACCTATCCCTAGTGAGCCATTTTCAGGAGATGAATTTTCCACTATGATGTCTACTATCCTCGGAGACATCAACCTAGAGTATATCCCTCTCCTAGACTCACCTCCCCCCCCACACTTTACCCCACCACATGAACCACCACAGGCCACTACCTTCACCCATCGACCCACATCCCCCTTCCAACCAATTTCACCTATCCAACCCACACCCAATACCATACCAGACCTCTTACCCCAAATCCTACACCTCTTACTTTCCCTACAAGCCCGAGTGTTGGCCACTAACCAATCTCAATCCTCCATTGCGGCCAACCTTGAAACCATTACCCCCACCCTCCTCAATCAATCCTCTATCCAAGATAGCCTGGAGTCAATCCAGTCTACCTTATCCCTATTACCCCATCCTTCACATCAGCCACCTACCCCTGTAGTTACCATGGCCTCCACCCAGACTGACCCTACACTTGAGCCTCTTCTTCCTCCCATTTCCTTACCACTTTCGTCACTGCCAGCTATTTCACCTGCTGTGGCAACTTCCAATGCTACCACTGATGTAGAGGATTTAATACCCACCTATTCCAAGGCAGTTCAAACAGACCGTGAACCCCAACCCTAACTTGAACCTCCGCTGCACCTCCCCAGACTACCCCCTCTCCACTTTTGGCTGGCCCTTCTTCAAGTCAGGCACCTTCCCTACTTCTTGCCTCTTATTTTTCCCTTCCTCTTTACTCTACCCTCTTTCATGCCATGCAAGCTAATCCTTACATCAAAAGAGATGTTATTCGAGGCCTAACTACTATTAAACAGTCCTTCAAAAATAGGATTAATCTCCTCAAAGGGGATATCGAAAAGCTGCTGCAGGACATCGCGAAGGGCTGGAAGAAAATGTTGCGTCTAATAAAGCCCAAGAGAGTTCAGCTGCACAAGAGAAGCTCAATGTTGAATAAGAGAAAATGGCTGCTGCAACAGAAAAGTTGAGAGTTGATGCATTGGAGAAAAGGTTGTCTGCCTCCAAGGAGATCAGGGCATTCCTTATTGCCCGAGCTGAATTGGCTGAACAAAAGGCTGAAATCCTTAAGAGGTAACTAGCTGTAGCAACTGGAAGAGTACCCCCACCACCTATAGAGCAAAAGAAAGTCAAAGGAAAAGGAGTTAAAATTAAGGATGAACCAGCTGACACTTAGATGATTGATGTTTACACATGTTTAAAGTGAGGAGTAGTGTGTTGTAAATACATTTTCTAATATAATGAACGTTCTTTATATTACTTCTGTGTACCTATTACTTTATTTTATTTTTGTTTATCTGTTTGTGTGTTTGTTAAAGTGTTCTGTGTTCATATCTTCATTTTCTCTGCTTTAGTGTAGTGTTATATATATCTCTGTTTGTTCACTGCTGCACAACCATTGTCCTTTGAATCAGTGAGGACACTACTCCTCATAGGTTTGGGAGTGTGGCAGGTTCTGTGAATGAAGTATTTAACCCAAGTGCAGCAAAGTCAAGTGAGTAAGATAGAAACAAAACCATGTTCACCTAAGAATCATTAGAAAAATGAGAAATTTAAAATTTTACAGACCTTTAGGCATACAAGCTTTTAAATTTTAACTTTTCCATGATGTGAACACCAAGTAAACTCACTTGTATCAGTACTGAGTGAATCATTAAAGAGAGAAAAAGGTAAGGACCTACTTAAAAGTTCAATGGAAAACCATAACCAGTGAGAGTTGGGCCTACAAAAGAAAAAATATTCCTTCCATCGAGGAGTGACTGAGGCAAGTCTTCTAGCTCTAAGGACTGGCTGAGGCAATGCCCCCCTAGATGTTAGGCACCACCAAGTTGAAGTAACTGACATCACTCATGAAACCTAGGAAAGGATCAAGGCCTTCTCTTGGACAGTTTGAGCTTAAACAGACCAAATCCTAATCAACTGCCCTTGTGCACACACCTGTTGAGCCTTAATTTCCAATTTTCTTTAAAATACACCTGAGTACTTGCACTTGAACCTATGGACCTAACTCAAACCTACCCTCACTCTGAGAATTCATAAGGTAAAGGAGAAGGAGCTGAAGATGGACAAGATAGGGTCAACATTGGGTGAATGGAGAAGAGATACCTAAAGTTGAGCAGTGTAGCAGCTGAGGAAAGAGGTGGCAAGTCACAAACAAAAAATAATAAAATAATAAAATAATAAAATAATAAATAAAAATAAAAAAAGAAAGAAAAATACAAGAAAAGAAGGAAAAATCAAAATGAAGAGGAGAAGCTGGCCACTTCAAATCTAAAAAATTTGAAAGAAAATGAAAAGGTACTGAACTAAAAATAGGTGAAGTCATGAATCACCTCCTTCACTTATTGATTTCTCAACTTTGAATCCATTTTCAACCTCACATTCTTTATAACCCACTTCATAAGCCACATTACAACCAGTTAAAGACCTTGTGATCTAAAGTTGAATGTGTTGTCATGAAGAGACAAGGAGTTGTCCAATCAATGGAGAGGATATGCCAATGATGCCAGGACTTAGGTGCTTTGCCTATGCTCATGCTTATAGACCCATTTGGGAGCTGTAACTACTCTTGAGCTCGAGAGAAAATGAAACCCTCAAGGTACCTTGTGAGAGTATGCCCTGGTGAGCATTGGGTCTAATGTTGAATGTATTAGGCATGGCCTATAACCTAATTTTTGAATTAATGATGAGCTAAGTGCTGATATACAAGTGTTGTCCCCCTTGTTGTGAGCTAATTGGAAATATTGTGCACTTAGGTAGAGGTAGTTATGATTAAATGTTTTTACTTTTCATATTCAAATTCCTCACATTTTTATTGAATCAAAGGTGAACTGACGCTCTATTTCTTGACAGCTTACTTGATAATGTTGCACCTTTGTTAACTATTTCATTGAGAAGTTTATGGGTATCTTCACTGAAAACCCTCAGGAGACTTCACTCCTCCACTAGGGATCACCTAAGGGTTTAAAAGGCTTGGTATATATGCTAAATGTATCCATGCTCCCTACGAAAGTGGCATTTCAATTCTTAGAGTAGTTGTTTTAATTTTTCCTTTGCTCGGGGACTAGCAAAGATTAGGTTTACGGGTGTGTTATTCACTGAGAAGTACCACTTTTCACCTCTTAACTTAGCCTTTGCTGGACCTTGAAGCAGACTAATAACCATTTTTTAAGTGTGTTTTATAGTTAGTAATAAAATGTCCAGCTTAATATAAACTCCTTATTTTTTGGCCCAAAAGAGAGAGAATACACTCAAAGATGATAGTTGAGACAAAGCCTAATGGAGCACCTTGGTAATGCTCACCATGGTGACTCATTATTGCTGATCACCATTGACCAAAGTCTAGCAGATGAATGAAGTTAGTTGAGAAGGGAGGAAACTGCGACGGCAGCAAGTGTAATATACCAGAGCAGTAAAAGATAGACCTCGCAGAGTTGAGGAGCTTCCTCGCAAAGCTAAAGATGCAGTGGAAGACGCCCTCGTGCAGATACGCCGCACAGTCAGAAGGACAGCTAAAATGACCTCGCGAAGATCTCACAGGTTAAAGTCCCTAGAAGTTGTGGTCGCGAAGCCCTCGTGGAGATCAAGCCTCAAAGCAGTGGCTCGAAGAACATAGCAAGTCCATATGTACACTGAACAAAATGTCACCTCGCGGAGTTCTCATGTAGCCCTGGAAGAGAGAGAAGCCCAGAATTCTCTTTGCACAGATCTCATGCACTCTGAAGCCTTACCATTGACTATGCGAGCGCAGGAGCATCACTGTGCGAGTACTTAGCAAGAGAGAGCTTCTGAAGCTCAACTGAGCGAGAAATCTTGGCGCTCCAGATCATCTCCGTGATAGCATTACAGCGTCAACGAACTACACGATCAAATGAAGAGCTAACGCGCGAGCAAGCACTTCCCACTAGCCAAAGGCACTCCGCGAAGGCAAAGCAGTTGTGTGAATGAGCTAAAAGTAGATACCAGCCCCGCGAAGCATGGGCTCTCCACTTCTCAGTTTTAATTGAAGGACTTTTTGGGAATTTCCCAATGCTAGGGCACACTTCCCGAGGTATAGATTTTGAGGCGCATATCTTTAGGCATCTAAGGGTTGAAACAATGCCATGCCTACTGGAAAAATTAAGGTTAATCTCTTTAGAGCTAAGGCCATTTTGACAGAGTATATAAGTTGTACTTAGAGTTTATTATTTTCATCTTTCTTTCATCCTCTGTCGGCTGAGAACTCCAGTAGGCTAGGGTTAGGGTTTGATCATCTCTTTTTCTTATTTTTCTTCTCTCTTAGCCCAGCACTTACTAGCTAACCCCCTTGGAAGTAGGTAGGTTAGTGTTATTTTAGTTTGTAATACGTTTTTGGTATACATTGGGATTCAGATGAGTAGTTGTGTACAGGCTGCAGCCTGGAGACAATTCATTGTAAGTTTTGTGTTTATCATTGGATTGCCGTTTCAATGTTTAATTGAATCTAAAGATCTTATGGTTTCTTTAGATGTCTATAGGATCCATGTATTTGGGACTAGCCCATTCAGTTTCTAGTAGATCTATTGCTTGCCATTTGATTTCTCTTAGTTTGATAGTCCCATGGCAAGCACTGCTGGATCTGTAGTGAGATCCAGGGAGCTCGGAGGCCTGTGGACCATGGTGGTTGCAGCAGTTTTCATATTCTTTCTCAGGCCTCTATGGGATGGACAGACCAATGAGATATCCTGTGACCATTCAAGTGGATAGAGTATAGCCCTAAGGTTGTATCCATTCACATGTTTGAGAAGGATTCTTCTCCTCTACACATGAGCTTCTAGAGGCTTGTGAGGAGGTTCGTACAGGAACTGGCTCTCCTCTATTTTACCTAGCCGACTTCAGATGCTAGATCTGATCTCTTTGTAGTAATTGTAGCTTGAGGCTGAGTCATTATAGGCTGTTTGTAGCAATGACTAGCTGAATTTAAAGCCTCATTCAACTTGTTGCATGGTCCCTTTTGTTGACACTAGTGAGCAGTTACCCTTAGCAAAGCACTTAGGATCTTATGGGTTGAAATTCCTATAGATGTCAGCCAGGTCTGTGCGTAGATCTGGGGAGCTTGTAGCACTTGCATTACATAGTGCTGCAATAGTATTCATGGCTTGATCTGGCCCAGTTGCTAGGGGAATGATCAGTCCACTCCCCTGGGTTAGATTGGCAATGTCTGTTTTAACCAATGGGATTTGACAGACTCTATCGGATACCCTGTGGCCATTAAGTGGACAGAGTATAGCCCTAAGAGTGCCCCAAATGGCATGGGTTAAATCGGATATTTTTACCTTGTTGAGGCTTTTAATAGCATCTCAGTAAGGAACACTGTAGAGACAGACTAAATCTGAGTTAGATTACTGCTTTAACTCTAGCTTAACTTGCTTACTTCTCATAATTTTTGTATTTTATTTTGGCACACACTACCACCATCTTCCTCTTAACCCTCTCTTTAGGATAGGGCTACATTTTATTTCTCTATTTTTAGAATTAATTTAGTATAGTCGTGACACCTAACTCTCTTTCTTTAGAATTGTTAGATCTATAACTAGATCTGGAGGCCTACTATTATAGCCTATTTTGGGTTCTAGATCAATTTCTCTACGGAACAAACACTTACTTATCAAAACTTACTACAATGGACCCTATATCTTGCAGGACTGTGTTTATTTCAGACTTGCTATGCTGACCCATCTCCAATTCCCCACTCTTAATTCATTCTTTCCACTATTCTTAATAAAATAGTAGCAAGAGTTTTGAAATAAAGAACCAACAGTCAACCAATGACCATGCAAGCTCCTGTACCTCTTTCGAGAAGCAGCAGTAGCTCCAAGAGCAACATTCAAGGATCCTTCCAGACAAAGGACCTCGCTCTCAACTATGCCAGCTCTAGTCTCTGCTACCTCTACCCTAACCTTCTCTTATGCCAAAAGCTCTTGCAAGACCCTCTTCTCGTCGAGCAGCAACTCAATGAGAGCTTGAAGCACAGTCTCCTTCTTCGGCCATGGGCCTCTCATATCAATACTCTCTGTCTAATTCAAATGATCAGTGGTAGGTTGCTCAGCTAAAAGCCAAGCCTCATACTCAGGGGAAGACTGAGCTGAATCCCCCTGCTCCATATCACACATTAGCGTCGACTAATGTGTCTCCCAAAGAGCAGCGATACGATCCATGTCCCAGAGGACCCCCTAGAAAAGATCAAATCATACAGAGGGGGTTTCACCTCACAAGACACCTATTGAGAGCAGCCGAACTGACACAACACCGAAATGGAAAGTAGAAGGTGCTGTTAGTCAATCTTAGGAGGGTGATGCTCTCATGGTCTCTGGAGCGAACTACTAGGAAGGTTCGATCCAACCAAGGAAGTCTCCAGATCAGCTCTGCATCGGTCAGCCAAAGCTTCAAAGCTAACAAATCTCCCTACAGAATCAAGTGACACCTGCCCAGAAAGCATCGTACCGCCTCACCTCGAGTAATGTAAAAGTGGGGCATGGGTCCCAAGATAGCGAGATGCTCACCCAATCAGACCTGGAGCAGTAAAGGACATCCCTTGAGGCTCTCCACCTTGCCTAGAGCAAATGCATTAAGGCATCGATATAATTCAGTAAGGACCAAGTGCATCACTGATCGACCCTCTACCAACTCGATCAAAACGTCACAGAGAGGCAGAGAGAAGCTCTCTCCCCCAGTAAAGAAAAGGACTTCTGAGATGAGATTGAGAGCAAAGGCTTTCACATTGAAGATATTCCTAATCAAAAAATTTCGAAGACTTTCGTCACCAAAAAGTTCTTTGAGGAATTTGATCGAACACCTTGTGGGCCCCCCAACGAGACTTTTCTCATACTCAAATTTCTTCAAACTTAGGGTAAGGTGAACGAACTTAGAATATCCCAGTTTCTGTGTGACTCTGGTGAGGCCTCTATGGAGCTTCAAGCCGAACAAATTGGATAACTCTTCAAGAGTGGGAGTTAGCTCTCGCTTCCCAAAACGGATCACATGGGCATTTGTATCCCAAAACGAGGTTGCCGCATGAAGTAGGTCCCACCGTGGAGGAACCTCAAGAAAGAAGGGAAGATGGGATAGTCTAAGCCGCTCCAAATCAACGAGCTCGCTCTCATTCAAGCTCCCAAGCTAACTTTTTAGAAAATTGGGCCCCAAGCCCAAAGAAAGGAGTAAATTGGTTCCGAGCCCTCCATGTAAGGGAGGGTTGGAAAGTGGTTCCATAGACGTGCAAAGATCTTTCAAGAATATAAAATTCAATGCATGTCGATGGACCCACCCTTGGGAAAGCAAGGAGAGGAAAAATTAGTTGAAAAAGTCAAGTCAAAGAGAAAAGAGAGAGAAAGTGGTATGTCTCGAGCATATAAAGGGCCCACTACTCCCCAGGCTATACCTGGTGCAACTAATAGTTGCACCAGTGCAAATCCCCCTAGGATTAGCCCGGCGCATGTAATACATGCGTCAGGCAAATCTGGCCCCCTTCTATGCCCTTTTTGGAGCTTTTGAAGGGATTTTGTGTCTTTACTGGCCCCCCTTAGCCAGTTGCCTGTTCACCTATTTTATGCTTTGAGACATTCACTAACATAAAAAATAAAAGGGCACCTAACATTCAAATCATTTAACTTTTGTGTAGGAGAAACCCGCACTGAGGCATACGACCTCAAGGATCATTTTTACAGGCAGTCGTCAAAACCATCCTACATGCAAACAGAGATAATGCAAGGGAAGCATAACATGCGATCAAAGAAAGTGCACTAAACATTTCCAAGCAGAAAATTATCTAGAGAGTGCCACGATTATCCATTACAAATTGTTTAAATCCCAATAAAAATAATCTCAAAGTGTTTAAAATGTTTAAAATGCAGAAATTGGGCCTAGTCCTTGTTGGCACCCTTCGATTTCTTTTGCCGGCGCGAGGAGCTTTGGAAAGTCCGCATATCTCCTACCCGAGACCGCGCCTGTGAAAGCCGGCTGATTAAAGAGTGCGACTCCTTGTCACATGTGCACTGCAAGTCATAGTCAAGATCATAAATCATGAGCAATTAGAAGACAGAATGGTAAAGCAGTGAGGAAAGCAAGTCAGCAAAACACTCACCACCTCCACATCCCAGAGCTAAAAAATGTTACGATAATATGCGGCATGGTCCATGGCCAATTGGAAGTTCTACATTCAGAGGGAGAAAGGCGTCAGTTATAGGGATTATTGACAAACACATGCATTTATAAAAGGAGCTAAAACTAAGGAGGAATGATCGAAAAGAGGCTTACCCCTTGAACCACTTCAGGAGGAGGGACCTGAGCCGCTTCAGCTAAGAGGCGTGCTTGCCTATCCACGTCGACGCATATATCCGAGAGAAAGCCATCGTCAAGGTGCCTGAAGGTCCCATGAACCACAGTTGGTGCACCACCCAAGGCACCCATGTGAGACAAGCCTGAAGGACCGGAATCTGAAGGACCAACATCTGAGGAACTAACACCTGAGGGACCCACACCGGAAGGGCCTACATCTAAGGGACCTACCCTTGAAGCATCGACAGTACCCACCGTGGCTCCACCTTCATCGTCCGAATCACCCCCTGGATAAATTGTAAAAAAGATAGAGATTTGCTCAATAGAAACAAAAGTTGAATAAAAGACCTGAAGGGGACCAATCTAAAAGAGAAAAGAGAATTACCTGTGAGCACGGCTCACCGAAAGCAAGGAAATTGATGCTAGGGACAAAGTACGGAAGGATAAACCGATACGGCAAGGACTCGTACCATAGTCGATAGTCTCTCGGCATGAGAAGGGCATTGATGGGGATCCCTTTGTGGAGGAAGGCTGCGGTACGCTCCTCGAAACTACCCATGAGGTCTAGGACATCCGTAGGAGGATCCATGGGTATGGCGGGGTAGCCCTGATTCTGATGAACTACCTGCTCCCCCAGGTAGTAGGCCCTGGCCCACGCCCCATAGAAGAAGACAATGCAGTGGTTGTTAAAGAGGCGAGATGGACCTACGACAGCCCGATCCCAAAAAACAAAGCCAATGTATAGGTCGCATATGATCTGTCCAAGTCAAGAGGTGGCCAATTAGTAAAAAATGCAGCATAATAACAAAGGAGAATTTTCGAACCGAAATAAACATAAGAGAAAAGGCCTTACCTGCTCAGGGACATAAGATCAAATTGAGACCTCAGGCCCATCTCCATATCCTTCATGCCCACGTCTCGGCACCGAAATTTGTTCCAATTGCTTAGGAAGGGGTAGGTGTATACCTCAGAGTGAAGATACCCCCATGCCTAAGGAGAGCAGTGCACAAAAGATAAGTTAGTAGCATACAATGACCATCCAAATAAACTAATAAAAGCAAAAGAGTTAAGAGATTACCTCCAGAGTCGGCAAGAAACCAACAACAGACTTAGCATCCCCAGTGGATACTTGGGCTATGCCATACATCAACATCGAATATCCAACCCCGCCCCAATCGTATCTATGGATGTCGAGCTAGTCATCCATGATGCTTAGCAGTGCCAGGTTGACTTGCCAACCGCTTACATTGTCAAAGAGGGTTTTGCCCAATAGGATCAAAAGTGTGATACGGGCCAAGACAATCGCACGCTCAGGCTCAATGTAAAGCTCCACGTCTGGCTGGCTCAAATCTATCAACTCATGCAGCCCATAAGGCTTAGATAGTCAGGACATCTTGACCTCCGTACCATGCACATTTCCACTTGAGGGGTAGGCCCCTATCATTTTGATAATATCGTCTCGGCTAAGCACTACGAGGTTGGCAATCGGAACGCCCCCTACCCTGATACCAGGAATCATCGCCCAATCCACGGGCATCAAGGTCATCTTAGCGGAGGTCATGTGGAAAGACATGGTCTCTGGGCGAAACCTCTCACTCAAGGCTCTCAGGTATGCGGCGTCCGCCCTCATGGCGGGGCAGGACAAGAACTCTCCAATACCGGCCTGCTCAAGCATATACTTCACGACGAGTGGGATGTAGCGGTAAAAGTCATGGAAGTCTAGCCAGCCCCCTCGGAACACAATATGGGGCAAGTCCTGCATCAAAAGAGAAAGATGCATCAGGTCATGAAAATAAAGCAAAGCCACACAAAAAAGAGGAACTGAACTTATCTTTTACCTTGCCCGCTATGCCCAAGTTGGAGATGTGGATGTATTGCTGGTAGAGAAGGCTGACTCAGGCGGCCTTGCCATGCATCTCAAGCCATAGACCTGCCTTGCGTTCTACTACGAGGAATTGTTCCCCACGAGGACCATAAACCACGTCGGGCCCCTCCTCCTGTTCTTCCTCTGGCATATATTCTTCATCACCAGACATTCTGAGGCAAAAGCAAGCAGCCATAGCATAGCAGATCAATGATAAAGAACGATTTTTTGCCACAGGCCAAGGGAAGGTAAGTATGCTCATCCCTTTCTTTTATTTTCAAAAACACAAAAATATATATACAAAAAATAATCCCTTCCTTTTGTCTTCAAAAATAGAATGGAAATACAAAAAAATCCCTTTCTTTTTGTCTTCAAAATAAATAAAAATAAAATAAAATATTTTCCTTTCTATCTTTAAAAATGAAGCAAAATTAAAAACACAACATTCCTTTCTTTATGTTCATAGAATTAAGAAACTAAAAAAAAAAGAAAGAGAAAAAAAAAAGAGAAGAAAAGAAAAAGGAACCAAAAATCCCTTTCTTTATGTTAGTAGAACCAAAATAAAAGAGCACATAGCAAATAAAATAAAAAAAACTCCTTTCTTTGTACTTCTATAGTCAAAATCAAAAAACAAAAAAATCCTTCCTTTATGTTCATAAAAATTAAAAAAAACTAAAACTAAAACAAAAAATCCCTTCTTTTATGTCCATAAAATAAAAAACCAACAATAAAAAAAATAATTAAATCATTTCCTTAGTTAGTTTTCAGAAAAAAAAATAAACAAAAACCAAAAATAAAATCCTTTTCCTTAATTAATTTTGAAAAAATAGAGACCAAAAATCATTTTCCTTAATTAATCTTCGAAAAATAGAAACCAAAAATCCTCCTTCATTAATTAGTTTTCAAAAATGAAGACCTAAAAATCCTTTCTTTTTTCAAAAGGTAAAACAAAAAAAAAAAACCAAAAATAAAGCCCTTTCTATATGAACAAATAAAAACAACAAAAAATATACATAGATAAAACCCATAAAATAGCAAAAATAGGGCATCATTCATGAAAAATGATCACCACGTCATCAATAAACATGCTTACAATGAAAATAAACCATTTATCACATGAAAATGCAAGATCATGATCACATTTGCAAGAAAAAATAAGAAAAATCAAATAAAATGGGTTTTAAATGGCTACCTTTGAAGAAAAAGGGGGTCTTTCATCTAGCATGGGGCGGACGATCTATTGGCGCAAGCAAATGCCGGCAATGAGGCACGCGTAGAGGAGATGTAAAGGAACCCTAGGGGAGGTCTGTTTTTGGTTTAGAGAAGGGGGAGAAATGATTTTTGAAAATACACCCCTGCTGCCCGAACTCGGGCTCTTTAAATTCGATCCCCAGCCATGCCTGGCACACCTATTAGTTGCGCCAGGCAATTTTGGGCCCTCATTTGGCTTGGCGCAACTAATAGTTGCTCCAGGTCACTTATGGGCTTGGTTTTGGGCCTGGTACGAGTCACATGCATAAACTCAGTACCCCTCCTCTTTGTTTTGTTGTCCTCAGCTGATGCACATACTCCCAAATGGTGTGTCGATCCTCATTCGGCTTGTCCGAGAAGCCGTGCTAGAATAAAATGGATCGAGATCAATAAGTATCCCGATCCTACATAGAAAAATATGAAAAAATCTAAAAAAATGATGAAAAAATATCACATAAAAAACCAAAAATCCTATAAAATGAATGTTTTGAAAAACTAAAGAATCTCATAAAATGATAGCTTTGAAAAAACCAAAATCCCATAAAATGATAGTTTTGAAAAACCAAAGAATCCCATAAATTGATAGCTTTGAAAAAACCAAAATCCCATAAAATGATAACTTTGAAAAATCAAAAATTAAATAAAATGATAATTTTGAAAAAAACAAAAAACCCATAAAATGATAACTTAAAAATCCAAAAAATCACATGAAATAATAACTTAAAAATCCAAAAAATCACATAAAATGATGAACATAAAAAAGGTCAAAAACTTTCCACATAAAATAACAAAAAATATGTGTTTTGAAAAGTCGCATGTACTCCCAAAAGGCATTGCAACATCTATTTTGCTCCGCTCGGGTAGTCGTGCTAAATAAACTTCGGGATCGATGGGTTCGCCCAAAATCCTCGAACCCTGCTTCATGCAGAGGCACCCGTGACTAGTCAAATGAGGTGGTCAATGCTCATATGATTGGGCACAAACTGTGGAACCTTGCGTACTTGCGTTGCGCCTATCTTTGAATGTGGGTCGACCACCTCCCTTACTTACGAAACTGTTATATTCAGAATAAATCTTGAACATCAAACTCCTTCAAATTATCTCGAGAAGCGACCATTTTTCTTCACTAACGAGCTTTCGCAACTCAAGAAGCGAACATTTTTCTTAGCTATTGGGCTTTCACAACTCATTCCACCTCGGTTATGCCCAGTAATGCCGCTAAGTGCTTGGAGACTAATTACCTTGAGAAACGACCATTTTCCTGACATAAAGGGCTTTCATTTTCTTATCATGTTACTCATCTGATATTTAAAACTCATTCTGAATATAGTGGACCCATCAGTAATGCCTTGGGCCTCTTCGGATGTCTCTTTCCTTTGGCATTCAATTATTAGTGATCGGATACCAAAGAGAGACATCTATAGATACCCAAATTTGACCCAAGGCCCAATCGAGACACATTTTTGAGAGAGGCGCATCTTCGAGCTTTTGATGGCATATATGGAATCCTTAGGAATCTTTCCAAAACCTTAGAAGTTATTCCAAACCCTTAGGAATCACCCTAGATCTCTTAGGAACATTCTCGACCCTTAGAAATCATTTCAGACCTAAACCTAGCTTTCCCAAGCAATGGATGAAGAGTGGTGCACCGGGACTAGCTTTGACCTTCTACTGTGATTGAATCATATACCATTGAAAAGTAAAAGTCCCCAACTTTCCAACAAGCCAAAGATCACCCCAATCAGAGCTGTATATGAGAAGATATCGCATTCAGCTGAATCCCCCCTAAGAATTTGGTGCAAGTAATACTTGCACTAACCATTTCTCCATAGAAATGGCTTGGCATAATTAATAGTTGTGCCAGCTATAAGGTGGGCCCCACCACGGGCAACCAACTTCTCAAACCCTGTTCAAACACTATTTTACTATACCTTTGCCTAGCGCATCTATTAGTTGTGCCAGGCTTAGGAACAGTGATTGTGGGTTTTTGCCTCAAATTTTGAGATTGAGATTTGACCTGTTAACCATCTTAACCTTTAGGGTGTGTTTTGTTAGTTCCGTTGCCCCCATTCACTATCTATTTGCAACCCCTTAAGTGGTTTAAAGCCTCACCCTATCATCCACCATTAGAGCACTTTTTCACACATTTAAAGACTCCAAAAACCCTAGGAAACCTTAGATGAATAGATTACCTAATTGCTAATCCAAGTTAGCCTCTAAACACCCTCCTAACCTCTCTTTTTCCTATAAATAGAGAGGCACCCCTCCCTTTACAAAGGCTTGAATTTTTTTTAAAAAAAGAGATTAAGGAATCCCTTCTCTCTCCCTCCTAGTGCACCATTTAGATACAAATTCAAAAAATTTCAATCCTTCTTTAAACCATAGCCTTTCACCTAAAATCATTAGTTTAGGTGTGCGCTATCCCATAGACTTCCCTCTCTACCTCTTAGCTATCCACCCTAGGAGTTAGAATCCATCATCAAGCTATATAAGCCATCAAAAGCTCACCGAAGTAAGCCAACACAAGGCTCCACAGTGGTGCAACAAGGGCTCGAAAGCTCCGGCTCTCCCCTCTATTCCTCTACCTTCTCGTTTCTTCCTCCATCCTATCATTTGTGCCGTTATGCCGCCAAATGTTTGATAGGAATGGAGGGGCAGAAATAGGATTTTAAGGCCCTTTGGGTAAGAGAAAGGCTTTTTTATTTCTTTTATATTATTTTGGTTTTGGCCATAAGTAGAGACTGCATTAAGCGGGTTGATTGGGTGCCTAACACCTTCCCAATTGATAACTTAAGCCCTTACCCAAGAGCTTTTGGCGTAGTCCGAATTCATAGTCAATTTTTGGCACTTCGGTGCTCTTTAAATTTGATTTGGGTTTCCCAGGACACCAAAAGTTTTGTGTGGCGACTCTAAATTTTTATTGTGAGCGCGTGTCGTGCGGTGGGATCACATCGATTCCCACGGTTGCACACAAGCAAAGTAAAAGTACTAAGAACCAAGTAAAGTAGATCCACCAGGATTTATAGTTTACAGGATTAATTACAAATTCACCAAATTTCCAAAAGTTTAAATTTTAAAATGCCACCATCATTAGTTTTGGTTTCTTGCTTGCTTGCTCGCTGGCCTCTGGCTACATTCGACTCTCCCTACACCCTTTTCGTCATTCCCTTCTTTCGCACATATTCTCAAGGTCGTGTTCCGCGATGAGAGCTAAGTCCATGAACTCTGTGTAGGTTCTTGACTGGAATAGAGAAATCCTCTCCTTCATGGTTGGCTTCAGGCCATGTTCAAACTTCTTGGCCTTCATAAGTTCTATGGCGATATGTTGCAGTGCGCATCTAGAAAGCTTAGTAAATTCGGCCGCACGGACATCCGACCTTGTTTTAGTGCTATAATCCAGATTTCCCATTGATCTCGAATTACATCTGGGAAGTGGTTCTCTTTAAACACCTCGGTGAATTGAGCCCATGTCCAAGGGGAATTCGGTGTCTTTCACATTTTGGTTCTCTCCACCGACTTCCACTAGTGATCTGGTTCTCCTTCCTGTTGGAAGGATGCTCAGTTAACCTTCTCTTCTTCGGTGCAAGGAATCTACTGAAGAATCTTCTTTGTTTGGCTCAACCACTTTTCTGCTTCGAGCGGATCGGCTTGACCATAGAAACTAGGATGCTTCATGCTCTTGAACTCCTAAATTTCGAAAGGCCGCTGTCTCTCCTTAAGCAAAGCGATTTGCTGAGCCATTGTGTCGACTATGGTCTCTAATAGCTATCTATCTTGTCTGTGGCTGCTTCCTTCTTCCAAAGAAATATCGTCTGCTCTAATGGTGACTCCTGCACCACCAGGGGTTCCCTCACCACTTGATGTGCCTCAATCGTGGGCTCCCGTGAGTCCGTCGCGACGATGCACTCGTATCGGTAAAAATATAGAGTCACCACCCTGACCTTTTGGTGTCCTAAGAAACCTAAATCAATATTGAAAGCTCTGAAGTGCAAAAATATAACTCTGATTCCGATCTACACCAAAGGCTCTTGGGCAGGGGCTTCGGTTAGTGATCGGGAAGGTGTTAGGCACCCGATCAACTCGCTCATGGCCGGTCTCTACTTATGGCCAACAAAAAGAAAAATAAAAATGTATAGCACTTTCTCTTGCCCGAAGGCACTCGGATCCTATTTAAGCCCCTCACAATCGCCAGAATTTTGGCTGCGTAACGGCTCAAATTTTAGGATAAAGGAAAAGCAAAGAAGGTAGAGGAGTTGAGGGGAGAGTCGGAGCTCTCGGGCCCTTGTAGCATAACTCTGGATCCTCGTGTGAGAGCGTCTTTGAGCTTCCAAGAGCAAAAGGTTAGAGAAACAAGTATTGATCTCTAAGGCTAGGGAGCTAAGAGGTAGGAGAAGAAGGCAAGAGGGTAGCTCTAGCTAAATCTCTAGGATTTCTGGTGTGAAATGGGATCTAAAGAGTAAAAAGTGGTGCTGGAATTTTGAGGGATGTATGCTGGAAAATGGAGATGGAGCTCACTAATACTTTCTCTCTTCTTTGGAAATTTTCAAGCCCTTAATCCAAGGGGGGGAGGGGGGTTTCTCTATTTATAGAGAAAGGGGGGATTAGTGAGGGGTTAAAGGGGCTAATTGGGTTAGCAATTAGGTAATAGGGATCTAAGGTTTTCTAGGTTTTCTAGGGCTTAGATGGGTGGGAATTGGGTTTTAATGGTAGATGATAGGGTGGGAAGGCTAGTAGGGGCACGACAGTCCAACTGAAATCAACCCATATGGATGGGGTGGTCAACAAGTCAAACCCCAAATTAAATTTTTGACCAAAATCCAAAAAAACACTGTTCATAAGCCTAGCGTATGTATTACATATGCTAGGTATAAGAACAATACTATTAAGGAACCTGGAGGTTCAGAGCCCGCTGTGGGGGCCCACAAAAATCAAATCCTTGCAATTACATATGCTAGGCCAAAACAAGCAAAAAAATGGTCTAGCGTATGTAATACATACGCTAGGCCAAAAATTGCCAAAATATGGTCTAGCGTATGTAATACATATGTAGGCACATTCCTGCAATTCAGCCCAAATTTCAAACTGTCATAACTCTTGGCACACAAATCGGATTGAGATGATTCTTTGCTTGTTGAAAAGTTGGGAGTCTCTCTGATAGGGCAATTCTTAGCTCTATTTGAGGGCCGTGCAAACCTTGGCACTCTCTGTTTCAACCACTACTTGGGAGGGTCTAAGAAGGGTTCTCTAGGTTAGGGTTGACTCCTAAGGGTCGGGGATAGGCCTCTAAGGGTATGGGTTAAGTTCTAAGGGTTTAGGAAGTGCTCCCAGAAGCTCAGGGGTGCACCTTTCTTGAAGTATGTGCCAATCAGACCTTGGGTCAAATTTGGGTATCTATAGATGCCCCTCTTTGGTATTCAATCACTAATAATCATATGTCAAAGAAATTGATGTCCGAAGAGGCCTAAGGCATGCTAACGGGTCTGTTGTATTCAAAGCAAACCTTAAACATTAGATGGTACCATGGTTAGTATACGGAAGCCTTGTATGTCGGAAAAAATGTCTGTTCCTCAGGGTTATCGGTCCTCAAGTGCTTAGCGACATTACTGGGCATGACCGAGATGGTGCGAGTTGTGAAAGCCCAATATATTAGGAAAATTGTCCGCTCCTCATTACGATTAGTGAGGCATGATGTTTGAGTTTTGTTTTGAACAAGACAGCCCCGTCAGCGGGGGGGGGGGGTCGACCTATACTTCAAGACAGGCACAAAGCAAGACGCAAAGATCAATAGTGTATGTCCAATCCCACGAGGCATTGACTAGCCCATTTGATCAGTCACTGGTGCCCCTATGCGAGGTAGGGTTCGAGATCTTTGAGCGAACTCATAGATCCCAAAGATAATTTAGCACAACAACCCGAGTGGAGTGAATATTGATGTCGCAACGCATTTTACGAGTGTGTGCCCTTTTTTTATAATGTGCCCTAGATCAACATGACCTAGAGGGCCTAACTTCAAATAATACTGGACAGATCTGGCCAAAATTGGGTATCTACAGAAGGAGACACCTAATCCTAGTCTCTACCAACAATGATGTTACAAATTATTTAACTATACATAAACATGCACCCATTAGGAGCGATAAGCAACAAAGGTGATGGAAGTCCTGACCCAGATCTCATCCGGGTACAATTTACTGGAACAAATGACCATCTTACAGATACCCAGATGCATGGCACCTATCTAAGGGAAATCGCACCAATGCAGGTTTTAAGCCTGCGAAAAAATAAGGGAAATGAACCCTTCTGCATGTATGTTTACATGTAGTTGATCGATATGTAGTTTCATTTTCAACAAGTCGGTCTCAACCAACGATTAACCTTTATCTGAGGAATTTAAAGCTTAAGACACTTAATTTCACACGAATTCGAAAATGGAGAGCTCAGCGCACAAATTTAGCTGTGGAATCAACCTGATCGAAACATTGACTATTTGATCGAGATTGATACCGTTGCTCCTACTTTAAAGTAGGATCTAAAGATCTAAGGCGAACCTTAGACTTAGGACATTAATTTAGCATAGCTGGGTTGCCGATAAAATATTGATATTTTACCACATTGAAGCACACATGTGCATAGCTATGTGTAGCGAAAGTACCACAAAAATATGGCTATCTTTTTTTTTTTAATAATTTTCTTCTCTCTTTTTTCTCTTTTCTTGGAATGGACCGGACGTTGGTGGTGAGATGCTTCATCTGATTTGTCAACGCCGAGAGGTTGCTTGCTTCGAGGCTTTGGACCATTTGATGTTCCTGCACATTCTTAAGAAAATATCTGTCCCATTTTTATTTATATAGGTAATAATATGCATCCTAATTAACATAAAGAGAAGTAAACCTTTACCTACACATTTTCAATATTCATGATTTATATAATTTTTGGATTTTTGTTTTCAGAGATTTTTTTGTTCTTTTTCTTCATTTTGAGATGGAAGTACGCTGTTGTAAATATGCGCATGAAGGAGTATATATTTTTTTAGATTTTTCCAGATTTCTTTTTTTTTTTTGTTTTTTTCTTTCTTTTCTTCTTTTTTGTTTGATGTCTTAACAATGAGATGAAGTAGCGGGTCCCATTTTGAGCATAGTCGAACCGGTTCATATGGTCGAACCTGAGTGAGGTTCAAAAATTTTACCAAGGTTGGAACATCCATCCCTTTGGATCGAATCAACCTTTTTATCCTTACCTCGGGTCATATGTTTGACGGTGTAGTCTAAAGATATACCTAATCAGGACCTATTTTAAGCTAACATGAGCGACACAATTGGCGACCAGATAACACGGAGATGTAACCGAAGGATTAGCTGAATAATTTTTCATTTCTGTTTTTCAACCTTTTTTACTCATAATGCCCAAAACGGGTTTTCTTCGTGCCCGTTGTCGACCTCTTTTTTACCCGTAGTGCCCTTTTGAGTTTTCACTACGTCTTTGGGTATGCATTTTTACCCCAGTTGCCTTTTCAGGTTTTCACCTAGTTCACACAAGCTCGCTCTTTTTTCCCGTAGCGCTCTTTAAGGTTTTCACTATGTTCATGGGTACGCATTTTTACCCCAAGTGCCTTTTCAGGTTTTCACCTAGTCCGCACAAGCTCGCTCTTTTTACCTGTAGCGCCCTTTCGAGTTTTCACTATGACTATTTTGCTTTGAGCTTGTATATTTTCATTTTTTTTCTTTTCTTTTTTGACGGCCACGTCATGGATGTTGACTTTGTCATAGCTAGTTGGATGGAATTCTTTTGTTGTCTCACAGCTTTGCTCGTGCGGACACAAAGGATAGTGTGACTGTTTGTAGACCTTAAAGAGGGCTTTTCCTCAGGATATATCTTAGCCATGGGATAGGTTAGCAATTTTGAATGTATTCTAGGGTTAAAAGGTTTCCTTGATTGGGTTCCAGCTGCCGTAATACACTTCTTTCTTGGGAGATTTTTATTGTACATGCCCCATGATATTTCTATCTCTTTTCTTTTCTATATATATTTTTTGTTATTTTTCTTTTAAGACAATCTCCTTTTGGGGTTTTGCTTTTCTGAATTTTTTTTTGATTTTGATGGTAACTCTTTTTTTTTTTTTCTTTTGGTATATACACATTTTCCGTCTTCTTTTCTTGAGAGGGGTTTATAAAAGAAAGGCTCATGGCTCAATAGGTGTAGCAAAGGGTATGAATTTTCATGGATGATTTTTTGGCTACTTGGCTTTGAAATGATGGCCTTTTTTTAAATGATCCTTAGGCAGTCACGTATCCATTTTTATCAGTACTTACCTTACTGTGGGAGACTTAGAAATAGAATCATCAGACGTATCAGCATTGATTGGCTCAGGAAAGTGATCTCCTTCCATGGTGGCAAGGCGGAGCGCATATCCAAGGAGTACTTCTCGGATGATGTAAGGTCCTTCCCAGTTGGGCCTAAATTTTCCTCTCAGATCGGCGTGGAGAGATGAGAAGATTTTCTTAAGTATGGTGTTTCCCACTTTTAAATCTCGAATGTGAACACGCTTGTTGTAACCACGTGCGATTCACCCTTTGGTATGTCGCCCCAGCATTCTTCAACCCGAATGGCATGACTTGGTAACAGAAAGTTCCCCATGGAGTAGTGAACGATGTTTTCTCTTGGTCTGCTTCTGCCATCTTAGTCTGACTATATCAGGAGAATCCATCTAGGAACAAGAGTATCCCATGCCTGGCAGTGTTTGTTGAGAATTGAAAAATACCATTTTTCATCCCTTAACTTGAGTCTTGATAGACCTTTGATAGAACTAAATAAGTGTTTTAAGTGCTTGTGTTGCAGCTAACAATAAAGACAGGCTTAACCATAAAAGCAGCGTAAAAGTGCCAAAAAGATGACAATCCATGTCAATCCAAAGGGAGAAAGAGAAGAAACAACCTCACTAGCTGTTGAAAGGTCTGAATTGAAGAGGCAAAGACCTGGTCTCAACCCAGAAAAGAAGTATGGAGCAATTCGAACAGAAAAATGTACTACTGAGTACTTTTCGCAAAGAACCTGAACTATTCGAAAAGAACCTGAACTCTGCGAAAAGAACTAAAAACTCTAGGCTTAGTTTTCGAAGAGCATCTGAACTCTTCGAAGAGATGATCGACCTTTTCAAAAAGAAGAAAACTCAATTCGAACAGAACCAGAACATTGCGAAAAGAGCTTCAGGAGTTACCACACCTTGCGAAAAGCCCTCTAAGCTATGAGAAAAGGTATTCTGGAGATTCCCAGCTTTTGCAAGGGCAATTCAGTAATCTATTTCACGTGTCCCAATGCATTTAAAAACCTAGGGACATTCCAGAGGATTCTAAACATGAAACGAAGGCATATTCCACCCTACGTGAGCACCCAGAGATGAAATAACTTAGTGGGAACTTCTAGAATCTCTAACAGACTTTCAAAATGCATAACAGAATTGATGCCTTTTTCACCTGATTGGCTGAACCAAATCGAGGAATTCTGATTGGCCAGAACAGATCTGGATCCTCGTGCTCGACTACCATTGGTCAATATAGATCTGAGCACTTCTGATTGGTTGATACACATCTGAGCTGGACTGAGGGAAAACTATAAATAGACGAACCATTTGCCCAATTTGGGCATCCAGATTTTGAGTTTCATTCCTAATCCCCCATTTCCAAATCAGATAGTTTGTCTGAAATCCCTGTAATAGTCTCGCCTTGTACTTGCAATTGAGAGCTGTGAGATCCTTCTGTAGTTCAAAGGAGAGTTCTATTCAAGACTGCAAATCTGAGAGCTGTTAAGCCATGCTCTGTAATTGTAATGGTGGATTTGAAAAGGTTGTTGTAAACCACATATTCTCAATTGGACTCATGTTAAGGGTTCCCTCTGATCTCCTTATTGCATTAGACTCCTTTAGATTTACTATTTTTCATGCAATTTCCCTTGATTCATTAATCCTGTGAGAATTAGTGTTGGTAACCTAATCTCTCACGACATTTGTAGTGATGCTTCTTGTTCTAAACTAAGGCTTTGGATTAAAGACTATTGGATGGTTTGTGGCCATTAAAGTGGACAGACCATAGCCATAAGCTTAAACCTAATCCTTAAATTAGATTTATTTCTCTTACATCTGCGCTTGTAGCCAGATGAAGATTGGATCATCTCTCAGTTGAGCTGCAGTCATTCTCATTAGTTTTCAAGGACCATATCAAAGTTAGGTATTACTTCTCCAATTTTTTACCTCAAACGTTCCCCCAACTCGGATCTGGATCATTTAGTTTAACTTTTTACTTTTATCATTTAGTTAATGTGACAAATTCAACCTCCCATCTTATGTGCTTTCTAGATAGGACAAGAGGCCAGATCTGGTAGCTCAGATCTGGAGGTTTATTTTGCATTTTAGACAAATTCTCTATGGACGATCTTTCACTCACTTACATTTAAAACTTGCTACAATTGGCCTTGATCTTGCAGGCTAATTCACTTCTACCAGTGTTGATATTTCTTTACTCTCTTTTTTTTAATATTCTAGATTCAGTATAATTTAGTAGTTGCAAACCTGTTTTCAAAACACACATAAATCGAGCACACTAAGAAGCAACAACAAGTTTTTGGCGCCGCCGCCGGAGAATTTTTTGTAAAATAGGTAGACCTAAGTTTTCACTTTAATTTTTATCAGTACTAAACTATTCTATTGTTTATACCTGTGCAGTTATTCATGTCCAATTTTTGAAGAAGGGACCCTACTTAAAAAGGAATTCTGATGGTTTGCTGTGAATAATCAGATTTTTTGTTCTGAGTTGTATGTTTGGTAGGAGGACTCTCAGCCCTGAGATTGTCCCACTGAATTTAGAAGTTGAAAGGCTACTACGAACCAAACAAACAACACAGAATTCTGCTACTATGGGTGAAGAACCTCGACTTTTGAGAGATTACTTTGCACCTGGTGCTTATAATTCTCCCTTTTGCATTCAATTTCCTACTGTTGAAAGAAATTATGAGATCAAATCATCAACTATCCAAATGCTTCCTTCCTTCCATGGGTTGAGTAAGGATGATCCGTACAAATATGTGGATGAATTCTTGGCTCTTTGCACCACATTCAACATAGCTGGACTTGGTCCAGAAGCAGCCAAGCTTAGGCTCTTTCCTTTTTCATTAAAGGATAAAGCTAGAGCATGGTTATCTATGTTAGCACCAAATAGTATCACTTCGTGGAATGATTTGCAGTGTCAATTTTTAGCCAAATATTTCCCAATGTCTAAAACAAGCCAATTGAGACAAAGTATCATTTCTTTCTCACAAAACTCAACTGAAACTTTCCATGAAGCATGGGAACGATTTAAGGAACTTTTAAGGCAATGTCCTCATCATCAAATTCGCAGATGGCAGCTGCTTCAAAGCTTCTATCAAGGAATTGATCAAAAAGGCAAAAATATGGTGGATGCCTCCTGTGGAGGCACTTACTTGCAAAAAACTGTTGAGGAGGTTTGGGACTTATTTGAAGTAATTGGTGAAAACTCAACTCAACAGGAATCTCTGTCAAGAGATCTTAATAATCCTGTTAGGTTGAACAATCAACAACCCACCAAAGGGAAGATTTATGAGGTGAATGAGTTGGAAAGGAAGATGGACAATTTAACCACAAAGTTTGATAGATATAGATTGATGGACTCACTTAAAAATCCAAATGTTGCAAGAGTAGAGGAGGCATGTCTGATATGTCAGTCCCCTACTCATTCAATTGACCAATGCCCTGCTGCACCACAGTTCCCATATTTAATGGTGGAACAAGCTCATGCTGCTCAATCATTTGGACAGATGCAGTCAAATGAATATCCATGGAGAGGGCACCCCAATTTGAGGTGGAACCAAGGGAATTATCAATCCCAACAGCAGCAACAACCAAAGAACCAAATGCCTTTCAAAACTACACACTTTATCGAGAATTTTATGCCAAACCAAATTTTCATGACCCATTCCACAACAACCTCTCGCAAAGAATCTGCCCCAGTTCAAACCCCTTCCAGGTCCCCTTCTTTTGAAGATCAAGTCCTAAATTCACTCCAGAATTTAGGATCCTTAACTCAGACTGTGAATTTTCACAGCCAGAGCATAAAGAAGATTGAAGAAACATTGGGACAACTTTCAAATATTTTGGCAAAAAGAGAGGAAGGAAAGTTACCCAGCCAACCTTTGAACAATCCCAAAGGACAGTTCATGGTTGGAGAAGCTTCCAATTCACATGAAGAAGTGAAAGCTGTCACCACTTTGAGAAGTGGAAAAATCATAAATAACAAAGTGGGCACTGAAGAAGAAAAAAATAATAAAGATATGCAGCAAGAGCAGCATAGTGATAGCAGTGGGGGTACTGATAGACCTCAGAAAAATAAAAAAAATGAAAAATAAAAAATCCAAAAAGTTTATGAAAATGCTTCTAAATCTGTAGATGAAGGACTAGTTCCTCATTTATCATTTCCTCATCCAATGAAATCTGTATCCCCTTTTGATAAAGGGAACACAAAAATAGATGAAATGATGGAGACTTTCAAGCAAGTCAAGATAAATCTACCTTTGCTTGAGGCAATCAAACAAATTCCAGCATATGTAAAATTTTTGAAAGATGTTTGCACTCACAAAAGACAGTCTAGGATACAGTTGTCCAAGAAGGTCTTTGCTGTGGAAAGAGTTAATCAAGTGTTATCCATTGCCACACCTCCTAAACTTCAAGATCCTGAAATCCCCACAATCCCTTGCATTATTAGGGAACATACCATTGAAAAGGCTTTATTAGATTTGGGTGCTAGTGTCAACCTACTTCCATATTCTGTATATGAGAAACTAGGTTTGGGAGAATTAAAACCCACTCATGTGGTGTTACAACTAGCAGACAGATCTGAAAGGAAGCCAGTTGGGATGATTGAAGATGTATTGGTGGAAGTAGATAAATTTTTCTATCCTGCTGATTTTCTAGTGTTGGACATGGAACCAACCAAAAACAAAACTTCCATCCCTGTCATTTTGGGAAGACCATTCCTGGCTACAGCAAATGCTTGCATTCAATGCAGGTCTGGAATTATGGAAGTCTCTTTTGGAAACATGAAGGTAAAATTAAATGTTTATAATGTAGTCACACAGCCTCAATTCAGTTCTGAAGAATGTTTTCATGTTGATTTATTGGATGAACTGGTCGAAGGGACTTTTCAACAGTTTCTGCAGTGTGAAGAGTTCACCACAAATGTTGAAGATGCTTGGGGAAATTCTGAAGAAGAAACAGTTTGTATCTCAAATTCTGAGGAAATAAATGTTGTGCAAGGAACTCATAATCAATCAGCAAGTTTCTCTTCTTGGAAACCTGCTACTCTCCCCCTTCCACAAACAGCTAAGGTACCTTTGTTACCTTCTTTTCTCAGCCCACCTGATTTAGAACTAAAGCAGCTGCCAGAAAATTTGAAATATGTGTTTTTAGGAAATCATAAATCATTGCCTGCAATTATTTCTTCCTCCCTCACAAAGGAGCAAGAAGAAGAGCTGTTGATAGTTTTGAAAGAACATAGAAGGGCAATTGGCTGGACTATTGCTGATTTGGGAGGAATCAGTCCAGCTGTTTGCATGCACAAAATCCATTTGGAAGAAGATGCAAAGCCTTCTAGGGAAATGTAAAGGAGGCTGAACCCTCATATGCAAGAAGTGGTCATGAAAGAGGTTGTTAAGTTGTTGGATGTAGGGGTCATTTACCCCATTTCAGATTCAGCTTGGGTGGCACCTACACAGGTGGTACCTAAGAAATCTGGGATCACTATTGTAACCTCAGATTCTGGTGAGCTTATGTCAACCAGACAAACAACTGGGTGGAGGGTCTATATTGATTACAGAAAATTAAATGCAATGACCAGAAAAGACCATTTCCCCCTCCCATTCATTGATCAGATTTTAGATAAGCTAGCAGGAAAAGCTTATTACTATTTTCTTGATGGTTACTCTGGTGACAACCAGATTCCTGTGTACCCACAAGATCAGGAAAAGACCACATTCACTTGCCCTTTTGGCACTTTTGCCTATAGGAGAATGCCTTTTGGTCTTTGTAATGCTCCTGCTACCTTTCAAAGATGCATGTATTCCATTTTTTCTGATAAGATTGACCAATTTATGGAGATTTTTATGGATGATTTTTCAATCTATGGAGACAGTTTTTCCTAGTGTTTACATCATCTCAAATTGATATTACAGAGATGTGAAGAAACCAATCTAGTTCTGAGCTGGGAAAAGAGCCATTTCATGGTCACCCAAGGCATTGTCCTTGGCCATGTTGTTTCTCACAAGGGCATTGAGGTGGACAGAGCAAAAATTGATTTAATTGCACATTTACCACCTCCCAAAGCTAAGCAAATCGAAGTTTTCGGGACATCTTTGGATTTTCTGAGAAGGTTCATCAAGGACTTCAGTAAAATAATCAAACCTCTTTGTCATTTGCTGTGTCAAGATGTCCCTTTTGTTTTCAATAATGAATGCATGAAGGCTTTTGAATTCCTAAAAAACTGTTTG
The DNA here is from genome assembly GCA_021018995.1 of Chloranthus sessilifolius. Taxonomy (NCBI): domain Eukaryota; kingdom Viridiplantae; phylum Streptophyta; class Magnoliopsida; order Chloranthales; family Chloranthaceae; genus Chloranthus; species Chloranthus sessilifolius. The sequence continues at coordinate 26,806,258 of CM037587.1, read as the reverse complement.
ATTTCAGCTCCAATATTGCAGTCTCCAGATTATTCATTACCATTTGAACTGATGTGTGATGCATCAAATTATGCTTTGGGAGCTGTCCTTGGACAGAGAAAAGAAAAGCTGCCTCATGTCATAGCTTATGCCAGTAGATCAATGATTGATGCACAGCTCAATTACACAACAACTAAGAAGGAGCTTCTGGCAATTGTTTTTGCTTTAGAAAAATTCAGGTCATATGTCTTGGGTTCACAAATAGTGGTGTTCACTGACCACTCTGCTTTGAAATATCTTCTGTCTAAGAAGGATACCAAACCAAGATTAATCAGGTGGATTCTCCAACTACAGGAATTTGATTTACAGATCAAAGATAAAAAGGGGGTGGAAAATGTGGTGGCTGATCACCTGTCTAGAATTTTAACTGCTGAGATTGATAGGCTACCTATAAATGAATCTTTCCCTGATGAGCAACTTTTTGCCATTAGTGTACACACTCCTTGGTTTGCAAACATAGTCAACTTTTTGGCTACTGGAAAAATTCCTCAACATTGGAATAAAATGGATAAAAATCTTTTCTTCGCAAAGGTTAAACATTTCATCTGGGAATATCCTCATCTGTTTAAGAGTTGTGCAGACCAAATAATTAGAAAATGTGTCCCTGACCAAGAATTTCATAGAATACTTTCTATGTGTCATGAATAGGCTTGTGGAGGTCATTTTAGTGGAAACAAAACTGCTGCAAAGGTTTTGCAATGCGGATTTTATTGGCCTACACTATTCAAAGATGCTCTGCAGCATTGTAAGTCTTGCCAAAACTGTCAAAAATTGGGCAGCATTTCCAAGAGAAACTCAATGTCTTTACAGCCTATTTTGGTAGTTGAGTTGTTTGATGTTTGGGGGATAGACTTCATGGGTCCCTTTCCTCCTTCCAATGGGTATAATTTCATTTTAGTAGTTGTGGATTATGTATCCAAATGGATTGAAGCCACAGCCACTAAAACAAACGATCACAAAGTGGTTCTTAAATTTCTTAAGGATCCCATTTTTTCCAGGTTTGGTTTTCCCAGAGCCATTATCAGTGATGGGGGAAGCCATTTTTGTAATAAACATTTTGAAACTTTATTGAAAAAATACTCTGTGACTTATAGAGTAGCCACTCCATATCACCCACAAACCAGTGGACAAGTGGAGATTTCCAATAGAGAAATCAAACATATTTTGGAAAAGACTGTGAAGAAGGACAAAAAGGATTGGTCCTTTAAGCTGAATGATGCATTGTGGGCATACAGGACAGCCTATAAAACCCCAATTGGTATGTCCCCATTCAGGTTGGTCTATGGCAAAGCATGCCATTTACCAGTAGAGTTAGAATATAAAGCTTTTTGGGCCATTAAAACATTGAACATGGATCTAACTACTGCTGGTAATCACAGGAAACTGCAACTTGCTGAGTTGGAGGAGCTGAGAATGGATGCATACATAAATTCAAGATTTTGCAAAGAGAAAGTCAAAACTTTCCATGATAAAAATTTATTGAGAAAAGAGCTCACAGCTGGCTCTAAGGTATGGTTATTTAACTCAAAACTCAAGTTTTCCCAGAAAGTTTGAGATCCGTATGGGAAGGGCCATACAGTCATTATTGGATAAGTTGTTGACATCCTTGATCCAAGTAATGGAAGAATCCTGAAAGTAAATGGTCAGAGGCTCAAACCATGCATTGAAAATACCCAGGAGCCTGTGCTGCCCATCTTTCATCACAAACCCCCAAAAATCTGATGGTAGATAACTGTACATTATGTTTTTATTTCATAGTTTTTGCTTAGCTTCTTTGGTTTCTGCTTTTATTCATGATTTGTCCCTTTTCGCATGGTTTAAATATGCTCCAAGCTAATTCGAAAAGTAATAATTCTCTTTTCGCAAAGTTCAATTTACTTTTCGAAAAGACTCTGGATTTATAACGAACTGCTCAAAAGCAAGGATTTGCTTTTCGAATAGTTGGTTCTGAAGCTATTTTCTTTTCGAAAAGCTTTTTTTTGAAGCTAGTGTCTTTTCGAAAAGATATTTCTGAAGCTAGTTTCTTTTCGAAAAGATGTTTCTAAAGCTATTAACTTTTCGAATGGTACTAATGCCATTCGCAGTTGTCAAAAGGTCTATTTTAGAACTTTTTGAAAATTTAAAAAGAACTTTGCGAAATTAACTCTGAGTATATTTAAACCCTTTCGAAATAGGGGTTTCATATTCGAAAGCTTTCTGAAGAGCGACCTGTTCCACAGAAACCCTATTTCGTTCTTTCCTTGCGCGAATTGAGAAGCTTGCTACATTTTTCTTCACCTTTGTTCGATCATTTGAGTTTTCAGAGAAGGATTTTAGCTTCTAGTCTGGGGGATTTCTGCAAGCAAACAACTCGTTCAATCAAAAACCCTAGATCTCGGTATTTCTCTGCACATTCTCTTTGTTTATCATTTGGAAAATTTGATTTTGTGTCAGCATCTGTTGTGGGCATTTTCATACATCAATTTAGAATGGGAAAAGCGGAGAAATCGTTGGCTACCATGTTCCCAAAATCCTCTGCTAAGAAAGTTAGCAAACCTACCCCAAAAGGAAAAGCCAAAACTTCAGCCAAAAGAAAATTATCTATGGATAAAGCGGATAGGGTGGAGAAAGGAAAGAAAGTTCGACATGAGGAACCCATCCCTGCTGCTGCTAGCCCTGAGCCTGAGCTTCCTCCTCTGCCTATACATTTGGTACTACCAAATCCATTCATTGAAGCTCAGAAGCTAATTCCTGAGCTGATTGTGGACGAAACTTTTTTCGCCAACAAACCAGATTGCCTGTTATCTCTGAAATACATAAGAGATGCCTCACTAAGCAATATCCTTACCCCCTTGCCAGAGAAAATCTACCCACGAATGGTGAAGTTATGGTACCAAAACCTAATCAAGGTCACTGAAAGAGATGCTGATGTCCCTACCCTGGTTATCTTCATTGATGATTGCGATCTTACTGTCACATTTGAAGACGTAGGGAATGCTTTGGGGATACCCTTCCAATTTAATCCTTCTGGTCCATTGGCTGCTCTAAAAACAGCCTCCTTTAGAGAAATGGCTGCACATTTAACCCAAGGAATTGTGGGCACTGGACAATCCATCATGAGGAGAGACCTAGCCCCCCAATTTCTATTGATGGACTCCATTTTGAGGGGAAGTTTTTATGTTACCGGGCACAGCCAAGAGAGGAGAACACCAATTCTAGAGGCTCTCTTTCACTTTTCTAAGGGCCAGTTTTTCAATGCCCCTATGTTAATTTTTGAAGCCATGGCTGATATTAGTGCCAAGTTGAAAAAGGAGCAGAAATTAGCTAGCCTCCCATTTGGTAGATTGATCACAGCCCTCCTCAGAGCCAAGTTTGACATTGATATTGAGTAGCCATTTGAAGTCATTGCTCCTTACACTTTTGGGAAAAAGGCATGGACTACAAGCCAAGCCATGCTGAGAAAGATGAGAGAGGAAGGTGAACCTGCACCTGCACCTGCACTGAATGAACTGCACTGCACTGCTGTGAATGAACTCACACCTGAACACCCCTCAGCCCTTAGAACCAGTTTGCACTCACCTGGTGACCAGCTCTTTAGCTGCACCACTTCTCAAAATAGCTCTGCCAGACCCTGTGGTGACCAGCTCTTTAGCTGCACCCATTTTTGAAGAAACTTTCCTTCCCATGGGGACCAGCTCTTCAGCTGCACCAACTTTTGAGGAAGTTGGCCTTTCACCCTCCTCCCCTATTCTAGCCCCTTCCACTTCACCTATCCCAGCTGTCCCATCTCCCATACCCTCCATTATTCCAATTATAGATTCCCCCTCTACACCAACCACTCCAACCATACTCACCCCACCAATTTCTCCCACCAATGCCCATGATTTAGCTCCAGACTTTATTGCCCCATCTCCCTGCACTCCTCTGCTCCAAAGCCCCTCAAATTCACCTGCTCATTCAGCCCACACACCTGAAGTATCCCATACACCTGAACCTGAGCCTTTCACCACAGAGGCTTATTCTTCCTTAATGGGATCTATTTTTGAAACCATGGGGCTTGAACCTATCCCTATACCTGACCCTCATCATGTCACTCATTTACCTACTTCCCCCTTTACAGCCATTGCACCTCCACCCTCCACTTCAGTTGTACCAGTCCCTGCTATGCCCACCTCTCCCCCACCTGCCTCTATTACCCAAATACTTGCCTACCTCCAATCCATCCTAGCCCAACTCCAAATCAACACCGAAAACCAGTCTGTGACCAATGACCTACTCCAAACCTTAGCCTCCACATCACACACAACCGCCATTACCCCTTTACCTACTGTTGATTCCCATGCTACCCAAACTGAACCAGAGGTAGTATTGGTTGATCTGCCCACCCACCACTCAGCCCATGCAACCCAAACTCGAACTCAAGTTCCTCTGGTTGCATCCCTTCACCACTCCCCACTTTCGAAAGCAAGCCACTCAGACCGACCCTGAAGTCCTCCTTCTGGACACTTCTTCTCCCCCTCCCACAGCTGGGACACCTTTGGTCCCCTACCATTCCATTCCCCTTCCCCGATTTGCCTCCCTCAGAAGAGCCATGGAAGAAATTCCTTATATCTGCAGAGATGTTCTAAAAGGGTTAGCTGATTTACAAGCCTACATTCGAACCCCTTATGAAAACTAGATTCGGAAGTTGGAGTTATTTATGAAATTTGAGAGAGAGAAAATGAAGGACTTGCTGGGTCAAACCTTTCAGATGGTTAGGAGTGAGCAGCACAAGGTGACCATGTTACAAGCACAGCTTGACCAAGAAAAACTGAAGACCACTAGACTTGGCAAGTACATTGGCCTCACCAAAATGATAAAATCAGAGGAATACACTGAGCTGCAAAACACAATCCAGGAGAAGGCTCAATCAAGTTCAGACTCCAATCGATTCGAGATTCCGGTGACTCCAGATTCGAGCCAATTGAACCAACTTATGATACAGATTTTGACCCCAGTTATTAGATCACACTGTACTTATCTGTGTTATGAGTTTGTAATATAAAATTCTGATTTTTCTGTGAAATTACTGTGCATTTCTGTTCTTTCTTTTTGTCATTATATTTTTTTTCTTGATTGCTTCTTTTCTTTGCTTTGGACCAGTGCGGACCCTGCTCCCCTCAGGTTTGGGGGTGTGGCAGAATGTCAATAATTGAGTTAACATCAATGCAGCTTATGATCAGTGGAATTTTTGAAAATTAAGTATACTCACACCTGCTGTTTTCAAAAATAAGGAAGTTAAAACCAATCTAGTTTTTAAATTTGATTTCTATTGTAATTCTAATACTTTCATGAAGTGAATGTCAGGAAATTTCTAAATGAAAATTGATGTTCTAGTAAACCTAAAAAGAGAGAAACAGTGATGATATACTTCAGGAATTTCATAGAAAACCATATCCAGTGAGATTTGGGCCTGCTGAAATGTATTCTTTGGAGGTATGAATTGGCAATTTTTTCTGCTCTAGGGACTGTTTGAACCTGCTTGTTATCACTAGAAGTTACACATACCCAAGTTAAAATAGCTTGACAGCAATCATGATATTAAAGACATGATGTAGGGCCTTCTTTTGGACAATTTGAACTTCAAAAAGCCCCACCTTTTAAAACTGCCCTTAATACACACCATTTGAGCTTTATAAATCAAAGATTTCTTTGAAACCTCATCAACCTCATTTAGCCTGACCCTCACTCTGAGAATTCAGAAGGTAAAGGAAAGAAAGCTGAAGAAAGGTGAGTTGGGTAACAGTTTGGTAAAAGAAAAAGAAAATTAATTGAAGGCAATGATGTATCAGCAGAAGAAGTGTGACATTCCAGTCAATGTCATGTTAAAAAAAAAAAAAAAAAAGAGAAGTCATTTCATTGGAAGTTTGAAAAAGAAAGAGAAAAAGATGGCCACTTTGGCTCTGAAAATTCAAAGAAGAAGATGAAATTGTGCTGAAATAAAGAAGGAGTCCATACCACCTCCTTACCTTGACTGACTTCCCAATTTTGAACTCCATTCTCCCCTTTTTTTTTTTTTTTTTTTTTTTTTCTTGTTAAATTTCACCCATAAGCCACATTGCAACCCAAGTTAAAGTCCTTACTGATCAATGATGGATTGAGCTGTCACATGGAGATAAGGATTTGTGTAATCTATGGTGAAAAGAGCAGTGAATACAGAACCAAAAAGCAATGCCTATGCTCATGCTTACAGTCCTATTTGAGGACTGTAACTGCTCTTGAGCCGTGTGAAATAGTACAACCTTCTTACTTGCATGAGAGTGAAAACCTGGTGAGAGTTGGGTTTGAAATCGACTTATTTGGGGTAACATCAAAGCTGGATTCTCAAATAGAAGGTAAGCTGTTCATTAATTTTTCTTGTAAATAACTTTTTGACACAAATTGAGTGAATGGTAAAAGGAATTACAGCAGAATATCAATTTAAACTGATGTATTCTTGAGAATCCTCTTATAGCTTGACTGATACAGGTGTGAATAATCTGATTGGATTAAAGTCTGTTTTAACAAAACTGCATTGATCTTAACTGATTTATTGGAGAAGTTTGTGGGTACCTTCACTGAAAACCCTCAGGAGACTTCACTCCTCCACTAGGGATCACCTAGGGGTTTAAAAGGCTTGTTGCATATGCTAAATGCAACTGTGCTCCCTACAAAAGTGGCTTTTTACTTTATTTTTAATTTTGTCTTTGCTCAGGGACTAGCAAAGCTTAGGTTTGGGGGTGTGTTGAGAACTGAAAAATACCATTTTTCATCCCTTAACTTGAGTCTTGATAGACCTTTGAGAGAACTAAATAAGTGTTTTAAGTGCTTGTGTTATTAACAATAAAAGAGCTTAACCATAAAACCTGCATAAAAGTGCCAAAAATATGACAATCCATGTCAATTCAAAGGAAGAAAGAGAAGAAACAACCTCACTAGCTGTTGAAAGGTCTGAATTGAAGAGGCAGAGACCTGGTCTCAATCCATAAAAGAAGTATGGAGCAATTCGAACAGAAAAATGCACTCTGAGTACTTTTCACAAAGAACTGAATCGCTGAAAAGAACACGAACTGCGAAAAGAACTAAAAACTCCAGGCTTAGTTTTCGAAGAGCATCTGAACTCTTCGAAGAGATGATCGACCTTTTCGAAAAGAAGAAAACTCAATTCGAACAGAACCAGAACATTGCGAAAAGAGCTTCAGGAGTTACCACACCTTGCGAAAAGCCCTCTAAGCTATGAGAAAAGGTATTCTGGAGATTCCCAGCTTTTGTAAGGGCAATTCAGTAATCTGTTTCATGCGTCCCAATGCATTTAAAAACTTAGGGACATTCCAGAGGATTCTAAACATGAAGCGAAGGCATATTCCACCCCACGTGAGCACCCAGAGATGAAATAACTTGGCGGGAACTTCTAGAAACTCTAACAGACTTTCAAAATGCATAACAGAATTGATACCTTTTTCACCTGATTGGCTAAACCAGATCGAGGATTTCTGATTGGCCAGAACAGATCTGGATCCTCGTGCTCGACTACCATTGGTCAATACAGATCTGAGCACTTCTGATTGGTTGATACACATCTGACCTGGACTGAGGGAAAACTATAAATAGACGAACCATTTGCCCAATTTGGGCATCCAGATTTTGAGTTTCATTCCTAATCCCCCATTTCCAAATCAGATAGTTTGTCTGAAATCCCTGTAATAGTCTCGCCTTGTACTTGCAATTGAGAGCTGTGAGATCCTTCTGTAGTTCAAAGGAGAGTTGTATTCAAGACTGCAAATCTGAGAGCTGTTAAGCCGTGCTCTGTAATTGTAATGGTGGATTTGAAAAGGTTGCTATAAATCGTATATTCTCAATTGGACTCATGTTAAGGGTTCCCTCTGATCTCCTTATTGCATTAGACTCCTTTAGATTTACTATTTTTCATGCAATTCCCCTTGATTCATTAATCCTGTGAGAATTAGTGTTGGTAACCTAATCTCTCACGGCATTTGTAGTGATGCTTCTTGTTCTAAACTAAGGCTTTGGATTAAAGACTATTGGATGGTTTGTGGCCATTAAAGTGGACAGACCATAACCATAAGCATAAACCTAATCCTAAAATTAGATTTATTTCTCTTACATCTGCGCTTGTAGCCAGAAGAAGATTGGATCATCTCTCAGTTGAGCTGCAGTCATTCTCATTAGTTTTCAAGGACCATATCAAAGTTAGATATTACTTCTCTATTTTTTTACCTCAAACGTTCCCCCAACTCGGATCTGGATCATTTAGTTTAACTTTTTACTTTTATCATTTAGTTAATGTGACAAATTCAACCTCCCATCTTATGTGCTTTCTAGATAGGACAAGAGGCCAGATCTGGTAGCTCAGATCTGGAGGTTTATCTTGCATTTTAGACAAATTCTCTGTGGACGATCTTTCACTCACTTACATTTAAAACTTGCTACAATTGGCCCTGATCTTGCAGGCTAATTCACTTCTACCTGTGCTGATATTTCTTTACTCTTTTTTTTTTAAATATTCTAGATTCAGTATAATTTACTAGTTGCAAACCTGTTTTCAAAACACACGTAAATCGAGCACACTAAGAAGCAACAACAAGTTTTTGGCGCCGTTGCCAGGGAATTTGTTCTAAAATAGGTAGACCTAAGTTTTCACTTTAATTTTTATCGGTACTAAACTATTCTATTGTTTATACCTGTGCAGTTATTCATGTCCAATTTTTGAAGAAAGGAAACTACTTAAAAAGGAATTCTGAAGGTTTGCTGTGAATAAGCAAATTTTTTGTTCTGAGTTGTATGTTTGGTAGGAGGACTCTCAGCCCTGAGATTGTCCCACTGAATTTAGAAGTTGAAAGGCTACTACGAACCAAACAAACAACACAGAATTCTGCTACTATGGGTGAAGAACCTCGACTTTTGAGGGATTACTTTGCACTTGGTGCTTATAATTCTCCCTTTTGCATTCAATTTCCTACTGTTGAAGGAAATTATGAGATCAAATCATCAACTATCAAAATGCTTCCTTCCTTCCATGGGTTGAGTAAGGAAGATCCATACAAACATGGGGATGAATTCTTCGCTCTTTGCACCACATTCAACATAGCTGGACTTGGTCCAGAAGCAACCAAGCTTAGGCTCTTTCCTTTTTCATTAAAGGATAAAGCTAGAGCATGGTTATCTATGTTAGCACAAAATAGTATCACTTCGTGGAATGATTTGCAGTGTCAATTTTTAGCCAAATATTTCCCAATGTCTAAAACAAGCCAATTGAGACAAAGTATCATTTCTTTCTCACAAAACTCAACTGAAACTTTCCATGAAGCATGGGAACGATTTAAGGAACTTTTAAGGCAATGTCCTCATCATCAAATTCCCAGATGGCAGCTGCTTCAAAGCTTCTATCAAGGAATTGATCAAAAAGGCAAAAATATGGTGGATGCCTCCTGTGGAGGTACTTACTTGCAAAAAACAGTTGAGGAGGTTTGGGACTTATTTGAAGTAATTGGTGAAAACTCAACTCAACAGGAATCTCTGTCAAGAGATCTTGAAAATCCTGCTAGGTTGAACAATCAGCAACCCACCAAAGGGAAGATTTATGAGGTGAATGAGTTGGAAAGGAAGATGGACAATTTAACCACAAAGTTTGATAGAGTGATGGACTCACTTAAAAATCCAAATGTTGCAAGAGTAGAGGAGGCATGTATGATATGCCAGTCCCCTACTCATTCAATTGACCAATGCCCTGCTGCACCACAGTTCCCAGATTTAATGGTGGAACAAGCTCATGTTGCTCAATCATTTGGACAGATGCAGTCAAATGAATATCCATGGAGAGGGCACCCCAATTTGAGGTGGAACCAAGGGAATTATCAATCCCAACAAAGCAAGAATAAACCAAAGAACCAAATGCCTTTATCAAGAGTAATTTTTATGCCAAACCAAATTTTCAAAGAAATTTCATTCCACAACAACCTGCAAAGAATCGCCTCAGCTCAAATCCTTCCGTGTCCCCTTCTTGAAGATCAAGTCCTAAATTCACTCAGACTTAGGATCTTTAACTCGCATCGTGAATTTTCACAGCCAGAGCATAAAGGAGATTGAAGAAACATTGGGACAACTTTCAAATACTTTGGCAAAAAGAGAGGAAGGAAAGTTACCCAGCCAACCTTTGAACAATCCCAAAGGACAGTTCATGGTTGGAGAAGCTTCCAATTCACATGAAGAAGTGAAAACTGTCACCACTTTGAGAAGTGGAAAAATCATAAATAACAAAGTGGGCACTGAAAAAGAAAAAAATAATAAAGATATGCAACAAGAGCAGCATAGTGATAGCAGTGGGCGTACTGATAGACCTCAGAAAAATCAAAAAAATGAAAAACAAAAAATCCAAAAAGTTTCTGAAAATGCTTCCAAATCTGTAGATGAAGGACTAGTTCCTCATTTACCATTTCCTCATCCAATGAAATCTGTATCCCCTTTTGATAAAGGGAACACAAAAATAGATGAAATGATGGAGACTTTCAAGCAAGTCAAGATAAATCTACCTTTGCTTGAGGCAATCAAACAAATTCCAGCATATGCAAAATTTTTGAAAGATGTTTGCACTCACAAAAGACAGTCTAGGATACAGTTGTCCAAGAAGGTCTTTGTTGTGGAAAGAGTTAATCAGGTGTTATCCATTGCCACACCTCCTAAACTTCAAGATCCTGAAATCCCCACAATCCCTTGCATTATTGGGGAACATACCATTGAAAAGGCTTTATTAGATCTAGGTGCTAGTGTCAACCTACTTCCATATTCTGTATATGAGAAACTAAGTTTGGGAGAATTAAAACCCACTCATGTGGTGTTACAACTAGCAGACAAATCTGAAAGGAAGCCAGTTGGGATGATTGAAGATGTATTGGTGGGAGTAGATAAATTTTTCTATCCTGCTGATTTTCTAGTGTTGGACATGGAACCAACCAAAAACAAAACTTTCATCCCTGTCCTTTTGGGAAGACCATTCCTAGCTACAGCAAATGCTTGCATTCAATGCAGGTCTGGAATTATGGAAGTCTCTTTTGGAAACATGAAGGTAAAATTAAATGTTTATAATGCAGTTACACAGGAAGCATTTTCAGGCTCTCCTTGTTTAGATTTCTAAAGTCGATGCACATGCGAACCTTTCCATCCTTCTTTGATATAGGGACGATATTGGCCAGCCATTAAAGGTATTTGGAGACTATGAGAAACCCTGTGTTGTACTGTTTGATGACCTCATCCTTCATTTTTAGCATCCATTTTGGCCTGAGGCATCTAAACTTCTGCTTGATCGGCTTAACTTCTGGATATAACGGCAGCTCATGCTCGACCAAATCGGTGTCCAAACCAGGCATATCCTTGTATGACCATGCGAAGATGTCTTGGTATGATCGAAGGAAATCAATCATGCTTTTTCTTTCCTCGGAAGACAGTGACGTTCTGATCTTAGTCATTCTAGGAACCTCCTCAGTACCCAAATTGACATCCTCAGCCTCTTCAATGATCGGGGTAGGGCCATGTTTAAAATCGGCGTACCGTTTAAGGAGCTCATTGGGAACCTCCTCAGTAGGGATTTTCTCGTCTAGACTTGTGACTCCTATCTCTTCTTATATTTCAATAGGGAAGGGGTTGATTTCAAGTGGGACGGGCTTTTCAATTTAAGGCATTAATTCTCTTGATTTTCTCGGGAATTTTAAAAGATAATATTTTTGGATTATTTTATATTTATTTTATTTTTTTGGATTTTTCTTTTTCTTCGAAGATGGGCCCTTGGCAAAGCGTGTCTTTCTACATACATGGTTTTTCCTGCCAAGGGCTAATCTCACTTTTTATAGGTTATTTTGTTTTGGGAAGCTGGTGTCATATTTGTGGCCATTCGATGCTTCTAAAGTTAGGGGCATTGGCGCCCAATTTCTCATCAGTCGTGCCATCCATTTACCTAGTCTGGCGAAGGAGGCTATTTGAAATGGCTTTTGAGGGTCAACCTCCATCATGTTTATCATTGGTTCATCTTGAACCTAATCCTCAAAGTTTAAAATTGGCTTGGCTGGCTTGGAATGGTTCAGGATGGGTGGCTATACAGGAATGGGTATCTCATCCTCAAAAGTTGATAATGAGGCGAGACCTATTTCAATTTCTGGAGGGATGATTTGGGGATTGGTTTGGTGGATGGCCACCTGTTTAAATGGGGTCAACTGCGTTGCCCCATTTTGGTCGATTTTGATGACCCCTGTGCTCACGAATGTGGTTCGGATGTGAGATCTTGGGCGAGGTTCATCCTCCATATCTATCCCCCTGGCTTTGGTTGTACCAATGGTTCGAGCCTTTTCCTTGCCCTCTGGGATTTCTTCTTCAGTAGGCTTGTAGCCTAAGCCGAATCTGACATGTTGGCTGCCTTTCGATCTGTCCTGGTCCCTCCTGCTTTATAAGTGAGGGCCCAAAACTTTTTCTTTCTGGTAGCCGCACTGCTGCAGTCATTCCACCTATTTTTATTGTGACTTCTCTGATAGGTTCTGATGTTACTATCGACACATCATACTGAAAGCTGTGGAAGTCTGTATCTTCAGCTGTATGTGATACATCCAACACTTTAAGGTTCTTGATATTGTGGGCCATTTTTTCTCTTTCTTCTCGCTCTTCTCCCATGATTTCTATGACTTTCTGCTCTGATATGAATTTGAGTTGTTGATGTAGGGTGGAGGGAACTGCCCCAATTTCGTGCAGCCATGGGCGCCCTAACAGCACATTGAAGGTGGACTTGATATCAATAATTTGGAAGGGGATGGAAAAGGTTATTGGACCAATGGAGAGCTCAAGGTCAACTTCTCCGATGACTTCCCTGCTGGTGTTATCGAACCCTCTCGCGCATGTTCTACACAGCTTGAATGTGGAAGGATCGATCCCTATTTTGGTCGCAGTCTCAAAGGTCACACATTTAATGCTGAGCCATTGTAAATCAGAACCAACGTATCACCATATTTCTCGTTTTGATTGTGACATTAATGGATCGAGAATGATTGCCTCCTATAGCTGAAAGATCGGCGTCTGAGAACGAGATGACATTAGGAGCTAACACCTGTCTAATCATCTATCCCACCTCGTCAGGGGAAACTTTACCAGATACATGGGCGTCTTTTAATGCTCCCATCAAGACTTGGAAATTGAGTGGGGATGTCATTAATAGGTCCCAAATGGTGATGCAGGCTGGCATTCTTTTCAGCTATGTTTCCAGTATGTGCTCTCTGCTCATCTTTTTAAAGGGGTGTACCGCAGTAGGTTCCTTCTTCTCTTTCGACAGGGCTGGTACTGATACTTCAAGTTGTTTAGAGATTCTTCATGGTCGAGTAATGAAATCAACTTTCCCCTCTCTGATGTTTCCTATATTGACATCCGTTTGATTGTAGTTGGAATGGGATGGATGGCGGCGCTGGATATGATTGGACCGGTGAGGAAAAACATGGCCAGATCTGGTTGACTGGTGCTAAAGATGGGTAGACTGGTGAGGGTATGGAAAAATTGGGCCCATCATAATAGAGTGGTACTGGAGGTGGATCGATTGATGGTAGAGCAAAATTTGGCCAACTGTTTTGGATTGGTGCTAGCGATGGATTGGGTAACACATAGTGATCGACTATTGGTGTCGGGAATGGCTGATATATCTGGGGTGAGTAAACATTAGGCTCCACATGGTTAACAAGTGTGGGTGCAGGAAAGTACATCTCAAATCCATAAGTGTTGCTTGTGGTGTAGGGTTTGGAAAATAATCAGCTAAGTTCAATGGCTCAATGACCCCTATGACCTTATTCCCCTGGTTCCATTGCCCTGGTTACTCTAAAATCTTTTCTATGCTGATGTATTATGAGGGATTGAACTCTTCCATCCCTTCCTCCAACATATTAATGGTGGCACTTAGGACCATTTCTCCCTGTCCGTGCAGCGACAATGGTGCTTGATGGATGTTGATGTGAGGGTTTGCTTGCGGTGCTGTCGGAGGAATGAGCTTCCCCCTGCCTCTACCAAATCTTGGATCACATGCTTTAATGGAAAGAATTGATCGGTTGGGTGACCCGGCCCCTGGTGAAATTATAGTGTACATTTAGATCATAATTTCTCGGGATTAGATTTGTTGGAGGTCGGGCTTGCAACTGAGTGATCAAACCCTTCTCGATCAGTAAAGGCAAGAGGACATCTAGGGAGTGTCCTAAGGGAGTGAACACTCGGTTATATTGGGCCCTTCTTTACTCTGGGGTCATCTATGCCCCTTGTATATTTTCGGCCCTCTGCATCGGTTCGCTTCATGATGGGTCTAGCTGTGCTGCTTTAAACTGGAATGGGGTTATGCTGGTCTTGGGTCATGTATTTACGATTGTTTGTATATCTACCTCGGTTCTTCTCTCGTTCCTCTATTCAGTGAACCTTCGAACCCCACTGTTTACCATTTTGTTTAACCACCCTTCTCTTACAACATCCTTACAACGATTGGCATTTCTCACCAAGTCAACAAAGCTAGACTGCTATTGGTATACTAGGAATTTTGAGATGACTGACAAAATATTTTTCTAGATCATCTCAATTTGCTCATCATCAGGTATTCTATTCCTTACCTGAGCTACCAATACCCTCCACCACCCAAGGTAGTCACTGAATGCTTTGTCGAGCTTCTGCTTCAGCCGGGCTAGATCTGACTTGCGAGGTTCAATGTCTATGTTGAAGACATACTATTCTTATAACTGGTGGATCAAATCCTTCCAAGTTTTAATCATGGAAGGTTCCAAGGAAGTGAACCACCTCAAAGTTGGGCCTGTGAGACTCTTTTAGAAAACTTTTATGAGCAAACACTCATCCCCTTCATACTGGCACATGTCCTCACAATAGGACTTGAGATGTGCAATGGGGTTGCCCGTGCCATTATATTTATCAAAGATTGGCACCTTAAACTTTGGGGGCAAAGGGACTTCTGCAAATAAGCACAAGTCAGAAAAGTCTGTGGCATGAATTTTAGCTCCACCCATCTTCATCAGCTATTTTTGGATCTTGTCCATTTGTTCTTTTAATAGCTCTGACTCCCTGAATGGTGGGGCTTGCCCTCAACTGGCTGCCTCCATTCACTTTGGGTTGTCGGTGGGTTGGTGAATTTGAATGGTGGGGGATTGAATTTGGTGAATGCCCCTGTATAGGCCCTGCTATTCCTGATCTCATCCTCCTCATATTGTGTGTTCACATACGATGGAGGGAGGGTGAGGTTATCATGTTGGTTCTGAGTAGGCGGGATGGGTGCTTGGTGTGACTACCGTACATGGGAGAAGCTCTAATGAGTAATTTGCAGGACGAGTTGTGGATTTTGGGCTGGTGCATGATGAGGCCATTGCATTTGGGGAAATCCTTGGAGATGGATTTGAGAGGTAGAGGGATGGGTGAATTGGGGGTGGTTGATGGTGTGGGACAGATTCCTATACTAGATTGGGTGTGAGAGATATGAATGAGTGAGGCCCATGCCATGTTGAGAGATTGGATGAGATGGGTGCATTATTTGGGGAGGGATGGAGGCCTGTTGGGTGAATGTGGGATATTATGGGAATTATGGAGGGTTTGAAAATGGGGCTCCTAGGTTTGGGCCTTGGTGGGCTTGGGTATAGGGCATTGGGCCTTGATGGGCTTGGGTGGCATAGGGTATGAGGCCTTGATGGGCCTAGGTTACTGGGCCTAGTGGGCTTGGAGTATTGGGCCTTGGTGGGTTTAGGGTATTGGGCCCTAGGTATTGGGCTTTGATATAGGGTGTTAGGCCTTTATGGGCTTGGGCCTGGGCTATTGGGTCTTGATGGGCTAGCATATAGGTTGTTGGGCCTTGATGCCCACTCAAATGCCCTTATGGTTGATGGGAGCCCTGAATGGTATGAATAATGGGAGGTTGATTAGGGTTTTGGGGAAAGGACATATGAAGATTTTGGAGTGTATGGGATGGGTTTGGAGATGTGTGGGATGGATGGGGGAGGCTTTGAGAGGCCTTCCAAATTGTGTAGGCCCTGACCATTTCATCCATCATGGCCATGGGATTGGGTGAGGGAGTGGATGTAAATGGCCCATCTGACGAGGGGGAAGTATGAGGTATGGATGAGATAGATGTATGGGAAAAATTGGGCATGGTCTGGGAAAAATCGGGCATGACTTGGGTAGATGAGGAGATATGTGATAGATTTGGAAAATTGGGCATGGTATGGGTGGATGCGGAAATAGCAGGTATATTTTGGATAGATGTATGGGAAAAATGGGGTGTATTTGGAGTGGATATGGGAGGAAAGCGGGGCATTTGTTGAATGGTGTTGATGGGTGGAGTTGGACATGGTTTGGGTAAATGAGGGGGACTGGGGTATTGGATTTTGGGTGATTTGAGTGGTGGTGTATGGGAATACGGGTGCACCGAATGGTCCAATAATGGTAAATGGGGGTTGGGTGAGCGGAATTGATATAGGTATATCCTTCAAATGGGAATGCATTAGGGAACGTGGCGGGGATGAATCGGGATCGACATAAGCCGGATCAACCACCCAGGACATGGCTTGGCAGCGGGTGCGGTATGGGTGCCTCAGATGGGGCCCAAAAAAATTTCTCCTCCTCCCACAAGATGCAGAGGGTAGGGTAATGCCGTTGTGCCGGCACCTCAAGCTTTCCTTTTTTGGATTTTAATTTTTTTTAATAAAAAAAAAATTTTGATGTTCGAATAAAGATTTGAACCTTTTTATGATGTTTTCGGAGGCCTTGGAATTCCCATTTCGGGTGGCGTTCGCACCCCTAATATTTCCCACGGCGGGATCCCGATGCACTTCGAAAGAATCAAAGGAAACCCTTTGTTCTATGTGAAGGCACGGAAGTCCATGCAATAACTCGATCCCTTGATAAAAATCAATAAGAGGGTGACCTCTTTTGACCGGCAAGGGCGTATTGGGTGATGAAAAGTGTGGGATTTATCGGAGGTACTAACCAGCTAAGTAGGGGACTCTAGAACAGTGAACAAAAGTGCTGACCAAGAAATGGTCTTGCGTATGTATTACATATGCTAGGTAAAAAAATCTGAAGATTTGGCTTAGCGTATGTAATACATACTCTAGCCTAAATTTATGAGATTTTTGGCTTAGCATATCTATTAGGTACGCTAGGAAAATTCTAGAGATTCTTCGCTTAGCATATGTAATACATACACTAGGCAAAAATCAATATATTCTATATATTTTAACAGCAGCAGCAAACCCGAAATTAGTCTATTTTTCTGGGTTTTGGAAGCAGTGCTTCTGGGGACTATTTTTCCTTGTTATTTCGGGTCCCTCCTTACCACACCTAGGGATACAAGGTCGATTCAGGACCACTAATGCACTCCCCCAAGGGTTTTAGGGCTTTTGCTTAAGCTTGGTTACCCACCCGATATACCTCCAGTGCAAGCACTTTCTAAGATAATGGATGGGGTGGTACTTTTCCGGATCATCACCACTAAGAGCTGCCACCGTACTAAGAACCAGGACGTTTGTATCACTGCCTAAATTTCCACCCTTTAAGATCTACTCACGCAAAAATGAATTAAGTCCCTTAGTTCACATTTAAGGTTCAATTTAAAATTCAATTTTTGAAAGGATTTTGCTTAATGTTCAAAAATGGGCAGTGACGATCCCGTGCCGCCTCTACAGGTCGGTGTCCACTTGTGGAATATGATTGCGAGAAAGTAAAAGATCAAGTAGGTCCGCCAATCGGCTAAGGCGATAAAATGCACAAGTAAGCCCGCCAATCAGCTAAGGCGTGTAAATGACAAAAAAGTAAATGTTCAAGTAAGCTCACCAAATGGCTAAGGCATGTAAATTGCAGAAAAGGAGTAAGTAAAAATTGACGGAATCATAGGGGTCAGTATGAAAGGAGACAAAAAGGGTTAGTAAAATAAATAAAAACAAACAAAAAGGCCAATATTTAAAGGGGAAGCTCTACAAGCTACTCCCCAGCAGAATTTCCATCTATGCAGCCGTGGGCTCTCGCGAGTCCCTCGCGACGATGCACTCGTATCGATAAAAATATAGAGTCGCCACTAGGAGCTTTGGGTGTCCCGGGAAACCTAAATCAATATTGAAAGCATCGAAGTGTAAAAATATGACTCTGATTTTGATCTACGCCAAAGGCTCTTAGGTAGGGGCTTTGGTTATTGATCTGGAAGGTGTTAGGCATCTGATCAACCCGCTCGTGAGCGGTCTCTACTTATGGCCAAAAAAAAGAAAAAAAAAAAAATAACACTTCTTCTTGTCCGAAGGCACCCGGATCCTATTTAAGCCCCCCACAATCACCAGAATTTTAGTGGCGTAACGGCTCAAATTGTAGGATAGAGGAAAAGCAAAGAAGGTAGAGGAGTAGAGGGGAGAGTCGGAGCTCTCAGGCCCATGTAGTACAACTTTGGATCCTCACGTGAGTGCACCTTTGAGCTTCCAAAAACAAAAGGTTAGAGAAACAAGTCTTGATCTCTAAGGCTAGGGAGCTAAGAGGTAAGAGAAGAAGGCTAGAGGGTAGTTCTAGCTAAATCTCCAAGATTTCTGGTGTGAAATGGGATCTAAAGAGCAAAAAGGGGTGCTAGAATTTTGAGGGATGTATGCTGAAAAATGGAGATGGAGCTCACTAATACTTTCTCTCTTCTTCGGAAATTTTCAAGCCCTTAATAAAAGGGGGGGGCTCTCTATTTATAGAGAAAGAGGGGATTAGTGAGGGGTTAAAGGGGCTAATTGGATTAGCAATTAGGTAATAGGGACCTAAGGTTTTCCAGGATTTCTAGGGCTTAGATGGGTGGGAATTGGGTTTCAATGGTAGATGATAGGGTGGGATTCTAAGTGGCAAAAGGGTTAAAAAGAAGGCTACTAGGGGCATAATAGTCCTACCAAAATCAACCCTAATGGATGGAGTGGTAAACAAGTCAAACCCCAAATTCAAATTTTGACCAAAATAAAAAAAAACATTGTTCCTAAGCCTAGCATATGTATTACATATGCTAGGTATAGGAACAATACTCTTAAGGAACCTGGAGGTTCAGAGTCCGCTGTGGGGCCCCACAAAAATCAAATCCTTGCCTAGCATACGTAATACATACGCTAGACCAAAAAAATCCAAAAAATGGTCAAAATCAAAAAAATGGTTAGCATATGTATTAGTATGCAATACATACGCTAAGCCAAAAATTACCAAAAAATGGTTTAGCGTATGTAATACATACACTAGGCACATTCTGCAATTTAGCCTGAATTTCAAACTACCATAACACTTGGCACACAAATTGGATTGAGGTGATTCTTAGCTTGTTGGAAAGCTGGGAACCTCCTCTCTTTGATAGGGTAAGTCTTAACTCTAGCCAATGCCAGTGCAAACCTTGGCACTCTCCTTTTTAACTACTCTCCAGGAGGGTCTAAGAAGGGTTCGGTAAGGGTTCTCAAGGTTAGGATTGACTCCTAAGGGGGATAGGCCTCTAAGGGTTTGGATTAAATTCTAAGGGTTCATGAAGTGCTCTCAGAAGCTCGGGGGTGCACCTTTCTCGAAGTATTTACCGATCAGGCGTTGGGCCAAATTTGGGTGTCTACATAGTCAAGACACCATAAAAATTTCCTGCTGAACTTTCTAAAATAGGTTCTTCCTCAAATCCATCCTTAAGTCCTCTAAGGTTTAGTGTATATCAAGGCCAAGGTCACTTCAATCTCTATAGCTCATATCTAACTCTATCCCTAACTCATGGGTCCACAACCTAGGGTCACTTAGAACCTAAGTCTATGTTCTGACGGAACCTCATGCCATATTTCTGATCTCAACAGTGACACATGGCGTCATGATTGACCCGTTCGTGTGGTGTTCTTCAGGACCTAACACCATATCTCTAATACCATCTGTAACAACCTGATTTTCCCCCTAGCCGAAATCCCGAGAAAACCAGACCGTCAGGTGTTCGAAATTCAGAATAAACTTTTTGTTTTCTTATATAGATGCAAAAATCAAAGTAGATATCATGTGCACAGTAGAAATCATAACATATTCAGATATCACATGGCATAACTATGTTATATTATAGAACATAAAAAAAAACTCAAAGACCACCGGCGACGTCCGTCCATTACCTAAACAATGGTATGAATTAGAATCTATCTAAAATGTGTTAAGGCCAGGTACACAAAAGTCTAAATAGATACCTAGTCCAAATAAAAAAATCTATAGACCAGAGTCTGTGAGCAGAAGTCTTTCTTCGACCACTCTCAAGCTCTAGATCCTGCTCAGTATCTACACCTGTGACATATAGTCAAGATAAGCTAACAGTCTAAGCTTAATGGAGAAAAATCAAGGCAAAGATCATATCTTATCAATTGAAAGCATAGATTCAATGATTGAATTCAAAAGTATTTTTCATATTAAATACAGAATTTGAAGAAATACTTATTTCAAAATCACAACTAAAACATGTCATGACAAAGAATAGAATCAGTGTCTAGAACGTGTCCTGTCAGAAAGTCATAAAAGGAAGCAAAACTTATCATGTCACATGCGAAAACAAAACAAATCAAATAATGGAGTAAACGACGTGTGGCCAAAGCTTCCCATAGCGGGAATAAAACATTTCATATCAAAATGGAAGGGCTTTTTCATATTAGATTTCAAAGACACTTCTCAAATGAAATCAAGTTTCAAATCTTAAGTTTCAAGTTCAAATACAGAGTTCATTTGTTGAGTTCACATTCCTGGTTCAACATTCTTACACAGCTGAAATTCGAAGTTCAAAGTCTTCAAAGTTCAAATCAAGGTTCACATTCCGGGTTCTTATTCCGATTTCATGTTCAGAGTTCATAAAATGCAAGACTTACATTTTGATGTCAGTTTCAAATTCAGAGGTTTGGGATTCAGAAGTCAGAGTCCATATTCAAAGTCATCCAAAATTAGGAGTTCAATTTTCTAATCCGAAGTCAGTGTTCATATCCATATTCACATTCACATTCAGATTCTTATTCAAAGTTTGTAGTTCACAGTTCAAATGGACAGATGACCGGGGTTAGAGTTCATAGTTCAGATGGAGTGATAACTCGCCATACCAGGATCAGAGTTCACGATTCAGATGGGCGGATAACCCACCCTATCGGGGTCAGAGTTCACGGTTTAGATGGATCAATAACTCGCCATATCAGGGTCAGAGTTCACAATTTTGATGGACAGATAACCCGCCGTATCGGGGTAATTGTTCACGGTTCAGATGGACGGATTATTTGTCATATCGGGGTCAGAGTTCACAGTTCAGATGAACCGATAACCCGTCGTACTGGGTCAGAGTTCACAGTTCAGATGGACGGATAACCCGCCATACTAGGGTTAGAGTTCACAGTTCAAATGGATGGATAACCCACTGTACCGGGGTTAGAGTTCATATTCTGAGTTCAAATTCGAACTACAGATTTCGAGTTCAGATTTGGATTTCATATTCCAAAATTTAGAGGATTCGATACAAGGATTTTCATTCAGTTTAAAATTCAGAGTTTGGAATATTCAAAGTTCATTTAGAGTTCAAAATCAGAGTTCATGTTCATATCCTATGATTCAAAGTTCAAAGCATTACAATTCAAAATCCCATATTCACACATTCAATATTCAAAGAGTTTCAAGAATTCAATGCAACCAAATACTCAGACGAAAATAGATTCTTAAGAGTCAAAAACATTTTAAATATTCGGATGTAAATAGATTAAAAAAAAATCAAATATCATTTATTGCAAAATTATCACAGTTTAACTCAAACCTATCATGCAAATCTATGAATCAATTTTGAAATGTCTATATGCATTGAGTTATCTCTACAACTATTCAGAGAATTTGATGCTCATTAATTCAAAGTGTAAGCTTCAAATCTAACTTCAAAGGGTCCAAATTCCATATTCAAAAGATCACCATTCAAATTCAAATCATAAGATCTATGAATCGAAGACAAATACCATTGTGTTGTGAAGTTTCCCTACCTCGATTCCTAACATCACAAGGTGTGAGATGACCCTTATCAACAGTGACTAATTCCTTCCCCTACAACACACATACCCGATGATGTATTAAGGAATGATCTTAATTACTAACAAATCCGATGTATTTATGTGTTT
Organism: Chloranthus sessilifolius; assembly: GCA_021018995.1. NCBI lineage: Eukaryota > Viridiplantae > Streptophyta > Magnoliopsida > Chloranthales > Chloranthaceae > Chloranthus > Chloranthus sessilifolius. The sequence continues at coordinate 26,784,059 of CM037587.1, read as the reverse complement.
TCTCAAAACCGAGACGGAAATGGGCATGTTCGTGTTAACTTAGAACTTGACCAAACTTCCTGCTCAATTTTAACTTTAAAAACTTGGATTTCTGAAATTGTTATTTCACAAAAATTATAGAGCTCGTTGTTCTCTTTCAAACTCTATGAGACTTGTGTTAATCCGAGTTCGGAGCAGAATGTTACAGCCAAAATACCAAGAATGTGTAGGTCCTTTAGTCACACCGCCAAATGCGATTTCAATCAAGGCCACTATTCTTCTTGATCTGAATCACCTAAAATCTTATTCCATGAATTCCAAACACACACAAATCAACACTAAACTAATTCCATACTAATTAAACTAAATCTTACCTCTCTAACTCATGAGTTCATCGCGTATTTTAAGCGAAAACCGAGTATCGATTCTTTCATCTCTCGCATGCGAGATGGGTTTTTAAACCCATGCTATCGTGACTGTATTGGATGTGTTCGTAGATCAAACTCTTCACATATGTGCGGGAGAAGATTACGCGAGATCCACGAACGTCGAGTTTCGAAATTACCAAAACAAGAAGCGTTTCGGAGAAGACGGAGCCCTCGTTCTTCACGGATCATGATCATGTCGAGGATCGTCGGTCTCTCACGGCACACAAACACAATAAAGTTAAATGCGTCGAAGATCGACGGTGCCGATTCGAGTTCTGGATGGTCATTATCTCCTTTCAAGCTCTCTCTCTCTCAACAAACCTATGCAAATGCAAATCGGGTGAAACTTCCTTGAGAACTTTGTTTTATAAAAGAAACTTGTGCTTCCATTTGAAGAATATACACCCATTTGGGTGTTAGTTCTTCTCCAAAGAACTTAGTTTCTGCGTGAAACGGATACACCTAAGTAAGGTGTTATTTCTCATTCAAAAAGACTTTTGGTCCAGAGTGGAGCTAGCACACCCAAACTAAGTCTTAGCTCACCTACCAAAGGCCCAAAGTTGGCTCAAATAGTTGGCCAAATCAGTCGGCCCAATTAGTCTGCTCAATTGGTTGACCCAACTAATTGGCTCAAATGGTCGGCCCAACTGGTTGGCTCAAATAGTTGGTCCATTCAGTAGGCCCAATCAGTCCAATAAGTTTTAATCATTAATAACTTTTATTTTCCGTAGAAAATTTACCTCTAGGTTGCACATGTGCAAGTGTGTCGTATGCCTTGCCTAATATGTACACTTGGTTGGGTGCAACTTGACAGGTTGGGTTATTGGGTCTACACCCGGTTTGAGTTGAAATTTGGGCTGAGGCCCAAGTTCCAGCTTGGGCTTGGTTTCATGTGCAACATGCACAAACATGCCTATGATGTACATAGGGTACGAGTTGGGATTTAATGCGCTTGGGGCATACCCCTAATTATAACAAGTGGGGTTTGAGGCCACGTTACCTAGGTCAAATGATTTGACTTGGGTCAAATCAGTAAAAAAGTCTCATTCTAGTTAAAGGTCAACGATTCAACATTTTCAAAAATTTCAAGTTATTACATTCTTCCCACCTTATAGGAATTTTCGTCCTCGAAAATTCATACATCTCATTTGGCTGCATACACAATTCCAAGCTAAAGAGCATGGCCGCTATTAGTGGTATTAATATTGAGTGTACACCAAAATGATCACACCAAATCTATCACCTTAATCCACATAAATTCACGAACTCCTAACAAGATATCCACAACAAAGTGTGACATTTTGATAACGATCTACCAAATCATCCTAAATTAAAAGTTCAACATGAGATATCCGCAACTAAACTTAGCATTTATCCACAGCTAATTATACAAAGATAATATCCACAACTAAGATGAACATTTATCTACAACTAAGTTAACCATTTATTCAATAAGCTTTGCAAGCTATTAATGCATCTCGGAGAATCCAGATTATCAAAATTGATAATTAAAAGCATTCATCCATAACCTACAGCCATGCTAAGCACTAACCCCAACCACAGTTATCCATATAGTGAATCAACCATTCCATAAAATAACCCTTCCATGAACATGGAGGCTATTTAAAGCATTACCCTGCAAAAAGCTCATTACCATTTTAGTTACGACCATGATCCTACAATTATTTCTCATCTGCCATTTGCATCACTTAAAAAACAATCAATCATTGAAACAAGCAAACCAGAATTTAAATCTCCAAAACCAACAACCATTAACAAAAATATATTCAACCATCAACAAACTAACCAATTTAAATTAACAAGAACTATCTTCAAATGATAACCACAACCATTTAACTATAACCAAAGACCAAAGTGAATCTAGCAGGATTCAACAGTCAATTACTCACAGTATCCATACCATCCAAAATACTAAGCGAAGTAAAAGTACTAAGAACCAAATTAAGTAGATCCACTAGGATCTATTTGTTTGCCGGATTAATTACAAATTCACCAAATTTCCAAAAGTTTAAATTTTAAAATGCCACCAACGAAACCAACACTAATGACCATGACCACAAGAGAAAAAGTTTTGAATGGACCCAAGGGTTTTCAAGATCCTTGCAAAAGACCATGCGGGACTTAGGCATCACTCGCCGATGTCGTTTGCCCCTTCTTCGGTTTAGGACAATCCCTTATTAAATGTCCTTTGAAGCCACACCAGACACATGCACCAGCAATGCACCTACATTCTTTTGTCCTACGTTGCTTCCCGCACCATGAACATAAGGAGGTGCTTGAAGCTCACGTAACCCTTGCCTGGAGTGTTGTAGTGTGGTTCAACCTCATAAGGGGAGGCATAGATGGTTTCGGGTAGGAAACCCAAGCAGGTTTTCGCGGTGCTGACATCATTAGTTTTGGTTTCTTGCTTTCTTACTCGCTGGCCTCTGGACGTATTCGACTCACCCTACACCCTTTTCATCGTTCCTTTCTTTGGTGCATATTCTCAAGGTTGTGTTTCACGATGAGAGCTAGGTCCATGACCTCTACGTAGGTACTTGACTAGAAAAGAGAAATCCTATCCTTGATGGTTGGCTTCAGGCCACGTTCAAACTTCTTGGCCTTCATAAGTTCTGTGGTGATATGATGCGGTGCGAATCTGGAAAGCATAGTAAATTCAGTTGCATACTCCCACACGAACATCCGACCTTGTTTTAGTACTATGAACTAGACTTCCCACTTATCTCGAATTGCATCGGGAAGTTTTCTCTTTAAACACCTCAATGAACTGAGCCTAGGTCCTAGGGGCATTCATTGTCTCTCGCATTCTAGTTCTCTCAACCGACTTGCACCAGTGATCTGCTTCTCCTTCCAGTTGGAAGGATGCCTAGTTAACCTTCTCTTCTCTTCGGTGCAAGGAGTCAACCAAGGAATCTTCTCTATTGGTTCAACCACTTTTCCATTTGGAGTGGGTTGGCTTGACCATAGAAACTAGGAGGCTTCATGCTCCTAAACTCCTAAATTCCAAAAGGCCGTTGTCTCGCTGTAAGCAAAGCGGTTTGCTGAGCTATTGTGTTGACTATGGTCTCCAATAGCTGTCTATCTTGTCCATGACTGCTTCCTTCTCCCAAAGAAATATCGTCTGCTACAGTGGCAACTCCTGCACCACTAGGGGTTACCTCACCACTTGGGGTTCCTCGATTTCGGACGATTCTTGGTCTCTCGCGTGGGGCCATAATGACCTGTTACAACCAAGAAAATGTCTTAGTCAAGACACCACAAAAATTTCCTATCGAACTTCCTAAAATAGGTTCTTCCTCAAATCCATCCTTAAGTCCTCTAAGGTTTAAGGTATATCAACACCCAGGTCACTTCAATCTCTATAGCTCATATCTAACTCTATCCCTAACTCTTGGGTCCACAACCTAGGTTCACTTTGGACCTAAGTCTATGTTCTGACAGAACCTCATACCATATTTCTGATATCGATAGTGACACATAGTGTCACGATTGACCCGCTCGTATGGTGTTCTTCAGGACCGAACACCATATCTCTTATACCATCTGTGACAGCCCACTTTTCCCCCTGGCCAAAATCCTAGAAAAATTGGACCGTTAGGTGTTAGAAATTTACGACAAACTTTTTCTTTTCTTATACAAATCCGAAAATCATACTAGATATCATGTGCACAGCCATAATCATAACATATTCAGATATCACAAGACATGACTATGGCATATTATAGAACATAAAACAAAATTCAAAAACCACCGGTGACGTCCGTCCGTCACCTAAACAGTGGTATGAATTAGAATCTATCAAAAAAGTGTGAAGACCAGCTACACAAAAGTCTTAACAGGTACCTAATCCAAATAAAAAAATCTATAGACCAGAGTCCACGGGCGGAAGTCTTTCTTCAACCACTCTCAAGCTTCAGATCCTGCTCAGTATCTACACCTATGACGTATAGTCGGGATGAGCTAACAGTCTAAGCTCAGTAGAGAAAAACCAATGCAAAGATCATATCTTATCAAGCATGGATTCAATGATTGAATTCAAAAGCAGGTTTTGTATTTAATACATAATTTGAAGCAATACCTATCTCAAAATCACAACTAAAACATGTCATGATGGAGAACAGAATTAGTGTCTAGAACTTGTCCTATTAGAAAGTCATGAACGAAAGTAGAACAAACCATGTCACATGTGGAAATAGAATGAATAAAATAACGGAGTAAACGACGTGTAGCCAAAGCATCCCATAGTGGGAACAAAACATTTCATATTAAAACGAAAGTGCTTTTTCATATTAGATTTCAAAGACACTTCTCATATCAAATAAAATTTCAAATCTTAAGTTCCAAGTTCAAATACAGTGCTCATTTGATGAGTTCACATTCCAGGTTCAAAGTTCTTACGCATAGCTGAAATTCGAAGTTCAAAGGCTTCAGAGTTCAAATCAAGGTTCACATTCCGGGTTCTTATTCGGATTTCATGTTCAGAGTTCATAAGATTCTAGATTTACATTCAGATGTCAGTTTCAGATTCAGAGGTTAGGGATTCAGAAGTCAAAGTCCATATTCAGAGTCATATCCAGGATTAGGAGTTCAAGTTTCTAATCGGAAGTTAGAGTTCATATCCATATTCACATTGAGATTCTTATACAAAGTTCATAAATCATAGTTCATATGGATGGATAACCCGTTGTGCTGGGGTTAGAGTACATAGTTCAGATGGACGGAGAACCCGCCGTATCGGGGTCAGAGTTCATGATTTAAATGGACGGATAACCAATCGTACTAGGGCCAAAGTATAAGGTTTAGATGGACGGATAACCCACCGTACCGGGGCTAGAGTTCACGGTTTAGATGGACGTATAACCCGCCATACCAGGGTCAGAGTTAACGGATCAGATGGATGGATAACCCATCGTACCGGGGTCAGAGTTCACAGTTCAGATGGACTGATAACCCGTGAATCGGGTCAGAGTTCACGGTTCAGATGGACTGATAACCCGTTGAATCAGGGTCAGAGTTCATAGTTCAGATGAACCGATAACCTGTCGTATCGGGGTCAGAGTTCACGATTCAGATGGACAAGTAACCCACCATACCGAGGTCAGAGTTCATATTCGGAGTTCAGATTCGACTTCAAATTCAGATTTCAAATTTGGAAATTCATAAGATTCAATACAAGGATTTTCATTCAGTTCAAAATTCAGAGTTCCGAATATTCAGAGTTCAAAATCAGAGTTCATGTTCATATGCTATGATTCAAAGTTCAAAGCATTATGATTCAAAATCCAATATTCAAGCATTCAATATTCAAAGAGTTTCAAGAATTCAATACATTCAAATACTCAGACATAAACAAATTCTTAATAGTCAAAAGCATTTTAAATATGTGGATATAAACAGATTCAACAAAAATCAAATATCCTTTATTACAAAATTATCACAGTTTAACTCAAACCTATAATGCAAATCTATGAATCAATTTTGAAATGCCATTGTGGGTTGAGTTATTCCTACAACTATTCAGAGAATTTGATGCCCATTTATTCAAAATGTCAGATTCAAATCTAACTTCAAAGGGTCCAAATTCCATGTTCAAAAGACCTCCATTCAAATTCAAATCATAAGAGCTATGAATTGAAGACAAATACCATTGTGTAGTGAAGTTTCCCTACCTCGATTCCTAACATCGCAAGAAGGTGTAAGATGGCCCTTTATCGACGTCGACTAATTACTTCTCCTACATCACACATACCTGATGATGCATTAAGGACTGATCATAATTACTAACAATTCTGACGTATCTAAGCGTTTTCTCAAAACTGAGACGGAAATGGGCAAGTTCGTGTTAACTTAGAACTTGACCCAACTTTCTGCTCAATTTTACACTATTAAAACATTTGATTCACAAGATTATTACTTCACAAAAGTTTTAGAGCACATTGTCCTCTTTCCACCGCCATGAGAATCGCATTAATCCGAGTTTGAAGCAGAAGGTTACGGCCAATATATCGAGGCTGTATAGGTCCTTCAGTCACAGTCTTCCGAGTGACTATTTTTAGGACTATTTGGCCTATTTTTCTAAAGGCATTTCGCCCATGCGAGTTTCCAACTGGCATGCGCGACTGTGTGTGTGCAACCATGGATCACATTCAACCATTGCGACAATGCGCACTCGCCTAAAATGATGGAGTTGCCACCCAGAGCTTTTGGTGACCCGAGATACCTCAAAATCAATATTAAAGGCACCGAAGTGCAAAATATGACTCCGATTTACCGGTCTTTGCCAAAGGCTATGCGGTAGGGGCTTCGGTTATTGATTGGGAAGGTATTAGGCACTCGATCAACCCACTCGTAAGCGGTCTCTACTATGGCAACATAAAAAGAAAAAAGAAAATATAAAATAATAATTCCTCTTTCTTGAAAACACTCCGATCATATTTAAGCCCCCAGCTATCACCAAAATTTTGGCAGCGTAACGGCTCAAATTCTAGGATAGAGGAAAAGCACAGAAGGTAGAGTAGAAGGGAGAGCTAGAGCTCTCGGGCCCTTGTAGCATAGCCGCAGACCTTCACGTAGCTGCATTTCAATGAGCTTCTGATGGCACTTTAGGGATAGAGAATGGTTCTATCTTCTAAGGCTTTGGGATCTAGGAGGTAGGGGAAGTAGGCTAACACTTTTAGCTTGCTAAATCTCAAGGAGTGGTGATGGAATATGGGGTTTAACAGGGGAACATGGGTTCTAGAATTTTAGAGTTTTAATGGAGGCAATGGAGGAGGAGGTTCTCTAATGGTCTTCTCTCTTTAGAAAAATTTTCAAGCCTTTAATCATGGGGGGGTGGCTCTCTATTTATAGAAGAGGAGAGGACTAATGAAGGGTTAAAGTGATAATTGGGTTAGCAATTAGGTAATAGGGATCTAAGGTTTTCTAGCTTTTCTAGGGCTTAGATAGGTGGGAATTGGGTTTCAATGGTAGATGATAGGGTGGGATTCTAAGTGGCAAAATAGATAAAAAGAGGGCTAGTGGGGGTGCAATAGTCCTATTGAAACCAACCCCAATAGATGGGGTGGTCAACAGGTCAAACTCAAAATTCAAAATCTGACAAAATCCCCAAAAATCATTATTCTTAAGCCTAGCATGTGTGTTAGACACACTAGGTATGGGAACAGTGTTCTCTGAGAATCCTGGAGGTTCTGCCATGGGGCCCACAAAATTCAATTTTTGCCTAGCATATCTATTAGACACGCTAGACCAAAATTTGTAAAAATTAGCCTAGCTAACTTCCTGCAATTCTGCCCGATTTGCAAACCGCCATAACTTTCAGTATACAACTCGAATTGAGGCGATTCTTAGCTCGTTGGAAAGCTAGGAACATCCACTTTATGATGGGATAGGTCTCTATTCTGGTAGAGGTATGTGTAAAATTTGGCTCTCCTCCTTTCAACCACTGCCCGGGAGGGTTTAAAATTGGTTTGGTATGGGTTCTATAGGTTAGGGTTGATTCCTAAAGGTCGAGGATAGGCTTCTAAGGGTTTGGGTTAAGTTCTAAGGGTTCGAGAAGTGCTCTCGAAAGCTCGTAGGGTATGCCTTTCTCGAAGTGTAAGTTAATCGGGCCTTGGGCCAAATATAGGTGTCTACAAATGCCTCTCTTTGGTATTCAATCACTAATGATCGCATGCCAAAGAAAGAGACGTCCAAAGAGGCCCAAGGCACGTTAACGATTCCGCCGTATTCAAACCAACCTCAAACATCAAATGGTAATATGGTGAGTATACGAAAGCCATGTATGTCAGGAAAAAAAGTCTGTTCCTCAAGGCTATCGATCCCCAAGCGCTTAGCGACATTAATGGGCATGACTGAGATGGCACGAGTTGCAGAAGCCCAACGTGTTGGGAAAAAATGTCCGCTCCTCGATATGATTGGTGAGGTGAGATGTTTGAGTTCCATTTTGAACAAGACAGCCCCGCGAGCGGGAGGGTGATCGACCTATACTTCAAGATGGGGGTAAAGCAAATGACGCGAAGATCCACAATTTGTGCCCAACCTTATGAGGCATTGATTGCCTCATTTGATTGGTCATGGGTGCCCCTACGCGAGGTAGAGTTGGGCGAACCCATCGATCCCGAGGTTAATTTAGCACAACTACTCGAGCGGAGAGAATATTGATGTCGTAGTGCTTTTTGGGAGTGTGCGCCATTTTTCACACTGATCCTACCGACACTGATCTTACAAAAAGATCAACTATGCCTAAACATGCATCCATCAGGGAGTGATAGAAACAAAGGCGATGGAAGTCCCGACCTAAACTAACTAGGTACCATTTACAGGAACAACGAGCATCCCACGGATACCCAGACACATCAGCGTACACTTTATAGGGAGAAATTATGCCTAGCATATATATTAGACACGCTAGGCCATTTTATATTTTGAAAGTGGTCAGGCATGACCAGAGACCTGTAAAGGCTTATTTTTCAAGCTTCTCTCCTCCCTCTCTCCCAACTGAAGCGGGAGCTCTACCTTGTGTCCCATAGATCCGATTCAAACCTCGACATTGTGCCAGTGTTATTATCTCCGATCGAACGCATATTCCACGTCAGATTGAGGGTTCAAACTTTCACCAAGGTAATCATTTAAAAACCCTTTTTCTTTTTAATTTCTTTTGATTTTATACCAATGTGGTTAGGGTTCTTACATCTAGATGATAAAGGGATGTTTATTTCTTGCAAATGTGATCCTTTGTGATTCCTATTGTGATTTACGTGCATATGTGTAGGGATTTTGGTGAAAACATGGGTGTTTCATGCCCTTTTTTTTGTATTTTCTTGACTTCTTATTTTATTAGTGCATTAGGGCTTCTTCATCTATGGCAAAAATGGATTTTTTTCGTGAAAGCAAACTCCTTTGATTGATTTAGTGATGTATATGCATGTTTGGGATGGATTTCGACAAAAGATTGGTCGATTTGTACCCGTTCCCCCTCTCTTGTTTGGTAAATGGTGGCCCTTTGAAACTATATGGGACCATAAATCATTGATTTTTCTTGGTAAAGGGGGATTATTATTTTTTTTTGGTTTTTTTTTTTCTTGGACATTTTGGCATGATTGAGGCATACTTACCTTCGTTTAGTTTCATGTTTCTTAGACTAGCGTTTGTTTTCCTTTTTCTCATCATCCTTTAATATATGTTGGCGTATCGCTTTTCAAGGCGACACATGATCAATCAAGAGATGAGGACCAGGCCCACGAGGGTAGCCCTGACATGATCTTTGGTATCCGGGGTGAGTGTCTTATCCAGGTGCAGTGCTCCTCTTGTATTTGGTATGAGATGCAAGGTTAGGCGGCCTGCAGTGGGTTGCTCCATCAACAATGTACCCAAATTTCCAATTTTGGGATTGCTAGCCAGGTAAAGAGAAGAGTTCTTTGGTCGCTTCCTTTTGTTCATGCTCCTTTGTTCCAGGATCTGACATCTTCCACTCTTTTGTTGCAGCCCTTGCCTTAGATCATGTTCCATGGGGGTTGATTTCACCTCCAGCATTTCTATGCCCACCTCCCTCAAGCCGTGAGGTTTCTCTTGGCTCAGGCTGGTTTTGGAGACTTTCTATCTTGCCCTGCTATGCGGGGTGACTCGTCTTACGTGAAAGATTTGGTGGAGAGGTTTCGTTTGAAGACGATGACCTATCATATGTTAGTAGTCGAGATGACCATCACTCCCGTGGATTGGTCCATGATCACGGGGATTGCGATAGGAGAAGCACCAGTGGTTTGTCCTCGCGTCCCTGACTGTGAGGAGGTGACTCGATTGATTGGGGCCTACCCTTCCTCCAACAACATGATCAGCTCTGAGGTTGAAGTTGTCCTAGTTGGAGAATTTATTTGAGGCTGACGAGCTCATTCAACCGCACCAACCTGATATGGACGTTATTGTCGAGCCTGAGCACGCCCTGGTGCTGGCTCATATCTCCCTTCTTTATGTTCTGGACAAGACCATTCTTGCCAATGCCAGTGGGGGTCGTGTCTTGTTGTCCCTTCTTTATTTGATGGAGAACTGGGCAGACGTGCATCACTTTGATTGGGGCAGCGCCGGGTATGCAGTGCTAATGGATAGCCTGGATAGAGCTTCGGATGGGGAGGTTGCCTCTGTCCTCGGCTTTTGGCCCATGGCTGAGGTAGCCCATTTGGTTTTTCCATTCTATGTTCGTCATTTTTTACTTTCATTCATTTTTTTTATATGTTCCTTGTTTGTCCATCTTTTCAGATTTGGGGGTAGTTGCGCTTCCAACCTAGCCGCCCCTTGCTCTTTTTCGATGAGTATACCTATCCCTTATGAATTGCTAGCTACGGACCATCTCCGGGAGTCGGGGATGAAACACTTAGAACTGGGTTTGAGGTTTCAGTTCGATTTGAGGATCCCTGAGCAGGTTTGACTCTTTCTTTTCTTTATTGGTTAGACTTTTTATGATTGCATTGACTGACCAACGGGCTTCTTCCTTCTTATGTAGATTGTATTTGATCTGTACATCGGCTCCTCTTTTCTAGACTGCACTGTTGTTGGGCAATCACGACTATTCGTCAACCACCGTGTTGTCTTTTCCTACTGTTCCTGGGTCCGAGCCTACTATCTAGGGGAGAGGGTAGTGCACCAGTATCGAGATTTTATGGGATTCCTATCAACAACCTTTTCCAGTATGGTGGATACCAGCAGTGGTACAAGTTTCTTCCCTATTGGACCCTCCTTCCATGCTTTGTTCCAGGTGCCAACTTTTTGGCATTCAGAGGACCACGGAGCCAGGTACTTTTTCTTACCCCTTCTTTCCTTGTTGGTTCATCTTTTTTACTAGGGTAATGCTTTGTTGATCAATTTTCTTCCTCTTTTTTTTTCAGTTTGAGGAGGTAGTAGGACCTGATGCGAGTGTAGAAGCAGGACCTTCAGAGGAGGCAGGTGCAAGACCCTCGAGCACTTTCGGTGTAGGGACTTCAGGGACGTCTGTCTCAGGGACCTTGGGTGCTTTTAAGCGCATGGATGACGCATTTCTTTCTGGTTTGTGTGTCGACGTGGCTGAGCGTGCCCGCCTTTCTGATGAGGCGGTTAGAGTACCTCCCCCCAAGCTGATCCCAGGGGCAAGTTTCCTTTTTTAGGGGTATGCATGCCCTCCTTTATCTCTCTGTGCTGTTGACCTCTCCATTTTTCCTCCTTTGTAGGTTTATGAGTCAACCATTCAGCAGGCAGATTACTACCATCATATCACTGACCTCCGAGAGGCTGCAGTGGTGAGTATGATGTTGGTTTATCCCTCCTGCATTTTATAGGTTTATGCTTTCCCCTAATTGATCCTTTTGATGTGATGCTTTCAGCATGCTCGGGAGAAGGAGTCGTGTTCACTACTTAGCCAGTTGTCCCAGGCGTAGTTTCGTGTGGGGGATACCCGGACGTTTCAAAGGACTAAGCATTCGTGAAAGAGGGACTCTCAAGGACGTGGAGCATGATTGGAGGCCACCTCTGTTGCTTTTTTCTCTTTTTTTTTTCTTTTATGAACATTTTATCTTTGAGTACTTTTGGAACAATTTATAATAGTACGGTGACTACCTAATGCATTCCGGATATTTGCTTGAATGGATATCTTTATTTTTCCTTCTTGATTTTTATTTCCAATTTTGGATGTCACATGCTTGGCTAAAAAAATTAAAGATAGGTTAGATGTCTTGTGAAACTCTAATTATGCCTCGTGCTCTTCTACAGGATAGCCATGAGTTTGGCAAAAATGGGGGAATGCCCCCTGATTTATGCATCGGCTGAAATGGTCAGGGTCCTTGCACTTCTCCTTTGTTTGTTGTGAGCATGGTTCCTATTAAAGGAGTGTAAAATAGGTTAAGTGAGTGTCCCAACTCGTGGCCTGGGGTGCCATAAAAGAGCAGTTAGTTTATTGTATGCAGGTCGATTGGTCCTAAGGGATGGAAAGATAGACCTTCGCCTTTCCTTTGTTTTTTCTTCTTCCCCTTCTTTTTGGTTTAGCATGTCTATTACACACGCTAGGCATTTTTGGACATTTTTTGGCCTAGCGTGTGTAATATACACGCTAGGCATATTTTTGGGAATTTTTGACCTAGTGTGTGTAATACACACGCTAGACGATTTCTGGGAAATTTTGAACTAGTATGTATATTACACACGCTAGGTTCTTTTGGGCAGTGGTGGGCTTATAAGGCCCGAGAAAGCACTTCTTTTTCTTTATTCTAAGTCGGCTTGACTGGCAATACCTATTACTTCCCATCTCTGGTTCTGCGCCAGTTTGGTTATACTCAGCAGGTGCCTTATGCGACAAAACCACCCCTATGCCCCTTGATTTTCTCTCAGGGGTTTTCTGGGGATTTGGATAGGATAGGCACTCTTTGGGGAACACGTCAGTCAACACATATGTGCAATCTGGAGTAAGGGAATATGATTTTGACTTCTTCAGAGTATGAGGCTTGGCTACTATCTGAGAGGCCTTCTGCTCGTCGCTTGGACCAGGTGGAGAGTAGTGACGTAGAGGGGCCTTGGCTAAGGAAGGAGTCAGTTCTTCGGACCCGAATTGAGTTGCTGATAGATGAGAAGCGAGTCCTATGCAAGTGTTTAGAGAAAGAGCAGGTTAGAGCTAATGTTGCAGAAACAAGAGCCGATATTGCAAAGTGTAAGGTTCTTTGTCTGGAAGGATCCCTGAGTGATGCTCTTGGGGCTACAGATGCTTCCCGGAAGCCGTATAAGGGCCTTCATGGTCGTTGGATGATCGATTGGAATGCTAATGAGGATACTTTACATGTAGAGATTTGTGTCTTGAAGCGCGAGTTGGGTCGTTGATCTGGTCCTATACATACTTTTTGCATAGATCAAAACACCATAGGAAGGGGCATAAGAACCCCTGACAGATATCCTTTTGGTATATATATTTTTTTTATCTCTTTTCACTTTTTTGTAAAGGTAACGAGTTGGGTACCACACCGATTATCTTTTTGAGATGTGGTGCGAGTAAAGTGTAAAGATGAAAATGAAAAAGGAAAATCTATTATTTTTTTCTAGTCGAACCCGTTCATGGTCGAACCCGTTCATGGTCGGACCTAAGTGAGGTTTGGAATCCTTGCCATGGTCGGTATGTCCATTCCGTTGGACTGAATCAACCATTTATCGTTACCTCAGTTCATGCGTCTGACGATGTAGTCTGAAGGATCTGCCTAATCAAGACCTGATTTGAGTGAGGATGAGCGCCTTAGTTGGCGACTAGATAATCGAGAATGTAACCAAGGGAGTAACTGAAGATTTTCTTCTTCCTTTTTATTTTCTCTTAATTTTTTTACTCACAGTACCCAAGATGGGTTTTTGCCATGCCCGTTATCACCCTTTTTTTACCAGTAGTGCCCCTTCGGGTTTTCACTACGCCCATGGGTATGCATTTTTACCCTAGGTGCCTTTTCAGGTTTTCACCTAGTCTGCACAAGCTCGTCATTTTTACCCGTGGCGGCCTTTCAGGTTTTCACCACATCCATTTTTCTTTAATCTTGTATTTTTCTTTTTCTTTTCTTCTTTATTTTCTCAAAGGCCACAACATGGACGTTGACTCCATCATAGCCTGCTGGATGGAGTTCTTTTGTTGTCTCACAGCTTAGCTCATGTTGACTCAATAGATACTGTGACTGCTCGTAGTCCTTAAAGAGGGCTTTCTCTCGGGATGAATCATGGCCATAGGTTTGAAAGGGATAGGTTAGGAGTTTTGAAGGTATTTTAAGGTTAAAAGGTTTCCTTGGTTGGGCTCCAGCTATCGTAATACACTTCTTCCTTAGGGGATTTTCACTGTACATGCCCCATGATATTTCTATTATTATTTTTTTGTTCTTTTTCTTTTTAGACAATCTCTTTTTAGGGTTTTGCTTTTTTGATTTTTTTGGATTTTAAGGGTAACTCTTTTTTTATTTAGTATGTACATTTTTACCTCTACCTTTTTTTTCCTCGGAGGGTTTTATAAAGGAAAGGCTCATGGCTCAATAGGTGTAGCAAAGGGTATGAGTGTTCAGGGACGCTTTTTTGGCTACTTGGCTTTGAAATGATGGCCTCTTTTATGGGGTCCTTAAGCAGTCATATATCTATTTTATCAATACTTACCTTGTCGTAGGAGACTTAGGAAGAGAATTGTTGTACGTATCCAGCGTTGATGGGCTCAGGTAAGTGATCTCCGTCCATGGTGGCAAGGCGGAGCGCGTACCCCGAGAGCACTTCTCAGATGACATAAGGTTCCTCCCATTTGGGCTTGAATTTCCCTCTTGGATCAGTGTGGAGAGTAGGGAATATTTTCTTGAGTATAGTATCACCCACTTTCAAATCTCGAATGTGAACACGCTTGTTGTAAGCAAGTGCGATCGTTCTTTGATAGGGCTTGGGTGTGACACAAGGCTAGGAGCCTTTTCTCATCTAGCAGGTTCAATTGCTCAAAGCGGGACCTCTCTCTCTTAACTTTCGATAGATTGGACTCAATGCGGATGCGGAGTGAGGGTACTTTAACTTCAACTGGTAGCATAGCCTCAGTTCCATATACAAGGGAGAACGGTGTTGCCCTTGTAGCGGTATGGATCGATGTTCAATAGGCCCATAATGAAAAGGGTAACATTTCACTCTAATCATGGTATGTGACAACCATTTTCTCAATGATGCAGATGACTATCTTGTTGGTGGCTTCGACGACCCCATTGGTTTGCGACCTATACGATGACGAGCGATGGTGTTTGATTTTATACTACTCGCATAAGGCTCTAATGTGCTTGTTCACAAATTTGGTGTCATTATCTATGATGATTTCCTTAGTCATGCAGAATCGACAAATGATGTTGTTCTTAATGAATTTCTCGACATGACTGGCCGTAATGTTTGTGTAAGATGCTGCTTTTACCCATTTGGTGAAATACTCAATGGTAACCAAGATGAACTGATGCTCATTTGAAGCTTTCGGATTGACCATTTCAACGATGTCGAGGTCTCATGTGGCAAATAGCTAGGAGATGGTAATGCTGTGTAGATCTATAGTAGGAGCATGTATCAGACTAGAGTATTTTTGGTATTTGTAGCACTTCTGCACGTGCTTGCAACAGTCAGTTTCCATGGTGGTCCAGAAATACCCTTATCATAGGATCTTCTTGGTAGGAATGTACCCATTTACGTGGGCCCCGCATGCTCCCTCGTGGATCTCTTTCATGATGTTGGTAGCCTCACCTTCAGTTAGGCATCTGAGCAGGATATTATTATATGATCGCTTATAGAGGCACTCGCCACAAATGGCATAGTTCGCCACTAGACGTTGGATAGTCTGCCTGTCTATCAAGGGCGTGCCTTCAGGAAAAGTTTATGTTTTGAGGAAATTCTTGATATCTGAGAACCACGAAAGTTCATCATCTGACTTTTTGGATCCCTCAATCTGGAGGCAAAAGACTGGCTTATTTCTTTGTTTGATCATTATTGGCTTCATCTCGACGCTATATGGAATTTTGACCATTGATGTCAATGTTGCTAGTGCATCGGCAAAGCGATTTCTTACTCGCGAGATATAGAAGGACATCATCAAAGTACGCAGTCATATCTTCGAGGTGCTCATGGTATGGGATCAACTTTTCATCCTTTATCTTCCAGTCTCCATTGGTTTGGCAAATGATCAGTTGTGAGTCGCCAAACACCCTGAGGTGAGTTACATTCAGGCCCAAGGCTACCTATAAGCCATCTACGCAAGCTTCGTACTCAGCCATATTGTTGGTGCAGGGGAAATTAAGCTTGATGGAGACTAGTATATGAGATCCTTTTGGCGAGATCAGAATAGCGCCAACTCCTTGACCTTTGGCATTTGTTCCCCCGTCGAAGTGTATTACCCAGGACTCCTCTATCTCCTCTGTGTCATCCTCTGTCATAAACAACATGTCTTCATCTTGGAATTCAGTTTCAAAGACTCGTAGTCAAGTAAGGGATTGTCGGCCAGATGATCAACTAGTGCCTACCCCTTTATTGACTTTTGAGTGACATACGTGATGTCGAATTTAGATAAAAGAAGTTGCCAGTGTGCAATTCAGCCAGTGATCTCCGACTTTTCGAGCAAGTACTTCAATAGATCCATTCACGCCAGGAGTAGAATGGCTTGTGATAGTAAATAATGACGGAGCCTCTGAGTAGCCCAAATTAGAGCTAGGCATGCTTTCTCCAGATGAGAATAGCATATCTCGTAATCAGTGAATTTCCTACTTAGGTAGTAGATTGCTTGCTCTCTTCTTCCTGTCTCATCATACTGCCATAGGACGCATCCCATCAAAACTTCTATCGTGGCTAGGTACATTAATAGAAATCTCTCGGGTACTAGGGGTACCAAAATTAGTGAGTTGAGAAGATAACCTTTGATCTTATCGAATGTCGCTTGACAATCATTGTTCTATTCAATAGGCGAATCTTTTCTTAGTAGCATGAAAATCTGCGTGCAGATAGGAGTTGTGCAATGAACCAACTTATGTATTATATCCTGCCCAAGAAGCCTCTGACCTGTTTCTCTATAGATGGCAGTGGCATTTCGAAGATAGCTTTAACTTTGATCAGGTCAACCTCGATGCCTCTTCTACTGACATTGAAGCCTAATAGTTTTCCTGATATGTCACCGAATGCACATTTTTGAGGGTTCAGGTGCAACCTGTATTTTCTCAGCCTCTCAAACAACTTTTAAAGGTTTATCATATGATTATCTCTCTGGTGACTTGGTGATCATATCGTCAACGTACACCTCAATTTCTCGGTGCATCATGTCATGGAAGAGTGTTATCATTGCCCTTTAGTACGTCACCCCATTATTCTTCAACCTGAATGGCATGACTCGATAACAGAAGGTTCTCCATGGAGTAATGAACATTGTCTTCTCTCAGCCTACTTCAGCCATTTTGATCTGATTGTACCCAGAGAATCTATCCATAAATGAGAGCATCTCATGTTTGGTAGTGTTATCGACTAAGATATCGATGTGTGACAATGGGAAGTCATCTTTCGGGCTCACCTTATTGAGGTTTCTGAAGTCGATGCACATGCGAACCTTTCCATCTTTCTTTGGTGCAGGGACGATATTGGCCACCCATTGCGGGTATTTGGAGATTATGAGAAACCTTGCATCATACTGTTTGATGACCTCATCCTTCACTTTCAGCATCTATTCTGGCCTGAGGCATCTCAACTTCTACTTGATCAGCTTGACATCTGGATATAGTGGCAGCTCATGCTCGACCAAATTGGTATCCAAATCAGGCATATCCTCATATAACCATGCAAAGACGTCTTAGTATGACCGAAGGAAATCAATCATGCTTCAACGATAGGGGTAGGGCCATGCTCAAAATTGGTAAATTGGTTAAGGAGCACATCGGGGTGCTCCTCAGTAGAGATCTCCTCGTCTCGACTCGTGACTCTTACCTCTTGTATTTCTACAGGAAAGGGGTCGGCTTCACATGGGACGAATTTTTCAATTAAGGCATCATTTTCCTAGATTTTATCGCAAATTTTAAAAGATAATTTTTTTGGATTATTTTGTATTTCTTTTATTTTTTGAATTTTTCTTTTTCTTCGAAGATGGGCCATTGGCAAAGCAGGTCTTTATATATAAATTATATTGCCTACCAAGGGCTAACCTCACTTTTTATAGGTTTTTTTTTTTTTGAAAGCTGAAATCGTCTTTACGACCACTCGATGCTTCCAGGGTTAGGGGCATTGACGCCAAATTCGTCACCTGCGGTGTCGTACCTTTACCTGCTCTGATGGAGGAGGCTGATTGAGATGACTTTTAGGAGTTAGATTCCATCATGTTTATCATGGGATCGTCCGAGATCCGGTCCTCAAACATCAACATGGGTTTGTAGTGGTTCATGGTAAGGGGTGCATTGACGAGGGAACCTCTTCCTCGAAGAGGGATAGGGATGCCATGTCTATTTCTTTATCATGGGGAATGATTTGGGGATTGGTTTGGTGGATAGCGGCTGCTGGCTTGTGTGGGGTCAGTTGCGCTGCCCCATTCTAATCTCTTTTTATGACCCCTGCACTCACAAATGTACTTCGGATGTGAGGCCATGGTCGAGGTGCATTTTTCAGGTCTATCCCTAGGGCTTTGGCAGCGATTATGGTTCGGGCCTTCTCTTTGACTTCCTGAACTTCTTTCTTAGTGGGCTTGTAACCTAACCCAAATCTGATTTGTTGCTCGCCTCTGGCCCTAACTGGATCCTTCTTGCCTTGTAAACGAGGTCCCAATCCTTTCCCTTTTTGATAGCCCCATTTTTGGATATGGCCACTGTTGTAGTCATTCCACCTCCTGTTTTGGTGGTGACTCCTCTGATGGGTTCTGGAGCTACTGCCGACACATCATACTGAAAGCTGTGGAAGTTTGTGTCTTCAAATGTATGTGGCAGATCAATCACATAATATACCATTATACCACCCTTAACTTAGTAATGCTAGACCTTAGTTTGCCACTAATAAGTTACTGATGCGCAGATATTAAGAAAAACAACAAAAGAAAACTAGAATGTTAATATTCGTCAAAATGAACTCATAAAGCAATAAGAAAGATGATTGAACGAAAAAGATAGAAAATCGTACTTTACGATTTTGCGGAGCGCTGCAAAGAAAGTAAAAAATCATAATTTATGATTCTACAGAAGAAAAGTCGTTCAAGAGTGAAGTACGATACAACAGAAGACGATCAATCGTAAATAAAGAATCGTCAAGAGAGTAAAAGCTAGAAAATCATGATTTATGATTTTTCAAAAAGACACTTTCTGAAGTGCTGTCACGTGAGGATTTACACTGCCATGAGTAAAATTAGAAGAATTCTTGACTTAGAAGTCTGGTCAATCACGGATCTTAGAAGATTGGCGAAGAAGACTTTTAAAGGACTTTGTTGCTGAAATAAAGGAGAAGATCCAGAGGTACATCAACTGTTGAAAGCAACGAAGATAGGATTAGAATTAGAATTATATTAGGATACTTTTATTTTAGTAGTTTCTTTTATTAGAAATAGGAGTTTTGTAAACCGACCCCTTATGATTTATAAATAAGAGGGCCTAGTATAGGAGTTAATCATTAGAGAAATTCTCAGCATCAATTGACAACTGAGGTTGGATTTTCTTCTGATCAAAATTAGAGTAGTTTAGTTTAGATATCCAAGGTTCCTCGATCACAATTAATGACTGGGATTGAGAGGTGGAAGATTAGAGTAGATATTTGTAGTTTCTCATTAGCAATTAATGATTGCGGCTGAGGGGTGAAAGATATAATTTTTATTGCTTTCTAGTCTAGATTTATTTTATTGCAATTTCCTGCTTTGCAAACATCTTCAAATTTTAATTTGAATTGACGACTCAGGTTTGTAGACACCCTTATTTTTCCTTGTCAGAATATATTTTTTGTTCGGTCAACCTTTGACCTTCCTTTTAACCCAGATGTGGGAACGATGCACTGAAACAATAGTACATGGCTAAACACCGAGTGAAACAATAGCTCTATGGCTCAGATCCTGACATGGGGAGGCTATATACTGAAATGATAGTATTTAGTCAGAATGCAGACTGAAATAATAGTCTTGCATTTCATTCTAGAGACCAAACCCGGGCAACCCCGAATTAAGCGCCAGAAACCCCGCACGTAATTAGATTGCGCGCCAGACCACAAACGTGCAATCAGTCTACCTTTCAAACCAAGCTTCCTTTCTCAGACCTATTCGAGACTCGATTACGCGCTTGGAACTAGATGCGTGATCGGATTGAGCGTGACAAAATCAGCAGGCAATTGGCCTACGCTCGACCAAGTCTCATTACCCTTAACCCTTAAGTTCCCTTGATTAAGCGCTTATGAGTAAATGCTTAATCAGATTGTGCACCTGCCATCACGCGTGCAATTAGCCCTAATTTTGTTAAGATTGGGAAACTCACTGAGCAAGTCAGCAGATCTCTCACTGACTCGATGACCGACTCAAAGCGATTAAGCACTAAAAAACTGACTCGTAATTCGATTAAATGCCTGAAATAGGGCTCGTAATTGAAGGAAAACCTATAAAAGCTTTTTTTCCTCGAAGAGAAAGGAGAGGCTGGCAATTTTTCAAGAGAGAATGGATTTTTTTTGGATTCTAAAACCAGAGAACTTCGAGAATCAACCCATAGAGCATCTTAACCATGGTTTCGAGATTCAAGCTTCTAACTTTCAAGATTTCTCTCCGCAGCCCCAACCCTAGGTAAGGATTTAATCTTTAAATTTGCAACCATAGCTTCTAATCTATAGATCTAGGAATTCTATTAATTTTTACTTTCAGTTTTAGACCGCAGTACCCCTGTTCAGATCGAAATTCTATATATCTGGTTCTAATTCTCTATTTCTAGAACTAGTCATTAATCTATCAGTTTGATATACCGATTTTAGACTTTAATTCAGTTTTAAAATATCAATTTACAGTCCTATCGTTAATCTCTGGTTCTAATCCTTCGATTCAGAACCAGTCCTTAATCATACGACCTGATTTCTCGATTTCAGACCCGAATTCAGTCTTTAAAATTTAGTCTTAATTTTAGTTTCTTATTTTAATATTTCTAAAAAAATTCTAGGCATAGTTGCCGTCATATAATTCTAATTTTACAATTTAATTCATAATTATCACTCCGAAATCAACTCTGAAAAGTCCAAAACACTATTCTACGGTCCAAAAATTCAGTTTATTTTCAACTTCGACCACCCGATTTACCCAAGGGAGCTTACGGAGGGTACTCAGGAATGAGGCCAATCCTTCTTAGCATAGCGGGCCTAAACCCCCTTTTTTTTAGAAATTTCAAATTTAATTAATTGCTTTGGTTTTATACCTTTAGTACGATTGATTAGTAGGTTTATTTCAGCATGCTTAATTAATTCAGTGTCTTAAATCTTCGTATAACTGATTAATCTCTTTAGATTTGAATTTAATTGATCAATTCCTTGCTTCAATTACAATTAAATTGGATTAAATTCATTGCTTCAATTAGAGTTTTTAGCATAGCCAATTCATTGCTTCAATTAGAGATTTTTACAAAATTACTTTACTTATCTTAATCAGATTTGGTAAAAATGAGTTTATTCGTCTTAACTAGATGTTATTAGCATTAATTCCTTTGCTTAAATCAGAGTTTCAGTAAAACTAGTCTTTTATTTTAGTTAGGACTGCTATAATTGCTTCAATTAGAATTTTAATAGAAGTGTTATACCTTATTCAGTTAGAATTCTAGTACACCTGATATGCCTGAACAAATTAAAGTCTCACCAGAACTATTACACATGCACTCCTTGTACCAATAGGAGATTGAAACTAATTGGACTCCTAGTAGTATTGGGAGACTAATATTAATTGGATATCTAATAGAATTAGGAAACCAACATTAACTGGACACCTAACCGGATTGGAACAAACCTATATAACTAAATTCCTAATAGGATCAAAGGAGATCTAAACCGACCAGAACCATAACCATAAAAGGAAATAAAAGGAAAACTAAACTATCTAACCTAAGAAATAGAATGTTACTGACATTCGCAGGCGGACGATTCAGTATAGAAGAAACCCATACCCGCTCTTAAGCATGATCATTGACGTGTTGTAGTGTCGATAAATATCTGCAGCTGGTGATCGCAATAAATTAGAAACTTTCTAGAAAACCCCTTTTATTTTTTATTTTTACCTTAGTTATTCCACACACTGCATCGCTAGAGTCTGCTAGGACATAGTTGGAAGCCACTGATTCAACGGGAACCGAGAGGAACCCAGAAAAAGCGCGCACCAATAGAACTAGTGATCGCGATGGGACCCTTTTGCAAACTCTGTTTCTAGATAATTAGTTTCTAGCATATTTCCCTATTTTTTCCTCCTTTCCATCGTATCGTTTAGATTCTCTTATATATATATGGGTCTTTGCCAAAGACTCGAAATGTCTGGTATACGAAGAGAAAGTTTAGGAGACCCGCCATTATGGGGATATCATGATAACCCTATGTATGGAGAAGAACCATTTCATAATTCTAGCCCAAGACAACCTGAAATTAATATGGCTGGTGAGCAAGAGAATCCCTTCTCTACCCCATACACTGGGAGCAATCATGATGGGAGAGATGGTGGCATCGGATGAAACCTTACCGCTCAATAAATCGTAGAACTCAGTATCCAAAGAATATAAAGAGGAGATGACAACTCCGAAGAATTGCTTCGAGGGTTGGCCGTCGCATACGAAACCATTAAGTCACGACAATTTTCAGAAGAACAAGAGACACAAGAGAGGCCATCTCCTACCCTGAGCACGGTGTCAGCCCGCGTCGCCTCACCGAGACAACCTGCCAACACATTATTCAACGTTGACCCTCTGGATAATGTTTTCTCACGAGTTGCTCCAAAAGACCGTGCCATTAAAATTGAAGATCTCCCTAAAATGTTTGATGAGTACATGGCCAAAAGAGAGCGCCCTGGTCACTCGTTAGGATTCGACAAATTTTGCCAAGACATCGAGTTCAATTTACCAATAGGATTCAAGCCACCTAAATTCACTAAATACAACGGCACCAAAAATCCGAATCATCACTTGGCCCTCTTTTACAATGATTGGCAACCCATACGTGACAATCAAGGACTTCTCATTCACTACTTCCAACGCTCATTAGAAGGAGAAGCTTTAGATTGGTTTGTTGGACTCCCACTTTATAAGATAGAAACCTTCGATGAATTAGTTAGTCAATTCCTTGATCAATACAAACATTTGATCCAAGAGACAGTTAGTCTCAGTGACCTAATGGCAGCTAAGCAAGGACCTGATGAGGAATTCACTAGCTTCATCGCTAGATGGAGGAAACTCGCTGCTAGGACCGACACTTCAATGATTGATAAACCATTAAAGCACTTCACTCGGGCAAGTGATTATGACGACTGCTGCTTCACTCTCGGGCAATCGCCTTTAATTCTAGTGTTGTCAATAATAATATCAACCAAGTCCTTGTCTTAGCTGTGATTAGCGCGACACATTAAAGGTGGAGATCTCGCGTTATCCATAGTCACGTCAAAAATAATCTCTTTTAACGAATCGAAATTAAAAAATAATAAGAAAGCCTTAGGAGCTGAGCAAGTTAACACCATTGTCAAAGAAGGGCAAAACTCTAATAACGGAAACTTCCAACCACGAAATTTAGGACATAACCAAAATCAACAACGATATACTAATCAAAATCAAGGTGCTAATCAGTAGAGATACGTAAACCAAAACCAAGGCCACATTCAAAGTCAAGGCCAATATCAAAATAGGAACCAGCACCCTAACGCCTATCAAAACCAAAATGCGACACAAAGTCAACTGGCCCACGCGCCGAATTATAATAACGTTCCCCCACCATAAAACTTCAATCCAGCCAAAGGCCCTTACCAAGGCGAGAACACTATCCCCCTTTACCGGATACAATTCTCAATATTTTTTGTCTCCTTAATACTCAAAATCTCCTCCGATTCTCGCAGGAAAAACCTCGCCCATGGCCTGCAAATCTAGACTATAGTAAATATTGTGCCTTCTATCGATACGTAGGACACGATTTAGAGGACTGTTGGGTCCTTAGGGACATGATTTATGATATGAACGACCGAAATCAAATTGATTGGGAAGCACTTAGAAATCCCAACCCTAATACTAACCAACCCCAACAAAATTTAGGGATCATAAACAACCCCATGCCCAACCACAACCAAGCAACACCTGCCCAGGTCACTACTGTGGATCTCCCCAGTCAACCTTCTTTCTAGCCCCCTACTTTAATCACTTGCATCCAACCCTCTACCACTTCAGCCACACCAGTAAGAGTTCGTTCACCCCCACATCCCTCTGCCCTGATCACTCGAATCGCCCCGCCGAGCCCGCCTCCATACCCAAAATTTACTCAGATACGAGTACATTCTTTTAGGGCCAGGAGACCATTCCTCCATCATCATCCACCAGAACCTTCAACCCCTCCAAATCTTGAACCAACATCCCTACCACTCCCTTCATCCGATTCTAAATTTTAGTGCAGAGAGCGCATTCTCCAAACTGCAGCCCAAATCGCTGCACAGGTAGAAAGTGTCACTCGTAAGGCTCCAAGCCAAGAGAGTGAAACAAAGAGTGAGTGTTTACTGAACGTAGGAGAAAGCGAGCAAGGGGAACACCATGACCCATATGAGACACTGGTCTCTGCTTTCATAGAAGAGGAGGATTACACACAGTATCTCCCACCTTGGAACAGTGTAATGCGAGCACACGCTCCGACCCCCAATTTTACTAGCTTCACAAACACATCGACGTCGACTCGTGTCGAGTCTAGCAGCAATTGACGTGCCCGATTCTCAAGTCGGGAACAAGTTGCCCACCTCCTCCTTTCCCTCGAAGTAAAGATTTCACAAACACACAACCACCAGAGGGGAATGTGTGAGAAAGAGAGGTCAACTTGCCTCCCCCGCCTCATTTCATCCCTCCACCAAACCCTGCACCTCAATTGCTCCAACCACCTGCACCCAAGGTTCACCGGCTAGGCAAAGATGTGGCACTCGAGCCATAACAAGTATATGACCTTCTACAACACCTCTAGAAGATCCCAGCCCAGATATCCATACTATAACTCATTAAGAAATTTCCTGATCATCACCGATTATTGATAAGGACACTCGAAGACATGCAAGTGGATGAGGACACGACCTTAGAAGAACATCATCAAATCATTTCAGTCATGGTGCAACCCCCAACGCTTACATTCACAGACGCAGACATGCCGAAAGAGTCCCTCCGCAGAAGCGCGGCCCCCATATATCTCACGGTCATAATTAGACGATTCTCCGTACCACACGCACTAGTTGATACGGGAGCAGGACTTAACATCTGCCCTCTCACCATGTTAAAGACTCTTGAATACACAGAACAAGACATTAGGCCCTCCACTGTCACTCATAGCTTACGACGGCTCGCGTCGTTTCGTGAAAAGAACTATTAAGTTACAGGTTCGCCTTTGGCCCATAACGAAAGACATCACCTTTCATGTTTCTGATTTGGCTAGTAGATACAATCTTATCTTAGGAAGAAAATGGCTAGAGTCCATGAAGGCCGTCACATCCACATACCATCAATTCGTCAAATTCCCATACGAGGACTCCATCGTCTGTATATATGTTGATGTACCCCTTCAGGAAATAGACACTAATAACACAGCAAATATACCAACCGCTCACGACTATGTATTGAACATGGGCCATATTCAAAAGACTCAGGCCCCTGAAGACCCGATCATCGCAGAGGTCCATCCCCCTGATCACCCTAGTTCTCCCCAATGCGTCAACAAAACTTGGTGAAGAGAGAGGTCGGTCCAGACCTCGCCAAACTTTACGACATCAACCCCACTGCGATAAAAGGGTGGGATCTCATGTACCAACTCAGATATATCCCTCACACCGAACTCGGTAAAAATAAACAAGGTCGCATAGGACCTGTCATCACAATAAAAATATGTAAACACATAGGGTTAGGTTATCGATCGGACAGCTCACAAGCCGGCTTATGCCCTACCTCACCAAAATGGTCTCTATATGACCACTTCATCTATGTGACCACTGAGAAAGCTGACATGCCGAAGCATAAGGAAGTATCCTTCACCGAATCCCAAGAAACATAAATTGAACGAATGGCCAAAGCATTCAAAGATTTGACGAGTCTCAACGACGATATCGATAGACCACTCGAAGGAGTCAAACCCTTGTTTGATCCTAAAGAGTTCGTAGATGAGGGAAGGGAAGAGCCCTAGAAACCAAACCACGATTAGAAGATTGGGAATCTATCGATGATGAAAACTTTCATATAGTTGCCCTGCAAGATGACGAAGAGCACTTGCACTCAACATGGGAAGAGGATGACGCTCCACTAGAGAATCTTAACCCGTATAGCATCTGCCTCGACCTTGGCCTTGGAGGGTGGGAATGCCCGTGGGACTCCCCTTGTATCGTTCACCCTTACCAGCCCCACTGTAGGGCATGCAAAAGTATATTAGAACACTTTGCCGAATGGGCCTGACGATTTGCAATAGAGGAATCAAACCATTCCAACCCCGTGATGACAGAAACTAGCAATGACCTACCAGCTCAGCTACTGGTGCAAGGAGTAGAGAATCCTAACAGCTATCCATTTGATCCAGAAGGAAACACTCAACCCACCTTTATAGAGTTTGAAGAGAAACTCGAACTAGACACTTCTACGTCCCTGGATTTGCCTCAACTCCAAATATTTTAGAAATCTCTCGAAGAGGAATGGCAACCTCCCCCAAGTGATGACGAAGACTACTGAATAGATCTCCCTACACTCGAGTTTGCCGAGCGAGCTAATTTAGGACTTAAAGCGTTATCAGAACAAAAAGATGAGTTTGATACCGTCTTTAATTCCAATTTAGAAGGTGGGAATGTCCGGGAATCCCCCTACATTCTTCACCATTATCAACCTCGCTGCCGAGCATGCGCACTCATCCCAACATATTATGAAGATCAAGGAAAAAAACTTGCTACCCATGAGGATCCTTCGAGAGATCCCCCTCAGTGGGAAGAACCACCATATTATGACTCAGAAGCGGATAGCTCCACTGACTACGATCTTCAAAGTTTCTTCAATGAAGAGGCCTTTAACGTGATAGAGGAAAGTCGAACACCAGTGCCACTATCACCTGCGTCACTCATTCAAAAGGTCTCATTAGTTGAAGACTACAAAAAAAAATCCCAAATTTACAAGAAGTCTACGTTTCTTGAAAGATCACTCGAACGGCTCCACCAGCCGTCTCGCTCCCTCAACTAGAGGAAGCAATTCTCCCGGTGCCCCTTGAGGTGACCGACCCTGTACCATATTTATTATCAAAAATCAAAAATATAGAAAAAATAGAAAACCCTAAAAATTCAGAAATACAAAATCCAAAAAAATAAAAAACCTCATAAAAGAAAGGGAACCCTTCATCCCTAACCAGATTTGTGGCCAACAAGGAGACCCTTCTCCTAAGGTTTCGATCCCATTCTTCACACAAGAAAGTAAAGCATCCCGGCTAGATAGTAAGTCAGTGATCGTATCAGATGAGATACTTCGTGACTTTGAAAGAAGGATCAATAACCTTGACCTTTACCTTACCGAAGATCTCTCGATTATAAATTATGCCGATGAAGGGTTACCTTTCCAAATTCAAGTCCCCAGTGTAGTAACTTCGCAGTATACGAACTTACCGAGGATGAAGAAAGAACACTAGTTGCTGAGGAGGCACTAGACTTCTAACGGATTATCAAGCATTTCGATGAACAAACTCAAGCTGCCGTGGAACCCACCGAAGAACTTAATTTTGACACTGAAGAGAAACCTAAAAAGTTGTTGATTAGCATAATGCTCAATCCTAAGGAATGCCAATAAATTGTACAAGTCTTGCAAGAACACCTCGATTCCTTCACATGGTCCTATGAAGATATGTCCGGTCTAAACCCTAGTTTAGTAGAACATCGTCTTGTCTTAGAACTCGACGCAAAGCCTATTAAGTAAAAACTCCGTAGGATGCACCCACAAATTTCCCTCTAAGTCAAAGAAGTCGACAAGTTACACAAAGCCAAATTTATTCGAGTCGTTCTTTACCCTAAGTGGGCCGACAACATAGTACATGTCGCCAAGAAAGACGGCAGAGTACAAGTTTGCATTGACTTCCGAAATCTCACCCAGGTGTGTCCAAAAGATGACTTTCCACTCCCACACATTGACACTCTAGTTGACAATACTGCTTCACATGAGATGTTATCCTTTATGGATGGCTTCTCAAGATATAATCATATCAAATTAGCAAAGTCCTACCAAGAGAAGACTTCTTTTACCACACCATGGGGAACATACTGTTACGTTGTCATGCCTTTTGGGCTCAAGAATGCGGGAGCCACGTATCAATGCGCCATGATGGCTATTTTTCACGACATGATGCTTAAGTGTGTATAAGTCTACGTCGATGACATATTAGTGAAGTCTCAAACGCGAGTAGGACATGTTGAAGCCCTCCGACAAGTTTTACAGAGGGCTAAGAAGTATCAGCTAAAAATGAACCCAAAGAAATGCATTTTCAGAGTCACCTCTGAGAAATTACTTGGTTTTATAGTTAACAAGCAAGGGATCGAGGTTGACCCTGCAAAAGTCAAAGCCATCCTCCAGATGACGCCTCCCAATAATATCAAAGAATTATGAGGCCTGATGGGAAGATTGTAATTCATCAGGAGATTTATCTCCCAGCATTCAGACAGATGCGATCCTTTCTACCGGCTTCTTAAAGGAGGAGCTGAATACAAATGGGACGACTAGTGTCAGTAAGTCATTGACAACATCAAGAAATATTTCTTAACCCGCCTATACTGTTGCCACCTATCCTCGAAAAATCCCTAATTTTGTACCTCTCAGCGAACGATAAAGCAATGGGAGTAATTTTGGGACAATACGAAGAAAACAACAAGAGAGAGAAGACTATCTACTAACTCAGCAGGACGATGGTCTAATATGAACGAAAATATATTCCGATGGAGAAGACTTGCCTCACATTGGTGTGGGCCTCCACCAAATTACGACACTACTTTGGAGCACATAAAACACTTGTATTAGCCCGAATGGACCCTCTGAAGTATGTATTCGAACAGCCCGCAATATTAGGAAAGATCGCTCACTGGCACATGCTGTTACAAGATTTTGACATCACTTATGTCATGCAGAATTCAATCAAAGGACAAGCCATCACTGATTATCTCATAGACCTCCTACGCCCGAATGACAAACCTATACACACGAATTTTCCCGATGAAGACCTATTCACGATTCATAACGAAGAGCCCGATAAGACCTCATGGACTCTCTATTTTGACGGTGCTCTAAACCACAAAGGAAAAGGCATCGGGATAGTCCTCCTAAGCCCGAAAGGAGTTGTCATACCCAAAGCATTTTAGCTAGACTTCCCTGTCACTAACAATGTTGCAAAATAAGAAAGCCTTTATAGCGGGGCTACAAGCAACACTGCAATTAGGAGTTAAATAATTAAAAACTATTGGTGACTCCAAACTACTAATTTCATAAGTCATAGGAGAACAGAAAACAAAGGAAAGAAAACTAATGGCATACCTAGAAACCGCTCAATATTTAGTAAAAAAATTTGAAAGAATCTCATTTATGCACATCCCTAGATTAGAAAATGAGCTCGTAGATTCCTTAGCCACGCTAGCCTCAGTCATCTAAATACCTGTCAGACAAAATACCAAGACCTTCTTCATTGAAAAGCTGACAGTACCAGCCCATGAGGTAGCATGAACCGTTAAGAGAGAATTACCCATCCTCCCCACAAGTACAGGACCAAAAGGAGCAATCACACCGAAAAAATATGACAAGACGGAAACCGAAGTCGCCATGTTCAGATTTGAAAAATCACCAATCGATGATGGATAGCCATGATACTTCGATATCTGGAATTTCTTTAAATATCAATACGTCCCTCCATATGCTACGAAAATTAAACAAAAGGCTATAAAGAACCGATGCGCCCGATTTTGCATACTCTGTGAAATATTATACAAAGAAGCTTTCACCAAAGGAGTGCTACTACGATGCCACCTCTACGTTCAATCCTGCAAGCAATGCCAAGAACATGCCTCACTCCTCAAAGCTCCATCAGTTAATTGAATACTATGACTTCGCCATGGTCATTCTCAATGTGGGCCTTCGACGTCATTGGTCCTTTCACTGACACAGTTGGGAACACTCACAAGCACGCGTTTAACCTTACAGCAACTGAATACTACACCAAATAGGCAGAGGCTGAATCCTATGTCAGAATCACCACTTCAATACTCATGAGGTTTATCATTCGAAATATCATCACCAGATTTGGAGTACCCAGGATGTTTATCACCGACAACGGACCACAGTTCATTGTGGAGAAGACGAAGAAGTTATGCAAGATGTACGACATCGATCTACACCACTCATCATCGTTCTACCCTCAAGGCAATGGACAGGTAGAAGCTACAAACAAAACACTAATCTGAATCTTAAAATGCATAGTAGAAATAAGTAATGGAGCCGACTGACCTGAATGGCTACCCGAAGCACTCTCGGCTTATAGGACCTCTATTCGTACGGCTACTGGCCAAACTCCTTCCTCCTCACCTTCGGGATGAAGGCAGTCCTACCATATGAGATACAAGTACCGTCTTTACGCATTCAACTCGATGATGAGCTATCCTTAGATGAGAGGAGAATTGCCCTACTCACACAGCTAGAGCAGCTCGATGAAACACGTCTAAGGGCAACTGATCACGCTCAGGTATATCAGAGGAGAGTGGCTAGGGCTTATGATAAGAAAGTCCTCGAACGAACCTTTAATATTGGAGAATTAGTCTTGAAGAAAATTATGCCTTCCAAGCACGCCCACCCGAAAGGAAAGCTGAAACCAAACTGGAAAGGCCCATATGCCATAACAGCTACATACCCTGGAAATGCCTATAAACTGGCGAATCAAGATAGGGAAGAACACCTTAGTCCTTGGAACGCCATGTACCATAGAAAATACT
This sequence comes from Chloranthus sessilifolius, assembly GCA_021018995.1. Taxonomy (NCBI): domain Eukaryota; kingdom Viridiplantae; phylum Streptophyta; class Magnoliopsida; order Chloranthales; family Chloranthaceae; genus Chloranthus; species Chloranthus sessilifolius. The sequence goes on along the minus strand of CM037587.1, from coordinate 26,752,994 downwards.
ATCCCTAACCCTGTGATCGTCATATCCCGTGGTCCAATACTTATACTTACCTCCCCCGTAGTTGTGACGACTCATTCATTGGTCATACGCCTTCAATTCTTAAAATATCCTTAATACCTCCGATCTATTGCCCAACTTTTTTTCTCACTCGGGCAATTTGATTAAAGGACTAGTGACCTATCTAACCTCTTTCAAAAGCATAAGTAACAACCGACCCTCACTTTTCTTCCCCCGCTATTGAGGAGATGTTAGAGCAAAAAAATGAAGATGTTAGGTTCAATCAAAACTCATCATTCTTGTGTTAGCATGATGCTTTCAAAAAATATACGCATTTACATGTCCAAAAAAATTGAGTGAGAGGTTTACGACGAATGAACAAGTCAATGACCATAGGGAAGCATAAGCAGGCCGGGAGGACATCTTTGGTAATATCACTAGAAGTGTATAAGCAAGCTACGAGGGCACCCCTAATGTCTCCATACTACTAGATGTCGTCGTAAGGTGGCGGGAGGAGGATAAACTCCTACTAACTATAGAATATGAGATTTTGATGGTGTCGAAGCATGACGAAGAGCTCAATCATAGCATCCCGCACCCCTCCAAGAAAAATACTGTTACCTATCATTTTTGGAAAGCATTAGATATAAAGTACTCTTCCCATCACTGAGCCTTACCTCCCTCTGCTATTTTTATTTTTGGACGGTAAATCAGAAGCCTTGCAGGATATTCCAAAAAATGAAACCAAAAACTAATGAATGACGACTAGCACAATCACTTACTATACATACCATACTTCTCCCTAATAACCACAGGATAGGATGGCCACCACCCTATGATAGACCCCGTATACAATTGACCTAATCATAAAGATGACCTCACCAGTTCGGTGACGGTATCGATCAACTTTTTTCTTCAAAACTAAATCACCAGATACCCATGACTACTTACAGACCCCAAAGTGCTTATCTCGAAACCAGGAAAAGCTCCATTGCATGTTGACATTGGGGCATTTATTTTAAAAAGAATCATGTCAAAAATGCTGGCCTGTCCATGAAGAAGATAAGAAATGATGAAGTTACCCTCCGAAAAGCACTACCAAAGATGCAATACTGTCGATCCTACCACGCTCCTACACTGGGGCATTTTTATTTTAGTGTTTTGTTATTATTTTCATTTTAGCTATTTGCTTTCCCTATTGCATTATTTTCATTTCAAAAAAAAAAAAAAGAGAGAAAAAAAAAAGAAAGAAAAAAAAAAGAGCACATATCCATCTTTGCTACCAGACTCTGGTCTGAGATACTCACCCCCCTTGACAATTAGCAAGGGGGCGAACAAAACTACTGATGATGTTACTTCTACATGTGCAGATACGAAGTAGCCTTCAACCATCACTAGGCCAGCTCAGGAAGCATCCAAATCTCAATGAAGGTTGACGGCGCTAAAGAAACTGAAAGCAAAAGTAGATGCACAAGATAACTAAAAGAAAAAAGCAGCCAATCAGGTACATCTAAACCAAAAAAATCTCTCTATATATATATATATGTGTCAAATTTTTATTTTTTTATTTTTTTCCATTTCCTTTTACACCTATCACTAGGGACACTCCCTATATATACAACAATACACGTGCTATAGATACAAAAAAAAGAACCCCACACACTCACACACCTAATCCCTATGCTGCCGCTGGGACGGTCGAGCACTGTTGTCCCCAGTATCATCAGCTCGGAGGTCTATGGATTGGTCCTCTAAAAAAACCATCCCGACACTCGGAGTCGACGGAACCTCTAAGCAACGAGGCCCTGCCACAGATCCTCCCTCACTCATCTGGCTGACAGACCGCCTCGATCGGGAACGAGGAGGATACCTCACAAGATCCTCATGAACCACTATATCCTCATGAGCATCACCCCTGGCACGATCATGGGATGTGTGACATGACTGACTAGTTGAAGAACCCGTCTCCCTCGAGCCCGATCCACCAAGTTGATGAGCTAGCCTATATATCCCCCGCTCACTCCTCAGCAGACGATACTGTAGCTGATCTAGGGACACCTGCATCTCTGCCCTCGTCTTTCGACGAGCCGCCTCTAACGCCTCAGTATGAGTCATCTGAGTGGCCGTCATCTCGACAAATAAGTCAGCCTGACTCCGCGTCTCCCCAAGGACTGATCTGGCCTAAGGAGTGGCGCGCGCTCGCATCGCCTCTAAGCACGCCTCCTCTAGCTGACGAACCTGCATAATCGCATCAAGTCAAGCAAAAAAAAAAAAAAAACTAATATATACATGAACAAAATGAGAAACTTTGAAAAAAAAAGGAAAATAAATATACTAGATCGCTTGCTGTCTCAACTCCTTTGGATCGGAGGCACGAGGAGTGACAACAAGCGTGGTAATGCAACAAGAATAGACAAACACATCAAAAATACTATAATGACAAATAAACTACAAACACAATAACTAAAATATACTTGAGTAGGGATAGGAATGGACTCCTAAGGGGGAGCCTTGGGAGGGAAATTCAGAACAACCTGCACAAAGAACCAAATAATCCAACACAAGATATGTCAGAACGAGATAAAGATGAAATAACCAAATTAGAATTATCCCACATCAAAAGAAACTTTACCTGGCTCTCCGGACGTAGAGAGGCAGCAATCGCCTCCTTCTTCTAAAGATCCTCGACAACCTGAAGCTGAAATACCGCATAATATTAGTAAACTACTAAGAAAGCAAAATAACGACACTCAACAAACTAATGCACTGACGCAAGTGATATAACAGATTGAACAGAACTTACCCAATGATCTAGCTCAGCTTGAAGCTGAGCCATTGCTGGATCCTCCCGACTAGAGGAAGCAACTAAAGATGGATCAAAAGTCAGAATGGGACCTCCGATAGCCAACTCGACTCTCTACAAATAATAATAAACATATCAGTCGATAAGCTCATGATGCTAACAATTAAATAGAACCATACTTGTGAAGACGCTTACCAATCGGTCAATCTCAGATCGTAGACAGGTCTATCTGTCGGTCAGCTAGCTCCTGACAACAGTAAACATTTAGCAAGGCCACCTGACAAGCAACCTCCCCTTCCCTCTCAGATTGTTCAAAACAAAATAAGATGAGACACCACAACCACATCAGAATGACTAGAAGACTAAGCTCACATCATAATAATAATAAAAAATATAAACTAACTCATCAGGAGATGTTGAGCCTCCGCTAATCGAACTCCCAACTCATCCTCCGCTCCCTTAGCCTAAGCGACTGGGGAGGCTAAAGACTGTAGCATCTCCTCAATCGGACGAGGAGCACACCCCATCCGCTCCATCGCCCTGTGGAGAACGTCTAATGCCCCCCTAGGCTCGCGGTGACATGGCCCTGCTCCAATGCAGCCAATCTCTCCCTCAAGGTCGGTGCTGACTCTGGCCCTCCGATCGTAAAAGAGCCGCTTCCATGGAAGGGAAGTGTAAAGAGGCGCCTGCCACCCAATGCACTAAACCATCGTGCATACTTCAGGGCATCCGCCTCGTCATGCACCCCTCTAACTCTAGTCCCCCTAGCTCTAAAATTTGCTATCTGAAGAGCCATCTGTGCCTCGAAATTCTGGTCGGGAGGGCCGGTCATCCTCTTCGCCACTCTATGGCGAATCTCTGGAGGGACTCCCTGAGCGAGCCCCAGCTGTCATACCACTCGACATGTGTGGATCCTCTCCACCCTCTCAAAACAATGGACCCATATGTCCACATCAAAGAAGGGCCGGCCAGACTGAATCACTAACACACCCGCATCCTCCTCATTCGCATATGGCCTCCAAATCACCTACAACCAAGCAAACGAGCCGACCCCTCTGTGAAGACTCGGATCCTAAAATACCGAAATGAAATAAATAAAAATATACGCATGACGATCTATATCTACCCCGCATGCATATCCTCAAAAAGATCGCGCACAGTCTGAAGATCATAAGACCAACTGCGACCCCTCAACGCCTCCCTCCACATGTGCATCCGCGGAAACGTGAACGTCACCTCCAACAGAACCCCCAGAGGAAAAAAAGTAAAGTGATTATATGCCCAAAACTAGAGAACGAAATAGCAGAAACGCTAAGTAAATGATATCATCAAACTACTAAGGAAAAAACCAAAGACATCTACGACAACAATTAACTAAAACTCACCTGGAGGTTGGGAAGAAAACCTCCGATCAATGCGACGCCCCATCCCCAATGATAAAGCTGCTCATAGAGATGTGCCAATGCTACCGCACCCCACGCATAGGTGGGGACTCGATCCAAGTCCCCGAGAATCATAAAAAATAACCTGATGACGCATCCCTGAGTCGAAGAAGAGAAGAGTACTGCACCAACGAAGTGCATCAAGAATGCTCGGAGCACCCTATCTGCAACCAACTCCGGCTCCATCACAGGCTCCCGGCCCTCCACTACCGCACAAAGGGCCTCATAAGTTGCATTCACCTCCGAATGGTGCCTCGGGGTGACGAAGCCACCCGCAAATGTATCAAAAAACTAAGTGACTCGGACTACACCTCGCCCTGAGCTGGCTGACCTATACGGAACACCTAATATCTCCTCACACACCTCTAAATAATACCCTGCCATCCGCCCCGTGATCGGCTCGCCCTCAAAATGAAGACCGGTGATGCTGACCTAGTCCTCTAGAGTAGGTAACATCATCCCAACTGGAAAGAGAAGCGCTTGTCGATGCTCCTCCCTCCACCTCTCTAGAATCGCCGCGATCAGGCCACGATCGACCTGAAAGGGCTCCAACTCCAGAATCGGTCTGAAACCAAAAGACACTAGCTGCGCCTGCTGAAACTCCGGCAAGGCACGATACAAAGCCTGAGACTTGGCCCATGCTGAACTAATAGCCAGCTGCAGGGGCTCCTATTGAACAAAACACAAACAACAATAATAAAACTAACACATACTTATGACAAAAAATAAACGGATTTGAAACTAAAAGCAAGTCAAACATGCCCCAGACACAATGACAATTAACAGCAAATGCGCAAAACATGATGAGAACAACTGAGTAGAAACATGACCTACCTCTACCTCTAGATGCCATCATGATGTATGAGTAAAACACACAATCAGTCATTAATGCAGGTTCGACATAAATTAAAAGGGTTTTTCAGATCCTAATAAGCCTATGTCATAACCTAAATCACTAAGGAAATGGAAGAACTCTTGCTCATGAGTGCTTACCCGATCTCGGGCAAAGAAATCCTCCAGCGGGAAGTGCCTGCGGTTCGAATGCTCCGCAGTTGCACCCTCAGCTCCCTCACCTGTGGGTATCTCACCCTCGACTCTCTCACCCTCACCCTCAACAACCCCCTGCTCAATCTCGAGCGCCTCCTCCCTGACCACCGACTAGTCAAACTCTAGTACCTCCTCTCCAACTACCTCCCCGACGTCCTCCTCGACGACAGCGTCAGTCCGAGCCTCGGATGTCTTACTTATCTCTGCCCCTATCATCCTCTCCAACTCAAAAATAGTAAGAGCAGATCTACCACCACCCTAAGATTCTATCCTAGAATGAAGAGCTCGAGAAACTAAAGAGAACAGAAGAAATGGTATCCGAAATAGACGACTGGATCACAAAATATCACGAAAATATAAAAACTAGAGTGCACAAAAATAAGAAAATTAGAGAATCAGAGACTAAAATGGATTGCGTGACAAAAATGAGAGACTTTAAGCCATTTATAGGGAATAGTCAAATCACGCGCTTAAATCCATGCGCTTAAACCAATCACGCGCCACCTAGGTAGCGCTTAATATGGATTACACGACCGATCTAGAGTGCGCAAACTAATCGTCGCCCGCTCAAACAAACCCGACCACTTGATTGCGCGTTGCCCTCCAGGCGCGTAATTATATTAAGCGCCTGCCTCGTAGTGCGTGAATGCCAATAGTTACTTCCACAGTATCCACCACCGCCCTAATCAAACGCTCCTCATCTCGCACTTAGTTAGATTAAACGGTTGAACACGAACGCTTAATAACCTTTTGATGCCTTGGAATACACGCTTTAAGTGTGGTGCGCAATTCATTTAAACGCCCATAACGAAGCGCGCAATTCCCTGGAAAAGAAAAAAATTATACGGATACAAAGCAGCACTTTCACAAACCTAAACTAGGATTTTCCCAATACTTAGTTCAAACCATACCCTTATCAGGACTGATCTAAGAACATCCCTAACTTGAAAAAAAAATATACGCCCCAAAAAAGGGAAGAACAAAAATGACCTTACACCGTTCGCACACCCCAATCAAAGCTGAAACCAAAAGAGAGAAGAATATTTGTCCTAAACTAAGACCAAAGCTAAACGCAAATTTTGTCTCAACTAACACTGATCTAAAACTAAAAAAAAGAATGCCCCCATATCATACACAACCCTAATTAATATTAAATTAAACAACCAAAAAAAAATGCCCCCTTTCTTTTTTCTTCTATACACTAAGACCAAAAGATGTCCTCATCATTCATACACTCTGACTAACCTCAAACTAAATCAAAACACAAAACAAAATACTCCTAGCATGTCCCGATCTAAAATAAATAAATTAAATAAGAAAATCTCACATTCCAAATAAACCAAATAAGCTTAAAATAAACTAAACTGAAATTTACAAAAGAATTTAAAATCATAATCACTTCATAAATAAACAAATAATTACAAAATACGTCGAGGGCATACCCTCTGAATATACAACTTAAAACAAGAAACTTAAAAATCCCCACGTTCAGGCAATCCTTGAATTCGGATTCATTCGGGAAACTAGAAATCTCGGAGAAATCTAGAGCAAGGAAGCGCCTTGAACAAATTCTAATCGTAATAACCTCCTCCCCTTCCCCCAGCAGGCAAAAAAGAAACGAAAAACCACCCAGGACCTACAGGATCCACCCTTAGCAGCCCGCCGTGGAAACACTAAAAAGGAGGAGCAACTAACGCTGAATCCGCAGAGCCTACCGAGGAAAAATAGGCATCGATCACGAGAACTCTGACCCTGCATTTTCCTCGACTTTCCTTTCCACCACCTTTTTCTCCTTCATCTCTTGCCTTAGCATAGCAGCAATTCGACTGCTACCTTGTATTCCCAATCCCATTCATTCTTAAGAGCCCACACAATAAACACAATTCTTCGGGTCCAATACCCGGGATACAAAAGAGAAGGGAAGAAAAGACATTAATCAAAAAAAAAAAGTCCCAAAAGAATGCCTCAAAACCTTCAATCCCAAATATAAAATAAAATTCAAAATAACAAAACTTTTGGCTCACACATTTATAAACTATACCTCCCTAAACCATCAAATGAAAAGTGTCACATCTTTAAACTTCTTTAATCTAAATTAAATCAAAACCAAACACATACCCCTTTAAAAGACCATGACCCATGGCAAACGTGCATGAACCAATGATTACACAACACTTAACCCCCTAGAGACACCCATCCAAAGCAAAATGAATAAACTAATCGGATTTAGACATTTAACACCCATCTAGAACCCCTTAAAAACTCACACTTTTTCAACCTCATGTTCAATTAAACAAAAGATTAAAAAACTCAAGTTAAAATCAAACCTTAAACCAGACAAAAACTTTACATTAAATTAAATTAAATAAATAATAAAAACAAACAACAATCATTCCCTAGAGTGAGACCCTGACTGGTTTTTTTTTAAAAAAGGCCCCCAATCAATCAAATAGAACCAAGTAAATTCTTTAAACTAGGCTCAATGAGACAAGTTAACCTCGGGATAAGCCCTGAATAAATTTAAAATGAATCTTAAAACTCTAAGTTAAGACCAAAACTAAGTTAAACAAATCAAATAAATCCAATTAATCCGTTAATAAATTTAAACGAATAAACAAGAGCAATAAGAGCAAAAGAAATGCCCCTTCATTCATAATTTAAAATTTTACGATTATCACCGGAGTCATACCTCCTGAATTTACAACCCAAAATGAAAACCTAAAACTCTAACCTACAACCCAAAACGAAAATCAAGTTCGAAACTGAGACGAAGCGAGGAGCAGATTTTGCTTGGAGCATCCAATCAGAGACTTCAGGGAGCATTGATTAGGAAACACATCCCCCCACTTTTTACTCCTGTTCTTCCGCCATCTTCACCTTCATCACCGCCACCTCGTCAATGTTGCCTTCACTGCTCTTTAAAAAGGATTGATGTGAAGACAAGCACACTCATTCTTAATACCGCCCATTCTCAGAATAACGCCATCCACGTGCATCATCTCAGAACGGAGATCACGCAAAATAACGAACATAGGAAGAAACAACATCCCAATCGGACAGTTAGATCACCCGATATCGCTAAAACACGAATTCTAGAACACAAGAGACTTAAAAAAGGTCAAAACTCGAGACTAAACCAGAATGAAAAATAAATAAAAGTTCTTTCGCTTATATGGAGTACGGACTCAATCACGCGCTCGAACACATGCGCTTAATTAGATCACGCGCCATTCATGTGGTGCACAATCCAAGCGCGCAATCAAACCATCGCCTGCGCCATCCACGTGACGATCCAATTGTGCGCAGTCTATAGACAAAGCAAACCAATTAAAGGACCCACCGTTAACACACAATATGAAAGGTCACCGGTACGTTGACCGTACGATGACCAGGTAAGGCCTCAATCATGCGCATGTACCATAGCGCATAATCCAATTGCACGCGCACATAATCGCGCGTAAATGACCCTTTAAGTCCAAGATCGCACTCCCGAACTCAGGCGCGTAATCAAATTCAGTGCTCAAAAACCGACACATAATACCTAATTTTGGACAAAATTTATTCCCTCAAGGTCCTTCTGTCCCGTCGTGGCCATGATTCTTTTATTACATCGCGATCACACCTTTTTGTCCCATCGCGTAGCCTCATAGACTGTCCCAAAAAAAAAGAAAAAGAAAAGACCTACTCACCTATCCTATAACGTCAATCACCCCTTAATCCCATCGCGGCAAGACTCACGCCCCTTACCGTGATGCCCTCATGACCCCACCAAAAAAAAAGGGAAGACCCCACTGCGATAACGGGCACAAGTAGCAATGTTGCCTCAATAACCAGTCCCATCGTAATAAACTAGTCATACCCTGATACCCATCGCGAAAAGCCCAAGGCACACCGCCAAAAAAAAAACTAAGCCAATCATGACGCAACCACAATATGATCTCACATAACTCAAGATCTACCAAAGAAAGAAACAAGACACGCCTATCGCCCAAGCATCTTACCAATGTCCCATCTCTAACTACGTCCAGCCGACGTCCCATCGCAAACCTCACTACCTGGAAATAAAAGAAGGCTCAAGAAGCACATGCCATGTCGTATAACGAAAAGAGGGAAAGATCAGTCATGTCCCATCACTAAGGCAACAGACTCTCTCTCTCTCTCTTCCGAATCAATCCCCAAGTCCCGTTGTGACATTATTTCTCCCAAGACATCGTATCACGACCTCCAAGCCCTATCACAGTGGGTCGAAAGAGAACAAATCTCCAAAAGTTCCATCGTGGCATTACACCCGAAACACTGCATCACGACAATAGACGCAAAGTCCCATCACGACACAACAGCACCAATCTTGCTGCAAGCTGCATGCAACCCAGGTAAGTATCGCCACAGGTAAGTACTACCCACTTTTTTTTTTTAATTACTCGATATTGCCTATAAATATAGTTAGCTATGATTAAATTAAATATTTTCAAAACTCGTCTCTCTCGGGTCCACAAATCCCATACTGGTGGATCTGCTCAGCGGTGTCTCGGAAGGTACATTTTTCATCGTTTTACCACCAAATTGATCTGAAGTTAGAATCCCTAAAATTTCAAAATTTTAAAACACCCCTTTATTTCATAAAAATAAATAAATAAATAAATAAAAATAAAAAGAGAACAAATCAACAAGATAAATAGACCTGACTCACCTTCCTTTAAATTAAACTTGAACCCGACCTTTAACTCCTAAAGACCGCCTGAACTGACAATCAAACGCATATCCACTGCACAGAATTGGATTAAGCGCATACTCTACTATATAAAATTATTGGTTCAAACACATTAGGACTAGAATGCCTAACCTAGACTACCTAATTTGCAGACCAACCCCTGAACTTGCAATCAAGCGCATATCTCACTGTACAGAATTGGATCAAGTGCATACTCCACTGCGCAAAATCATTAGTTCAGACACATTAGAATTAAAATTCTCAATTTACCAACCTCTGAACTCCAGATGAATCAAGTGCACATGCCCATATGCAGAATTCAATTGAGCACACCTCATAAGACCCCATTTCAATTACCAGCCCAAATCAGCTATTCCCCTGAGAAACTGAATATTGACTATATTTAATCTAAGAATCCACAAATGCCTATTGGAAAAGGAATGCTTGACGCATATTGGTGTGAGCAATCACGCGCCCGGTCTAACATGACTTGCAAAAGCCTTCGATATTACATGATATTTATCTCTTCTTTTATTATCGGTCCCTGGACCTTGTTTTAGACATTTGATTGATGCCCCGGTACCTTGATTATGTAAAATCCCTCTGTTAGCTCGCGCCATACGACGGGATGCGCCATGCACCCATAGACCCAAAATGTGCCCTTCAAATGCTCTATTTTTGCTTGTGCTGATAAATAAGAAAGCCAAGTTTGCCATGTCAGCATCACCAATTCATATTTGTGAATTCCTAAAAGAAATGAGAAGACACCTCGAATGAGGGGTGTCTACTTCTTCGACGCGTTCTTACTTGGCAAGAGCGTGCCGAAGAGGGGCATCTGTAGACACCACCATTTTACCTTCTCAAAATATATTTTTTTTCGGTCAACCTTTGACCTTCCTTTAACCCTGATGTAGGAACCATGCACTAAAACAATAGTACATAGATGAACACAGGCTGAAACAATAGCTCTGTGGCTCTGATCCCAACATGGGGAGACTATATACTGAAACGATAGTATATAGTCAGAATGCAGACTGGAACAATAGTCTTGCACTTCATTCTAAAGACCAAACCCGGACAACCCCAAATTAAGCACCTGAAACCTCGTGCATAATTAGATTACGCGCCAAACCACAAACGCACAATCAGTTCACCTTTCAGACCAAGCTTCCTTTCCCATACCTGTTCGAGACTCGATTACACGCCTAGAATCAGACACGCAATCGCATTGAGTGCCACAAAACCAGCATGCAATTGGCCTCCGCCCGACCTAGTCTCATTACCCTTAACCCTTAAGTTCCCTTGATTAAGCGCTTATGACTAAACGCTTAATCAGATTACGCACCTGCCACCACACGTGTAATTAGCCCTAATTTTGTTAGGACTAGAAAATTCACTAAGCAAGTCAGTCGGTTGCTCACTAAGTCAGTGACTGACTCAAAGCAATTAAGCGCCAGAAAATTAATGCATAATTCAATTAAACGCCTGAAATAGGGCGCGTAATTGAAGGAAAACCTATAAAAGCTTTTTTTTCTCGAAGAGAGAGGAGAGGCTGGCAATTTTTCAAGAGAGAATGGATTTTTTTGGGATTCTGAAACTAGAGAACTCCGAGAATCAACCCATAGAGCATCTTAACCATGGTTTCGAGATTCAAGCTTCTAACTTTCGAGATTTCTCTCCGCAATCCCGACCCTAACTAAGGATTTAATCTTTTAATTCACAACCATAGCTTCTAATCTCTAGATCTAGGAATTCTATAAATTTTTACTTTTAGTTTTAGACCGTAGTACCCCTGTTTGGACCGAAATTCTATATATCTGGTTCTAATTCTTTATTTCTAGAACCTGTCCTTAATCTATTGGTCCGATATACCGATTTTAGACTTTATTTCAGTTCTAAAATCTCGATTTACCGTCCTATTGTTAATCTCTGGTTCTAATCCTTCAATTCAGAACCATTCCTTAATCATACAGCCTGATTTCTCGATTTCAGTTTCTTATTTTAATATTTCTAAAAATATTCTAGGTATAGTTTCAGTCCTATAATTCTAGTTTTACAGTTTAATTCATAATTATCACTCCAAAATCAACTCTGAAAATCCAAAATACTATTCTACGGTCCAAAAATTCAGTTTATTTTCAACTTCGACCACCCGATTTGCTCAAGGAAGCTTACGGAGGGTACTCGGGAACGAGGCCAATCCTCCTTAGCATAGCGGGCCCAAACCCCCTTTTTTTTAGGAATTTCATAATTAATTAATTACTTTGGTTTTATACTTTCAGTATGATTGATTAGTAGGTTTATTTCAGCATGCTTAATTAATTAAGTGTCTTAAATCTTCGTATGACTGATTAATCTCTTTAGATCTGAATTTAATTGATCAATTTCTTGCTTCAATTACAATTAAATGGGAATAAATTTGTTGCTTCAATTATATTCTTTAGCATAGTAAATTTATTGCTTCAATTAGAGATTTTTACAAATTAGTTTATTTATCTTAATCAGATTTGGTAAAAATTAGTTTATTTGTCTTAACTAGATGTTATTGGCATTAATTCCTTTGCTTAAATCAGAGTTTCAGTAAAATTAGCCTTTTATTTCAGTTAGAATTCTAACAGGACTACTATAATTGCTTTAATCAGAATTTCAATAGAAGTGTTATACCTTATTCAATCAGAATTCTAGTACACCTGATATTCCTGAACAAATTAAAGTCTCACCAAAACTATTATACATGCACTCCTTGTACCAATAGGAGATTGAAACTAATTGGACTACTAGTAGTATTGGGAGACTAATATTAATTGGATTTCTAATAGAATTGGGAAACCAAAATTAACTGGACTCCTAACCGGATTGGAACAAACCTATATAACTAAATTCTCAAGAGGATCAAAGGAGATCTAAACCAACCAGAACCATAACCATAAAAGGAAATAAAAGGAAAATTAAACTATCTAACCTAAGAAACAGAATGCTGTTGACATTCACAGGTGGACGATTCAGTATAGAAGAAACCCATACCCGCTCTTAAGCGTGATCATTGACGTGTTGTAGCGTCGGCAAATTTTTGTAGCTGGTGATCACAATAAATTAGAAACTTTCTAGAAAATCCCTTTTATTATTTATTTTTACCTTAGTTATTCCACACACCGCATCACTAGAGTCCGCTAGGACAAAGTTGGAAGCCACTGATTCAACAGGAACCGAGAGGAACCCAAAAAAAGTGCTCACCAACAAGGTTGAGGTTTGCAGATTAGTGTAATGATTTTTATTTTTCTTCTTTGATTTTTTAGAATTTGATTAACGCCCAAATTTTTGGTAGATTAAAGATTAATATAAATCTATATTGAAGGATGTTAGTTTTGATTTATGCCCAAATTCTAGAAGACTGAGATACAATGTAACGGTATTTTAAATTTGTAAACATTTGATAGCTGAAGAATGTGATTGGCGACCACAATCTGAAGGCGGATTTAGGATTTATTTTCTGCAATTTAATTTAAGAAATCATTCTTTATTCATATTGTTCAGCCTATGTCCAGTCATATACTATTGTTTCAGTTATGGTCCCACAATAGAATAATGAGGTCAAAGATTGACCGAATAGATTTGTACATTCCGAGAGGGAAAAATGGGGGTGTCTACAATGACGTATACGGCAAGTAGACTGGTAGACATGTATATGAAAGAGGTCATCCAATTACATGGTATTCCGTTGAGCATTATCTCAGATCGTGACTCGTTATATATCTCAAAATTTTGGCAGGTGTTTCAAGAGGGAATGGGTACGAGATTAGATTTCAGTATGGCATTTCACCCATAGACGGATGGACAAACTGAATGGGTGAATCAGATCATTGAAGATATGCTCAGAGCATATATGCTTGATTTTCAAGGATCATGGGATCAACACTAACCATTGATGGAGTTCGCGTATGATAACAACTTTTAGATGAGCATCGGTATGGCACGTTACGAGGCACTATATGGACGATGATGTAGATCACTAATTAATTAGGAAGAGACAGGAGATAAGTTTATATTAGGTCCATAATTTATCGAGAGCGATGCCGAAGTCATTCGTCTATTTGTGAAAGGATCAAGACAGCTTAGAGTAGACAAAAAAATATTATCGATATAAAGAGGACAAGCATTGATTTTCAAGTTGGAGATTACGTGTTCGTCAAGATTTCACTTATGAAAGGTGTGATGCACTTTTAAAAGTTGGAAAAGCTAAGCCCACACTATATAAGACCTTTTGACATTTTTGGTTGGGTTGGTGAAGTTGCATACATGGTTGCTCTACCTCGCAACTTGATCGGGTGCACAATGTATTTCACATATCGATGCTAAGGAAGTATGTGAGGGACCCGACTCACATTTTTGACAACCAACCTATTGAAATTTATGAGGATTTGACCGTGAGAGAAGCACCGATTCAAATACTTGATCGGAAGGAACATGTATTCCACACAAAACGTATTCCCTTAGTGTTTCTTAAGTGGCAGAATCACTCAGCAGAAGAGGCCACTTGGGAGCGCGAATCCGAGATCCGTGATCAATACCCACATTTGTTTCAATGAGAGTCGAGAGAAATTTTTGGACTTGTAATGTTTTAAGGAGATTATGCAATAGGTGTTCTAATGTGTATGTAGCTTGATGAATTTATAAAGAACACTTTAGTTGAAGTTTAAAGAAGTTATGATCAATCAAATGTGAAAACTCAAAATTTTAAGGTTTTCTGTCAAAACCGACCGATCGAAATATAAATCGATCGATCGATTTGATAGAACAGCGAAACATGTTTTTTCAGTAAAAACTAATCGATCGAAATAAAAATCGATTGATCAATTTTGAAACCGATCAATCGAAATGCACATGATCGATCTATTCGAAAGACAGAGAGCAACCAAAGACATAAAAAATTGATGAAAACCAATCAATCAAAATGGACACCGATCGATCGATTTTGGAAATCGATAGATCAAAATTTAAATCGATCGATATTATCAGGTGGCAGAGTTGGAATAAAAAAACTGATTCATCGATTTTGGAAATTGATTGATCGAAATAATCGACCGGCATAGTTCAAAGGAGAAACCGATCGATCGATTTCAAATTGAACAATATATAACAGAATTGTGTTTTTTCTGTTTCGAAATTCAGAATTTTCTTTGAGTTTTCTTTTGGGATTTTCTTTGGTTACACTTTTGGAGATTCCAACGTGCGATTTACAACCAAAGGAGCTTGATTCTTCGCGGGATCGAGATTGAATCTCTCAAAAGGTAAATCCTAAACTCTTTGGAGATTTTGATTTTAAGTTCAACCCTAGTTTTTCTAGCCCTAGTTTTTATTTATTTCAAGAAACCCAATGGCTCCTAAAATGAGACAATCATCAAAACCTACCGTGTCGAAGGAACCCACTTCATAGTCGGGTTCTTCGCAACTACCACCACCACCACCACAGGAATAACCTAATGCGTGGTGGGCGGCAAAAGGGTTCGAAATATAATGGACCGTTGACCAAGCACTCTTCTGAGAGCAGGGTGTGACAAATTGGGCCTTCCAATATCTCGGCAAGGCCTGTTCAAAGAGTTTACTCCACCCATTCATTGGCTATTACTACCCCTATTTGGTAAAAGTATTTTACCAAAACATGTACATCGGTGATAGAGCAAACACCTTTTGTATGAAAATAGATGGTAGAGTCTATGAGTTTGACTATGGCCATGCTGCCAATGCACTAGAGTGTTATGTCGAGTATGGTGACGAAATTGATTTGATGGAACCGAACCGAGAACCGATTGATTTTCACATTATGATAGAGAAAATGACCCAGGGCAGGCAAGGGTCAAGCCAAGCAATAAAGAGAATTGATTTGCCCAGTCACCTTTGGATGCTAGACACCATTTTTAAGTGCAATCTTTACCCTTTGAGACACAACACCAAGAGGGTCGGGGTTGTACAACAGGCATTGTTTTCGACCTTTGCGGGCCAGTGGTTTAGTGCCCCTGAGGTTGTTTTTGATGGCATCAAGTATGCCCGGGGAAAAATGTTAGAGGGGAGAGCAAAACCCACAGAGGAGATTCCATACGCCTGCCTTATCTCCGGTATGATAGAGGATTACCCGGGCGGTGACGAGTATACTATTTCAGAGGATGAGCCAAAATTGAAAGACAACATAAAGCTCTACTCCCTTAAAGAGTGGAAGAAAAGTTTTAATCAGTTACAGAAAAGTCAATGTGCGAGTGTGCAAGCACAACCTGCACCTACTGCTCAATATCAAGAGCACCCTGCTCCTGCTGCACAGGACCAGCTCGCACCAGTAACTCCTCCTCAGAGATGTGCTTTGATCCGTGTGCCAACACCTCAGCATGCATCCATAGCTATGATTGATGATGTTCTGGTCCTCATGGCTGGGAACAATCATCAGTTGAACCATTGTTTGGACTACCATGAGGCAGTGAATGCCGAGATGATGCGCCTTATGTACCATTCCAATTATTTACAGCGCATGGCGGTGGTACGAACCTGCATACCCGAGGCTTCTAGTTCCTGAGCGGTGGGACCTGACGATGAGGACGAGCAACCTGGTGATGCTAAGGATTGATGAGAGACCATGGCCTATAGCCGTTCTTCATTTTGAAATTCTATGTAATTATTGTATGTACTTAAGTCTTAAAACTATTGTGGCATGGTTGCCACTTGTGGATAGCATATATTTTGAATGTTGATAATTCATAGATCTCACTCTGTTTATGGAAATTTTGTTTTTGCATATGAATGGAAATTCAGTTTTTGGATCGTGTGCATATTATGATAACTTTTAATTGTTTATGCATCTGCTATGGTTACATGGTTAGGTATATATCCTCTCATGCAGGGTGTGGATATGGTTTTGTATGGGTGTGACTAGATTCGTCGTTACTCTTTTAATTAGCGTCTTGATGTGTGTGACTTAGGTTCATTTTCGAGGACGAAAATTCCTGAGGGGAGAATGTGACGTCTCTAAAAAATTTCGATTCTCAAATAAGTTCGACTCGATGTGCATATCTGACAAGTCACGTAGATGACAGTATAAATTATTAGAGTGAGTTAAATTGTAAGAATAAGTCGTGAATGAAAAAGGAGGAGTTAGTGATAATATGAGCCGTTAGATGAAATATCGTACACCGACATACGGTGTATCGACTTAACACCCCAAACTCAGCCTTTGAGTATAAAAGCCAAATAGGATAAGAGATTCTTTCCTTTTCTTTGTTTGTTGAAGACTTGTTTGAGACGAGAGAAGAGAAAGAAAGCTCAAATCTTTTTCTCTTAGCCTTCTTGTGTGAGCCAATCATTCTGTTCTTATTGTACGTGATTGGGGAAGTGAAGAGAGGTGTGTGTGTTAATGTTGAGTTCTTCTTAGACTTTGTTCCGACTCAATCATTGAATGGATCGCTGATTTTCGCTCTGAAACCCTCTCTTAGGAAAGATCATGTGAATCGAGGAAAAGACCTCAAAAGATGAGCTAGTATGTGATGAATTGTGAGTTATAGTTATGTTAGAGATTAGTTAAGATATGAGTGAAAATCTAAAAGAAAAGGATTCAAATTTGAGAAAAAATGACTTAAGGATGAAAATGTCTGTGTTTCTGAAAAATATATCAAAACCGATCGATTGAAATAAGTATCCGATCGATCGATTTTGACAGGACAAAAATGTGAAGGTTTCTGGAGAAATCGATCGATCAAAATGAAATTCGATCAATTGATTTGTGAAACTGATCGATTGAAATGGAATTTGATCGATTGATTTTTGGAGTCCGATCGACTGGTTTGTGCATTGATTGTTCGGATTGTAAAACAGAGAGCGTATTGGGAGTTCCTGGAGAAACTAACCGATCGAAATAGAATTCGTTTGATCGATTTGGGAATCAATCGATCGGATTGTGACAACAAAAAAATGTGGATTTCCTGGAGAGACCGCTCGATCGAAATGGAATCCAATCGATCAATTTATAAACCGATCGATCGATTTGGGAACCAATCGATCGGATTGTGACAAGAGATATGTGGATTTTTTAGAGAGAACGACTGATCAAAATGAATTTCAAACGATCAATTTTTGAAACCGATCGATCAATTTGGGAACCGATCGATCGATTTGGACAGATTCAGAGATTTTGTGTATTTTTAGTAAGGGGATTCAGGGAGACTTTAGGGCTTTCCATTTCTCATCACTTATGACTTATAGGATGTGAGTTGGTGTGTTCTAGGTGTGAACATGAGTGCGTACTAGGAGGGCTACCTCAGAACAAGGAAAGTTTCGTTTAGCTCTGCATGAGGTAGGAAAAATCCTATAACATGTGCATTTGATTACAACAAGCATGGATACTGTGATATGATGAAATTAAGTGTGATTTATAAATTTTGTCATCAAATAAGCATGAACTTTGTACATGGTTTCAAAAAATGAAAATGTGTGTGTGTGAAACCAGAAAGACTCGAATGTGTGTGTATAAGCTTTGGGATTTAAACTCCAAATCTAGTAATAAATTATCACATTTCATGGTGGTAAACTATAAATTAGACTTCGCACTTTGATTTAAGGATTCATGCCGAACGAACCCCTTGTGCTCTGGTACGGCTGGATATCCTTTCTTTGTTACCAATCTACTGTAAATTTCGTTTGGCACAAGTCTCCCTCATTTGAAGGGGTTTAGGCATTGTGAAAATGATTCATTGAATGACAATGGTTGGGATTCCCATCAGTATGTGTGGCTCTCGATGCTATATATGCTCGAGATTTTATTTAAGTGATCCATTTAAGTGTTCTTTTGTTATGAGAACAAGTTTTGGAAATCATGTTTATGTGCTTTGAAATACGCATCTAATATCAATTTTGTTTCAATTCAAATACTTTTAAAGTGTGAGTTTTTATTTGAAAAGCAAGTTCGAATTATGTCATGAGATATATATGTGTGATGAGATAATATGCATGCATATTTTCCTATTGAGCTTAGACTGTTATCTCATCCCTCGACTATACGTCACAGGTACAGGTGTAGACACGGGTATTAAGGACATTGATCCTGAGGACTCAAAGTACATTCCGAAGGAGGAGACTCAACCCGCTCCTAAGAAGTGTTTCTAATGGACTAGGCTGAGAAAGATAAAATTTTGTGATTTGTGTGTAAGGCTTAGTACGTCCAACCACTTTTATTTTGTATATTGGATTTGGTACATAGGTTTTATATTGTTTTCTAAGCCATCATTTTGGTGACGGTTGGTCATCACCGGTGGTTTAGTTCGATTCTTTTGTCCATATGTTTTTGCATGAAATTAGAACCATCTTTTGTCATTGTCTCTGATATAGTCATATATAGAATTGGAGATTTAAATTCCTTATGATGACTCTATCTGCTTAGTTAAATATATCTGCTTTGTTTCTGCTTTGTGTGTGGATATACCAAGTGTTCATGAGTTCCGGGATTGCCTTAGCGGCGGTCCAACGGCATGAGTTTCTTGTTTCGAAAATCCAAGCTATCACAACTTCTATTCAAGTCAAAATTCCTATGACTATGATAACCCATTTTTTTTTTCTAGAAATATCAAAACAATAAGGCATCTATAATAATAAATCATAAAGATGATTAAAGGTCATCTTGTGTTTAAAATAGAGCCACAAAGCCAAAATCTCATAGAATAATTTATCCTTTGAACCCATATTAGAAGCCTAAACTAAAATTCTTTATATCAAAAATTTTATAAACCCTTAACCATATGTACTGCCCAAAATCTTCTCTAACCTTTGCTATTTCTGAGAATTAGAACAATAAGAAGAAGAGAGAGTGGAAGGAGTAAAAGTAAAAACAGAAAAGGGGAATGCTAAAAAAGGGTATAGCTGAAGAAATTATTTTGAAAAATATGAGAAAAGAGATGAAAAATCATAAAAGATGATTCTAAATCAAGGGAAAAAGCTGAAAAAAAAAAGAAGCAAGAAATGGGATTAACAAATTGAAAATAAAGAAAAAAATGGGAAGAAGTTATCCAATTTCTGGATTCTTACTAAAGTAGAAAAGAAAGAAAAAAAAAAAGAACAGGAAAAAGAAGAGCTGAATTCTCAGAAATATTTTGAATCCATTTTACCTTTCTTTGAAACCTTCTGAAACACACAACCCCATTACAAGCCGAAGTAAATACCTTTTTTATTTATGATTTATAAAAGCATAAGCCTAGAAGAGATATGAATGATAGATACTATGGATTGTACAGGGAAGAATAGAATAGATTATCTTTTCCATGAGATAAATTTTTTTTTGCAATTATCCTTTGAATAAATTCTTCTGAAAAAAAAATATTATACTATGAGAACCCAGAATTTTGATATCTTTTCTGAGAGTATGCTAATAGTGAGTTTTTGAATGAAAATATTTTCTAAAACTACAGTTTAGAAAAGTCTATGAAGAATAAACTGTTCACTGATGCATACACTTCTTGCTTACTATGAATTGAAATGGTTTCTAATCAAGGATAACTGCTAGAATGAAAAGTAAGGATAAAAGATTGGTAATTTTAGAAAATCATAACAACTATGTAATGATTAACTTAGTGTACGAAAATTAGTTTAGATTTTTAGCCTTTAGTTTTCTTGTAAATTTTGAAAAATATTTAAAAATATTTAAAAATATTTGAAATTTGTAGATAACTTCACTGAAAACCTTCAGGAGACTACAACTCCTCCACTAGGGATCACCTAGGGGTTTAGAAGCTTATTGCATCTGCTAAATACAATCGTGCTCCCTACAAAAGTGGCATTTAAATTCTTAGTATAGGATGTTTTATATTTCCTTGTTTACTAGATACTAGCAAAGCATAAGTTTGGGGGTGTGATTAGTCATATAATATACCATTTTACCACCCTTAACTTAGTGATGCTAGACCTTAGTTTACTACTAACAAGTTAATGATGTGTAGATATTAAGAAAAAATAGTAAAAAAGAGCCAAAATATTAATATTCATCAAAATTAACTCATAAAGCAATAAGAAAGATGATTGAATGAAAAAGATGAATCATCACCTATTGAAAGATGAAAAATCGTACTTTACAATTGAGCGGAACACTACAAAGGAAGAAGTAAGAAATCGTGATCTACGATTCTTCAAAAGCCGTTGAAAAGCAAAGTGATACAAAGGAGAAAAGTGATTGATTGTAAATGAAGAATCGTCCAAAGAGTGAAAGCCATAACATCGTGATTTACGATTTTACAAAAAGGAAGCTTTCTGAAGCTACTAGTCACATAAGGATTTACACTGCCATGTATATAATTAGAAGAATTCTTGGATTAGAAATCTGGCCACTCATGAATCTGAGAAGATTGATGAAGGGAGACTCCTAAAGGGCTTTGTTGCTAGCATAAAGGAAAAATTTTAGAAGTACATCAACTGTTGAAAGCAAGGAACGATAGGATTAGAAGTAGAGTTATATTAGGAAACTTTTATTTTAGTAGTATCTTTTATTAGAATTAGGAGTTTTGTAAACCGGCCCCTTATGATCTATAAATAAGAGGGCTTGGTATAGGAAATAATTATTGAAGAAATTCTCAGCATCAATTGACGCTTGAGGTTGGGTTGTCTTCCGATCATTAGAGTAGTTTAGTTTAGATATCCAAGGTTCATCGATCACAATTGACGACTGGGATTGAGAATGAAATATTAGTATAGATATCTATAGTTTCTTAGAAGTAATTGATGCCTGCTGCTGAGAGGTGAAAGATATAATTTTTATTACTTTTTACTTTAGATTTATTTTTATTACAATTTACTGCTTTGTAAATATCTCCAAGTTTTAATTTGAATTGACGACTTAGGTTGAGATTTACAGATTAGTGTAATAGTTTGTATTTTTCATCTTTGATTTTCTGGAGTTTGATTGATGCACAAATTTCTGTTAGATTAAATATTAGTATAGATCTATATTGAAGGATGCTAGTTTTTTATTGACGCCCAATTTCTAGAGGGCTGAGTGGAACGGTATTTTAAATTTGTAAGCATCCGATATCTAAAGATTGTGATTGATAAGCCCAATCTAAAGAAGAATGATTTAGGATTTATTTTTCTGCAAACTAGTTTAAGAAACTATTCTTTTATTTATATTCTCAAGTAGTTTAGGATCTTAAAAGATAAATATAAGCTTTCAAAAAATTAATATATATAAGATATAACACTTCCTCGTGGGAACGATCCTATGCTAGTATTACAATTTCCATTGTGTGCTTGTAATAGGTTAAGACTTAATTAAATACATCAAAATAGCAAGAACAATGGTGGGTGGGGAAGGCAGTGGTGGAGGAGGCGTAAGTGGAGGAGGCAGCGGTGGAGGTAGAGGTTAAAATGGTGCCAGAAATGAAGATAGAGGTGTAGGCGGATGTGGGGAGTTTGTTATACTGATAGTGATGGATGAGGAAGTGGAGTTAGATATGGTAGTGGTGGTTGTGGCTGGGGTGAAAGAGGAAGAAGTGGAGCCGGAAGAATAAGACCCGACTGCTTACCCAGGAGAAGAAGCACCTACTTCAGAGCCGGGAGAAGAAGGTGCTCTGGGTCTCCCACCATCGACAACATAACGAGAAGGTCGTCATTGTCTGAAATGACAATAACTTCTTCAGGGGGAGGGGGAACAACATGCTCATTATCGGGGACGACAACCAGCTCATTGTCATCAAGGATGTCGATAACCAAACCATTGTAGGAATTAATAGAATGCTAGCGCGCTAGCCGCTGGCTCTTTCTCAAACTGTTACAATGCATGTCGGTCTTTGCTGTGAAAGATGAAAGTTTTAATCCAAGGAGTAATAGAATATGAAAATAATTGAGCGCTATGATGCCCTTTAAATAGTAGTTTGTCATGCAACTTCATTAAATAGACTGTTTTAGTCATCATGGTGCACTGTCGCCGAAGCGATTTCCTAAAATATTGAGCTTTATATTTATTGCATCAACCCTTCGTATTCCACCAACTTCTCTCGAATTACTATAAGAACGTGTCGTGGTTTGATGTTATCCATGGCGCTTATTATTATTAGAAGCGTCAGCGCTTCAATAAGACATTTCCCAAAGTGTCAATGATTCTAAATTGAAGCTTCATTACCTCTTAATTTTAGCGTCATCGCTTCTAAATTGAAGCATCATCATATCCAAATTGCAGTGTCATCCGTTCAATTTGAAGCGTCTGTGCTTCAATCAAAGGCAACGACGCTTCTTGAGGGTAAACGACATTTCATTTATTAGGAATTTCGAGGAGTTTAAAATTATGGATTGTGTTATCTTTTCACACGATCTTTTTCAACATTAATTATTGCACGGTCTTTTCATGTGGGTTCCCAATAACAATGCCTTTTAGCCTTCTGGCAATCTAATCCTTTGACCATATCCTTTCTTTTACCTTATGTCCCTAAATCAAACCCCCTTCACCATTTAATCATCACTCCCTATCCTTTCTTTTGTCAGACGTCTCCAAAACTCCTTCCTCTAAACCCTAAACCCTAAACCAAGGCGGAACAACCTAACTGGTCTGAGATAAGTAAAACCCTTGATCATCTTATCAAGAGGGAGAAGTATAAGATTTTTATTCTAATGGCCAAGAAGGAGAGGTCGATTCAAAGGTAGAAGTCCAAGCTTCAAGCACTTTTGACCCAGAAGGAGAGGTAGTTGTGCCAATAATGACGCATTCTAGACGATGTTGAGTCATCTACAACAGCCCCCCTCGCCCTACACCCCATCCTAACTCTCCACCGTCTTCCCCATCTTCACCTACCCCTTGTTAATCAATGAAAAATATTAATTTTCACATCCTAACCCAGCCTTCATTAGACCTTAGAGTGGTTTAATGATTGCTTTTTGAGTGTTATTTTATAGTTAGCAATAATTTGCAGTAAAGTGTACAAAACCATGCAGCAGAAGCCAAAACGAGGGAGATCTGAGTCATCCATTGACTGATGAGAAGACCCATGCATGACAGAGGGCTGTAACAGGCTGTCATCAGCAGTAGAGGCTCAGCAAAGATGTGCTCAAGTAGTGGAAAAGAACTTATCGAGTAGTTTTGAAGTTGCTTTGACCCTATTTAGGGGTTACTTGAAGTTGTCAAGCAGTTCACATTTGATGCCAGCAACCCCACGAGTTGAAGACTTACACTCAACAACCTATCAAGTGGCAATTTGAAGAGTTCGAGAAGTTCTGAAGCTTCAAAGTGAACATGTCAAGCAGTACAGTTTTCTGCATTAAGGCACTCGAGCAGTTCACAGCCACCACATTGATCCACTGAAGAAGTTGAGTGAACCTCTCGAGTGGTTTGCTGAAGTAAATGAAGAACCTGTCGAGCAGTTCATAAAGTCTGCGGACTAGAACCTGTCGAGTGGTATAAAATGTGCTGAAAGACCAACCTGTCGAATAGTTTAAATGTTGATGAAGAACCTGTCGAGCTGAAGTCTTCAACCTGTCAAGATCTATACCTGAAGCTCATTCGACCTGTCGAGAGGTACTCTGAACCTATTAACCTGAAGATACCTAAAGCTTGTAACCTCTCGAACACATGCCTGGACCTCTTGAGGTACGATTTCTGAAGCTCCAACTAATCGAATGTGTAACTTCAAACTTCAATCACTCGATGCACAGGTCCAACAACTGTCTATCAATTTTGAAGGGTTTTTTTAGAACTTCAATAGATCAGAGGACACCTGATCTAACTGCCCCACATGTGCTGAACTGATCTAACAGAATTGCGGCAATACTTGGAGGAAATGCAGCCACATCAACGGGTCTGTTAACATGACTAATTCTCCTCTTCTCTGATTAGCCAAAACGGATATGAGGCAATTGGGAAATGTGTATAAATAGAGAGGAAAAAGCCAGAGATAGGGGATCGAGAATTTTATGAATTTTTGAATTGTTTCCCTCCCTTTTCTATCCTTCTTCTTCTTCCTCTATTCTCTCTTTAGCCAAGCCATGCTTGGCAAAATCTTTGTAGCAGCTAGGGTTAGTTGATTTGTAAATTGAATGGTGAGAGCATTGCATGAAATGTGGAGATTGCAGAGACTGCAAATCTGAGAGTCTATTTGTTGCAAGTTTTTGTAGATCAATGAATGATTGGTTCTAATGCTCATTTAATTTGTAGGATCAATTGGTTTCTAATCGATTTTTACAGATTTGATGTACTTATGGATGCCTGAGCCTGTAGCCTTGCATCCATAGCATTTGCAGTAGTTTTCCTATTTTAATTCTTCCCCCATGACTGGATTATATCCATGGGATACTCTGTGACCATTCAAGTGGATAGAGTATAGCCCTAGGACTAGTCTATATCTCAGGGCAGATTTGGATCCTTCTACCTTCATTTGTGCTTGTAGTCAAATGAAGGATTGCTGCAGATCCATCTTCTACTCTACTGCTTTGCAAATCAATTTTACAAGGAAAACTAGCTCCTAGCTGTTCATTCTCCATATTTGAAGTTTAGTTTACCAAAACATTTTCCATTTCTCACAATTATCTCTTTCTGTTATCTATAGTTTGGTTTTAAACTCTGTTTTTAATTAGATCTGATTTACTGCTTTTTAGTGGAAAGTGACAATCAAAACTCAAACTCTTTTCCCTGTTTTCCTTAGTTTCAGTTAGAATAGGATTAAGAGGTCCAGATATGTAATAGATCTGGAAGATTTACTATCTTAGATCACAAATCTCTGTGGGACGATCTCTTACTCAATTAAAACTTGCTACAACAGGATATGGATCTTGCAGGACTGTGTATATTTTCTATGTGCAGACTCTTTTGTTTTAATTTTTTTTTGGCACCTTAATAAGCACATAGAAATAACGTCCATGCCCCTACCCTCCTGATCTCTACTTCCTCTACGACGATGGCAAGTTGTTGGCATCCCAGAGTCGGGATAAGGCTCTCTTTTTAGAGGGATAAATTTTGAAGACGACACACAGTATATTTTTAAAATTAGTCTCAGTTTATATTAATACAATCTCTTTCATTTAATTTCATAAAGAGAGAGAACATAGCACATATTTTCTCATTTATATGAATACAAACTCAGCTATCCTCATTAGTAGCGCTAGCGCTTCTGTTTGACTACTTGCATCCTTGTTGAATGGAAAGAGAAAATAAGAATAAGTCGCTTATAAAACTTTTCCCACCAAATAATAATAGAAACGAGGATATCACTTTCAAATTTTTGCACCAAATAATAAAATAAGCGAGTATATTACATCGAAAATTACATATCTGAAAGAACTAGTTACATATGAGGGGTGCTGGCGCATCGTCGTGGAGGCGCCAACAAGTCTACAAAAAGCGTTAGTGCTTCGAAATGTCAGATTAACAACACATCATGTGATTAAATTCGTGTATTAAAGTGCTAACGCCACATTGTCAAACTGTTATTGCTTCGAACATGAAGCGCTATCGCATCGAACTAGAAGCGCTATCACTTCAAACTCAAAGCGCCATGGCTTCGAAATCATTGCGTTGTCAATTCTAACTCGATATGTCATCACTTTTTATTTGAAGTGTCAGCGCTTAAATTAATTGTGCGCTAATGGGTCCAATCTATTCTTAATTCGTATTTTTCATAGCGATTGTTTCAAATATGTTCAATTTGGGATAAACAATAAGAAAATTTCTATTAATATGAAAAGAAATGTTTACAGAGATTAACTAAGAAGTTGATTACATAGAAGATCAACCTAGAAAAAATCTAGACAAGGACTGAGATGGTAAACTTTGCGATAGAGATTGGTCTCAGGGTTTTCAAATTTTTGGCTCCTTCAAGAGAGATGGCTCCCTCTTGCTATAAATTTCCAACCCACCATCCTCGTATAGAAACTTGTATTGAGGATGCAACATTTGATGGTGTGATTGGTGAGATTGTTAAGAAGTGAGGGAAGGTGAAAAGTAAAAAAAAAGGGTCAGTTTGGGATGAGTTTATAGCAACGGGGGTCTCGGCAGAAGATTCAGCGTCTGGAATGGGTCGTTGGCGCTTCAACTTTTCTAATCTCTTTATTGTAGCCAGAAGTTTCGCCCTTTTCTTTTCAAGGATTCAATCAAGCCTTCTACTTAGCTCGTGATGGTCTGATTCTTCCACCATGGATCTAGGGCAAGGTGATGGAGAAAATCGATTGGTTTGGAATGGGAAGGGTTTGTGACAGAGCATGGCTTTATACGAAAAAAGTCTAGGGTTTGAAACGTCATTTTGAAATAAATTTCGAGTGTCGATGGCAGGTAGTGTATTCCACCAACTTCTCTCAAATTATGATAAGAAGCTCTAGTTGTTTGATGTTACACATGGTGCTTGTTGTTAGAAGCGTCAGTGTTTCAATAAGATGATGGTCGCAGCGTGATCGCTTCTAAATTGCAGCGTCCTCGCTTCAAATACAGGCGGTGGCGCTTCTTGACATAAGTGACATTTCATTTATTACGAATTTCGAGGAGTTTGAAATTATGGAGTGTGTTGTCTTTTCGCATAGTCTTTTCCAATATTATTTTTTACAGCGGCTATTCGTATCCCAATAAGTAAAAGGGAGCCATTACTTACACTTGCTTTTTACGTGATAGCATCGAAGTTAAAAAAAGACTGTCTTTGAGGGACATGTGACATGTAAAAACACAATCTGGGTCATCTGATTTAAAGGGGCATGTGACATGTCAAAGCACTAGTGCCCCATCAACAAAGCACTTAGATAAAGTGCTAACGACCCATAGTCAAAGCGTTATCACTTGTTGTTAGAAGCGGCAGTACCTCTATTTGATGTTACCTATGGCGCTTATTGTTAGAAGCATTAGCGCTTTAGTAAGATGATGGTCGAAGCATCATCACTTCTAATTTATGGCGTCATCGCTTCAAATGAACAAGTTGCATATGAGGGGTGTTGGTGCATCGTCGTGGAGGCGTCTGCGTGTCTAAAGAAAGCGTCAGCGCTTCGAAATCGCAGATTAAGAACATATCCTGTGAATAAATCTTGTGTATTAAAAAATTCCTGTGTAATATGATCTATATACATTGTATATCTATCCTATGTGAGTAGCCATATGTACATTGCATAAATTCAATGCATGCTACGTATATCAACAAATTTGAAAGAACATTTATATATATCAACAATTTAGTGCATGCTACATATATCAACAAATTTGAAAGTACATTTATATACGTGATTCCACATCATCAGTGGCATCCCAATTTTCTTCTCGGAGCGTACCGATCACATGCCCAATCTCGGCCCTTATAGTATCGATGTCTTCGTGCTTAAATTCTGGCTCCTGTTTCCTATTTAAATAATCTACATATTTCATCACGAAAACCCCGCAGTTATAACCGTTATCTTGCACGGCGCTTCGGCACCATGACTTATCTAAGGATGTGTCAAAAACGGATTTCTCGGCGTCGTGCATATGTAACAAGACTGGGAGGTAATACGTCTGTCAATAGAGAAGTAAAATATAAGTTACACATGCATTAGGAAAATAGAGGGGAGTGTTGACGCCCCATCGTCAAAGTGCTCGTGCCCCATCGCCAAAGTGCTAATGCCCCATAGTCAAAGTGCTGACGTCCCATCTTCAAAGTGCATCAATGCTTCTGCTATGAGGCATAAGCGATTCTAGCATTACTTTTGATAGTATTCGAGATTAGCTTATCAGTGTCCTTATCGTCTCGATAAATTTAGTTTCCTAAGGAAGATCTGGGAGGGGGTCAAGGACAACAATTTTATTAGTTGAGGGAATCCCCACAGCAAGTGCCCAGTGGCTGGTCGATGTGAATCGAAATAAAAATTTGTTCATAGTCAATCGCAGTCAAGTCGCGATTTTTATTTACAACGAAATGTTACAATGGCTTCGTGTCATGCTGAGCCACAAAATGGTCGAGGTAGTACAAGCTCCATCCCACAATGTCGGAGGGTGCATAATTTGCACTCTGTTCAATGTAATTCTCAAAATCTCTAAAATCTGTGATCATGTAGTTGAGTCCAACGGCGACCATCCAGAAAGTCTTCCTCTTCTTCTCAATGTTCTCTCGCTTGTCAATGTCCTCCCGCTGATCTATGACCCTAAAGTATAAGGCCATTATTTTCATACGAAAGTGTAAATATCAATATAAAATCAGGGAAGCGATGAGGTTGAATAGGAGATTAATACTTATTGAGTCTTCTATTTCCTATTTAGATCGCAAGCAGCACATCAACTCAACGATAATATGTCAGGACCCAACAATCGAGATGATAAACTGACATTAAAATTAAGACATAAGTGGATTAGTCGCTAGTGCTCCGAGATAGACACGCTACCGCTTCATAGTCATAGAGCTGACACTCTAACCTAAAGGCGACACACTTCGACAACGACGTGTTTACGCTTCGAAAGGAATGTTAAATGTTGTATAGAAGGAATTTACTTACATATTCTCTCTATTGGGCTTTTCCCAAATAGTATTCATATAGGCTTAAGGTGATGCATCATCGGTCGGGGCCCCCACCTCTTTGACTTTCTTTTTGCAAGGTTGGGAGACCAGCTCTCCCTTTCTTTTAGAAAGAGTTTGTGAGGGAGGAATCATGAGGCCTTTAGCCTGGTTCCTCTCACTTCTCCTAAAGTGGAATGAGACTTCGTCATCCTCTTCTTCTTCTTTCACCGAGACCTCTCCTTGGAGCATGGTTGTGTAAGGGGCATTCTCAGGACTTCGTCATGAGACGTCATAGGTGATGGTGGTGGTAGATGTAAAAGTTGTGTTTGGAGATGGGGTTTTTCCTTTGTAGGAAGTTGGGTTTTGGGCTTAGGTGGTGGTGGTAGTGGAGGTAGGAATTTTGACTTGGTAAGGGCTTCCGGTTTGGAGGGAGTTGGATGATGGGGTTTGAGTGGGGCTCGAAGTCAGATTGTGGTTGGGGCTGGGGTTGTGGGTGGGTTGGGGCTAGGGCTGGGGCTGGAGTTGTGGTTGTGGTAATTGGTGGGACTAGGGCTATGGGTGGGGTTGGGGCTTGGGTTGTGGTTGTGGTTGGGGTTGGGGTTGGGGTTGGGGTTGGGGCTATGGTTGTGGTTGTGGTAATGGGTGGGGCTATGGCTATGGGTGGGGTTGGACCTGAGGTTGTGGTTTGGATTGTGGTTGTGGTTGTGGTTGGGGCTGGGGCTAGGGTTGGGGCTGAGAGTGTGTTTGCAGTTGTGGTTGTGGCTGGGGTTGGGGCCATGAAGCTGGTTTGGGTTGTGGGTAGGGTTGGGGCTCGGGGCAGTCGCTTCCCTTTGGGCAGGCGATGCAAGTCAGCTCAGTTTCGGGCCGAGGCAAACCTTTGGTGTTGGGGGACATATGTATGATAATTTCCAGCGTGACCCAGTGGACTTTCTGTCACACTGCGGGCCTGTAAGATAATAAGAATATCAGTTCATGTTTAATCAATAGTTTACATGTACAAGCATTCGTGCTTCATATCTGAAGCGTCGACGCATCATAGAGAAGTGTCGTCACCACTTGTAGAAACATCAACACTTGATATGGAGGGGTTGGCGCTTCTTAGGAGAAGCCTCGACGCTTCACAAATGAAGCGTCTGCGCTTCGTCGTTGGATTTCCTCAAGTTCAACATATGTCCAGCATATTTTAGAAGCATACCTTAGATAGAGAAGTTTGTTCATTCCGGAAGTGGGCGAACTGATTCTTAATATAACCCTGTTCCTTCCAGATAATGGCATTCTGACCCTTCAGTTTCTGGTTCTCCTGTTCCAGTTGAAGAACATTTACCTTCAATTATTGGTTCTCCTGTTCCAGTTGAAGAACATTTACCTTCAATTATTGGTTCTCCTATTCCAGCTAAAGAACCTTTACACAGAGGTCGTCGAAGTCTTTATTCCGCTCTCTCATTAACCTCTCATAGTCTATAATTCTTAAATTGATAGACTGCTTCTATTTTTCATCAATCTGTTGTTTCATAGACTTTCGGGCTTTGGGTTCTTCTTCTTCTTTCTCTTCTTCTCTTTTTTCCTCTTCCTCCTTCGACAAGTTAATAACATTAATGTCCACTTTCTTCCTCCTCACAATAATGGGAGGGTCTGGATGTCCTGCACCCGCTTCCGCAGGTCTCTACCCTGTTGGCAATACGACTGCTATCACAGGAAGGGTCCTCTAATGGAGTATGGCCTCCATTTGCAGGATGCGCTACAAGATGATAAATATTTCATATTATTTTTCGACTAATAAAGAATTTGGAAAAACACGACCGCTTCCTTAACAAGCGATTGAGCTCAAAATAAAGGCGTCATCGCTTATTTTAGAAGTAACAACGCTTCTACAAAGAAGTGCATCATAGCGACAGTGCCTTTTCTTGGAAGTGATATCACCTCGTATTAGTAGCGCCATCGCTTCTATAAAGAAGCGCATTATAGCAGCAACGCCTATAAGAATAAAGCGATATCGTCTCGTCTCAAATTTACTTTGTTCTCAAAGTTCGTGATGTAAAACTTCCTCGTATTGTCATTCGCAGTTCATTTCAACAGCCTTGGGAAGCGGGGGACGTCGTCGTCAGTAACCTCCACTGGGGTTTCATCTCATACGCCTAGATTTGAGAAATTTTTTTTTGATGATTTCTATAATCGTCAATGCTTCGTAGGAAATAAAATAGGACATTCTGGGAGATGATATTACCTGCAGGGCAATAGTACAATCATAAATATTGTAATCCTACACTGTCTTTGATTTCTCAACTATATCCCCAATCCTCTTCACTTTGTTCACACAAACTAGAAGGTGATTGTATGCACACTGGCCCTGTGAATATTCGTTGAAATTGGAGAGATCATCAATGAGGTTGAGGTGGGAGTCCTTGATGGTGTATTTTGTGTTTGGAAATAGGACGATGGCGAGGACGAACAACATATAGAGTTTCAGAAAGTCCACGTCAGCATCCTGCTCAACTTTCTTAATGGCTTCAATAATGTGTCCCCTATTTACATCTTTTAGGCTCCTAAGAAACCTATCTCTAAAGGTTTGTTCTTTGGGAATCTCCACCTTCGTAGGCTAACTTGGGGGATCGCTCATTCGAAGACCAGTTATTAAGGAAAAATCAAGGGCCCGAAATTTGATAATGCGCTTCTAAAAATTCTAACTGTTGCCATCGACCCAAAACTTGATGATTACATCCAGGAGATTGTTGATGTTTATCATGCCCTCTGGAGCCATAAAGAATAACCCGAAGATCTAGTCCTTAAGTAGATTTTTCCTTCCCTCAGATGTCTCGTCATAAATGACTCGGCACCTTGGATGGTGCACTTAGTCGTTGGAGTCTTGACAACCATCTTCAAAATATATGAAACAGAAAAAGAAGCAGTTTAGAGAAGGAGCGGCATCGCTTCCATGTACAAGCGATAGCACCTCAGATGATGGGGCACCGACGCTACAAAAGCTTGTGTGCTGAGGCGCCCACACCCTTATATGAGGCACAAAATATATGAAATAGAAAAAGGAGATTTTTAAAGGAGCGGCGTCGCTTCCATGTACAGGCGATGGTGCATCAAATTATGGGGCTCTGAGTCTCCAAAAGCTTGTGCATTAAGGCATCAGCGCCCTTATATGAAGTGCAAATGCTTCATATATGGAAGGGGTGACGCTTCCATTTGCCATTTTTGAAACGAAAAGGAAATAAAATTATAATCACCTTCTTCCTAGATGCAGAAATAGGGTTTCACCACTTTGATGCATCTTACGGCGCTTTGAAATTCTCAAAATTGCCGCCCTTAAATATATTTTTTAAATGGGAATGATGGTATTGCACACCACGATGTCAGGTGTCGTAAACTCGTTTGCCTTGCCCCGCTCCTCATTTATTGTTCTGGCAATGGTAATATTTTACATCTGGTCAGGCAACGCTTCGCACAAACTACTGCTACATTTACATGGCAACATTTTGGTGTGTTTCGTGTCATATACGGAGCGTTAACGCTTACTGTTACTCGCGCAAGCACAAACAGAAGAAAGCGTCAGCACTTCTTACCAGAACGCTAGCACTCCTCACTTGGAGCAAAGCTTGGTTTGATAGAAGCGTCATTAATGTAAAATATTTGAGCAATAAATGTTAAACATTTGGCAAATAAATAGTCTTCCCAAAGGGGTGCCTCAAACAGTCATCTCAAATGGTAATGATTATCATTCAAATCGATAAAGTCATGCCCGCTTCTCATTTAATGCTCTGATGATGGTAATAAATGAAGTAAGGTCGGGCGTCGCTTCACACAAACAGTGTTACGTGTCAACTTAAACGTACTATGTGTCATATGGAGTGCTAACGCTTCGACATAGTCACGCTAGCGCCCGGTGCAAAAGTGGTTATTTGTCTTATACAAAGCGCAAACGCTTCGTACTGAGGCGTAAGCACAAGGAGCAGAATGAGTGGAAAGGCTTTAAGTAGTCAATACACATTCAAAACCACGATGTCATACGCTGCTTCTCATTTAATGTTACTGATGACAGTAATAAATGGCATTACATTAGACGTCGCTTCATGTCATTTGTTGGACATTTTCCGAAGTGCTACGCTTCTTCATATTATTGCTAGTGCCCCATATAGAGGCGTAAGCGCTTCGAAGAATAGAAGCGTAAGCGCCTCGAAGAAGGTTTTCTTTTCAAATGTCTTTTGGAATGTAATCATGAACAAATCACAATGTTAGGCACGTACAACCTGCGCCTCACCTCGCTTTGCCTTTCTGATTCAGTCAGTCATAATGGTTAAAGCGGAGTTAAATGAGGAAAAGGAGAGAATGTCGCATCAGCGATAGCGGCGCTACGTGCCGAGCCAATATCAATTGGCATAGAGATATCTCTACGCTCGAATGCATATCCTCGGCCCTCATATATATATATATATATATATATATATATATATAAGAGTGACGATATGGGGATCACTACAAAAAAAGGGACCTATGTCGATGGCTGCCAGTTGTCGGTGATAATTTCCCCAGCCGTAAGCATAGGTTACGCCAACGACTAGAAACTTATCGCCGACGGCTACCAGCCGTTGGAGATAATTCCGTCAGTGAATGCTTGCACCGACAGCTATAACCGTTGGTGTAGGATTTTTCTTTTCTTTTTCTAAATTAATTTTTTTAATTTATTTCCCCACCTACGCCGACGGCTGCAACCATCACTATACCAATTATTAAAATGTTATGAGAATCGGTTTGATACAATTCTAGAGAAAACCAAACTAAATGCCATTATTTCTTCTTAAACAGAAAATACCTAGAGCTCAAATATGATCCCAAGAAATGTAAAGTCCTTCATAGGAATTGGACTACTCGAAGAGTTTTTGTGACACCCTGCAAAGTCAATCACGGGTAGCTTGAAACAAGTGACAGGTTGCCAATCACTGAGTTTTTGGCGAGAAGATTCCATTTAGGAACTCAACCGCTAGAGATCCGTACGAGGTCAATCCATCTAAAGCCTACAGGTGGACTAATCCAATTGAGATCAATGTGGATCCAGACCCACAGTCCTTTTGGAAACCCAACCCATTTTGGGGTCTAGTTGGGAATTTAAAGTTCCCTTTGGGCCACCTTGAATGCATGTGCTAGTGGGGAAGCTAGTCACTTAAGACCCATTTGAACCCACAGTTCATTCAAGCCCATTAAGTCAAGGCCCATTTGAAATAGGACACTTGGGCCCATGAGTCGGGAGCTAAGAGATGGATGTGTATACAACCTTAGGATGCACAAGCTATACACCCAACTAGATTCCTTTTCTATTTTAGCCACCTCCTCACGTAACCATGCAAGCAATGCATTGAGGAGCCAACTATGGCAGCATGAGAGAAACGTGAGAGTGAAAGAGAGTAGTCGTCCCTTTGCCTCTATCTCAATTCTGTTTCAAGTGACCTAAAGACTCGATTTACCCCGAGATCCCTTCCGCTTCAAGAGAGGAATCAACCACTATAATCTTTGATAACCCAAGCCCCATAGTTTTTCTTTCAATCAAGGTGAACGAATCGTGGAATTGGCGCTTTGACGAGGTTAGTCCAACGCCGGCGAGTCCTAGATATCCGTATGCGAGGAAACTGATAAAGGTAACCCTCGTAACGCATGCAAATTGTTTTAGAATCTGAGTCTCGATATCGATTGTTGATAATCAAAGCCGCATGCAAAGATTTCCATGGATTGAACGTGTGAGAGTCGCGAGAACGGATGCATCTTAGTTCGATCGTTGGAACCCTTGCATGTGCTCTGAAATTGGGGATAAATAGGATGTTTAATATGCTTTAAAACTCGTAAATGCATGGGAATGCTGTGTGTAATTGGATGTGTTTGAAAGGGGAATCGCACAAGCGAGTGGTGACTTACTTAGGGTGTGTGTAATGGTCTTTAAACCAACTGGAGACGCCAAAGAGGCCAGCTCGAGCAGAGGTATCGACTTGTTA
The DNA here is from genome assembly GCA_021018995.1 of Chloranthus sessilifolius. NCBI lineage: Eukaryota > Viridiplantae > Streptophyta > Magnoliopsida > Chloranthales > Chloranthaceae > Chloranthus > Chloranthus sessilifolius. The sequence continues at coordinate 26,717,568 of CM037587.1, read as the reverse complement.
AAGAGGACAGTTCTAAGAAGTACGCTCGAGCATGAATTAGAGCCGCTCGAGCGAAAAATCGCCTGAAGCTTATGGTCGAGCGGAAATTCTAAGCTAAAATAGCCCTGGTCAAAACCGCTCAAGCGTGATTTGAGGATTTGTATTGGAAAACCGCTCGAGCGTGAAAATACTTGAAGCCTCCGCTCGAGCGGGATTTGTAAGCTAAAATTGCTTGGGACAAAACCGCTCGAGCGTGATTTGAGGTTTGTAGTAAGAAAACCGCTCGAGCGGGAATGGAGACGCTCGAGCAGGAAAAGACCTGAAGCCTACGCTCAAGCGGGAATTCTAGGCTTATTTTGCTCGGGACAAAATTGCTCGAGCATTAATTGTAGGTGCCACCAGGAACCACTCGAGCGGGATTGAGCCATGCTCGAGCGTGAAACTCAGTTTTTGCCTTACTTCACTCCTGTACTTGGGACTTGACTTGTGTATTTGTGAGCTATACGCGGGTGAAGGGTATTGAGTAATGATGACTACAACATGTATTGGATCTTGTAATTTAGGAGAAAAATAAGGGGAAACGCCAGGATTGAGCGCGTTAGAATCACGACATGTGTGCTTAACGTGACTTAAGGTAGGAAAATTTCGAATGCAAAGTTATATGCTTGACTTGAATCATGGGATACCTTAAATGATTTTGCTCGTACTTGATTTACTGTTTTGTCATGTATTTGATAAATGAAAGTCATGCATATGATTTAAGATTGCTTCCGCATGTGAAATTGCTTGATTTACTTGACATCTTGCTAGCATTGATTCCTAAGTCCTATTGAGAAATCAAGATCTGTTTTCATGATATGATTCGTGTGAACGTGTTATGTATATGAACCAACTCTCACTCGTTATTATTCGCGTATGTATGCCATGTGTGAGATTATGTGCAACTGAGGAGTGGAGTCTCCATGAGGGGTGGAGTCCTCGGGGCTTTGACCATGTGTTCGCTATGGACTACTCAGTTCCTGCTACGGGATGCTATTGCCACAAGTCTCTTCTCTTTCTCGTGATTAGATGTGAGTGGAGTGGAATCTCCAAGAGAGGGATGGAGCCCCTGGGGTTTTGAGTTTGTGTTCGCTACAGACTGCTCTATTCCCGCTACGGGATATTCATACTAATAATATGTGACTCGACTATTTGTGTGACGACCCGACTTTTCCAATCCCTCAGGTATAGGAAAGGTCGGTTCGCCAACCTATCGAATAAACGATAAGCCGGACAAACAGGGCACATATCAGAGTAAAGCGTAATAAATATCCATAGCTAAAATAAATGCGGAAGCAATTAAAAGTAAAGAACCACCGATGATAGCTGACCATCATCGAAACATGGCTCATAACAGAAATCAACGTCAAATATAAAACTATGGTATCCAACTAAAATGGGCCCACAAATTCAAGTCTAACTCTCACCACAAATAAGAAAATCAGTAAGTTCTATACTGGGAAAAACTCCTCAGGAGGAACCTCAAGCTCTTCCTCAGGCACGTAGTCAGGATCAGTCTCACAGCCCTGAATAGCCACGTCAGTACCTGAACCTGTGACGTATAGTCGGAGTGAGCTAACCAACAAAGCTCAGTAGAAGAAAGACATCTACGACATTTTACTTTAACTAATATGGTTTCAAAACAAATATCGGAATATAGCTTGTCAAACATATAAGCAGATAATAAACTGAATTTAGGTGCAGAAATCATATGTAAGATTTATTTCTAAATGTGTGAAAACAGTTTCAAGAGCAGATGCAGTGTTTCAGTGTCTTAGTTTCTCTAACTTCTATATGCAAAGTTCAGTAATTCATGACTTAATCCTCAACTTAAAATACCTCCCGAGTAAACTATATCTCTAGAGCAGGAATATAGCCGATGGGAACCCCTACCTACCATCGTCGTTCATGAACCCTTTTTCAGGATGCAACAAGCCCCTCCATAATGAGGGAAACTTGTGCCAGGAAATTGTTCAGAATTTTTTGAGGGGTCGTTCAGGTCAATCATAAAACAAATGCAGATACTAATATAAATCAGATGCAAGTCTCTTATACATAGTTCAGGTTCTTGATTTCAGATTTTCAGAGCTTAAGCAGATTCAAGTTTCAGGATTCAGGTAGATTTAGATTTTCAGTCATCCATATTAATTTCAGTTTACAGATGTGATTTCAATGGCATATGCAAGTTCAAAGATTTTAATTTAAAATATCCATGCGAATTAAAATAGAATACTGTAAAGATGAGATTCTCCTACCAAAACTCGGAGTAATTCGAAGTCAAGCAAAGTCCTATTGATGGCCTCTCGCCCTCAATCTACATCATAATATATGTTCATGCATTAAAATTAACTTTAATTACTAATAATATAGACCTATTTAAGTGTTTCCTCAAAAACAAGTCAAAACAGGCAAGTTGCGCCAATCCTAGAATTTGATGTAACATTCTCATATATGTTTGACCATCAAGACGATTGATTCATGAGTTGGTCAAAACATGAAAGTTGTAGATTTTTCTATTAGCTTTCCAACGCAAAAAGAATCGTCTCAATCGGAGTTCAGGAAAAAACGTTATGACTAAAATACTAAGGCAATATCGGAGTTCGGTGATACCTCGCTCGAGCGATGATAATAGCTCGCTCGAGCGAGCTACAGCGACGCGATTTGGCTGGTTTTCACCCGAATCGAAACCCATACATCCCAAAGCAAAACCCATGGCTAATCTAATGATTTAATTAAAAAGTTTAATTAAAACGTACCTTTAATCTAAGGATTCCTAGATTAGAAATGAGTCACGCGAATGGAGCTTCGGAACGAAACCGACGGGTTTCCTCAATGATTCGCGCCGCGATCGATCCCACGAGTTCACAGAGACAACTCCAACACGCCCCCAATGATCTCAACCTCTCCCAATAGCCAACTACGAATCCAAGGTTGATTCAAGTTCTTTCTAAGGTTTAAGTGTTTTCAACAAAGAGGGTTCTAGAGAAGGAGGTTTTCTAAACCGATCTCCTACGATGATTGAAGAAGAGAGAAGATGGAGTTTCACACGGTTGGGTAACTATCCTCTCTTAACAAAACCTAGTATAATACAGGAATGCAATTCCTTCTTATAATAGGATTGCTCACAAAGTAAAACACACACACACATCTTATGTATTATATACTTCTAATTTTAAAACTCAAGTCCGGTGTTGAGCGGCTACACCGAGATCGGTGCACAACTTTCGCACGAGGGTCCAAATGGGCTCTAAATTAAAATCTGTCCGCACAATCACATCTAGATAAAAATCCAAAACAAATGGTGACGTCGGTTGCCGAGCCGAATACACACACAGGGTCAGTCTAACTCGGGTTCAAAATACGGGTCTTTACAATTTGAATGTGATGTGCCATGCTCGATTTTATGATCTTATATGCTCGTTTTATGTCATGCTCGATTATATGATCCTATATGCTCGTTTTGTACAAACTTGACATGAAAATCAGTCTTAATTCCTTGTTTCGATTATTTATTTGAATCCGTACGCTTCCTTTCATCATGACATGGCATGTTTATGCACGCATGTTTTTTTGTACTTACTTACACTCGCATGTTTTTGATATTTTATGAAACTGATAAAATGATTCATTTTTGTAGCTATGCCATGAGTAGAATGATTTTATATCATTTTGCATTGCTTATGTCCCTACTGAGTTTGAATGAAGCTCATTCCTCGACTATATGTCACAGCTGCAGGAGCTAACCCTGCGCTAGATCCGGAGTAGGAGGAGGATCCTAACTATATCCCTGGTGATGAGGAGGAATTGCCTGAGGAGTATTATCGGTAGCTTCGCCGGGTGGAGCTCGATTTATCTTGGATATTTTGAGAGTTTTGTTATCAGGTGGTGTGTGATATTTTGGAGATTTTGTTAAGGTAAGACATTCGGATAAGAAAATACTTTGTGCATATCCATGATTCCACTATTTAGGTGAAGGACGGCCTTCACCGGTGGATGATTTTATTTCTTGTTGTGAGTTTACAGGATATGGGATTGGCTCACTCTGTAAATCTTTTTGATGAATAGCTAAGTTTTGAGCCGTGTGATTAGTTAGTATTAGCTTGCTTGCTTCCTGTTCAACTATATTTGTTGCGTACTTTGATGTTAGAGTGTCCGCGTGCTTACTATTATGATAATGGCTCGGCTCTTCAAATCTGTTAACCCTGGAGAACTAAGCTATTATGCTTCGAATCGTGTTCCGTGATCCGACAGCTTAGATTTTAGTTAAGGAAATCCCAGGTTGTCACAGTTTTATGCATGAATCAACACCTAATTGCTTAGAGTATCCTTTTGCAGCTTGCAGAGAAGTGTTAAAAGTTTTCACTATAAGATCAAATAAGCAAATATTAGCTCAAAGAGAAAGATACTTACCTGCACAATTAGTTGAAGATTTCCTCTCAGATTGACCAATAGATCTTTCTTGCACTCTAGTGCCCATTTTATGGAAAGGGTCTCGAAGAAAACAAAATTTTTTAGTACCAATTTACAAGATTTCTTGTACGATTAGAAGTAAATATATAGAGAAAAAAACTTGTGGTTCAATTGCATGAGTAATCACAACCACACATTTAATGTCGGACCACTCACTACAATGCTGCAAGAGAAACATGATAATCAGTATGGGATATAATCATGGCTTATGTGATTGTGTTACCAAGAGATATCATGAATATAATGTGAAAACATGGGGGGGTAGGGGGGCATTCTACAATTGATAACAAAGTATCTGGATCACGATTGTTGCTCTGCTATATTGTTGAAAAGTATTTGTGTTAGAGACCAAACACTGCTAATGTTAATGTATCACAATAATCTTTAACACTGCGTTTGCTGCTATTTGTCAATGTTCAATTTTAAAATCCCCAGTTGCAGCTATGGGTATTCAGCAAATCAACCTCAACCATCTTTTCATAATTTTGATAAATATTATAATAATGGCAGAGGAAACCATGCCAAGCTGAAGCTATCCAACTCTGAGAATCAGGTGCCAATGTTATGGAAAACCTTTGTGACTCCCTTCTTCACCCGGATCTGAGGGACCTGAGAAGAAAAGCATAGAGAGAATCAATGTCAAGAGTACAAACATTGGGTCACACTGAAACCAATGAAAATCTCCAACCCAATACATGAGTGAACTTTTAGAGGGGAAAAAGTAATAATTTTTTGTCCACTTTTCCAACTCTATCTGAAAAAAATCAATTGCTAGCTATTAGGTGGCTTTGAATACAGTATTCATGGCAATAAGAATATTGTCATTTCGTTTGAGAAAGTTTTCAGCATGGTGATGAGTCTTCTATTTCCCACATCTCTGGGCAAAGATTAGAATTATTTTAACTTTATACGAGTAAAATGCAAAGAAGATAGGATTGTCCATGGGTCGGATTGGGTCATTACCCAACATGCTTAAAACCTGAATCAGGCACCTAAACTTGACACATCAGGTCGAGTAAGGCTTGAAGCATCCCACTTGACCTTTAGGTCCATAATTTATATATAATTGTTAAGGGGTTTGAAGGATTTTGAACTGAGTCAGCCACCGGTGACCCAGTTTTTCAGCTTGGGTCAGCCATATACCCTTGACCCGTCGAATCACATTGGGTTGGGTATAGACCTTTGACGAGTAGGGAAGCCAAAATTTTGGCCCAACCAACTGACTGTGGGTAGATTACAACATTATTTACTACTAGAATCATGGGTACTGGAATTTTCTAGTAGTAAATAATTATTAAATAGTCCCTGTGTGAAGATGTCTCTAAAGCTGAAGTTGAAACTGAAGCTGACGCAGGACAAATTGAATAGCGGAAGTATTCAAAATCATGCAACACATTAAAAAGTAATTAAATGAAATTAATAAAAACAATTAGATTAATCCGTTTAGCGTCTGCATGCGTGAAAATTTTCCCAATCTAGAAAAACGGCTCCGATGAGGGAAATCGAGATTCATTCTAGTTTAGGGTATCAAGCAATAATTGCAATATCGGATCTTGACTCCTCGGGAATTTTAAGATTTTTGTTCTTTTATCAAAGGATATAGGAAAGATATTACCTGACAACAATTAGAGAAAGATAAAATAAAAGGATATATTCCAAGGCTTCACACTAAGAATTTTTCGAAGCTTCACAACCCGGCTGTACGTCGGCTTTGCACCAAGTCGCACGAGAAACGATTGCTCACTCCTCAAAGTTTGAAGGATTCACTCCCTCGATTGAAAACTCTTCACAAGCTCTCTAAGGTTTGCACAAATGCAACTCTCTTTTCATTCAATAATCAAAACTAACTAAAAGTCTTTACAAGCCTCTATATATAGGCCACCAAAAATAAAATTCGTAATAAAAGAGTTCTAATACTAATAAAACACAAAAAAAAAGTTTCGCATAAAATCTCGTCGTTATGGCTCGCTCGAGCGAGGATTATAACCGCTCGAGCGAGGGCTCACTCGAGCGAGTTTAAGTGATCGCTCGAGCGAGGGCTCGTTGTGGCACTGTTCTCCTCGAGGTTTGTATCCATTTCTCCTCTGAGGCTACGGTGCTCGAGCTTCCTCTACGCTTTTTCTGACGTCGAAAATGTGTTGTTGCCCCAAATCCAAGGTTCCTAAACTGGCGTTCCCCGTCATTCTCCTCCACTCAAAATGTTTCATCAACGATGAAATATGCATGCCATACTTCGGGAGCTCAATTCTTCGCTTGCCTTTTCACGTTGTGAGATACTTTTGATTATTACCTTCATTGGCATGAAAGCTTAGAAATTTTATAACCTCCTCATTCGACATTTTCTCATGTTGCACAGGTAAGGTACGGGGTAGAAAATGGGACAATGGTGGTAGTTCGATTGGATACTCAAGAAGGAATGGATCAATGGGCAGGGTAGTGGGATCAAGAAGAGGCGTAAGATCTGTTATAGCAACTATCAGATGGTTACCCTTGCCTAAAAGAAGATTGAGATCTCCATCATTACCCTTTTTTAAAATTGGGAAAGATTTTACATGCTCAGAACCATCAGGAATTAACACAAAACTGTTAGTATCAAGGACATCAAATATATTCACTGTGTTAGTATGATCATGCATATTTTCGGTACTCAATAAATTCAGATTGTTAATCTCATGCAAATCAGAATGATGATATGATCCTACCAATTCTAATGACTCCCTTGAGATGGACACATTATCAACACCGTCCTCGGCAATAGGAATTGTCCTAATGCAGCCTATGGATCTGACCGGAACCTCACCTTCCTCATCACTTGGAGTGCTATATGGTTTGTACACTTCTTCGGATATCTCATTACTCTTTTTCTCAGTATGCTCCTGAATGAACAAAGTCTGACCCTTACTAGGATATTGGGATGCAAAGTGACCAAAACCTTGACACTTATAACATTGCTACGGGGCATGCTTAGAACTTTCGACCATTGGTCCCTTTCCTTTGTCAACTTGGGGAATTATGGATTTTGAGGATTGACTAGAGACATTATTACCCTTTTCGATAGGGTTAAATTGATGCTCAAATTTGGAAGACTTAGATTGGTCATAACTGAGGGTGTCAAGATACTGTTCTGAATCTTCGACCCTAGCAAAACATTTCTCGAGATCCGCCATAGGATAAGGAATGAGTTCCCTCTATAACTCTGGTCGAAGACCCATTCGGAATTGGGAAAGGGTAACTTTTGTTGGTTCATCGACATCAGCCTGGGTCATCAGGTCTTCAAACAGAATGATGTACTCTGTGACTAGGGAGTCCTTGATGCAATGACTGTCACTGATCAAGAATGCGTTCGTCATATGATACGGGAACGTATCTTTCGTGCAGTTGGACTTTTATTTCAGCCCACATGGAAATAGTACGAAAACCCTGGATTTACCTACGACGCTCCACTCCCAACCAATAAAGTCTAGCTTGACCCATAAGCTTAACTTTGGCAAATCTGACCTTGTGGTCTTCGGACATGGCATACCACTCAAAGTAGTTTTCCATGCTGGCAACCCATTCGAGAAAGACCTTAGGTTGTTTTTTCTCGTCAAAAGTAGGGACATCCATTTTCACAAATTTCATGACCTTATCGTCTAGATTGGTTTGAACCTCACGTCGAGGAGAAACATCTCTCTTATGGCCACGGTTGTTGACTCTATTGTGATTCACAGCGATGAGCTCATTAATCTCTTTGAAACGAGTCTCTAAAGCCTTATATCAGGTTTGTTGATTAGCGATGTGCTCATCCATCCGAGTTTAACTAGCGGTCACCTTAGATGCAAGATCTCTAATCAGGGCCTCTAAGGTACTGGTATCCATGACGGAATTATGCAAGACAAAATACTAAATTTAAGTGAACCCTAAAATCTATATGGCATGAACCCTAAACTAAAACTGGGCTCTGATACCAAAACTGACGCGGGACAAACACTAAAACCCTAATATGTGAATTTGGGATTAACTTTTAAAAAGAATTGAATAGCGAAAATATTCAAAATCATGCAACACATTAAAAAGTTATTCAATGAAATTAATAAAAACAATTAGATTAATCCGTTTAGTGTCTGCATGCGTGAAAATTTTCCCGATCTAGAAAAATGGCTCCGATGAGGAAACTCGAGATTCGTTCTAGTTTAGGGTATCAAGCGATAATTGCAATATCAGATCTTGACTCCTCGGGGATTTTGAAATTTTTATTCTTTTATCAAAGGATATAGGGAAGATATTACCTGACAACAACTAGAGAAAGATAAAATAAAAGGATAGATTCCAATGCTTCACACCAAGGATTTTTCGAAGCTTCACACCCCGGCTATACGTCAACTTCGCACCAAGTCCCACGAGAAACGATTGCTCACTCCTCAAAGTTTGAAGGATTCACTCCCTCGGTTGAAAACTCTTCACAAGCTCTCTAGGGTTTGCACAAAAGTAACTCTCTTTTCATTCAATAATCAAAACTAACTAAAAGTCTTTACAAGCCTCTATATATAGGCCACCAAAAATAAAATTCGCAATAAAAGAATTCTAATGCTAATAAAATACAAAAAAGAAAATTTCACATAAAATCCCATCACTGTAGCTCGCTCGAGCGAGTTTAAGTGATCGCTCGAGCGAGGGCTCGTTGTGGCACTGTTCTCCTAGCGATTTTTATCCGTGTCTCCTCTGAGGCTACGGTGCTCGAGCTTCCTCTCTGCTTCTTCTTATGCCGAAAATCAATTGTTGCCCCAAATCCAAGGCTCCTAAACTTGGCGTTCCCCGTCAGAAGCTTCCAAACATGAAACTAGTCATGGAACAAGGTCGAACCATCCAGATCCACTAGAAATCGTCAATCAGGTCAGGATTAATGATGCACACGAAACTCCACACTCAACATTAAAAAACATTCTGATGGATTCAAAACATAAGGAGTTGATGTTTAACAAGGAGTTACACAAAATCCAAAACAAGCTCAAATGGGCATTCGTTGAATTCTACCAGAAACTTAGTCTTTTGAAGAGCTACAGGTAATGACAATTGGCTGTTAATAATAATAATAATATATATATATATATATATATATATATATATAGTTTTTCTCTTGGGAAGGTTTACTTGTTTGAGTATACCTAACCTTTGTTGATGGCTTTCCAGTTTGGATATAATTTTTAAACAACCTGATGTAGTCCAATCAGCACTGGAACATGCACGAGTTGAGCCCTCCCCTGATGTCACAAAGCCTAAGCTTGCAGTGAAGAAGTCTGTTAAGCCAAAGTGCCTTAAAATGTAGATTTGAATCTTATCATTGAGGTACATTTTTACTGCTTTAATTTCCATGAAAGTCAATCTTGTAGCCTGTAGTGAACAAGATTGCTCTAATGTACCCAAAAATGTTGTCTTTATATTTTCTTTTATTAGGTTTATTATGTGTTGGTGTTTGTGAAGCATGCAAGTTTGAACCAGGTGAATCTGTCTTCACAAACAGGTTTATGTTTTTTGGTTGGCGACCAATTGGATTCATGTTCTTCACGCTGCACATTTCACATCAAAGGTGTACATCTTCATGTTATCTTGTGAATTTGTGATATAAAGCTATAATCAGTCATTTGAATAGGGGATTGTATCCCCATGGTGCTGAGAGGTATTCCTAAAGTTAGGTGTACAGGCTCGAGCGCACAGGGATGGTTCTCGGGTCACAGTCGTGATGTTGATGTACATCATCTCAAATTGTCCTGGGAAGGCATACTCATAAAAACTGTATGCAACTTAACAATCACATCAATCAATCAATCTTAGCCATCAATCAATCAATTTTTTGGGTGGCACCTGATCGATCTTGTCTAAGTTTCCGTGGCACCCGATCCTCGTGATGGGTGCCACATGACGCCCAGCTGATCTTGACACAACCCTAACGGCTAAATCCAGACCCCTAGTCCTGGGCCTCTTACAGTAATATAAAAAAAAATCACGAAACTATAAAAATTTTAAAATATGACCCCAAAAGTGACAGACAAAAAGAAAACAAAAGAAGAAAAATCATGCCAACGTCCACTCTTATAAAAAGTAAAAATCAGATCACCATAATATAAATGCACAGAGTAGAAACAGGATTGCCATATCATTTTCCTTTCTCTTAAATAAAAATTGCTAAAATTCTTCCCAGATTGACCAGAAAAATGGCATAAGGAAGCATTGTATATATTCTCTTAAGCTTTGGATTAGAGCCACAGGAATAGAATCGGCAAGAATGTCTTCACACAGTCTAGGTATACAACTTGTCATATTGAGGAGTCAACAGAGAAAATTCCATATCATGCCAGCATTCGGGCAGTGCATCGCCAAATGTTCCACAGTTTCCTCACACATCAGTTGGGTATGCTCAAACCCATCTTGATCAGGTAGTTAACCATCTGGTAAAACAAAAAAATATGTTGAACAGAACTTGGAGAACACACTAAAACCTTTAGGTGAGGGGCCAGCAGTCCTAATAATTTCATTATGAAGGATATCAGCAAGAAGAAAAAAGCACAGCATAGTAAATTCCCTGTTATTAGAAAAGCTTCAAATCTTTTTATTGCTAATTCGGATGGTATGGTTGTGGAGCGAAACGCCGTGGATGCACGTGCAGGTTATTTGTGATTTTAGTTTAATTGGAATTCTAGGAAACATTAATTCAAGAACATTAGCTGGCTTGAGAAATTGAGTGAAGCATGAGTCTAGAATGTGACCATCAATTACAGCTTAAGTAGGCTTATTTTGATGGAAATGATGCAATTTAACAAGAGCAATAAAAAGCCATTATATGAAAAAAGGTATGAGTTTTCCAAGAAGCATTTAAACATTGATTACATACATAATATGTAACAACCCAGATTTTTAGATTTTATTTTAACGGTGTTAGATGATTCACCACACTATGTACTGTGCTAATGCTCCACATCGAAATCGAAACCCACCCTTTAAAATAAAAAAAATCTAATATTTCTTATATCAAGATTGAACTCATTGCGAAGTACTCGTCGATACGATTCCAATGATATATAATTTGACGACTTCTGATAAGAATATAAAGAGTTATGTCCATTTTAAGTGATCAAGTAAGTTAAAGGGTATAATTGTAATTTCGAGAGAGAAACACCATTTGCCTTGGTGCTTATACAAAGCGCTAGAACGAAACCTTTTCTCAAGCTATCCAAGTTATGTACGAATTCTTATTCCGTGTAAAAATCTCCTATTTTATTAAATCTCCTACGAAAAGTGTTAATTAGAGTTGACCTAAAATTTTATACCATTATAAATAAAACTTTAAAAACTCTCTACTCTCTATAATCAAAAATCATTCTCTCTGAAGACTTAGACGAACCGACGCCCTAGGCATCGACTTTTTCAACCCAAATCACCATTGATCTTCCGTTCACGCTTCAGGAGGTGGGTACCCATCAATCCATCTTGTTCTTCTCAGATCCTGTCGTGTAGGATGCGTTCGATCACGCATCGACGGGTTTAAAAATCTTATTTAAACCCAAATATCTCATAAATTAATAGACCTATATGTTTAATATATGCTTTCCCTTGAAAGTTATAAATTCTGTAAATTGGGTTTATATGTTATTTCTCTTTTCTTTTCAAAAATCTCTTCTATTTGGGCCATTAATATTTTACCTTCTATTAGGTCTGTATATTTAATATGTCTACTTCCTTTTAAATCTACATACTAATTAAACATGAATATCTTTAAGTATGATAAATCTGCATGTTTAGTATTTTATTTTTCTATTAAAATTGTATGAAATCTAAATTGGGTTTATATGTTATTTCTCTTTTCTTTTCAAGATTCCCTTTTGTTTGAGCCATTAATATTTTACCTTATATTAGGTCTGCATATTTAATATGTTTACTTCCTCTTTTATGTCTGTAAAATTAATCAAATTCTAATACTTATAAATTTGATAGATTGACTTAATTAGCATAATATCATATTGATATTATTTATTTCCAAATCTGTATAGTTATAAATTTATCCTTCTACTAAGACTATAATAATATATATTATTATTGCAAGTTTATATTATTATTTATTTAAAATTAATTAAGCCCAAAAAAAAATTATATTATATTTTTATTTTATTTAAAAGAATAATAGATTGCACCATCTTAAAGTTTCAGGTCCAAACTTGCTGTTACGAACCCAAATTCGCGGCCACGAACCCGAGCTCGCGACCATCGATGTGTTAGTCCCGGTATTTTAGTCATAATATTTTACTCCGACCTCGGATTAATGCGAATCTTGCGGCATTGGAAAGAAGACAGCGACCTTTACAACTTGTGTAAAATAGTCATTTCACGAATCTGACGTTTTAGAGGTCAAAATAGAGTAACAAGTCGGGTTTAATTTTGAATGACTCAAGACTATTCGAATTTAGTGTTATTTTTTAATTCTCATGACCAAAGTTCCAGTATATATTATATCGTAAGGTCTTTCGATCGATGGTCATGATAAATCATAACTTAATAATTATAAATACCATTTAATTTAATTATTTAATTATTATATATATATATATCAATTTATCGCTTCAACACGACCTCTTCGATAACACGAAGTGTTAGGAATTTGATACCTCGTGAACATCGAACCCCGACCCTCCCGTTATCGAGAATACACTTATAATTATCCTATTCTATGTTGTATTGGAATGTGTGTAAATAAGTAAATAAATAAATATATATATAAATATAAGATAATCTAATATAAATCTTTTTATATGTCTGACTTTCTGTATTTTCATCTGAATTACATTATATGAGTTATGAGTAAGTTAGGACATATGTACGAGAGTGTATGAGATCATGCCTACGCTTGGGCGTGGTGACTCACTGAGATGGTATCGAAGCGAGGAATACACCGTATTCATATGCCTTACAACTCATGATGGAATGGGACCCATGACAAGTCGGGTGAGTGTGAATTCAGTGTAACTTCGTATACGATGGCATATATGGTGATCCTATCACCCCGAGTTTTAATATGAGAGGATAAGATATGAGATGATACGAGAATCGAGCTTTGGGCCTTAGCTGTGGTGAGGTTTCTTTTACGGTCACGTGAAACTCAAAATATTGGCATTCATGTACGGATGCAACACCTCTATAATAGTATAAACTTCCACACGAAGTACATCCGGGTTACTACGGAACCTTTTTCTTGGAAAGCGTGAATAGAAAGGTTGTCTCACTATAGTTTATCATAGAATTAAGTATAAGAGTATGATAAGATATGAGTATGAGATAAGATAAGTTATGATACGAATACGATAATAAGACATCGCTGTGTAGGCCAGCAAAAGATAAAGAACTTAAGTCTATGTACGTGTCGTTCCTTGCGTACCATCGTAAGGGCAATAACGTCTTTCAACCAAGACGGATCTCTAGGAGAGATTATGAGTATGAGTATGTTATGAGTGACTTTGGCCATTATGTCTCCCCATTGGCTGGGTGATAGAGTATGAGTATGACACGAGGGCGTTATAATATGGTGGTATGATACTATGTTGGCCCTCCCATAGTAGCTCGAGTAGCGACTCTGGCACAGGTCATTTAGGATTTCACGAGTATGTTAGTTACGCTCATGTGATGTACAAACGTATGTGCGAGAATGATAATAAGACATGGTATGATATGTTATGAGATATGGTAAGGTACGTTAAGATATGAGTGTCTAGATCATGGTCTTGCATTTATGATATGATATGAGTTTCACGATATGCATATAATTTTATATTTCTTTTGCTATCTGCTTTGAGATATTATGTTTATCACTCACTTGATGCACCCATAATGCACCCGAGTAGTATGGGGTGGATTGGTGGTGTATCTCATTGAGTTTACGTGACTGAGTAAACTCATCCCACGATAATCTAATAGTTACAGGTGATTACGCTGGTGGAGTAGACGCCGGCCATCTAGATCTCGTCGACACTGATTTCATTGATCCCGCGGGCGTTGAGTACTAGGAGCCTTTGGAGGGCAATGCTAATGGTTATCAGGAGGACTACGGTGTTGATCTTGATTCGAGTGCCGGATACTGATCATTGTGGACTTGGTATTGAGTTTTATTGATACTCGTATTGCAAATTTTATAGTTTATTTTATCGGATTTGTCTCCGACTGGATTTATATTTTATTGGTGGATTGTGGTTTTATCACACTTATTCAGTATTTATAATTGCATTTATATTCCACCCTATTTGTTGGATTTCACGGAATTCATGGAACCATTATTACGTGAGAACTCTGATTAGGTGTATGTCCGCTTAGCATATCCGGGATATATGCGGGGTTATAACTCGAAATTCTAGGCCCTCGGGATAGGGTAGAATTTTCGGTCGTGACATAATATGTAAAATATAAATAACATAATTAAACCACTCCCATGGAATCTCACAAAAAACTTCCTACACTATAATGAACAATTGGTGAATGGGGATCAAAAAATTATATTTTTTATTTTTGCAGGTGATGATGATATAAATGGACGGTGGTGGAGGCTCCAACTCCAATAGTAGGCACCTGTGAGAGAATTCGGTCACCTGAAGAAGAGAAAGCTCTGGATTTGGATTCTCTGTTTCTGCTCTTATTAAATTTTTGCACTTGCATTTTTTTTCTTTCTTTTTATCTTTGGAGGATGGAGAAATAATAGCAGCAATGAACATTTGCACATGAAAACAATCTATATTATAAATCAAAGAAATTCAATTGCAGAGAAAAGGATGGAAACCATGGAGCCTTACTAGGAATCAGAAAAGCGCTATATGTCGAGGTTTTGGAGTAGGATTCATTGTTGGATCCGAACATATCTTTATCTTCAGAATATCTACCCTTTACAACATCATCCATATCGTCTTTGTCGTTGTTGCTGCCTCTAGGGCTTTCGCTTGTGATGCTGGTATCACCGCCACTGCCGTGAGACGACGAAGAAGATGAAGTCGATGATACACGCACTGATATGAAAATGAGAAAAACTAAAGAGAAAATTTTGAATTGAGCTCAAGTCCCAGATCTGAACCTAGAGTGAGGAGGTAGAAACTATAGAATGGAAATTGAGCTCAAATGGTGGACCTTTTTTTATGTTCACTTTCGTTTATACGTCGCAAATGATCAAAATATGATGAAATCCGAGCTGACATGAAGCGAAATCCATAAAAACCTTAAATTAGGGTTGACGGAGAAAGTTAGGGTTTGAGCGAGATGGTCGGTTGAGAAGGGCAGACGAATTTATGGGAAAAAAATATGGCTATAAAAAAACACGATTTATCCTATATACTCTGAACATACGCCGACGGCTTATTATTGCAGCCGTCGGCGTAGGGCTCATATATGCCTTTTTATTTATTTATTTTTTTTTTTTCGGGTGGATGATGTGAAAGAAAAGCAAAGCTTTGGGGCACCACCATCATAATTCCATTAATGCTATGCTACTACTTATAGTCAAACACTTTGGGCATCTCGTTCCCTGTTCAACTAGTTATGCATGCTATGTGGCCTTTTATTGCCGTACCACATTCGCTCCAAATACTTGCAATTTCAATAAAGTCATCCTTTAACTTTATTTATTCATATATTATCGTTTGGCTCTAACCCACTTGGTAAATATATTTTTTCTATTTCCAATTCCCATACTAAATGTGTGGTTATAGATGGCCTCAATAACATCTTCTACATGTGTTAAATGGATGGCCTTCATAGCATCTTTAGTGTTCGACATCATACACAAAATACCAACTAGGATGCTAGAAAATCGGTTTTTGGTTAGTTCACCCCAAACCAATTTCGAACCGAACAAAATCGGTTTCCAGTTCCAGTACCCTAATTCAAACTCGAAAATTTTGGTTTTTTTTGGGTTTGGTTTCAGGGGATTCTTTTGATATTTTTCAACTACTTTTCGGGTTTTTCATATTTTCTTAAGTTTTCTCATCTACCTAAATGGTTTTTGGTTTTCACGGTTTAGTCCGAATCAGGTTTTGGGCTGGTTCAGTTCTCGCAATTTTTCTGTCAGGTTTCTAGTCAAAACTTACCATGTAATTTATTATTTTGGAGGCTAGTGTTATGACCCAAGTTTTTTTTTAGCTCATCTAACGGTAGTAAATTGGGTGAGGCTAGTGTTATGACCCAAGTTTTTTTTTAACTCATCTAACGGTAGTAAATTGGGTGGAGCACCAAGTTTAATATGAGTGCTCCACAACCTTAACTTTCTCAAAAGAAAAGAGAAAGAATTTTAATTTAGAATTAGGTGTTGTTGGTAACGATTTCCCTTCTCTTTCTCTCTCTACTTAGCAAGTAGACTTCATTTAGGATTCTAATTTGTGGAGATCTCCTTGCCATTTCAAACTTTCTTTCTCTCTCTAGCCACTTTCTCACTATAAATGGAAAGATCCAACTCTCTCCCTCGCATTCTTCTTTTCCAAACGATATAATATACTCACCTCGTCTATTCACAAAATAATAGCAATAGCTAGTATAGTCTTCATCATCCCCATCAACATCTCCTCTTTGGTGTATACGAGCACATGGTAGCAACTCCACAACTCCACAAATCCAACCTGATCTGCATGTGCATGATCTCAAGATTCCAAAAACTCCCCTACTTCTCTCGCTCATTCTCTTTAGGTTAGGTGCACAACCACCAAAATCTAAAACTCAAGTCACTGTTGGTCTCTATTGACTACCCATGGCTCTCTCTCTATATATATATAATACTCTCTCTAGCACCTATTGCAACTCTATAGCCACCGCAATTTTCATTAACCAACCCATAACTTTAAACCCCTTCTCTTCTCTTTATTTGGTGCACCATATGAAGAAAACAATTGCTGCCAGCACCTCTTGAAGACGTCATATTTAATGCATCAATGGCCACCAACTCATCTTCTTCCATGCTACCTCAATTATAGCGACCCTCAAAGGCTCAAACTGCTGCTCTTCATCATCCTCTTCATCAACTCAAGGCTACCCCTTCGTCAAGTTCCGCTTTCGAGTATAATCCGAGCACCACCACCGCCATGTCACCAATACCCAACACCCTTTGTGGTGCCTAAATTCGAGAGCAGCAAGGCATCGTTGCTATAGAAGCAAGTCACCGTGGTAGGAGTAAAGAATAGGAGGTAAATCAGTGCGGGACCCAAACCCATCATTGTGGGCCATCTGAACCATTGCGAGCATACTACAAAAGGTGGGTGCCCTTCTATCTATCTAAATCTACACATTTACATCTTATATATAATGGATTTATGATTATTGTAGGAAAATTGTACTTTCTCATTCTTACGTTCTTGTGTAGATTCACAAGACTGCTATGGTCAAAGAGTTGACCCTTTAGTCGAACCCATCGACCGAGAACTAAAAGGTTGTAGACACCCAAAATTGGCCCAAGGCCCGATCGAAACATATTTCGAGAGAGGCGCACTCCCGAACTTTTGATACCACGCCCCATACCCTTAGGTACTTTCCCAAACCCTTAGGAACCTTCCCAAACCTTTAGAAATTACCCCTGACCTATCGAACCCACAATTAACTCTCCCGTCGGACAATGGTCAGAGAGAGATGTGTCAGGGCTATCAGGGACCTCTACTGAGAGTAAATTTTATGTCATTAAAAAGTAGAAGCTCTCAGCTTTCCAACAAGCCAAGAATCACCTCAATCCAAGTTGTACGTCAAAAGTTACGGCGATCCAAGCAGTGCCCAGGAGGTGCACTTGGTTAGGGTATACATGGCACATGTATTACATGCGCCAAGCCATTTTTTTCCAAAAATTGCTTGGTGCATCTAATATACACGTCAAGTATAGGTTCCCCCCCCCCTCAGGCTCTGAACTTTCGAACACTGTAGCTATGCTTGGCGTGTGTGTAATACACACGCCAAGCTTAGCTACAGTAACCATGGGTTTTTGCTCGAAATCCACTTTTGGGGTTTGACTTGTTGACCATCTCAATGTTTAAGATGAGTTTCATTAGGACTGTTGCACCCCTGATTACCCTATTTGCAACCCTTTAGTCATTTGAAACCTCACCCTATTATCTATCATTGAAGCCCATTGCCCACATTTCCAAGCTCTCAAATTCCTTAGATTAGAAAATTACATAATTGCTAAACCTAATTAGCACTTAAGCACCCTCCTAACCTCTCTTTTTCCTATAAATAGAGAGGCACCCCTCCCGTTACAAAGGCATGAAAAATTTTCAAAGAGAGAAGCTTTTCCTCCCTTTGGTGCACCCATTCCATACCAATTCCAGAACTCAAAAGCCCCCCCTTAGACCCCATCTTCCACCAAAAAACCTAGAGTTAGGAGAGAACCACCCCCTAGCCTTCCTCCTCTACCCACCCCTTAGCTATCAAGCCTTAGAGGTTAGAACCCATTCTTCAACCATTCAAGCTATCGGAAGCTCTTCAAGTGCACCTACGCGAAGGTCCACACGCATTCAACAAAGGCCCGAGAGCTCCGGCTCTCCCCTCTATTCCTCTACCTTCTTAGCTTTTGCTCTACCCTTGAATTTGTGCAGTAATGCCATCGAAATTTCGATAGTGGTAGAGGGGCACAAATAGGGTAAAGGTTCCTTAGGGCAAGAGGAAGTGCTCTTCTCTTTCTTATTTTTTTAGTTTATTTTGGCCACAAGTAGAGGCCACTTTTAAGCGGGTTGGTCGGGTGCCTAACACCTTCTCGATCGATAATCGAAGCCCCTACCCAAGAGCCTTTGACGTAGATCGGTGAATCAGAGTCACATTTTTGGCACTTCGGTGCTTATAAAATTGATTTAGGTTTCTCGGGACACCAAAAGCTCCTGGTGGCAACTCTATATTTCTCACGAGTGCGCATCGTCACGACGGGATCATCAAAAATCCTATAGTTGCACAGTTGGCGACTGTACTGGGGATTAGCTGGTAGAGCTTCCCCTTCAAATTTGGCTTTTTTCTTTATTTTTACTACCGTTTAGCTATTTTTTTTGTTTTTGTTATTTTACTCACCTCTACGATTCAGTCTTGGTTTTACTTACCCCTACTTTTCCGTCATTTGCATCTCTTAGCCGATTGGCAGGCCTACTTGAGCATCGTCTTTACATTTCCTTTATTTTTTTGTCATTTACATGCCTTAGCCAATCGGCGGGCTTACTTGTGCTTTTTTACACACCTTAGCCTTTTTGGCGGGCCTACGTGAGCATTTACTTTATCACAATCATATCCTACCAGTGGACGTCGGCCAGTAGAGGCGGCACGGGACCATAACCACCCGTTTTTGGACTTTAAGAAAACTCCCTAAAAATTTGAAATTAAAATTGAACCAAGAGGGGGACTTAATTGAATTTTTACGGGGGTAGATTTTCATGGGTTGGGAATTCTAGGCAAAGATATAAACGTCCTGGTTCTCGGTACAGCAGTAGCCCCTAGTGGTGATGATCCGAAAAAGAACCACCCCACCTAGTATCTGAGAAGGCGCTTGCGTCGGAGGTATATCAGGTAGGTAACCTATCCAGTCACGAAGCCTAAAACCCTTGAGGGAAAGTGTTAGTAGTCCTGAATCGGTCTTGTATCCCTAGATTCGGTGAGGAGAGACCCATTGCAACTAAGAAATTAGTCCCCGAAAGCATCGCTTCCCAAAAATAAAAAAAATAGATTGAATTCGGGCTTGTTGGTCTGTTGTTAAGATTAATTGACCCCATTGTTTGTGCCTGACGCTTGTAAAACACGCGCCAGGCCACTTTTTTCCAGGTTTGCATTGGCGCATATATTACATGCGCCAAGCTTAAAAAACTCAGGTTTGCTTTGGCACATGTAATACATGCGGCAAGCTTTGATTGACCAGATTTGGCTTGGCGCATGTAATACACACGCCAAACCCAAACTGAGCAGCGCAGCCCGAAATCTGAGGCCTTTTTAAGATCCCCGAGTTTCCCGCTTAGTGGTTTAGCACCTCTGATTAGGTCCCTCACTATCCAACACCCAATACACCTCGCCGGTCTAAAGAGGGTAACTTCTTATCAACTCGCTCCGGGGGATCGAGTTGTTTGCGTTGATTCCTATGCCTTCAATAGATCAAAGGGTTCCCCTTTGATTCTTCCGAAGTGCGTCGGGGTCTCGCCACGGGATTTATTTAGGGTACAAATACCACCCAAAACAGGAATTCAAGGGCCTCAGAATCCTTCATCATAAAAATCTACTTATAAAAAATCTTCAAAAAAAATATAATAAACCAAAAAAAAAAAAAAAAAATAGAAAAAGGAAAAACCATTGTGGTGCCGACACAACAGCATCACCTTACCCTCCATCATCCCGTAAGAAAAGAAGAAAAAAGCTTTGCGGGCCTCATCCGAGGCACCCGTACCCTACCTGCCACCAAGCCATGTCGTGGGCAGTGGATCCGGCATACGCCGATCCTGATTCATTCCTGCCGCATTCCCCAACTTATTCCCACACGGAAGAAGTGTTCACATCCATCCCCCTCACCCAACCCCCATTTACTGTCACCGGACCCTTTGGTTCACCCATTTTCCCATCCACCACCACTCAAAGCATCCAAAGTCCGACACCCCAATCCCCCTCATTTTCTCAAACCATGTCCATTTCCCCCTCCATGACCATTCAAAATCCCTCCCATCCTCCATTCACATCCACCCAAAACCCAACCTGATTCCCTACCTTTACCACCATACCCTATTTTCTATCTTCCCAACATCTACCCGATCCACCCGCATTTACTCATACCACACCCAATTTTTCCTATATCCCCCCATCTACCCAGGTCATGCCCATTTTTATCAGGGCCATGCCAAATTTTCCTACCACATCCATCTCATCCACACCCCACCATCCCTTAGATACACCACCTCCATCCAATCCCTCTCTAATGGCTATGATGGATGAGATGGTCCGGGCCTATACAAGCTGGAAGGCCTCCCAAAACATTCCCCCTCATCCTCACCACATATCTTCTAGCCCATCATACACACTCCCAAGTCTTCATGCTTCTTTACCTCAAACCCACCAGGGCCCAATGGCCCAAACCCCCATCATCCATACCATTCAGGGCCAGACCCACCAGGGCCCAATGGGCCAGAGCCACTAAGGCCCAATGGCCCAGACCCACCAAGGCCCAATGGGCCAAATTTCCCAAGGCCTTATGGCCCAAACCCCTCCAAATTTCCTACCTTATACCCAAGCCTAGTAAGGCCCAAACCTGGGACCCGCACACCCATACCCTCCATAATTCCCTCGATACCTCCCTCACACACATACTTCACACCTAGCCCAAGGCAGGAGCCAGGCACCTATCCTTCATCAACCCCAATTCACCCATCACCATGCACCATAAAGCCATCTCCAAGCATTCCCTCAAACACAGTGGCCCCATCAGGGCTTAACCCAAAAATGGGGCACCTATCCAGCCCAGTCAGCACCAACAGGAAAATCTCACCCTCACTACATATATAGACCCATAATACGAGGAAGATGAGATCAAGAATAGTGGGGCTTACACAGGGGCATTTGCCAGCATCAATCCTCCACCCATAATCCCCACTCCCCCAGTATAAAGCGAATCAAGGCCCATCATTAAAAAAATAGCCCCGCCATCTAAAGAGTCTGAGTAGCTGAAAGAACAACTGCACAAGATCTAGAAGCAATTAATGAAGATGGGTGAAACTGAGATCCACGCCACGGACTTTTCAGATCTATGCCTTTTCTCTAAGTCCCCTTGCCCTCAAAATTTAAAATGCCGGTCTTCGATAAATATAATGGCATGGGCAATCCCATCGCACATCTCAAGTCCTATTGTGGGGACATGTGCTAGTATGGAGGGGATGAACGTCTACTGATAAAAGTCTTTCAAAAAAGTCTAGCGGGCCCAACTTTGAGATGGTTCACGTCTCTGGAACCATCCATGATAAAAATGTGGAAGGATCTGACTCATTTATTTCAAGAACAGTATGTCTACAATATAAACAATGAACCTCGTAAGTCATATCTAGCCCAATTAAAGGAGAATCCTAATGAGACCTTCAGCGATTACCTTGGGTGTTGGAGAGCGCTGGAAACTCAGGTAAGAAATAGAATACCTGACGACGAGCAGATAGAGATGATTTCAAAAAATATCTTGTTAGTTATCTCAGACTTCCTGGTCTATCAACAGTAATCCAACTTTATTGATTTGATAAGGAATGTCAATCGTTGTGAGGACGCAATCAGAGAAGGGCATTTAAGCAATAATGTATCCGGTGGGGCTAGCGGGGTCAGGAGGTTCTCTGAGCAAAGAAATGATAGAAGACTAGAGGCAGATGTACAGAATATTGCGAACACACAACCCAACACAGATATAACCCCGTTCCAATTCAAAGCTGCATAACTAACTCCAGTTAGAAGCGAGCAGATACAGAGAATCGGAAATGGGCAAGGGGCACAAATGACTCCAAAGCAGAAAAAGGCCCGTTTTGATTGAGTTTTCACACCTTTAGGGCAATCATTGAATATCTTGTTGCCCTTATTAATAGAAAAAGGGTTGGTCACAGCACTCCAACCACGACCTCCGCCAAATCCCATACCAAGGAACTATTACCCTAACACCCACTGTAACTTCCACCAGGGACCGGGCCAGCCGACTGATCATTGTTTTCCTTTGAAACACATAATACAAGATCTGATTGAGGCTAAGAAAATCATCCCCCTTGCTCCTCCCCAAACCAATCAGCATACCAACATACACCAGGTACCATTACCCCCACACCCTCCCGGAGGGATAGGCCTAAGACCCACTATCGGCATGGTAGTAGAGAATGATGAAGATTTTGACCCGTCAGATTACATCAGCGTTCGTGGAAATTTTGTAGCACCACTGCAGAAAGATTGGGGACACAGAAATATTGGGGTGATTGAACCTCTAAATTTGGCTGATTACTTTTCCAACCCCGCACCGCACACAAAACCCTTAGATCTTAGGGCATACTTCCCAGCGCCAACTCCTGTTAACTATGTCCAAATTAACTCCTATCAACCATATGCGGCTTTCTCCACCGATTACCCAATGGCTGATTATGTCCCCCATCCACCTCCGATGCCCATCAGTTATCAATGGCCCATCCTTGTCCCGTCACCCCGATACAGTCGTCCACAAACCTCACCAACCCTAATTGGCCCACTTTTTTCACCTGCCCATCCCTCACTGAAGTTAACCAGCTATTACCCACCCATTCTAATCCCTCAGCACCAATATCCCCAGTACCCACTTTCTCTCTATTCCAGATCTCGGGACCAACTTACAATCCTTATTAGGCCCCGCTCAGTTATGAACAGACAACATCAATGCCGACAGCAGCAAGGAAGGGGTAGTTGATTTCGTCACTAGGTTAGGGAAGATCTCCAAGCCACCAGACACACCAGGACCAATGCCAACATGATC
The DNA here is from genome assembly GCA_021018995.1 of Chloranthus sessilifolius. Lineage (NCBI taxonomy): Eukaryota > Viridiplantae > Streptophyta > Magnoliopsida > Chloranthales > Chloranthaceae > Chloranthus > Chloranthus sessilifolius. The sequence continues at coordinate 26,693,627 of CM037587.1, read as the reverse complement.
AGAGGGGAAAAAGGATACCACTACAGTAAACCCATTCGAGAAGATGAGTTGTGAGCACATACTTGAAACCTAGCTTAGGAGAATACCAACCCATATCAGGGTTTGGGATCTGTTAATGACGTTCCCGCTTCATTTTCAAGCTCTGATGGGGGCATTAAAAAATGCACATGTCTCACTCCAAGTAAACCCAGGGGATTTGATAACACCAGAAGAGAAATAATTAGAGAAGTCGATCTAGAGCTAATAATCAGGCCAATGACCTTCTTCATACCTTTCAAAGTGATGGACATCAAATCCTTTTTCAATCTATTGTTAAGACGCTCTTGGTTACATGAAGTCGGGGTAATATCGTCCACACTACATCAGAAGCTTAAATTTATGTCTGGGTAAAAGATCATCACCATCATAGGTGAAGGGCATGAGGAAAAGGAAAAAGGTACCCACAGTATTGAGAACCCCAAAGTACTGGATGTACTGCATACGATCGAGGATACGAACCTCCACAACTTTGAATACGAGGTATCGGCAGTAGTCCCGAAACCCCCAGAAAGCATCACTCTAAAAATCAAAGGCAAAATCGTAGCAGCTGTGGCCATGCTCCAAAAATGGGGTTATCAGAAAGGAAAGGGATTAGGACCTCAATTACAAGGCATGAAAGAGCCAGTCAAAGCTAAAGGCGGGTAGCAGGTTAGATTTAGGTTAGGATACAAACCCATAGAAGAAGAAGTACGAGAGACTAAGGAGAAAGCCTGAACCGTTGCTGCATAAGAGCCCGAGGAATCAATTTGGAAGAAGAATCCCGTCCTAGGCCTCACATTCGGACCACCTTTCTGAGTGTCGAGTTTGTGAAGATTGATCAGAATGGGGCAACACAATTAATCCCACACAAACCTGTAGCCCCTATCCACCCCACCAATGCCCAAATTATTCCTCCCCATCTAGAAATAGACTTAGCTACTCTGTCCTTATTTGAGGAAGAGTTTGTCATAACTGCATAATCTCCCCTGTGGTAAACCACCACAGGACCTTACTTACATTTGAGGATAAAATCTCAGATGAACCCATGGTCAACATGATGGAGGCTGACTCTAAAGAATCATATCAGCCACCCCCCTCCATCCAAGTAGGTAAAGGAGCAGCCCACAGGTACGAAATTGGGAGTCAATGCCCCAAACTCTGGAAGCGGCGAGTGACCTGAAATTTGGCACCCGTTTAAAAAAAATAATAATAATTTATAAAAAAGTGAGATGAGCCCTTGGCAGGCAATACCGTTTATATATAGGGACTCGCTTTGCCAAGAGCACATTTTCGAAGAAAATAAAAATCCCAAAAACATAGAAAAAATATATAATTTAAAAATATTATCTTTCAAAATTTTGAATAAAGTCAAAGAAAATGATGCCTTAATCGAAATCCTCGTCTCACGTGAAATCGACCCCTTTCTTGTAGAAATACAAGAAGAGGTAGGAGTCATGAGTCTCAACAAGGAAATCCCTACTGAGGAGCTCCCCAATAAACTCCTTGAGCGGTTTGCCGACTTTGAGCATGGTCCTACCCCTATCGTTGAAGAAACAGAGGACGTCAATCTAGGGACTGAGGAGGTTCCTAGAATCACTAAGATCGAAACATCGCTATCTCCTAAGGAAAGAAAAAACATGATCAATTTCCTTCGATCATATCAAGATGTCTTCGCATGGTCATATGAGGACATGCCTGGTTTAGACACTAATTTGGTCAAGCATGAGTTGCCACTCTACCTTGATACTAGGCCGATCAAGAAAAAATTAAGGCGACTCTGACCCGAGTGGATGCTGAAAGTAAAAGACGAGGTCATCAATATGATGTAGGATTTCTCATGGTCTCCAAATACCCACAGTGGGTAGCCAATATTTCTCCAGTACCAAAGAAGGATGGGAAGGTCCGCACGTGCATTGACTTTCGAAACCTGAACAAGGAGAGCCCAAAGGACGACTTCCCATTACCGAACATTGACATCTTGGTCGACAACACTGCCAAACATGGGATGCTCTCCTTCATGGACGGATTCTTCGAATATAATCAGATCAGGATGGCAGAGGTAGATCAAGAGAAGATAGCATTTATCACCCCCTAGGGAACTTTCTGCTATCGAGTCATGCCATTCGAGTTGAAAAATGTTGTTGCAACGTACCAAAGAGCTATGGCAATACTCTTCCATGACATGATGCATCGAGAAATTGAGGTGTAAGTCAACGACCTGATCGCCAAGTCACTGGAGCGAAGTGACCATCTGATAAACCTCGAAAAGCTGTTTGAGAGGATGAGAAAATATAGGTTATGTATGAATCCTCATAAATGCGCATTCGACGCCATGTCAGGAAAGTTGCTAAGATTCATCGTCAGCAGGAGAGGTATCGAGGTCAAACCAGTCAAGGTAAAGGCCATCACGGAAATGCCACAACCGTCTACCGAAAAAGTGGTAAGAGGTTTCTTGGGTAGGATACAATACATCAATTAGTTCATTGCATAGCTCACTCCTATCTGCACACCGATCTTCAAGCTGCTAAGGAAAGATTCTCCCGTTGAATGGAACGACGATTGTCAAGTGGCATTCGATAAAATCAAGGGCTACTTTCTCAACCCTCCAATATTAGTGCCACCCGAGCCAGGGAGACTACTCTTAATGTATCTCTCCATGATAAAAGTTTAGATGGAATGTGTCCTAGGGTAGCATGACGAGATAGGAAGGAGAGAGCAGACCATCTACTACCTAAGTAAGAAGTTCATCGACTACGAGATGCATTATTCTCATCTGGAGAAAGCTTGCTTGGCTCTCGTGTGGGCCACACAGAGGCTCTGCCACTACTTGTTATCTCAAGCCGTTCTACTCCTAGCATGCATGGACCCATTAAAGTACCTATTCGAAAAGCCAGCCCTCACTGGGCGGACTGCGTGCTGGCAGCTCCTACTGTCTAAATTTGACATCACCTATGTCACTCATAAGTCAATCAAGGGGCAGGCGCTCACTGATCATCTTGTCGATAATCCCTTACCCGATTATGAACCTCTAAGGATCGAATTCCAAGACCCGACATTTTATTCATGAAAGAGGATGATACAATAGGGACAGAAGAGTCCTGGGTGATGCACTTTGATGGAGCGGCAAATGCCGAAGTTCAAGGAGTTGGCGTTGTCCTAATCTCGCCAAAGGGGTCTCACGTACCTATTTCCATCAAACTCAACTTCCCCTACATAAACAACATGGCTGAATATGAGGCATGCATAGCTAGCTTACAAGCAGCTCTAGACCTAAACGTAACTCACCTCAGGGTGCTTGGCGACTCAGTTGATCAAATGCCAGACAAATGGAGATTGGAAGACAAAGGATGAGAAGTTGATCCCATACCATGAACACCTTGAAGATCTGATAGCATACTTCGATGATGTTACTTTCTCCTATGTCCCGCGAGCAAGAAATCAATTTGCCAATGGTGTTGTGATGAAGCCGATCATGATCGAACTGAGGAAATAGCCAGCCTTCTGCCTCCAGATTGAGGAACCCCCCAAGGTTAAATGATGAGCCACCGTGGTTCTCAGATATCAGGAATTTCCTTGAAACTCGGGCATTCCCTGAGAGGACATCCAAAGTGGAGAGATTGACCATTCAACGTTTAGCGGCAAACTACATCTGCAGTGAGTGTCTCTACAAGCATTCATATAACAATATCCTACTCTGATGCCTAACTAAAAGCGAGGCAGCCAACATCATGAAAGAGATTCACGAGGGAGTATGCGGGACCCAAGTCAAATGGCACATGCTTGCCAAAAAGATCCTATGGTAAGGGTATTTCTGGACCACCATGGAAACTAATTGTTGCAAGCACGTTCAGAATTGCTACAAATGCCAAGAACACTTCAGTCTGATCCATGCTTTGGCTATAGATCTACACAGCATGACCACTCCATGGCCATTTGCCACTTGGGGCCTCGATGTCATCCGAAAAGTCAATCTGAAAGCTTCAAACGGACATCAATTCATCCTGGTTGCCATTGAATACTTCACCAAATGGGTAGAGGTAGCATCCTACATGAACATCATGGCCTAGCATCCTAAGAAATTCATCAAAAGCGATATTGTTTCCCGATTTGGCGTACCCAAGGATATCATCACAGACAACGGCACGAACTTTGTGAACAAGTGCATCAAGGCCTTCTGTGAGCAGTACAAGATCAAACATCATCGCTCATCACCATATCGGCTATAAAACAATGGGGCTATGGAAGCTGCTAACAAAATGGCCATCTTCATCCTTAAGAAGATGGTCGTCACCTATCGAGATTGGAGCAAAGTGTTACCATTCACTTTATGGACCTATAGAATATCGAACCGCACCGCTACAGGGGCAACACCGTTCTCCCTTGTATATGGAACTGAGGCCGTCCTGTCGATAGAGGTTGAAGTACCCTCACTCCGTATACTCCTTGAGTCAGGCCTACCAAAAGCAGAAAGGGAGAGATATCGCTTTGAGTAGCTGAACCTAGTGGATGAGAAAAGGCTCATAGCCTTGTGTCATACCCAAGTATACCAGGGGCGAATCGCACGTCCTTACAACAAACATGTTTGCAGCCGAGATCTGAAGGTAGGAGACATCGTACTCAAGAAAATCTTCTCATCCCTCCACATCGATCCGAGAGGGAAATTCAAGCCTAACTGGAAAGGACCTTATGTCATCCGAGAGGTGCTCCTGGGGTATGCTATCTGCCTCACCACCATGGACGGATATCACTTTCCTGAGCCCATCAACGCTGGATATGTCTGACGATTCTATTCCTTTGTCTCCCACAGCAAGGTAAGTTTTGATAGGATGGATAGACTGCTTAAAGACCCAATAAAAGAGGCCATCATTCCAAAGCCAAGCAGCCAAAAAATATCCCTGAACACTCATACCCTTTGCTACCCAGCTTGAGCCATGAGCCATTTCTTTCACTACCCCCTCCTTAGAAAAAATAAAAAGAAGAAGAGGAAGTGTATATACCAAACAAAAAAAATGAAAAAGAGTTACCATTAAAATCTAAAAAATCATAAAAGCAAAATCCCAAAAGAGGATAAGCAAAAAGGAACAAAAAAAAAAGAAAAGAACGGAAAAGTGGGGCATGTACAATCAAAACCCCCAGGGAAGAAGTGTATTATGACAGCTAGAACCCAATCAAGGAAACCTTTTTGAAAACTCAGAATATCTTCAAAATTCTTAACCTATCCCATGACCACGATACATTCCAAGAAAAAACCCTCTTTAAGGTCTACAAGCAGTCATAGTATCCATTGAGTCAACACAAGCCAAGCTGAAAGACAATAAAATAATTCCATCTAGCCGGCTATGATGGAATCGACACCCATGTCGTGGCCTTTGATAAGATAAATTAAATAAAATAAATATATACAAGCTCAAAGCAAGGATGACGTGCTAAAAACTCGAAAGGGCGCTATGGGTAAAAATAACGAGCTTGTGTGAACCAGGTGAAAACCTGAAAAGGTGCCTAGGATAAAAATGCAAACCCATGGACGTAGTGAAAACCCGAGAGGGCGCTACAGGTAAAAAGAGGGAACGACGAGCCCGACGGAAACCCACCATGGGCGTTGTGAGTAAGAAAGTTGAAAAGGAGAAATGAAAAAGAAAATAAATAAGATCCCCTCGGTTCCCCTCCCGCATTACTCGATTCTCGACGGGGCCGCTCATGTTAGCTCAAATTCGGGTCCCGACCAAGAATGTTTTTGTAACTACACTATCAAACGTATGACCCAGGGTAAGGAGAAAAAGGTCGATTCGATCCAAAGGAATAAATGTTCCGGCCTTGATAAAAATTGCTAAATTTCACTCAGGACCAACCATGAAAAGGGGTTTGACCTTGCTCAAAAGGGGACCCATTATCTCCCCAATAATTAAGGCACAAGCCTAAAAAAAAAAAAAAAGGGCAAGGAGACTATTTTTGTCAAAGATAACAGATTTTCCTTCCCTATTTTCACACCCACACTGTGTGCACCACCACAGGACAAGATAATAGGCTTTCTTTTCTATGCCCATACTACGCACTTTCCATCTCAAAAGAAGTCCATCAATCAAAGAAGGGAGAAATAACACTGTTTTATAAGATAATAGATTTTCCTTTCTCATGTACAAACCTGTATACAGCTGACACCACATCTCAAAAAATAATATGTGAGATGTCTAGCTTCTTTCTTTCTTCCCTTCTTTCTCTTTACAAAAGCGCAAAAATAACATAAACATAAAGAAAATATATATACCAACAAGATGTATCTAATTAGGGGTTTCTTACACCCCTTTTATGATTTTGATCTATGCAAAGAGGTATGTGTAGGATGGAATCAACGACCCAACTCGCACTTCAAGGCACGGATCTCTGCACGTAATGTATCCTCATGTACGTCCCGCTCTGCCATCCAGCAGCCATGAAAACTTCTATACCATTTTTGAGAGGCATCAGTAGCACCAAGAGTGTCACTCAAAGTCCTTTTCAAACGAAGGACCTCACACTCAGCTACATTAGCTCTAGCTTCTACCGCCTCTTCTCTAACCTTTTGTTTCTCTAAATGATCATGCAGGACATGCTCCTTATCCACCAGTAGCTCAATACGGGATCGAAGCATCAACTCCTTCTTTGGCCAAGGCCCCTCCATATCACTGCTCTCTGCCTAATCCAAGCGACCAACAATAAACTTCTCAAATAGTAGCCAAGCCTTGTACTCTGGGGAGGACAGACCTGAATTTCCCTGCTCTAGATTGCACATGAGCATCGACTGGCGCGTCTCCCAGAGAGAAGCTACCCTATCCATGTCCCCAGAGGACCCCCAAGAAAGATAAAATCACATAGAGGAGGTTTTGCAGCATAGGGTACCTGCTGAGAACAACCAAACTAGTGCAGCACCCAAAATGGGAAGTAATAAGTGCTGCCGGTCAAACCAAGGAGAGTGATGCCCTCGTAATCTCTAGAGCAGACCATTGGGAAGGTCCGATCTAACGAAGAAAGCCTCCACACCAGCTCGGCTTTGGCCAACCAAAGCTTCAAACCCTGCATGTCTCCCAGTGGAAGCATATGGCATCTTCCCAGAAAGCAGCGGGTCACCTCACCATGAGCAATATAAAAATGAGGCATGGGTCCCAAAACAACAAGGTGCTCCCCTAGCCAAACCTGAAACAGAAGCAGGCATCCCCTAAGGCACACTACCTTGCCCAAGGCAAAAGCATCGAGGCAACGATAAAGCTCTGCCAGGATCAGATGCATCACAGAGCGGCCTCCCTCTAATTCGCTTAAGACATCGTAGAGTGCAAGCGAGAAACTTTCTCCCACAGTGAAGAAAAGAACCTCAGAGATGAGACCAAGACCAAAATCCTTCATGTTATAAACATTTCTAAATGAAAATTTTCGTAGGCTCTCATCACCAAAAAGTTCTCTCAAGAATTTCACCGAACACCTAGTGGGCCCTCCAATGAGACTTTTTCCATAATTAGATTTTTTCTAACCCAAAGTCCTGTGGACGGCTTTGTCATAACTCGACTTCGACATCACTCTCACCAGACCTCTGTGCAGCTTCAAACCCGACAAGCTAGAGAGTTCTTCAAGTGTGGGAGACAACTCACAGTTCCCAAAATGAAAGACATGGGTATCCACTTCCCAAAAGGAGGCTGCCGCATGAAGAAGGTCCCATAGTGGAGGAATGTCAAGAAAAGATGAGAGGCGAGCCAACTTAAGCTCATTCAAACCCACGAGCTCACTCTCATTCAAACTCTCTAACCATCTTTTTAGGAAACTAGGCCTCACACCCAATGAGGGAAGTATAGCGGTCCCGGGCCCCCCATGAGAGGCACGGTTGGAAGTGGGTCCATTGACATACAAAGATGTTCCCAAGGATACAAATTCTATGTAGGGCGATGGACCCACCATTGAGAAAGTAGGGAGAAAAGCAGCAGTAAAAAGTACCAAGCCTAAGTTAAGAGAGAGGAAAAGAGTGCATTCTCTGGCTTAAAAGGCCCCACTTTCCTCAGGAAGCACTTGGCGTGGGTATTACACACGCCAGGGCATTTTTTTTCCAGGTTTGGCCTGGCGCATGTATTACACACGCCAAGCCTTTTTTTCCCCAAGATATGCCTGGCGTGTGTAATACACACGCTAGACCACTAATTCCCCCACAAGAAAGATAAGGTTTGGGGGGGGCTTATTCTTGCTGGCCCCCTAGCCAGCCCACCTGCATTTCCTGCCCTTTGCTTAAAAAGAAAAAAGCGAGACTGTGCTAAACCACATATAGGGATACAAATTTTGGTCACATTTAACTTATATACATTTCTCCATGCAGGAAAGGCCCGCACAAATAAGAAAATAGTGGCCAAGTGTTAACCAAGGGTATGGCCCCAATAATTTTTCTTTCTATCAATTGAATCCACCCTGATAAAGAGAGCCAATATACCACAACAGAGATGGTGTAGACAACAATGAGGGAAAGCAATAAACATTCATCCAAAGGATTAAAACCATAAAAAATAAAAAAAAATATAGCATCACATGGTCCCTTACATATTTTGAAAATCAATATATATATATATATATCCCAAAAGTCTCAAAATTCAAAAATCTAAAAGCAGAGCCTAATCCTTATTGGCACCCTTGGACTTCTTGAGCTTGCGCGAAGAGCTCTGATATGTCCTGACATCTCCCACTCGGGCCCATGCCTGAGAAAGTCGGCTAAGCAGGGAGCGCGACTCCTTTTCACGAGCATGCTGCAGGTCGTGCCCACAGTCAATAATCACGACCCATCAAAAGATAAAAATAGCAAGGCAATGATCAGAACCAGTCAGTATGATACTCACCACTTCCACGTCCCAAAGACTGGTAATATTGTGGTAATACTCAGCTTGATTCACAGCTGCCTCATAGTCCTACATGAAAAGGAAAGAAACATCTGCTACAGGAGCCACAAGCGCAAGCACATGCATTTTCCTAAGAAACAAGCATGCAGAAAGAAAAAAACTTGCTTACCCCAGGAACCAATTCAGGAGGGGGGATCCAAATCGCTTTAGCAGATATGCGAGCCCGCTCCTCTACGGCCGTACATAAACCCGCAAGCAAGGCATCATCAAGGCATCTAAACATCCCCTGTACCTCAGCAGTCGAACTACAGAGGCACCCGCACCAGAGGGGCCTAAGGGACCAGCTCCCGTAGCCTCAACAATACTCGCTGCCACCTCATCATCATCATCAGAGTCACATCCCTAGTCGAACTGTGAAAAGGAGCAGAGTTTCAATCAGTAGAAGCAAAAACTAAATCAGAACCACTAAAAATTTGCCTAAGAAAAGGAGAACCACCTGAGACCGCGGATCGCCAAAGGCCAAGATATTAGTACCAGGTGCAAAATGTGGAAGAATGGAGTGGCAGGGCAAGGACTCATACCATAGCCGATACCCCTTGGGCATGAGGAGATCATTGACGGTGACCTCATGATGAAGAAACCAAGCAGAGAGCTCCTCAATAGTACCCTCAGGAGCCATAACATCCGTAGGAGGAGCCTGCGGCACAGCAAAGTGGTCTCAATATTGGTGAACCACTCTCTCTCCCTGGTAATATGCCCTAGCCCAGGCCCTGTAAAAGAAAATGACATGATGGTCGATGAAAAAGCGAGATAGACCCACAACAGCTCGATCCCAAAAAGGAGAACCAATGTAAGGATCATAGATAATCTGCCCAGACAGAAAAGCGTCTTATCAGCCAAATAACATAACAAAAGGAAACTCTGAGAAAAGGGGGCAGAACTGGGAGTTCAGGCCCAGTTCTCTAACATCCCTGCCGGATCAGCAGATCGAACTGGGACTTCAGGCCCATCTTTAAATACTTCATACCAACATTCCTACGGCGGTGCGTGTTCTAGTTGCTCATGAGCAGATAGGTGGATACATCAGAGTGAAGGAGGGGGCGACCAGGCTGGAAGTGTAGATATCCCCAAACCTAAAAAGAGTGGTATACATAAAAGACGTGTCACAGGCAGGGAATCACTAACCAATAAACCAAGGAAAGCAAAGGAGCCAGGGGTTACCTCTATAGCAGGCCAAAAGATGACAACAAACTTTCCATTCCTGACTGAGACTTGAGCTAGGCTAGACATTAACTTTGCATTCCCAACTGAGACCCAAGCTAGGCTAGACATTAGCATGGCGTATCCTACCCTGCCCCAGCCATATCGGTGGACATCATCCCAATTTTCTATAAGACTAAGCCAAGACAATGAGACCTGCCCACCACTAGCATTCGAAAAAGAGTCTTGTCCAGCAGGAAAAGGAGCCAGATGCGAGCCAACATCACCGCACGCTCGCGCTCAATGAAGATGTCCGCATCAGGCTAGACCAAATCCACCAGTTCATTCTCATCAAATAGATCAGCCAGCCATGAAATTTTAACCTCAGAGCCATGCAAATTTATGGAGGTGGGATAATCTCCAAATAGTTAAACCAGCTCATCTCGATCAGGCAAGCAAAGGTTAGTCACTGGTATACTCCCCATCCGAATCCCCGTAATTATTGACCAATCGATGGAGGTAAGAGTCATCTCCACCATGGTCATGTGAAATGTCATAGTCTCGGGAGAAAAGCACTCAATCAAGGCACTCAGATAGGCCGCGTCGGCCCGCATGACAGGCCACGAGAGGAAATCCCCAAAACTGGCCTGGGTAAGAAGGAACTTCACGACCGGAGGGAGGTAGAGATAGAAGTGCTGGAGGTCCAACCAACCTCCTCGAAAGGTGATGGAAGGCAAGTCCTACATCCAAATACAAAGGTATCAGATCCTGAAGACATTGTAAGCTCGTACAAAAAATAACAACAAAGCTTTTTCCCCTGCCGGCAATCCCAAAATTCGATATATGAGCATATTGCAAATGAAGGAGCCTAGTACGGGCAGCCTAGCCTTGCATTTCGAATCAAGTACGAGAAGAGTGTTGCACCACAAAAATTTGCTCCCCTCAAAAACCATTGACCACTTTCGACCCCTCCTCTTGTTATTGCCCATGCTCTTCCTTACTCGACATTCTGAGATGGACACAAGCAATGATATCAAGACATGTCAGTAATGAGACATAAGCAGGTAAGTATGCTCCTTTCATTTTTCCATCAATCTTAAACAATCATCATTGCAAAAAAATATATAATACATCAAAAAAAAGAAGAAAAAAAAAATGCATAAACATAAAAAGAGAGAGAGAGAGAGTCCTTTAAAAGAAAAACAAATGAAGATTCAAAAAAAGTACATATATATATATATATATATATATATATATATATATTTGTTACATACACAATGAACATATGAAAACAAAAACAAAAAAGAAGAAAAAAAGAAAAAAGAGGGGGAAAAGGGCCTCACCATCCTCTTGCATGGCAAAAAAAAGCATTTAGATCCACACGAAAAGGAAAAGAGGCCCCTAATAACATCAACAAATGGAGAAAAGGAGTAGGGCATCACTAAAAAATCATATTTTTACTCAAAATCAGGGCCAATGCACATGGAATAGATCAAGGAAGAGATGAATAATCATACTTGTAAAAGGAATCACTCATTCATCATTCAAAAAATCAAAAATCTTAACCACATTGCAAATTATTCAAGAAAAATCAAAAGAAAATGAGGTTAAACATCGATTACCTTCAAGAAAAATTAATCCTTGATCTGGTGTAGAGCGTATGTTTGATCGGCAGGAGCAAACTTCAGCGATGAAACAAGGTTCAAGCAATCCAAGGGAACCCTAGAGGGAGGTTCCGTTTTGGTTTGGAGAGAGGGGGAGAGAAAGATTTTTAAAATAACCCTTTTTGGCTCGGGCTCGGCCGTTTTAAAAGGCCCCCTAGTTTTGGCTTGGCGTGTGTAATACACGCGCCAAGCATTATTTGGCCCCATTTTGGCCTGGCACGTGTATTACACACGCCAGGCTATTCCTGGTCCTTTTTTGCTTGGCTTGTGTGTTTCACACATCGAGCATGATCTTCCTCGGACTCGAGGAGGTACACACGCCCCCAAACGACACGTCAACTTTCATTGGACCTGCTCGGGAGGCTATGCTAAAATAATTGGTTCTAGATCAATGAGCTTGCTCAAAATCCTGAACATACATAAAATCATAAAAAATCCACACAAAATAATACAAAAATTCACATAAAATAATGAAAAATTCCACATAAAATCACAAAAAATTCACACAAAATAATACAAAAATCCACATAAAATCATAAAAATAATCCACATAAAACCCCATGTAAAATAACAAAAAATTCTACATAAAAATAAACGAAAAGCGGCATGTACTCCCAAAAAGCATTGCGACATCAATTCGCTCTACTCGGGTAGCCATGCTAGATCAATTTCGAGACTGATGGGTTCACCCAAAGACCTCAAACCCTGCTTCTTGCAGGGGCACTCGTGACCAGTCAAATGGGGCAATCAATACCTCACATGATTGGACACAAATTGTGGACCTTCGCATATCTGCTTCGCACCTATATTTAAGCATGAGTCGATCACCCTCTCACTTATGGAGCTGTTTAATTCAGAATGAAACTTGAACATCAAACATCTTCAACCATCTTAAGAAGCGTACATTTTTTCCAGCATATTAGGCTTTCGCAACTCGCTCCACCTCGGTTATACCCAATAATGTCGCTAAGCGCTTGGGGACCGATAACCTTCAGAAATGGATGTTTTTCCTGACATACAGGGCTTCCGTTTACTCACCATACTACCCACCTAATATTTGAAGTTTATTTTTGAATACGGCGGACCCGTCAGTGATGCCTTGGGCCTCTTCAGATGTCTCTTGTCTTTGGCATTCGATCATTAGTGATCAGATACCAAAGAGGGGCATTTATAGATTCCTAAAATTAGCCCAAGGCCCAATCAAAACATACTTCGAGAGAGGCGAACCCCCGAGCTTCCGATACCACCCCCCATACCCTTAGGTACTTTCCAAAACCCTTAGGAACCTTCCCAAACCTTTAGAACTTACCCCCGACCTCTCCGAACCCACAATTAACTCTCCTAGGCAATGGTCAGAGAGAAATGTGTTAGGACTGGTAGGGACCTCTACTAAAATTAAATCTTACACCATTGAAAAGTAGAGGTTTCCATCTTTTAAACAAGCCAAGAATCACCTCAATCCAAGTTGTACGTCAAAAGTTACGACGATCCGAGCAATGCTCAGGAGCAGCACTTGGTTAGGGCATACATGGCGCATGTAATACACACGCCAAGTTTAGGTGCCCCCCCCCCCTCTGGCTCTAAACTTCCGAACACTATAGTTATGCTTGGCGTGTGTAATACACACGCCAGGCTTAGCTACAGTAACCATGGTTTTTTGCTCGAAATCCACTTTTGGGGTTTGACTTGTTGACTATCTCAATGTTTAGGATGGGTTTCATTAGGACTGTTGCCCCCCTGATTACCCTATTTGTAATCCTTTAGTCATTTCAAACCTCACCCTATCATCTACCATTGAAGCCCATTGCCCACATTTCCAGGCTCTCAAAATCCTAGGAAACCTTAGATTAGAAGATTACCTAATTGCTAACCCTAATTAGCACATAAGCACCCTCCTAACCTCCCTTTTTCCTATAAATAGAGAGGCACCCCTCCCTTTACAAATGCTTGAAAAATTTTCCAAGAGAGAAAAAGATTAAGAAAGAAGCTTTTCCTCCCTTTGGTGCACCCATTCCATACCAATTCCAGAATTCAAAAGCCCCCCCTTAGATCCCATCTTCCACCAAAAAACCTAGAGTTAGGAAAGAATCACCCCCTAGCCTTCTTCCTCTACCCCTTAGCTATCAAGCCTTAGAGGTTAGAACCCATTCTCCAACCATTCAATCTATCGAAAGCTCGTCAAGTGCACCTACGAGAAGGTCCACACACGTGCTACAAGGGCCCAAGAGTTCCGGCTCTCCCCTCTATCTACCTTCTTAGCTTTTGCTCTACCCTTGAATTTATGCCGTTACGCCGTCGAAATCTCAATAGTGGCGGAGGGGCACCAATAGGGTCAAGGTTCCTTAGGGCGAGGAAGTGCTCTTTTCTTCCTTATTTTTCTAGCTTATTTGGTGACAAGTAGAGACTGCTTTTAAGCTAGTTGGTCGGGTGCCTAACACCTTCCCGATCGATAACTGAAGCCCCTACCCAAGAGCCTTTGGCATAGACCGATAAATCAGAGTCACATTTTTGGTACTTCGGTTCTTATAAAATTGATTTAGATTTTTCGAGACACCAAAAGCTCCAGGTGGCGACTCTATATTTTTTCATGAGTGCGCATCGTCGCGATGGGATCATCAAAAATCCCACGGTTGCACAAGGGTATTATACCCTTCCATATGACACACAAGTGTTCTAACAAAACAGACCCTAAGGACTTCAAAATCGGGCACCAAGTTGCCCAACACATAGCAGCGACATTCGACAACGGGTTGTTGCCCTTATAATTTTGTGCGCTTGTGTTAGGGGTCCTATTTGACCCCCTATTGCACCCAAACTATGGACCATCTGACCATTGGTTGAACCAATCTGTCGAGAACTAAAGGGTATTATACTCTTCTATATGACACACAAGTGTGCCAACAAAACAGACCCTAAGGACTTCAAAATCAGGCACCAAGTTGCCCAGCACATAGCAACGACATTTGGCTAATGGGTTGTTGCCCTTATAATTTTGCGCGCTTGCACTAGGGTCCTGTTTGACCCCCTATTGCTCCCAAACTATGAACCATTGATCCAAGGCCGTGGGCCAAATCTTATACCATCTGATCATCTATAAAATGGATGGCCACATCCTCCTGAAAATAGGCATACCTCGGCCTTAGTGCCACTTCAAAATGGAAAAAACCTCATTACTATTGTATGTGTGTCACCTTGAATTTTAAGTTAGGATCAACTTTGACCCCTTAAATCTTGAAAATCAAGCAGAATCAGCCCACGTACTCGGGTTTATAATGATCTCGACAAAATCTTAATCGGGTTCGTCGAATCAACAATAATCTCATCGCCACTATAAAAGTAAGGTGTTTCAGCGGCACTTGCTGTTAAAGCAATTTTTGGTAGCGACAGGACTAATAGCGGTAGTTTTCGGTAGTGACAGGAGTAATAGCAGCAATTTTTTGTTAATAGCGGCAGTTCTTGGCTACCGCTAATAGTCTTATTTTTTATAGTGCGCGTTTATCCACATGCTTTTGAACACGTGAAAATTTAGAAAGAAATAAACTAAGGGATTTATGCCCTTTTACAATTAGTGTAAAATGATCTATTTGACTCACTTATTGGTCGAACCAGTGAATTGTCCAAATACAAACCCCACCTAATTTATGGAAAGTGTGATCGTCGCTAGGCCTGATCACTCCAAAATTGATCCGATAGCCCAGAAAAGTTGTCTAAATTTGCACGAGAGTTCTTCTTATTATAAATCAATATGGGCATCATTTCATGTGAATCCTTCCATATTCGACAAATGTTTAGTAGGAGAAAATGTCTCCTTTTTTTTTACCGATCTAGGACAATCATAAATTTCAAATTAAAACCATTCACATATCTTGAGATGTGTGAAATGCTAGATCCATGGTTTTAGGAGCCATTAGTAAATACTAGATTTTGGATTATTTTATAGCAATTGGGCCATAATCGAAACACAGAAGGCCCATTCCATTAACCATATGGATCTTTCAAGACCCTCGGTCAACATAAACACACATGAGCCTTCTCATGGTGGCTCATCTAGTCTATGAACTCCTAATAGGCCCATTTATCCTAGAAGAGTCACTTACTCTTTTATGAGAAACCAGGGTCCAACCTCTAGGGTAAGCGAAACCCACCTTTTAAGATTAGGAGAATCTTCTAGATAGATCTTAAAATCATGCCAAGATGGTATACACCACTCGATGATCATACAATGAAATGATCTTGACCAAAATCTTGAACCATTCAGTTAATGGTCTAGATTATCAAATTCATAGTGGCAATCAGATGGTATCTAAACATTCATTACGCTGGTGTCGTCAGTAGGATTAGATTCTTCTAAACTCGATCATGTTTACCTTAAAATATGTGTATCGAATATTCGATGGTCTATAAGTGATTCCGTCATACTGAGACTAAATCTTATCGAAATCATGTAAATGATTAGTCTATTTTCATCGGATCGATCTAATGAGAATAGTCTATCATCATGTTGTGACACACAGCATAGGATAATATATCGATTTACATGTGACCTCTTTATATCTCTCCTTTAGCGGAAAGTTGAGTGTCTCTAGGAGACTCTAAACCACTTTCTTACTTGGTTAAGACCTTAGGTTTTCATCTAACGTCACGAATCAAAGTTTAATTTTCTTTATAACTTATAACTGATTGTGATCAGTTCACTAACCTTTTTGTTCTGGTACGTTACTTATTTTACTTTTATGTGATTTATTAATAGAATAAGTTCTTTTATGATTAAGCTTTAATTATTGAAATATGTTGTTGAGGTTATATAAGATATATGTTTTCATAGAATAAGTTCTTTGATGATTAAGTTTTTTCATCGACATTACATTACATCCATATCATAAAAATATGATAGGACATATGCATGATAAGTTAAGAAATAAGATACGACAGTCAACTTTCAAGCCTTCATCATGGTGGGGCTCCTTTTACGGTCATATGGAACTTGAAATATAAACATCCATATATAAATGTAACACCTCTATTGGAGTATGAGTTGCCACACGAAATACATCCAGGTTACTATAAAACCTGTCCCTTAGAAAGTGTGGTTTAGCGAAGCTTATCGCACCATGGCTCACTCTAATTTAAGTTGTAGGCAAATGATAAGAAAATATAAATTTGATAAAATATGAATAAGATAAGATACGGATGCGACAAGATACTATGCAAAGGTCACCTAAATATGAAATTAAGTATTACATGTGTCATACTTTATGAGCCACCATAAGGGTACAACGTCTATAGTCAAGACAGGTCTTAAGGATAATACAATAGGACAGTGTCCCGAACATAAGGGGACACTGATACGTGTAACCTTATCAGGCTGGATGGTGGTTTATGATACGATACGAAGGTTAGGTGATTATCTACACATGGACCTCGCGTGGTAGGCTCGAGCAGTGGCCCTGGCACGATTCGTTTACGTAAAATAAGTATCATGCGAAGTACGTTATGTAGGCGTATGGAGCTATAATATGATTTAAGATATGTCATATAAGTTAAGTTAATAAGACAAGTAAGAAAAATGATAAGCATCAAAAGCATCATATGCACTAAAAATTATTACATTCTTTCAATTTTATTATTATAAAATATTTATGAGAATTTTAGTTTATGAGAATTTTATGATGGATCGTTTGTGTAACCCACTAGGTTTACGTGACTGGGTAAACTCATCCCACGAAAAAACAATAGTTGCAGGTGAATATATGGACTACACTACTGTTGGTGAGCGCTTTTTCTGAGTTCCTCTCGGTCCCTGTTGAATCAGTGGCCTAATTCTGTCTAAGTGGACTCTGGCAATGCGGTGTTTGGAATGGTGAAAATAAAAAAAGGAGGATTTCTAGGAAGGTTCTTAGTTGGTTGCGATCGACAATTGCAGATATTAAACGATGCTGCAACACATCAGTGATCACACTTTAGAGAGGGTGTGGGTTTCTTCTTTACTGAATCGTCCGCCTGCGAACGTCAGCAGCTATGGCTCTTCCTTATAATTTAGATAGTTTAGTTTTCTTTTCTTTTCCTGCGATTGATATAATACTGATTGGTTTAAATTTCCTAATTCTATTATGAGTGTAGTTGTGAATTTGTTGTAGTGAATGAATTAATCTTCTAGTGTCCTAATCCTATTAGGAGTCTACTTGGTTTAAGTGTTCTATTCTTATTATAAGTCTAATTAATTGAGTTTCCTAATCTTATTGAAAGTCTAATTAATTAAGTCTCCTAATCGTACTAGGAATGCACATTAATTTAAATGCTCTAATCTTATTAGGATTCTAATTAATTTAGTTTCCTATAGTCCTTCTAGAAGTCTAATTAATATTAGTCTCCTAATCGTACTAGGAATGCAAATATGTTAATTCTAATAAAACTCTAATTAAATCAAGCATGCTAATTATACTAAAATTTTAAGTAAAGAAAGTATACTAGTTCTACTGCAACTCTAATTCAATCAAGTACACTAATTTGACTGAAATTCTAATTGAAATAGAAGACTGATTTTACTAAAACTCTAATTAAAGCAAATATACTATTTTTATTAAAATTCTAATTAAAACAAATAAACTAATTTTGCTAAAATTCTGATTAAAGCAATAACTAACTATATTAAAAATCTAATTAAAACAATGGATTAATTATACTAGAAATCTGATTAAAATAAAGGAACTAATTTTACTAATTTTCTAATAAGTTGAGGAGTTGACTTTACTAAGGATCTAATTAAAATACTGAATTAACTATACTAAATTTAATTGAGATAAAGGAACTAACTTTTATTAGTTCTAATCAAACCAATAAATTAATTATACTAAAATATTAGGAAAGGGGTTTTGGGCCCGCTATGCTAAGGAGGATTGGCCTCATTTCCGAGTACCTTTCGTAAGCTCCCTTGGGCAAATCGGGTGGCTGAAGTTAAAGCAAATTAGATTTTTGGATTATAAGATAGTATTTTTAGATTTTTAGAGTCATTTTCGGGATTACAATTATGAATTAAATTATGAAACTAGAATTATAGAAAACTAAATTAATATTTGGGAATTTTGAAATATTAAACTAAAAAATTAAAACTAGGATTTCAAAATCTAAGGATTGAATTCGAGTCTAAAATCAGAAAATCGGGCCGTATGATTAAGGACTAGATCTAGAAACTAAGAACTAGAACTAGAGATTATTGATAGGACTGAAAATTAAGATTTTATAATAGAATTAAAGTCTAGGGTCGGTGAATTAGGCCGTTAGATTAAGGACTGGTTCTAAAAACGGAGAACTAGAACCAGATATTAAAATTACGGTCTAAAAAGGGTGCTACGGTCTAAGACTGAAAATTTAATATTAACAATTAAAACTAAGAAAAATCCTAGATCTAAGAACTAAATACTAAGGTCGGAAACTAAATTCTTACCTAAAGGTCGGGGCTGCGGAGAGGAATCTCTAAAATTCGAAGCTTGAGTCTCGAAATTATGGCTATGTTTTTCTGTGTTTGTTCTCGGAATTCTCTGGTCTCGAAATTCTAAAAAAATCCGTTCTCCTCTCTCTCCTCCGTATTTTTTTGTGGGTCGAATTAATAAAAAATTTATAGGTTTTTTTCTAATTAAACGCCCTATTTTAGGCGTTTAACCAAATTACGCGCCATTTTTTTGGTTGTTAATCATCGCTTTGAGTCAGCCACCGACTCAGTGAGCGACCGGCTGACTTGCTCAATGAGTTTCCTAGCTCTAACAAAGTTAGGACTAATTGCGTGCTTGGTATAGGGTGCGTAATCCGATTAAGTGTCTCATTTAAAGCATTTAATCGAGGAAGCTTGGTGGTCAAGTACTGTAAGACTAGGTCGGGCGTAGGTCAATTGCGCGCTGATGGTAGGGCGCTCAATCCGACTGCGTGTCTCATGGTGGGCATGTGATCGAGTCTCGAAGCAGTCTAGGAAAGGAGGTTTGGTCTAAAAGGAGGTTTGGTCTGAAAGGAGGACTGATTGCACGTTTATGGTTTTACGTGTAATAGAATTACGCGCATGATTTTAGGCGCGTAATTTGGGGTTGTCTGAGTCTTGAGTCAAGTCTGAAATGCAAGACTATTATTTTAGTCAATATTTTGACTACATACTATTGTTTCAGTATATAGTCTCCCTACGTCGGGATTTGAGCTACAGAGCTATTGTTTTAGCCTATGTTCAGCCATATACTATTATTTCAGTGCATGGTTCCCACGTTAGGGTTAGGGGGTCTGAAATGTCAAACTATTATTTTAGTCTGTATTTCGAAAATATACTATTATTTCAGTATATAGTCTCCCTACATCGGGGTCTGAGCCATAAAGCTATTATTTTAGCTTGTGTTCAACCATATACTATTGATTCAGTGCATGGTCCCTACGTTAGGGTAATGGGGCCTGAGCCACAGAGCTATTGTTTCAGCCTGTGTCCAACCATATACTATTATTTCAGCATATGGTCTCAATTAGGGTTATGAGCTCAAAGGTTGACCGAATAAATTTGTATATTTCGATAGAAAAAAATGGGGTTGTCTACAAATACCCCTCTTCAGCGCGCTCTTGCAAAGTAAGAACGCGTCAAAGAAGTAGACACCCCTCATTTAAGGTGTCTTCTTGTTTCTCTTGGGAAATCACAAATATGAACTGGGGATACTGGCATGACATGCTTGGCTTTCTTATCTATCAACGCAAGCTAAAATAGAGCATTCAGGGGCCTAGTGGTAGCTGTCGAAAGGTGTATTCCATGCCGTGGATGCCCAGGGACAATCCCATCGCATATCGCTACCCACTGTCATAAACAGTCGACGGGGGAAGTCAACATATCCTATTTTGCAGGTGCAAGGGGCATCCCGTTGCATGGCATGACCTACTGCGAGTGACACTCAAACGGAAAGGGGAATCGCCATATCATAATCTGTGGGTGCAAGGTGCATCCCACCACATGTCGCGACCTGCTAAAAGGGAAGTCAAATAGAGGGGTATGACGCAATCAAGATATCGGGGGGCATCATACAAATGTCCATAAATAAGGTCCAAGGACCAATAATAAAATGCAATATAATGTTGAAGGCTTTCGCAAGTCATGTCGGACCGGGCGCGTCATTGCTCACACCAATGAGCGTTAGGTGTTCCTTTTCCAATAGGCGTTTGTACGTTCTTAGATTAAATATACTCATTGTTTAGTTTCTGAGGGGAATGGCCAATTCGGGCTAGTAATTGAAGTGAATTTTGGTAGGTAAGAGGTCTTTCTGTTTATTATTATCTTGGTTTTTTTTTTATTGGTTTTGTTGTTGTTGTTTCTGAAGTAAGAGTTTTTTTTTTTTGAAAGTTTTGAGAATTTAATTTAAGATCAATTCGATGGTAAATCGGTGGAAAATGTGGCTTTCGAAATGTTGCTAAGTAGATCCACCGGTATGGGATTTGTAGACCCGACAGTTTGTGTGGTTGTCAAGACGACACTTGGCATGCTGGATACTCCGTCTAACTTTCTCAGTGAATACTGATGATTGTCTCTTATGGGAGGACTACAGTGATTCGCGAGTCGAGAGAGATAGGTTTTGAAAATATTTTGACTTAATCATAGCTAATTATATTTATAGGCAATATCGAGTAAAAGGGAAGGGTTGTACTTACCTAGGGTGATACTTACCTGAATTGTGTGTAGCTTGTGTAGTCCATGATGGGACTGATGGGTTGTTGAGGTGATACCACGATGAGGCTGGTGGGATTTCTTCTTCTTCTTTTTGGTCCGCTATGGCAGGGCTTGGCGGTCATTACTGTGTGATGTGATGTCTTGGGGAAGTAATGTCGCAATGGGACTTGGGGATTCTTCCTTTCTTTGGCTGCGTGCTGGACGAGTCCTGGTGGGATGTGGGATTCTGACAGGATTTTTGTACTGAAACTTGGCATTGGTCGAATGCGATGAGAGGAGCCTCGAATCTTCATGCATTTCTGCTGTGGCAGTGGTGTCTGATGCGATTACGTAGCGAGCGATTCGGGAAGAGGGCTCTTTGCTTTTAGTGATGGGACACAATCAAGCTTTCTCCCTTTTCATCATATGGCGTGGCAGGTGTTGTTTGAGCTTTTCGGGTAGTGATGTTTGTGATGGGACGCCGGGAGGAGTCCCTCTGCTTTTACGATGGAATATTGGCTAAGCATAATTAGTGATGGGACTTTTGGAAGGTTTGACTCTATGCATTGTTTCGTGAAGGGGGTTTCAGGGAGGTGTGATTAGCGTCGGGGCTATAAGACCAACTGAGGTTGTTGTGTCATGATGGGGCATGTTTGTGGTGAGAATGGGTCATAGTTGGCTCGCGAGGGGACATATTCATGAATGTGTGGTGGGGTTGTGTATGGATGGTTTGGGTAGTGATGTTTGCGAGGGGGCACTGATAGGATATTTGCGTGATAGGTGTGTCTCATTTCTTTCTTTGGCAGATCTTGGGTTGTACATGATCACATTGTGGTTGCATCGTGATTGGCTTCATTTTTATCTTCTCATGAGAGGATGTGTGGTGGCATGATTGATTTATCGCGATGGGACTGGATACTGAGGTGGTATCATGTGTGTGCATCTTATCATGATGGGACGTGTGTGAGCGGCTATCCCTTTTTGTTTTTTTCTGAACAACCTATGAGGCTACACGATGGGATTGGATTTTGATTGAGATGGGATAAAAAGATATGAATATATAGATTTTGCCCAAAGTCAGGCATTACGTGCATGTTTTAGGTTGCTCAATATGATTGTGCGCCTATTTTCAAGTGTGCAATCACAGGTTTGAAGGTTTGTTTACGCGTGTCAGAGTATGCACGTGATTGGATTATGCGCTCTAATCATTGTGTGTGATTGAGGCGTCACCAGGTCACTATGCGGGCAACCTTTAGTATTGCGCGACATGGTCATTTGATGGGATTGCATGGTTTTTAGTCGGCGCGTGATCGAAGCATCACCGGTCAGTGTACAGGTGACCTTTCATATTGCACAGCATGAGTATGCCGTTTGATGGGATTGCGCAGTTTATAGTCGGCATGTGATCAAAGCGTCGCACCGTCGACGCGGGAGATGGTTTATTGTGCGTTCTGGTCAGAGCGCGTGTTTTGGATTGGGCGCAATATGCGTGGCGCATGACTAAGTTAAGCACACATGTCTGAGCACATGATTACATCCGTAATCTATATAAGCGGGGGAGCCTTCATTTATTTCTCATTCCTCGATTTAGTCTCGAGTTTTACTTTTTCTAGATCTCTTGTGTTCTAAAATTAGTGTTTGAGTGATATCGGATGATCTAACTGTCTGATGGGATGTCGTTTCTTCCTATGTTCATAATTTTGTGTGATCTTCACCCTAAAGTGATGCTTAGGGATGACATTATTCTGGGAATGGACGGTATTGGAAATGAGGACGCTAGTCTTCACATCCATCCCTTTTAAGGAGCAGTGAAGGCAACGTTGGTGACGCAGCGACAGAGGAGGTGAAGATGGTGGAAGAGAAAGGTATTACAAGTGGAGGGATGTATTACCCAACCAATCCTTCCTGAAGCCTCTGATTGGACGCTCCGCTCCTCGCTTTGTGTTGATTTTGGGTTCTCAGTTTTTCATTTTGGGTTGTAAGTTACATTCTAGGTTTTCGTTTTGAGTTTTAAGTTCAGGAGGTATGCCTCCAATGATACTTGTAAATTTTTTTTTTAAGTTATAAATAAAGAGGTATTTTTGTTTATTGTGTTTATTTATTTCTTTAAACTTATTTAATGGATTGGTCTATCTAATTTGTTTGATTTAGTTTAGGATCTAACTTAGCTTAGAGTTTTTGAATTCATTCCAGGTTTATTCAGGGTTTGTCCCAAAATTAATTTGCTTCATTGAGTTTTGTTTAGAGGGTTTACTTGACCTTATTGGGTTTGTTGGGGGCATTTTTTTTATTAGGTCCCAAAAAAGTCAGGGTCTTACTTTAGAAAGTTTTCTTTTGTTTGTTTAAAGTTTTAAGGTATTTTGTTTGAAATGATACTTGTTAGAAATGTGTGAATTTAGGATTTAATTTGAAGTTTCTAGATGGGTGTTAAGTGTTTGAATTCTATTGGCTTGTTTGTTTTGCTTTGGGTTTGTGTTCCCTTGGAGGGGTAAGTGTTGCGTGATTATTGGTTTATTAGATTGTCATGGATTGTGTTCTTATTTTTTAGAGAGGGTATGTGTTTGGCTTGGATTTAATTAGATTGGAAGGGTTTAATGGTGTGACACTTGTCACTTGTGATTTAGGGGGTATAGTTTATAAATGTGAGCCAAAGGCTTTGCATTTTTGTTTCGAATTTTTATTTCAAATTCAGGATTAGAAGTTTTGGGGCATTTTTTGTTTGTGATTTAGGGCATTTTTCTATTAATGTCTTTTCTTCCTTTTTGTTTTGTATCCCGAGTATTGAACTCGAAGAGTTGTGATTACTAAGGATTATTAGGAATGGACGGGATTGGGAATGCAAGGTAGCAGTCAAATTGGTACCATGCTAAGGGAAGAGGTGGAGGAGAAAAAGGTGGTAGAAAAGAAACCCAAGGATAAGGTGGTTGGGTCAGAGTTCTCATGACCGACGCCTATTTTTCCTCAATACGCTCTGCGGATTCAGTGTTAGTTGCTCCTCCTTGTTGTGCTTTCTAAGGTGAGCTTCCAAAGGTGGATCTCGCAGATAGTGGGTGGGTTTTCGTGAGCCACTCTTTCTTTTCTCCGGCTTGGGGTGGGGAAAGGTTGTCATTATCAGGATTCGTTCAAGGTGCGCTCCTCCTCCGGGCTTCTCCCAGATTTCTTGTTTCTCAAATAAATCCGGATTCGGGCATTGCCTGAACGTGCTGGTTTTGAATTTCTTATTTTACGTTGTATATTCAGAGGGTATGCCCTCGGTGTATTTTATAATTATTTTATCTATTTATGAAGTGATTATGATTTCATTTCACTTGTGGTAATTTCAATGTAGTAAATTTTGGTTTTATTTATTTGGTAGCTTATTTGACTTGTTTTGAGTGCGACACTTATTTATTTAGTATCGGTTCGATTTGGTTCATTTATTTCAAATCTGGGGTATGTTGGGGGCATTTTCAGTTTAGTTTAGTCTATGATCACGTGCGTAAGTGATGGGGGGCATTTTTTTTTTTTCTCTTTTTTTTTAGTTTAGTTTAGTCTTAGTTGGAGTGTATAAATGATGTTGCGGGCATTTTTTTAGTTTAGTTTAGGGTGTATATTTTCTAAGTCAGGAGTGCTTTTGGGTTGATCTTAACGAGCGCATAGTTTAGGTTGGTAATTAGTGTTTGAAGTCTCCTAAATTGGTCCTGTGAACCTGCTGTTTTGGGCCCATATTTCGTGTTTCTGGGGAATTGCGCGCTTCACTCCAAGCACATAAACAAATTACCCACCGGAATGGGAGCGTGCATTTCAGAGGGTCAGAAGGTTATTAAGCACCAGTGTCTAGTCGTTTAATCAAGTTAAATGCACGGTATGGGACACAAGATTAGGCCGGTAGCCGATCACTATGCGAGTGACGTTTGGCATTTACGTGCCGCTTTGTGGGCACTAGAAATGATTACGCATCTGGTAGGCTGCGTGCAACCAGACGGTCGGGTTAATTTGAGCGGGCGATGGTCTGTTTATGCGCTCGAGGGTGAGCATTTGATCTGAATTAAGCGTGTGGACTATGGTGCATGATTCGGTCGAGCGCGTTGGTTGACGCACATGATTTGGGTATGTTCTATATATAGTTCAAAAAAATTTTATTTTCACGCTATCCATTTTTGTCTTCGATTCTCTAGTTTCCTTGTTTGCTTGCGCTCTAGTTTTTGTGTTTTCGTGATATCTCACAATCCGATCGTCTGTTTCAGCCGCCGTTTCTTCCGTTCTCTTCAGTTTTTCGAGATCTTTCTTCTAGGATGGAGGTTGAGGGTGGTGGTAGACATGATCTTACTATTTTTGAGTTAGAGAGGATCATGATGGGGGAGATAGGTGAGCGTTTAAGGCTCAGACTGATGCTATTGTCGAGGAAGTAGCTAGAGAGGAGGTCCCGGAGGTTGACCAGGTGGTGGTTAGGGAGGAGGTACTTGAGATTGAACAGGGAGTAGCTGAGGATGAGGGTGAGAGGGTTGAGGGTGAGAGAGCTGAGGCTGAGGCTGAGGAGCATCAAAACGGGGCTGAGGAGCACCAGGGTGAGGAGCATCGGGCTCGCAGACACTTCTCGCTGGAGGATTTCTTCGCTCGAGGTCGGATAGGTACCCGTGAGCAGCAGTCCTTTCAATTTTTTTAGGCATTTAGATTATGACATAGATTTATTAAGATCTGAAAACCCTTCTTAATTTATGTTGAACCTGTATTGATTATTGATTGTGTGCTCACTCATGCATCATGACCGCATCTAGAGATAGGTCACGTTTCTATTTTACTATTCTTATCATGTTTTGTGTGTTCATTATGAATCATCATTATGTGTCTAAATATATTCTATTCGCTTTTAGCTTTAGGTTTGCTTGTCTTTTGTCGTGGGTATGTGTGTTAGTCTTATTTTTTCTATTTTTTTGTTGCTCGTTGTTCCATTTGATAGGAGCCCCCGCAACTGGCTATCAGCTTGGCATGGACTAATCTCACACTTGGTATCGTGCCTTGCCGAAGTTTCAGCAGGCGCGGTTGGTGTCTTTTGGTTTTGGGCCGATCTTGGAGGACCGTATTTGGAGCTTGAACCCTATCAAGTAGATTGTGGCCTGATCGCGGCGATCTTGGAGAGGTGGAGGGAGGAGCGTCAGGCGTTTCTCTTTCCAGTTGTTATATTGTTGCCGACTCCATAGGACTAGGTTCACATTATTGGTCTTCATTTTGAGGGTGAGCCGATCACAGGGCGGATGGCAGGAGCGTATTTGGAGCTGTGAGGAAATTTTGGGAGTACCGTATAGATCGAGTGGATCGAGGCTAGGTGTAGTTCGAGTCACTTGGTTCTTTGACATGTTTGCCAGTGGCTTTGTCCCTCCGAGGCATCATACGAGGAACGTTGTGAGGTGGTGGCAGGTCAGGAGCCCATAGTTGAGCCAGGGTTGGCTGTAAAGAGGGTGCTTCGAGTGTTCTTGATGCACTTTCTTAGTGCAGTACTCTTTCTTCTTCGACTTGGAGATGCGTCACCAGGTTATTTTTGCTGATTCTTAGGGACTTGGATCGGGCCCCTACCTACGCATGTGTAGACACCCCTATTTTGTCCGCTCAAAATATACAAATATGTTCAGTCAACTTTTGACCCCTCTATCCTAATGTGGAACCATATACTAAATAATAGTATATGACTGGACACAGGCTAAAACAATAGCTCTATGGCTCAGGCCCCATGACCGTAAATTAGGAACCATGCACTGAAATAATAGTACATTTGAACACAAGCTGAAACAATAGCTCTGTGGCTCAGGTCCCAACATAGGGAAACTATATACTGAAATAATAGTATATAGTCGAAATGCCAACTTAAACAATAGTCTAGCATTTCAGACCCCTTAACCCTAAATTGGGAACCATGCACTGAAATAATAGTATATGGCTGAGCACGGGCTGAAACAATAGCCCTGTGGCTCAGATCCCAACGTAGGGAGACTATATACTGAAACAATAATATATAGTCAAAATGCAGGCTAAAATAATAGTCTGGCATTTCAGACCCGACTTGGACCCGGACATCCCCGAATTACGCGTCTAAAACCATGCGTGCAATTCGATCGCATGCAAAACTACAAATGTGCAATCAGTCCCCCTTTCAGACTAGACTTCCTTTCCCATACCACCTCGAGAATCGATTACGCATCTCACATGAGACGCACGATCGAATTAAGTGCCCCACCACCGGCGTGCAATTGGCCTACGCCCGACCTAGTCTTGCAGTCCTTAACCCCCAAGCTTCCTCGATTAAGCACCCTAAAATAGATGCTTAATCGGATTGCGCACCCCAAACTAAGCGCGCAATTAGTCCTAACAGTGTTAGAATTAGGAAACTCGCTGAGCAAGTCAGCTGGTCGCTCACTGAGTCGGTGACCGACTCAAAGCCATTAAGCATCGGGAGACCGGCGCGTAATTTAGTTAAACGCCTGAAACAGGGCATTTAATTAGAAAAAAACCTATAAAAGCCTGTTTTTAATTCAACCAGAAAAGGGGGACGAAAGAGGCTAAAAATTTTGAAGAGAGAGAATGGCAAATACAGAGAATTTCGAGAACAAACCCATAGAGAAACATAGTCATGATTTCGAGATTCAAGCTTCGAATTTTCGAGATTCCTCTCCGCAGCCCCGACCTCAGGTAAGAATTTAGTTTTTAGCTTTCGAATGTAATTTTTCAGTACTTAGATTTAGGGTTTTTCTTAGTTTAATTATTAATATTAATTTTCAGTTTTTAGACCATAGCACCTTCTTAGACCGTAATTTCCAATCTCTGGTTCTAGTTCCCCCAAATTTAGAACCAATCCTTAATCTGACGACCTAATTCACCAACCATAGACTTTAATTTTATTCTAAAATCTTAATCTCTAGTCCTATCATTAATCTCTGGTTCTAGTTCTTAGTTTCTAAAACCAGTCCATAATCATACGGCCTGATTTTCTGATTTCGAACCCTAATTCAGTCCTTAAATTTTTAAATTATAGTTTTAATTCCTTAGTTTAATATTTCTAAAACCCTAAATATTAATTTAGTTTTCTAAAATTCTAGTTTCATAATTTAATTCATCATTATAATCCCGAAAATGACTCTAAAAATTTAAAAATACTATTTTATAATCTAAAATTCAATTTACTTCAATCTCAGCCACCCGATTTGCCCAAGGGAGCTTACGGAGGGTACTCGAGAACGAGGCCAATCGTCCTTAGCTTAGCGGGCCCAAAACCCCTTTTTCTTAAATTTTTAGTAGCATTAATTCATTGCTTTAATTAGAATTTTAGTAAAATTAACTCATTGCTTCAATTAGAATTTTAGTATAATATAATTTATTACTTTAATCAGAGTTAGTAAAAGGTAGTTCCTTTATCTTAATTAAATTTTAGTATAGCTAATTCATTATTTTAAATCAGATTTTTTTAGTAAAGTTAATTCCTCGATCTGATTAGAAAATTTGATCAAATTAGTTCCTTTATTTTAATTAGATTTTTAGTATAGTTAATTCATTGCTTTAATCAGAATTTTAATAAAATTAGTTTATTTATTTTAATTAAATTTTAATAAAATTAGTTTATTTATTTTAATTAGATTTTAATAAAATTAATTCCTTTATTTTAATTAGAGTTCTAATAAAATTAGTTCTCTATTTCAATTATGCAGTAGAATTATTATAATTTCTTTACTTAAAATTCTAGTATAATCAGCATGCTTGATTTAATTAGAGTTTTATTAGAATTGATATATCTGCATTCCTAGTACATGTAGGAGACTGATATTAATTGGACTTCCAGTAGTATTAGGATACTAAATGAATTAAACTTCTAATAAAATTAGAATATTTAAATTAATTAGACTCCTAGCATAATTAGGAGACTAATATTAATTAGACTTCTAGTAGTATTAGGACACTAAAATTAATTAGTCTCCTAATAGGATTAGAATATTAGACTAGATCACTATAATAAATTTACATAACTAGACTCACAATAGAATTAGGAAATTTAAACTAATTAGAATTATAGCAATCACAGGGAAAGAAAAGAAAACTAAACTATCTAAATTATAAGAAGGGTCAGTGCTGCTGACGTTCGCAGGTGGACGATTCAATAAAGAAGTAACCCACACCCGCTTTAAAGCGTGACCACTGATGTGTTGCAGCATCGTTAAATATCTACAGCTAGCAATCGCAACCAACTAGGAATCTTCCTAGAAATCCTTTCCTTTATTTTTAACATTCCAAACACCGCATTGCCAGAGTCCACTTGGACAGAATTGGGCCATTGATTCAACAAGGACTGAGAGGAACCCAGAAAAAGCGCGCACCAACAGCGTGGGGTGTGGCCACATTAGAGCATCTCTATGAGCAGCTTTATCGTCGGGGACGGGGCATCACGACGATCAGAGGTTTTCTTCCCTTCCACCAAGTGAGTTTTAGTTAATCAGTGTCATGGTGTCTTCAGTTTTTTTTTCTTTTGGTCGTAGTAGCTATTCAGCATTTCTTATGTGTTATTTTTTTTTTAGTTTTAGGCATACGATCATTTTGCTTTTCTTCGTCTGGGGGTTCCATTGGTGGTGAGGTTCAAGTTTTCGTGGATGCACGTGTGGAGGGCAGTGTTGAGGGGTCGTCGCTGGTCTTCTGATCTTCAGACTGCATAGGGTCTTTTTGAGGACATGCATGCGGGGTAGGTATATATCATCGTGTTCTTATTTTATTTTATTTTGTTTTGGGCTCTTAGGATCTAAGGTTTCATTGATGGGTTGGCTTGCTTGTTTGATTGTAAGTGATCTGGAGGCCCTACGAGGATGGGGAGGATGCTATTGTGTCAGTGATTTAGTCTGGCCAGCCTTTCTTTGACGTGGACATATGAGTCCATTGTTTTGAGAAGGTGGAGAGGATCCACCTATCTCGAGTGGTGCGGCAGTTGGGACTCGCTTAGGGAGTCCCTCCAGAGATTCACCACAGGGTAGTGAAGAGGATGATCGGCCCCCCTGACCAAAACTTCGCAGAGTGGATGGCAATTCAAATGGCAAATTTTAGAGCTAGGGGGACTAGGATCACGGGGGTGCGTGATGAGGCGGACGTCTGAAAGTATGGGAGATGATTTAGTGCTCTCGGTGGTGGGCGCCTCTTCACACGTCCCTTCCATGGGAGAGGTTCTTTAGTGGTTGGCAGTCTCTCCCTCAATGTCGGCATCGACATTGAGGGAGAGACTGGCCGCGTTGGAGCAGGGCCATGACACAGTGAGTGTGCAGGGCATATTAGATGCCCTTCACAAGGTGATGGAGCAGATGGGGTGCGCTCCTCGACCTGATGAGGAGATGTTGCGCTCCCTAGCAACCTCTGTTGCTCAGGCTAGGGGAGCGGAGGATGAGTTGGGGGCTCGGCTAGCGAAGACTCAATGGTTCCTGGTGAGTTGGTGTTGGTTTATTTTGAGTGCTTGCTACTGACTTTATTGAAGACAGTGATAAGAATGGGGTAAATGAAAAATGAGTGAAAGGTAGGGTGATGATTACGGAGCAGTAAGCATAAAATATGCCCAGTCCTGTAAGATACAGGGCCTGTTGTAGCAAGTTTTAATAAGTAAGAGTTTGTCCCACAGGGAAGTTGATCTTAAGCTCCAAGGGAGCCATTTTTTGTAGGCTCTCCAGATCTTACTACAGATCTGGCAATCCTAAATGGAAGGAGATTTAAGGTCACTATATTCTAAATTCTAAGGTAACTTACTATCTAGATTACAGAAAGGGTTAAGAAGGATGGTGGAGTGAGAAAATAAATATAAAAGGGTGAGAAGTATGTTATTAGGTACAGGTCTTATGGGTCTTGTAACTCAGACTTAGATCGGTTGCTATAGACATCCTGTCTAATGGCTACATTATCACCAAAGAGGATAAAGAATCCAACTCACCCCTATGCCATGGTCCAATCCCTTATGGTTATAACCTGTCCACTTGAATGGTCACAGACTATCCAATAGGGGAACCACAATCCAGAGATGGGTCAGAACAAGCTTACCATTGTAGGCACTACTTCATCCAAGCTACAAGCTCAAGAATCCATAGGAATCTCAACCTCTAAAGTTCTGTGTGTGGGGCTAAGCCTACAAAGTGCACGAACCTGGACACACAGGACCAGCAAGAGTTTGAGTGCTAGCTTTTAAGCATGGCTGATCACTGCTTTAGAAAGACTACAGTGATCCAGTCACAAGCCTACAATCTCTACAGCCAACTCAGATCAGCAATCTAATGGTGGATCTATTCACTATAGGGGAGTCTGTCACTGCACAATCTCCCACAAGGCTACAAGCACAAGTGCAGAGAAGAAGAATCTGTCTTAGTTCCATGACTTAGCCTCACCCTAGGGCTATAATCTGTCCACTTGAATGGTCACAGACTATCCACAGAGGTTATCCTCCTCACAAATGGCTAAGACAGAATAAGAATATTGCTGCCGCCACTATGTTCACAAGGCTACAAGCACAAGTTTCCATGGGGATTCAGATTTAATGGGTCCTGTGGTGGGGGAAGGCCTGCAAAGTGCCTAACCTGGACACACAGGTCACTTAGATCTAAATAGTACCTTAGCAGTAAGCCTCCACTGCTTACAAAACAACTTAGCAATAGAGGATCTCAAGGCAGCAGCCTTGTACAATACAACTCACAACGAAAACAACATCTCGTACATGCAACAGATCCTATTACAAAAACTCCATTAAAATCTATACCAGATAATCATGCAAAAGGCATAGCCAGCAAGTGCTGGACTATGGAGAGAAAGAAAAAGGAAAAAGAAAACTCCTAAACCCTAACCTTCGCCTACTGTAATTCTACAATTGGTTCTTGGAGAAGAAACACAGAAGTTTACTCCCAAAAAAGGATTGACCCTCAAACCTAAGCTAGGCTTCGGCTTATATAGCAGTCGACTTCCCCTCCAATTAAGGTTAGGAAAACCCTAATTTCTCAATGTAATTGCGGCCCATTCTAGTCCCTTGGATGCCTCGGGGCGTGTGCACAGAGATTGAAGCATTGGAATGCATGCCCTAATTGTTGGAGATTCCCGGATTGCCCTTGCAGAAGTGGGGAGAAGTTTAGAATCCGATCCTTGCTAGGTAGAAACGATTTTAGATCTTTTCGTGTGGTAGAATTGGCATCGCGCGGTTGAATTGACTTGAGATTATGCAGTCGCGGGATTGGCATTTTAGTCATCGCGGAATACAAATGGCTATCGTGAGATTGCTCTTTCACCTTTGAATGGCACAGGGATTGCTCGCGCGATTCCTCCCTTGGTGAATCTCGCAAGAGATCCTCGCGAAGAAGCAGTGATCATGAGTTTCTGGGTTGGGTGAACATTTCTTTGAAGGTCTCAGATTCGCCATCGCGCTGATAGTCGCTGCAGAATACCAAGCTCTTTTGAGTGAGTTGCGCGAAGCTTAACGGTTCTTCTTTTGAGCTGCACAAGACTGCGTGAATGCTTTAGACTGAGCCTCGCGAGGACCTCATGAAGCCTACTTTTCAATTCTTTCTGACACCAAACCGCGCAAGAACGGTGCCCAAACTGCGCGACCAGTCTTTGTGCTTCCTCCAGAAGACTGCGACAACTGCGCGAAGGCATTATCTCTGGCTCAATTGAACCCACCTGTGACATTTGTGCGAGGCATTCTTCTTGATTTATTTCTGCTTGGATGTGCCTATGCTTTAGCCAACTCTCCATCTGGGTTCATCCTTTGTTCTGCTAAGGTGGTTTTGGGGTAACAGTGAGCTTCTTGGCATGGTTAGGGGTTTATTGGCAGCTGCTGCTTATTACTTACAGAACATGCTTAAAAAAACTTTTATTAAATGATTAAGGGTCTAACAGAGATTAAGTTAAGGGGTGAAAAGTGGTACTTTTCAGGTCTTAACAGTTGGTGTATTGGTTTAATTGCTTATGTATCACATTGACTTAGTGTTTCAGTCATTCTGATGTAGTTGTTGTGTCTCATTTTATTTTGGTCAGTCTGAGAGGGAGGCCGAGGTCGTTGGTCATGTGGCGATGATCGGGTTGCTACACAGTCAGCAACAGGCCGGCCGAGAGGTGGAGGCCAGCCTACGATCTGAGATTGATCAATTGGTATGTGTCTATATGAACATGATTTTGTTAATTGTTAGCATTGTGAGCTTGCCAACTGATGTGTTTATTATTATTTGTAAAGAGCCGAGCTTGCTGCTAGAGGTCCCACTCTGGCATTTGATCCATATTCAGTTGCCTCTTCTAGTCGGGGGATCCAGCGATGGCTCAGCTTCGGGCTGAGCTGGAACACTGGTAAGTTTCCTCAATCCTTTTACTTGATTGTATAATTGTAGTAGTTCATTGGGTGTTATTGTTTCGCTTTCTTAATAGTTTACTAGCATTGTGTTGGTCTTTTAACATCAGATTGTCGAGGACTTCCATACGAGGGAGGTGATTGCTGCCTCTCTACGCCTCGAGATTCAGGTATAGTTTCAGGTTTGGCATAATTCAATTTAGATTATCTCATTTATTTTGTTTTGACACATCTTATGTTGTTTGTTTGGTTTTATGAGCAGGTTGCTATGGACTCAGCTCCCAAGGCTCCCCCTCAGGGGTCTGCTCATATCCCTTCCCAGGTATGTTTTATTTATTGTGTTTATGGTTTATTCGTCATCGTAATGTTTTTTGATATATCTGTTTCTATTTGTTAAAGTCGCCTACGTTTGTTGTTCCTTCCATGCCGCCTGTTTATCCAATGACCTCTACGACAGTTAAGCAACTTTTGGTGAAGAGGGCAGATCTGGTATGATTCTTTCCTTTTCAAAGCTTCTATGTTCATATATATATATATATATATATATATATATATATATATTGATATTGGTTTTCTTTGACTTGGTGTGGTAATGCAGGTGCGTGAGCTTGAGGAGGCGCGTCTGGAGGCGAGGCGAGTGCACGCCACTCCTGAGGCGAGACGGATCCTTGGAGCTACTCCGAGTTGCGATGACCTATTCGTTGAGATTATGGTCATGCAGAAGACTCAGATTGGGGCATTGGAGGTGACGCGTCAGACGACGCGGTAGAGATGTAAGCGTCCCTAGATGGGCTGCATTATCGTCTGATGAGGAGTGAGTGAGAAGTGCATAGGTTGGCCAGTCTGCTTGATGGATCGGAGTCGAGGGCTACGGGTTCCTCGACCAGGCAGTCTCTTCATACATCACACGATCATGTCAGGGGTGATGCTTGTGAGGATTCTGTCGTTCGTGAGGTTCTCGCGAGGTATCCTCCTCGTTCTCGATCGAGGCAATCTGTTAGTCAGATGAGTGAGGAGGATTCTGTAGCGGGGTCGTGCCGTCTAGAGGTTCCACGAACTTCAGGTGTTGGGATTGTATTTTTAGATGACCAGTCTGCGGACCTCCAAGATGATGATATTGGGGACAATGGTGATCAGCCATCCCAGCGGCAGCGTAGGGAGTAGGGGTGTGTGTGTGTGTACCTTTTTTTCCATTGTGTGTGCATTGTATATACAGGGGGGGATGCCCCAGGTGACAAGTGTAAAAAAAAAAGAAAATTTTGATATATATATATGGAGATTTTTGGTTTAGATGTATCTGATCGGCTCCTTTTCTTTTGATTACCTCTTACATTTGTCTTTCCCTTTTTAGTTTCTTTAGTGACATCAACCGTCATCGAGACTTGGATGTTTCCTGAGCTGGCCTGGTGATGGTTGAAGGTCATCGCGACATGTAAAGGTAACGCTATCAGTAATTTTTATTCTCCCCCTTGTTAGTTGTCAAGGAAGCGAGTATCTCAAACCGAGGTCTGGTAGTAAAAGATGGATATGTGGTCTCTCTTTTTTTTCTCTCATTTTTTTTCTTCTTTTTTTTAAATATAAATAATACAATAGGAAAAGTAAATAGCTAAGATAGAAATAATAAAAATAATAAATAAATAAATAGAATGCCCCAGTGTAGGAGTGTGGTAGGATTGGCAGTATAGTATCTTCGGTAGTATTCTCTGGATGGTAATTTCGTTATTCTTCATCTTCTTCATGGACAAGTCGGTGCTTCTAAGGTGATTCTCATTCTGACCAAAAAAATGCCCCAGTGTCTAGATGTAATGGAGCTTTTATGGGTTTTAGATGAGCACTTTGGGTATATAAGAAGTCATGGGTACTTGGTGAGTTAGTTTTGAAGAAAAGCTTATTAGTACAATCATTGAACTGGGGGGAGGTCATTTTGATTAGGTCAGTTGTGTACAGGGGTCTACCTTTGGGTGGGGGTCATCCTATCCCATGGTTATTAGGGAGAAGTATAGTAGGTATAATAAGTGATCGCATCAGTCATCATTCATCAGTTTTCGACTTCATTCTTAGGAGTATCCTGTGAGGCTTTCGATTCATTGTCCGAAAACAAAAAAAGTAGAAGAGGGGTGAAGCTCAATGATGTGGGGAATAGTTTGTAACTAACGCCTTGCAAAAGGGATGAGTAATAATCTTTTTCTCAAAGGGATACGGGGTGCCATGATTGAGATCTTCATCATGTTTCGGTACCATCGAGATCTCACATTCTAAGGTTAGCAGGAGTTTATCCTCCTCCCGCCACCTTGCGACGATATCTAGTAGTATGGGGATATCAGGGATGCCCTCGCAACTTGCTTATACATTTCTAGTAAAGTTACCAGAGATGACCTCACATCCTGCTTATGCTTTCCTAAGCTCAATGACTTATTTATTCATCGTAATGCTCTCACTCAATTTTTTTTATATATGTATTTTTGAAAGCATCCTGCTAATTCAAGAATAGTGAGTTTTGATTGAACCTAGCATTTTCATTTTTTTTTTGCTCTGACGTCTCCTCTAATGGCGAGGAATGGGGAAATAAGGATTGGGTGTTACTTATGCTTTTGAAAGAGGTTAGGTAGGTCACTAGTCCTTCAATCAATTCGCCCGAATAAGAAAATAGGCAACAAATTGGAGGTCTTAAGAATATTCTGAGAATTGATGACGTACAACCAATGAATGGGTCGTGACAACTATGGGGGTGATAAGTATAAGTATTTAACCACGGGATGTCATGATCATAGGGCTAAGGATAGTATTTTCTAGGGTACATGGCGTTCCAAGGACATAGGAGTTCTTCCCCATCTTAGCTCGCCAGTTTGTATGCATTTCCAGGGTATGCGGCTGTTATAATGTAAGGGCCTTCCCAGTTTGATTTCAGTTTTTCTTTCGGATGGTCGTGCTTAAAAGGCATGATTTTCTTTAAGACTAATTTTCCAATATTAAAGGTTCGTTCGAGGACTTCTTATCGTAAGCCCTAACCACTCTCCTCTGATATACCTGTGCGTGATCGGCTACCCTTAGACGTGTTTCATCGAGCTGCTCTAGCTTCTCAAGTAAGGCAATTCTCCTCTTCTCTAAGGATAGCTCATCATCGAGTTGAATCCATAAGGATGGTACTTATATTTTATATGGTAGGACTGCCTCCATTCCGTAGGTAAGGAGGTAGGGAGTTTGGCCGGTGGCCGTATGAATAGAGGTCCTATAGGTCCAGAGAGCTTCTGGTAGTCGTTCGAGTCAGTCGGCTCTATTGCTCATTTCTACTATGCATTTCAAAATTTGAATCAGCATTTTATTTGTAACTTCTGCTTATCCACTACCCTGAGGGTAGAACAGTGATGAGTGGCATAGATCGATGCCGAACTTCTTGCCTAACTTCTTCGTCTTCTCTGCGATTAACTACGGACCATTGTCGGTAACGAACATTCTAGGTACTCCAAACTTGGTGATGATATTTCGAATGATAAACTTTACGAGTGTTGAAGCGGTAATTCTAATGTAGGATTCAGCCTCTACCCATTTGGTGTAGTATTCGGTTGCCATAAGTATGGATGAGTGCTCCCGACTGTATCGGTGCAAGGTCCGATGACATCAAAAGCCCATATCAAAAATGACCATGGCGAGGTCATAGTGTTCAATGCAATTGATGGAGCTTTGATGAGTGCGGCGTGTTGTTGGCATTGCTTGTAGAATAGGACATAGAGGTGGCAATCTCTTATCATTGTCTGCCAAAAGTAGCCTTGTCGTATGATTTGATCGGCGAGTCTCTGCCTACTAGAGTGGGTGTTGCAGGCACTGGTGTGTGCTTCTCAGATGATGTATTGTCTTTCGATGGTTGTGACACATCGTAATAGTACTCCTTTAGTGAAGGCTTCTTTGTATAGTATTTCGTCGAGTATGAAGAGTCAAGTGCATTAGTTCCTTATAGTCTTCTTTTTGATCTTCGTGGCGTATGGAGGGACGTGTTAATGCTTCAAGAAGTTTCAGATGTCAAAATACCATGGCTGTCTGCCATCAGTTGGTGATTTTTAAAATTGGAACATAGCGACTTTGATTCATGCCTTGATGTGATTTTCTGAAGTAATTGCTTCCTTTGGTTCTGTACTGGTGGGGAGAATTGGTAATTCTCTCTTGATGGTTCATGCTACCTCGTGGGCGGGTACTATCAATTTTTCGATGAAGGTCTTGATACTTTGTCTAATGGATATTTAGATGACTGAGGCTAACGTGGCAAGGGAGTCTGTGAGCTCATTTTCTAATCTAGCGATGTGCGTGAAAGAGATTTGTTCAAATTTCTTTACTAAATATTGAGCGGTTTCTAGGTATATCATTAGTCTCCTTTCCTTAGTTTTTCATTCTCCTATAACTTGCAAGATTACTATCTTGGAGTCACCGATGGTTTTTAATTATTTAATACCTAATTATAGTGATGCTCGTAGTCCAGCTATGAAAGCTTCGTATTTTGTGACATTATTAGTGACAGGAAAGTCTAGTTGAAAAGTCTTAGGTATGAAAACTCCTTCCGGGGTTAGAAGGACTATCCCGATGCCTTTTCATTTGTGATTTAGAGCACCGTCGAAATAAAGGGTCCACGACGTCTTATCAGGCTCTTCGTTATGAATTGTGAGTAAGTCTTCATCGGGGAAATCCTCCTGTATGGGCTCATTACTCGGGAGTGGGAGATCTGTGAGGTAATCGGCGATTGCTTATCCTTTGATCGACTTCTGCATGACATAAGTGATATCGAATTCTTACAATAGCATATGCCAATGAGCGATCTTTCTTGATGTTGTGGGCTTTTCGAATACGTACTGCAGAGGATCCATTCGGGCTAGTACTAGTATCTTATGTTCTCCGAAGTAGTGCCATAATTTGGTTGAGGCCCACACCAACATAAGGCAGGTCTTCTCCATTGAAATGTATTTCCATTCGTACTCGACCATCGTCCCACTAAGGTAGTAGATAGCCTTCTCTCTTGTCATCTTCTTCATATTGTCCCAGAATTACTCTCATTGCTTTATCGTTCGCTAAGCGGTAGAGGATTAGGGGCGTTCGAGGATTGGTGGTGATAGTATTGGTGGGTTAAGGAGGTACTTTTTGATATTGTCGAAGGCCTTCTGACATTGGTCATCCCATTTGTACTCAGTTCCTCCTTTAAGTAGTCTGTAGAAAGGATCGCATCTATCTAAATGCTGGGAGATAAATCTCCTGATGAATTGCAATCTTCCTATCAGGCCTCGTAATTCTTTGATATTACTGGGAGGTGGCAAATCAAGGATAGCTCTGACTTTAGCAGGGTCGACTTCGATCCCTTGCTTGCTGACTATGAAACCGAGTAATTTTCTGGAGGTGACTCCGAAGACACATTTCTTTGGGTTAATTTTTAACTGATATTTCTTGGCTCTTTGTAGCACCAGTCGGAGTGGTTCAACATGTCATGCTCACATTTGGAACTTCACTAATATGTAATCGATGTAGACTTTTACACATTTATGCATCATGTCATAAAAAATAGCCATCATGGCACTTTGATACGTGGCTCCTACATTTTTAAGCCCAAAAGGCATAACGACGTAACAGTAAGTTTCCCATGGTGGGCTGAAAGAAGTCTTCTCTCGGTCAGACTTTGCTAATTTGATTTGATTATACCCAAAGAAACCATCCATAAAGGATAGCATCTCATATTCAGCGGTGTTGTCGACTAGAGTATCAATGTGCGAAAGTGAGAAGTCATCTTTTGGGCATGCTTGGTTAAGGTTTCAGAAGTCAATGCAAACCCATACTCTGTCGTCTTTCTTTGCGGCAGGTACTATGTTGGCGACCCATTTAGGGTAGAGGACGACTCGAATGAATTTGGCTTTGTGTAACTTGTCAACTTCCTCTTTAACTTGAAGGGTTGTTTATGGGTGCATCCTACGGAGTTTCTGCTTAACAGGCTTTGCATCAGGTTTCAAGATAAGACGATATTCTACTAAACCTGGGTCTAAACCAGGCATATCCTCATAGGACAACGTGAAGGAGTCGAGGTGTTCTTGTATGACTTGTACGATTTACTGACATTCCTTAGAGTTGAGCGTCACACTAATTAGTAACCTCTTGAGTTTCTTTTCAGTGCCAAAGTTGATTTCTTCTGTAAGTTCCACAACAGCTTGGGTTTGTTCATCAAAATGTTTAATGACCCATTGGAAGTCTGGCACCTCTTCGGCGATCTGTGTTTCTTCTTCATCTTCCGTAAGCTCACATACTGCAAAATTGCTACACTGGGGATTCGATTTTGCGAAAGGTAACCCTTCATTAGAGTAATTTATGACTGGGAGATATTTAGCAAGGAGAAGGTCAAGGCTATTGATCCTTTTCTCAAAATCATGAAGTATCTCGTCTGGTATGATCACTGGCCTGTTGTTTAGCCTGGATGCCCTGCGTTCTCGTACGGGAGATGGGATAGTAGTTTTTAGAGAAAAGTCCCCTTATTGGTCGCAAATTTGATTCGAGACGAAGGGTTCCCTTTCTTTTTTGGGGTTTTCTGATTTTTTTGGATTTTGTATTTCTAAATTTTTAGGGTTTTCTCCTTTTTCTATTTTTTTTATTTTCGATAGTAGATATGGTACAAGGTCGGCCGCCTCAAAAGGCGTCGGGAGATTTGTTTCCTCTAACTGAGGGAGCGAGACGGCTGCCGAAGCCATTCAGGCGATTCTTCGAGAAATGTGGATTTGTTCTGAATTTGGCATTTTTTTTCGGAGTCCTCATCTGATGAGATCTTTTGAATAAGCAACACCGATGGTAGCGGTATTGACGTTTGGATTTCCTCTATCACATTAATTGCCTCATTTTCAAAGAAGCTCTAAAGATCATAATCAATCGAACTATCATCCTTTGAGGTATGATATGGTTGTTCTTCCTGTCGAGAGTGACCTCCTAAGGGGTCCTCAGGGGTGGTGAGCTCTTTCCTTTGAACTTAATAGTATCTTAGGATAAGCATGCATGCTCGACAGTGAGGCTGATAATGGTGAGAAATGCAGGGAGATCCCTAAGGGCATTCCCATCCTTCTAAGTTAGAGTCGAGGCCGGTATTAAACTCATCTTCTTGATCTGACAGCGCTTAAAGTCCTAGGTTAGCTTGCTCTACTAACTCGAATGCAGGGAGGTCTATCCAGTAGTCGTCATCGTCACTCGGGGGAGGTTGTCATTCTTCCTCGAGAGATTTCTATAATATTTAGAGTTGCGGTACGTTTGGGGATGGAGGAGTGTATAGTTCAAGTTCCTCTTCAAACTCTATGAGGGTGATGTGGGTAGCTGGTTTGGTTTCCCCCTAGGTCAACCAAATGACTATTGGAATTTTCTCATTCTTGGGTAGGTAGCTGAGTTGGTGGGTCATCACTCGCTTCTGTCGTTATGAGGTTGGGATCGTTTTTTCCTACTATTGTGAGATGTCGAACTCAGCTATCAAAGCATTCTAATATACTGGTGCATGCCCTGCAGCGGGGTTGGTATGGGTGAGCGATACAAGGGGAGTCCCACAGGCATTCCCATCCCCCAAGGCCGAGGTCGAGGCGGATGTTATGCGAGTTAAAATTTTCTTGTGGGGTGTCATCTTCTTCCCATATTGAGTGCAAGTGCTCTCCACTATCTTGCAAGGTAGCTATATGGAAATCTTCGTCGTCGGTTGATTCCCAATCTCCTACTTACGGCTCGAGCTCTGGAGGTTCTTCCTGTCTCTCTTTTATGAACTCCTTAGTGTCAAACAAGGGTTTGAGTCCTTTGAGCAGCTTATCAATATCGTCGTTCAGATTGTTTAAATCGTTGAATGCTTTAGTCATTTGCTCGATTTCCGCTTCTTGAGATTTAGTGAAGGATACTTCCTTCTACCTTGGTATGTCAGCTTTCTCAGTGGTCCCATAGATGAAGTGGTCATATAGAGACCATGTACAACCATGGGAATCGAGACGATCCCGTCGCGACGTCCCGACGATGCGCTCTCTAACGAAAAAATATAGAGTTGCCACCCGGAGCTTTCGGTGTCCCGAGATACCTCGTTCATTTTTATGAGCACCTAAGTGCTAAAAATATGACTCTGAATCCGGTCCACACCAAAGGCTCTTGGGTAGGGGCTTCGGTTATCAATCGGGAAGGTGTTAGGCACCTGATTAACTCGCTTAATGCGGTCTCTACTTATGACCAAAAATAAAATGATATAAAAGACAAGGAAATGGTTCCCTCTTGCCCAAATGGGCCTCTAATCCTATTTGTGCCCCTCCATTCCTACAGAAAATTCGGCGGCATAATGGCACAAATGAAAGAGCAGGGAATGCCAAAAAGAGATAGGAGAAGAAAGGGGAGAGCCGGAGCCCTCGGGCGCTTATATCATCGTAGGAGAGCCTTGCGTGGCTTGCTTTGATGAGCTCTTGAAGGCTTTGTATGATGAAAAGTAGGGTTCTAACCTCTAAGACTTGCTAACTAAGAGGTAGAGAGGGAAGGTGAATGGGTAGTATATACCTAAACTAAGAGATCTAAGGTAAAAAATATCACTCAAAGGAGGTTTTAGAATTCTGAAATTTGTATGGGAAGTGTGCACCAAAGAGAGAAAGATCTTCTCACTTTAAACTCTTTCTCTCTTAGGCCAAAATTCTCAACCCCTAAACCAAGGAGAGGAGGGCTCTATGGGTGGATTAGGAGGGTGTTTAGATGCTAAGCATGGTTAAGAATTACGTAATCTAATATCTAAGGTTCCTAGGATTTTTTGAGCCTTGAAATGTGTGAGAAGGTCTTCCAATGGTGGATGATGTGGTGAGGCCTTAAGCCACTTAAAGGGGTACAAATAGGCTTCAAAAGGGTGCAACAAAACTAGCAAAGCACACCCCAAAGGTCAAGGTGGTCAACAAGTCAAACCCCAAACACAAAATTCAGGGTAAAATCCAACATATACTATTCATATGCCTGACGCAACTATTAGTTGCGCCAGCAAATGTACAGTAAAATAGTATGTACAGTGCCTGGAAGTCAGCTCGCGAGGCAAAGTATAATACTAGTGCAACTATTAGTTGCGCCAAGTCCCTAAGGGGCCCACATGACTTTACATTCATGTCCTCCGGGCTCGGTTTGCCATATCTTTTGATGTATGCCTCCAATTGGGGTGCTTC
Source organism: Chloranthus sessilifolius (assembly GCA_021018995.1). Classification (NCBI taxonomy): domain Eukaryota; kingdom Viridiplantae; phylum Streptophyta; class Magnoliopsida; order Chloranthales; family Chloranthaceae; genus Chloranthus; species Chloranthus sessilifolius. The sequence goes on along the minus strand of CM037587.1, from coordinate 26,650,764 downwards.
TTAGACTGTTGGAAAGCTGATGATCTCTACTTCGCAATGGTATGAGACTCGATCATAGTAGAGGGCCATAGCTAGTTTCGGTGCACCACTTTTTATCCATAGCCTGGTAAGGTTAGGTTTAAGATTTAAAATGGGTTCTAAGGGTCGAGATTAGTTTCTAAAGGTTCAGGATAGGCTTCCAAGGGATCTAGGGTGATTCTTGAGGGTTTTGGGGTGATTCCTAAGGGTTCCATACATGCCATCAAAAGCTCAGAATTATACCTCTCTCGAAAGGTGTTTCGATCGGGCCTTGGGCCAAATTTGGGTGTCTACAGATGCCCCTCTTTGGTATCCGATCACTAATGATCGTATGCTAAAGAAAAGAGACATCCGAAGAGGCCCAAGGCATTACTGACGGGTCCGCTATATTCAGAACGAACTTCAAACATCGGGTGAGTAACACAGTGAGAAAATGAAAGCCCCCAGGCTAATCATTCGTTTCTCGAGGTAATTGGTTCCCAAGTGCTTAGCGACATTACTGAGAATAACAGAGGTGGAATGAGTTGCGAAAGCCCAATAGCTGGGAAAAATATTCGCCTCTCGAGTTGCGAAAGCCCATTAGCCAGGAAAAATGTCTGCTTCTCGAGATGATTTGAAGGTGATTGATGTTCGAGATTTATTCTGAATACAATAATTTCGTAAGTAAGAGGGGTTATCGACCCACATTCAAAGATAGGCGCGAAGTGAATATACGCAAGGCTCCACAGTTTGCGTCCAATCCTACAAGGCATTTGACGTCCTCATTGGATTATTCGTGGGTGCCCCTACTGAAAGCAAGGTTCGAGATCTTTGGGCGAACCCATCGATACTAAAGTTTATTTAGTATGACCACCCGAGCGATGTGAATAGTTGTCACAACACTTTTTAGGAGTACGTGCCATTTTTTAAAAAATGTACCCTGAATCAACATGAGCTAGAGCATCTAACTTCAACTACCTTGAATAGATCCAACCAAACATTGGGTGTCTCCCAAAAAGGGGCATCCAATCTTGGCTTCTGCCGACAATGATCATAAACATCAATTAGCTATGCATAATCATGCACCCATTAGGGGCAATAAGCAATAATAAAGGCGATGGAAGCCCCTACCCGGACCCGCCCGGGTACAATTTACGGGGACAGACGGCCATCATACGGATACCCAGGCGTATGGCGTACACTTTATAGGGATACCGCTGCCCATACAAGTTTTAAGCCTGCAGAAAATAAAAAGGAAAATGATCCTTTATGAATGCATGGTTGCACATAGTTTGATTGACACATAATCTCATTCTCAACAGGTTGGTCTCAACCAACGATTGACCTTTTCCAACGAAGAATCTGAATGCTTAAGACACTTAAGTTCACATGAATCCAAAATAGAGCGCTCATCGTAAAGATTTAGCAGTGGGGTCGACTCGATCAAAGCATTAGCTGTTTGATCGGGACCGACACCGTGCTCCTTCCTTGAAGTAGGATCCAGAATCCAAGGCGTGCCTTAGATTTAGGACGTTATTATAGCATAGTGGTGTCGCTGATAAAATATTGACATTTTATCGCTTTATGCCTGCGCGTCGCTGTGGGGAATGCAAATCTGTTTTTTTATTTTTCCATCATTTTATGCGATTTTTTTTTTGAATTTTTCAACTATCATTTCATGTGATTTTTTGGAATTTTAAAGCTATTATTTTATGTCAATTTTTTGGAAATTTCAAGCTATTATTTTATGTGAATTTTTTTAGAATTTTCAAGCTATTATGTGAATTTTTTGGATACTTTTGACTTCTCTGTGGGGATTTTTCATTTCTGTATAGGACCGAGGTGCTTATCGACCTCGGTCCCTCTTTATTTCAGCGCGGCTTCCTTGGCAAGTCGAAGGATGACCAAAATGCCGCCTCGGGAGCGCGTGCATTTGCCGGGAGTGACAAATTAAACAACAAAAAGTGGGGAAATCGGTTTTCCCATCTGGCCCGTACCAGGCCCAGAACCCGGCCTAAGTGCTTAGCACGACTATTAGTTGCGTCAGGCCACTATGGGCCTTAAAATAGCCTAGCGCAACTAATAGTTGCGCCAAGCAAAAGGAGGGCAAAAATTTGCCTGCCGCAACTATTAGTTGCACCAGGTTTGGCTGGGGGGGTTTAAACGGCCCGAACTCGGCCTGTGGGGCATCATTTCGAATTTCCCCCCCCCCCTCTTCCTCTTTGAAACCGAAAACCGCCCTCCTCCTAGGGTTCCTTTATATTGCCTCTGCGCGTGCCCCATTTCCGCTGCTTTCACTTGTGGATTGATCGCCGACTCACGCTAGATCAAAGACCCCTCTTCTTTCAAAAGGTAACCATTAAAACTTACTTCTTTTGATTTCTCTTGCTTTTTCTTATAAATATTGCTATGATCTTGCATTCTTTGATGAATAATGGTTTATCTTCATTGCATGCTTGTTTATTGATGATATGTTGGCCATTTTCCATGAATGGCGCCCTATTTTTAGTATTTTGTGAAATTTGTTGGTGCCTTATATATATTTTTTGTTTGTTTTTTTTTTTATTGTTGTATATAGAATGGATTTTATTTTTGTTTTTGTTTTTGTTTGTTTTTTTTATTTTTTTTTATTTTGCAGATATTGGGTTTTTGGTCTCTCTTTTTTTTTAGCACTAAATTAGGAAGAAGAAGGGATTTTCGGTCTCTTCTTTTTGAAAATTGATGAAATGATTTTTGACTTCCCTTGGAATTAGGAGATTTTGGGAAAAACAACTAAGGCATTTTGATTATTATTTTTGTGGTTGGTTTTAATAGTAAGGATTTTTTTGTGGTTTTGTTTATAAATGAAAGGCTACTCCTTTTTTTCGGTTTTTTTTTTTTTTAGGAGCCTAGAAGAAAGGGATTTTTTTGTTTTGAAACATAAAGGTTTTTTTGCTTTTCTTATTTCTTCTTCCCCTTTTTTGTTTAAACTAAGTAAAGGGTTTTTTTTTTTTTTTTTTTTTTGTTGTTTTTTTTTGTGTTTTTTTTTTTTTTGAAAGAAAGAACAAAGTAAAGTAAAAAGGTTTCTTTTTGTTGTTTTTGAAAGAACAAAGTTGTGTGTGTACCTCTGTACTTGACCAGCTGTGATTTCCTTGTTGCCCCAGTATGTCAGGTGGTGATGAGCACATTCCCGAGGAGAGACCCTAGATTATTCGTGACCCGCGGGGGGAGGAGTTTGTTTGGGTGGAACGGAGAGCGGGCCCATGGCTTGAGATGCAGGGTGAGGCCGCTCGGGTCGGCCTCTTTCACCAGCAGCACACTCATATTTCAAACTTTGGGATAGAGGGCAAGGTAAATGAAAGGTTCAATTTATTTCCATTATGCACTCTCTCCTTTTTTGCTTCTTTGATCTGATGTGCATTTTATTTGGGTGCAGGACCTGCCCAATATTGTGTTCCGCGGGGGGTGGCTTGACTTTCACGAGTTTTACCTCTACGTCCCTCCCGTAGTGAAGGTCTTGTTGGAGCAGGTGGGCTTTGGGGAGTTCCTGTCTTGTCCCTCCATGAGAGCTGACGCCGCATATTTGAAGGCCCTGATTGAGAGGTTTCACCCTGAGACCATGACATTCCACATGTTGTACGCCGGGATGACGTTGACGCTCGTCGATTGGGCCATGATTACTTGTAATATCTCAAAAAATTAGGCGTTGAACTTTGACCTCGGGATCCGTGCCCAACTGGTCATGGGTTTGACCAACTGATGGTCAAACAGTGGACTCATGAAGTTATGTACTAAGGTAAGATTAGTGTGACCTAAGTGTAGAGTATGGTGCTAAGTCACAGTCACATACACCTATCTCTGGTGTATGTGTTTAACACACAAGCGGGAGAGCAAATATAAGGGTTTAATAACCCTATTTTCCTTTTATTTTGAGCTATTGAAGAGAGAGTTAAGAAGAGAGAGAAAAGTAAGGAGGAGTTATGAGGGCTAGAGGTTAATGCAAATCAAGAAGAGGATGAAGCATTGATTGAAGGATTCAACGCATTAGGATCGTTGAAACGAAAAGCTGGAACCCTAGCCATTCCAACCTAGATCTTGATCAATTTGAGGATTGATTGAAGGTGAGTTTTAAATTAATGTAATGCATAGAGTGTGAATGATTAAATTCAGTCAAATATGCTTAAAAGGGTAGATTAAAGGCATAGAAAAAGAAAAGAGAAAGATTTGGAAGAACAGCCCGGAAGGGGGCTGAATCTGGCCAAATCGATTAATCGAAATTGAAGTTCGATTAATCGATTTTGGCTTGGAAGTTGAAAAGTCATGAAAGCCCGATTTCAATTAATCGAATTGTATTTCAATTAATCGATTTGGATTTTGATTAGTCGATTTGGAAATCGACTAATCCACTGGGTACCTCCAGTGACTGGAGAAAAGAGACCTGGAGAAATCGACTAATCGAGTTTGGAAATCGATTAATCGATTTTGGATTTCCATTAATCGATTTGGGATCAACTAATCGATTTCAAAATTTTGACCACTCGATTTAAGAATCGACTGCTTTATGTTGGAGACTTTGATAAATTGATTTGGGATCAATTAATTGAATTTGAATCTCGATTAATCGATTTTGAGAATCGATTGATCGATTTGAGGTTCGATTAATTGATTTTGGGAATCGATTAATCGACTTTGACAATTTTGCTTAACTTTCTAAGTTTTCTTTGAGATTCAGGGAGGGTCTAGGACCTTCTTCATTACATCTTTAGTGATGTATTTCATGTGTTATGATGTACCATAGGTGGTACGTGTGAAAGCGAGCATAAGGAGCCTCGTGGGACCTTGATGCTTGGACCATCAGGAACTTGAGATAGGGAATACCTTGAACATGTACTTTAATTTCAAGAGCATGTATGTAGTGATATGATTATAATATTTGAAGTTGTTTTAATTATAAAAAGCTTTGTGAAAATGGGTGCGTGTGTAACACCAAGAATTTAATAAAGGCATCTGTGTGATGCAAGTAATTAAGATCAAGCAATCTAATGAGAATGAGACATCCCCAGGGGTTGAGTAAGTAATAAAGGCATCAGGTGTGATGCGAGTATGTATACATCCCAGGGATGTATATATATATGATTGAATAATTACTGTTGAGGCCTAACTGATATAAGATAGCACACTTACACGGTGAACAACTATATATAAAGCACATATTATTTTTGTTATTTGAGGTTTGATAGGATACCCCACCGACGTGGCGGGATAACCACGACTGACGTGGCAGGATATCTGTGACCGATACGGCGGCGAATCCGTACACCAGTACAAAGGTTTATTTGTAACCGTAAGTACATCCCAGGGATGTTGTGTGATATTTAACCCCGCCGCCTAGTGAGAAAGGGGCTTGGGTCGTATTCCCAGGGAATACATTTTTATAACTATCTAATTAGATGACGATGAAGGGTATCTCATCGGGGCTCGATGCTATATTGCTCGGGGATTACTTAAGTTGAAGATTTAAGTTTTGCTTTAGGCCTATTCAGTGTCATTCATGATAAGTCAACAGTAAAATAAGACATGCTAATTACCAGTAAACTTGAATGTAATTCATCAGCTTTTAAATTGTTTTCTAGCAAATGCATAGACATATCATGCTTAGAATATCATGGAATATATGTGAGTCTTAATTTATATGTTCATTGTGTTTGTTCCCTATTGAGCTAGGATGTAGCTCACCCCTTTAGACTATACATTGCAGGTCCATTGATAGCAGCTGTCGAGGCTTCGGGAGACGTAGATCCGGGTGATTCGGATTACGTGCCTGGAGATGAGTTGGAGCCTCCACCCGAGGACTTCTTCTAGGAGACTCTGCTGTGTACTTTGACAGAGAGTAGTTTTTGAGAGCTAGTTGTACGGCTTGGTATGTCAAGCCTTTATTTTTGATAAACATGTAATTAAATTAAATTATTCTTTTGGCAAACCATCTAGGGTGATCTGTTTATCATCAATAGTTCGGGCCGGTTCTCTGTTCATACAGTGGCATGAAAGTAGAACTGTCTTTTGAATGTGCCAGTGGGCATATTAACTATTTCTCGCTTTATGAAATTAATTGCTTTATCTTTTTATTATTGCTTGTTATACCAATGTTCCGTGCATAGCTTTGGGGCACGGTCTGGAGGATCGTGCTGATGGCACGAGTTTCGGGGTGCCAAAATCCAGGCTGTCACATTACCAGTATCAGGATTAGGGGGATACCGATATTTGATATGGCGGTACCGAGCCGAGATGACATTATTCGACTGATTGGGGTTTATCCTCCTTGCGGGCAGACCCATGGCACAGAGGTCAAGTTGTCTTGGTTGACCTCCCTTTTTTCCACTGATGAGTTGGACTTGGGTCAGCCAGATAGGGTGCTCTACATCACACCAGAGCGGGCGATAGTCTTAGCTCACATCACACTCCTACTCCTGCTGGGTAAGACCCTCTTCACAAATGCCAGCGGGGGCTGAGTCAGCTGGGCCCTATTGAGCGTGATGGATAATTGGGATGATGTCCCTAGGCATGACTGGGGAGTGTTAGGCTATTTTAGCTGCTTGTTACTGACTTTATTGGAGACAGTGATAAGAATGAGGTGAATGAAAATGAATGAAAGATGGAGTGAAAACTACAGAGCAGCAAGCCTAAAAATACACTGTCCTGTAAGATACAGGGCCTGTTGTAGCAAGTTTTGATAAGTAAGAGTTTGTCCCATAGGGAAGGTTGATCTAAAAATCCAAGGGAGCTATCTTTAGTAGGCTCTCCAGATCTGACTACAGATCTGGCAATCCTAAATGGAAGGGGATTTAAGGTCACTATAATCTAAATCCTAAGGTAACTTAATGTCTAAACTACAGAAAGGGTTCAGAAAGAGGATGGAGTGTGAGAAAATAAATATAAAAGGGTGAGAAGTATGCTATTAGGTACAGATCTGATGGATCTTATAACTTAGACTCAGATCTGCTGCTATAAAAATCCTGTCCAATGGCAACATTATCACCAAAGAGGAGAAGGGATCCAACTCACCCCTGTGCCATGATCCAATCCCTTATGCCTATAACCTATCCACTTAAATGGTCACAGACTATCCAATAGGGGAACCACAATCTAGAGATGGGTCAGAACAAGATTATCATTGTAGGCACTAGTTCATCCAGGCTACAAGCTCAAGAATCCATAGGAACCTATACCTCTAAAGTTCTATGTGTGGGGCTAGGCCTACAAAGTGCACGAGCTTGGACACACAAGACCAGCAAGAGTTTGAGTACTAGCTTTTGAGCTTGGTTGTTCACTGCTTTAGACAGATAGCAGTGATCCAATAACAAGTCTACAATCTCTACAGCCAACTCAAATCTGCAATCTGATGGTGGGTCTATACAAATATAGGGGAGTCTGTCTCTGCACAATATCTCACAAGGCTACAAGCACAAGTGCAGAGAAGAAGAATCTATCTTAGATATGTGGATTGACCTCACCCTAAGGTTATAATCTATCCTCTTGAATGGTCACAGACTATCCACAGAGGCTATCCTCCTCACAGAGGTCTAAGACAGAACAAGAACATTGCAGCCGCCACCATGTTCACAGGGCTACCAGCTCCAGCTCTCATGGGGATTCAGATTTAGTGGATCCTGTGGTGGGGGAAGGCCTACAATGTGCCTAACCTGGACACACAGGTCACTTGGATCTAAATAAAACCTTATAAGCAATCCTCCATTGCTTACAATACAACTTAGCAATGGAGGATCTCAAGGCAGCAGCCTTGTACAGAACAACTCACAATAAAAACACCATCCCATACATGTAATAGATCCTATTACAAAACTCCATTAAAAATTATACCATATAAACATACAAAAGGCATAGCCAGCAAGTGCTGGACTATGGAGAGAAGGAAAAAAAAGGAAAAAGAAAAACTCTTAAACCCTAACCTTAGCCTACTGTAATTCTACAGTCAGTTTCAAGAAGAAGCACAGAAGTCAAGAACAAAAGTCGATTAAAAGTCCCTTAAACCTAAGCTAGGCTTAGGCTTATATAGCAGTCTGTTCTTTGTGAATTAGGGTTAGGAAACCCTAATTTCATCAATGAAAATGTGACCCATTCTTGTCCCTCGAATGCCTCGAGGCGTGTGCACAGAGATTGAAGCATTGGAGTGCATGCCCTAATTACTGGAAGTTCCCAGATTGCCCCTACAGAATTGGGGAGAAGTTTAGAACTCGATCCTCGCTGAGTAGAAAAGATTTGCAGATCTTGTCGCGTGGTAGAATTGGCGTCGCGGGGTTGCTTTTACTTGAAGCTCTTGTAGTCGCGGGGTTTGTACTTTGATCATAGCGGGAATACTTTGGTCATCGCGGGATTGGTCTTTCCATTGGAATGGCGTGAGAATGGCGCACGCAATTCGTTCCTTGATGAATCTCGCGGCGATCCTCAAGAAGGGAACAATGTACATAGGCTTCTGGATCGCGCGAGCAGTTCCTTGAAAGTGTGTGTCCCGCAGCCACTGCGCGACAGTCACGCGCTGGAATGCCTGGAGCTCTCTCTATTCAGTGAATCGCGCGAAGGTTGAAAACTCATCTCTTGAGCTACACGAGGCTGCGCGAGTGCTTCGCGAGCGCTTAAGACTGAGCCTCGCGAGAACCTCGCGAAGTATACTTTTTACTCCCTACTGACATCCATCTGTGCGTGAATGGCACGAAGATTGCGTGACCGGTTGGGGTGCTCCCTTCAGAAGCCCGCGATAACTGCGTGATATATTCTTTCTGATTTGATTGAGCCCTGCGACATCTATGCGAGGCATTCTCCTTGATTTATTTCTGCTTTGTTGTGCCTCTGCTGCAGCCAATTCTCTGTCTGGGTTTAACCTTCACACTTCTGAGGGGCTTCTGGGTCAGCAGTAAGCTTCTTAGCATGGTTAGGGGTCTATTTGCAGCTGCTACTTATTACCTACAGAATCGACTTAAAACACATTTATTAAATGATTAAGGGTCTAACAGAAATTAAGTTAAGGGATAAAAAGTGGTACTTTTCAGGTCTTAACACACCCCCAAACCTAATCTTTGCTTGTCCCTTAGCAATGTTGTAATTAAATGCCACTTTCGTAGGGATCAGGGGTACATTTAGCATATGTGCCAAGCCTTTTAAACCCCTAGGTGATCCCTAGTGGAGGGTGAAGTCTCCTGAGGGTTTTCAGTGAAGACACCCACAAACTTCACCATTAGAATCAATTAAGTATAGTGCAGATTTCGATGTTTAAAGCTGCATTCCACACCCAAATTTTTTTAACACTTAGAGGAAACTGCAGCAATGTTGCAAGTCATTTTAAACTTAAAAGTTAACATGTGTTTTCCTTACCACCATTCATTTATCATTAGAATTTCAATGTATAAAAATCAGTACCCAGCTTGCCTTTAATTCAAAATTTAGGTTGGATACAACCCCAATGAGTTTTAAATTCAGACCCAATTCTCACTAGGGCTATCTCTCAACATTAACAACCTGAGGGTGTTCACATTCAAAACAGCTCAAGAGCAGTTACAAACCCCAAATGAGCCTGCAAGCATGAGCATAAGCAAAGCTTCTAATTTCTGACATCTTCAATAATTTTTACCATAGATTGGACAACTCCACATCTCCACATGACAACTCATTTAACTTTGGATCCACAAGGTCTTTTTGAATGGGTTGTAATATGGCTTATGGCTGAGGGATGTAAAGAATAAAGGGGTAAAAAGGGAATTCAAATTAAGAAATCAGCAAGGTAAGGAGTGATTCATGACTTCACAACCTTCATTTCAGCAAAAACTTCAGCTTTCTTTTTATATTTCAGACTCAAAGTGGACAGCTTCTCCTCTTCTTTTCAATTTTCAGATGATGTTGTTCTCTAGACTTCTCTTTCTTTTTCTCTTTTTATTTTTTATTCATTCTTTTGATGAACTGCCACACAACTGCCATTGATACACAGCTATTTACAAGTTGTTTTTCTTCACCTTCCACAGAATGTTGGACCATTCTCAGTATCATTAACTCCTTCTCCTTTACCTTCTGAATTCTCAAAGTGAGGGTAAGGTTGACTCAGGTCATGAGGTTAAGGTGTAAGTGTTCTGGTGTTTGTGAAAGAAAAGTATGATTTTAAGGCTCAACTAGTGTATGCAAAAGGGCAGATTTGAAAAGGTTGGATTTTCAGGCTCAAACTGTCCAAATGAGGGCCTTGGATCATTTCCTTAGTATCATGAATGCTATCAATTAGTTTTGATTTGGAGGTGCACAACTTCTAGTGAAAAAGTCTTGATTCAATCAGTCAGTAGAGCAGAAATAATGCTAAAAACACTCTTCGAAAGAAAATGCTGGGCCCAAATCTCACTATGTATGGTCATCAAATTTAACCCATGGGGTGTATTTTCATCTGTTTCTCTCCTCTTAGGTTCACTGAGCACTAACTGACAAAAATTTCTAATATTAGCTTCATGGTGGTATCAGGATTTTTAACTTTTTCTATTTCAAAAAGTCTGCAAAAATATTTAAATTTTTACAATTTTTCTCATTGTATCAAGTTAAGTAGAAATTAACTTTATTCATCCCATTTTTACCACAATTACTGCACTAAAATTAACTGTTCTATTGGCAGACCTATACCGCCACACTCCCAAACCTAGGAGGAGTAGTGTCCACACTGGTTCAAAGGTGAGAAAGTACAGTAGCTACTACAGAGAAGAACGAAACAGAGAACAAAACAGAGAAATAGAAATACTATAAAAAATGCTACACTGAACAGTCTAGAGCAAAAAGAAAATGTTCATTATAAAAGAAAAATTATTACAGAAAGAACGAAAAAGAAGAGAGTGGAAGAACAGGTATCATAGGGGAGTCAGTGTGGGGGGTGAGGAAGATGGTGGGGGAGAGGCAGGTGAATGAAAATGAATGAAAGATGGAGTGAAAATTACAGAGCAGCAAGCCTAAAAATACACAGTCCTGCAAGATACAGGGCTTGTTGTAGCATGTTTTGATAAGTAAGAGTTTGTCCCACAGGGAAGGTTGATCTAAAGCTCCAAGGGAGCTATCTTTAGTAGGCTCTCCAGATCTGACTGCAGATCTGGCAATCCTAAATGGAAGGGGATTTAAGGTCACTATAATCTAAATCCTAAGATAACTTAATGTCTAAACTGCAGAAAGGGTTCAGAAAGAGGATGGAGTGTGAGAAAATAAATATAAAAGGGTGAGAAGTATGCTGTTAGGTACAAATGTGATGGGTCTTATAACTCATACTCAGATCTGCTGTTATAGAAATCCTGTCCAATGGCTACATTATCACTAAAAAGGAGAAAGGATCTAACTCACCCCTGTGCCATGATCTAATCCCTTATGGCTATAACCTGCCCACTTAAATGGTCACAGGCTATCCAATAGGGGAGCCACAATCCAGAGATGGATCAGAACAAGATTATCATTGTAGGCACTACTTCATCTAGGCTACAAGCTCAAGAATCTATAGGAACCTCAACCTCTAAAGTTCTGTATGTGGGGCTAGGCCTACAAAGTGCACGAGCCTGGACACACAGGACCAGCAAGAGTTTGAGTACTAGCTTTTAAGCTTGGTTGTTCACTGCTTTAGACAGACATCAGTGATCCAGTCACAAGCCTACAATCTCTACAGCCAACTCAGATCTGTAATCTGATGGTGGGTCTATACAAATATAGGGGAGTCTGTCTCTGCACAATCTCTCACAAGGATACAAGCACAAGTGCAGAGAAGAAGAATCTGTCTTAGATCAGTGGATTGGCCTCACCCTAGCGCTATAATCTATCCACTTGAATGGTCACAGACTATCCACAGAGGCTATCCTCCTCACAGAGGTCTAAGACAGAATAAGAGCATTGCTGTCGCCACCATGTTCACAGGGCTACCAGCTCCAGCTCTCATGGAGATTCCGATTTAGTGGATCCTGTGGTGGGGGAAGGCCTGTAATGTGCCTAACCTGGACACACAGGTCACTTGGATCTAAATAAAACCATAAAAGCATTCCTCCATTGCTTACAATACAACTTAGCAATGGAGGATCTCAAGGCAGCAGCCTTGTACATAACAACTCACAACAAAAACACCATCCCATACATGCAATAGATCCTATTATAAAACTCCATTAAAAACTATATCATATAATCATACAAAAGGCATAGCCAGCAAGTGCTAGACTATGGAGAGAAGGAAAAAAAAGGAAAAAGAAAAACTCCTAAACCCTAACCTTAGCCTACTGTAATTCTACAGTCAGTTTCAAGAAGAAGCACAGAAGTCAAGAACAAAAGTCGATTAAAAGTCTCCTAAACCTAAGTTAGGCTTAGGCTTATATAGCAGTCGGTTCTCTGTGAATTAGGGTTAGGAAACCATAATTTCATCAATGCAAATGTGGCCTATTCTTGTCCCTTGGATGCCTCGGGACGTGTGCACAGAGATTGGAGCATTGGAGTGAATGCCCTAATTGTTGAAAGTTCCCAGATTACCCCTGCAAAATTGGGGAGAAGTTTAGAACTCGATCCTCACTGAGTAGAAAAGATTTACAAATCTTGCCGCATGGTAGAATTGGCATCGCGGGGTTGGTTTTACTTGAAGCTCTTGCAGTCGCGGGGTTGGTACTTTGATCATAGTGGGAATGCTTCGATCATCGCGGGATTGGTCTTTCCATTTGAATGGCGCGAGAATGGTGCGTGCAATTCGTTCCTTGATGAATCCTGCGGCGATCCTCGTGAAGGGAACAATGTACATAGGCTTTTGGATCGCGCGAACAGTTCCTTGAAAGTGTGTGTCCCGCGGCCACTACACGACAGCCGCGCGCTGGAATGCCTGGAGCTCTCTCTATTCAGTGAATCGTGCAAAGGTTGAAAACTCATCTCTTGAGCGACACGAGACTGCCCGAGTGCTTAAGACTGAGCCTCATGAGAACCTCACGAAGTATACTTTTTACTCCCTACTGACATCCATCTGCGCGTGAACGACTCGAAGACTGCGCGACTGGTTGGGGTGCTCCCTTCAGAAGCCCGCGACAATTGCGCGATATATTCTTTCTGATTTGATTGAGCCCAGTGACATCTATGCGAGGCATTCTCCTTGATTTGTTTCTACTTTGTTGTGCCTCTGCTGCAGCCAATTCTCTGTCTGGGTTTAACCTTCACACTTCTAAAGGGCTTCTGGGTCAGCAGTAGGCTTCTTGGCATGGTTAGGAGTTTATTTACAGTTGCTGCTTATTACCTACAGAATCGACTTAAAATACATTTATTAAATGATTGAAGGTCTAACAGAGATTAAGTTAAGGGTTGAAAAGTGGTACTTTTCAGGTCTTAACACACCCCCAAACCTAATCTTTGCTAGTCCCACAGCAAAGTTGTAATTAAATGCCACTTTCGTAGGGATCATGGGTACATTTAGCATATGTAGCAAGCCTTTTGAACCCCTAGGTGATCCCTAGTGGAGGAGTGAAGTCTCCTGAGGGTTTTTGGTGAAGACACCCACAAACTTCACCATTAGAACAGTTAAGTATAGTGCAATTAATCACAACACAGATTTAAATGTACAAAGCTTCATTCCACACCCATTCTTTAACACTTAGAGGAAACTGCAATAGTGTTGCAGGCCATTTAAAACTTAAAAGTTAACATGTGTTTGCATCACCACCATTCACCTAACATTAGAAATTCATTGGGTTTAAATCAATACCTAGCTTGCCTTCAATTCGAAATTCAAGTTGGATACAACCCCAATGAAGTCAAAATTTAGACCCAATTCTCACTAGGGCTATCTCTCAACATTAACAATTTGAGGGTGTTCACATTCACAATAGCTCAAGAGCAGTTACAGACCCCAAATGGGCCTGCAAGCATGAGCATAGGCAAAGCTTCTAATTTCTGATATCCTCATGAATTTTCACCACAGATTGGACAACTCCTCATCTCCACATGACAGCTCATTTTACTTTTGATCCACAAGGTCTTTTTGAATGGGTTGTAATGTGGCTTATGGGTGAGGGATGTAAAGAATAAAGGGGTAAAATGGGAATCAAAATTAAGAAATCAGCAAGGTAAGGAGTGATTCATGACTTCAAAACCTTCATTTCAGCAAAAACTTCATCTTTCTTTTTATATTGCAGACTCAAAGTGGCCAACTTTTCCTCTTCTTCTCAATTTTTAGATGATGTTGTTCTCTAAACTTCTGTTTCTTTTTCTCTTTTTGTTTTTATTCAATTTTTTTTTATGATTTTTTTATGATGAACTGCCACACAACTGCCATTGATACACAGCTGTTTACAAGTTGCTTTTCTTCACCTTCCACAGAATGTTGGACCATTCTCAGTATCTTTAACTCCTTCTCCTTTACCTTCTGAATTCTCAGAGTGAGGGTAAGGTTGACTCGGGTCATGAGGTTAAGGTGTAAGTGTTCTGGTATTTGTGAAAGAAAAATATAATTTTAAGCCTCAACTAGTGTATGCAAAAGGGCAGATTTTAAAAGGTTGGATTTTCAGGCTCAAACTGTCCAAATGAGGGCCTTGGATCATTTCCTTAGTATCATGAATGCTGTCAATTAGTTTTGATTTGGAGGTGCACAACTTCTAGTGAAAAAGTCTTGATTCAATCAGTCATTAGACCAGAAATAATGCCAAAAATACTCTTCAAAATACAATGCTGGGCCCAAATCTCACTAAGTATGGTCATCAAATTTAACCCATGGGGTGTATTTTCATCTGTTTCTCTCCTCTTAGGTTCACTGAGTATAGTGCAGATAATGACAACATAGATTTCGATGTTTAAAGCTGCATTCCACACCCAAATTTTTTTAACACTTAGAGGAAACTGCAGCAATGTTGCAAGCCATTTAAAACTTAAAAGTTAACATGTGTTCGCCTTACCACCATTCATTTATCATTAGAATTTCAATGTATAAAAATTAGTACCCAGCTAGCCTTTAATTCAAAATTTTGGTTGGATACAACCCCAATGAGGTTTAAATTCAAACCCAATTCTCACTAGGGCTATCTCTCAACATTAACAACCTGAGGGTGTTCACATTCAAAACAGCTCAAGAGCAGTTACAAACCCCAAATGGGCCTGCAAGCATGAGCATAGGCAAAGCTTCTAATTTCTGACATCTTCAAAAAAATTTACCATAGATTGGACAACTCCTCATCTCCACATGACAGCTCATTTAACTTTGGATCCACAAGGTCTTTTTGAATGGGTTGTAATGTGGCTTATGGCTTAGGGATGTAAAGAATAAAGGAGTAAAAAGGGAATCCAAATTAAGAAATCAGCAAGGTAAGGAGTGATTCATGACTTCACAACCTTCATTTCAGCAAAAACTTCATCTTTCTTTTTATATTTCAGATTCAAAGTGGCCAACTTCTCCTCTTCTTTTCAATTTTCAGATGATGTTGTTCTCTAGACTTCTCTTTCTTTTTCTCTTTTTATTTTTTATTCATTCTTTTGATGAACTGCCACACAACTGCCATTGATACACAGCTGTTTACAAGTTGCTTTTCTTCACCTTCCACAGAATGTTGGACCATTCTCAGTATCTTTAACTCCTTCTCCTTTACCTTCTGAATTCTCAGAGTGAGGGTAAGGTTGACTCGGGTCATGAGGTTAAGGTGTAAGTGTTCTGGTATTTGTGAAAGAAAAATATAATTTTAAGCCTCAACTAGTGTATGCAAAAGGGCAGATTTTAAAAGGTTGGATTTTCAGGCTCAAACTGTCCAAATGAGGGCCTTGGATCATTTCCTTAGTATCATGAATGCTGTCAATTAGTTTTGATTTGGAGGTGCACAACTTCTAGTGAAAAAGTCTTGATTCAATCAGTCCTTAGAGCATAAATAATGCCAAAAACACTCTTCAAAAAAAAAATGATGGGCCCAAATCTCACTAGGTATGGTCATCAAATTTAACCCATGGGGTGTATTTTCATCTGTTTCTCTCCTCTTAGGTTCACTGAGTATAGTGCAGATAATGACAACATAGATTTCGATGTTTAAAGCTGCATTCCACACCCAAATTTTTTTAACACTTAGAGGAAACTGCAGCAATGTTGCAAGCCATTTAAAACTTAAAAGTTAACATGTGTTCGCCTTACCACCATTCATTTATCATTAGAATTTCAATGTATAAAAATTAGTACCCAGCTAGCCTTTAATTCAAAATTTTGGTTGGATACAACCCCAATGAGGTTTAAATTCAAACCCAATTCTCACTAGGGCTATCTCTCAACATTAACAACCTGAGGGTGTTCACATTCAAAACAGCTCAAGAGCAGTTACAAACCCCAAATGGGCCTGCAAGCATGAGCATAGGCAAAGCTTCTAATTTCTGACATCTTCAAAAAAATTTACCATAGATTGGACAACTCCTCATCTCCACATGACAGCTCATTTAACTTTGGATCCACAAGGTCTTTTTGAATGGGTTGTAATGTGGCTTATGGCTTAGGGATGTAAAGAATAAAGGGGTAAAAAGGGAATCCAAATTAAGAAATCAGCAAGGTAAGGAGTGATTCATGACTTCACAACCTTCATTTCAGCAAAAACTTCATCTTTCTTTTTATATTTCAGATTCAAAGTGGCCAACTTCTCCTCTTCTTTTCAATTTTCAGATGATGTTGTTCTCTAGACTTCTCTTTCTTTTTCTCTTTTTATTTTTTATTCATTCTTTTGATGAACTGCCACACAACTGCCATTGATACACAGCTGTTTACAAGTTGCTTTTCTTCACCTTCCACAGAATGTTGGACCATTCTCAGTATCTTTAACTCCTTCTCCTTTACCTTCTGAATTCTCAGAGTGAGGGTAAGGTTGACTCGGGTCATGAGGTTAAGGTGTAAGTGTTCTGGTATTTGTGAAAGAAAAATATAATTTTAAGCCTCAACTAGTGTATGCAAAAGGGCAGATTTTAAAAGGTTGGATTTTCAGGCTCAAACTGTCCAAATGAGGGCCTTGGATCATTTCCTTAGTATCATGAATGCTGTCAATTAGTTTTGATTTGGAGGTGCACAACTTCTAGTGAAAAAGTCTTGATTCAATCAGTCATTAGAACAGAAATAATGCCAAAAATACTCTCCAAAATACAATGCTGGGCCCAAATCTCACTAAGTATGGTCATCAAATTTAACCCATGGGGTGTATTTTCATCTGTTTCTCTCCTCTTAGGTTCACTGAGTACTAACTGATAAAAATTTCTAATATTAGCTTCATGGTGGTGTCAAGATTTTTAACTTTTTCTATTTCGAAAAGTCTGCAAAAATATTTAAATTTTTACAATTTTCCTCATTGTATCAAGTTAAGTGGAAATTAACTTTAGTCATCCCATTTTACCACAATTACTGCACTAAAATTAACTGTTCTATTGGCAGACCTATACTACCACACTCCCAAACCTAGGAGGAGAAGTGTCCACACTGGTTCAAAGGTGAGAAAGTACAGTAGCTACTACAGAGAAGAAAGAAACAGAGAACAAAACAGAGAAATAGAAATACTACAAAAAATGCTACACTGAACAATCTAGAGCAAAAAGAAAACGTTCATTATAAAAGAAAAATTATTACAGAAAGAACGCAAAAGAAGAGAGTGGAAGAACAGGGATCATAGGAGAGTCGGTGTGGGGGGGTTAGGAAGATGGTTAGGGAAAGGCAGGGGGTCAATCTTTCGCTTCTTCTTCGCTCTCTTCTCCTTTTTCTTCTCCTCCTTTGCCAGGATTCGCTGGACCTTTTCATACTCATCCCAAAGAAATTGTAACGGGTCCGGTTCCGGAGGCAGTGGGGGATCCTCCCAGATGGGGTAGAATTTGATGGGGAACCCGAAGGGTTTGTCATCCGCCATGGTTGTGAGGAGAATCGGGCAGCTAGGGTTAGCAGATGAAGGATGAGATGGAGAGGAACGAAAGGCCTATTTAAAAGAGTTGGACAGTGGAAACTGAATCGGCCTATTTAAAGTTGTGTCCCTTGCGAAGCTTGGCAATAAATGATTATTGTGTGGGGAATGAAGAAACGCACAATCGATTATGGGAAAAGAGAGCGCACAATAAATGAAGGTTTTAAAACTAAGCTTGGGATATAAGGGAATCCTGTGTATCGCACAGCTACACAGTGGAAGGTGTGGAATTGGGTTTCTTTGTGCACGGTCACATGAAAACATTTGATTCCTGTACTTTCATCTAGTCAGTTGCCATCTATATCGACCTTGCACATGGATTATTATTTGAAAGGATTAAAACCACCCGACATACACCTCCCATGACAAAATTGAAAGAAATGATGATGAAAATAGAAAAGCACACAGAACAGATCAATAGAATACAAAAAAGAAAAATTATATTAACTGGAAAACATGTACAATGGTAATTACAATCTAAGTACAATCTAAGCTACTCTAAGAGGAAGCATCTGAATCCGAATCGGTCAAGAAATCCCAGCCCATCTTTTTAGCATGTTCCTTAAGGGCAGCTTTGTCATGTTTCTTCTTTTCTTTCCGTACCTTCTTTGCTTCGGCTGGTGTTTTCTTAGCAGTAGGAGCCTTTGGTACCTTCACCCTTACTTTTGGTTGCTTGAGCATTTTTGGTTCCTTGGATTCCTGAGGGGCTTTTCCTTTCCTCTTTGCAGGGGGAGTTGCAGGGGATTTGCCTTTTCCTTCCTGTGTGGGGACTACAGGGGACTTACCTTTCCTTTGGGCTCAGGCTGGCCAGGGGGTTTTGCCTCTTCAGACTGGGCAGCGGGCTCTTTGCCAATTTTGATAAAGGTAGCTTTGGGAGCAGATCTCTTAGCAGTGACTTTCCTCTGCTTAAGATAAGTTTGCTCTTACGGAGGTGCAACTGAGGCTTTGGTAGGTGGTGGCTGCTCAGTAGGAGGTGATGGAGGAGGGGTAGCTAGGGCCTTCCCTTTTTCTTGCTGGGTCTTAGGTTGTGCCTCCTCGATCGGGCACTGGAGAGCATATGAACAGAGGTGGGGTCGCAGAGGAGCATTTGGCATGACCAATGCAGATTCCAAGGAGGCTATTTGGATTTTGTGTTTGAGGAGGTTAGTCTCATGGATTTCCTTTTGGATTCTGAAGAACTCCTGTGCATTGTTGAGCCTCTTCTCAAAAAGTCTTGCTTTGGCCTTCTCTGCAGCAGTGTTGGCTTTTTCTAGCTTCAAATTTAACTCATTATAAGTAGCTGAAGCTTTGGCCTTCTGATAGGCCTCCAGGATATTTGTCCACCCCAAGGAGATGCCCAATAGTTGCTTTCTGTGGGCCTCCTTCATTGTATCAATTTGCTGCAACAGGGGGGTCTCAATGGACTGGCGCTGTTTGGCCCTGCCCCTCAGGACATCCTTCCTAAGATAAGAATTATCCCTCATGTGATGGAGAATGGTGAGGTAGGGAGGGCTGTAAAAAAAATGTTTGGGGTCGATGGGCAGATAGGAAGTGAAAGGAGAAAACTGTGATTGGTCCTGGGGGGAGGGGGGATAACAATGGGTAAGTCTAGTTGTGGGGGGAGGGGGATAAGTTCTGGGTCTGTTTGTGTAAATTTATCAGTGAATGTGGGAGGGGGAAAGATAAGAGGGGGATGGAGGGTATAGGGAAAAGGAAAATGGAGGAGGCTCAGTAAGAGCAGGGGGGGATGGGGGAGGGAATGGGAATTGTGAGAGGGATGAAAGAGAATGGTCGGGTTGTGGGGATGAAAGGGAGTGCTGGTGGTGGGGGGAGGGGTTGTGAGTCAGGGTTGAAGTCTGTCTGGGTCTCTTTGTTAGTGGAAAGGACCAGTGGGGTTGTAGGGAATTGTTGAGGGATGGATGGGTTGGTTAATATCTGAAGGGTGGATTGGATGGAGGTGAGTTCAGTCTGCATTTGGTCATGTGTTTGAGTAGTGATGGATAATTGGGATTGGATGTCTTGGATAAGGGATAGGATAAGTGTCAGTGTGTCAGGGCTGGGAGGTTGAGTCTGTGAAAAAGATGGCACTGGTTGGAAAGGTGAGGAAGGTGCATGGTGGAAAGTGGAAAGAGGGGAAGAGTGGGGTTCTGGTGAGAGATGGTGTGATGTAGTTGGGGAGTCCGGGAGGGGGGTGTAGTGGGTAGGCATTATATCAAGGAAAGTAGTCAGAAAGGCTTGGAAGCCTATGGATGTGTTAAGGGTTAAGTCAATGTCTGGGAGTGGGGATGTAGTAGGTATGGCTGGGGTGGTGGCTGCATCAAGGTGGGTTGTGTCAATGGGGATAGAAGGGATTGAGGGTGGTGTCTAGGAGATAGTGGGGATTGTCTCAATGGTCTTTCATTTTTTGTAGGAAATGAGTGGAGGGCTGTCAGGTTTATGTATAGCTGATGGGGGAATTGTGGCTATGTACTGAGGTAGGGTAGGGGATGGGGAGTCCTCCCAGGTACCAATCACAGGTGAAGGGGAAGTGGGCGTAGATGATGAGGATAGAGGAGGGAGAGAGAGAGAAGGAAGAGGGGTAGTGGATGCAAGAGGAGAAGGTGGAGGGGAAATGGGAGCTGCTGCAGCAGTGGTGGTAACAGGCTCTGTGAGCACCTCCTTGGTAGCAGGGGTAGACCTTGTTCCAGCTATCTCTTCTGCTTGTTTGGGAAGGGCTTGAGCCTCAACTTAATTCTTCTTCTGGGCCTCCATCAGGCTCCTGCTGATTTCCCATTGCCTCTTGACAAAAGTAGTAAGGGCAAGGGTGGTACTCTGCTCATTTTTCGCTATCTTGTACCCCCCCTTGAGTAGCCGCAAGGTAATGACCCTGGCATAAGGGAGTGTCTGAGGCTTCATTTTCTGCCCTATCTTCTCCACTGTCTTTCATTGCCTCGAAGATGAGCTAGGCTGCATGGAAACCATGGCCAAGAGAGAACGAATAAACAGCATCGGTAATGGGATTTCTCATCTCCTGCTGATGTCCTGAGAAGTATATGTTCTTTCGCAGGACTTGGTCAATGAAGAGGAGTTTCAGCTCCAATTCTCTCCTTCTGATTGAATCCCCTGTGGCCTTTAAACCTCTAGTTAAAGCCCGTGCAATTGTATCAATTGATGCACTCAGGGGGGGTCCATATCCACAGCTAGGGTCGAATGCAGCTGGGATACCCAAAACTTCAGCAATCACCTTGGGGCTCACTAGCATCTCAAATTCGTCAATCAGCACCAGCAAGCACACTTGTCCATCTTTGTCCTTCTTGACCCTAATGTGCTGATAAAATAGTTTCACTAGCCTATGGTAGACTAGTGTTGGAATTCCTCTCATCAAGGGTATCAGGCCGGCTTTGCTCATAAATTGCACGGCAGGGGCAGAGAGAGGTTCCTTCTCAAAAATGGTAGGTCAAAAGCTGTCTCAGGCTCCAATGGGATCAAAGCCATGAGCTCAGAAGGAGTAGAAAACTTTGGAGTTGGTTCCTTTGCCTCCTCAACCACTTCCTTCCCTTTTTTGGGTGACTTTGAAGTCTTGGCCTTCTTAGGGGTGGTCTTAGCATGGGCCTTATCTTTCCCCTTTCTCTTCTGTGCACTCTTGGGAGCCATTTCAAACTCTATCTTCGAATATGAGGAATGGAGACTGAGATCTAAGTGCTTACCCTAAAATCCTAGGGTTAGGTTTGATCTGACGCGCCGGGCATCGCGAGATCTCTGATCAGAGGGCAATAGATGGGGGTGATGCTAGGAACAACTCTATAGATTCGTGGAGTGAATGTTGAGTTGTAGGATTTATGTTGGAGGAGAGAGGGGGGAGAGTGCCAGAAGCTAGGGTTTCTCAGAGGAAAGAAGGAAGAGAATACTGGAAAAGGAGACAAGAGCGGGGTTAAAATACATATCACGAAGCTCAGGGCGCTTTGAAACATCTGGTCGCAGGATTAGAAATGAACCTAGTGAATGTGTTTATTCAATTTGGATTGTGCGACAATCTCTCAGGCTGACCTTGGTGCGCGCGACAGTATGTGAAGAATTCATGTGAATTGCGCGAGCTGCTCCTAGGTCTCCATTTGGATTATGCGAAAAGCTTTGAGGTTCACTTTGAATCTCGCGACAGCAAATGAAGTATTTCTGTTGAATTGTGTGAGAGTCTCCCAGTTTACCTTCTGAACCTCGCGACAGCCTTAGAATCTCACGATAACTAATGAATAGCTCTATGTGGATCGCGCGAGAGGTTCTCAGGTGCACATGAATCTCGCGACAGCAATTGAATGTTTTCATGTGAACTGCGTAAGATTCTCCCAGACTTCTTTTTTAACCTTGCGACAGCCTTAGAATCTCGCGACAGCTGATGAAGTATGCTGTTTATAGTGCACGAGAGTCTCTCAGGCGTCTTTTTGGACCCAGCGATAGCAAAGTATAAAACAGAGAGCATGTGCTCTCTATTCTGCCCTTTTGCATAAGTGCTATGGTTGAATCCTGGGCATGACTCTCACCTTGGGCACCTCTATACACATGAAAACTCAATCATTCAAGCAAGGACAACAAAAATCAACCTCCCACATTATGCATTCAATAAAAACTATCAATTAAAGAGCAGTAGGAATCAAACCAAGCATCAAAAGTTTAAACCAGACAGGTCTAGAGTCAGATGGGACCACTAACAATTCTTAGAGAATTTTAACAAAAGAAAGCAAGATAAATCTATCAAAACCAAAGTACATATGATACAGTATTGGCACACCTGTGGTTCAATTTGAAGAAGGATCCCCTTGAAAGAGAATGGTGTCCACGGGTTCGGCAGGTTTTTCAAAACAAGGCTTAAGCCTCTGACCATTCACCTTCAAGGCTCTCCCAGTCTTGGGATCCTTGATTTCCACAGCACTAGACGGGGAAACATGCAAGACAATGTAGGGACCTTCCCATCTGGATTTTAATTTGCCAGGAAAAAATTTAAGTTTGGAGTTAAACAACAAAACATTATCACCATCTATGAAACTCTTTCTCAACAGCCCTTTGTCAAAGAAAGCTTTGGACCTTTCCTTGTAGATCCTGGCTTTAGCATATGCATCCATCCTTAGCTCTTCCAATTCTGACAGCTGCAGCAACCTGTGATGACCAGCAGAAGTTAGGTCTAGATTTAAATATTTGATGGCCCAATAGGCCCTGTGTTCTAACTCCACTGGGAGATAACAGGTCTTGCCATAAATCAGTCTAAATGGGGACTTACCAATGGGAGTCTGATAGGCAGTCCTATAAACCCACAGTGCATCATTAAGCTTGTCAGCCCAATCTTTCCTATCAGTCCTCACAGTCTTCTCTAGGATGTGCTTGATCTCCCTATTTGAAATTTTAACTTGCCCACTAGTTTGTGGGTGATAGGGAGTAACAATCCTATGGGTGACAGAATATTTCTTGAGCAAGCTCTCAAAATTTCTATTACAGAAATGGCTACTCCCATCATTGATAATGGCTCTAGGGGTGCCAAATCTCGAGAAGATATTCTGCTTTATAAACTTGAGGACAACCTGATTATCATTAGTTCTTGTGGCAATGGCTTCTACCCATTTGGAAACCTAGTCCACTACCACTAAGATGAAATAAAAATCATTTGAACGAGGAAAGGGGCCCATAAAGTCAATACCCCACACATCAAACAGTTCTACAACAGGATGGGCTGTAAAGGCATTGAGTTTCATTTGGACAGCCCTCCTAATTTTTGGCATCTTTCACAGGTCTTGCAGTGTGTATTGGCATCTCTGAAAAGAAAAGGCCAATAGAACCCACGCTGCAACACTTTGTCAGTTGTTGTTCTCCCACTAAAATGACCCCCACAGGCATTTTCATGGCACATGGCCAAAATATTGGGACATCTCTTTCGAGAATATATTTTCAAATGATTTGGTCTGCATAATACTTGTACAAGCAAGGTTCCTCCCAGAAAAAGAATTTGACCTGTGAGAAAAATAGGTCTTTGTCTATTTTTGTCCAATGGGCAGGAATCTTTCCTATAACTAAATAATTGACAATACATACATACCAAGGAACTAAAGATTGAATGGCAAACAGTTGCTCATCCGGGAAAACATCATTTGTAGTAAAGTCATTAGCACCTTTATCCAACATAATTCTGGACAAGTGGTCAGCCACCACATTTTCTACACCCTTTTTATCCTTGATTTCGATATCAAACTCCTGTAACAGGGGTATCCATCAAATCAACCTGGGCTTTGCATCCTTCTTGGACAGTAGGTACTTTAATACTGAGTGGTCAGTGAAGATGACAGTTTTAGACCCAAGTAGGTAAGGTCTAAACTTGTCCACAGCAAAAATCACTGCCAGAAGCTCTTTCTCAGTTGTTGTGTAGTTCAGCTAAGCTTTAGCAAGTGATTTGCAGAGATATGCAATGACCACAGGCAGCTTATCTTTTCTCTGGCCCAAGACAGCACCTATTGCCAAGTTAGATGCATCACACATCAACTCAAAGGGTAGGGTATAGTCAGGTGTTTGGAGTACAGGGGCAGAGGTGAGGCAAATTTTTAAAGTTTCAAAAGCCTCAAGACATTCAGCAGAAAAGTCAAAGGGCACATCCTGGCAGAGTAGGTGGCACAATGGTTTAGCAATTTGTTGTCAAGTCTGATGAACCTCTCAGAGAATCCAAAGATGCCCAAGGGAAGATCTGATTTTTTTGACTGTTCTTGGAGGGGGCAAATTTGCAATGAGGTCAACTTTAGCCTTGTCTACCTCAAGTCCATCTTTAGAGACTACATGGCCCAACACCATTCCTTGTGTTACCATCAAGTGACTCTTTTCCCAAATTAAGACCAAATTAGTCTCCTCACATCTTTGTAAGACCTTGTGGAGGTGTTGCAGACATTGGTCAAAGCTCTCCCCATAAATCGAAAAATCATCCATAAAAATTTCAAAGAATTTATCAATCATATCAGAAAAGATGGCATACATACACCTCTGAAAGGTGGCTGGGGCATTACACAGTCTAAAAGGCGTCGTTCTCTAAGCAAAGGTGCCAAAAGGACAAGTAAAAGTGGTTTTCTCTTGATCAAGAGGGTGCACCGGGATCTGTTTGTACCCTGAGTACCCATCAAGAAAATAGTAAAAAGCTTTCCCAGCCAACTTATCTAAAATTTGATCAATAAAGGGGAGGAGGAAGTAGTCTTTTCAGGTCTTGGAGTTGAGTTTTCAATAATCGATGTAAACTCTCCAGCCAGTGGTCTCCCTGGTTGGTCTCAGCTCTCCAGACTTGGTTGTGATCACTGTTATGCCAGATTTCTTGGGCACCACTTGGATTGGTGTCACCCATTCAGAATCAGAAATGGGGTAAATTACCCCAGCATCCAGCAATTTAATGATTTCTTTCAGGACCACTTCCTGAATGAGAGGATTCAGTTTTCTCTTTATTTCCCTGGAGGGTGTTGAGCCCTCCTCTAGATGAATACTATGCATACAGATTGATGCGTCAATCCCTCCTAGATCAGCAATGGTCCAGCCAATTGCTTTCTTATGCTTCCTCAAAAATGTTAGCAATTCCTCCTCTTGCTCATTGGTAAGAGAAGAGGAGATAATTATAGGAAGTTTTTCATCTTTCTCGAGAAAAGCATATTTCAATATCTCTGAAAGCTTCTTGAGTTCCAGATCAGGGGCTTGTTGGATGGATGGCAGGATTGGTGCATTGTTGGTTGGGGGAAGGGGCAGCAATGTAGGTTTCCACTTAGAATGCTGCACTAAACCCACAAAAGACCTCAATAAGGGCATGTCTTCTGGCATTAAAGCTAGGCTTGCTTCCTCCACCATGTTCCAAACTTTAGTTAAATTAGTGACAATGTTGCCCCAATCCAGCAGAGTGGGCAGTTCTTCTTTAATAATTTCTTCTAGTACATCCACTATAAAGCATTCGTCATTGTCCAGCTGAGGGTACTTTGCACTGTTGTACACATACACATTAAGCTCAACTTTCATATGTCTGAAAGTGACCTCCATGATTCCAGGCCTGCATTGAATGCATGCATTGATAGTGGCCAAGAATGGTCTGCCCAGAATAATAGGTATCGAGGATGTACTCTTGTTGCAGCCCATGTCAAAAATAAGGAAGTCTGCAGGGTAGAAGAACTTGTCTACCCCCACTAAGACATCCTCAACCACTCCCATGGGTTTTCTCTCAGACCTATCAGCCATCAATAGAACAATGGGGGTGGGCTTCAGCTCCCCCAAACCTAGCTGCTGATACACACTATATTGCAGCAGGTTAACACTGGCTCGAAGGTCTAAAAGGGCCCTTCCAATCGTGTGGTCTCCAATAATATAGGGAATAGTGGGTATCCCTGGGTCTTGCAACTTCTCAGGCATTGTCATGGTTAATATAGAATTAACTATATCAGTTGCAAAGACCTTCTTGGACAAATGGCCTCTGGCCTTCCTTTTCTGAGTACAAAGGTCTTTCAGAAACTTTGCATAGGCTGGGACCTGTCGGATTGCATCAAGCAGGGGTAAATTTATCTTAACCTGCTTAAAGGTCTCCATCATTTCCTCAATCTGTGCCAGCCCCTTATCAAAAGGGGCAGGGCCACTCAAAGCTTGAGGAAATGGTAGCTAAGGTACTGCTGGTTCCTCAGCTGCAAGCCTATGATTGAACTTTTGTTTTTTTCTTTTTTCTACTTTTATCTCCTGCTAAGGCTCAACTACAGCCTCTTTATTTTTCCCTTGTTGAAGGGTAGCAGGCAGTTCTTGACTCTGTGCTCTAACAAAGTCTCTTTTACTTTCACTCGACAGTTCCTTGGGAATGACCTCTCCTTATTCCTTTCCCACCTGGTTGTCTACCAACCTGCCAGACCTTAGGGCTATGATGGCATTAGCCCCCTCAAAATTTGAGGAGTCTTCTCCAATCGAATACTGACCCTTAGGGTTGGCTACTTGCTGGCATGGCAACCTGCCCTCTTCTCTTTTAGCCAAGGAATTGGCTATTTGCCCTAATTGCTCTTCTATCTTCTTTATGGTTTGACTGTGAGAAGTCACAGTCTGATTCAAGGGTCCAAGGCTTTGCAATTGGGCCAAAACCTGATCCTCAAAAGAAGCACTTCGGGGCTGAGGTGGGAGAACTACCAATTGATTTTGTTGCTAGGGTTGCTGTTGCTGCTGGAAATTCGACCTTGGGGCATAACCCTGGTTAAACTACTATTGTGGCCTTTGAGGTAAGGCCAACATCTGTTGTAGCTGCATATAATTGTCTTGCCTCCACCTCAAATTTGGGTGGACTCTCCATTGATAACCAATATTTTGGTGCTGGTATCCATATGGTTGTTTATTATAGCCACCTGATTGTTGTTGTCCAAAAGATTGGGCAGCAACAGCCTGTTCCATTAATACTCAGGGTATTGCCCCGTAGATGGGCACTCTTCCACTGTGTGTTGTGGAGATTGGCATATCAGACATGCCTCCATCACTTGTGTAGCCATTCTGGGCTGCACCACAGTCAAAAGTTTATCAAATTTATCCAAAAGATTGGCCATTTGCATTCTCAGGTCATTGTTTCCTCTAACTTCATACATCTTGCCTTTAGAATTTTCAGCCAACCCCAGCTTAGGAGAAGGCTCTTGAACAATTCTAGATGAGGACATCTTCTGGAAAGCATTTTTGCTAATGTCCTCAAACAAGTCCCATGCCTCATCAGCTATTTTATGCATGTACGTTCCACCTCAAGAGGCATCTACCATGTCTCTACTCTTCTCATCAATCCCATTATAGAAGCTCTGGACAAGCTACCAGTCAGGGATCTTGTGGTGGGGACATTGTTTGAGCATCTCCTTAAATCTGTCCCAGGCTTGGTTAAAATCTTCAGTTGGGGATTGGGCAAAAGCAAGTATGCCTTTCCTCAACTTGTTGGTTTTGGTCTCTGGAAAAAATTTAGATTGAAATCTTGTCTGGAGGTCTTTCCAGGATGTGATGTTGTTGTTTGGGAGAGTAGATAACCAGGTCATGGCCCTGTCCTTTAGGGAGAAAGGAAAGAGCCTTAACCTAGTGGCTTCTGGTCCCAAACCAGCAATGGAGAATGTCATGCACAGGGCAAAGAACTGGTCAATGTGCTTGTAAGGGTCTTCCTTGCTAAGCCCATGGAAAGAGGGAAGCATTTGGATGATGGAAGTTTTGATCTCATAGTTTCCCTGAACATTTGGGAATTGAATGTTGAATGGAGAATTGTAATCATCCGGGGCATTCAATTCCTTCAATGTTCTAGGTTGCTCTTCACCCATAACTGATGTCTCAATTTCAATAGGGGGCTCGACTGTGGTCTGTCTGTGCCTTCGCGGTCTTCTACCCCTTTCTATCTTAGGGTTAGCAGGCTCTAATGTAGGACTGAGGGATCTCCTTCCTAACATGCACACACACCAATAGCAGGGAAGACTATTCGTAGGCACATTGCACTTAACAAAATTTGCAACTATCCTAATCAACTGCTAGGAATCTTCAAAGGAGAAATAAACTGAGGTTTTGAAGGTTAGAGAAGTGCAAACAGAGGTTGCTAGACTCTCAGTGAAATTCTACTCTCCTTCTCTTCTACAGTCCAGATCTGCAAGGAAAATTCCAAATGTAAATTAGCAGTACCAATTATTTACAAGTACAGCTACCAAAGAATAAAGAATATAAAAATCTAGAGTCTACTATTAGATCAAGGTTCCCCGACAGCGGTGCCAAAAACTTGTTAGGCTATTTTAGGTGCTTGCTACTGACTTTATTGGAGACAGTGATAAGAATGAGGTGAATGAAAATGAATGAAAATGAATGAAAGATTGAGTGAAAACTATAGAGTAGCAAGCCTAAAAATACACAGTCCTGCAAGATACAGGGCCTGTTGTAGCAAGTTATGATAAGTAAGAGTTTATCCCACAGGAAAGGTTGATCTAAAGCTCCAAGGGAGCTATCATTAGTAGGCTCTCCAGATCTGACTATAGATCTGGCAATCCTAAATGGAAGGGGATTTAAGGTCACTATAATCTAAATCCTAAGGTTACTTAATGTCTAAACTACAGAAAGGGTTCAGAAAGAGGATGGAGTGTGAGAAAATAAATATAAAAGGGTGAGAAGTATGCTATTAGGTACAAATCTGATGGGTCTTATAACTCAGACTCAGATCTGCTGCTATAGAAATCATGTTCAATGGCTACATTATCACCAAAAAGGAGAAAGGATCCAACTCACCCCTGTGCCATGATCCAATCCCTTATGGCTATAACCTGTCCACTTAAATGGTCACAGGCTATCCAATAGGGGAACCACAATCCAGAGATGGGTCAAAAAAAGATTATCATTGTAGGCACTACTTCATCCAGGCTACAAGCTCAAGAATCCATAGGAACCTCAACCTCTAAAGTTCTGTGTGTGGAGCTAGGCCTACAAAGTGCACGAGCCTGGACACACAGGACCAGCAAGAGTTTGAGTACTAGCTTTTAAGCTTGGCTATTCACTGCTTTAGACAGACATCAGTGATCCAGTCACAAGCCTACAATCTCTACAGCCAACTCAAATCTGCAATCTGATGGTGAGTCTATACAAATATAGGGGAGTCTGTCTCTGCACAATCTCTCACAAGGCTACAAGCACAAGTGCAGTGAAGAAGAATCTGCCTTAGATCTATGGATTGGCCTCACCCTAGGGCTATAATCTATCTACTTGAATGGTCACAGACTATCCACAGAGGCTATCCTCCTCACAGAGGTCTAAGACTGAACAAGAACATTACTGTCGCCACCATGTTCACAGGGCTACCAGCTCCAGCTCTCATGGAGATTCATATTTAGTGGATCCTGTGGTGTGGGAAGGCCTACAATGTGCCTAACCTAGACACACAGGTCACTTGGATCTAAATAAAACCTTAAAAGCAATCCTCCATTGCTTACAATACAACTTAGCAATGGAGGATCTCCAGGCAGCATCCTTTTACAGAACAACTCACAATAAAAACACCATCTCATACATGCAATAGATCCTATTTCAAAACTCCATTAAAAACTATATCATATAATCATACAAAAGGCATAGCCAGCAAGTGTTGGACTATAGAGAGAAGGAAAAAAAAGGAAAAAGAAAAACTCCTAAACCCTAACCTTAGCCTACTGTAGTTCTACAATCGGTTTCAAGAAGAAGCACAGAAGTCAAGAACAAAAATTGATTAAAAGTCCCCTAAACCTAAGTTAGGCTTAGGCTTATATAGCAATCGGTTCTCTATGAATTAGGGTTAGGAAATCCTAATTTCATCAATGCAAATGTGGCCCATTCTTGTCCCTTGGATGCCTCAGGGTGTGTGCATATAGGTTAGAGCATTGGAGTGAGTGCCCTAATTATTGGAAGTTCTTAGATTGCCCCTACAGAATTAGGGAGAAGTTTAGAACTCGATCCTCGCTGAGTAGAAAAGATTTACAGATCTTGCCGCGTGGTAGAATTGGCATCACAGGGTTGCTTTTACTTGAAGATCTTGCAATCGCGGGGTTGGTACTTTGATCATCGCGGGAATGCTTTGGTCGTCGCGGGATTGGTCTTTGCATTTGAATGGCGCGAGAATGGCGTGCGTAGTTTGTTCCTTAATGAATCCCGTGGCGATCCTCGCAAAGGAAATAATGTACATAGGCTTCTGGATCATGCGAGCAGTTCCTTGAAAGTGTATGTCCCTCGGCCACTGCGCGATAGCCGCGTGCTGGAATTCCTAGAGCTCTCTCTATTCAGTGAATCACGCGAAGGTTAAAAACTCATCTCTTGAGCTGCGTGAGTGCTTCGTGAGTGCTTAAGACTAAGCCTCATGAGAACCTCATGAAGTATACTTTTTACTCCCTACTGACATCCATCTCATAGCGAACGAACAAGATCTGATCGTTGGGGTGCTCCTTAAGCCGCGACAATTGCGCGATATATTCTTTCTGATTTGATTGAGCCCAGTGACATCTATGCGAGGCATTCTCCTTGATTTGTTTTTACTTTGTTGTGCCTCTGCTGCAGCCAATTCTCTGTCTGGGTTTAACCTTCACACTTCTAAAGGGCTTCTGGGTCAGCAGTAGGCTTCTTGGCATGGTTAGGGGTTTATTTGCAGCTGCTGCTTATTACCTACAGAATCGACTTAAAATACATTTATTAAATGATTAAGGGTCTAACAGAGATTAAGTTAAGGGGTGAAAAGTGGTACTTTTCAGGTCTTAACAGGGAGGAGTAGGGTATGCGTGGTTGATGTATAATTTATCTCGAGTTACGACCGGGGACTCGAAATTTGTCGTGGGTTTTTGGGCTGCCCTGGAAGTAATTACGCATTTCTTTTCCCTCGTCAACACACATATTTTTTTTTTGCATGACTTTTATGTGCCATTGACCTGCTTTTATGTGCTATCTCTTTAGGTATGGGGATACCACCACTTTCACCCCGGGCGCTCGCTCCTTTTCTCGGAGGCGCTCACCTATCCTCTTCTCAGCAATTGGCATCAGGCTCGATGCCATGACATGGGCCTAAAGCACCTGGAAATGGGCCTACGGTCCCAACTTGATTTGATGGTTCCCAAGCAGGTAACAACTCTCCTCTCTTTTCTCAACCTTTATTCATTTTTGGCTTGGAGATTTTCTTTGACTGAGGTGTTGCTTGCTTGGTTTCCCTCCTTCTTTTTTGACTTGAGCATATCCTCCCTAATCCATACCTTACCTCCCCCTTCTGGGACCGAGCAGCTGTAGGCGCCTCCCACTAATTCAATAATCGCCGCATCGTGTTCTTCTATGAAGCGTGAGCTAAATTTTATTATTTGGGAGAGCGAGTGGTGCATCAGTTTCAGGGCTATTATGCCATACCCGTGGACCCTCCGGTGGATGTCTGGTATCCTGTCGGCAGTATCGGGGAGCTCACAGTGGCCTTCTTCAATAACGGGCTCCCTATTCATGCCCTTCACGTGCCTAGGGACTATCACCTTCGGTACGAGTGCTTTCCCCATTGGTTCATTCTGTCGCGCTTTGTTCCCAACGCTAATTTTTTGGCATTTGACGGCCCGCTTGGTCAGGTAATTTGTCCTGGCTTGGATTAGTTCCCTTTCTGCTTTTATTTGGCTTTTGCCCCCCTCTAAGTGGATCTTTATCTTGTTCACAGTTCACCCTAGGGGATGATTCAAATGGTGAAGGCAAACCTAGTGCGGCTGGTATGTTGGGGGTGGATCCCTCTGGTGCTGATCCCACTGGTGCGGGTCCCTCGGGTGATGGCTCGTCGGGTGCTGGTTCATCAGGGACTTCTCACACTGGTATCCCTATTGGTGATCCCTCTGTAGTCTATGGGATGACTCTGCCAAAGAAGCTTGCGTTCCTCCTCCTGAGGTGGTCCCAAGGGTAAGTCCTTTGATGGCCCAACCTCTTTTCATTTCGGTTCTTTCCTCTGCACATGCTTTTAGGGTCGTCCTGACCTTTGATATTGCATTGTTCTAAATCTAGGACTTCAACTCGGCCATGGAGTATGCAGCATACCATCGTCATCTGGCGGAGCTCAGGGAGGTCGAGACGGTGAGTGCCCTGCTATTCTATTCCTCTTTATTCATTTTATCATCATTTGCCCTTTAACTGATCCTGACTCCTGCCTTGGGTTTGTGCTTTGCAGCGTGGTCGTGCTAAGGAATCGCGCTCCTTGCCCAGCAAGATCTCGCAGGCGTGGTCTAGGGTGGGGGACATGCGTACTTTTTAGAGTTCTTCTCGTCGTCACAAGAAGTCAAAGGGCGCCAACCAGGAATAGGCTATTAGTTTCTTTTTGGAAAACTCAGTATTTTTGTAATTTGATTTGGACCTGTTTTAAACAATTTGGGAAATGGTCGATGTGGTACTTTGGAAATAAATTTTATTTTTATTATCATTTGGGAGATAGTCTTGCTTTGATTTTATGCCCCGATTTCTTGGAATTAAATTCATTTCTCTGCAGGATGTGTTGGCCCAAAATGTCTTTGGAAAGTGACCCCCTTGGGTTGCATGCCTTGATGTAGGATCGGTCCTGTATATAAATAAACAGAACAAATGCTTAGTTGTTAAATGAACAGAGTGTGTAAAGAAAACAAACAAAAGGGGTGTAAGTCCCCCAAGTTAGGTCCCAAAATTTCTGAAGAGGGGGAGCTCGGAGTGTGGCGCAACTATTAGTTGCGCCAGGCAAGAAAAGGGGCCAATTTGTGCTGGCGTAACTAATAGTTGCGCCAGGCAAGACAGGGGGCCGAAATGCACTGGCACAACTATTAGTTGTGCCAGGTTTAACCTGGGGGCAATGGGTCCTTATATACCCGAGTCAGCCCAAAAGTTAGCTCTTTTTGTTTTGACTTGGTCTCTTTGACTGGTTCTTTTTGCCCTTGCTTTTTCAAGGCGGGTCCATGATCATACATCGATTCTTATCTCCCCAAAAGACCCTTGTACGTTCATGGACCCGCTTTCCAGCCCTCCCTTACATGGAGGGCCCGGAGTCAATTTGCCCCCCTTGTTGGGTTTGGGGCCCAAATTTTTAATGGCCTGGTTTGGGAGGTTGAATGAGAGGGAGCTCGCCGACTTGGAGCGCCTTAGGCTATCTCGCCTTCCTTCCTTCCTAGAGGTTCCCCTTCAGTGGTAACTTCTTCATGCCGCCGCTTCATTTTGGGATGTGAATCTCCAGATATTTCGTTTTGGGAAGCGGGAGCTAACCCCAACCCTTGAGGAGCTATCTAATATGTCTGGCCTGAAACTTCACAGGGGTCTTGCAAGAGTCACGCCTCAGCCAGGTTATTCCAAATTCGTTCACCTTACTCTCGATTTGAAGAAATCCGAGTATGAGAAAAGTCTCATTGGGGGGCCCACAAGGTGTTCGCTAAAATTCCTCAAAGAACTTTTCGGTGATGAAAGCCTCCAAAAATTGTCGGTTAGGAATGTTTTTAACGTGAAAGCCCTAGCACTCGGTCTCATCTCTAAAATCCTTTTCTTCACCGGGGGGAGAGCTTCTCATTGGCAGTTTGTGATATTTTGGCGGAGCTGGAGGCGGGCCGGTCTATGATGCATTTAGTGCTTGCCGAGTTGTATCGATGCCTTGATTCCTTTGCTTTGGGTAAGGTGGGGGGCCTTCGGGGATGCCCCTTGTTGCTTCAGGTCTGGTTGGGTGAGCATTTTGCTATTTTGGGGCCCGTGCCCCGCTTTTATATTGCCCGAGGCGAGGTGGTCCAATGTTTTTTGGGTCAATGCCACCTGCTCCCCCAGGGCGATATGTCAGCTCTGAAACTTTGGTTGATCGATGCCGAGTTGACATGGAGGCTCCCTTGGCTGAACCGGACCTTCCCGATAATTCTTAGTAGAGATCATGAGGGTATCACCCTCCTAGGGCTGACGGGCAGCACCTTTTACTTCCCATTCCGGGTACTATGCCAATTTGGCTGCTCTCAGCAGGTGCCTTGTGAGGCTATACCCCCTTTATGTGATTTGATCTTTTCTAAGGGATCCTCGGGGACATAGATCGGATTGTTGTTCTTTGAGAGACGCGTCAGTTGATGCTAATGTGTGATGTTGAGCATGGAGACTCGGTTAGAACTTCTCCTGAGTACGAGGCCTGGCTGTTGACTGAGCAGCCTGTAGCTGATGGCCCGAATTTGTTAGAAATCATTGATACTGGAGGCCCCTAGCCAAAGAAGGAGACGACACTCCGAGCCCGTATCGAGCTATTGGTGGATGAGAAGAGGGTCCTGCAAGAACTTTTAACATGCGAAAAGGTTAGAGCAGACACAGCGGAGAGCGAGGTTCTCTGTTTGAAGGGATCACTAAGCGTTGCTTTTGGAGCCGCAACTCTTCTCAGAAGAGGTTCAAGAGCCTGCATGGTCGTTGGCTGACTGAGAGGAATGTCCGAGAGGATGACCTTTATGCTGAGATTAGCGCTTTGAAGCACGAAAGTATTAACTCCTTCCCGTGACATAACTTTTTGCACAGATCGGATACTAAAAAGGCGTGAAAACCCTTTACAAATACACACACATTTTTGGTATACATATCTTCTTTATGTTTTTGGTTTTTTGTTTTATAGTTGTAAAAAGGAAAACACGTTAGTCATCACACCGACTATTTTTTGGGATGTGGTGTAAGTGATGCTAAAGGCAGTTATATACATCTATATAGATCTATTTTAGGTTTATATATATTATTTTATTTTATTTTTTTTGTGCCTTAATCATTAGGTGATACTTCGGGAAACCCTGGGTTCACTTTTGAGCATGGTCGAACCCTTTCTTTGGAGTCAGACCTAGGTGGGTTTCTGGTTTTTTGTCAAGGCCGGCACATCGATCCCTTCGGATTGAGTCGATCCTTTCTCCTTGCCTCGAGTCATACGTTTGACGGTGCGGTTTCACAAAGACAATTCTGGTCGGGACCTGATTCGTACAAGCATGAGCGGCCCAGTCGGACAATGAGCAATAGGGAGAGTGACAAAAGGGTTCCTCAAATATCAATCAATCATTTCAAACCTTCCTTCTTCAATTTTTCTTTATTCTCTTTTTTTTTTTCTTCCCTTTTTTACCCATGGCGCCCTTTCGGGTTTTTACCACATCCATGGGTTTATCTCTCTTACCCCAACCGCCCCTTCAGGTTTTCACCTGGTCCGCACAAGCTCGCTATTTTTACCCATAATGTCCTTTTGGGTTTTCACCACGTCCATCTTGCTTTGAGCTTGTATTTTTTATTTTTATTTTTATTTTATTTTTTCAACAGCCACGACATAGACGTTGATTCCATCATAGCTGACTGGATGGGGTTCTGGTGTCATCTCACAACTCGGCTTGTGTTGACTTAACAGATATTATGACTGCTTGTAAACCTAAAAGAGGGCTTTCTTCAGGGTGTAGCTTGGCCATGGGTCAGGTTAGGATTTGAAGGTATGCTAGGCTAAAAAGTGTTTCTTTGATACGGCTTCAGTTTTCTCAACATACTTTCTCCCCTGAGGGTTTTTACTGTACATGCCCCTGATTCTTTTATACACACTTTTTTTTTTCTTGTTATTCTTTTTTGCTCTATTACAGGTAGTCTCTTTTTGAAGTTTTACTTTGTCGATTTTTTTTGGATTTGATAGTAACTTTACACACATGCATCTTTTCTCTCCCTTTTTTTTGTATATGTATATTTTTTTTTTTTGGGGAAGGGGTTTATTAAAAGAAAGGCCCAGGCTCAAATGGGGTAGCAAAGGATACCATCATTTTTAGGGATGCTTTTGGGCTACTATGCTTGGAATGATGGCCTCTTTCAAGTGGTTCTTAAGCAGTCACATATCTGTTTCACCAACACTTACCTTGTCGTGATGGACTAAGAATAGAACTGTCAGACATATCCAGCGTTGATGGGCTCAGGAAGATGATCTCCATCCATGGTGGCGAGGCGGATGGCGTACCCCGGTAGCACTTCTCGAATGACGTATGGCCCTTCCCAGTTTGGCTTGAACTTTCCTCTCGGATCGGCGTGTAGGGATGGGAAGATCTTCTTTAGCACAGTGTCTCCTACCTTTAGATCTTGACCGCGGACACATTTATTGTAAGCGCGTGCGATTCGCCCCTGGTATACTTGGATATGGCATAAGGCTAGGAGTCTCTTTTCGTCTAGTAAGTTCAGCTGATCAAAGCGTGATCTCTCTTTCTCTGCTTCGGGTAAGCCTGATTCCATGAGGATTCAGAGCGAGGATACTTTAACCTCTACCAGGAGGACGGCCTCGGTTCCATACACAAGGGAGAATGGTGTTGCCCCTGTAGCGGTACGGATCGACGTTCGGTAGGCCCACAAAGCAAATGGCAGCATTTCGCTCCAATCTCGATAAGTGATAACCATTTTCTCAAGGATGCGAACGATTGTCTTGTTCGCGGCTTCCACGGCTCCATTAGTTTGAGGTTGATAAGGGGATGAGCGATGGTGTTTGATCTTGTATTGCTCGCAGAAGTCTCGGATGCGCTTATTCACAAAGTTTATACAGTTGTCCGTGATGATATCTTTGGGTACTCCAAATTGGCACACAATATTGTTCTTGAGAAACTTCTCAACGTGACTGGCCATAATGTTGGCATATGACACCGCTTCTACCCACTTGGTGAAGTATTCAATGGCGACGAGGATAAATTGATGTCCGTTTGATGCTTTCAGATTAATCATTCTGACAACGTCAAGGCCCCAGGTAGAAAATGGCCAAGGAGTGGTCATGCAGTGAAGATCAATGGTAGGAGCGTGTATCAGACTGGAGTGTTTCGACACTTGTAGTATTTTTGAACATGTTTACAGCAATCTGATTCCATGCTGGTCCAAAAGTATCCCTGCAGTAGGATTTTCTTAGCGAGCATGTGACCACTGACATGGGCTCCGCATACTCCCTCATGGATTTCTTTCATAATATTGACCGCTTCACTTTCAGTAAGGCACCTGAGTAAGATGTTATGGTATGATCGCTTTTAGAGGCATTCCCCGCAAATGACGTAACCTGCCGCTAAATGTTGAATGGTTCGTCGGTCTGTCTTGGATGTACCCTCTGGGAAAGTTAAGGTCTCAAGGAAATTCTTGATATATGAGAACCAAGGTGACTCATCATCAGGCTTTGTAGGTTCCTCAATATGAAGGCAGAAGGCCGGCTCATTCCTTTGCTTGATCACGATCGGCTTCATCTCGACACCATAGGGGATTTCAATCATTGACGCCAAAGTTGTTAATGCGTCGACAAAGCGATTCCTTATCTAGGGGACGTATGAGAAAGTCACATCTTGGAAGCAAGCTATCAGATCTTTGAGGTGTTCATGATAGGGGATCAGTTTCTCATCTTTCATCTTCCAGTCACCATTCGTCTGACATATGATTAACTGTGAATCGCCAAATACTCAAAAGTGAGTTACATTCAGATCGAGAGCCGCCTGCAAACTATTGGTGCAATCTTCGTACTCAGCCATGTTGTTAGTGCAAGAGAAGTTGAGCTTGATAGAGATCAGTACATGGGATCCTTTTGGTGAAATCAGGATGGCGCAAACTCCTTGGCCCTCGACATTTGCTGCCCCGTCAAAGTGCGTTACCCATAATTCTTCTGCTTCTTCTGTATCATCTTTCGTCATGAATAAGATATCTCCATCTAAGAATTCAGTTCTTAATGGCTCATAGTCAGGTAAAGGATTATCAGCAAGCACCTGCCCCTTGATCGATTTCTGAGTGACGTACATGATGTTGAATTTAGATAATAAAAGTTTCCATCATGCGGTTCGTCCAGTGAGAGCTGGCTTTTCAAATAGGTATTTTAATGGGTCCATTCAGACCAAGAGCAGAATCGCCTGAGATAGCAAATTATGGCGGAGCCTTTGAGTAGCCCATACAAGAGCTAGGCATGCTTTCTCCAAATGAGAGTAGCGCATCTCATAATCAGTAAACTTCTTGCCCAGATAGTAAATGGCCTGCTCTCTTCTTTTCGTTTCATCATGCTACCCCAAAACACATCCCATCGAAACTTTCGTCGTGGAGAGATACATCAAGAGTGGTCTCCCTGGCTCAGGTGGTACCAAAACAGGTGGATTAATGAGGTAGCTTTTGATTTTTTCGAACGCTGCTTGACAATCGTCATTCCATTCAATGGGCAAATTCTTCCTTAGTAACTTGAAGATTGGCGTGCAGATTGGAGTTAGCTGTGTAATGAACCGACTGATATACTGTATTCTACCCAGAAACCCTCTAACCTCCTTCTCGATAGACGGTGGTGGCATTTCAGTGATGGCTTTGACTTTGATTAGGTCGACCTCGATCCCCCTCCTGCTGGCGATGAATCCCAATAGTTTCCCGGACATAGCACCGAACACGCACTTTTGTGGATTCAGACGTAGTCTATATTTCCTCAGCCTTTCGAATAGCTTCTGAAGGTTTACCAGGTGGTCGCTTTGCTCCGGTGACTTGGCTATCATGTCGTCGACATACACTTCAATCTCTCAGTGCATCATGTCATGAAATAGTACAGTCATAGCTCTCTGGTACGTTGCACAGACATTCTTTAGCTCGAATGGCATGACTCGATAGCAGAAAGTTCCCCAGGGGTAATGAACATTGTCTTCTCGCAATCAACCCCTGCCAGTTTGATCTGATTGTATCCTAAGAATCCATCTATAAAAGAAAGCATCCCGTGCTTAGCTGTGTTATCGACCAAGATGTCGATGTGTGGTAATGGGAAATCGTCCTTTAGGCTTGCTCTGTTTAAATTACGGAAATCAATGCATATGCAGACCTTTTTGTCCTTCTTCGGCACAGGTATAATATTAGCTAACCATTGCGAGTACTTGGATACCATGAGAAACCCCGCATCATACTGCTTGATGACCTCGTCTTTGACTTTCAACATCCACTCGAGTCGGAGACGTCTCAGCTTATGCTTGACTGGCTTCATATCAGGGTAGAGGGGCAACTCATGCTCGACCAAATCAGTATCCAGACCAGGCATGTCCTCGTATGATCAGGTAAAAATGTCTTGGTATGACCGAAGGAAGTCGATCATGCTTTTTCTTTCCTCAGGAGATAGTGACGTTCTGATTTTGGTTATCCTGGGAACCTCCTCAGTTCCTAGATTGACGTCTTCAGTCTCTTCGACAATGAGGGTAGGGCCGTACTCAAAGTTGGCAAATCGGTCAAGGAGCTCATTGGGGAGCTCCTCGAAGGGGACATCCTCGTCCAGACTCGTGATCCCTACCTCTTCTTATATTTCTACAGGGAAAGGGTCTATTTCACGTGGGATGGGTATTTTGATTAAGGCATCCTTTTGTGGGACATTTTCTAGAATTTTAAATGACAATATTTTTGGACTTTGGATTTTTTTAATATTTTTAGGATTTATTTTTTCCATGTTTTTGAGATTTTTGTTTTCTTCAGAGACGGACCCTTGGCAAGGCGGGTTGCTATATGCACAAGGTATTGTTCGCCAAGAGCTTCTCTCACTTTTTATAGGTTATTTTTTTTTGGGAAATGTGTTAGGCCACTCCCTGCTTCCTGGGTTTGGGGCGAAGATGCCCAGTTGCATACCTGAGGAGCCGCTTCTTTACCTGTTGGGATGGAGGGTGCTGACTGATATGGCTCATTGGAGTCGGCCTCCATCATATTGATCCCCATTTCGTCTAAGATCATGCCCTCAAACGATAATTCAGTTTTATGGTGATTTACCACAGGGGGGGTTTGTTCAGGTACCGACCGTCGTTCCTCGACAAGGGACAACGCGGCCAAAACTATCTCCAAGCTGGGAAGGGAGATATGGGGATTGGTGGGATGGACTGGGGCTATGGGTTTGTGTGGAGTCAAATGGGTTGCCCCATTTTGATTGATCTTTATGACCCCTGCACTGACAAAAGAATCCCTGATGTGTAGCCTAGGGCAAGGTTTCTCTTCTATGTTGATTCCTCGAGCTCTTACAGCCGCGGCTACCCTGGCTTTCTCTTTGGCATCTCGGACCTCTTGCTCTGTGGGCTTATATCCTATCCCGAATCTTACTTTTTGTCCCTTAGCCACAACTG
The DNA here is from genome assembly GCA_021018995.1 of Chloranthus sessilifolius. Taxonomy (NCBI): domain Eukaryota; kingdom Viridiplantae; phylum Streptophyta; class Magnoliopsida; order Chloranthales; family Chloranthaceae; genus Chloranthus; species Chloranthus sessilifolius. Next base: position 26,610,350 of record CM037587.1, on the reverse strand, counting down.
GCTCTCTTCTGCCTTGTAATTTGGGTCCCATACCCCTTCCTTTCTGATAGCCTCACTTTTGGAGAATTGCCACTGCCGCTACCATACCGCCTCCCGTTTTAGACATGATGCCCTTAATGGGTTCTGGGAGTATAGCTGACACCTCATATTCAAAACTGAGGAGGCCGACGTCCTCAGCGGTATGTGGTACATCCAGCATATTGGGTTTTTCAACGCTATTGGCAGCCTTTTCTTTCTCACTGTGCCCCTCTCCAATGATTGTGATAATCTTATGCTCGGATGCAAATTTGAGTTTCTGGTGTAATGTGGAAGGTATTGCTCCAACTTCATGTAGCCACGGGTGCCCCAATAATAGATTAAATGAGGATTTGATATCCATGACTTGAAACAAGATGGAAAAGGTCATTGTCCCTATCAATAGTTCAAGATCAACTTCTCTCATTATTTCTCTCTTGGTATTGTCAAACCCTCTAGCGCTGGTTCTGGCGGGCCTTTGCATGCATGGATCAACCCCGATCTTGGTGGCAGTTCTTAACGGGCTTATATATTCAATGCAAACTCATTATCAATTAGTACTAAAGGGATAATCATATTTCCAGACTCAATGGTTATATTCAAAGATTTTGAGTGACTACCTCCTTCCTTAAGTAAATCGACATTAGAAAATGAAATGGCATTTAGAGCCATCACTTGACCAATTATACTTGAGCTTCATCAGGGACTAACGAAGAAATGATACATGCGCATTTTTTTAACGCCCCATTAATGCTTGAAATAGTGGGGACGCCATCAATAGATCCCACAAAGGATATGGGCAGCATTCTTCTCACCGAGTCTCCAAAGATATGTTCTCAACTCATCTTCTCAAGGGTTCACCACCTGCCTTTCTTTCCTTTGAGTTGGGCTTCTGCCGTGTATTTCTTCGCTTTGATATCCTCCCCGACTAGTAACAAAATTCCATCGCCTTCTCTCATTGCCGCTGGCATTGATATCTGTTTGTTCAGAAGCTTTAGCGGGACCCGATGAGGATCATATGGGGTCCCGAGAGCTGAAGGTATGTGCTTGAGGTACTTGTATCGGCTCGGGAGGTGTGGGCAATACTTGATTCACCTGGGTGGCCTCGGGTTGGGTGGAAAGATTGGGCCAAATGGGGGTGGTGAAGCTTGAGGTTGGTGGCATTGGAGGGAAGGAGGTAAAAATAGGCCATTGATAGCTAGTGGGTGCTGGCGACAGATGGGGGGTCTGATGGGCCGTTAGGTAATTGATCGAGGTGGTGGAATTTGTCGGTGGTTGAACTGGGGGTGATGGAGTGGGCATAAGCCATTGATAACTGATGGGTGTGGGTGTTTGATTGGGGGCATGAGGGTATATAGAGTAATTGATGGGGGTTGTGGTGTATGGTGGTAGTTGAAACGGGGCGAGCACAGGCCATTGATGACTGGCGAGTGTGGGTGCAAGATTGGGGGCATGGGGGTTTATAGGGTAATTGATGGGGGTTGTGGTGTATGGTTGGTATGCATTGATATTTACATAATTGACGGGTGTGGTGGACAGAAAGTATGCCCAGAGATCTAAAGGTTCAAATTATGGGGTTGGGGTTGGGGAAATATTCAGACAAATTTAGGGGTTCAATTACCCCAACATTCCTTTCTTCATCATTCCTCGGCCATGGTGCCACATAATTCTCTCGATCACTGATATAATCGGATGGGTCAAATTCAAACTCCTCCTCATCTTCTATCATTTCGATGGTGGGTATGGGACCTGCTCCTCCGGTAGGATGAGGGGGTAGTGGCAGAGAAGGTGCAGGGGGAATGATTTTTCTGACATCTATCAAATCCTGGATGGTGTGCTTCAATGGGAAGCAGCGATCAGTAGGGTGACCCGGACCCTGATGAAAATTACAGTGGGTATTTGGATCATAGTTCCTTGGGATCAGGTGAGGAGGAGGTTGCGGTTGGTGGATAGCCACTAATCCCTTTTCTACTAACAGGGGCAAAAACACACTCAAAGATTGCCCCAGAGGTGTGAAGACTCGGTCATAGCGGGCTCTCCTCTGTTTCGGGGTCATTTGCATTCCTTGCCCATTCCCCATTCTTTGCATCTGCTCAGGCCTAACAGGTGTTGGTGGGGCTGCCTGAAATTGAAACAAGGTAGTATTATTGGTCCTAATATTGACTATGTTCTGGACATCCCCCCCTGTTCTCTTCTCGTTCCTCTGCTCTGAAAATCTTCTAACCCACTAGGTCCACTTGGCACGTTCTTATTCAGACGACCCTCTCTGATGGCATCTTCACATCGGTTAGCATTTTTCACCAGATCAGCAAAACTGGATTGCTGCTGGTATACCAAAAAGTTTGAGATTACTTGCAGAGTGTTCTTTGAAATCATCTCTATTTGTTCATCATTAGGTATTCGGTTCCTGACCTGAGCTGCCAGTGCCCTCCATCGCCCTAAGTAGTCGCTAAAGGTCTTGTTCTGGTTCTGCATCAAACGGGCCAAGTCGATTTTACGCTGCTCGATGTTCAATATTTATAGACATACTGTTTGAAAGAGATGCGCAAGTCCTCCACATTTTCATCATAGGATGGTTCTAAAGATGAACCATCTTAAAGTCCCCTAAACTTTTTTAAAGACTTTATTAGCCTTTTTCGTCCTCCCATATTAGCACATGTCCCCACAATAGGACTTGAGGTGCAATAGATTGCTCGTGCCATTATATTTGTCAATAATCGGCATTTTGAATTTGGGGGGGGGGACCTCAGAATGCATAAGTCTGTGAAGTCCGTGGTATGGATTTCAAGACCACCCATTTTCATCACCGCTTGTATTTTATCCAACTGTTTCTTTCAAATTCACTCTTTTTCGATATGGGGGCCGCACTTTCGGCCGTTGACTTCACTCTAGGCCACCAGGGGGTGGGCAATTATGGGAGGAGGGTTGAGGCTGGTCAAAACCCCAGCATAGGCCCCGCTATTCCTAATCTCATCCTCTTCATACTGTTAGTCGGCGTAATGTGCAGTGAGGACGGGATTCTCCTGTTGTTGTGGCATGGGTTGGATGGGAATGACATGAGTGGGGGTTGGGTGAGCCCATTGCGGGTGAGGAAAGGTTTGTTGGGTGATGGAAATTTGGTTTTGAAGTGGGGCCTGATAGGGCCATTGGGTATGGGGGAAGGTTTAGAGATGGCCTTGGGGTGTGGGGCCATGGGAAAATTGGGTTTGAGGTATGGCATTGGTTTGACCCGACTATGAAGGTTGGGTTAAATGTTGGGGGTATTGTGGAAGGTATGAGTATGGGGTTTGGGTTTGGGCCATGAACCCTTGGTCATTTTGGGCCACAAGCCATTAATAAGTTTGGGCCATGGACCCTTGGTAGGTTTGGGTCAGTGGGCCTTGGTAGGTATGGGCCAAGGCTCTTTAGGGGTTTGGCCCAATGGGCTTTGATGGGTCTGAGCCATTGGCCCTTTATGGGTCTGGCCCAATGGGCCTTGATGGATCTAGGCCATGATCCCTTAGTGGTATGGCCCAATGGACCTTGATGGGTTTGTGCCATGGGCCCTTGGTGGGTCTGGCCCAGCATGCCTTGATGGGTTTGGCCCAATGGGCCTTTATGGGTTTGGGCCATGTGGCCTTGGTGGGTCTGGGCCATGTGCCTGGGTAGGTTTGGGTGGTGGGGTTTTGGGCCATGGGCCCCTGGGATATGTGAGAAAAGGGGGTTTGGGCTAATGGGCCTTGGGGTAAGTGGGAAATGGGGATTTGGGTGGTGTGGATTATGGGGGGTTGATGGGGGTCGTGGGGGAGTGAGGCATGGAGATTGGCTAGGGTGTGAGACGGGTTTAGGGACATGGAGTGTGAAGGAGGAGGGGGGGTGTTTTGAGAAGCCTTCCACATGGAATAGGCTTGGAACATCTCCTCCATCATGGTTGTGGAGGGAGGGTTGGATTGAGATGGGAGATTTAAGGGATGATGGGATATAGATGGGATGGAGGTGGTGGAAAAATTGGGCATGGCCCCGGTATAATCGGGCATGGCCATGGTAGGTGGGGGGGAATGGGGTGGATGAGGGGATGTTTTGGGTATGTTTTGGAATGATGGGGGGCATGATGAGGAGGGATGAGGAAAGTTGGGCATGGTCCTGATAAAAATGGGCATGACCCGGATGGGTGGGGGATTTTGCGGGGGGCGGATAGGGCGGAAGTGTGTATATGAATGTGGGTGGATCGGGTCTATAGGGGGATGATGAGAATTGGGACATGGATGTGGATTGGGAAAATGGGTTTGGCATGGGCATGATTTGTGCAAAAGATGGAGAATGGGGGGTAGGACTTAGGATATTTTAAGCAGTGGTTGGCAAAATGGGGGCGCCAAATGGGCCGGTAACTGTAAAAGGGGGTTGGGTGAGGGGGATGGTAGAAAAGAGTTCTCCCGAATGGGAGTGGGTTGGAGAATGTGGCGGGTATGAGTCAGGATCGGCGTAAGCCGGGTCCACTACCCACGACATTCTTCGGGAGCAAGTCGGGTAAGGGTGCCTTGGATAAGGCCCAAAAATCCTCCTCCTTCCCCTATGGGATGACGGAGGGCAAGATGATGCTGTTGTGCAGGCACCACAAACTATCTATTTCTTTTGGTTTTAATTATATATATTTTTTGAATTTTTGATTTGAAAGAGTTTTGAAAAACAAAGGTTTCGAGGCCTTGGAATTTCCTTTTCGGGTGGCTCTCGTACCTTAATTCAAGACTCGCGGCTACGATTCCGAGGCACTTCAGAAGAATTGAAGGAGAACCTTCGATCTATTGAAGGCACAGAAATTGAGGTAAATAACCCGATCCCTCGGAATGAGCCAAAAAAAAGTTGCCCTCTTTTGACCAGCTGGGGCATATTGAGTGTCGGAGATGGCAGGACCTAAACAAGGCACTAAGCACACTGATAGGGGAACTCGGGAGGTGGAAAGGGCCAAGGATTCAGGCTGGGGCTGTGCAGACAAACCTAGCACAACTAATATTTCCGCCCAGGTTACAGGGGAGCCTTTTTACACTGGCGCAACTATTAGTTGCACCAAGGTAAAAAAATGGACCTTTAAGCTGGCGCAACTATTAGTTGCGCCAGTTATAATTTCCAAGTTTTTGGGCTGGCACAACTAATACATGTGCCAGGCAAAATCTGCTGCTCCAGAATGTTTGACAGCAGCCACCAACACCCAAAATGAGTTTCTTTTTTGGTTTTTTATGGAAGCTAGGCTTCCGAGAACTGAGCTATTTTTGGTGATTGATTCTCTCCTCACCGTACCTAAAAGGTTTGAGTCTGGTATAACTCGCTAGTGCGCTCCCCAAGGGTTTTAAGCTTTGGAATGGGAACCCACCTGATATACCTCTGGCGCAAGCGCCTTCTCAGATACTAGGTGGGCTGGGACTTTTCTGGATCATCACCGCTAGGGGCCGCTGCCATACTAAGACCTAGGTGTTTATGCGTTTGCCTAATCCCAACCCCTTTGAAAATCTAACCCGCAAAACAAATTAATTAAGCTCCCTAACTTGGTTCAATTTTAATTTTTTCAAATCTTTTTTCTTTTTTTTGAAAGTTTTCTTTAGTTCAAAGACCGGGGGTGATTATCCCGTGCCGCCACTACGGGCCGGCGTCCACTGGCGGAATATGAGTGCTCAAGTAGGCCCACCAATAGGCGAAGGCACTTTAAACAACGGAAAATTAAAAGAATTGAAAGACAATGCACAAGTAGGCCCGCCAATCGGCTAAGGCACTAAAATGACGGAAAAGTAAGGAAAATAAAAGACAATGTGCATGTAGGCCCACAATCGGCTAAGGGTCGTAAATGACGGAAAAGTAGGGGTAATTAAAACGACTTAATCGGAGGGGTGAGTAAAAAAATAGCAAAGAATAAACTAAAAAACAGCAATAATAATATTAGTAAAAATCAAAAATAACAAGGCCAAGTTCAAGGGGAAGCTCAACAAGCTCCTCCCCAGCAGAGTCGCCATCTGTGAAACCGTGGGAATCGAGACGATCCCATCGCGACGATGCGCTCTCTAACGAAAAAATATAGAGTCGCCACCCGGAGCTTTCGGTGTCCCGGGATACCTCGTTCATTTTTATGAGCACCTAAGTGCTAAAAATATGACTCTGAATCCGGTCCACACCAAAGGCTCTTGGGTAGGGGCTTCGGTTATCGATCGGGAAGGTGTTAGGCACCCGATCAACCCGCTTAATGTGATCTCTACTTATGGCCAAAAATAAAATGATGTAAAAGACAAGGAAATGGTTCCCTCTTGCCCAAATGGGCCTCCAATCCTATTTGTGCCCCTCCGTTCCTACCGAAAATTCAGCGCTATAACGGCACAAATGAAAGAGTAGGGAATGCCAAAAAGAGATAGGAGAAGAAAGGGGAGAGTCGGAGCCCTCGGGCCCTTATAGCACCGTAGGAGAGCCTTGTGTGGCTTGCTTTGATGAGCTCTTGAAGGCTTTGTATGGTAGAAAGTGGAGTTCTAACCTCTAAGGCTTGCTAACTAAGAGGTAGAGAGGGAAGGTGAATGGATAGCATATACCTAAACTAAGAGATCTGAGGTGGAAAATATCACTCAAAGGAGGTTTTAGAATTCTGGAATTTGTATGGAAAGTATGCACCAAAGAGAGAAAGATCTACTCACTTTAAGCTCTTTCTCTCTTAGGCCAAAATTCTCAACCCCTAAACCAAGGGGAGGAGGGCTCTATTTATAGGAAATGGGTGGATTATGAGGGTGTTTAGATGCTAAGCATGATTAAGAATTAGGTAATCTAACATCTAAGGTTTCCTAGGGTTTTTAGAGCCTTGAAATGTGTGAGAAGGTCCTCCAATGGTGGATGATGTGGTGAGGCCTTAAGCCACTTAAAATAGGCTTCAAAAGGGTGCAACAGAACTAGCAAAGCACACCCCAAAGGTCAAGGTGGTCAACAAGTCAAACCCCAAACACAAAATTCGGGGCAAAATCCAACAGATACTGTTCATATGCATGGCGCAACTATTAGTTGCGCCAGGCAAATATACAGTAAAACAGTATGTACAGTGACTGAAAGTCAACTCGCGAGGATGGGGCCCACTTTTGAATCTGGCGTAACTATTAGTTGCGCCAGGCAAAGTTTAATACTGGCGCAACTATTAGTTGCGCCAAGTCCCTAAGGGCCCACATGACTTTACATTCATGTCCTCCGGGCTCAGTTTGCCATATCTTTTGACATATACCTCCGATTGGGGCGATTCTTAGATTGTCGGAAAGCTGGTGATCTCTACTTCGTAATGGTATGAGACTCGATTGTAGTAGAGGACCATAGCCAATTTCAATGCATCACTCTTTATCCATAGCCTGATAAGGTTAGGTTTAGGGTTAAAAATGGGTTCTAAGGGTCGAGATTGGTTTTTAAAGGTTCGGGATAGGCTTCTAAGGGATCTAGGATGATTCTTGAGGGTTTTAGGATGATTCCTAAGGGTTCCATACATGCCATCAAAAGCTCAGAATTGCATCTCTCTCGAAAGGTGTTTCGATCGGGCCTTGGGCCAAATTTAGGTGTCTACAGACCATTTTGGCGAGGTAGGGAATAAGTCGGCTTGTGGGCCATCCGATTGGTAACCTAACCCTATGTGTTTGCCTATTTTCCTTGAGATGACAGGTCCTACAAGACCTTGCTTATTTTTATCGAGTTCGGTGTGGAGGATGTACCTGAGTTGATACATAAAGTCCCACCCTTTTATCACGATTGGGTTGATGTCGTAAAGTTTGGCGAGGTCGGGCCAACCTCTCTTCTCATTAATTTTTGTTGATGCATTGGGAGAGAACTAGGAGGGATAGGGGGACAGACTTCCATGACAATTGTCTCATCAGGGATTCGAGTTTTTTGGATGTGGCCCATGTTCAATACGGAATCATGGGCTGTCGAAATACTCGCGGCATAATCAGTGTCCATCTTCTGGAGGGGTGCATCAGCATATATACTGATAATGGAGTCCTCGTATGGAAATTTGACGCATTGGTGATATGTTGATGCGACGGCCTTCATTGACTCTAACCATTTTCTTCCTAAGATAAGATTATATGTACTAGCAGAATCAAAAATATAAAAAGTGACATCTTTTATTACAGGTCCAAGGCGAACCTGGAGTTTGATAGTTCCTTTGACGAAACGACGCAAGTCGTCATAAGCTATAAGTGATAGTGTGGAGGGCCTAACATCCTGCTCTGTGTACTCGAGCATCTTTAACGTTGTGATTGGGCAGATATTGAGCCTTGCTCCTGTATTGACTAACACATGGGGTAAAGAGAATCCTCTAATTATAATCGTAAGCTTCCACAGAGTGACTCCTTAGGTATGTCTGCATCTGTGAAAGTGAGTGTTGGAGGTTGCGCCATGACCGAGGCGATTTGATGTAGCTCATCCAAGATTGTGTCCTCATCCACTTGTGAATCTTCAAGTGTCCTTATCAATAATCGGTGATGATCAGGCAATTTTTTTATGAGTTCTAGTATAGATATCTAGGTCGAGATCGTTTAGAGATGCCACGGAACCTGGCTTGAGTGTAATTTCTCTATCTGGCCGAGGAACCTCTTGCCCTGGTTTGAGTGGAATTTCTCTATCTGGCCAATGAACCTTGGCTGCAGGTGGTTTGAGTGGTTGAGGTATAGGGATTGGTGGAGGGATAATGTGAGGTGGGGGCGGCAAATTAACTTCTCTTTCTCTCATGTTCCCCTTTGGTGGTTGTGCGTTCGTGAAATCCTTATTTCAAGGGAAAGATAGAGGTGGATAATTGGTTCCTAATTTAAGAATCGGGCAAGTCAGTTATTGATTGAACTCGGTGTAGCTCGATGTTGATGTGTTTGTGAAGTGAGTGAAATTCAAGGTTGGAGCACATATTTGCACTGCGCCGTTCCAAGGTGGGAGATACTATGTGTAATCCTCTTCTTCTAGGAAAGCAGAGACTAGTGTCTCGCACGGGGTAGGGATGTTCTTCTCGCTCACTTTATTCTATATTTAGTGAACACTCAGTCTTTATCTTGTTTTCTTGGCTTGAAGTCTTTTGGGTGGCAATGTTTACTCATGCGGCGACTTGGGCTATAATTTGAAGAACGTGATCTCCATACTCGAGTTCAGAATAGAACAAAGGGAGTAGCAATGGTGTTGGTAAAGGATTTGGAGGGGTTGAAGGTTCTTGTGGGTGACTATGGAGGAATGGTCTCCTTACCCTAAAGGAATGGACTTGTATTTGAGTGAATTTCAAGTAGGGAGGCGAGTTCGGCGGGGCGATGCAAGTGATCAAGGCTGAGGGATGCAGGGGTGAAGGAACTCTCACAGGGGTAGCAAAAGTGTTGGAGGGTTGGATGCGAGTGATTAAGGTGGAGGGCCGAAAGGAGAATTGACCGGAAAGATCCACGGTAGTGACCTGAGCCGGTGTTGCTTGGTTGTGGTTAAGCATGGGGTTATTAATGATCCCTAAATTTTATTGGGGTTGATTATTATTAGGGTTAGGATTCCTTAGCACTTCCCAATAAATTTGGTTTCAGTCATTCATGTCATAGATCACATCCCGGAGGAACCAGTAGTCTTCTAGGTTGTGTCTCGCATATTGATGGAATGCGTAGTATTTGCTATAGTCTAGGTTCATTGGCCATGGTCGGGGTCTTTCCTACAGGAATCAGAGGAGATTCTGAGAGTTAAGGAGACGGAAGATGTTGGGGATTGTATCGGGCAAAGGGGGATAGTGTTCCCGCGTCAGCTGGTAGGGGCCTCTAGCTGGGTTGAAGTTTTACGGTAGGGGTATGTTATTATAGTTCGACATGTGGGCCGGCCAATTATGCGTTGTATTCTGGTTCTTATAAGTGTTAGGATATTGATTTCTGTTTTGGTATTGGCCCTAATATCGGCTCTGGCCTTGGTTTTGGTTTGCATATCTTTGTTGGTTAGCGCTTTGGTTTTGGTTCATGTATCATTTCTGATTTTGATTGTGCCCGAAATTTCACGGTTGGAAGTTTTCGTTCTTGGAGTTTTGTCCTTGGTTGACAACAGTATTGACCTATTCAGTTCCTGAGGCTTTCTTATTATTTTTTAACTTTGATTCAGTAGAAGAGCCTACTTTTGACATGACTATGGATAGGGCGAGGTCTCCGCCATTAATATGTCGCGCTAGTTGGGATGCCCAGGAGTGGAGTGCAGTTAAATCGGGGCAATCACTTATGACAAGCACGCTCTTTAACGGTTCTCTAGTATTTTCGATGATAATGTCAACCAAGTCTTTCTCTTTCATTGAAATGCCGGTCCTGGCAACGAGTTTCCTCCATCGGGCGACGAAGTCGGTGAATTCTTCATCGGGTGACAAAGTCGGTGAATTCTTGCTTTGCCGGCATTAGATCGCTGAGACTGACTGTCGCCTGGACCAAGTGTTTGTATTGGTCTAAGAATTGACCGACTAAATCATTGAATGTTTCTATCGTATAAAGCTGGAGTCCCGCAAACCAATCTAAAGCTTCTCCTTCTAATGAGCATTGGAAATAATGAATGAGAAGTCCTTGGTTATCGTGTATGGTTTCAAAAGAGGGCCAAGTGATGGTTTGGATTTTTTATGCCGTTATATTTGGTAAATTTTGGCAGTTTAAATCCTATTGGTAGGTTAAATTCAACATCCCGACAAAATTTGTCGAATTCAAACGAGTGATCAGGGCTCTCTCTCTTGGCGATATGCTCATCGAGCATTTTAGGAAGATCTTCAATCTTCATAGTGTTGTCTTTTAAAGCGGCTCGTGAGCCAACCTTGTCCAGGGAATCATCGTAGAAGAATGTGTGAGTAGGTTGCCTCAATGGTGAGGCGCGGGCTGACACTGTGCACGGGGTAGGAGGAGGCCTTTCCTGTCATTCTCAGTCTTTTAAAAATTATTGTGACCTAATGGTCTCGTATGCAGCAGCCAATCTTCAAAGTAATTCCTCGGAGTCATCATCTCTTCTTTGTATTCTTTGAATACTAAGCTCTATAATTTGTTGAGCAGTGAGGTTTTATCCAGTATTACTATCACTCCCGTTATGATTATTACTGGTGTGTGGGATAGAGAAGGGATTTTCTTGTTCGCCAGCCATGTTAATCTCAAGTTGTCATAGGCTGGGATTGTAAAGTGGTTCTTCTTCGTATATGGGGTTGTCATGATATCCCTACAATGGTGGGTCACCTAAACTCACTCTTTATATGTTGGACATCTCGAGTCTTTGACGAAGACTCATATATTTGAGGAAATCTAAACGATGCGATGGAAATAAAAGCAGGAGAGTAAAATAAAAACTATCTAAGAGAGAAAGAGTTTGCAAGATTGTCCCATTGCGATCACCAGTCTGTTGGTGCATGCTTTTTTTGGGTTCCTCTCGGTCCTCGTTGAATCAGTGGCCCAATTCTGTCCAACTGGAACAATGCGGTGTTTGGAATGGTGGAAATAAAAAAAGGGGGATTTCTAGGAAGGTTCCTAGTTGGTTACAATCGTCAGCTATAGATATTTAACGATGATGCAACACGTCAGTGATCACACTTTAGAGCGGGTGAGGGTTACTTTTTTATTGAATCCTCCGCCTGCGAACATCAACAGCTATAGCTCTTCCTTGTAATTTAGATAGTTTAGTTTTCTTTTCTTTCCCTGTGATTGATATAATACTGATTGGTTTAAATTTCCTAATTCTATTGTGAGTCTAGTTGTGAATTTATTGTAGTGAATGAATTAATCTTCTAGTGTCCTAATCCTATTAGGAGTCTACTTGGTTTAAGTGTTCTATTCTTATTCGAAGTCTAATTAATTGAGTTTCCTAATCTTATTGAAAGTCTAATTAATTAAGTCTCCTAATCGTACTAGGAATGCAAATTAATTTAAATGCTCTAGTCTTATTGGGATTCTAATTAATTTAGTTTCCTAGTCCTTCTAGAAGTCTAATTAATATTAGTCTACTAATCGTACTAGGAATGCAAATAAGTTCATTCTAATGAAATTCTAATTAAATCAACCATGCTAATTATACTAAAATTCTATGTAAAGCAAGTATACTAATTCTACTGCAACTCTAATTAAATCAAGTATACTAATTTGACTGAAATTCTAATTAAAGCAAATATACTAATTTGACTGAAATTCTAATTGAAATAAAAGACTAATTTTACTAAAACTCTAATTAAAGCAAATATACTAATTTTATTAAAATTCTAATTAAAACAAATAAACTAATTTTGTTAAAATTTTGATTAAAGCAATGAACTAACTATATTAAAAATCTAATTAAAACAATGGATTAATTATACCAGAAATTTGATTAAAATAAAGGAACTAATTTTACTAATTTTCTAATTAAGTCGAGGAGTTGACTTTACTAAGGATCTGATTAAATTAATGAATTAACTATACTAAATTTAATTGAGATAAAGGAACTAACTTTTACTAGTTCTAATCAAAGCAATAAATTAATTATACTAGAATACTAGGAAAGGGGTTTTGGGCCCACTATGCTAAGAAAGATTGGCCTCATTCTCAAGTACCCTTTGTAAGCTCCCTTGGGCAAATCGGGTGCCTGAAGTTAAAGAAAATTGGATTTTTGGATTATAAGATAGTATTTTTGGATTTTTAAAGTCATTTTCGGGATTACAATTATGAATTAAATTATGAAACTAGAATTATAGAAAACTAAATTAATATTTGAGATTTTTGAAATATTAAACTAAGGAATTAAAACTAGGATTTCAAAATCTAAGGACTAAATTCGGGTCGGAAATCAAAAATCAGGCTGTATGATTAAGGACTGGTTCTAGAAACTAAGAACTATAATCAGAGATTAATGATAGGACTAAAAATTAAGATTTTAGAATAGAATTAAAAAAGTCTAGGGTCGGTGAATTAGGCCATGAGATTAAGGACAGGATCTAGAAACGGAGGACTAGAACCAGATATTAAAATTACGGTCTAAAAAGGGTGCTATGATCTAAGACTGAAAATTTAATATTAGCAATTAAAATAAAGAAAAATCCTAGATCTAAGAACTAAATACCAAGGTCAGAAACTAAATTCTTACCTAAAGTTCGGGGCTACGGAGAGGAATCTCAAAAATTCGAAGCTTGGATCTCCAAATCATGGCTATGTTTCTCTATGTGTTCATTCTCGAAATTCTCTGGTCTCGAAATCACAAAAAAATCCGTTCTCCTCTCTCTCCTTCATGTTTTTTTGTGAGTCAAATTAAAAAAATTCTTTTATAGGTTTTTTTCCAATTGAACGCCCTTTTTCAGGCGTTTAACCGAATTGCGCGCCAATTTCCTGGTGCTTAATTGCTTTGAGTCAGTCACCGACTCAGTGAGCGACTGGCTGACTTGCTCAATGAGTTTCCTAGTTCTAACAAAGTTAGGACTAATTGCGCCCTTGGTGTAGGGTGCGCAATCCGATTAAGCGTCTCATTTGAAGCATTTAATCGAGGAAGTTTGGGGGTCAAGGACTATAAGACTAGGTCGAGCGTAAGCCAATTGCGTGCCGGTGGTAGGGCACTCAATCCGATCGTGCGTCTCATGGTGGGCGCGTGATCGAGTCTCGAAGCAGTCTGGGAAAGGAAGTCTTGTCTAAAAGGGGGACTGATTGCACGTTTGTGGTTTTACGTGCAATTGAATTGTGCGTGTGATTTTAGGCGCATAATTTGGGGTTATCCGAGTCTTGGGTCAAGTCTGAAATGCAAGACTATTATTTCACTCTTTTAACTATATACTATTATTTTAGTATATAGTCTCCCTACATCGGGATCTGAGTCATAGAGCTATTATTTCAACCTGTGTTTAGCCATGTACTATTGTTTCAGTGCATGGTTCCCACGTTAGGGTTAGGGGGTCTAAAATGTCAAACTATTATTTCAGTCTGTATTTTGACTATATACTATTGTTTCAGGATATAGTCTCCCTACGTCGGGGCCTGAGCCACAGAGCTATTATTTCAGCTTGTGTTCAGCCATGTACTATTGTTTCAATGCATGGTCCATACGCTAGGGTCATGGGGCCTGAGCCACATAGCTATTGTTTCAACCTGTGTTCAGCCTTATACTATTGTTTCAGCATATGTTTTCAATTAGAGTTATGAGGTCAAAGGTTGACCAAACATATTTGTATATTCTGAGAGGGAAAAATGGGGGTGTCTACAACTACCCCCGATGGAATTTGATGCACTGGTAGATGATGCAATTTATGAGGGTGACGACGTGGATGACCAATTAGACAATGTCAAGTATGATTAAATATTTAGAAAGACTTTTCAATAGTTGACCATACCTTTATTTCTGGTCATTTACTATAATGGACTCAAATTTCAATGTAAGCTTAATGAGGGATTTTTTAGTATGAGAAGAAATTTTGGTTCACGATTTTTAGGAGCCCCATTTTATGTAAGATCTAGTAAGATATGTATGTCCGCTTATCGCCTTAACAAGCGTGCGAGGTCATGACACGGGATTCTAGGCCCTTGAGATTGGATAGAATTTTGGGTCATGACAGCTGGACTGAAATAAGGCAAAAGCAGACCTTGAGGGTTGAGATGCTACTAACATAAGGAAGTAGGAGAAGAGGAAAGCCAATGAAAAACTAAATCCTAAAGGTAAGTCATGGGAATGGACATGAATAATTGCGAAGTTATAGAGCACATAGCATTGATAGAAATAAATGAATAAATAAGCCTTTTACCCTCTTATCTTACAACAATCTAAGTACCCAAGTTTCCTCTCTCACTCTATATAAGCATATTCATATGTGCGAGTACAAGTAAATAGGAGTAAAGAGGAAAGAAAGTGCAAAGGCAAACAAAATTCCCTTGATGTATGGCCTATTCACTTATAGTTGAGAGCAATATCAATAAATGCAACACACTAATTAACCATATCTATAAATGCAACGCATTAATTATGAACTTTATAAAGGGGTTGCATACAATAAATTTAGTACCCAACTCCCCAGGCTGTCAATTAAACACCAAAATGGTTTTTAAATGATCGTAAATCATCAATAGTTTAAGATGTCAAAGATTAAAACCCTCCGATCTGTGGGCTATCATGTCAATTGTTGTTTTAGTTTTAATTGTTGATACCAAAGTTCATTAATTAGATGGTTCACATCCACTTATAGGCATATTTCTCTGGGCTGGGACATATTCTAATGATAGATTGTCACTTTGACAATTTAGATTGCTAACAAATGTCCGCCAGATGATATAATGATAAACAATCATCAATGGTGTGAAATAAAAAATCTAACTTTGATGCTGTGAGATCATTTAAACACCACTATGGTGTTTAATTTTCGGTCAGGGGTCATTATCCCTTTCTTAGTATCTATTTGACATGGCATCCAATAGGAGTTCGTGTTATGGGCTTATGTTCCATGACTCAAGTCATATGAGCATTTCCATAGAGATACGGTACTAGTATTTGCAACTGAAGATTATGTCTCTACAACTAGGGTTTTCACACATGAAAACCAATGACGGCCTTCAATCAGAAGATGGAGATCATTTTTTCAAAACAACTAATCTCTGGATGGGGGGATCTATAGATTTACATGGTGGGAGGGCTTTATATATATATATATATATATATATATATATATATATAGGGAAAAGGGAAAATGTGCTCGGGGGTAGAGATTTCTCTATGCTCCCTTAATGGGGAGCGGATACGTGGAAAATGCTTTTGCACAAACCATGGTTAGCCACAGCGGGGGTTTTCTAGTGTCAATGATAGGTAAAATAGGCAGTGGGGAAATTAAGAAAGCCTATACCTGACGGAGGGGGGAAGGAAGCGTTGTTCCCAAGGGAAAAGTCTTATCGAATGTACTGGCGGTAAAACAATTCACAAATTGGTACAGGTTCCTTCTTTTTCCCTCCTTATTCAGGTTCATTCTCTCTATTATTTTATTTCCTCTCTTTGGCTTACAACTTTTTCATTTTTTCTAGAGCTCTGATTGGAAAGAAGCGCAAAGAGACAACTTTCTCCTTTTTCCTGGAGGGACATACTGGATAGAAGCGCAGAAGAGGCAACTGTCATGAAAATCTGGAGCTCGCACTGGATAGAAGCGCAGAAGAGACGAGTTTGTTTGTCTATTTTTCTGTAGCACGTACTGGATAGAAGCACAGAAGAGACAACTTGCAACACAGAAGAGAGTGCTTTCTCTATTTTTCTGGAGCACGTACTGGATAGAAGTGCAGAAGAGACAACTTGCTTTTTTTTCTGGAGCAAGTAATGGATAGAAGCCTAGAAGATTGACATTTGAGCTAAGTATTAATTCTTTTTCTTGTATATTATTTTCAGCTTACAGAACATTCAAATATATATGACATTAGATGCGTCGTTGCTTTTGCGCCCACGTGACGACGCTTCGTATGTGAATCAGTTTCCTCATCTACTCGTAGTTGATGGATCACTTCACTTAGAAGCGGCGGCGCAACTATTGAAAAGCATTCGAAAATATATATATTATAAGAACATGCTTCTTATTTGAAGCGATAAGAAGCAACAAGGCAAAGATTGAGAAGCGACGACACAACAATTTAGAAGGGCCATTGCTTCCACATTGATGCGTCGGTGCTTTGTATGGCCGCGTCATCACTTCCTTGTGGATCAGTTTCCTCATCTACTCATAGTTAATGGATCTCTTCACTTATTTACAGGATGGAGATAAAAAAAATTATAAGCATTCAAAAATATTTATTTATAAGCACATGCTTTTTATTTGAAGCAATAGAAAGCGACGGCATAAAGATTGAGAAGCGATGACTCTACGAGTTATAAGCAACGGCGCAACGATTGAGAAGAGCCATCGCTTCCATATTGAAGCGTCGGCACTTTGTATGGCCGCATTATCGTTTCCTTGTGGATCGGTTTCCTCATCTGCTCATAGTTGATGGATCTTTTCACTTATTTACAGGGTGGAGATAAAAAAATTATAAGCATTCAAAAATATATAAATTATAAGCACACGCTTCTTATTTGAAGTGATAGGAAGTGATGATATAAAGATTGAGAAGCGCCATCACTTCCACATTAAAGCACTGGCACTTGGTATGATTGTGTCATTGCTTCCTTTTGAATTTGTTTCCTTATTAGCCTATTTTTTGTCTAATGCAAGGCTTGTAATGGACTCAATTGGAGGATTTAATATAGGTGGTGTTGATTTAAATATCCCCCCTGAGACTATTTCTTCTATAGGAGTTCCACTTGGTGGTGATAGGGATATCAAAATGCTGGATTCTTGTGAAGGTGCCAAGAATACGAACGAGGAATAGAAGCCACGTATGGGCTTAAAATTATAATCTGAAGACAAGGATATGACTTCTATAATTTATATGCGAAGAAAGTTAGTTTCAGCATTAGGAAAAGTAACACCTACAAATCTGCAAAGGGAGAGATTATAAAAAGAATATATATATATATATATATATATATATATATATATATATATATATATATATGTTCGTTTGAAGGGTTCAACCAGCCTGACAAGCACAAATTACATGCCAATAGAAAGTATTCAAGAAATAACAGATGTTGATGTAAGATAAGGTTGAAGATTATGATCGACGAGCAAATGTTGTGGGAGGTTATGGAATTTAGAGAGCCTCATAATCATCAGTTGTATTCACCTATAAAGGTGAAAGAACTACGATCACATAATAAGTTGAACGGGATAAGTAAATTGTTGATAGGAGCATTTGATGGCATAATTCCTCCTTCGAAGATTTCTGCTATTTTATCGAGTTTGGATGGAGAGGCTGGCGTGACGGTAAACCCTCAACAAACTCGGGATTACTTAAAGAAGATAAGAATGGAGAGTAACATCGATCCGATATGCACGACCATCATCAAGACGTTCATTGATAGGCAGAATAAAGGAGATGGTTTCTTCTTTGAAACCGAACTAGACGAAGAATATCATATGTGTAGTATATTTTGGGCTGATCACAGGTCACGAATGGCGTATCAACAGTTCGATGATTGTTGATGTATAATTGTTGTGCACAAAAATATAATTAAATGGTACAAAAACAACAGCAATCATACATAGTCCGGCGAGATCAGGGTTGTTGTAGCAAGTTTTAAATAAGAGTTTGCCCCACAGAGACTTGTGATCTAACAGGTAGTAGATCTCCAGTTCTGCTATAGATCTGGCAATCCTAATCCTATTCTAAGTTAAAACTAAGGAAAATAGGGAAAAGAGATGGAGTTTTATGGTTGTTCCTAAACTAAAAACAGAAATGGACTAGATATAATTAAAAACGGATTTAAAAGCTAGATCAGAGCTGAAGGGAGAAAGAATTAAGGAAGAGAATAGATGTTTTGATAAAATAAATTCAAATATGGAGAATGAACAGCTAGGAGATAATTTTCACTGTAAAATTGATTTGCAAAGCAAAGTAGAAGATAGATCTGCAGCAATCCTTCATTTGGCTACAAGCACAAATGCAAGGTAGAAGGATCCAAATCTGCCCTGAGATATGGACTAGTCCTAGGGCTATACTCTATCCACTCAAATGGTCACAGAGTACCTCATGGATATAATCCAGTCATGAGGAAAAGAAATGAAATAGTAAAACCACTGTAAATGCTATGGATGCAAGGCTACAAGCTCATGCATCCATAGGAGCATAAAATCTGTAGAAATCTGATAAAAAATCACTAGATCTACAGATTAAATGATCATTAAATTTAGTAATTTATTGATCTAAAAATAACTTACAACAAATTACCCTCGGATCTGCAATCTCTGCAATTTTCACTCCTCATACAATGCTCTCACAATTCAAATTAGAGATCAACTAACCCTAGCTCCTACAAAGATTTAGCCAGCCATGGTTTTGCTAAGGAGAGAAAAAGAAGAAGAAGAACAAGAAGAAAAGGCGGGAAGAGTTCAAAAATTTCCAAAATCTCTGGATGTCTAAATTTGTTTCATTCCTCCCTATTTATACAATTCCTAAGTGAACTTGATCTACCTTGGCCAATTGGAGAAGATGAGAATCAAATCAGTTATAAGACCTGCTGAGGTGGTTGCATTTCCTCCAAGTATTGCCCCAAGTTCGTTAGAACAGTTGTGCACACATGAGGCAATTAGGTTAGGTGTCCTCTGTGCTGATGAATTTTCGAAATGCCCTCCAAAGCTGACAGACAGCAGCTAGAACCGTGCCTCAAGTAGTTAAAGCCTCAAAACATAGAGCTTGATAGGTTTTCGACAAGATGAAGGCTTCAGAATGCATCTCGAGTAGATCAGTGGCCTTCAGAAATACAAATCGAGTAGTGCAGACAGCAGCTCAACAAGATCTCGCTAGGTTGCTCGATAGGTTCTTTTTTAACTCATTTCAGCACACTGCAACTTCGTGTGGATGGTTGGCTTCAGGCTCATTCTCGAGTGGTTCAAACAACATCTCGACAGGATGGTTCATAGGTAGGAGAACCACTCGAGTGGTTTTAATCTATCAGCACTTCAGCTCTAGTGGTTGAATTGGACTGCTCGAGTTTCATAAATTACCACATTAAAGTGCTCGAGAGGTTCAAATCTCACTGCTCAAGAGGTTGGTTTGCTTCAGCTACTACTTGACAAGTTACTTGCTTCATCCATGAACCAATCGACAGGTTCAGGCAACCACTCAACAGCATCACTACAGCTTTAGCAACTGCTCGAGTGTGCATTAGATCTACTCGATAGGTTACTTTAACTGCTCGATCTTCATTTTTTGAACCCATGCTACTAATGGATAGACTATTACAGCACTCTGTTATGCATTAATCAGTTGTTGACTTAAATCTTCCTCCTTTTGCCTTTTGCTACATGGATATCTGCACTTCGTTGCAGATTATTGCTAACTACAAAATAATACTCAAAAAGTCATTATTAAACAACTCTAAGGTCTAGTAAGGGCTAGGTTAGCAGGTGAAAAATGGTATTTTTCAGTGACTAACAACCCCCAAACCTAATCTTTGCTAGTCCTCGAGCAAAGTAAAAATTAAACACTACTCTAACAATTTAAATGTCACTTTCATAGGGAGAATGGATGCATTTAGCTTATGCATCAAGCCTTTTAAACCCTTAGGTGAACCCTAATGGAGGAGTGAAGCCACCTGAGGGTTTTCAATGAAGGTACCCACAATCTTTCTAATGAAAATAGTTAAAACAAGTACACACAGTGATAAGTCAGATTTCAACATACCTAGCTTATTTCCATACCTTGCTCTTTCAAATTAGAGAAATTTTAAAATAGTAAATATAAACAATTTAATACCTAAATCCTTATGCATGCTCATCACAACCAGTCTAAAGACATCAAGAGTGTAGTATGTGCAAATCAGTATAAAGTTCACCATTAATTCAAAAATCAGGTTCAAACAGTGCCCCAATAAATTCAATCTCAAACCCAATCCTCGCCAGGGCAGTCTCTCACAAATAAATTGAACGGTATTCAGTTTCACTCCAGCTCAAGAGCAGTTATAAACTTCAAATAGGCCTGCAAGCATGAGCATAGGCATTTTCTCTATTTCCTGACTTCATCATGTTCTCCTCACCATTGATCAAACATCCCTTCATCTCCATATAGCAGCTCAAACTACTTTGGATCACTAAGGACTTTTATTGGGTTGTAATGTGCCTTAGGATTGAGGTTTATAAAGAATTAATGGGGTAAAGAGAGATTCAAAATTGAGAAATCAGCAAGGGAAGGAGGTGATTCATGACTTCACCTACTTTATTACAGTACAACTTCACCTTTCAACAGGTTTTTCAGATCTGAAGTGGCCACTTCTTCTCTTCTTTTCAATTTCCAGATAAAGTACTTCACTTGACGTTTCTTTCTTTTTCTCTCTTTTTTTTTTATTATATATATTTTTTTTTATGATGGTTACCACAGCCATACAACTAATGTACTGCTTTACTTAAATTTTCTCCCTTCTCCTTCTCCTTCCACCAAATGTCAAACTTGCTCACCTGCCTTTACTTCTTCTCCTTCTACCTTCTGAATTCTTAGATTGAGGGTAAGGCTGAATCAGGTCAAGAGGTTCAGGTTCAATTATTCTGGTGTTTTTTAAAGAAAAATGGATTTTTCAAGCTCAAAGAGTGTATGCAAAGGAGCAATTCAATGGGTATGGATTTCAAGCTCAAACTGTCCAAATGAGGCCTTAGATCATGCCCTTAGTGTCATGAGTTTTGCTAAACAGTTTCAATTTGGGAATGCCTAACTTCCAGTGAAAAGGTTTGAGTCAGCTAGTTCTTAGAGCACAAAAATTGCCAAAGACACTCTTTGAAAGAAAAAATTTTGTATGGGCCCAAATCTCACTGGGTATGGTCTTCAATTGGACTCATGGTGCATGTTCTCACCTTTTTCTCTCTTTACTGGTTCACTATATACTGATTGTGAAAATTTTTCTTGATGATCTCTTCATGGAAGTGTAAGTGTTGAATTTTCAAAAGATTCAAGTATTAAACAGTCTACTATACATATTAATTTTCCCTTTTTCAAAATTGCTGAGGTGGAACCTTTATTTATTTCAATCTAACTACTATTGTTACACTTAGCTTATCCATCTCATTGATCTACCCTGCCATGCCCCCAAACCTAATATAAATAATGTCCTCACTGTTACAAAGGACAGGTAGGTAGGGACAGCAGGATAGGCAAAGGAATAATCATATACAATAAAAAATAGGAATGTACAACAACAATGAAAAAATAAACAAAGAAACACAATGCAAATCAACACACAAAAGATATTTTCATTAATTATCAATATTAACCAAGACTATGTACAAAATTAACAAGAGACTGAAAATATACAACCATTCTAAAACAAAAAATACAGACAATAAAATCTAAGTACAAACTGCTACACTGAATCTTAATCAGAATCTTAATCTAAGGCAATGGGGTCCTCTTCAACTTTGTCCTTCCCTTTTTTCACAGTTTCAGCTTGGGCAGCACCAGCCTTGGTTCTTATTGCAACTGGTTTTAGGGGCTTGGTGCTGCTCTTCTCCATGGAAGGTTCCTTGAAAGATACACCCTTAGGCATTGAAGGAATCATGACTGAAATGGTTGAGGTTAGTGTGTCTACCAGCCTAGCCAACTGGGTTAACTTTAGCTTATACACTTGATAAAGGGACAAACCATTGAGCACTTGCTTCCACAACACCTTCTTCTCCTTCTCACGATCCTCCCTCATGAGGGAAATATGAGATTCATATTGTTGCTGCACCAATGCTGTGACATTCTCCACCACTAATTGTACAACCCTCCGAACATAAGGATTAGCATTCATTGATTTGGTGAGGAAGTAAAACTTGGGAATGGGGATGGATGAAGCAAGGACAATGGCCTTTTCCTCATGGTCAGCTATACTAAGGTGTAAAACAAAGGTGGTGGCCAGGTCAGTGCAGGTGGGTGGAGATGATGACGAGATAGATGGTGAGGGTGGAAGGAGAGGTGCCAGCTCCTCCTCAATGGGGTCAGTTTGAGTGAAGGTGGAGGTAAAAGTCAATGGTATCAGGGGCAGCTCCTCTACCTCAAAATCATTATGTGTGGAGATAGAGGAGATAAGGTTCAGCTCTTCATGATCAAGGTTAGTCTGGGTGGCAACAACTGCTGTTGCCACTAAAATTGAAGGTTGGGGTGAAGGAGGTGGTATGTGTACAGGGATGGGTGTAGGGGTAAGTGTAGGCTGTTGGGCTGTTGGGTGTAAGGTTTGAAGAGTTGATTGGATGGAATATAGGCTGGCTTGCATGGTGGCCTGATGTTCAGTATTGGTAAGGAGTTGGACTTGGAGAGAGGTAAGGAGGGAAATAATTTGAGAAAAGGTGTCTGGTAAGGCTTGGTTAACAGGTTGGGTAGGTGGGATTGGCTGAAAATGTGATATAGGGGCATGGTGGAAATGGGCAGGTTGTGGAGAGTCCGAAATGGGTGTGTACTCATGCCCAATATCCTCCATAATGGAGTCAATCAAGGCTGAGTACCCCTCAGTGGTGAACTGCTCCAAGTCATGGGTATGTATAGGTGGTAGGGAATGGGTAGCATAAGTAACTGGTTCAGTGGGGTGAATGGGTTCAAAGGATGATTCAATGGTAATTACCATAGGCACACTGTCATAGGTAAATGGGGAAAGTGGGACCATGGTAGGGCTGGGTATGGCAATGGGTTCAGGAATTGGAATGGGAGAACTTGGTGGAGGTAGGGAAATGGATGGGCTAAGTGTAATGGGTGCTGTTTTTGGGTGGTGAGTTCTCTTTTGGTATTTTCTTTTGGTGGTGGGAATGGGTAGGGTAAATGGAAATTTGAGAGTTGGAGTTGGAGCTGACACAGGGATCGTGGTGGTGATTGTGGAAGGTGTTGAAGTGGAAATGGTAGGCATGGGTGCAAGAATGGAGGATGGAATGGAATGTGAGATGATTGATGAGGGGATGGTGTGTGGCACTGAACTAGCAGCAGTGATCTCCCCAAGGGAAGCTGCTCGAGTGTCTACTGATGGAATGGATACTAAAGTTACTGATGAAAATGTTGTGGGCAATGGTGTTGAGCTCTCAGCAAAAGGTGCAGCAGTGGTGGCAACAGTTTTAGCCACAGGAGTAGCTGCAGATCCATCCTTAGTCCCCTTCTTCTTCCTCCCCATCAAGGTCATACTTGTTGTCCATAACTTCTTCCCAAACACCACATGGGGCAAGTCATCAGTTGGCTCACCCCCCTTCCAGACATATTTCCCTCTCTTCAACAAGGTTGTGATGAGCTTGCTGTAAGGTAAACCCAGCACTGTTTGTCTCTTCTTAACCTACCCATGGATGTCACGCATCCCCTCAAAGACCAGCTCAGGAGCATTGAAAAAATGCCCCTTTGAGAAAGAGTAAAGAGCATCCACAATGGGGTGCCTTCTTTCTTGTTGATATCCAGCTACAAATATATTCTTCCTCAGAATGTTGTCCATGAATAACAAGCTGGTGTCAAAATCCCTCCTTCTCAGTGATTCTCCAGATCCAATTGGTCCCTGAGTTAAATGTTGGGCAATGTCCCTAAATGAAGCACTGATTGGAGGGATCATACTGGAATGGGATTCCTATTACAAGTACTATGTCTCTAGTATCCACCATAGTCTCCCAATCATCTATCAATACCGCAAAAATAGGATCATTTGCCCCACTAGCTTCATGCAACCTAAGGTTCTGATATCAGAGCTTCACCAACCTGGGATACACTATCTCATCTAATGGGCTCAGGAGGGGTTCCAAGGAGGCCTTAGCCAAATAGGCTAGGGTTTCACTACCCCACTCTACCTTAGTGAAGTAAGGTACATCAAAAATAGTCTCAGGACCAGCTGCAATTCATCCACAAACTCATTGGGAGTTATGAGGGGTTCAAATTCAGGTACAACCCCTTTACATTTCTTACCTTTTTTGGGCTTTCCAGCATTAGTCTTAGATTTCTTAGATTTCTTAGCATGCTCAGATGACTCACTTAGCTTTCTTTTCATAGGTGCATCTGATTGAGGCTAGGAGGATGTTATTCTACTAAATTTCCTAAGTGATTTTGGTGAAGGCTAGAGTAAATTGGTTAGGGAATCATCAAATCTCCCAGGGTTAGCCATTCAGCTACAGTAAACCCTAGCTTATCTCAAACACAACAATAACTCTCCGCAATTAAAATCCTTAACCAATTGATGATCCACAGCACACTGAACTCAGTCCAAAAAGAAATTAAAATAGAAACAACAACTGGAACAGAGAATGATGAAGAACTTATCCTACTGCTAGGGTTTCACACCAAATCAAGCACAGAAAACCAAATCGAAAGAAGCTTTGTGCAACATGATGACTTTACAATGCTACTCCAACCAGTAGAAGCAATGGGTGAACAAAAGTTCAAAGGTCAAGTTGGATAGGAAGAAGAAGAACAACTCTTGCGAAAAAAAGGGAAATGGTTATCGCACTAACTGAGAAAAAGGAAGGAATGCACCTCACGAGAGATTATAAAACCTTAAAACCCGATCTTGATAGGTTGAGGGCTTCAGATCTAAAACCTCAAGTAGTTCCTCGAGTGGATGATTTAGACTAGATTCAACCTGTCGAAGCACTATAAACATCTTAAGCTGTTAAGAGAGCTTCAGAAAACACTCCTCGAGTGGTTCCTCAAGTGGTATCAATCTTATCGATGCACAGAAGGCTTCAGGCAGCTCCAAAAAAATTACTCGAGCAGTTCCTCGAGTGGATCTCGAGTAGATCACTTTGGCAGTGGGAACCTCTTGAGTTAATTTGGCTTTCAGAACAATGGGCTCGAGAGGTTGCCTGATCCACTAGAGAAGTTATGACTCTTCAGAAAGTAGGACTTGAGAGGTTACCTTTCAGTGGTAAAACCTTTCGACAAGCTTTCAGAACCTCTCAAAATTCACTCAGGACCTCTCGACCAGTACTTAAAACCTCTTAACAACTCTCAGAACTGCAGATATGCTCAACACTTCACTCTGCACTGTCCATAACTCAACAACAGCCATAATTATAACTAAGTACCAACAGATACTAACACATTTCTGACCAAAAACAAGCATCAAAGGACCCCACATTTTTTAGACATTAGACTAACTGAAAACCTAGGCAAAAACTATAGAAATTTGCAAGCTAAATGGCAGATATGATACATATTGTGCAGGTTTAAGATCATTCTCAATTGGGAGGTTCTTGGAGACTGATGGTCTCAGAGTGCTCCACAGTATTTTCCTGATAAGGTTTGAGCCTCTAACCATTTACCTTCATGACCCTCCCCGATTTCGGGTCCATGATCTCTACAGCTCCAGATGGGGATACATGCAAAACAGTATAAGGTCCATCCCATCTGGATCTTAATTTACCATAAAGTTGAAAAGCCATACCTTATCACCTGCAACAAACTCCTTCTTAAGAAGATTCATGTCATAGAAAGCCTTGGCTATTTCCTTGTAGATCCTTGAGTTTGAGTAGGCATCCAACCTTAGTTCTTCTAGCTCAGACAGCTGTAATTTTCTATTTAGACCAGCAGAAGTTAGATCCATGTTCAAGCTTTTAATGGCCCAAAAGGCCCTATGCTCTAACTCCATTGGAAGATGACATGCTTTGCCATAGACTAGTCCAAATGGGGACATTTCAATTGGGGTTTTATAGGTTGTCCTATAAGCCCACAAAGCATCATTTAATTTTATTGACCAATCCTTCCTATCAGTTCTAACTGTTTTCTCTAGGATATGCTTAATTTCCTTATTGAAAATCTCTACTTGCCCACTGGTCTGTGGGTGGTAGGGAGTAGCAACTCTATGTGTAACAGTATATTTCTTGAGCAGACTCTCAAAGTGTCTGTTATAGAAATGGCTTCCCCCATCACTGATGATGGCTCTAGGGGTGTCAAATCTAGAAAATATGTTTTCTTTGACAAATTTGACGACAACTTTATGATCATTTGTCCTTGTGGCAGCAGTTTCCACCCATTTGAAAATATAATCCACAGTCACAAGGATAAAGTTAAATCCTATTAAAGGAAGAAAGGGGCCCATGAAATCTATCCCCCAAATATCAAACAGCTCCACAACAAGGATGGATTGTAGTGGCATTGAATCTCTCTTTAATATGCCACCCATCCTTTGACATCTTACACAGATTTTGTAGTATACATGGGCATCCTTAAACAAAGAAGGCGCCTTTGCTGCACTCTTTTTCCCACTGAAGTGACCCCCATGGGCATATTCATGACACATTGTTAGAATACTGTGTCACTTTCAGGGACACATCTTCTAATGACCTGGTCTGCAGAATATTTATACAAGTACGGATCCGCCCAGAAAAAATATTTGACTTGTGAGAAGAACAAGTCCTTGTCCATCTTGGACCAGTGGGAAGGGATCCTACCTACAGCAAGGTAGTTGACTATATTGGCAATCCAAGGTACAACTGACTGGATGGAAAATAATTGCTCATTAGGGAATGAATCTCTCACAGGTGTGGTAGCACACTCCACTAAAATCCGGAACAAATGATCAGCCACTACATTCTCTACCCCTTGTTTGTACATGATTTCAAGATCAAACTCCTGTAGCAGGAGGATCCATCTAATCAACCTTGCCTCTGCAGCTACTTAAGGCAGAGTGGTCAGTGAAGATTATAATGTTAGACCCCAGTAAATATGATCTAAATTTATCCATAGCAAACACCACTGCTTGAAGTTCTTTCTTAGTTGTTGTATAATTCAACTGAGCTTCGGTCAGTGATTTGTTGGCATAATAAACCACACAAGAAAGTTTATCTTTCCTCTGATCTTAAACAGCTCCCACAGCAAAATTAGATGCGTCACACATTAACTCGAAGGGTAGGGTATAATCAGGAGCTTGGATCACAGGGGTAGATGTTAGACATTTCTTCAACACCTCAAATTCATCAAGACATTCAGCATCAAAATTAAATGACACATCTTGACACAGAAACTGACACAAAGGTTTGGAAATTTGCTGAAGTCCTTAATAAACCTCTTGTAAATTCCTGCATGCCCTAAAAAAGACCTGATTTGCTTAACTATTTTTGGTGGGGGCAAGTGTGCAATCAAGTCAATTTTTGCTTTGTCAACCTCAATGCCCTTATGGGAGACCACATGGCCAAGCATAATGCCTTGAGTGACCCTGAAATGGCTTTTCTCCCAGCTCAAGACCAGGTTGGTCTCTTCACATCTTTGAAGAACTAGGCTGAGGTGATGTAAAGATTGACTGAAATTATCCCCAAACACAGAGAAATCAGTCATGAAAATCTCCAAAAATTTATCAAACATTTCAGAAAAGATTGCATACATGCACCTTTGGAAGGTGTCAGGAGCATTACATAGTCTAGATGGCATTCTTCTATAAGCAAAAGTGCCAAATAGACAAGTAAAAGTGGTCTTTTCCTGATCTTGTGGATACATTGGTATCTAATTATAACCATAGTATCCATCTAGAAAGCAGTAAAATATTCTTCCTACCAGCTTATCCAAAATTTGATCAGTGAAGGGTAATGGGAAGTGGTCCTTTCTTGTCTTGGAGTTCAGTTTCCTATAATCTATACACACTCTCCAACCAGTGGTCTCCCTAGTTGGTACTAACTCCCTAGACTCAATCATTATAACTTTGATGCTAGACTTTTTGGGGACCACCTAGATAGGTGAGACCCACTCAGAGTCTGAAATGGGGTAAATTACCCCAGCATCCAATAGTTTCATAATTTCTTTTAAGACAACTTCTTACATATGAGGGTTCAATTTCCTCAGCATTTCCCTTGGGCTTGGAATCCTCTTCCAAATGGATCTTGTGCATACACACTAATGGGTCTATCCCCCCCAAATCTGCAATAGTCCAGCCAATTGCTCTTCTATATTTTCTAAGGACACACAATAATTCCTCTTCCTGCTCCATAGTAAGAGAGGAAGAGATAATTACAGGCAATTTTTTATTTTCTCCTAGGAAAGCGTATTTCAAAGATGTTGGTAGCTACTTAAGCTCCAGATATGGTGGACTAACTACTGAAGGCAGTAAAGGTGCCTTGGAGGGTTGAGGTAGGGGCAGCAATGCAGGTCTCCCAATAGAGTGTTGCACTAGGCCCACTGAAGAATTTGATGTGTTTCTTTCTTCAACTATGTAAGTTGGGGCCTCCTGCTCAGTCACCTCAGTCCATACATCCTCAAAATCATCACAAATATTATCCCAATCCAGCAAATTGAATAAATTTTCTTTCACTAATTCCTCTAGTACATCAACTACAAAATAGTCCTCATTGTCTAGCTGAGGCTGCTTTACAGTATTATACACATTTAACTTCACTTTCATATTACCAAAAGTAACCTCTATCACCCCAGACCTGCATTGAATGCAAGCATTGGCTATGGCCAGAAATGGCATGCCCACAGGGATAGGGGTGGTGCACTTAGTATGTTCCATATCCAAAACCAAAAAATCTGTTCGAGAGAAAATTTTATCTACCCTAACCAGTATATCCTCAATGATACCCACAGGTCTCCTCTCAGATCTGTCAGCCAGTTCTAAGACAACAAGTATGGGTTTCAACTCTCCCAAACCTAACTTCTCATACACAGAATATGGAAGTAGGTTAACAGTGGCTCCCAAATCTAGAAGAGCTTTCCCTATAGTGCGGTCTCCAATAATGCATGAATTATGGGAACTCCAGGGTCTTGGAGTTTTGCTGGTGTAGCAATAGACAAAACTGACTTAACTTTTTCAGCTACAAAGACCTTCTTGGACAAATGAATCCTTCTCTTCCTTTTCTGAGTGCATAGGTCCTTTAGGAACTTAGCATAGGCTGGGACTTTATGGCATCAAGCAAAGGTAAATTAATTTTTACCTGCTTAAAAGTGTCTATCATTTCCTACACCTTAGCATTCCCCTTATCAAAAGGAGAAGACTCATGAAGGGCTTTAGGAAATGGTAGATGAGGCATTGCTGGAATCTCATCTGTTGCCTTAGCATTTTTATCATATTTGTCTTTGTTTTTATTTTTATCTTGTTGTGGGGACTCAACAGCAGCCCCTTTATTTTTCTCATGTTGTCCCTACTGCACACTGACATGGACTGAATTCTCTTCTCCTGCACTCTCTCTTGCTTCTATGCCCACTTAATTGTCACTTTGCCACTCCTTAGGGTTGCGATTGCTTTAGCTTCCTCATGGGTTGAGAAACCTTCACCAATCATGTACTGACCCTTGGGATTGTTCATTGGTGGACTTAAAAATCTGCCATCTTCCCTCCTAGTCAGAGTATTAGAGAATTGACCAAGCTGATCCTTAATTTTTTTAATACTCTAACTGTGAGAGCTCATAGTCTGTGATAATTAGTTCAGGTTTTGTAGTGAGGACAAAACCTGTTCTTCAAATGTGGGTGCTCTAGGTTGTGGTGGGGACAAAGCTAACTAACTTGGTTATGGGGCAGAATGAGCAAATTGCTATCTAGGGGCATAACCTTGGTTGTATTGCTAAACTGGTCTATATGGTAATGTTGGCTACTGTTGCTGGGGTTGTTGGAAATTGTCATGCCTCCACCTCAAGTTGGGGTGATTTCTCCATGGGTACCCAACAGGCTGCTGCCCATATGATTGGGCAGCATTGGTATGCTCCATAACCAGTTCAGGGTATTGACCAGTTGAGAGACAGTCCAGCAGTGAATGAGTAGGTGATTGGCATATCACACATGCCTCTTCCACCTGTGCAACAGCTTGGGGCTGCAACACACTCAACACTTTATCAAATTTATGGGACAAGCTGTCCACCTTCTTAGCCAGGTCATTATACACAGTCAGCTCATACAATTTTTCCTTGGGAGGGTATTCTTTTGTCACTCTAGCAACTAGTTTAATATCATTTCTTGACAAGGACTCCTGCTGCATGGAGTTTTCGCTTATCACATCAAATAATTCTCAAGCCTCCTCATCCGTTTTGTTGAGGTATGTGCCACCACATGAGGCATCAATCATATCTCTACTCTTAGAACCAATCCCTTAGTAGAAGCTCTGAACAAGCTGCCACTTAGGGATTTGATGGTGGGGGCACTATCTCAACAGCTCTTTAAACCTTTCCATGCCTCATGAAAATCCTCAGTTTGGAATTGAGCAAAGGAGATGATGCTCTTCCTCAACTGGCCGATTTTATTCATAGGGAAAAATTTAGCAAAAAACTAGCATTGCAAGGCATTCCATGAGGTTATGTTGTTGGGAGGGAGCATGTTGAGCCAATTTCTGACTTTGTCATTTAGTGAAAAAGGAAAAAGCCTCGATTTTGTAGCCTCATCTCTTAGACTAGCAATCTTAAATGTGGTACATAAAGACAAAAATTCATCGATGTGCTTATAAGGATCCTCCTTACTAAGCCCATGGAAAGATGACAGCATTTGGATGGTTTGGGCCTTGATTTCATAGTTACCCTCAGCATTGGGAAATTGAATGCAAAAAGGGGATGAGTACACCTCTGGTGCATAATATTCCCTCAATGGTCTTGGTTGGTCACCCATCTCAACTGTTTCACAATGATCAGTAGGGATGTGTGTTAGTTGTCTAGCTCTAAGGATCCTTTCAACTTCAAGATTTAAAGGTAAAATCTCAAGGTTAAGAGTCCTTCTACCAAACATACAACACACAACAGGAACAAATTATAACTAACAAAAATAAACACACTATTACTACTGTTGCTAAATTTAAAAATTACATAAATGAAATTGTAATCAAAGGAACAAGAAATGCAAATTCAGGCAAAATCAAATCCAGCTACAAGCAATTTACTCCTCTCTTGGCTACAGCTCCAGATCTGAGAAAAAAAAAAATCAAAAGACTATAAAAACTATAGCAGCATTAATTCAAAAACAAATTTGATCTACTAACAAAGAGAAAAACTCAGATCTACTACTTAGATCTCAAATCCCAGACAACGGTGCCAAAAACTTGCTGATGTATAATTGTTGTGGACAAAAATGGAATAAAATAGTACAAAAATAACAACAATCATGCACAGTCCTGCAAGATCAGGGCTGTTATAACAAGTTTTAAATGAGTAAGAGTTTGTCTCACAGAGACTTATAATCTAAC
Source organism: Chloranthus sessilifolius (assembly GCA_021018995.1). NCBI lineage: Eukaryota > Viridiplantae > Streptophyta > Magnoliopsida > Chloranthales > Chloranthaceae > Chloranthus > Chloranthus sessilifolius. Next base: position 26,578,742 of record CM037587.1, on the reverse strand, counting down.
AGGTAGTACATCTCTAGATCTGGCAATCCTAATCTTATTCTAGGTTAAGACTAAGGAAAACAGGGAAAAGAGATGGAGTTTTGTGGTTGTCACTAAACTAAAAATAGAAATGGACTAGATCTAATTAAAAATAGATTTCAAAGCTAGATCAGAGATGAAGGGAGAGAGAATTGAGGAAGAGAACATATGTTTTGATAAAATAAAATTCAAATATGGAGAATGAACAGCTAGGGGATAGTTTTCACTATAAAACTAATTTGCACGGCAGAGTAGAAGATGGATCTACAGCAATCCTTCATGTGGCTACAAGCACAAATGCAAGGTAGAAGGATCCAAATCTGCCCTGAGATATTGACTACTCCTAGGGCTATACTCTGTCCACTCAAATGGTCACAGAGTATCCCATGGATATAATCTAGTCATGAGGGAAAGAAATGAAATAGTAAAACCACTGCAAATGCTATGGATGCAAGGCTACAAGCTCATGCATCCATAGGAGCATAAAATCTAAAGAAATTTGATAAAAAATTACTGGATCTACAGATTAAATGATCATTAAAACCAGTAATTCATTGATCTAAAAACAATTTACAACAAATTACCCTCGGATCTGCAGTCTCTGCAATTTTCACACCTCATACAATGCTCTCACAAATCAAATTACAGATCAACTAACCCTAGCTGCTACAGAGATTTAGCCAGCCATGGTTGTTCTAAGGAGAGAAGAGGAAGAAGAAGAAGACAAAGAAAAGGTGGGAAGAGTTCAAATTTTCCTAAATCTCTGGATGTCTAAATCGATTTTATTCCTCCCTATTTATACTATTCCTAAGTGAACTTGATCTTCCTTGGCCAATCAGAGAAGAGGAGAATCAAATCAGTTATAACACCTAATGAGGTGGCTGCATTTCCTCCAAGTATTGCTCGAAGTTTGTTAGAACAGCTGTGCACACATGGGGCAGTTAGGTCACGTGTCTCTATGCTGATGAATTTTTGAAATGCCCTCCAAAGTTGACAGACAGTTGCTGGAACCATGCCTCAAGTAGTTCGAGCCTCAAACCATAGAACTTGATAGGTTCTTGACAGGATGAAGGCTTCAGAATGCATCTCAAGTAGATCAGTGGCCTTTAGAAATACAACTCGAGTAGTGTACACAGCAACTCGACAGTATCTCGCTAGGTTGCTCGATAGGTTCTTTTTTAACTCATTTCAGCACACTGCAACTTAATGAGGATGGCTGGCTTCAGGCTCATTCCCGAGTGGTTCAAACAACATCTCGACAGGATGGTTCATAGGTGCAGGGAACCACTCGAGTGGTTTTAATCCTTCAACACTTCAGCTCGAGTGGTTGAATTGGACTGCTCGAGTTTCATGAATCAGCACATTAAAGTGCTCGAGAGGTCTTAATCTCACTGCTCGAAAGGTTAGCTTACTTAAGCAAATGCTCAACAAGTTACTTGCTTCATCCATGAACCACTCGACAACATCATTGCAGCTTCAGCAACTGCTCGAGTGTGCATCAGATCTACTCGAGAAGTTACTTTAACTGCTCGAGCTTCAATTTTTGAACCCCTACTACTGATGGACAGTCTGTTACAGCACTCTATCATGCATTAATCAGTTGTTGACTTAAATCTCCCTCCTTTTGGCTTTTGCTACATGGATTTCTGCAGTTCACTACAGATTATTGCTAACTATAAAATAACACTCAAAAAACAATTATTAAATAGCTCTAAGGTCTAGTAAGAGCTAGGTTAGGAGGTGAAAAATGGTATTTTTCAGTGATTAATAGTGATGTGGTGGTATTCGACACCACTTACAAAACAAGCAAATTGCTGCTACCGTTCACTCCATTCACGGGGTCAACCATCATTGGCAGACAATGCTTTTGGATGTGCATTGCTCACAGCTGAGATGGAGGAGACTTTCATGGCTGAAGTGCATGGGTCATAAGAAACCTAATGCAATCATCACCGATCAATGCAACGAGATGAGCAAGGCCATCTCCGAAGTTCTTCTGGGGGCCATGCATCGCCTCTGCTTATGGCACATAGGGAGGAATAAATTGAATCATATCTCTTAGCTGAAGGTAAAGTTTAAGAATTTTGGGAGAAAGTACAATCAGTGCAAGTTCAGTCAAATAGTTGATGATTTCAAAAGGAAATGGGCAGAACTCGTCAAGGTGTTTCAATTACAAGATAATGAGTGGTTGAAACAAATGTGTGCTCTTAGAAGGAAATGGATTCCATGCTACTTGAGTGATACCTATGTCAATGCCCAAACGAGTTTGACAAAATTTATCAAGCAATATGATCTTGTCATCCAATCTCGTCGGATTAAAGAAAATAGGGAGGATCTCATCTCAATGTCTACGACACCAGCACTCTTGTTCGAAAATTTAATCGAGAACCATGTCGATGTGTATACAAGAACCATGTTCGATAGATTCTACTCTGAGTTCCAAAAGTTTGCGTCTTTTAAGGCCCAATGTTGCTCGAAGAGGAAGCCGGGGCGATTATTATATTCCAAGTTTGTGAAAGTGGTAACAGTGGTGGGGATTTCAAGGAGGATAATAGTCAAACATTTAAAGTTCATTTCGAATGTGGAGATGCCATGGCCACTTGTGATTGAAAGTACTTTGAGACAGAAGGTTTATTGTATTCTCACATCTTCAAAGTTTACTTTAAGGAAAAGATAGACCAAATTCCTTCTAAGTATATTCTGTGTCGATGGACGAAAGATGCTAGATACAGTACTGTAAGTTTGGGGGTGAGTGACAAAGAGGATTCCAATTGTCTCTAGGATGAAAATATGGAAGGTGAGAGAAGCTGGACTGAATTTAATTCAGTTGGGGATAGAATCGAATCACCTGGTGGATTACACGTTGGAAGGGATAATAAAACTATTAGAACGTGTAGAGGCCATTAGAATGGAAGAGGTAGAGCATGTAATATCCCAAAAAATTGCGTTGAACAGTGACCTCGGGATCCATGCCCAACTGGTCATAGGTTTGACCAAGTGGGAGTTCACTAATTGACTGGAGAGGTGATGAACGGATGTGATGTGAAAATGATATAAGTGTATGGAGTGTGAGGTTAAATGAGAATCACATACGCCTATCTTGGGTGTATGTGCTCAACACAAAGAGAGTAGGGATATAAGGGTTAAAGAACCCTAAAGTCATTTATTGGATTGTTAAGGAGAGTAAAGAAGAGAGAGAGAGAGAGAGGGAGAAGCTAGTTAATGCAAGGGAGTTATTGTGGCTTGTTGGAAGGGAGATTGGGCAACAAAAGCCAGATTCGACGTGACAAGGATCCGTTAGAGCCAAAGCTGGAACCCTAGCCTTTCCAAGCTCTAGATCCAATCAAATTGAGATTTGATTGAGGTAAAATTTTGTTGAATTAAAAGCATAGATTGTAGAAGTTTAATTGTAATCAAGAATACTTAAAATTATAGGATAAAGGCTTAGAAAAAGAAAGAAAAATAGGTTGAAGAAGATTTGGAAGATCAGCCCGAGAGGGGGCTGAATCTGACCAAATCGATTAATCAAAATTGGAGTTCGATTAATCGATTTTGGCCTGGAAGTTGAAAAGTCAAGTAAGCCCGATTTCGATTAATCGATTTTGGTCTGGAAGTTGAAAAGTCAAGTAAGCCCGATTTCGATTAATCGAATTTGATTTCGTTTAATCAATTTGGATTTCGATTAGTCGATTTAGAAATCGACTAATCAACTGAGCATCTCCAGTGGCTGGAGAAACAAGACCTAGAAAATTGACTAATCGATTTGAGAAATCGATTAATCAATTTTGGATTTTAATTAATCGATTTGAGATCGACTAATCGATTTCGGACTTTGACTACTCGATTTAAGAATCGACCTTGCTATGCCAGAAATTTTGATTAATCGATTTGTGATCGATTAATCGATTTTGGACTTCGATTAATCGATTTGGGTTTCAATTAATCGATTTTGGAGATCTATTAATCGATTTTGGCATACTCAGTTGACTTTTGAAATTTTCTTTAAGATTGAGGGAGGGTCTAGGACCTTCTTTATTACATCTTTAGTGATGGATTGCATGTGTTATAATGTACCATAGGTCGTACGTGTGAGCATGAGCACAAGGAGCCGCGTGGGACCTTGATGCTTGGAATTTCAAAGACTTGAGGTAGGGAACACCTTGAACATGTACTTTAATTTGCAAGAGCATGTATGTAGTGAGATGTAATTTAAATCAGAATTTGTTTTAGCTAAGAAAAGTTTTGTGAAAAGGGTGTGTGTGTGACACCAACAGTGTAACTAAGAATAAGACATCCCCAGGGGATGAGAAAGTAACAAGATAACAAAAGGATAAGAGAAATTGGATGCATCCCAGGGATGTAGACAAGATTGAGTAACATTCGATAAGGCCTAATTGATATAAGATAGCACACTTACACGGTGAACAACTATATGTAAAGCACCTGTTATTTTTATTATTTGAGGTTTGACCAGGATACCCCACCGACGTGGCGGGATACCCACGACTGACGCGACAGGATATCCATGACCGATACGGCGGCAAACTCATAAGCCAGTACGGAGGTTTATCCGTACATAGTAAGCACATCCCAGGGATGTTGAGATAAGATTGAACCCTGTCGCCAATTCCCAGGGAAAAGGGGCTTCGATAGTTTTGTATTCCCAGGGAATACGTATAACAATTGTCTATTTGTGACAACCCAAATTTCGAAACCCCAAAATCTGTGCCATCAGCACGACCTTCAAGGCCGTGCCCTGGGTTCCTTACAAGACATTGATATATACAAGCCCAAACTGTAATTGAGGCACACGTAGCTACTCTAAATAAAATCTCAAAAAAAATAATCAAGGTATCGCAAGGCAGTCCTTGTCCCCTGCCAATTCATGGACATAAGGACTTACCCAAACTATTAATAATAATAGTTCATCCTAGACGTTTTGTCAAAGAAACGGTATTTAAAAACATTCAAAATAAAGAGGCTTGACATACCAAGCCATACATAATACTCTCAACTCACTCTCAAAGTATGCAGTGGGTTTCCTAGAAGAATTCCTCAGGAGGAGGTTCTGACCCTTCTGTGGGCACGTAATCCGAAACCCTTGGATCAGCTTCTCCAGAAGTCTTTGCTGTCGCTAGTCCTGGACCTACGACGTATAGTCTAAGGGGGGTGAGCTACATCCTAGCTCCGTAGGGAAACAAAAAGAACATATAGATTGACCTTCACACATATGTCAGCAGTTTAACAAGCATAAAATCATCGAGCAATCACTTATGGACAACAATTGAAATAACTGGAAATAAACTAATGATTTTGACTGTTACTTAGCATGGTTTTGTTTAATCTCCTTATTAGTTTAGTTGTGAATTTGGCCTAATCACTTAAATCTTAACTTAAGTAGTCCCCGAGCAATATAGCATCGAGCCCCGATGGAATACCCACCATCGTCGTCTAACTAGACAGTTATTATATGTATCCCCTGGGAATACTGCCCAAGCCCCTTTCTCATAGGTGGCGGGGTCTATTTTTAGATCTACATCCCTGGGATGTACTATGAAAGTACGGATCTGCCGCCGTACCGCTCACGGATATCCTGCCGAGTCAGTCGTGGGTATCCCGCCACGTCGGTGGGGTATTCTAATCAAACCTTAAATAATAAAAATATCAAATGTGCTCTACATATAGTTATTCACCGTGATTGTGCTAATTATATTACATCAGGCCTTATCACATTTCTTACGTTTCTCTGTTAGTTTTCATCTGCATCCCTGGGGTGCCCCTTATTTCCATTGAATCCTTCTTTGTTTTAACTATATGATTTTTTGTCCCCTGGGGACCTCAAGACTTTCACATTGTAAACTCACTCACACACCCTTTTTCATGAGGATCATGCAGTATTTGACTATTTAATGGATTACACTACATATATGAATTTCACGGAACAATGCACATGTTTCAAGAATATTCCCTACCTCGACGAATTTCAAAGCACGCCTTCTCGTAGAGGTTTATACTTCATGATCATGCGTCAAACCTACATTTCAGTTTAGCATAGGCTTAGAAAGGTCACTAGAACCATTGGGGTGTACAAACCCCAAGTTTCTTGTATTCAAAAATTCCAAGAACTGAGTGGTCACCAGACCTTGCTCGAGCGGTCACTTGACCTCGCTCGAGCGGTCACTTGACCTCGCTCGAGCGGTTAAATCGAGGTCGCTCGAGCGGTTAAATCGAGCCACCGAAGTATTACTGGGGACCCTCGCTCGAGCGAGCTTCCCCTTAGTTTTGGGGACCGCTCGAGCGAGCCCAGAGTTATTTTTCCTATTCATCCTCGCTCGAGCGAGCCCTTTAGACCGCTCGAGCGAGGAATGATGATTTTTGCTCCTCGATCAGATCGAGAACATAATTTCTCCCTTCATTCAAACCTTAACATCATAAAAAAAACGTTCAACCAACATTCTTCCTATTATTTAAAACATGCCTAAGCATCTATCATGCCTTTAACATACCTCCGACGCTGAGTCTCGCGCAAGTTTGTTTTAAGATTCGAAATTCTACTAGGCTAACAGGCCTCCCAGGTTCCTCCTCCAGCCTTTTCTCCAACTCTTCTGCCGATTTAAGTCCCAACGAAACCCTAGTTCTTTACTAGGCTCTTCTCTTCTTTCTCTCTATATTCTCCTTCTCTCTATTTAGGTTAGAATAGAGTTACGCAAGGGTTCTTCTCTCCTCTCTCTTTCACTTTTATATATATAAGTTAGGGAAAATACTAGTGTGTTTCCCACGTACACACATAGTGTCTTTGGTTCGTTTTGGTCTCCTTGTGAAACACATATACCTATATGTAATGCATGGCGTGCACTCATCCCAAAAATCTGGGGTTGTGACACTATTTAAACGACGATGAAGGGTATCTCATCGGGGCTCGATGCTATATTGCTCGGGGATTACTTAAGTTGAAAATTTAAGTTTTGCCTTATGCCTTTTCAATGTCATTCATGATCTAGTAAAAGAGATGTGAAAATTGTAAACTGTTTATTAAAAGCAAATGTACTTTACCATCTTTTCAAACTATTTTCTCAGTAATGGCATAGATCCAGCATGCTTAAAATATCATGGAATATATGTGAGGTTTTAACTTATATGTTCACTGTTTTTGTTCCCTATTGAGCTAGGATGTAGCTCACCCTTTAGACTATACGTCGCAAGTCCAGTACTAGCAGCAGCGGAGGTATCGAGTGACGTGGATCCGGGTGAGTCAGACCACACGCCCTTGGACGAGTTGGAGCCACCTCTAGAGGACTCTGCTGTGCATTTTGAGAGAGTTATTTTGTGAGCTTATTGGGTACGGCTTGGTATGTCAAGCCTTTGTTTTGTGAGCTTTTGGACGAACCATTTGGGATGATCAGTTATCATCGATGGTTCTGATCGGTTCTCCACTCATGCAGGGGCATGAGGGTAGAACTATCTTTTGAGAAAAGGTTTAATGTCATGATGTTTTTGCTTTGAGTTATCATCTGTTTCTTTTGGTTATAAGTTGCTTGATGTACCAATGTTTCGTGTATAGTTTTTGGGCATGGTCTGGAGGATCGTGCTAATGGCACGAGTTTCAGAGTGTCGAAATCTGAGCTGTCACAGAGCGACTACCATCGCATCCTGTTCGAGCACCCCCTCCTAGACTAGGAAAGGAATTTCATTACAAGCACATGCCAACATTACTGTGTGAGATCTAATATGATATGCCACCAAAGGTAGCCCAAGCAATAATGACAGAATGAAGTCTGGAATCGAGGTTGGTTTTTAACAATCATAAAAGAAGAGACACCATTGTAAGGGTTGTGGTCAATTGGGACCTAAAATCACAACTTGTGTGCTTTTGAAGGTCAGGATGATGGTTGATAATGCTTGACAGAGCCAAATAGAATAGGGGACGACGAAACGTGCGGTCTCATCGAGTCACACTGATTCAATTTCTTGAAATTCGCAATCGCTTGGCTTAGGAATCGCAGACGCTTCACATTCGAAGCATTCATTCTCAATGATTTAAGGATTGATTTCTACGTTTCGTGACCATCATTCAGAGGCAATGACTCCACATACGAGAAGTGACAGCGCACCTAAAGGAAGAGACGACACTAAGTTTTTAAAGCATGGGAGCTTCATCACTGAAGCGTCTGTGCTGGCGCTTCTTTTTAATCCCTTATGCCTATTGGATCTCAGGCAAGTGAAGCACCTGCGACTCAACCTGGAATCAAATACAATGTTAACTTTTCATGAATAGTTTTCTGTGGATTGATATTTTCCTTTACTCATGGATCATGGTTTTATTACTCAAAGTTATTTATTAAAGAAGAAAAATTTACTAATCTGGGTATAGAAGATTTCATTCATAAATCAAATATATTTTTTTATATCGTCTTTCTTTACACTGACTTTCTGTACATTATCTTTCTTTATACTGTCTTTCTTTATCGTAAATGAACTTTGTTATCAAACCACCATCGCATCTGAATTGAAGTGGCATCATGTCTTAGTTGAAGCACCATCGCTTCTTAGTTGATGCGATGCCGCTTCCCATTTCTGTGACATTGCTTCCCATTTACATCGTCTTCCTTTATCGTAAATGAGTCTGATAAAATTGAACATGGGTGTGATGCCTGCTACGAGTAGAATGAGGCACAAGAGCCTCTCAATCGATGCGTGGTCGGTTCATTCCCGAAGCGTTGGCACGTCACATTTTATTTTTCACGTCGGTGCTTCATTTTCGATATGCTTATCTTATGCCAAAATACTTTCTATACACTGTCTTCCTATACACCGTATTCTTATACATTATCTTTCTTGATCTTAAATGAGGCTAAGGTGTAGGTGGAAATGGACGTAGAAGTATAGGCGGATGTGGGGAGTTTGTTATGCTGGCAATGGTGGATGAGGAAGTTGAGTTGGAGATGATGGCGATTGTTATGGCTGGGGTGGAAGAGGAAGAAGTGGAGGCAGAAGAAGAAGAACTGACTGCAAAGCTAAGAGAAGAAGCACCGACTCCGAAGCCGGTAGAAGAAGGGACTCAAGGTCTCCCACCATCGGCAGCATAAATTGAAGGTCATCATCATGCAGAATGAAGATAACTTCTTCAGGGGGAGGGGGAACCACATGCTCGTTGTCGGGGATGACAACTAGTTTGTTATCGTCGATGATGTCAATAACCGAACCATTGTAGGAACTGATAAAATGTTGACAGGCGATACGATGGCTCCTCCTCAAAATGTTATGATGCATTTAGGTCTAGGCTGAGGAAGATGAAATAATAATCCAAGGAGATACAGAAGATGAAAAAATTAGGCACTATGATACCCTTTAAATAGCGATTTGTCATGCAACTTCATTAAATAGACTATTGTAGGTACACTGCCATCACAGAGGGATTTTATAAATCTTTGCACTTCTTATTTATTATATAGGTTGTGCGTATTCCATGAACGTCTCTCAAAATACGACAAGAAGCACACCGCTTTTTTATGTTACCAATGGCGCTTATCGTTATAAGGGACATCGTCGATAAATCGATGCATCATCGCTTCTAATAAGAAGCATCATCGCTCTTAAATAGTAGTGTCATTGCTTCTAAATAGAAGCGTCAGCGCTTCATTTACCTGTGATGATGCTTCTTGACAGTAAGCAGCATTTCATTTTTTTTGAGTTTTGAGGATTTCAAATCATGGAGTGTGTCATTTTTCTAGGTAGTATTTTCCAATATTATTTATTATTGTGGCTCTTCGTCTTTTAATACCATTATCGGGGTATTAACAGGTAGCACCTTTTTTGTGTGATATGACACGTAGCATGATCAGTCACATGATATACCAATTTATTGCCCTTAACTAAGTAACACTAGCACTTAGTTTGTTACTAATAAGTTATTGATGTGCAGATATTAAATAAAAATAGTAAAAGAAAACTAAAATGATAATATTCGTTAAAATGAACTCATAAAATAATAAAAAGACGATTGAACCAAAAAGACGAATCTTTGCCTACTAAAAGATGAAAAATTGTGTTTTACAATTTTACAGAACGATGCAAAGCAAAAGAAAGAAAAGAGAAATTGCTATTTGCGATTCTACAAGAGAAAGTCATTCAAAAGAGTACGATACAAGAGAAGCAAAGAATAATAATTAAAGAATCGATCAATAGGAAGCGATATAAAGAGTAACGAATAGAAAATCGTGATTTACGATTTTCTATAAAGAAGTTTGCCAAAGTTGCTGATCACATGAGATTAAACCTCCATGAATAAAATTAGAATAATTCTTGACTTAGAATTCTTGGAACTATAGATCTGAGGAGATTGACGAAAAAGAATCTTAAAGGACTCTGCTGTTGAAATAAAGAAAGAAATCTAGAAGTACATTAAAAGAATAAAAGCAAGGAAGGATAAAATTAGAAGTAGAGTTATATTTGGATACTTTTGTTTTAGTAATTTCTTTTATTAGAATTAGGAGTTTGTAAATCAATCCCTTATGATCTATAAATAAGAGGGCTTGGTATAAGAATAACCATCGAAAAAATTATTAACATCAATTGATGACTGAGGTTGGGTTTTCTTTCGATCAAATTTAGAGTAGTTTAGATTAAATATCCATAGTTTCTCAGAAGTAATTAACGCTTGAATATATTTTTACTTTACTTTTTAGTTTAGATTTATTTTATTGCAATTTTCTGCTTTATAACCATATTCGAATTTTAATTTGAATTGATGACTCAGGTTGAAGTTTGCAGATTAGTGTAACGGTATTTTATTTTCCATCTACAATTCTTCTAGATTTGATTGACGCCTAAATTCTAGTCGGTTGTAGATTAGATTAAATCTGTATAGATAGGATTCTAATTTTGATTGACGACCAACGCTAGGAGACTTGATATATAGTGTAACGGTATATTTAATTTCATAAATATCTGAGAACAGAAGGAGACTAATTGATGACTAGGATCTAGAAGTTTAAAGATTAGGATTTATTTTCTTGCAATTAGTTTAAACAAAAGCCATTCTTCTATTCATATTTCTCAAGTAGTTTAGAACCTTAAAGATAAATATAAGTTTTTAAATAGAAATATGAAATAAATCACTTTCTCATGGGAACGATCCTATATTATCATTACAATTGTCATTGTGCGCATGCGATAGGTTAAGACTTAATTAGATACACACATATAACTAGCGATCAAGTTTTTAGCGCCGTTACCGAGGAAACGGATTTTATTTTATATTAGTTTTAGAAAATAAATATTTATTTTTTGAATTTTATTTTTTCTTTATATTTTTATTTTCTTGATCACTTCTTAAGCTTTTGCAGGTTTATTCAGAGCCAGCGAATCAAGGTTTCAACTTCTCCTAATCAGAGAAGCTAGAGGCTCAGATTTGTTTCTCTCTCTGCTTTCTAACATAAAAATCAAATAAAAGTAAAAACACAAAAATATATTTTTCTGGTATATGCATCACACTCGATCTCAAAATTTAAATCTTTTTGAGTGTTTAAATATCCTGTTACCCCATTATACCTGAAGATGATAGACTGGGAATGGGCATATGCGTTCCAGCGGAGTGAATACAGTAGCACATATAACTCGCGGCGAAGTAGCCATCCTTATTTAATTATGGCTCAAATAGTGGCCAATAACTGGGACCATCTGTTGTTGGGCGAAACTATCCTCCTGCACAAAATTTCCAACAGACCTACCTACCACCCATGAGACCATATCAGCCATATGAGCAGCAGCAACGGCATCGGCATTAGTGGCATCAGCATTCCAAGGATTTATCCTAGCTTACTAAACTCCCTCCATTATTACATTCACATACACAATCCATTACAAAGTTGGAAGCCCAAATTAGGCAACTAGCTACGCAACTGGTGAAACAAGAGAGCAATCAGTTACAATCACAACCTGAGTAACTCTGGAGGACAAGTTTTTGTGGAAGATACATCGATTCCCCCAAAACATATCCAAGTTGTTCAACCTTTAAGAAGTGGTGAGACTGTTGACAACAAAGTGGAGATGCCTATATTAGTAGTCGTCCCTAAGACCAAGGATAGTGAACCTAAGATAAACAAGGAAGTTTCTAGACCTGAAAAATATAAATTCAAAAATCAAAAAAATAATAAAGATAGTGTGCCTAATATTGTGATTGAAGTATCATATATACCGAGGTTACCTTTTCCTAATGCTTGTTGCGCACCATCAATTTTTTACAAAAATCCAAAAAAATTAGAGTGCACATATTTTTTTCATGTCTCCCCTCTTAATTGTCAAACGAGAATATGAAAACCTAGAATTTCTCTATCTAACCTAAGAAGGCCTAGTGATCACTATATCACTGGCAGACCCTGAGTATATCTAATATACTCATGGGCACCATCAATCTACCAACTCATCCGTAGCAAAATATGTAAACTAACTCTTTTATTTTGCTTTAGCTAAAAAAAATTTCTCAGCAAATATGTTACAATTTAAATCGTGGTAAACTATGATCAATCGTAAGATACTTCCTGCTATACAATATTATGTTTTCGAGTGATCATATGGATTTACTACATCTGAACCTCACAGGTAATATTTTGGTATCTCCTATTTTTTGTGCCAATGAGGGCATTGTCCAGTTTAAGTTTGGGGGGTGATATATACTTTGTATATATATTAGTGTAATTTTATAAATAACACTTTATTTTTTTCATTACTTTTAGCATTTTTGCAGAAAAAAAAAAAAAAATCTTAGAATTTTTAGTTTAAAATTTTGACTATTTAAACATCACATTGTAAGTATGATAGACAAAAATATGATTCCAAATAACCTAATGATCCATCGTAGTAGATGTTTAACAATCAAAAATAGAACAATTACAATTTATTTTTAACTCGTTAAACACTGTATTAGAATGAATGTTTGAAACAATAGATAAATCTAAACTGTAAAATTTTAAACTATAGTTTCAAAATTATAAATCAGTGAGATTAAGAACCATATTTCCTCATTTATTCAAAGAGAGGTTGTTTCTATTCAAGTCAAAATTTTCTTTGTACTTCTATGCTTGTATGAAATCTCATATTGCTAAATTTAGAATCAAAATTTTCTATGAATATGATAACCTGATTTTTTATCTAGAATTATCTGTTAGAAATATCAAAACAATAAGGCATCTATGCTAGTAAATCATAAAGATGATTAAAGGCCATCTTTTGTTAACCAGAGTCAAAATCTCAGAAAATTTTATCCTTTGAACCTAAAACTGAAGCCTAAAACTGAATTTTCTTTGTACCAAAATTTTGAAAACTGAATTTTCTTTGTACCAAAATTCTGAAAACTCTTAACCATAGGTACTACCCACAGCTTTCAACCTTTAACCTTTATATTTTCTGAGATTTTAGAATATAAAAGAAGGAAAGAAGGGGGAGTGAAAGGAGTAAAAGAAAAAATAGATAAGGGGAATGCAAAAAAACAAAAAAAAAAGAGTACAATCAAAGAAATCAATTGAAGAATATGGGAAAGGAGTGAAAAAATCGTAAGAAAGATGATTGGAAAAGAAGATTACAATTCTAAGCAAAAAGCTTTCAAAGAGAAGAAAAATCGTAAAATACAATTTTACAACTAAAGAAATGGGATTTATAAAAAATATATATGGGAAGAAGTTATCCAACCATCTGGATACTTACTGAAGTAGAGTAGAAAAGAAGAGAAGAAGATAGAGAAGGAAGAACTAAATTTTTGAAAACCTTTGAATCCTTCCACCTTCCTTTGGAACCATTTAAACCCAAATCTTCATTACAAGTCGAAGGAAAGACCTTTTTGATTTACGATTTGCAAAAGCATAAACCTAGTAGAGATGTGAATAATAGATACTATGAATTGCACAGGGAATCATATGAATAGAATTGATTATCTATTCCATAAGATTCTTTTTTTTTTCGTTTGAATAATTCTTTAAGAAATATCATATTGAGAGAACCCAAAAATTTTGATACCTTTTTTAGGGTATGCCAATAGTGAGAGTTTTGGATCAAAATATTTTTTAAATCTGCAGTTTAGAAAAATTTATGAAGAATAAACTGTTCACTGGTACGCACACACTCCATGCTTTACAAGATTGAAATTGCTAAGTTATGATCAAGGATAACTGTTAGGATGGAAACTGGTGGTTAATGGAATCCTATCTTTGAAAAACATAACAACCATGTGATGATTAGATAATCAGTGTATAAAACTAGTTTAGATTTTTTTTTACTTTTGATTAGTTTTGAAAAATATATTAAGAATTAAAAAAATATATTAAAGTTTGTAGGTAACTTCACTGAAAACCTTCAGGAGACTACAACTCCTCCACTAGGGATCACCTAAGGGTTTAAAGGCTTGTTGCATATGCTAATGTAATCGTGTTCCCTATGAAAGTGGCATTTAACTTTTAGTTTAAGATGTTTTATATTTCCTTGTTTGATAGGGACTAGCAAAGCATAAGTTTGGGGGTGTGATCCGTCACATAATATACTAATTTATTACTTTTAACTTAGTAATGTTAGGACTTAGTTTGTTACGAATAAGTTACTGATGTGCAGATATTAAAGAAAACAGCAAAAGAGAATTAAAATGATAATATTCGTTAAAATGAACTCATAGAGTAATAAAAAGATAAATCTTCGCCTACTAAAAGATGAAAAATCGTGCTTTACGATTTGCGGAACGATGCAAAGCAAAAGAAAGAAAAGAGAAATCGTTATTTACAATTCTATAAGAGAAAGTCATTTAAAAGAGTATGATACAAGAGAAGAGAAGAATCATAATTAAAGAATCGTTCAATAGGAAGCGATATAAAGAGTAAAGAATAGAAAATCATGATTTATGATTTTTCAGAAAGAAGCTTTTCGAAGTTGCTGATCACGTGAGATTAACACTGTCATAAATAAAATTAGAAGAATTCTTGACTTAGAAGTCTGGTAACCACGGATCTGAGGAGATTAACGAAGAAGAATCTTAAAGGACTCTACTACTGAAACAAAGAAAGAAATCTAGAAGTACATCAAAAAAATAAAAGCAAAGAAAGATAAAATTAGAAGTAGAGTTATATTAGGATACCTTTATTTTAGTAATTTCTTTTATTAGAATTAGGAGTTTGTAAACCGACCCCTTATGATCTATAAATAAGAGGGCTTGGTATAGGAATAATCATCGAAGAAATTTTTAGCATCAATTGATGACTGAGGTTGGATTTTCTTCCGTCCGATCAAAGTTAGAGTAGTTTAGATTAGATATCCATAATTTCTCAAAAACAATTGACACCTGCGGCCGAGGGGTGAAAGATATATTTTTACTTTGATTTTTAGTTTAGATTTATTTTATTGCAATTTCCTGCTTTGTAAACATCTTCAAATTTTAATTGAATTGATGACTCAGGTTGAAGTTTGCAAATTAGTGTGACGGTATTTAATTTTTCATCTACAATTCTTCTAGATTTGATTGACGCCTAAATTCTGGTTGGTTGTAGATTAGATTAAATTTGTATTGATAGGATTCTAGTTTTGATTGACGACCAGCGTTAGGAGACTCGATATATAGTGTAACGGTATATTTAATTTCATAAATATCTAAGAACAGAAGGAGACTGATTGATGACCAAGATCTAGAAGTTTGATGATTAGGATTTATTTTCTTGCAATTAGTTTAAACAAAAGTCATTCTTCTATTCATATTTCTCAAGTAGTTTAGAACCTTAAAGATAAATATAAGTTTTTAAAATAGAAATATGAAATAAATCACTTCCTCATGAGAATGATCCTATACTAGCATTACAATTTCCATTGTGCACTTGCAATAGGTTAAGACTTAATTAGATACACATATAAGTAGCGATCATAGCACCTTATAGGGAAAAAGGCAAAAAATTGAATCGTCACTTCCAATGGGAAGTAAAATTAAAAATAACATCAAATAACCATGTGACATCAACTAATCATGACGTTATCGTAACATTAAGTATAGTGCAGGAAGACTTAATAAGCAACTCGCTTCAATAAGGCACGTCGTCGCTTCTAAGTTAAAGCGTTTTCGCTCCCACATCAAAGCGCCATCGCTACATAAAAGAAGCATCATCGCTCCAAAAATGAAGCATCATCACCACGAGATCAAACGAAATCACTTCTATATAGGAGCTTCTTAAAACTCAAACCATCATGGGAAGGGGCCACACCTAAGCTAGCCCTAATATTTAGCATTTTTTGTTAGAAGCGTCAGTGCTTACTGATAAAAGCATCAACGCATTATTAGGAAGCGTGGTCGCTTAGTTTTCGAAGCGTCATCGCTCATTAACTAAAGCGTCGGAGCTTACATTATTAGTGCAGTAGGGGCAGGCCGGTCGTATTCCAATAAAAAAGATATTCCATAACCTTTCTTTTTTTGACTTCCGTCTCTAAAATCCCTTTTTTGTTGCATTTTCTTCTCTTTCTTGTATAGTGAAGTTCTGTAATTAGTCTCATTTTATATGAATACAAATACTTTCATTTAATTTTATGAATAGGGATAATTCCAGCTTCTCAAGATAATTCCACAAATTTATATAAACATCGCACAAATTTTATCGTTCATATCAATACAATCTCTGCCTAAGCTACCACTATTATTCAAGGGCCTCAAGGTGTTAGGTCAAAGCGCTAGCCCTATTACTCAGCATAGTCACTTCTTATTAATAGCATTAGCACTTCCGTTGGACTACTTGTGACCTCACTGAATAAAATAAGATGAAATTAAAAAAAAAATTATAAATCATGCATTCGAAGGTTTCATTTATAACTCAAAACTATTTCTTTATATCATCTTTCTTTACACATCTTTCTTTATACTGTCTCTAGTTATCATAAATAGGTCTAATGAAATTCATGATGGTTGAAGAGCTAGCCCTATTATTCAGGGTGCAGTCGTTTCTTATTAATAGCGCAAGCGCTTTCATTGGACTACTAGTGACCTCACTGAATAAAATAAGATGAAATAAAAAAAAATTATTCAAAGATTTCATTCATAAATCAAAATTATTTCTTTAATCATCTTTCTTTACACATCTTTCTTTACATTATCTCTATTTATCGTAAATGGGTCTAATGAAATTCATGATGGTTGAAGCGCTAGCCCTATTACTCAGGGCGTAGTCGCTTCTTATTAATAGCGCTAGCACTTCCGTTGGACAACTTGTGACCTCACTGAATAAAATAAATTGAAATAAAAAAAATCACAAATCATGCATTCGAAGGTTTCATTCATAACTCAAAACTATTTCTTTATATCGTTTTTCTTTATACATCTTTCTTTACACTGTCTCTATTTATCGTAAATGGGTCTAATTAAATTCATGATGGTTCTAATGCATTAGACGATCTAGCGGACCCTGATTCAGCCCTTGATGTGGTCACCGCAAGCAATTGTACGAGTAAGGTCTTCCCGAATATTCAGTACTTTTTCTATGAAATTTTTAAAAGTCGACTTTAGTACTGGTGCATCTACCTTCCACTTATTCGATATAGGCATTTGAAAGAAAAACCACGGCTCATCTAAATCCAAAGTGAGCCGAGATAGTGGAGACGAGGAGGTTGAGGCCGAGGCAGCATGAAGAAGAAGGGAATGAAGGGAGGAGGAGCATTGTCGGAGAAAGGGAGGAGCAAGGGTATGAAGGAAAGATAATGAAGGAAGGTGATACGTTAGATGATCTAGCAGACCCTGATGGAGCCCTTGATGAGGTCATCGCAAGGATTCGTAAGAGCAAGGATTACACTATCGACCAAATACCACAAAAGAAACTCCGAGACGGAAGAAGGAGAAGTGAAAGAATTGAGGAAAGGTAAGCAGAAAAAATAAAGAGGGGAAGGAGCAACTGGTGTGCAAGGGTAAGAAGAAAAGAGAAAGGAGGAGAAGCATGGGGAGGAGGAGCATCGTCAGAGAAAGGGAAGAGGAGCATGGGGAGGAGAAGCATCGTTAGAGAAAGGGAGGAGCAAGGGTAAGAAAGAAAGATAATGAAGGGAGGTGATGCATTGGACTATCTAGCGGACCCTGAGTCAGCCCTTGATGAGGCCATCGCAAGTGGAGGTTGTGGTTGTGGTGGAAGATGAAGAAGTGGAGGATCGCTGGGGACAACAGCCAGCTCATTATCGTCAATGATGTCGAAAATTGAAAATTTGTATGAATTGATACAATGTCAGCGCACAAGACGGTGGCTCCTCCATAAACCGGTGAGATACATTTCCCCTTGAACTGAGGAAGATGAAGTGCAAATCTAATGAGATACAGAAGAAAAAAAAGAGTGAACGCTTTGAGGTCCTTTCAATAGCAATTTTTTCATGTAACCTCATTAAATAGACTGTTGTCATGTACTGTCGCTTTATATTTATTGCATACAGCTGTTCATATTCCAAGCGACGTGTTAGTGACGTTATGATTTTTGAGGGGTGTGTTGTCTTTTCCCGCTGACGACACGTCATCTCCCTGTCGCTTCATATGCATTGCATACAGCTGTGCTTTGTCGTTTCATATTTATTGCATACAGTTGTGCTTTTGTCATTTAAATTAATATAATCTATTCTTTTTTAGGTGCTGGTAGCCCTAATAATCATGTTGATAATAATAATGCCTTGAAGTTTGAAGTGCCAACTCTAATTACAATCGTCATCACTTCAAATTTGAAGCATCATCGCTTGAAGTTTGAAGCGTCATCGCAGTAAATTCATCGCGTCATCGCTTCTAATTTGAAGCGCCATCGCTTCAAAATTTAAAGAGGATTATGTTATATTTTCGCGCGATCTTATCTAAAATTAATTATTGCTCGTATCACAATAACAATACTTTTTTTCTCAGAAAATATGAGAATACCTTTTAGCCTTCCGATAATAATAATGCCTTGAAGTTCAAAGCGCTAGCTCTAATTACAAGCGTCATCGTTTCTTATAGGAAGCATCTTCGCATCTAATTTGAAGCGTCATCGCTTGAAGTTCGAAGCATCATCATTACATATTCATCGCGTCATCACTTCTAATTCAAAGCGTTATAGCTTCAAAATTTAAAGTGGATTGTGTTGTATTTTTGCACAGTCTTATCTAACATTAATTATTGCTAGTATCACAATAAAAATGCCTTTTTTTTAGAAAATATGAGAATGGCTTTTAGCCTTCCGGTAATAATAATGCCTTAAAGTTGAAGAGCTAGCTCTAATTACAAGCGTCATTGCTTCTTATAGGAAGCGACTTCGCATCTAATTTGAAGTATCATCGCTTAAAGTTCAAAGCGTCATCGCTGCAAATTCGTCTCACTATCGCTTCGAAATTTAAAGTGGCTTGTATTGTATTTTCACACGGTTTTATCTAACATTAATTATTACTCGTATCACAATAAAAATGCCTTTTTTTCTCAGAAAATATGAAAATGCCTTTTAGTCATTCAGTAATAATAATGCCTTGAAGTTCGAAGCACTAGCTCTAATTACAAGCGTCATCACTTCTTATAGGAAGTATCTTCACATCTAATTTGAAGCATCATCGCTTGAAGTTCGAAGTGTCATCGCTGTAAATTCGTCGCGTCATCACTTCTAATTTGAAGCGTCATCGCTTCAAAATTTAAAATGGATTGTGTTGTATTTTCATCCGGTCTTATCTAACATTAATTATTTCTCGTATCAATAAAAATGCATTTTTTCTTAGAAAATATGAAAATGCCTTTTAGCCTTCCGGTAATAATAATGCCTTGAATTTCGAAGCGCTAGCTCTAATTACAAGCGTCGTCGCTTCTTATAGAAAGCATCTTCACATCTAATTTGAAGTGTCATCGCTTCTAATTTGAAGCGTAATCGCTTCTAATTTGAAGCATCATCACTTGAAGTTCAAAACATTATCGCTGCAAATTCGACGCGTTATCGTTTCAAAATTTGAAGCGGATTGTGTTGTATTTTTATGCAGTCTTATCTAACATTAATTATTGCTTGTATCATAATAAAAATGCATTTTTCTCAGAAAATATGAAAATGCCTTTTAGCCTTCCATCATCTTAATCTTTTGACCATATCCTTTCTTTTGCTTTCCGCACCCAAACCAAATTGAAGCGTCGTTAGAAGCGGCAGTGCCTTAGCTAGTCCTAACGTTCATGTCGCTTTGTCAGAGAGTTGGCCCTAATATTCAGGGTGTCGTTGCTTCATTGACTATGGATGTGATAGCCCAAATTTTGATACCTCAAAACCCATGCCATCGGCACGATCCTCAAGGCCGTGCCCCATAGATCTGTACGGACCATTGGTACGGTAAGCAATAACAAAATGAGATTAAAAAATGACTAAATAATGCAAAAACTAATATTCTACTCTAGGTATAAACCTCAAAAAATAGTTCTACTTTCATGCCAATGCATAAACAGAGAATCGATCCAAACCATCGGTGATGAATAGATCACCTCAGATGGTTTGCCAAAAGAATTATATTAATTTAATTATATTTCTCCAAAAATAAGGCTTGACATATCAAGCCGTACAAATGTACTCTCAAAATCTCTCTATCAAAGTACTCAGTAGAGTCTCCTAGAAGAAGTCCTCAGGAGGAGGCTCCAACACTTTCTCGGGCACGTAATCCAAATCACCCAGATCCAAGTCTCCCGAAGCCTCGGCCACTGCTAGCACTGGACCTGCGACGTATAGTCTAAAGGGTGAGCTACATCCTAGCTCAATAAGGAACAACACAATGAACATATACGTCAAATCCTCGCATATATTCTATGATATTCTTAACATGATGTACTTATGAACTTTCTGAAAAACAATTTAAATGATTATAATATACATTGAAGTTTACTAGTGGTTTACATGTTACATTTATTATCAATTATTTATGAACCTCACTGAATAGGCCTAAAGAAAATTTAAACCTTCAACTTAAGTAGTCCCCGAGCAATATAGCATCGAGCCCTGATGGAATACCCTCCATCGTCGTCTAAATAGACAGTTGTTATATGTATCCACTGTGAATACTACCCAGGTCCCTTTCTCATAGGCGACGGGGTCTAATCTCATCTCAACATCCCTGGGATGTGCTACTGCGTACGGATAGACCGTCGCACCGGTGTACGGATTGGCTGCCGTACCGGTCATGGATATCCTGTCGAGTCAGTCGTGGGTATCCCACCACGTTGGTGGGGTATTCTGTTCAAACCTTAAATAACACATGTTCTTTAGATATAGTTATTCACCGTGTAAATGTGCTACTTTATATCAATGAGGCCTAATCAGTTGTTGTTCAATCATACTTCACAATTTCACTTACATCCCTGGGATGTCTAATTTACTCGCAGCACACTGATGCCTTTATCACTTTCTCATCCCCTGGGGATGTTTCATTTTCATTTACTTTCTTGGTATCACGCACACCCCCTTTTTACAAAGATTCTCATGATTTAAAGCATTATCAATTTATTTCTATATCACTACATATATGCTCTTACAATTAAAGTATATGTTCAAGGTGTTCCCTACCTCAAGTCTCTGAAGGTCCAAGCATGAAGGTCCCACACGGCTGCTTATGCTTGTATTCATACGTACCACCTATGATACACCATAACATATGCAACACATCAATAAAGATGTAATAGAGAAGGTCCAAGACCCTCCATGAACCCTAAGGTCCAATTATGAAGTCAAGTCAAACTGCCAAAATCGATCGATCTCCAAAATCGATTAATCGAAACCCTAAATCGATTAATTGATTCTCAAATCGAATAATAGAAAATTCAAAATCGATTAATCGATCCCAAATCGATTAATCGAAAATCCCAAAGATAGTTAATCAATCCCTAAATTGAGTAGTCAAAAATCCAAAATCGATCGATTTCCCAATTCGATTAGTCGATTTCCCCAAGCCTTATCTCTCCAGCCACTGGAGGTACTCAGTCGATTAGTCGATTTCTAAATCGATTAATCAACTTTCAAAATTGATTAATCGATTTCCAGATCGATTAATCGAACTCAGGCATTCTTACTTTTTCAACTTCTAGACCAAAATCGATTAATCGATTAATTGATTTGGCTAGAACTTAGCCCCTTTTTCGACTGTTCTTCCAAATTTTTTTCTCTCTATTTTTCTTTCTTTTCTATCATTTAATTCTATGTTTTTAACTACACTTGACTTAATTTAATCATCAAACACCTATGCATTTAATTCTAATAAGACTCACCTCAAATCAATCTCTTAAAAGTTTGAATGGTTGATTTGAATGGTTAGGGTTCTAGCTTTTGCTCCAACGATTCCAATCACGTTGAATCCGGCATTTATTGCTCCAACCTTTCCTTCAATTAAGCCACATTAACTCCTTGCCATTAACTCACCTTGGTTCTCTCTCTCTCTTCTTAACTCTCTTTACCAAACAAAACAAAAGAACCCTTAGGTTATTAAAACCCTTATAACCTCTCTCTAGTTTCGGTGTTAAGCACATACACTAGAGATAGGTGTATGTGGTCCTAAACTAACACCATACACTACTCTTAGGTCATGCTATCTCATATCTATATATTCTTTCCTAGTTCCACTATTTGACCCTCACTTGGTCAAACCTACGACCAGTCGGGCACGGATCCCGAGGTCACTATTTAATGCTTAGATTTTTGGGATATTAAATTCTCCCAACCTTGGGAATTTTCATCCTCGAAAATAAACCCAAAGGTGTGTCGCTGATGTGGTGGAGGGGGTGGTGGTGGTGCTACTGGTGCTGCTGCTGCTAGGCCCCTAACTGGTAGGGTCCTCTTCAACAATCGGTAGCTACGACCCCATGAAGCGATGGAGTAGTGCTTCACGTGGTCCGTAGCCTTCTCCTCATGGGCCGAGATGGCGTACCCTGGAGCGTCGGAATAGCACTCTAGCATGCTCGAAATGAGACGAGCATACGGCATCTTCTCCTTCGGTCATGAATGACCCTTCATCAATTTCCCTTTTTATGTATGTCATCCCCTCTAAGACGAACTTGGTGGCGTCGAACCAACGGCTGTGGAATGTTGCGTATAGGGCCTGTTGGACCAACTCCACCCTCTCGGTATCATGGCGCATCGGGTAGAGGTTACACTTGATTATAGAATCAAGCATCCACATGTAATGGGACAAATCGACCCTCCTAATGGACGATCCGGACCCCTTTTTCCCATTAGTCATCTCGGTTATGATCTCTTCAAATCTCACCTCTTTCGTAAACGGTGGAAAGAGGGTGGTCTCAGGCACAAAGTCCAAGTAGCATTCTAGGGAATCGTGAATGTGGCGACGGGTAAAGTTGTAGTCACGACCATCAATCTTGGTCGTAACGATGTCATCGGTCAGGCCCTCCTCCAAGCCCTGATAAAATAGGTGAACTAACCTAGGGTAAGAACACCCATGTAGCGACGTCAGTAGGTTATCGAGACCCGCTTTGACCAAATAGTTCCTCGCCCATTTGGTCTCACCCTCGACGTCGGGGTCGGTAAACAAGTTCTCATCGAAAATATACTCATCTTCGAACTTCTTTGCCGCCCACCACTCATTTGGTTGGGACATGTCTACGGGTGGTGGTGGCAATGTCGGTGAAGACTCACACGAAGATGCTCTCGTCGAACCGGATGTGGTATCCGATGACAACGGGGATGGGGTTGGTAGAGGCGATGGTGTTGGTTGTGGCGGTGCGGCGTTCTTATGCCATACCGAAAGCTTCGAAGCTGCTTGCTTCATGGTCAAACAGGTTCGAGGTGGCATTTTGAATCCAAACAAATAAAAACTAGGGTTTTGACTGCTCAAATTTGAAGAAAATGCGAATCTAGGGTTTACCTTAGGTGTTCGATCCAATGCAAGCGATTTCGATCCGAAATCGACTCCAAATCCGTAAGAACCCTAGCTCGGATGGTAGGTAGGAGAAGGAAAAAAAAATGGTGCCCAAAAACCCAAAGTTTATGCCATACTGAAAGCTTCGAAGCCGCTTGCTTCATGGTCAAACAGGTTCGAGGTGGCATTTTGAATCCAAACAAATAAAAACTAGGGTTTTGACTGCTCAAATTTGAAGAAAATGTGAATCTAGGGTTTACCTTAGGTGTTCGATCCAATGCAAGCGATTTCGATCTGAAATCGACTCCAAATCCGTAAGAACCCTAGCTCGGATGGCAGGTAGGAGAAGGAAAAAAAAATGGTGCCCAAAAACCCAGAGTTCAAATAATTTTTGGATGGGAACCAAAAACCCATTTTCTATATATATATAGGCCCGATTTGATTAATCGATTTCTAAAATCGATTAATGAATTTTAAAAACTTACTCCGGCCGTCTAAAATCAATTAATCGATTTCAAAAATCGATTAATCAAATTTTCAAAATTGATTAATCGAATTCATTTCGATTAATTGAAATCGTGGTCACTTAAAATTTCTAGGCTTTCTAGTTCACTGGCGTGTGCCAGTCGATTAATCAATTTACCAAATCGATTAATCGATTTTCCAAAATCGATTAATCGAATTTCACCTCAATTAATCGAAATCATAATGGCCTTAAATTTTTCTAAAATTCCCAAGTCACTAGCATGTGTTAGTTGATTAATCGAATTCCCCTTGATTAATCGAAATTTCACTTTATTAATTTTTCTGAACCTCCATTCAATCTCCACTCACTGGCGTATGCCAGTCGATTAATCGACTAAAATCGATTAATCGAATTTCCAAATTGATTAATCGATTTTGATTAGATTTCAAAACTGTTTATTGCTTCTTGTCTCCTTTGTTTTCTTGGTAACACATGACCAGTTGGTCATTGGTTTTGTGAAGCATGCCTTCCTAGCCATTACGTGGCATGATGACTCCTAACTATACAATGTATATTGCATCACGGCACGATCTCCAATTAAAATTTTCTCCATTGAATAAATTGGCCAAATGGTCAATATTGGACTACAATGAACGGTTTAAATCTATAAACATGCTCGCGGTGATACAATTTTGACTCTCAACTCATCGCAAACAAGTCCGGGTATTATTCTTTCACGTCGGCCTCTCATTCCCACGTAGCTTGTTCGGCCGGATGATTTCTCCATCGAACAAGCACTAATGAGATCACTTTTGTCCGCAACACTTGTTCCTTTCGATCCAATATCTCCACCGGTTCTTCTATCATGCTCATGTCTTCATGCATCTCTAATGGTTGACCGCTCAACACGTGATCAGGGCTATTTATATATTTCCTGAGCATAGACACGTGAAACACATTATGCACCTGATCAAATAGCGGTGGTAATCCAATGCGATAAGCAACTTCTCCAACTCGACCCAAAACTTCGAATGGTCCAAGATAGCGGGGACTCAACTTCTCTCTCTTTGCAAATCTCATCATGCCTTTCAGCGGTGACACTTTCACGAACACGTGTTCACCCACCTTAAAGTGTACACTGGTCCGCTTGATATCAACAGAGCTTTTCTGCCTGCTTTGAGCCGCTTTGAGTTTGGCCCTTATCATCCAAACATTGGTGGCATTATCTTCAAGTATCTCGGGTCCCAAAACAAATTTCTCATCGGTTTCCTCCCAATTGATGGGCGATTTACATCGCCGTCCATAAAGAGCTTCATATGGTGCCATGCCGATGCTCGTCTGAAAACTGTTGTTATATGCAAACTCAATCAATGGTAGGTGTTGATCCTATGATCCTTGTAATTCTAACATGCACGCCCTAAGCATGTCCTCGATGATCTAATTGACCCGCTCTGTTTACCCATCGGTTTGTGGATGGAATGCTAAACTGAAATCCAATCGCGTTCTCATTCCTTCTTAAAATTTCTTCCAAAACTTTGATGTATATAATGGGTCACTGTCAGAAACAATGCTACTCGGAATCCCGTGTAGGAGCACGATCTCTTTCATATATAGCTCTGCGAGTCTTCCTACCGTATACATCGTGTTGTAAGGCAAGAAGTGCGTTTACTTGGTCAATCGATCGACCACTACCCAAATGGCATTGTTCCTCTTTGCAGTATGCGGTAGCCCAACGATGAAGTCCATAGAGATCGATTCCCACTTCCATTCCAGTATAGGTAGAGGCTGCAATAACCCCGCAGGATGTCTATGATCAATCTTCACTTGCTGACACGTCAAACACCGTGACACGTACTCTGCCACGTCTTGTTTCAAACCTCTCCACCAGTAATTCTTTTTCAAATCTTGGTATATTTTTGTGCTACCTGGGTGAATCGCATAGTTGGACTTATGAGATTCATCAAGAATAGTTTGTCGTAGATCGGCATTGTCTGAAGTGCAGAGACGGCCCTTAAACAATAAGGAACTATCTTCTTTCACTGAGAAGTCCGGTTTGATGCCTTCGATCACATCTTGACGAATCTTGGTTAAAGCCGGGTCTTTTATCTGTAGCTTGTGGATATGCTCAAATATCACTGGCCTCACTGAAATGTTTACCAAAAAGGCTCTTGTGGCTTGCAACTCAATATTCACATCATACAATGTCAGATCTTCAATCAACTTTCATCGGTGCATACCCAAAATCAAACTAGCCAATTGAGTTGAACCCTTCCTACTCAAGGCATCGGCTACTACATTAGCCTTGCTTGGATGATACTATATGGAACAGTCATAGTCCTTAAGGAACTTCATCCATCTGTATTGCCTATTTAGTTCCTTCTGTATAAACAGATATCTGAGGCTCTTATGGTCAGTAAAAATCTCAAAAGTCTCACCATACAAGTAATGTCGCCAAATCTTCAGCGCAAATATGATCGCTGCTAGTTTCAGATCATGTGTCGGATAATTCTTTTCATGCTCTTTCAACTGTCTTGACCCATAAGCTATCACCTTTCTGTGTTGATTGAGTACGCAACCCAAACCATTATACGAAGTATCGCTATATACCGTAAACCCTCCACTGCCTGAAGGAATCGCTAGTACTAGAGCTAAAGTGAGTCTCTTCTTGAGTTCTTAAAAACTCTTCTCGCATGCCTCACTCCACTCAAATCTTGAATCTTTCCGTGTAAGCCTCGTAAGAGGTCCCGATAGTTTTGAAAACCCCTTTATAAAGCGCCGGTAATAACCCGCTAATCCAAGAAAACTGCAGACGTTGGTCACGGTCTTTGGTTGCTCCCAGTTTACTACTGCCTCTCTTTTGATGGATCTACAGTGACACCATACTTTGAGATGACGTGTCCCAAAAAGCTAACCTCCTCTAACCAAAACTAGCACTTGCTGAGCTTGGCGTACAGTTGGTGTTCACACAAAGTTTGTAGAGCAATCCTCAAGTGTTCTTCATGTTCTGCCTTTGACTCGGAGTATATCAAGATATCGTCAATGAACACCACGACGCAGGAGTCCTGGTGTGGTTTAAACACCCGATTCATTAAATCCATAAATGACGTCAGTGCATTCATCAACCCAAATGGCATCACTAACAATTCATAGTGTCCACACCGTATCCTAAAAGCAGTCTTCTGAATATCCTCTGCCTTGACTCTCAACTTATGGTATCCAGATCTCAGATCGATCTTGGAAAAATACCTTACTCCTTACAGCTGGTCGAATAAGTCATCTATCCTAGGAAAAGGGTACCTATTCTTTATAGTGAGTTTGTTTAATTACCGATAGTCAATGCACAGACACATTGACCTGTCTTTCTTCTTTACAAATAAGACCAGTGCTCCCCATGGAGACACACTCGGTCTAACAAACCCCTTATCCATGAGCTCTTGTAACTACTCTTTCAACTCCTTCAACTCAGCAAGAGCCATTCTATATGATGCTTCAGAAACAGGCTTCGTTCCTGGTGCTAAGTCAATGGCAAACTCCACTTCTCTCTCTGGAGGTAATTCTGGTAACTCTTTCGAAAATACGCTAGTGAAGTCTCGCACAACTGCTATCTTCGAAATAATATTATTCTCTTCTTTATCCTCCTTTAAAAATGCCAAGTAACCGCTACACCCCTTTCTGATCAAGCGCTCAGCCCTGATTGCCGAGATAAGTGGCATAAGTATCGATCTCTCTTCTCAAAATTTAAATAATCTCCTCATGTTGGGTCTGAAGATGATGACCTTGTTCTTGCAATCTACCGTCGCACAGTGAGTCGACAACCAATCCATGCCAAGGATCACGTCGAATCCTTGCATGTCTAACAGAATTGGGTTCGCCGGTATTTCAAAGACGTCTTCATCCATGATTCTACTGATCACGGAAATACAACCCTTTTCGGTATCAACCAATTTCCGAGTCAGAATAGTCACGGTTAACACAAAGTCTAGCTCCTCTGGGTTGACTTTCGTCTTTGTGAAGTGAGGGGTAATAAATGAGTGGGTAGACCCCGGGTCTATCAACACTCGAGCTTCATATGTCACATTACTTCCTTTCTCATAGATTTGTAACATACCTAGTCATACATACACATATATATATAATGTATACCATCATACCAAAAAATATTACATGCAGGTTCTTTTCTATTTTCTATATGGATGCACCTTCTCTATCTAAAAATTTTCAAGAATTGAAATTCTTTATTTAAAAGAAATCTCACTTTAGATCACATCGTTTGTATTTTGAGCCTCTTGAGCTGTAACTACGTAGGCTCTCCCTTGGACGATCGGCTTCCTCGCTTGGATAGGTCGTGGTACAGAAGCTGAAGTCGTCTTCCCCTTGTTTGCCTCAGGGTAATCTTTAATCAAGTGGCCCACCTTGCCACATCTAAAATAGCCCCGAGTTCCCTGCCTATAGTCCGTTGTCCTGTGAGACTTGCCACACTTGGCACAAGTCTCTCAAGGTGTGGAAGAAGCTGCTCACGAGAAACCCTGTGTAACTGTAGCTCCGGTAGTGATAGCAGGGCTCTCATATCTTATCGGCCTCCCCGACGCGAGCAATGGAAATCTCTGCTAGTTGCTCTGTTGCACCGGTCTTTGATACCCTCTTTGGAATGGTGGTCTCTGATTGTGGGCTACGAATCTCAGCTTTTTATTCACTCGCTCATAGTTCCTCGTTCTACTCTTATCCACACTCCACCTTCCTTGTTGTTCCCTCTAGCGGTATTTATTATTATTTTCTTCCTCTACCACTAAGGCCTTGCTCATGACCTCTCCATAGGTCCTCATCTAGAATGGTGCTACTCCTCCCCTCTCGTCCGATCTCAACCCTTGCTGAAACCTCTTCACTCTCATCATCTCCGTGATGACATAGTCAGGCGCGAAGCGAGCGAGTCGCATGAACTCCACTCCATACTCTCTAACAATCATCTTCCCTTACACAAGTTGTAAAAACTGGATCTCCTTCTGATTCCTCACAACTTCTGGGAAGTACCATTTGTTGAACTCTTTAATAAATTCATCCCACATCCAAGGCAAATCCAGGGTCTCCTGAGCCCTAGTCCTAGAAACGAACTTCCACCAAGGCCCAGCCTCCCCATCTAACATGTAGGCTGCCCAACGGACGCTCTCATTCTCTGTGCACGTGAGCACACTAAATACTTTTTCTATCTCACTCAGCCAGTTCTTAGCTGCCATGGATTATGCCTGTCCCAAAAAGCTAGGAGGTCTCATCCTCCTAAACTCAGTAAATGCAGAAGACACTGGTGGTGTCGAAGCCCAATCGGAGGTGTCATGGTCGATCGCCAGGCGATGAGTCGCCAAGGATGTTTTGTTGGGCCATGGCAGCCGCCATAATTTTCATAGTATGTATCATCCTCTGACGCTCCTCTCTATCTTCATTTCTTTCTCTGACTCTCTCTTGTTCTCTTTGATCTCAATCCTGACGATAGCGATCCTGAGTCTCTACATGATCTTGGCTCCCTTGGCCACCACTGCCTGAAGCCCCTCTATCTCCCATAGGCACTCTATTGGTATCCGAGATAAAATCATCTCGACTACGCAAACTTCTACTATGACCACCCCTGGGTCGGCCCCTTCCTCTAGAAGACATAACGGTCTGCACGTGAAACCAAAGTTTCATTAGCAGAAGTCCCTATGCTCTGACAAAAATAATAATTGTCAGAATTTCTAAAAGAAAATACTCTGATACCAACTGTGACAGCCCAAATTTTAGCACTTTGAAACCCGTGCCATCGACATGATGATCAAGACCGTGCCCCATAGATCTATACGGACCATTGGTATGGCAAGCAATAACAAAATGAGATAAACAATGAGAAAACTAATATACTACTCTAGGAATAAACCTCAAAAGACAGTTCTCCTTTCATGTCAACTCATGAACAAAGAACCGATCCGAACCATCGGTGATGAACAGATCACCTCAGATGGTTTGCCAAAAGAATTATATTAATTTAATTATATTTTCCTAAAAAAAGGCTTGACATACCAAGTCGTACAAATGTACTCTCAAAATCTCTCTATCAAAGTGCTCAGCAAAGTCTCCTAGAAGTCCTCGGGAGGAGGCTCCAACTCTTCCCTGGGCACGTAATCCGAATCACCCGGATCCACGTCTCTCGAAGCCTCGGTCGCTGCTAGCACTGGACCTGCGACGTATAGTCTAACGGGTGAGCTACATCCAAGCTCAATAGGAAACAACATAATGAACATATAAGTCAAATCGTCACATATATTCCATGATATTCTTAGCATGATGTACTTATGAACTTTCTGGAATACAGTTTAAATGATTACAATATATATTGAAGTTTACTAGTGGTTTACATGTTATATTTATTATCAATTGTTTATGAATATCACTGAATAGGTCTAAAGAAAACTTAAATCTTTAACTTAAGTAGTCCCCGAGCAATATAGCATCGAGCCCTGATGGAATACCCTCCATAGTCGTCTAAATAGACAGTTGTTATATGTATCTACTGTGAACACTACTCAGGTCCCTTTCTCATAGGCGACGGGGTCTAATCTCATCTCAACATCCCTGGGATGTGCTACTGCGTACGGATAGACTGCCGTACCGGTGTATGGATTGGTCGTCGTACCGATCACGGATATCCTACCGAGTCAGTCGTGAGTATCCCGCCACGTCGGTGGGGTATTCTGTTCAAACCTTAAATAACAAAAATATCATGCGCTTTACATATAGTTATTCACAGTATAAATGTGCTACTTTATATCAATTAGGCCTTATCAGTTGTTGTTCAATCATACTTCACAATTTCACTTACATCCCTGGGATGTCTAATTTACTCGCATCACACTAATGCTTTTATCACTTTCTCATCCCCTGGGGATGTTTCATCCTCATTTACTTTCTTGGTGTCACACACACACCCTTTTTACAAAGATTATTATGATTTAAAGCATTATCAATTTATTTCTATATCACTACATACATGCTCTTACAATTAAAGTACATGTCCAAGGTGTTTCCTACCTCAAGTCTCTGAAGGTCCAAGCATCAAGGTCCCACACGGCTCCTAATGCTTGTATTCACACATACGACCTATGGTACACCATAACATATACAACACATCAATAAGGACGCAATAGAGATGGTCCAAGACCCTCCATGAACCCCAAGGTCCAATTAAGAAGTCAAGTCAAACTGCCAAAATCAATTAATCGATCTCCAAAATAGATTAATTGAAACCCTAAATCGATTAATCGATTCTCAAATCGATTAATCGAAAATCTCAAATAGATTAATCTATCCCAAATTGATTAATCGAAAATCCCAAAGATAGTTAATCAATCCCTAAATCAAGTAGTCAAAAATCCAAAATCGACGATCCTAAATCGATTAATCAAAAACCAAAATTGATTAATCGATTTCCCAATTCGATTAGTCGATTTCCTCAAGCCTTATCTCTCCAGCCACTGGAGGTACTCAGTCGATTAGTCAATTTCTAAATCGATTAATCGACTTTTAAAATCAATTAATCAATTTCCAGATCGATTAATCAAACTCGGGCATTCTTGCTTTTTCAACTTCTAGACCAAAATCGATTAATCGATTCTCAAAATCGATTAATCGATTCTCAAAATCGATTAATCGATTTGGCCAGAACTCAGCCCCTTTTCGGGTTGTTCTTCCAAATCTTTTTTTCTCTATTTTTCTTTTTTTCCTATCATTTATTTCTATGTTTTTAACTACACTTGACTGAATTTAATCATCAAACACGTATGCATTTAATTCTAATACGGCTCACCTCAAATCAATCTCTTAAAAGCTTGAATGGTTGATTTGAATGGTTAGGATTCTAGCTTTTGGTCCAATGATTCCAATCACGTTGAATCTAGCATTTATTGCTCCAACCTTTCCTTCAATTAAGCCATATTAACTCCTTGCCATTAACTCACCCTGGTTCTCTCTCTCTCTTCTTAACTCTCTTTATCAAACAAAACAAAAGAATCCTTAGGTTATTAAAACCCTTATAACCTCTCTCCAGTTTCGGTGTTAAGCACATACACCAGAGATAGGTGTATGTGGCCCTAAACTAACACCATACACTACTCTTAGGTCACGCTACCTCACATCTATACATTCTTTCCTAGTTCCACTGTTTGACCCTCACTTGGTCAAACCTACGACCAGTCGGGCACGGATCCTGAGGTCACTGTTTAATGCTCAAATTTTTAGGATATTATAATGGAGCTACGTTTGTAATACTCAAAAATAAAAAAACAAGGGGATACTCCAAAATATATCATAGTGATGAGTGCACCAGATATAAGACACTAATACAGAAAAAGAAATTTCTATTAATATTGAAAGAGATATTTACAGAGATTAACCAATAAATTGATTACATTAAAGATAAATCCGTTGCACTACTAAAAGAAAGTGAACACCCTGAGACTTTGGAGGCTTTGAAGACGAGCTCGAGCTTTTGAAGTTTTTACTACAAAGAGTAAAGATTTTGGAAAGAATGGCTATCTTGACTTCTAAACCTTTTGGATCACTCTTGCCTCATTGAGAGATGGCTCCCTGATTCAATCATTGATGAGGTGATCACAAGGATCCGTCGGAGAAAAGATTACACAGTGGACAAACTACAACAAAAGATATGCCGAGATAGTGGAGACGAGGAGGCTGTGGCTGAGGCGGAGGAAGGAAGAGACCCAAGGTAGGAGGAGCAATGGGGATCAGTCTCGGGGTCTTCAAATTTTTGGCTCCATGGAGAGAGATGGATCCCTCTAGCTAGGAGCCTGATTAGAAATTTACAGCCAAGGGAAAGGGGTGGTGTATAAATTTCCAACCCACCGTCCTCGTAGATGAACTCGCACTGAGGAAGGAATTTGATGGTGAGATTGTTAAAGAGTGGATAAAGGTGAGAAGTTGAAAAAAATGTTCGGGGGGTCTCGGTAGACGATCCAACGTCTGGAATGGTTGTCTGCGCTTTAACTTTTCTAATCTTTTTATTGCAGTCAGAAGCTCAACCCTTTGCATTTCAAGGATTTGATCAAGCCTTTTGCTTAGGTCATCATGGTCAGGTACTTCCACTATGGGCTTAGGGTTAGGGTTAGAGTTTGAGACAGAGAAAGACGATGGGTTTGGAATGGGAAGGGTTTGTGACGAGCCGTGACTTTATAGTGAAAAAGGCTAGGGTTTGAAACGTCACTTTGAAATAAATTTTGAGGGTTGGTGGTAGGTAGCATATTCCCTGAAGCTCTCTCGAATACGGATAAGAAGCAGGCTGATGTTTAAGGTTTCCCAAACAGACGATGGTCGAAGCGTCATCGCGTCGAATTCAAAGCGTCGTCGCTTCTAATTAGAAGCGTCGTCTCTTCAATTAAGGGCAAGGACACTTCTTTACCTAAGCGGCGTTTCATTTATTATGAATTTTGAGGACTTTGAAATTGTGGGTGGTGTTGTCTTTTAGCTGATTCTTTTCAACATTATTTATTGTAGCGACTGTTCGTATCCCACCAAAAATATTTCTTTTCGCACGGATTTTTTGAACATTATGAAAGCAATGCCTTTTTAAACTCTTTCATTTAATTTCACCAAGTGGATAATACGTCTGTTGAAAAAGAAGTAAAATGTAAGTTACAAATGCCCGTGTAATATGATCAATGTAGATTATATATCTATCCTGCGTAAGAATCCCTATGTACATATAATATTTCGTACAACGCTCTGTATGTCAATAAATGTGAATGTACATTTCTGTAAAATAAAAAACTTATAAAAGAAATTCCACATCGTTACTGGCATCCCAATTCTCTTTCTTGTGCGTACTGATGGCATGCCCAATCTCTGCCCTAAAAGTTTTGATATCTTCTTGCTTGAAAATCTGGCTGGAGTTCCCTGCTTAAATAATCTACGTATTTTATCATGAAAACCCTGCAGTCAGTATCATTTTTTGGGATCAGCACGTCGACAGTCTTACTGTCCCAAGGCCATTTGTTAAAAATGGAAATCAGGGCACCGTGCATATGAAATAGGGCTGGGAGTTAATGCGTCTGTCAATAAAAAAAATTCAAAATATCAGTTACACATTTGTTGACATACAATGGAGCGCTGGCGCCTCATTTTGAAAGCACTAACGACAAAATGTCACAGCACTGACGACCCATTTTGGAAGCGCTAATGCCCCATTTTAAAAGCGTTGACACCCCATTATCAAAGCGGTGACACTCAATTATTAAAGCGATTCCACCCCATATTAAATGTGTCAATGCTTCCGCTAAGAGCAATAAGTAATTTTGGCGTTACTTTTGTAAGTATTATAGCATAGCTTACCAGTGTCCTTATCACCTCGGCAAAGTCGCCATCTGTGCAACCGTAGGATTTGTGATGATCCCTTTACGGCGATGCACTCGCTAACAAAAATATAAAGTTGCCACCCAGAGCTTTTGGTGTCCCGAAAAACCTATATTATTCTTATAAGCACCGAAGTACCATAAATATGACTCTGAATCTGGTCCACACCAAAGGTTCTTGGGTAGGGGCTTCGGTTATTGATCGGGAAGGTGTTAAGCACCCGATCAACCTGCTTAATGCGGTCTCTACTTATGGCCAACACATAAATAGCATGAAAGAAATAAAAGGGCCTTCCTCTTGCCCAAAGGGCCTTAAAATCCTATTTGTGCCCCTCTATCCCTACTGAAAAGTCGGCGGCATAACGGCACAAATACAAGGATGGAAGAAGACTAAAAGAGATAGGAGAAAAAAGGGGAGAGCCAGAGCCCTCGGGCCCATATAGCAACCATAGGGGAGCCTTACATTGGCTTGCTTTTTGATGAGCTCTTGAAGGCTTGAATGACTTGAGAATGGGTTCTAACTCTTAAGGGAAATAGCTAAGAAATAGAGGGAGGGTGTTAGGGTAGAACACACATCTAACCTAGAGGCTTTTGATGAAAGGCAAGAGTGAGAAGAGGGTTGTTGAATGCTGGTTTTGTATGGGAAAAATATGCACCAAAGGGAGAAAAATCTTCTCACTTAAGCTCTTTCTCTCTTAGGCCAAAATTCTCAACCCTTAATCCAAGGGGAGGGGCGTTCTATTTATAGGCAAAGGATGGGTTAGGAGAGTGTTTAGATGCTAATTAGGTTTAGTAATTAGGTAATCTAATATCTAAGGATTCCTAGGATTTTGAGAGCTTGGAGATGTGTGAAATGAAGCTCTAATGGTGGATGATAGGGTAGGGGGTTTAAGGCACTTAAGGCTTGCAAATAAGCTTTAAAAGGGTCCAACACTACTGTCAAAACACACCCTAAAAATGCAGGTGGTCAACAAGTAAAACCCCAATCATGATTTTTGGGGTGAAACTAGAGGTTACTGTTCATATGCCTGGCGCAACTATTAGTTACGCAAGGCATATGCCTGATAAAAAAGTTACATAGTGGCACGGGAAGTTGGTTGCTCATGAGGCACACTATAAGCTGCACAACTATTAGTTGTGCAAGGCCATTTATGAGGAAAAATAGCCTAGCGCAACTATTAGTTGCGCCAAAACCCTAGGCTGTTTTAGTGTGTTTTTACCTTTTTACCCCTGCACTTCAGATCGTAATAACTATTCGCACATAGCTCTGATTGGGGTGATTCTTGGCCCGTTAAAAAGCTGAAAACCTCTACTTTTCAATGGTATATGATTTGATCATAGTAGGAGGCTGTAGCTAGCTCTGGTGTACCACTCCTCATCCACTACTCGGGAAAGCTAGGGTTAGGTTCGAAATGGCTTCTAAGGATGGGAATTTGATTTATAAGGGTTTGGGAAGGTTCCTAAGGGATCTAGGGTGATTCCTAAGGGTTAGGGATGGCTCCTAGGGTTTCGATAAGGTTCTTGAGGGTCTCATGCATGCCATCAACAGCTCAGAGGTGTGCGTCTCAAAATATGTCTCGATCGGGCCTTGGGCCAAACTTGGGTGTCCACAGTTTTCACCGGAAGATCTGGGAGGAGGTCATGGACATAGATTTTATGAGCTGAGGGGGTTTCCACAACAAGCGCCTAGTGTCGTGGCTTCGGTTTTTGAATTGGAATAAAAAAAATCTCACACTCAATCGCATTCAAGGCGCGATTTTTATTTATGAAAAAATGCTGCAACGACGATGTGCATTGTTGCACCAAAAAAGAATCGACGTAGTATTGGCTCTATCCCACCATGCCAGTGGGCACGTGTGGACCACTCGTTCTAAGGTATTCCTCAAAATCTCTAAAACTTGTGCTCATGCAGTTGAGTCCAACGGCAGCCATCCGAAAATTCTTCCTCTTTTTCTCAATGTCTTCCTGCTTATCCATGACCCTAAAGTACGTGGTCATTATCGGCATACGAAAGAATAAATATCAATATAGAATCAGGAAAGCGACAGGGTTGAATAGGGACTAATACTTATTGGGTCTTCTATTTCTTTTTTGGATTGTAGGCAGCGCATCAACTCGAAAGTTGACAACGACGCATTGATGATTCAAAAGGTATGTTAAAAGTTGTATGGATGGTATATATTTACTTGTTCCATCTGTTGGGCATTTCTCAAATAGCATTCATATAGGTCTGAAGTGGTGCATTAGTGGCTGATAAAATCATTCTTTTCTGGGTTCCTCTCGGTCCCCATTGAGTCAGTGGCTCCAATTATGTCCAAGTGGACTCTAGCTATGCGGCGTTTGGAATGGTGAAGGTAAAAATAAAAAAGGGAGGCTTTCTAAGAAGATTTCTAGTTTATTGCGATCGCCAGCTGGAGATATTTAACGATGTTGCAACACGTCAATGATTACGCTTTAGAGCAGGTGTGGGTTACTTCTTTACTGAATTGTCTGCCTACGAACATCAGCAGCTATGTCTCTTCTTATAATTTGGATAGTTTAATTTTCCTTTCCTTTCTCTGTTATTATCATAATTCTAATTAGTTTAGACTTCCCAATTCTATTGTGAGTTTAGTTGTGTGAGAATTCATTATAGTTGATTTAATCTAGTATTCTAATTCTATCAGGAGTCTAATTAATTTCAGTTTCCTAATCTTATTAGAGTTCCAATTAATTTAGTGTCCTAATACTACTAAAAGTCCAATTGATGTCGGTCTCCTAAATGTACTAGGAATGCAAGTATATTAATTCTTAATGAAATGCTAATTAAATCAAGCATGCTAATTATATAGGAATCCTAAGTAAAGCAAGTATACTAATTGTATTGAAATTCTAATTAAATCAAGTATACTAATCGACTGAAATTCTAACTAGAGCAATTATAACAGTCCTACCAGAATTCTAATCGAAATAGGAAAGTAATTCTACTAAAACTCTAATTAAAATAAAGAGACTAATTTTACTAGAATTACAATTAGAGCGAGAAATTAATTATCCTAAGATTCTAATTAAAGCAATGAATTATCTATGCTAAAATTCAATTAAAATAAGGGAACTGATTTTTTTCTAGAATTATGATCAAAGCAATGAATTCTAAAGATTTAATAAAAATAAAGCATGTAAATTAATTGTACTAAAATTCTAAGAAGAAATTATGAGACTGATTTTCTAATCCTAATTAAAGTAACTAAATAATTCTTTAAAAAATGAGTTTTGGGCCCGCTATGCTAAGGAGGATCGGCCTCGTTCCTGAGTACCCTTCGTAAGCTCCCTTGGGCAAAGCAGGTGGCTGAGATTAAAGATAAATTGGATTTCGGGTTATAAAAGTAGTGTTTTTGGATTTTCATAGTCAATTTCGGGGTAATAATTATGAATTAAATTGAGAAACTAGAATTATAGATGACTAAAAAATGTTTAGGATTTTTAAAAGTATTAAACTAAGGAATTAAGACTAAAATTTAAAATTCTAGGACTGAATTTGGGTCCGAAATCAGAAAATTAAATTGTATGATTAAGGACTGATTTTAAAACCTAAGGACTAGAACCAGAGATTAATGATAGGGTTGAAAATTAATATTTTAGAATAGAATTGAGTCAAGGATTGGTGAATTAGACTGCCAGATTAAGGACTGGTTCTAGAAACAGAGAACTAGAACCAGATATTGAAGGTTACGGTTGAAAAAGAGTGCTACGGTATAAAATTGAGAACTAATATTAATAATTAAAAACTAAGTGAAATCCTAAGTCTAAAACAGAGATTTTTACACAGGACCGGGGCTGCGGAGAGAAACCTTGAAGATTCTATACTTGAATTTCGAAATCATGGCTAGGTTGCTCTATGTGTTCATTCTCGGAGTTCTCTGATTTTGAAATCCCAAAAAAAATCCATTCTCTCTCAAAAATTTCCAGCCTCTCATTCGTATTGTGTGTGGGTCGAATTAAAAAAAATCTTTTATAAGTTTTTTTCTAATTAAATGCCCTATTTCAGGCATTTAACCGAATTGTGCACCGATTTCCTGGTGCTTAATTGCTTTGAGTCAGTCACCGACTTAGTGAGCGATCGGCTGACTTGCTCAGCGAGTTTCCTAGTTCTAACAATGTTAGGACTAATTGTGCGCTTGGTGTAGGGTGCACAATCAGATTAAGCACCTCTTTCAAAGTGTTTAATCGAGGAAACTTAGGGGTCAAGGACTGTAAGACTACGTCAGGCGTAGGCCGATTGCTCGCTGGTGGTGGGGCCCTCAATCTGATTACGCGTGCCATGTGGGGCACAGAATCGAGTCTCAGAGTGGTCTGAGAAAGTGAGTCTGGTCTGGAAGAGGGACTGATTACGCATTTGTGGTTTGGCGTGTAATCTAATTGAGCATGTGATTATAGGCGCGTAATTCGGGGCTGTCCCGATCTGGGTCAGGTCTGAAATGCCAGACTATTATTTCAGCCTACATTTTGATTATATACTATTATTTCAATATATAGTCTTCCTAAATTGGGATCTGAACCACAGAGCTATTGTTTCAGCCTGTGTTCAGCCATGTACTATTATTTCAATGTATGATTCCTGCATTAGGGTTATGGGGTCTGAGCCACAAAAATATTATTTTAACTTGTGTTCAGCCATATACTATTGTTTTAGCATATGATCCCAATATGAGGTAAAAGGGTCTGAAATATAAGAATATTGTTTCAATCTGCATTCTGACTGTATACTATTATTTCAGTATATAGTCTCCCTACGTTGGGATCTGAGCCACAGAGCTATTATTTTAGCATTTGTTCAGCCATGTACTATTGTTTCAGTATATGGTTCCTACGTTAGGGTTATGAGGCCGGAACCATAGAGCTATTGTTTCAGCCTATGTTCAGCCATATACTATTATTTTAGCATATGGTCCTAATTGGGGTTATGAGGTCAAAGGTTGACTGAATGAATTTATATATTCCGAGATGGCAATATGAGGGTGTTTACAGATGCCCCTCTTCGGCGCGCTCTTGCGAAATAAGAATTCATCAAAGAAGTAGACACCCCTCATTTGAGGTGTCTTCTCATTTCTATTGGGAAATCACAAATATGAACTGGAGATGCTGGCATAACATGCTTGACTTTCTTATCTATTAGCGTAAGCTAAAATGGAGCATTCGGAGGCTCAGTGGTAGCTGTCGAAAGGCATGTTCCATGCCGTGGATGCCCAGGGGTAATCTCATCGCGTATAACGACCCGCTGTCATAAACAGTCGACGGGGGAAGTCAGCGTATCCTATTCTGCAGGTGTAAGGGGCATCCCGTCGCATGACGCAACCTACTGCGAGTGATAGTCAAACGAAAAGGAGAATCACCATATATTAATCTCTGGGTGCAAGAGGCATCCCGCTGCATATCGCGACCTGCTGCAAGGAGCAGTCAAACAGAGGGGTACGACGCAGTCGAGGTATCGGGGGGCATCATACAAATGTCCATAAATAGGTCTAGGGACCAATAATAATGCAATGAAATATAATATCAAAGGCTTTTGTAAGTCATGTCAGACCGGGAGCGTCATTGCTCACACCAATTCGGGTCAGGCATTCCTTTTCCAATAGGCGTTTGTAGGTTCTTAGATTAAATATACTCATTGTTTAGTTTCTCAGGGGAATGGCCGGTTTAGGCTGGTAATTGAAGTGAAATTTGGTAGGTCTCTTTCTTCATTATTTTTGCTTGGTTTCTTTCTTTTAGTAGTTTGGGAGTAAAAGATTTTTGGTTTTGGAATAAGATTTTTGGTTTTTAGAAGTAAGAGAATTTTTTTTCTTTTTTTTTGGAAGTAAAAGATTTTTGTGGACCCGACCGTTATTGTGGTTGTCAAGACAACACTTAGCATGTCGGCTACTCCGTCTAACCTTCTCGGTGAATATTGATGATTGTCTCTTATGGGAGGACTACAGTGATTCACGAGTCGAGAGAGATGGGTTTTTGGAAAGCATTTTGAACTTAATCATAGCTAACTATATTTTTAAGCAATATTGAGTAATTGAAAAGTGGGTAGTACTTACCTGGGGGTGATACTTACCTGAATTGTGCATAGCTTGTATGGTTCGTGGTGGTGTCGTAGTGTCGCGATGGGACTTTAGAGATTTCTTCTCTTCTCCTTGCATTCGTTGTGGCAGGGCTTGGTGGTTGTGATGTAATATAATGTCTTGGAGAAGTGATATTGCGATGGGACCTTAGTGACATTTTCTTTCTTCAGCTGCATGCTGGACGAGTCCTGGTGGGACATGGAGATCAATTTGGGAGAGAGAGAGCTCTTTACTTTAGCGATGGGACATGATGGAACTTTCCTTCTTTTTTGTCGTATGGCATGGCAGGTGTTGTCTAAGCTTTTTTCAAGTAGTGATGTTTACGATGGGATTTCGGCTAAGCGTAGCTTTTTTGACGGCGTGCTCACATTCTTGGGTGGTTTGCTTTTAGCTTTTCGCGATGAGACATGAGTGCATGGCCAATTTATTGCAATGGGACTAGATATTGAGGTGATATCATGTGTGCATCTTGTCATGATGGGGCATGTGTGACAGGGTTATGCGATCGGATAGGGGTAAGTGGAAAGTGACTCTGATCGTGAGGAGTAGAGTAGTTGCTGGTTGCTTTTACTGTGTCGCGATAGGGGGTGTTATTCATGTCGATGATATGTGTGTCTTGTCATGATGGGATAGGGGGTGCTGTTAATGCTTCCTTCTCATATAGGGGTATGCAATGGGACGGGTGAATTTTGATCGCAATGTGATACAAAGGTGTGAGGGTGTAGATTTTTTCCAAAGTTAGCTATTGCGCACCTATTTTAGGTCGCTCAATATGATTGTGTGCCTGTTTCCGGGCATGCGATCACAAGTTCGATGGGTTGTTTACGCGTGTGTGAGTTTGCATGTGAATGTATTATTGCTCTAATCGTAGTGCGTGATCGAGGCATCAGTAGGTCAGTGTACGGGCGACCTTTCATGTTGCACGGCTGAAGTGTGTCGTTTGATCGGGTTGCATGGTCTATAGCTTGCGCGTGATTGGAGTGTCTCCAGATTACTGTGCAAGTGACCTTTCATATTACACTGCTGCAGTGTGTCATTTGATCGGGTTGGACGGTCTATAGCCTACGCGTGATCGGAGAGTCGCGTCATTGGCGCGGGCAATAGTTTCATTGAGCTTTTGGGTCATAGCACGTGTTTTGGATTATGTGCAGTGTGCCTAGTGCATGATTGAGTTAAACGCCTATGCTCTGGCATGTGATTGAGTTCGTACTCTATATAAGCGAGGGAGCCTTCACTTGTTTTTTATTCTCTGGTTTAGTCTTGAGTTTTAACCTTTTCTGGATATTTTATGTTCTGAAATTTGTGTTTTAGCGATATCGGGCGATCTAACCGTTCGATTGGAATATCATTTCTTCCTATGTTCATTATTTCGCGTGATCTTCGTCCTGAGGTGATGCTTGGGGATGGCATTATTCTGGAAATGGGTGGTATTGGGAATGAGAGCGTTAGTCTTCACATCGATCCCTTTTAGAGAGCAGTAAAAGCAGCTTTGAGGAGGCGGCGGCGGAGGCGGTGAAGATGGCGGAAGAGAAGGAGTAACAAGTGGAGGGATGTATTTCCCAACCAATCCTCCCTGAAGCCTCCTATTGGACGCTCTGAACTGAATCTACTCCTCACTTCGTCTCAGTTTTGAACCCAATCTTTATTTTGGGTTGTAGGTTAAAGTTTTAGGTTTTCGTTTTGGGTTGTAAATTCAGGAGGTATGCCTCCGGTGATACTTGTAAAATTTTGAGTTATAAATAAAGAGGCCATTTTTTTTTGTCGTGCTTGTTTATTCATTTAAACTTATTAATGGATTGGTTGGATTTATTTGATTTGTTTGACTTATTTTAGGATTTAATTGAGCTTAGAGTTCAGTATGTTTTATGGAGTTTGTTTAGAGGGTTTACTTGGTTCCAATGGCTTTGGTTGGGGCATTTTTTTGGTGGGGTCCTAAACAAGTTAGGGTCTTATTTTAGAGTGTTTCTTCTCTAGTTTTGTTTAAGGTGTTTTGTTTTAGTCTTTTGGTCTTTTTGTTTGATTCATCATGATACTTGTTAAAAAGGTGTGAGTTTTCAAAAGTTCTAGATGGGTGTTAAGTGTTCAAATCTTATTGGCTTGTTTACTTTGCCTTGGATTTGTGTTTCCTTAAAGGGATAAGTGTTGTGTGATTATTGGTTCATGTAGGTTTGTCATGGATTGTGGTCTTTCAAAGGGGGTATGTGTTTGGTTCAGATTTAATTAAATTGGAAGAGGTTTTCAAAGGTGTGGCACTTGTCATTTGGTAATTTAGGAGGTATAGTTTATAAATGTGAGGGCTAAAAGCTTTGAGTTCTTGTTGTTTTGAATTTTATTTCATGTTTTGGATTAAAAGTTTTGGGGCATTTTTTTGTGATTTTGGGCATTTTTTTTATTCATTAATGTCTTTTCTTCCTTTCTCTTTTGTATCCTGAGTATTGGACCCGAAGAGTTGTGTTATTATATGGGTTATTGGGAATGGACGGGATTAGAAATGTAAGGTAGTAGTCGAATTGCTACCATGCTAAGGGAAGAGATGGAGGAGAAAAAGGTGGTAGAAAGGAAACCCAAGGATAAGGTAAGGTCAGAGCTCTCATGATCGATGCCTATTTTTCCTCGGTAAGCTCTGCGGATTCAGTGTTAGTTGTTTCTCCTTATTATGCTTTCTAAGGTGAGCTTCTAAAAGTGGATCTCGCAGATCCTGGGTGGCTTTCTGTGAGCCACTCTCCCTTTCCTGCCGGTTCGAGGTGAGAAGAAGAGGTTATCACGGTTAGAATTTGTTCAAGGCACTCCCCCCCTCTGAGCTTCTCTAAGATTTCTAGTTTCCCGAACAAATCTGGATTCGGGCATTGCCTGAACGTGGCAATTTTAAGTTTCTTGTTTTACGTTCTATATTCAGAGGGTATGCCCTCTGTGTGTTTTGTAATTATTTGTTTATTTATGAATTGATTGTGTTTTTTTTTTTATTCCACCTGTGATTATTTATATTTAGTAACTTTTGGTTTGGTTCACTTTGTAGATTATTTGACTGGTTTTGAGGGTGAGGCTTACTTGTTTAAGTTTGGTTTGATTTAGTTTATTTATTTGGATTGGGGCATGTTAGGAGCATTTTTTTATTTTTTTTAGTTTGGGCTTAGTTGGAGTGTATAAATGATGGGGGGATTTTTGTTTGTTTAGTTTGGTCTTAGTTGGAATGTGTGAGTGATGTTGGGCATTTTTTTAGTTCAGTTTTGTTTGGTTTGTTCTTTAAGTTAGGAGTATTTTTGGATTGGTCTTAACAGGGGCGTAGTTTCGGGTTGATAGTGAGTGTAAAAATTTCCCAATTTAAGGCATGGGCCTACTGTTTTGGGCATGTTTTTTTTTTATTTCTGGGAAATTGCGCGCTTTGCTCCAGGCGCATATTCAAATTGTGCGTCCGAATAGGAGCACGTGTTTCAGAGCGTCAGAAGGTCATTAAGCGTCGGCTTCTAGTCGTTTAATTGAGTTAAACACAC
Organism: Chloranthus sessilifolius; assembly: GCA_021018995.1. Classification (NCBI taxonomy): domain Eukaryota; kingdom Viridiplantae; phylum Streptophyta; class Magnoliopsida; order Chloranthales; family Chloranthaceae; genus Chloranthus; species Chloranthus sessilifolius. The sequence goes on along the minus strand of CM037587.1, from coordinate 26,534,467 downwards.
AGTTTAGAGCACAGGATTACGGCGGTGGCCGGTCACTATTGAAGTGACTGTTGGCATTTGCGCACCACTGTGTTGGCGCTTGATATGATTATGTGCCTAGTGGGAGACGCGCAACCAGGTAGTCGGGTTAGTGTGAGCGGGCGACAATCTGTTTACGCGCTCATGACTGAGCGCTTAATCCGAATTAAGTGCGGGTGGTGTGGTGCGTGATTGATTTGAGCGCGTGAGTTTACGCGCGTGATTCAACCGTGCTTTATAAATAGTTAAAAAACATTCATTTTTCTCGTGCTATCCGTTTTGATTTTAGATTCTTAGTTTCCCTGTTTCCTTGTGCTAGGGTTTTTATGATATTTTGCGATTTGGTCGTCCATTTCAGGAGTCGTTTCTTTCATTCTTGAGTCTTTTGCGTTCTTTGTTCTAGGATGGAGTCTGAGGGTGGTGGTAGGCACAATCTTACTGTTTCTAAGTTAGAGAGGATGATGATGGGGGAGATAGGTGAGACCTCTAAGGCTCAGACCGATGTTGTCGTCGAAGAGGTGGATGTCGAGAGGTGGCTAGAGAGGAGGTACCAGAGGTTGACCAGGTGGGGATCAGGGAGGAGGTGCTTGAGATTGAGCAGGGTGTAAATGAGGAGGAGGGTGAGAGGGTTGAGGGTGAGATACCTAAGGGTGAGAGAGCTGAGGATGCGGCTAAGGAGCATCGGGGTGAGGAGCATCAGGATCGCAGACACTTCCCGCTGGAGGATTTCTTCGCTCGAGGTCGGGTAGGTACCCATGAGCAAGAGTTCCTTCATTATCCTAGGCATTTAGGTTATGACATAAACTTATTAGGATCTGGGAACCCTTCTAATTTATGTTGAACCTACATTGATTATAGATTGTGTGCTCACTCATGCATCATGATCACATTTAGAGATAGGTCATGTTTCTGTCCAGTTGTTCTTATCATATTTTGTGTGTTCGCTATGAGTTGTTAATGGCTGTTTGGGTATATTTCATTTTCTTTCAGCTCTAGACCTGTTTTGTTGTTCGTCGTAGGTATGTGTTAGTCTTACTATCATTGTCTATGTTTCGTTCAATAGGAGCCCCCACAGCTAGCTATCAGCTTGGCATGGACCCAGTCTCATACTTGGTATTATGCCTTGTCGGAGTTTCAGCGGGGGCAGTTGGTGTCTTCAGTTTTGGACCGATCCTGGAGCTGAAGCCCTTTCAAGTCGATCGTGACCTAATCGCAGCGATTTTAGAGAGGTGGAGGGAGAGGCATCAGGTGCTCCTCTTTCCAGTGGGTATGATGTTGCCGACTCCAGAGGACTGGGTCCACATTACTGATCTTCATTTCGAGGGCAAGCTGATCACAGGGTGAATGGGAGGAGAGTATTTGGAAGTATGTGAGGAGATTTTGGGTGTGCCGTATAGGTCGAGTGGATTAGGGTCGGGTGTAGTTCGAGTCACTTGGTTCTTTGATATATTTATGAGTGGCTTCATCCCTCCGAGGCACCATTCAGAGGCGAGGGCATCGTGTGAGGCACGTTGCATGGTGGTGATAGGTCGGGAGCCCGTGGTGAAGCCGAGGTTGGCTGCAAATAGGGTACTCCAAGCGTTCTTGATGTAATTCCTTGGTGCAGTGCTCTTTTCTTCTTCGACTCGGGGATGCATCACCAGGTTGTTTTTTATGATTCACAGGGACTTAGATCGGGTCCCTACCTATGCGTGGGGTGCGGCCGCATTGGCGCATCTCTATGAGCAGCTTTACCATTGGGGACAGGGCGTCGTGACGATCGGAGGCTTCCTTCCCTTCCTCCAGGTGAGTTTTAGTCAATTAATGTCATAGTGTCTCTATTTTTCTTGGTATTTTGATAGTAACATCTACTTAGCATTTCTTTTTTTTTCTAGTTTTGGGCATATGATCACTTCGCTTTTCTTCGTCTAGGGGTTCTGTTGGAGGTGAGATTCATGTTTCCTTGAATGCACGTGTGGAGGGAGGCATTGAGGGGTCACCGTTGGTCTTCGGATCTTCAGACTGCGCGAGCCTCTTCGAGGATATGCACGTGAGGTAGGTATAGACTACGGGGTTTAAGTTTTGTTTCATTTGTTTCAGTCTTTTAGGATCTGACGATTCATTGAGGGGTCGGCTCGTTTATTTGGTTGTAGGTGATTTGGAGGCCCTACGAGGATGAGGAGGATGTCGGCGTGCCAATGACTCAGTCTGGCTGGCCCTCGCCTCCAGATTGCTGGTGATAGGTGCAAAGGATCCAACCCTTACATAGGGGTGAGGGGCATTAGGTGGCGGGCGCCTCTTCACACATCCCTTCCATGGGAGTGGTTCTTTCGTGCTTGGTGGTGGGTCAGAGTCGGCATCGGCGTTGAGGGAGAGGTTGGTTGCACTAGAGCAGGGCCATCTCACCGCGAGCGTGAGAGGGGCATTAGACGTCCTCCATAAGGTGATGGAGCGAATGGGGTGTGCTCCTTGTCCGAATGAGGAGATGTTGCACTCCTTAGCCCTCTCAGTTGCTCAGGCTAGGGCAGCGGAGGATGAGTTGGTGGCTCGGCTAACGGAGACTCGACAGCTCCTGGTGAGTTGATTTATTGGTTTAATTGTTTATGTATTATGTTGAGTTAGTCTTTCAGTTGTTCTGACATAGTTGTGGTATTTTGTTTTATTTTAGACAGTTTGAGAGGGAGGCCAAGGTTGCTAGTTATGTGACGATGATTGAGTTGTTACGCGATCAGCAGTAGGCTGACCGAGAGGTGGAGGCCAATTTGTGATTTGAGATTGATTGATTGGTAAGTGTCTATATATGTGACCTTGTTTTATTAATTGTTAGCATTGTGGGCTTGCAAATTGATATGTTCATTCCTATTCATAGAGAGTTGAGCTCGTTGCTGGAGATCCCATTCCAACATTTGATCCATCTTCAATTGCTTCCTTCGGTCGAAAGGATCCAGTGATGGCTTAGCTTCGGGCCGAGCTAGATCATTGGGTACATTTCCATTCAATCCTTTGACTTGTTTCTATAATTATCATAGTTCGTTGGGTGTTATTGTTTTTCTTTCTTAATAGTTTACTAATATCATGTGGTATTTCAGCGCCAGGTTGCCAAGGATCTTTAGACAAGGGAGGCGACTGCTGCCTCCCTATGCCCAGAGAGTCGGGTAGTTTTTTTTTATGGCATAATTCTATTTAAGTTATTTCATTTTTATTTTGTTCTGACATGTCTTGTGTTGGTTTGTTTGGTTCTTTGTGTAGGCTGTTCAAGTCTCCGCTCCTGAGGCTCCCCCTCAGGGGTCTGTTCCTATCCCTACTCAGGTATGTTTTAGTTATTATGTTCATAGTTTATTTATCATTATAGTGTCAAATGATGTATTTGTTTGTTCTTGTTGCAGCCACCTATGTTTGATGTCCTTTTCGTGCCTCCTGCCGATCAAGTAACTGCTGAGACGGTTGGGTGACTTTTGAAGGAGAGGATGAATCTGGTATGATTCTTTCCTTTTCAAAGTTTCTTTTTTTTTGTTCATTTATATATTAGTTTTCTTTGACTTGGTACGGTTATGCAGGTTCGTCAGCTTGAGGAGGCGCGTTTAGAGGCGATGCGAGCACGAGCCACTCCCAAGGCGAGATGGATCCTTGGGGAGACGCAGAGTCACGGTGACCTGTTTATTGAGATGATGGTTGCACAGAAGACTTAGGCTGAGGTATTAGAGGCGACGCGTCAGACGATGAGGGAAGAGATGCAGGTGACCCTGGGTCAACTGCAGTATCGTCTTGCGAGGAGCGAGCGGGGGATACATAGGCTGGCTAGTCAGCTTGGTGGGTCGAAGTTGAGGGCTACGGGTTCTCCGATTGGGCAGTCTCGTCGCACCTCTCGTGATAGTGTCAGGGGTGATGCTCAGGAGGATTCTGTTGTTCGTGAGATTCTTGTGGGGTATCCTCCTCATTCGCGATCTAGGCGATCAGTTAGGGAGAGATTGTGTTTTCGGAGGACCAGTCTGCGAACCTTTGAGCTGATGATACTGGGGACAACAGTGCTCATCCATCCCAGCGGCAGCATAGGGAGTACGAGTGCATGTGTGTGTTGTTTTACTTTCATTGTGTGTGTGCATTGTATATATAAGGGAGGATGCCCCCGGTGACAAGTGTAAAAAGAAAAGAAATTTTTGATGTATATATATAGAGAATTTTTTTGTTTAGATGTACCTGATCGACTCCTTTTCTTTTGGTTACCTCTTGCGTCTGCTTTTCGCTTCTTAGTTTCTTTAGCGCTGTTGACCGTCATTGGGACTTGGATGCTTCCTGAGCTGGCCCGGTGATGGTTGAAGGTTGCTTTGTATCTGCACATGTAAAGGTAACGCTATTAGTAATTTTTGTTCTCTCCCTTGCTAGTTGTCAAGGGAGTATCTCAGACCGAGGTCTGATAGTAAAGGTAGATATGTGCTTTTTTTCTTTTCTTTTCTTCTTTTCTTTCTTTGTTTTTCTTTTTTTTTTCTTCTTTTTTTTTTTAAATGAAAATAATGCAACAGGAAAGCAAATAATTGAAATAATAATAAACATAAAAAATTAAAAAAAAATGCCCCAGTTTAGAAGCATGGTTGAATTGGCAATATAGTATCTTCAGTAGCACTCTTCGGATGGTGACTTCGTCATTCCTCATTTTCTTTGTGGATAAGCAGGCGCTTCTAATATGATTCTTCTTCTGATCCAAAAAAAATGCCCCAACGTCAAGATGCAATGGAGCTTTTATGTGTTTTGAGATGAGCACTTTGGGTCTATAAGAAGTCATGGGTATTTGGTGAGTTAATTTTAAAGAAAAGGTTGATTAGTACTGTCATCGAACTGGGGGGAGGTCTCTTTGATTAGGTCAGTTGTATATGGGGTCTATCTTAGGGTGGTGGTCATCCTATCCCATGGTTATTAGGGGGAGTATGGCAGGTATAGTGAGTGATTGCGTCAGTCATCATTCATCGATTTTTAGTTTTATTCCTAGGAGCATCCTATAAGGCTTATGATTTATCATCTGAAATAAAATAAAAAGTACAAGAGAGGGTAAGGCTCAATGATGTAGGGAATAGTTTGTATCCAATGCTTTCTAAAAGGGATGAGTAACAATCTTTTTTTCAAAGGGATACGGGGTGCCATTATTGAGCTCTTCGTCATGTTTCGGTACCATGAAAATCTCACATTCTATGGTTAACAGGAGTTTGTCCTCCTCCCGCCACCTTACAACAATATCTAGTAGTATGGGACATCAGAGATGCCCTCATAGCTTGCTTATACACTTCTAGTAAAGTTATTAGAGATGTCCTCATGGCCTGTTTATGCTTCCCTGAGCTCATTAACTTGTTCATCTGTCGTAATGCTCTCACTCACTTTTTTTGGATATATGTATGTATTTGAAAGTATCCTGCTAGCGCAAGAATAATAAGTTTTAATCGAACTTGACATCTTCATTTTTTTGCTCTAACGTCTCTTTCAATGGCAGGGAAAGGGGAAATGAGGTTCGGGTGTTACTTATGCTTTTGGAAGAGGTTAGGTATGTCACTAGTCCTTTAATCAGATTGCCCAAGTGGGAAAAAAGTGGGCGATAAATCAGAGGTCTTAAGGATATTCTGAGAATTGAAGGTGTACGATCAATGAATGGGTCGTAACAACTATGGGGGTGATAAGTATAAGTATTCAACCATGGGATGTGATGATCACAGGGCTAAGGGTAATATTTTCTAAGGTACATGGCGTTCTAAGGGCTAGGGAGTTCTTTCCCGTCCTGGTTCGCCAGTTTGTATGCATTTCTAGGGTATGTGGTTGTTATGACATAAGGGCCTTCCGAGTTTGGTTTCAATTTTTCTTTCGGATGAGCGTGCTTGAAAGGCATAATTTTCTTTAAGACTAATTCTCCAATATTAAAGGTTCCTTCGAGTACTTTCTTATCGTAAGCCCTAGCCACTCTCCTCTGATATACCTGAGAATGATCAGATGCCCTTAGACGTGTTTCATAAAGTTGCTCTAACTGTACGAGTAGGATAATTCTCCTCTCGTCTAAGGATAGCTCATCATTGAGTTAAATCCATAAAGATGGTACTTATATCTCATATGGTAGGATTGTCTCCATCCCATAGGTAAGGAGGTAGGGAGTTTGGCCAGTGGCCATACGAATAGAGGTCTTATAGGCCCAGAGTACTTCTGGTAGTCATTCGGGCCAGTCGACTCTATTGCTCATTTCTACTGTGTATTTCAGGATTCGATCAGCATTTTGTTTGTAGCTTCTGCCTGTCCATTTCCTTGAGGGTAGAACGGTGATGAGTGGCACAGATCAATGCCATATTTCTTGCATAACTTTTTCGTCTTCTCTGCGATAAACTGTGATCCGTTGTCGATGATAAACATCGTGGGTACTCCAAACCTGGTGATGATATTTCGAAGATAAACCTTACAAGTGTCAAAGTGGTGACTCTAACATAGGATTCGGCTTTTACCTATTTGGTGTAGTATTCAGTCGCTGTAAGTATGAACATGAGCTTATGAGTGTACCCAATTATATCTGTGAAAGGTTCGATGACATCGAAGGCCCACATCAAAAATAGTCATAACGAGGTCATAGTGTTCAGTGCAACTGATGGGGCTTTGATAAGTGTAGCGTGTTCTCATTGTTTGTAGGATTGGACATAGAGGTGGCAATCTCTGATCATCGTCGGCCAAAAGTAACCTTGTCGTGTAACTTGATCGGTGAGCCTCTGTCTATCGGAGTAGGCATCACAGGCACTGGCATGTATTTCTTGGATGATGTATTGTCCTTTGGCAGTCATGACACATTGTAGTAGTACTCCTTTGGTGAAGACTTCTTTGTATAACATTTCGCTAAGTATAAAGAATCGGGCGCATCGGTTCCTTATAGACTTCCGTTCAATCTTCGTGGCGTATGTAGGGACGTATTGATGCTTTAAGAAGTTCCAGATGTCGAAATACCATAACTGTCTATCGTCAGTTGGTGATTTTTCAAATCAGAACATAGCAACTTCGATTTTGCCTTGACATGCTTTCGGAGTGATTGCTTCTTTTTACCCTGTACTTGTGGGGAGGACAGGTAATTCTCTCTTGACGGTCCATGCTACCTCGTGGGCGGGTGCTATTAATTTTTCAATAAAGAAGGTCTTGATACTTTGGCCGATGAATATTTGGATGGCCGAGGCTAATGTGGCTAAGGAATCTGTGAGCTCATTTTCTAGTCTAGGGATGTGCGTGAAAAAGATTCTTTCAAATTCCTTTACCAAATATTGAGCAGTTTCTAGGTATGCCATTAGTTTCATTTCTATAGTTTTCCATTCTCCTATGACTTACGAGATTACTAGCTTGGAGTCACCGATGATATTTAATTGTTTAACGCCTAATTGTAATGCTGCTCGTAGTCCAACTGTAAAAACTTTATATTCTGCGATGTTGTTAGTGACAAGAAAATCTAATTGAAAAGCCTTAGGTATAACTACTCCTTCTAGGCTTAGGAGGACTATCCCGATGCCTTTTCCTTTGTGATTTAGAGCACCGTTGAAGTAAAGAGTCCATGAGATCTTGTCGGGCTCTTCGTTAAGAATCGTGAATAGGTCTTCATCGAGGAAATCCACGTATATGGGCTCATTACTTAGGAGTAGGAGACCTGCAAGGTAATCGACGATTGCTTGCCCTTTGATCGACTTCTGCATGACATATGTGATATCGAATTCTTGTAAGAGCATATGCCAGCGAGTGACTGTTTTTTATATTGTAGGCTTTTCAAATACATACTTCAGAGGATCCATTCAGGCTAGTACTAGTATTTTATGTGCTCCGAAATAGAGTCGTAATTTGGTAGAGGCCCACAATAGTATGAGGCAAGTCTTCTCCATCGAAGTGTATTTTCGTTCGTACTCGACCATCGTCCTACTAAGGTAGTAGTAGATAGCCTTCTCTCTCTTGTCGTCTTTTTTATATTGTCCCAGAATTACTCTCATTGCTTTATCACTCGCTGAGAGGTATAGTATTAGAGGTCTTCTGAGAACTAATTATGATAGTATTGGCAGGTTAAAGAGGTACTTTTTGATATTATCGAAGGCTTGCTGACACTGGCCATCCCATTTATACTCAGTTCCTCCTTTAAGTAGCCTATAGAAAGGATCACATATGTCTGAATATTGGGAGATAAATCTCTTGATGAATTACAATCTTCCTATCAGGCCTCATAATTCTTTGATATTACTGGAGGCGGCATCTCGAGGATGGCTCTGAATTTGGCATGGTCGACTTCGATCCCTCGCTTGCTGACTATGAAATCGAGTAATTTTTCGGAGGTGACTCCGAAGACATATTTCCATGGGTTCATTTTAGCTGATATTTCTTAGCTCTTTGTAGTACCAGTCGGAGTGCTTTAACATGTCCTAATCGTGTTTGGGACTTTACTAATATGTCATCGACGTAGACTCTTACACATTTATGCATCATGTCATGAAAGATAGCCATCATGGCATGTTGATACGTGGCTCCTATATTCTTAAGCTCAAAAGGCATGACGACGTAATAGTATGTTCCCCATGGTGTGGTGAAAGAAGTCTTCTCTTAGTCAGACTCTGCTAATGTGATCTGATTATAGCCAGAGAAATCATTCATAAAGAATAGCATCTCATATCCAGCGGGGTTGTCGACTAGAGTGTCAATGTGTGGAAGTGGGAAGTCATCTTTTGGGCATTCCTGGTTGAGGTTTTAAAAGTCAATGCAAACCCATACTCTGTCATCTTTCTTAGTGACAAGTACTATGTTGGCAACCCACTTGGGGTAGAGAATGACTCGGATGAATTTGGCTTTATGCAATTTGTTAACTTCCTCTTTAACTTGAATGGCGCTTTGTGGGTGCATCCTACAGAGTTTTTGCTTAACAGGCTTGGCATCGGGTTCTAAGACGAGGCGATGCTCTATTAAGCGTTGCGCAAATCGAGGTGCTCTTGTAGGACTTGTGCAATTTGTTGACATTCCTTAGAATTTAGCGTTGCACAAATCAGTCGTTTCTTAAATTACTCTTCAGTGCCAAAGTTAAGTTCTTCTTTAGGTTCCACGGCAACATGGGTTTTCTCATCGAAATGCTTGATAACCCGTTGGAAGTCCGATGCCTCCTCGGCGACTGGTGTTCCTTCTTCATCCTTGGTAAGCTCATTTACTGCAAAATTATGAGAGGTAGCCCTTCACTGGCTCAATCTATGACTGAGAGATCTTTGTTAAGGTGAAGGTTAAGACTATTGATTCTTCTCTCAAAGTCATAAAGTATCTCATCCGATCTGATCACTGGCTTGTTGTTTAGCCTGGATGCTTTATGTCCTCGTGCGGGAGATGGGATAAAAACCTTAGGAGAAAAGTCTCCTTGTTGGCCGCAAACTTGATTCGGGACGAAGGGTTCCCTTTCTTTTTTGAAGTTTTCTGATTTTTTCGGATTTTGTGTTTCTAAATTTTTAAGGTTTTCTTCTTTTTCAATTTTTTTGATTTTTGATAATAAATATGTTTACAAGGTCAGTCGCCTCAAGAGGCGCCGGGAGAGTGGCTTCCTCTAACTGAGGGAGTGAGACAGCTACTGGAGCCGTTCTGGCGATCCTTCGAGAAACGTAGATTTATTCTAAATTTGACATTTTTTTTTTTGAGTCCTCATCTAATGAGACCTTTTGAATAAGTGACGTTGGCGACAGCAACACTGACATTCGGATTTCTTCTACCACATCGATTGCACCTTCCTCGAAGAAACTCTGGAGATCATAGTCGATCAAACTATCATCCTGTGAGTTATAATATAATTGTTCTTCCGACCGAGGGTGATCCCCTAAAGGATCGTTAAGGGTAGCGGGTTCTTTTCTTTGATCTTCATAATATGTTAGGGTGAGCACGCATGTTCGACAGCGAGGTTGATAATGGTGAGAAATGTAAGAAGATCCCTAAGGATATTCCCATCCTTCTAGGTTAGAGTCAAAGATGGTATCGAATCCATCTTCTTGATCTGAAAGTGCTTGAAGTCTTAGATTAGCTTGCTCTGTTAACTTGAGTGTCGGGAGGTCTATCCAGAAGCCCTCGTCATCACTCGGGGGAGGTTGCCACTCTTCCTCGAGAGATTTCCTAAATATTTGGAGTTGTGGCACATCTGGGGATGAAGAAGTGTCTAGTTCAAGTTCCTCTTCAAACTCTATGAGGGCGATGTGAGTGTTTCCCCCTGGGTCAACCAAATGACAGTTAGAATTTTCTTCTTCTTGTGCTGGTAGCTGAGCTGGTAGGTCATTACTTATTTCGGTGGTCACGAGGTTGGAGTAATTCGATTTTTGTATATTAGAATGTTGGGTCCAACTAGCGAAGTGCTCTAATATGTTGGTGCATGCCCTACAGCGGGATTGGTATGGGTGAGCGGTACAAGGGAAGCCCCAGGGGCATTCCCATCTTCCAAGGTCGAGGCCGAGGCGGATGCTATGTGAGTTAAGATTTTCTTGTAGGGTGTCATCTTCTTCCCATGTTGAGTGTAAGTTCTCTTCATCCTCTTGCAAGGCTGCTATGTGAAAATCTTCGTCGTAAGTGGATTCCCAATCTTCTACTTGTGGCTCGAGTTTTGGAGGTTCTTTCTCTCTTTCTTCTGTAAGCTCCTTAGTGTCAAACAAGGGTTTGACTCCTTCGAGCTATTTATCAATATCGTCGTTCAAATTAGTTAAATCATTGAATGCTTTAGTCATTCGCTCAATTTCTACTTTTTAGGATCTAGTGAAGGACACTTTCTTCTGCTTTGGTACATCCGCTTTCTCAGTGGTCTCATAAACGAAGTGGTTGTATAGAGACCATTTTGGTGAGATAGGGAACAAGTCGGCTTACGGAACGTCCGATTGGTAACATAACCCTATGTGCTTGCATATTTTCATTGGGACAACTGGTCCGACACGACCTTGCTTTCTTTTACCAAGTCCAGTGTGGGGGACGCATCCGAGTTGGTACATAAGGTCCCACCCTTTCATCTGCATGGTTGTCTCATCAGGGATTCAAGTCTTTTGAATGTGGCCCATTTTCAATACAGAATCATAGGCTATCGGAATACTTGCCACGTAATCAGTATCCATCCCCTGGAGGGGTGCGTAATAATATATACGGATGATGGAGTCCTCATATGGGAATTTGATGCATTGATGGTATGTGGATGCGATAGCTTTCATTAACTCTAAGCATTTTCTTCCTAAGATAAGATTATACGTGCTAGTGAAATCAAAAATATGGAAGGTAACGTCTTTCATTACAGGTTCAAGGCAAACCTGGAGTTTAATAGTTCCTTTGACAAAGCAATGCGATCCATTATAAGCTATGAGTAACAGTGCTAAGGGCCTGACATTCTGCTCCATATATTCGAGCGTCTTTAATAATGTGATAGGGCAAATATTAAGTTCCGCTCTCGTATCGACCAATGCATGGGGTACGGAGAACCCTCTAATTATGACTGTAAGATATATGGGAGTCGCACTCCCATGAAGTGACTCTTTAAGTATATATGCATCTATGAAAGTGAGCATTGGAGGTTGTGCCATGACCGAGGTGATTTGATGAAGCTCATCTAAGGTTGTATCCTCATCCACTTGCGTGTCTTCAAGTATCATTATCAATAACCGGTAATAGTCAGGCTATTTCTTGATGAGTTTTAGTATAGATATCTGGGTTGGGATCTTTTGGAGATGCCGTAGAAAGTCATATTCTTACCCTGGCTTGAGTGCAATTTCTTTACCTAGCCAATGAGCTTTGGGTGCAGGTGGTTGGATTGGTTGAGGTGCAGGAATTGGTGCAGGAATAATATAAGGTGGGGGCGACAAGTTAACCTCTCTTTCTCTCACATTCCCCTCTGATGGTTGTGCATTTGCAAAATCCTTATTTTGAGGGAAAGGCAGAGGTGGATAATTGGTTCCCGACTTGAGAATTAGGCACGTCGGTTGTTGGCCGAACCCGACGTGGCTTGACGCGGATGTATTTATGAAGTTAGTGAAATTCGAGGTCAAAGTGCATACCTGCATGGTGTCGCTCCAAGGTGGGAGATACTATGTGTAATCCTCTTCTTCTAAGAAAGCAGAGACCAGTGTCTCAGATGAGTTGGGATGTTCTTCGCGCTCACTTTCTTCTATGTTTGGCAAATACTCTGTCTTTGTTTCATTCTCCCAACTTGGAGTCTTTTGGGTGACACTTTCTACCCATGCAACAATTTGGGCTACAGTTTGAAGAACGTGATCTCCATACTCGGGTTTAAAATTGAACAAAGAGAGTGGTAATGGTATTGGTTCAAGATTTGGAGGTGTTGAACGCTCTAATGGGTGACTACAGAGGAATGGTCTCCTATCCCTAAAGGAATGAACTCGTATCTAAGTGAATTTTAGATAGGGAGGTGGGTTCGGTGGGGCGATGAGAGTGATCAAGGCCGAGGGATGCAGGGGTGAAGAAACTCTCGCTAGTGTGGCGGAAGTAATAGAGGTTGAATGCGAGTGATTAAGGTGGAAGGCTGGAAGGGGGATCGATCGGAGAGATCTACGGTGGTGACCTGAGTTGGTGTTGCTTGGCTGTGGTTGGGCATGGGGTTATTAATGATCCCTAGATTTTGTTGGGGTTGGTTATCATTAGGGTTAGAATTCTCAAGTGCTTCCCAATCAATCTGATTTCGATCATTCATGTCATAGATTACGTCCTTGAGGACCCGACAATCTTCTAAGTTGTGTCTCACGTATCGATGGAAGGCACAGTATTTACTATAGTCTAGATTGGTTGGCCGTGGGCGAGGTCTTTCTTACAGGAATCGGAGGAGATTCTGAGTATTAAGGAGACGAAAGATGTTAGGAATCATATCCGATAAAGAGGGGTAGTGTTCCCGCCTCGGCTGGTAGGGGCCTCTAGTTGGATTGAAGTTTTACGGTGGGAGTACGTTATTGTAATTCGGCGCGTGGGCCGGTCGATTCTGTGTCGTGTTCTAGTTCTGGTAGGTGTTGGGATATTAGTTTCTATTATGATACTAGCCCTAATTCTGGTTTTGGCCTTGGTTTTGGTTTGTGTACCGTTACTGATTTTGATTTTGCTCGAAGTTTTGTGGTTGAAAATTTTCGTTCCTAGAGTTTTGTCCTTGGTTGACAACGGTGTTGACCTGTTCGGGTCCTAAGGCTTTCTTATTATTTTTCAATTTTGATTCATTGGAAGAGCCCACTTTCGACGTGACTATGGATAGAGTGAGGTCACCGCCTTTAATGTGTCGCGCTAGTCGGGATGCCCGGGAGTTGAGTGTAGTGAAGTCGGGGCAATCACTTATGACAAGTACGCACTTTAATAGTTCTCTAGTATTACCGATGTTAATGTCCACCGAGTCCTTCTCTTTCATTGAAGTGATGATCCTAGCAGCGAGTTTTCTCCACCTAGCAACGAAGTCGGTAAATTCTTCATCGGGTCCTGCTTGGCTGCCATCAAATCGGTGAGACTGGCCGTCTCTTAGATCAAGTGTTTATACTGGTCTAGGAATTGACCGACCAAATCATCGAAGGTTTCCATCTTATAAAGCGGGAGTCCCGCAAACCAATATAAAGCTTCTTCTTCTAATGAGCATTGAAAATAGTGAATGAGAAGTCCTTGATTATCACATATGGGTCGACAATCATTGCAAAAGAGGGCCAAGTGATGGTTCAGATTTTCCATGCCATTATATTTGGTAATTTTCAATATTTTGAATCCTATTGGTAAGTTAAATTCGACGTCTCGAAAAAATTTGTTGAATCTAAATGATTTTTACCTTAGCCATGTACTCATCGAGCATTTTAGGGAGATCTTTAATTTTTATGGTGCTGTCTTTTGGAGCAAACCTTGCCTAAAGAGTCATCGTTGAAGAATGTGTGGGCAGACTATCTCAATGGTGTGACGCGGGCTAGCACTGTGTTCAAGGTAGGCGGTGGCCTCTCTTGTCGTTCTTGTTCTTCTGAAAATTGCCATGACCTAATGGTCTCATGTGGCAGCCAATCCCCGAAGCAATTTCTCGGAGTCATCATCTCCTCTTTGTATTCTTTGGATACTGAGCTTTATGATTTGTTAAGCGGTAAGGTTTTGTCCAATGCTACTATCTCTCCCATTATGATTATTCCCGGTGTGTGGGGTAGAAAAGGGATTCTCTTGTTCACTAGCCATGTTAATCTTAGGTTGTCGTGGGCTGAAATTGTAAAGCGATTCTTCCTCATACGCGAGGTTATTATGATACCCCCACAATGGTGGGTCTCCTAAACTCACTCTTCATATATCAGCTATCTCGAGTCTTTGACGAAGACTCATATATTTAAAAGGGAATCTAAATAAAACGATGGAAAGAAAAATAGGGAACTAAAATAAAAACTAGCTATCTAAAAAGAAGAGTTTGCAAAAGTATCCAATCGTGATCGCTAGGCTGTTGGTGCGTGATTTTTCTGGCTTCCTCTCGGTCCCCATTGAATTAGTGGCTCCAATTTTGTCCAAGTGGACTCTAGCGATGCAACGTTTAGAATAGTGAAGGTAAAAATAAAAAAGGGGGGTTTTCTAGGAAGATTCTTAGTTTATTGCGATCGTCAGCTGCAGATACTTAACAACGCTGCAACACATCAATGATCACGCTTTAGAGTGCGTGTGGGTTACTTCTTTACTAAATCATCCACCGGAGAACGTCAGCAGTTGTGTCTCTTCTTATAATTTAGATAGTTTAATTTTCCTTTCCTTTCCCTATTATGATTGTGGTTCTAATCAGTTTAGACTTCCCAATTCTGTTGTGAGTTTAGTTGTGTGGGAATTTATTATAGTTGATTTAATCTAGTATTCTAATTCTATCAGGAGTCTAATTAATTTCAGTTTCCTAATCTTATTAGAGTTTCAATTAATTTAGTGTCCTAATATTATTAAAAGTCCAACTGATGTCGGTCTCCTAATTGTACTAGGAATGCAAGTATATTAATTCTTAATAAAACTCTAATTCAATCAAGCATGCTAATTATACTGGAATCCTAAGTAAAGCAAGTATATTAATTGTATTGAAATTCTAATTAAATCAAGTATACTAATCGACTAAAATTCTAACTAGAGCAATTATAATAGTCCTATCTGAATTCTAATCGAAATAGGAAACTAATTCTATTATAACTCTAATTAAAATAAAGAGACTAAGTTTACTAGAATTACGATTAGAGCGAGAAATTAATTATCCTAAGATTCTAATTAAAGCAATGAATTATCTATGCTAAAATCCAATTAAAATAAGGGAACTGATTTTTTTCTAGAATTATAATCAAAGCAATGAATTCTAAAGATTTAATAAAAATAAAGCATGAAAATTAATTATACTAAAATTCTACGAAGAAATTATGGGACTAATTTTCTAATTATAATTAAAGTAACTAAATAATTCTAAATAAAAAGGGGTTTTGGGCCCGCTATGCTAAAGAGGATCGGCCTCGTTCCCGAGTACCCTCCGTAAGCTCCCTTGGGCAAATCGGGTGGCTGAGATTAAAGATAAATTAGATTTCAGGTTATAAAAGTGGTATTTTTAAATTTTTAGAGTCAATTTCGGGGAAATAATTATGAATTAAATTGAGAAACTAGAATTATAGAAGACTAAATAATTTTTAGAATTTTTAAAAGTATTAAACTAAGGAATTAAGACTAAAATTTAAAATTTTAGGACTGAATTCGGGTCCGAAATCAGAAAATCAGACCATATGATTAAGGACTGGATCTAGAACCTAAGGACTAAAACCAGAGATTAATGATAGGGTCGAAAATTAAGATTTTAGAACGGAATTGAGTCAAGGATTGGTGAATTAGACCGTCAAATTAAGGACTGATTCTAGAAACAGGGAACTAGAATTAGATATTGAAGATTACAGTCTAAAAAGGGTGCTACGGTCTAAAACAGCAAACTAATATTAATAATTAAAAACTAAGAGCAATCCTAAATCTAAAACTAAGGTTTTTACCTAGGACCGGGGCTGCGGAGAGAAACCTCGAAGATTCTACGCTTGAATTTTGAAATCATGGCTAGGTTGCTCTATGTGTTCATTCTCGGAGTTCTCTAGTTTCGAAATCCAAAAAGAAATCCGTTCTCTCTCGAAAATTACCAGCCTCTCTCGTTCGTGTTGTATGTGGGTCGAATTAAAAAGAACCTTTTATAGGTTTTTTTCTAATTAAATGTCCTGTTTCAGGCATTTAATTGAATTGCACACTGATTTCCCGATGCCTAATTGCTTTGAATCGGTCACCAACTCAGTGAGTGACCGACTGTCTTGCTCAGTAAGTTTCCTAGTTCTAACAACATTAGGACTAATTGCGCACTTGGTGTAGGGTGCAGTATCTAATTAAGTGCCTCTTGCGAAGAGTTTAATCGAGGAAACTTAGGGGTCAAGGATTGTAAGACTAGGTCGGGCATAGGCCGATTGCATGCTGGTGGTGAGGCGCTCAATCCAATTATGCGTGCCATGTGGGGCACATAATCGAGTCTCGGAGTGGTCTGAGAAAGAGAGTCTGGTTTGAAAGAGGGACTGATTGCGCGTTTGTGGTTTGGCGTGTAATCGAATTGCGCGCGTAGTTGTAGGAACGTAATTCAGGGCTGTCTGGGTCTGAGTCGGGTCTAAAATGTCAAACTATTTGTGACAGCCCAGATTTTGGCACCCCGAAACCCGTGCCATCAGCACGATCATCTTGACCGTGCCCTTAGCTAAGCACGGAACACTGGTATATCAAGCATCAAAAGTACTATAAATGAATTTGCGGAATTTAAATCTATATTAATTAACTTTCCAAAAGACAGTTCTACCCTCATGCCCCTACATGAATGGAGAACCGATCCGAACCATCGATGATAGAAATCATCACGGATGGTTCGTCCCAAAATTTCAATCCAAAACCTTATATACATGGTTTTCACAAAATCAAGGCTTGACATACCAAGCCGTACAAAACTCTTTGTAAAATCCCTCAAAGTGGCACAGCGGAGTCCTCTAGAAGAAGTCCTCTGGAGGTGGCTCCAACTCAAATCACCGGTATGCAAGGTTCGACTACATGGGATCGAGGCGTCTCCTGAGCGGCGATTGCTAATAGTGGACTATAGGGTGAGCTACATCCTAGCTCAATAGGGAACAAACAACATTGAACATATAGATTATAACTCACATATATTCTATGATATGTCATGCGATGTATCTATGCACGTTGTTGATGAAAGCAGTTAAAAAGCATTTCGTTTCTTGTTGATTTCTTATATTTTCATTTTGCTCATGAATAATCTTTGAAAAGGCCTAAAGCAAAACTTAAACTTTCAACTTAAGTAATCCACAGAGCAATATAGCATCGAGCCCGATGAGATACCCTTCATCGTCATCTATATAAACGGTTTAATGTATTCCACAGGAATACCATATAGTACCAAGCCCCTTTCCACAGGGATTGGTGGCGGGTTTCACTTGTCTCAACCAACACCCACAGGGTGTACTTACTATGTCTACGGATAAGCCTCCACTGGCCCTACGGTTTTCGCCGTATCGGTCACGGATATCCCGTGTCGGGGTAACCTATCAAACCTCAAATAACAAAATATCGATTGCCTTACATATAGTTATTCACCGTGTAAGTGTGCTATCTTATATCGATTAGGCCCTATCAAACATGATTCAATCTTTGGATACATCACAGGATGTATCCATTTACTACATCACACGATGCTCTTGTCTCTTACTTCTTCATCCCACAGGATGGCTCATTCGTTTACTCTTATGAATATCACGCACACACGCTTTTCACAATTCTTTAAGCAGTAAAAATGATTGAATTGAAATCTATATCACTACATACATGCTCTTGTAAAATAAAGTACATGTTCAAGGTGTTCCCTACCTCAAGTCTTCACTTGATCAATGCATCAAGGTCCCACGTGACTCCTTGTGCACTAGTCCACACGTATCACCTATGGTACCATATCACAGGTGAAACACATCACAAAGGATGCAATAAAGAAGGTATAAGATCCCCCAAGAATCTTAAAGTCAAACCAAAAGTCAACATAGTTTACTACAGTCGATTAATCGAATTCCAAAATCGATTAATCGAAAGTCAATATCGATTAATCGAAGCAATTTTGATTAATCGAAATTCTCCTTTTCGCATAAAAGTCCATTCTCGGATTCGAGCGATTGAGTTTTCATTGATTAATCGAATCCAATTTCGATTAATCGAAATTCTTCTTCATAAAGCAAATTCCTTTATTCGAGCGATTGAGTTTTCATTCGATTATCGAATCCAATTTCGATTAATCGAAATCCTTCTTTCAAAGTAGACCCTCGGTTGAGCGTTGAGTTTCACAAGTTGATTAATCGATTCCAAATCGATTAATCGAAAACAAATCGATTAATCGAAATCCCATTTCGATTAGTCGATTTTCCTCAAATCATTTCCTTTAACCACAGGGTCCTTTGGAGTTCTCGTCGATTAATCGATTCCCAAATCGATTAATCGAAATCCAAAGTCGATTAATCGAAATCGGGGTCCTCTGACTCTTCAACTTCCTGGCCAATTTCGATTAATCGAAACCCAATTTCGATTAATCGAAATTGTCAGATTCAGCCCCTTTCGAGCTGTTCTTCCCAATCTTTTTCCATACTTTTTCTTCTATTTTTCTAAGCCATTATCCTATGATTTAACCCACATTTTACTGCAACTTAACCCCTATAATCTATGCATCTTATTTACAAAAATTTTACCTTAACTAGATCTCGAGTTGATTTCAAATCAAATGGTTGGAAGGCTAGGGTTCCAGCTTTGGTTTCTAACGGATTTCTTGCGTCAAATCCGGCCTCTTTAATGCTTGAATCCTTCTTCCAATCACCCACAATAACTCCTCTCTTACTCCTCTCTCTTTCTCTCTCTTCTTTACTTCTCTCAACCACCAAAACATGAAAGTTAGGGTTTTCAACCCTTTTTATCTTATCTCTTTTCTCGGTGTGGAGCACATACACACCCATCAGTGTATGCCACTCTACACACTCCTCTATCTCTCCACTCTTCTACACTGGTTCACACATCACATTTGCTCATCTCACCATAAGTTCATCAATGAACTATCTCATGGTCAAACCTAAGACCAATCGGGCACGGATCCCGAGGTCCTCGTTTGACGTGCTTTTTTGGGTTATTACACTATTATTTCAGCCTGTATTTTGACTATATACTATTATTTCAGTATATAGTCTCCCTACATTAGGATCTGAGACAGAGCTATTATTTTACCTTGTGTTTAGCCATGTACTATTATTTCAGTGCATGGTCCCTGTGTTAGGGTTATGAGGCATGAGCCATAGAACTATTATTTCAGCCTATGTCCAGTCATATACTATTATTTCAGCATATGGTCCCAATATGAGGGCAAAAGGGTTTAAAATGTAAGACTATTATTTTAATCTGCATTCCAACTATATACTATTATTTCGGTATATAGTCTCCCTACGTTGGGATCTGAGCCACAGAGCTATTGTTCAGCCATGTACTATTAGTTCAGTATATGATTCCTACGTTAAGGTTATGGGACTTGAGCCACAGAGCTATTATTTCATCCTGTGTTCAGCCATATACTATTATTTCAGCATATGGTCCCAATTGGGGTTGTGAGGTCAAAGGTTGACCAACGAATTTGTATATTCCGAGATGGAAAAATGGGAGTGTCTACAGACATATGTCTGATTATCTCCAGCCAAGCCCAACAAACTTTTCGACACACTGTGGGCTTGCAATATGATAAGAATATCATGTCATTTTTAAAAAATAGTTAACATGTAGAAGTGTTCGCGCTTCATATTCGAAGCGTCAACACATCATAAAGAAGCGTCGTCGCCTCCTGTAGAAGCGTCAGAACTAGATATGGCGGCATCGATGCTTCATACAAACGCATCAACGCAACATAGAGATCATCACTTCGTCTTTGGATTTTTGTAAGCTTAGCATTTATCCAGCATAGTTCAGAAGCATACCTCAGATAGAGACGGTTGTTGATTCCGGAAGAGGGCGTATGGATCCTTAATATAACTATTCAGTTTATGGTTCTTCTTTTATAGCTGAAGAACATTTACCTTCAGTTGCTGGTTCTATTCTTTGAGCTGAAGAACCTTTACACGGATGTCGTCGAAGGCTTCGCTCCACTCTCTCATTGACCTCTCACAGTTTGCAATTCTTGACTAGGCAAACTGCTTCTATTTTTCATCAATCTGCAGTTTCATGAACTTATGAGATTTGGGTTGTACTTCTCCCTCTTCTTCTTCTTCCTTCGCTACTTCTTCTTCTTCCTCCTCTGCCTCTCCTTCGTTCGACAAGCTAACAACATCAATGTCTATTTTCTTCCTCTACACAGTAATGGGAGGGTTCAGTTATCCTTCACCTAATTCTACAGGTCTCTACCTTGCTCCCAATACGGCTTCTACCACAGGGAGGGCACTTTCATAGGGTGTGGCGTCCAGTGGCTGAATGCGAGCGGCCTACAAGATGACAGATATTCCACATTAATTTCGACTACTTAAGAATTTAGAATTGCTTCCTTAAGAAGTGATTATGCTTGATATAGAGGCATCATCATTTCATTTCGTAGCGATTGCGCTCAATATAGAGGCATCATCGCTTCATTTCGTAGCGATTGTGCTCAATATAGAGGCGTCATCGCTTCATTTCATAGCGATTGCGCTCATGTTAGAGGCGTCATCGCCTCATTTAGAAGAAATTCTTATTTTTCAGAAGCACCATCACTTCATTTGGAAGCGATTGTGTTTCTATATTATAATGATAGCTCCTATATTTAGATGCGATATCGCCTCGTATCGAATTTACCTTGTGCTCAAATTCTGTAATATACGAATGCCTCGTTTTGTTATTTACTTTCCATTTCAACAGCCTTGGGAAACTGACGGTGCCAGCAACCTGTGTGGGGTGCACCTACCGTTAATTTCGTATGCTCAGATCTGAAAAAAATAAAATAAATATTTAATAACTTTCGTAATTGTCAGCGCTTATAAAGAAATAAAATAGAACATTCTAAGAAACGACATTACCTACAGGGCAATAGTGCAGCCATAAATATTATAACCATGCTTTGCTTTTACTTTCTCAATTATATCCCTCAACCTCTTCGTTTTGTCCACTGATATTAAAAGTTAATTGTACGCGTGACAGTCTCATGGATATATGTTGAAATTGGGGAGATCATCAACGAGGGCGACGTGGGAGTTGTCGAGGATGTATTTTTTGTTTACAAGGAGGACGGTGGTGAGGACGAACAACAGACAGAGTCCTAGAAAGTCGTCGTCAGCATCCTGCCCGAGTCTGTCAATCGCATTTTCAATGTCTGCCCTAGTTGCATCTTTCAGGCTCTTGAAATATCTATATCTAATAGTCCGTTCTTCAGGAATCTCCACCGTCGAAGGTGTTGGTGCGCGCTTTTTCTGGGTTCCTCTCTGTTCCCATTGAATCAATGGCTCCAATTCTGTCCAAGTGGACTCTAGCGATGTGGCGTTTAGAATGCTAAAAGTAAAGGGTTTTCTAGGAAGGTTCCTAGTTTGTGCAATCGTCAGCTGTAAATATTTATCGACCCTGCAACACATCAATGATCACGCTTGAGAGCGGGTGTGGGTTACTTCTTTACTGAATCGTCCGCCTGCGAACGTCAGCAGCTATGTCTTTTCTTATAATTTTAGATAGTTTAATTTTTCTTTTATTTCTCGTTATTGTTATAGTTCTGATCAGTTTAGACTTCCCTAATTCTATTATGAGTTTAGCTGTGAATTTATTAGAGAGTGGGTGGATCTATTCTAATATTAAAATCCTATTAGGGATCTAATTTACTTAGTTTCCTAATCTTATTAGAATTCTAATTAATTTAGTGTCCTAATACTACTAGAAGTCCAATTAATTTTAGTCTCCTGATTCCATTAGAAGTCTAATTACGATCAGGTTTCCTAATTGTACTAGGAGTGCACATGTAATAGTTCTAGTGAAACTCTAATTAATTTTAGCATGCTAATTGTACTAAGATTCAAATTGGGCAAGTATGCTAATTGTATTGGAATTCTAATTAAATCAAGTATACTAATTGTATTGTAATTCTAACTAAAGCAATTATAACAGTCTGACCAGAATTCTAATTGAAATAAGAAAACTAATTTTACTAAACTCTAATTTAAGCAAAGGAACTAATTTTATTAAAATCTAATTAAATAAATAAACTGACTTTATTAAAATCTAACTAAAATAAATAAACTAATTTTATTAAAATTCTAATTAGGGCAATGAATTAACTATACTAAAACTCTAATTAAAGCAATAAAATTAATCATACTAAATTCTAATTAAAGCAAGGAATTAATCAATTAAAATCTGATTTAAAGAAATTAATCAATCATAGTAAAATCTAATGAACTTAATTAATAAAATATGCTTAAATAAAATAAATCTACTAATTAATTATACTAAAAAAAATAAGAAGCAGCAGTTAATTAATTCTAAAATCCTAAGGAAAAAAGGATTTTGGGCCCTCTACGCTAAGGAGGATTGGCATCATTCTCGAGTACCCTCTGTAAGCTCCCTTGGGCAAATCGGGTGGCTGAAATTGAAGATAAATTGAATTTCGGACTATAAAATAGTATTTTGGATTTTTCAGAGTCGGTTACGCAGTGATAATTATAAATCAAATTATGAATATAGAATTATAGAAACTACAATTAATATTTTGAATTTTTTGAGATATTAAAATAGGGATTTAAGATTAAAATTTAAATTTCTAAGACTGAATTCGGGTCTAAAATCAAAAAATCAGATCGTATGATTAAGGACTGATTCTAGAGTCTAAGTCCTAGAACCAGAAATTAATGATAGGACTGTAGATTAAGATTTTAGAACGGAATTAGAGCCTGTGGTCGATAAATTAGACCGCCAGATTAAGGACTGGTTCTGAATTCGGAGAATTAGAACCAGATATGTAAGATTTGCGGTCTAAAAAAGGGTGCTACGGTCTCGAACTGAAAATTATAAACTATAATTAAAACTTAGAGAAAAATCTTAGGTCTAAAACTAAAGTTTTTACCTAGGACCGGGGCTGTTGAGAGAAATCTCGGAGATTCGAAGCTTGAATTTTGGAATCATGGCGAGGTTGCTTTATGGGTTTGTCCTCGAAGTTCCCTGGTTTCAGAATCCCAAAAAAAAACCGTTCTCCCTCAAAAATTCTGCCTCTCTTCCGTGTCTCTCTTTTTTTTTGGGTCGAAAATAAAAAAAGCTTTTATAGTTTTTTCTTCAATAACGCGCCCTTTTTCAGGCATTTAACTAAATTACGCGCCAGTTTCTCGACCCTTAATCACTTTGAGTCGGTCACTGACTCAGTGAGCGACCAGCTGACTTACTCAACGAGTTTCCTAGTCCTAATAACATTAGAACTAATTGCGTGCCCATTTTAGGGTGCGTAATCTAATTGAGCGCTACTCTCAAAGCATTTAATCGAGGAAACTTAGAGGTCAAGAACTGTGAGGCTAGGTCGGGCATAGGCTAATTGCGCACTGGTAATGTGGCGCTCAATCTGAATGTGCATCTAGTTTCAATCATGTGATTGAGTCTCGAGTCGGTCTGGGGAAAGGAAGTCTGGTCTTAGAAGGGACTGATTGCGCGCTTGTGGTTCTCATGCAATCGAATTACGCGCTGGGTTGTAGGTGCTTAATTTGGGGTTGTCCGGGTTTGGTCTCTAGTCTAAAATACAAGACTATTATTTCAGTCTGCACACCGACTATATACTATTATTTCAGTATATAGTCTCCCTATGCTGGGATCTAAGCCACAAAGTTATTGTTTTAGCCTGTGTTTAGCCATATATTATTGTTTCAACATATGGTCCCATATCAGGGTTATGAGGTCAAAGGTTGACCAAACAAATATGTATACTCCGAGAGGGCAAAATGGGAGAGTCTACAGATGCCCCTCTTCGGCGCACTCTTACGAAGTAAGAACGCGTCGAAAAAGTAGACACCTCTCATTCGAGGTGTCTTCTCGTTTCTCTTGGAAAATTACAAATGTGAATTGGTGATATTGACATGACATGCTTGGCTTTCTTATCTATCAGCACAACCTGAAATGGAGCATTCAAAGGGCAAATGGTAGCTGTCGAAGGACACATTTTGGGTCTGTGGGTGCATGGCGCATCCCGTCGTATGGTGTGAGCTAACAGAGGGGTTTTACACAATCGAGGTTCCAGGGCATCCATCAAATATCCAAAATAAGGTTCAGGGACCAAAGTAATAAAATGAAGTATCATATAATATCGAAGGCTTTTGCAAGTCATATCAGACTGGGCGCATCATTGCTCATACTAATGCGCGTCAGGCATTCTTTTTCCAATAAGCATTAGTAAGTTCTTAGATTAAATATACTCAATGTTTAGTTTCCCAGGGGAATGGCCGGTTTGGGCTGGTAATTAAGGTGGGGGTCTTGTGAGGTGTGCTCAATTAAATTATGCACAGTAGCACGTGCGCTTGATTCATCTGGAGTCGGCCTCTAAGTTGGGAATTCTAATCCTAATGTGTCTGAACAAATGATTCTACACAGTGGAGTATGCACTTGATCCAATTCTGTGTAGTGAAATATGTGCTTGATTGGGAGTTCAGGGGGTCTTAGGAGTTAAAGCTCAGGTTTAAGTGCAATTTATTATGTGCGGGTGATGGGGCACTTAATCAATTTTTTAGCATTTAATATTTAAAGAAAGGTGAGTTGGGTCTATTTATCTTGTTGCTTTATTTTTTTTTCTTTCTTGAAGTAAGGAGATTTTGAAAATTTGAGAAATTTGAAATTTTAAAATTTAAGGGATTTTAACTTAAGATCAATTCGGTGATAAAACGGCAAAAAATGTGACTTTCGAGACGTCACTGAGCAGATCCACCGGTACGAGATTTATGAACCCGACCATTATTATGGTTGTCAAGATGACACTTGGCATACCGGATACTCCGTCTAACCTTCTCGGTGAGTACTGATAATTATCTCTTATGGGAGGACTACAGTGATTCGCGAGTCGAGAGATACGGGTTTTAAAAACATTTGACTTAATCATAGCTAACTATATTTATTTAAAGCAATATCGAGTAAAACAAAAAGAAAGTGGGTAGTACTTACCTGGGGATGACACTTACCTAGATTGTGTGTAGTTTGTACAGTCTGGTGGTGTCGTAGTATCGTGATGGGACTTTGGAGATTTCTTCTCTTTAGGTCTACTGTGGCAGGGCTTGGTGGTTGTGATGTGATATCTTGGGAGAAATGATATCGCAATGGGACCTAGGGATTCTTCCTTTCGTTAGATGTGTGTTGGGTGAGTCCTGGTGGGACGTGGGGATCAATTCAGGAGAGAGAGAGAAAGAGCCCTTTGCCTTACTGATAGGACATGCTCAGTCTTTCCCTCTTTTCGTCATATGGTGTGACATGTGTTGTCTGAGCTTTTCTTTTTTTTTCTCTTTTTTTTCAAGTAGTGATGCTTGCGATGGGATGTCGACTGAGTGTAGCTAGTGGTGAAATGCCGGTGGGATATTTGCGCGATGGGACGTTGGTGTCTTTCTTTGGCAGATCTTGGGTTAAAAAAGAAATCACATTATGGTTGTGTCATGATTGGCTTCATCTTTGGGTGATTTACTTTTAGCTTTTCGCGATTGGTCATGAGGGTATGGTTAATTTATTGTGATGGGACTAGATATTAAGGTGATATCGCATGTGTACACGTTATCGCGATGGGGATGGGTGAGAAGGTCTTTCTTTTCATATAAGGGTACACGATGAGTAACTCTTCTTTTTTTTTCGATAGAGCAGCCTGTGAGGCTACGCAATGGGACAAACGAATTTTTTTGACCGCGATGGGACAATAAGGTCTTGAAGGTGTAAATTTCATCCAAAGTCAAATATTGTGCGCCTATTTTAGGTCGCTCAATACGATTGCGCACCTATTTTCGGGCGTGTGATCTCTGGCATGAGGGGCCGTTTACGCGTTTGGGAGTGTGCATGCGATTAGATCATGCGCTCTAATTATGGTGCGT
Organism: Chloranthus sessilifolius; assembly: GCA_021018995.1. Taxonomy (NCBI): domain Eukaryota; kingdom Viridiplantae; phylum Streptophyta; class Magnoliopsida; order Chloranthales; family Chloranthaceae; genus Chloranthus; species Chloranthus sessilifolius. Next base: position 26,508,383 of record CM037587.1, on the reverse strand, counting down.
GATCAAGGCATCAGTAGGTCAGTGTGCAGGTGACCTTTTGTATTGCGCGGTAGGGGTGTGTCGCTTGATTGGATTGCGTGGCCTATAGCCTGCGCGTGATTGGAGCATCCCGCAATTGGTGCGAGCAATGGTTTCATTAAGCGCTTGGATCATAGCACGTGTTTTGGATTGTGTGAAGTGTGCATGGCTCGTGATCGAATTAAACGCATGTTTCTTGGCGTGTGATTAAGTCTACACTCTATATAAGCGAGCGAGCTTTCATTTATTTTTCATTCCCTAGTTTAGTCTTGAGTTTTAACCTTTTTTTGGATATCTTATGTTCTTAAATTCATGTTTTAATAATATTGAGTGATCTAACCGTCTGATTGGGATACCGTTTCTTCCTATATTCGTTATTACACATGATCTTCATCCTGAGGTGATGCTCGGGGATGGTATTATTCTGGGAGTGGGCGATATTGGGAATGAAGGCGTTAGTCTTCACATCGATCTCTTTTTGGGAGCAGTGAAGGCAACATTGAGGAGGCGGAGGTGGAGGAGGTGAAGATAGCGAAAGAGTAGGACTAAAAAGTGGAGGGATGTGTTTTCCAACCAATTCTCCTTGAAGTCTCTGATCGGACACTCCGAGCAAAATATGCTCCTCGCTTCATCTCAGTTTTGAACCCAGTCTTCATTTTGGGTTGTAGGTTAAAGTTTTAGATTTTCATTTTAAGTTATAAATTCAAGGGGTATGCCTCCGGTGATACTTGTAAAACTTTTGAGTTATGAATAAAGGGGCATTTTTTATTTTATTTTGCTTGTTTATTCGTTTAAATTTATTGATGGATTTATCTTATTTGTTTTGACTTATTTTAGGATTTAGTTTAGAGTTTGAGGATTCATTCTGAATTTACTCAGGGCTTATCCCGAGGTTACTTTGCTTTACTGAGTTTGGTTTAGGGGGTGTGCTAGGTTTTGTTTGGTTTGTTGGGGGCATTATTTTTTTGTCCTGAACAAGTTAGGGTTTCACTTTAGAGAGTTTTTTTTTTGGTTTAAAGTTTTATCTGGTTTAAAGTTTGATTTAAATTGAGTTTTAGTATTTTATTTGATTCAACATGAAACTAAAAAGTTTGAGTTTTCAAAGGTTCTAGATGGGTGTTAAATGTTTAAATCATATTGGTTTATCTAGGCTTAGGGGGATTAGTGTTTCTTAGGGGGTTAAGTGTTGTGTGATTATTGGTTCATCTGGGTCCGTCATGGATCGTGGTCTTTCAAAGGGGATATGTGTTTAGTTTAGATTTAATTAGATTGGAAGAGTTTAAAGGTGTGACACTTGTCATTTAATAATTCGAGAGGTATAGTTATAAATGTGTGAGCTAAAAGTTTTGGGTTCTTGTTGTTTTGAATCTTATTTCAAGTTTAGGGTTAAGAGTTTTGGAGAATTTTTTTTGTTGGGCATTTTCTTGTTTGTTAATGTCTTTTCTTCCTTTCTTTTTTGTATCCCGGGTGCTGGACCCAAAGAGTTGTGCTTATTGTGTGAATTACTCAGAATGGACGGGATTGGGAATGCAAGGTAGCGGTTAAATTACTGTAATACTAAGGGAAGAGATGGAGGAAAAAAAAGGTGGTAGAAAGGAAACCCAAGGATAAGGCTGGGTCAAAATTCTCGTGACTGATGCTTATTTTTCCTCGGTAGGCTCTGCAGATCCCGTATTAGTTGCTCTTCCTTGTTGTGGTTTCCAAGGTGAGCTTTTAAGGGCGGATCCCGCAGGTCCTGAGTGGCTTTCTGTGACCCACTCTTTTGTTTTTGTCAGCCCGGGGCAAGGGGAAGAGGTTATTACGGTTAAAATTCGTTCAGGGTGCTTACCCCCTCCGAAGTTCTCCGAGAATTCTAGTTTCCTGAATAAATTCGGATTCAGGCATTGCCTGAATAGGCTATTTTTTTATTTTTTTTCAAGTTGCGTATTCAGAGGGTATGCCCTCAGTGTATTTTTTCATTATTTTTAACTATTTATGAATTGATTATTATTTTAGTTTCGTTTGTAAATTCAAGTTTAGTTTATTTTGTAGCTTATTTGATTTTTTTTTAGTGCGAGGTTTACTTTTTAATTTATTTATTTTGGATCGGGGCACGTTAGGAGCATTTTATTGTTTTAACTTAGTTTGGGCTTAGTTGGAGTATATGAATGATGGTGATATTTCTCTTATTTAGTTTTGCTTAGTTGGGGCAAGGTTTTTTTTGTTTAGTTTTGGTTGGAGTGTGTAAACGGTGTCGGGACATTTTTTTTAGTCTTAAGCATTTTCTTTTAGTTATCAAGGTGCATATTTCTGTAAGTCTAGAATATTTTGGATCGGGCTTAACAAGGGCATGGTTTAGGCTAATAATTAGTGTCAGAGATCACCCAATTTAGGCATGTGAACATGCTGCTCTGAGCATTTTTTTGGTTTCTGGGGAATTGCGAGCTTCACTCTTAACACATAAATTAATTGCGCGCTAGAGAGTGTGCGCGCGTTCAGGATAATTAAGCGCCAGTTTTCAGGTGTTTGACCGAATTAAACGCAGGATACTAGACACGTGATTAGAGCGGTGGTTGGTTACTATACGGGTGACCATTGGCATTCGCGCGCTATTGTGTGGACGCTTGAAGTGATTACGTGCTTAGCAGCCTGCGCGCAACCAGATGGTCGGGTTGGTTTGAGCGGGCGACAATTGGGTTACGCGCTCAAGGCTTGTCGCATGATCCAAATTAAGTGCGATGATAGTGGTGTGTGATTGATTTAAGCACGTTAATTGATGCGCAGGATTTTGGCGTGTCTTATAAATAATTTAAAATTTTTTATTTTTTTCGCACAATCCATTTTAGTCTTCGATTCTCTGTTTACTTGTTTCTTTGTGCTCTAATTTTCGTGTTTTTGTGATATCTCGCTATCCGGTCATCCGTTTCAAGCGCCCTTTCCTTCATTCTCTTCAATTTTTCAAGCTCTTCATTCTAAGATGGAGGTTGAGGGTATTAGTGGGCATAATATTACTATTTTTGGGTTGGAGAGGATGTTAGGGGCGGAGATGGGCGAGACTTCTGAAGTTCGGATCGACATTTTCGGAGAGGCGGATGTTGGGGAGATAGGTAGAGAGGAGGTATTGGAGGTTGACCAGTCGGGGGTTAGGGAGGAGGGTCTCGAGATTGAGCAGGGGGTCGCTGAGGATGAGGGTCAGAGGGTTGAGGGTGAGATACCTGAGGGTGAGAGAGCTCAGGGTGCGATTGATGGTGCGGCTGAGGAGCACCAGGGTGAGGAGCTTCGAGATCGCAGAAACTTCCCACTGGAGGATTTCTTCGCTCGAGGCCGGGTAAGCACTCATGAGAAAGACTTCTTTCATTTTCTTAGGTATTTAGGTTACGATATATGCTTATTAGGATCTAAAAACCCTTCTAATTTATGTCAAACCTACATTAATCCTTGGTTGTGTGAGCACTCATGCATCATGATGACATATAGAGATAGGCCATGTTTCTATTCGGTTGTTCTTATCATATTTTGCGTGTTTGTTGTAAATTATTATTTAAGTTTGGGGCACATTTGACTTTCTTTTAGTTTTAAATTCATTTGTCTTTCATCATAAGTATGTGTTAATCTTACTATTATTATTTATGTTTCGTTCAATAGGAGCCCCCACAGCTAGCTATCAGCTCGGCATGGGCCGAGTCTCATACTTGGTATTATGCCTTATCGGAGTTTCAGCGGGCGCGGTTGGTATCTTTCAGTTTCGGACCGATTCTAGAGCTGCAGCCCTTTCAGGTCAATCATGACCTGATCACGATGATTCTAGAGAGGTGGAGGGAGGAGCATCAGGCGCTTTTCTTTCAAGTTGGTATGATGTTGCCGACTCCGGAGGACTGGGTTCGTATCACCGGTCTTCGTTTCGAGGGTGAGCTGATCACAGGGCGGATGGTAGAACATTATTTAGAGGTGTGTGAGGAGAATTTGGGTGTGCCGTATAGGTCAAGTAGTTTGGGGCCAGGTGTCATTCGAGTCACTTAGTTATTCGATACGTTTGCGAGTGGCTTCATCCCCTCGAGGCACCATTCGGAGGCAAAGGTGACCTATGAGGTGCGTTGTGCGACAATGGAGGGCTGGGAGTCTGTGGTGGAGTTAGGGTTGGCTGCGGATAGGATGCTTCGAGCATTCTTGATGCACTTCTTTAGTGTTGTACTCAACTCGGGGATGCATCCCCGGGCTATTTTTGATGGTTCTCGGGGACTTGGATCGAGTCCCCACCTATGCGTGGGGTGCGGCTACACTGGCACATCTCTATGAGCTGCTTCCCCGTCGGGGATGGGGCATCGCGTCAATCGGAGGTTTCCTTTCCTTCCTCCAGGTGAGTTTTAATTAATTGGCATCGTGATGTCTTTAGTTTGGTTAATTTTTTGGTCATAGTGACGAACTCAGTATTTCTTTTTGTGTGTCATTGTTGTTGTTTTCAGTTTTGGGCATATGATCATTTCACTTTTCTTCATCAGGGAGTTCCGTTGGAGGTGACATTCACGTTTCAGCGGATGCACGTGTGGAGGGAGGTGTTGAGGGGTGGTCGTCGTTGGTCTTCGGATCTTCAAACCGCGCACAGTCTCTTTGAGGATATGCACGTGGGGTAGGTATAGATCGTCGTGTGTATGTTTTTCATTTCGATCTTTTAGTATTTGAGTCTTTGTTGAGGGATCAGTTTGTTTGCTTGGATGTAGGTGATTTGGAGGCCATATGCGGATGAGGAGGATGCCGGCGTGCCAGTGATTCAGTCTGGCCAGCCCTTCTTTGATGTGGACATATGGGTCCATTGTTTTGAGAGGGTGGAGAGGATCCACACATCTCGAGTGGTATGGCAGCTCGGGCTCACTCAGGGATTCCCTCCAGAGACTCGCCACAGTGTGGCGAAGAGGATGACCGGCCCTCCTGGCCGAAATTTTATAGAACAGATGGCGCTTCAGATAGCGGATTTTAGAGCTGGGGGGACCAGGGTCACAGGGGTGCGTGATGAGGTGGACACCCGGGAGTATGTGCGGTGGTTTGGTACATTGGGTGGTGGGCGCCTCTTCACACCCTCCTTCCATGGGAGTGGTTCTTTCGTGATCAATGGGCCAGAGTCGGCGTCAGCTTTAAAAGAGAGGTTGGCTGCGTTGGAGCAGGGCCATCTCACCGTGAGCGTGCGGGGGGCATTAGACGCTCTCCATAGGGCGATGGAGCGGATGGGGTCTGCTCCTCGTCCGAATGAAGAGATGTTGCACTCCTTAACCTCCTCAATTTCTCAAGCTAGGACAACGGAGGATGAGTTGGGGGCTCGGCTAGCAAAGACTCAACAGCTCCTGGTCAGTTAATTTATAGTTTTTTAATATTATGTGGACTCTGTCTTTTAATCGTGTCTCATTTTATTTTATTTTGGACAGTCTGAGAGGGAGGGTGAGGTTGCTCGTTAGGCGGTGATGATCGAGTTGTTAGATGGTCAGCAGCAGGCCGGTCGAGAGGTGGAGGTCAGCCTACGATCTGAGATTGATCAATTGATAAGCATCTTTATAAATATAATTTAGCATTATTAGCATTGTGAGCTTGTCAACTGATGTGTTTATTGTTATTTATAAAGAGTCAAGCTCTCTGTTGTAGGTCCCGTTTGGGCATTTGATCCATCTTCAGTTGCTTCCTCCAGTCGGGAAGATCCAGCGATGGCTCAGCTTTTGGCAGAGATAGATCATTGTGTAAGCTTCTATTCAATCTTTTATCTTGTTTGTATAATTATAGCAGCTCGTTGGGTGTTACTGTTTCTTAGTAGCTTACTAATATCATGCGATATTCAGTGTTGGGTTGCCGAGGATCTTCAAACGAGGGAGGCGACTGCTACCTCTTTGCGCCCGGAGAGTCAGGTATATTTTTTTGATGTGGCATAATTTTGCTTAGGTTATTTCATCTTTATTTTGTTCTAACATGTCTTGTGTTGGTTCATTTGGTTCTTTGCGCAAGCTATTTCGAACTTCGCTCTTGAGCCTCCCCCTCAAGAGTCTGTTCCTATCCCTACTCAGGTATGTTTTAGTTATTGTGTTCATAGTTTATTTGTCATTATAGTATTTTTCTGATATATTTGTTTATTATTGTTGCAGCCTCCTACGTTCGATGTTCCTTCCGCGCCTCCTACTGATCTAGTGACTGCTGAGACAGTTAGGCGACTTCTGGAGGAGAGGGTGGATCTAGTATAATCCTTTCCCTTTCAAAGTTTTTTATTTTGTTCATGTGTATATTAGTTTTGACTAGGTATGGTTATGTAGGTCCATCAGCTTGAGGAGGCGCGTCTGGAGGCGGTGAGAGTGCGCGCCACTCCCAAAGCGAGACGGATCCTCGAGGAGATGCAGAGTCGGGAGGAGATAGTCATTGAGATGATGGTCACACAGAGGACTCAGACCGAGGCGTTAGAGGCGGCACGTCGGATGACGCGGGCGGAGATGCAGGTGTCCCTAGATTGGTTGCAGTATTGTCTGACGAGGAGTGAACAAGGGGTGCGTAGGTTGGTTAGTCGGCTTGATGGCTCGGAGTCGAGGGCTACGGGTTCCTCGAATGGGGAGTCTCATCACACGTCATATGATCTTGTCAGGGATGATGCTCGTAGGGATTCGGTCATTCATGATATTCTTACAGGGTATCCTTCTCATTTTTGATCGAGGCGATCTGCTAGTCAGGCGAGTGAGGGGGTTTCTATAGCAGGGCCTCGTCGTCTAGAGGTTCCGAGGACTCCAGGTGCTAGGATTGTGTTTTCAGAGGACTAGTCTATGGACCTCTGAGCTGATGATACTAGGGACAGCAATGCTCGGCCATCCCAGCGGCAGCGTAGGGAGTAGGGATACATGTGTGTATTTTGTATTCATGGTATGTGTGTGTTGTATATATAGGAGGGATGCCCCGGGTGATAAGTGTAAAAAGAAGTGAAAAGATTTTGACATATAGAGATTTTTGGTTTAGATGTATCTGTTTGGATCTTTTTTGTTTAGTTACCTCTTGCATCTACTTTTGCTTTTTAATTGCTTTAGCGCTATCGACCGTCGTTCGAACTTGGATGTTTCCTGAGCTGGCCCGGTGATGGTTGAAGGTTGCTTGCGTATCTACACATGTAAAGGTAACATCATCAGTATTTTTGTTCACCCCCTTGCTAGTTGTCAAGGTGGGTGAGTATCTCAGACCGGGGTCTGGTAGTAAAAGATGGATACAGGTCCCTTTTTTTTTCTTTTTCTTCTTTTTTTTTAAAATAAAAGTAATGCAACAGGGAAATCAAATGGCTAAGATGACAATGGTAAAAATAATAATAAATAAAAATGCCCCAATGTAGGAGCGTGGTGGTATCGGCAGTACAGTATCTTCGGTAGTATTCTCTGGATGGTAACTTCGTCATTCCTTATCTTCTATGTGGACGAGCCGGTGGTTCTGATATGATCCTTCTTCTATTCCAAAAAAAAATGCCCCAGCATCAAGATGTAATGGAGTTTTTTTCGATTTTGAGATGAGCACTTTAGGGCTATAAGCAGTCATGGGTATTTGGTGAGTTAGTTTTAAAGAAAAGTTAACCGGTGTTGTCATAGAACCGGGGAGGTCTCTTTGATTAGGTTGGTTGTATACATGGGTTTATCTTGGGGTGGTGGTCATCCTATCCTGTGGTTATTAGGGAGAAGTATGGTAAATATAGTTGGTGATTGCATCAGTCATCATTCATCAGTTTGCAGTTTCATTTCTAGGAGCATCCTATAAGGCTTTTGATTTATCGTCCGAAAATAAAAATAGAAGAGGGGAGTAAGGCTCAGTGATATGGGAAATAGTTTATATCTAATGCTTTCCAAAATTGATAGGTAACAATCTTTTTCTCAGAGGGATATGGGATGCCATAATTGAGCTTCTTCATCATATTTTGGTACCATCAAAATCTCACATTCTATGGTTAGCAGGAGTTTGTCCTCCTCCCGCCACCTTACAACGACATCTAGTAGTATGAGGACATCAGGGATGTCCTCGCAGCTTGCTTATACACTTTAATAATGTTACTAGAGATGTCCTCACGGTCTACTTATGCTTCCCTCAGCTCTTTGACTTGTTCATTCATTGTAATGCTCTCACTCAATTTTTGATATGTAAATATATATTTTTTTCTTTCAAAAGCATCCTTCTAGCACAAGAATGATAAGTTTTGATTAGACCTAACATCTTCACTTTTTATTTTTTTTTGCTCTAATGTCTCCTCCAATGGCGGGGGAAGAGAAATGAGGATCGGGTGTTACTTATGCTTTTGAAAGAGGTTAGATAAATCACTAGTCCTTTAATCGAATTGTCTAAGTGGGAAAAGGTAAGCGATAAATCGAAGGTCTTTAGGATATTATGAGAATTGAAGACATACGACCAATGAATGGGTTGTGACGACTATGGGGGTGATAAGTATAAGTATCTAACCACGAGATGTGACGATCACAAGGCTAAGGGTAATATTTTTTAAGGTACATGGCGTTCCAAGGGCTAGGGAGTTCTTTCCCGTCTTGGTTGCCAGTTTGTAGGCATTTCCAGGGTATGCGGCTGTTATGACATATGGGCCTTCCCCGTTGGATTTCAGTTTTCCTTTCGGATGGGCATGCTTGAAAGGCATTATCTTCTTCAAGACTAATTCTTCAATATTAAAGATTCGTTCAAAGACTTTCTTATTGTAAGCCCTGGCTACTCTCCTCTGATATACCTAAGTGTGATCAGCTGCCCTTAGAGGTGTTTCATCGAGCTGCTCTAGTTCTGTGAGTAGGGTAATTCTCCTCTTGTCTAAGGATAGCTCATCATTGAGTTGAATCCGTAAAAATAGTACTTGTATCTCATATGATAGGACTGCCTCCATCCCTTAGGTAAGGAGGTAGGGAGTTTGGTCAATGGTCGTATGAATAAAGGTCTTATAGGCCCAGAGTGCTTCTAGTAGTCGTTCAGGCCAGTCGGCTCTATTGCTTATTTCTACTATACATTTTAGGATTTGAATCAGCATTTTATATGTAGCTTATGCATGTCCATTGCCTTGAGGGTAGAACGGTGATGAGTGGCATAGATCGATGTCGTACTTCTTGCATAACTTCTTTATATTTTTTGCGATGAACTATGGTCCGTTGTCAGTGACAAACATCTTGGGTACTCCAAACCTAGTGATGATATTCTGAATAATAAACCTTATGAGTGTTGAGGCGGTGATTCTGACATAGGATTCAGCTTCTGCCCATTTGGTGTAGTATTCAATTGCCGTAACTATGAACGCGTGCTTGTGAGTGTTCCCAACGGTGTCTGTGAAAGGTCCAATGACATCAAAGGCCCATATCGAAAATGGCCATAGAGAGATCATAGTATTCAATACAACTAACAGAGCTTTGACGAGTGCGGCGTGTTCTTGGTATTGCTTATAGGATTGGACACAGAGGTGGCAATTTCTGATCTTTGTCGGTCAGAAGTAGCCTTATCGAGTAACTTGATCGGCAAGTCTCTATCTATCAGAGTGGGCACCGCAGGCACTGACGTGTGCTTCTCAAATAATATATTATCCTTCGACGGTCGTGACGCATAATAGTAGTACTCCTTTAGTGAAGGCCTCTTTATATAATGTTTCGCCGAGTATACAGAATCAAGCGCATCGGTTCCTTATAGTCTTCCGTTCGATCTTCGTGGCGTATTGAGGGACGTATTGATGTTTTAAAAAGTTTCAGATGTCAAAATACAATGGTTGTCCATTGTCGGTCGATGATTTTTTAAATCTGAACATAGCCACTTCGATTTCTATTTTGATGTGCTTTTCTGGAGTGATTATTTCTTTTGGTCCTGTACTTGTGGGGAGGACGGGTAATTCTCTTTTGACAGTCCATGCTATCTCGTGAGCGGGTACTGTCAGCTTTTCGATAAAGAAGGTCTTGATATTTTGCCCGATGGGTATTTGGATAATCGAGGCTAGCGTGGTTAAGGAATCTGCGAGCTCGTTTTCTAATCTAGGGATATACGTGAAAGAGATTCTTTCAAATTTCTTTACTAAATATTAAGCATTTTTTAGGTATATCATTAGTCTCATTTCCTTAGTTTTCTATTCTCCTATAACTTGTGAAATTACTAGTTTAGAATCACCGATGATTTTTAACTGTTTAACACCTATTGTAGCGCTACTCGTAGTCCAGCTATAAAGGCTTCATATTTTACGGCATTGTTAGTGACAGTGAAATCTAGTTGAAAAGCTTTCCTTATGGGCTTAGGAGGACTATCCCGATTCCTTTTCCTTTGTAATTTAGAGCGTCGTCAAAATAAAGGATCCATAACGTCTTATCAGGCTCTTTATTATGAATTATAAATAGGTCTTCATCAGGAAAATCCACGTGTATGGGTTCATCACTAGGGAGTGGGAGATCGCCAAGGTAATCGGCGATTGCTTGTCCTTTGATCAATTTCTGCATGACGTAAGTAATATCGAATTCTTGCAGGGGCATATGCCAGTGAGCGATCTTTCCTGATGTTGCAGGCTTTTCGAATACATACTTCAGAGGATCCATTCAGGATAGTACTAGTATTTTATGTGCTTTGAAGTAGTGTCGTAATTTGGTAGAGGCCCACACCAAGGTGAGACAAGTCTTCTCCATCGAAGTGTATTTTCGTTCGTATTCGACCATCATCCTACTGAGGTAGTAGATAGCCTTCTCTCTCTTGTCGTCTTCTTCATATTGTCCCAGAATTACTTCCATTGCTTTATCGCTTGCTGAGACGTATAGAATTAGGGATCTTTCAGAGACTGGTGGTGATAGTATTAGCGAGTTAAGGAGGTATTTCTTAATATTGTTGAAGGCTTACTGACACTAATCATCCCATTTGTACTCAGCTCCTCTTTTAAGTAATCTGTAAAAAGGATCGCATCTGTCTGAATGCTGAGAGATGAATCTCCTGATGAATTATAATCTTCTTATCAGGCCTCGTAACTCTTTGATATTACTAGGAGGCGGCATCTCGAGGATGCCTCTGACTTTTGTAGGGTCAACTTCGATCCCCTGCTTACTAACTATGAAACCAAGTAATTTTCTGGAAGTCACTCCGAAGACACATTTCTTTGGATTCATTTTTAGCTGATATTTCTTAGCTCTTTGTAACACTAGTCGGAGCGCTTCAACATGTCCTACTCACGTTTGGGACTTCACTAATATGTCATCAATGTAGACTTCTACACACTTATACATTATGTCATAAAAGATAGTCATCATGGTGCATTGATATATGGCTCCTGTGTTTTTAAGCCCAAAAGGCATAACGACGTCACAGTATGTTCCCCATGGTGTGGTGAAAGAAGTCTTCTGTTGGTCAAACTCTGCTAATTTGATCTAATTATATCCAAAGAAATTATTCATAAAGGATAGCATCTCATGTCCCGCGGTGTTTTCGACTAGAGTGTCAATGTCTGAAAGTGAGAAGTCATTTTTTGGGCATGCCTGATTGACGTTTTGGAAGTCAATGTAAACCTGTACTCTGTCATCTTTCTTGATGATAGGTACTATGTTGGCAACCCACTTAAGATAAGGAATGACTCGGATAAATTTGGCTTTGTGTAACTTGTCAACTTCCTCTTTAACTTGAAGGGAGGTTTGTGGTGCATCCTGCGGAGTTTCTGCTTAACAAGATTTACATCGGGTTTCAAGACGAGGCGATGTTCTACTAAACTTGGGTCTAAATCGGGCATGTCCTCGTAGGACCATGCAAAGGAATCAAGGTATTCTTACAGGACTTATGCAATTTATTGGCGTTAGTTGGAGTTAAGCGTTGCGCTAATCAGTAGCTTCTTGAGTTTCTCTTCAGTGCTAAATTTAAGTTCTTCCGTGGGTTCTGCTGCAGCTTGGGTTTGCTCATCGAAATGCATGATAACCTGTTGGAAGTCCAATGCCTCTAAGGTAACTAGTGCTCTTTCTTCATCCTCGGTAAGTTCGTATACTGCAAAATTCCTACACTGAGGATCTGAGTTTGCGAAAGGTAATCCTTCATCGGTACAATCTATGACTGAGATATCTTTGATAAGGTGAAGGTCAAGACTACTGATTCTTCTCTCAAAGTCACGAAGTATCTTGTTCGGTATGATCACTGGTTTTTTGTTTAGTCGGGATGTTTTACGTCCTCGTGCAGGGAATGGGACAGAAATCTTACGAGAAAAGTCTCCTTGTTGGCCACAAATTTAGTTCTGGACGAAGAGTTCCCTTTCTTTTCTAGGGTTTTTTGATTGTTTTGGATTTCGTATTTCTGAATTTTTTGGGTTTTCTATTTTTCTATTTTTTTATTTTTGATAATAAATATGGTACAGGGTCGATCGCCTCAAGGGGCGCCGGGAGAGTTGCTTCCTCTAGTTGAGAGAGCGAGACAGCTGCTAGAGCCATTCGGGCGATTCTTCGAGAAAAGCGGACTTGTTGTGAATTTGACTTTTTTTTTTTTTTTAGAATCCTCATCTGATGAGATCTTTTGAATGAGTGACGCTGGTGATAGCAATACTAATGTTTAAATTTCTTCCGCCACATTGATCACCTCTTCTTCGAAGAAGCTCTAAAGATCGTAGTCAATTAAACTATCATCCTCTAGGTGTAATAGTATTGTTCTGCCCACCGAAGAGAATCTCCTAAAGGATCCTCAAGGGTAGCGAGTTCTTTTCCTTGATCTTTATAATACGTTAGGATGAGCGCACATACTCGGCAGCGAGATTGATAATGGTGGAGAATGTAGGGGGATTCCCAAGGACATTCTCATCCCTCTAGGTTAGAGTCAAAGACGGTGTCGAACGCATATTCTTGATCTGATAGTGCTTGAAGTCCCAGATTGGCTCGCTCCGCTAACTCGAGTGTTGGGAGGTCTGATGTGTAGTGAAATATGATGATATTTCACCCCTAAAGACCTACATTTAGCTATCTGATGAAAGCCATTTAACATGTTTTATATAGTTTTAGTGATTTACAGCCCTGGAGATGCGTTGAGCATGAAATAACTCAAAAGTTCAGAATATAACGTCAAATTCGTGCTACCTTGGATCATTTGGAACTTATCCTGACTTAGAGTGTAATTTTGACCTTTAAAACACTAGATTCATGAACGAGTTAAAACACCAAAGTTGAAGAGCATGTCGTCTTCTTTCCAACGCCACAAGAATCGCCTCAATCTGACTTCGGAATAGAACGTTATGGCCAAAATACCGAGGCAGTGTCTGATGCAAAGTTTAGCGAGAGTTCACGAAAATCTGGGAAGGTCAATCGATCGACCTAATCCGAAGGACTTGGAAATTTAAAAAACAAAATCTGATCTGGTCGATCAATCGACCATCTTTAATCAATTAATCGACCAAGTTTGAATTTGAGTTCGGGATTGTGTTTGGCCGCAAGAATCTCGGTACTCTTTTCAAGGAATAAAATATTGGATTCAAGGAGGATAAAGTGGCTTCCATTTTGGCAATTAGGGAGAAATATATTCTTGGAGTTATATTCATACCCGGTCTTCTGTTCTGTTTTTAGAGAGTTTTCATTTTTCTGCATTCTTCTGTTTTAATTTTCTGTGTTTCAAAGTGTAAGGGCATTGAGTCCCAATTTCTTGAACTATCTTTTTACTATTCATTTTGAGAAGAAGATAAGTCTTAGTGTTTTCTTATTTGGATCCACTTTTCAAGAAGGAGGTGTACGTACTTTGGATTAAAGCTTTCATGGATTTTTGTGAATAATTCTTTACGGTATTTTAATGACATTTTCAACTTCTGCATTTATTTTATTACTTATTTCAGTTATGTGTGACTAGTTTCATATGGATGGGGATCTAATGAACCCCATCCGAGGTATTCATTTATATTAATATAAATCTGTGTGATTGAGATGTCAGATACTTTTTAAAGCCCTAATATTGTTATTGAAAATGATGAAATCTGATTTCAATCTGAAATCTAGGAACTAATCATGCCCTATGATTTCAGATCTGCAATAATAATTTTATCCTAATTTTTACCCATCTCGGGGTGAAGTTTTACTGTCATCTGAGGTGTGAGTGTTAATCACACACTCATGGGGTGTTAATCATACATCTCCTTGATTTCGGATTGATAGTGTGACTTTATCTCAATGGTGAGTTCCAATCACTATCTGAGGTGAGGGTGTTAATCACACACTCATGGGGTGTTAATCATACATCTCCTTAATCTTAGATCGTACTTTGGAAATTACCCTAGAGATTGGATTCTAAATGTTGTCCGATGTGTGAGTGTTAATCATACACTCATGGGATGTTAATCATACATCTCCATGATCTCAGATCTATATTTTAGAACTCACATGTGTATGGGGCAGTGCTTCTTGTGAGAAATCTGTTAAAGATCTCACATCTCAATCCACATATTGGTATTCTATAAATGATATACCTACGATGGGAGGATTTAGCATCCTAATCCTTATCTTTCATTAATTGTTAAATTCCGTTAGTATTTATCTGTTAGTATTTATCTCATTTATCAGAAGCTCTCAAAATTCTAGGTTGTTGGTTACTGTAATAGATCTGTGGAAATTCTTCTAGTTAATTGCTATTTCTGATTTTAAATTTTCTAACCAATCCTCGTGGGAACGATCTCGTACTTTGCACCCACTGCCTACATCACGATTCGTGCACTTACGAGTACAACTTAATTTATACATCAAGTTGTTGGCGCCGTTGTCGGGGATTGGGCGTAGAAAATTAAAAACTTTTGGAAAATAGAAAATTAACTTTTAAGAATCTTTGTAGGTTTGAACTCAGTAACTTTAAAAAAATTTAATATATATATATATTTTTTTTTTTTTGAGATCGATCAATCGACCTGAACTGTCGATCAATCGACTCATAAAAAAAAAAAAAAGATTTCTTTGAAGTATCGATCGATCGACCAAAACCGTCGATCAATCGACCCTCCGAAATCTGCAAAAATCTTGCTCGCAATCTCTGGATTCCGGATTTTTCAAATTTTAAAAAAAAAAAAAAATTAAATTCAAATTTTGAATCCTCGATCGATCGACCTTAACCGTCGATCAATCGAACATTCTCGTGGTCAATCAATCAACCTAAACAGTCGATTAATCGAAAAAAAGAAAAAAAAAAAGAATAAAATAAAATTTCTCGATCGATCGACCTAAACAGTCGATCAATCGAACAAGAGTTTACGAGAAGAAAAATCTTCGCACTTTGTGTATGCACACGAGGTCATTTAGAGATAAATCTTTAGAACCTCTTAATCCTGAGATTGAGCGAACGTGTCGTTCAAATCGAAAAGAAGCTAGAACTGGTCGAGAAGTAAGAACCGAACCATCAATTCAATTCGAAATGAATGCAAATGGCTGTGAAAATCAACATCATGAAAATGAGGAGCAGCCAACTCTGAGGGAGTTGTTTGCCCCAATTACTACTAATACTCCGTCTTGCATCACATATCCTGCTACACCTGCTGGTAGATTCAAAATTCGTACTAATGTGATTCAAATCCTTCCAATCTTTCACGGTATGGATAGAGAAGATCCATATCAACATATCAAAGACTTTGTTGAAGTCTGTTCATCAGTATATCAAAATTTCAGTAAAGAATCTGTGAGACTACGTCTATTTCCTTTCTCTATAAAGGATAAGGTCAAAGCATGGTTAAACTCTTTACCAGCTGGATCTATAACCACCTGGGACCAAATGGTTAAGAAATTTTTGTCAAAATTCTTTTCCATGGCTAAGACTAATGCCTTAAGACGTGAAATCACCGACTTTACACAAGAAGATGATAAGAGATTCTATGAAGCCTGGGATAGATTCATGGATATCTTATTGAAATGTCTGTACCATGGATTCTCAAAATGGAGATTGGTCCAATGTTTTTACAACGGATTGGATCAAGTTAATCAACATTTGATTGAATCCATGAACAGTGGAGGATTCTTGGGACTGAGAGAAAATGAATCCTATCAATTCTTGGAAAAGTTAGCGGAAGACTTACAACAATGGGACTTCTCTAGCAGTCGAGATCAGCCAAAAAAGAATCGAGATCAAGCAGGAAGCTCAGCAAAGAAAGGAGGATTGTGTGTGGTGAAAGAAACACCAAACCTGATGACAAAAATAGATTTCCTCACTTAACAAGTTGAGGAATTGAAATTGAAGAAAAATGTGAGTGTTGTAAATGTACAACCGGATCCATGATCATATTGTGCAAGGCCAATGCACACATCCGACGGTTGCCCGTCACTGCAAACTTGCTCAGAAGATCCTAGTGA
Source organism: Chloranthus sessilifolius (assembly GCA_021018995.1). Classification (NCBI taxonomy): domain Eukaryota; kingdom Viridiplantae; phylum Streptophyta; class Magnoliopsida; order Chloranthales; family Chloranthaceae; genus Chloranthus; species Chloranthus sessilifolius. The sequence continues at coordinate 26,492,109 of CM037587.1, read as the reverse complement.
ACAATTGAATGCGTTGAATACTTACGGGCGGAATCAGGGAAATATTTTTAATGAAAACAATCCAAACAGTTGGAAATATCATCAGAATTTCTCATGGAAACAAGGAAATCAAAGACCTCAAGGCCGAGGTCAAGGGATGAATTTATACCCAAATCAAAATGTCAGTCAGGGACCACAACAACAGTTTGGTCAAGGACAATTCCAACATCACTATGGAGGAGGAAACCAATATTACCCAAATCAAAATCAAAATGTGCAACCCAGGCAATCGAATCAGAATTATCAGTTCTCGCAATCAACAAGTCAACCAGGGTTTGCACAAAATTTCCCTCCACCAGGATTCAATAATCAACAAGGAAATGTTGCGCCACGTCAGACCCAAAATCAATACCCTCAGAGTGAGGATATGTGGAAGTTCATTCAATCTAATACCTCTTCAATATCAAGGATAGAGACGCAATTAGGGCAATTGGCAACCCTCCTTTGTGAAAGGGAGAAGGGATCATTCCCAAGCCAACCAGTCCCAAATCCACGAGGGCAGATGGCTATTCAGCATACCTCAACCTCATCTCCAGAGGAGAACCAACAACATATCAAGGCCATCACTACATTGAGATCTGGGAAGCAAATCGACAATAAAGTGAAAATGCCAGAAGAAGAGGAGAAGCATGAACCTGAAGTGAATGAGGAAGCAAGAGAAGAAGAGAAACATGAAAAGCAAGAGAAGAAGATTGAAGATAAGATCGAGAGAGAGAAGAGTTTCATACCCAGACCCCCTACCCTCAAAGGCTAGTGGGACCGAAGAAGAATCGTGATCAAGAAGGAATCATTGAAATGTTTAAGCAACTGAAGATAAATATCCCCTTCCTAGACACCATTCAGCAGGTGCCAGCATATGCTAGGTTTCTAAAGGATTTGGTAACTATCAAGCGAAAGACTAATGTGCCGAAGAAAGCCTTCTTAGCAGAACAGGTAAGCTCAGTTCTACAAGCGAGACTTCCAATTAAATATAAGGACCCTGGATGTCCTACGATTTCAATCATCATAGGGGAGAATCGCAACGATCAAGCACTCCTAGACCTTGGAGCAAGTGTCAATCTGTTACCCTATTCTGTGTATAAGGAACTTGAGTTGGGGGAACTAAAACCCACAGCTATGACCCTTCAACTTGTTGATAGGTCAATTAAGATTCCTAGGGGAATAGTCGAGGATGTCCTGATCAAAGTAGACACTTTTTACTTTCCAGTTGACTTTGTCATATTGGATACAGAACCCATTCCTCAACACAGAAATAATGTTCCCATAATTTTAGGACGAGCATTCCTGGCAACATCAAATGCACTAATCAATTGCTGAAATGGGATAATAAATTTGTCATTTGGGAACATGACTATGGGACTGAATATTTTTCACATTGCAAAACAGCCTGCTGAAGATGAGGAACATGCACAAGTTTGCATGATTGATAACATTGTGGAAAATGAATTTTTTACTTCAGAATATGAGGACCCTTTCGAGGCCTGTTTAGCACATTTTGGTAAAGACTTCGATGTGGATAAGGTGATACACGAGGTTAATGAGATGCTAGACTCAACACCACTCTTGGAAGAAAATAAATGTCAACTGAAAGATGAGAAAAAGGAAGAAGATAGCGAAGAAGAATCGCATCAATCAAATGAGGAGAGAAACCAAAGCTGGAACTAAAACCCCTCCCTGCGGATTTGAAATATGCATACCTGGGTATAGATGAAACTGACCTAGTGATTATTTCGACAAATTTAAATGAAGATCAAGAAGAAAAACTCATCGAAGTACTTCAAGACCACAAGAGTGCAATCGGATGGTCTATCAAAGACATTAAAGGAATCAGCCCAACGGTGTGTATGCACCGAATTCATTTAGAAGAAAGCGCTAAACCCTCAAGAGAACCACAACGTAGATTGAATCCAATAATGCAAGAAGTGGTAAGAAATGAGGTTATTAAGCTGCTAGATGCTAGGATCATATATCCAATCTCCGATAGCACATGGGTGAGCCCAACACAAGTGGTACCCAAAAAGTTTGAAGTTGCAGTGGTGAACAATGAGGAGAATGAGCTAATACCAACGAAAGTTCACATTGGCTGGAGAGTGTGTATTGACTACAGGAAGTTAAATTCAATGACTAGAAAGGATCACTTTCCTCTCCCATTCATTGACCAAATGCTAGAAAGATTGGTCGGGCACCAATACTATTGTTTCCTCGATGGCTATTCTGGGTATAATCAAATAGTCATTGTACCAGAAGATCAGGAAAAGACAACATTCACATGTCCCTTTGGAACATTTTCTTACCGCCGAATGTCGTTCGGACTTTGCAATGCTCCAGCTACATTCCAAAGATGTATGCTGAGTATATTCTCTGATATGGTGGAAAGATTCCTCGAAGTCTTTATGGATGATTTTTCTATTTATGGAGACAACTTCGATGATTGTTTGTGTCATCTATCTCTTGTTCTTGCGAGATGTGAAGAGAAAAATCTGGTTTTGAATTGAGAAAAGTGTCATTTCATGGTGCAAAGTGGTATTGTTCTGGGACATATTATATCATTCCGAGGGATTGAAGTGGACAAAGCTAAGGTAGAATTGATTTCAAACCTTCCACCACCAAGAACAGTCAAAGAAGTAAGGTCATTCCTCGGACACACCAGTTTTTATCGACGTTTCATAAAGGATTTTAGCAAAGTTGCAAAACCATTGTGCAGCCTACTGGCTAAAGATGCCCCATTCATCTTTGATGAAAAGTGTACAAATGCCTTTGAAAGTATTAAGGCGGAATTGGTCAGAGCCCCTATAATCCAACCACCAGATTGGAAGCTCCCATTCGAAATCATGTGTGATGCATCAGATTATGCGATCGGAGCTGTTCTTGGACAAAGGGTAGAGAAAGTGCCGCATGTCATCTACTATGCAAGTCACACTTTCAATGATGCACAATTGAATTATTCTACCACAGAAAATGAACTCCTAGCCATAGTCTTTGCTTTGGACAAGTTCCGATTCTATTTGTTGGGATCAAAAGTGATAGTGTTTACTGACCATGCGGCTCTTCGCTACCTCTTTTCAAAGAAAGATGTAAAGGCTCGATTAATCCGATGGATTCTACTCTTACAAGAATTTGATTTGGAAATCAAAGACAAAAAGGGATCAGAAAATGTAGTTGCTGATCATTTATCTCGAATCATTGTTGAAAAATTTGAGGATCTGATTCCAATTTTGAAAAGCTTTCTTGATGAACAATTGCTCACTGTTGAATATCCACCATAGTATGCAGATCTGGTGAACTATTTAGTGACAGATCAGATACCTGGGCATTGGAATAAAAATGAGAAAGTTGTCTTTCTAGCACGAGCCAAGCATTATTTCTTTGAGGACCCATACTTGTTCAAATATTGTGCTGATCAGATCATCAAAAGATGCATTCCGGAATAGGAGCAGCCAAAAATCATCTCATTTTGCCATGAGTTGTCCTATGAAGGACATTTTAGCTCAAGGAAGACTGTAACGAAGATTCTACAATGTGGATTTTATTGGCCAACAATCTTTAAAGACTGTCATCAGCAATGCATTTCATGCAGTAATTGTCAAATGCTAGGTAGAATTTTAAAAAGAAATATAATGCCCTTAAATCCAATAGTTGAACTGTTTGACGTATGGGGAATAGACTTCATGGGCCCATTCCCCAACTCTTTTGGAAATTTGTACGTCTTAGTTGCAGTGGATTATGTCTCAAAGTGGGTGGAAGCACTGGCCTGTAAAACCAATGACCACAGATTAGTGGTCAAGTTTCTTAAAAATGAGTTATTACCAAGATTTGGTACTCCACGTGCGATTATTAGTGACGGCGGAAAGCACTTTTGTAATAAAGTTTTCGCTCAGCTGATGAAGAAGTATGGGATCACACACAGTGGCTACACCATACCACTCTCAAACTAGTGGACAAGTCGAAGTTTCAAATCGAGAAATCAAACGTATTCTAGAGAAAACGATCAGGCCCAATCGGAAGGATTGGTCGTTGAAATTAAACGACGCACTCTGGGCATATCGGACAGCGTTCAAGGCCCCCATAGGAATGTCCCCCTATCGAATGGTCTTTGGCAAAGGTTGTCATTTACCTGTTGAATTGGAGCATCGGGCCTATTGGGTTGTTAAGTATTTGAACTTCAATTTGCACAAAGCTGGGGAGAAGTCGAAATTGGAAATTACAGAATTAGAGGAAGTGAGAGCTGATGCATATGAGTGTGCCAGATCCTACAAGGACCGCATGAAGCGTGTTCATGATCCGTCTATTTTGAGGAAATCATGAACTGTGGGACAGAAGGTGTTATTGTATAACTCATGACTATATTTGTTCCCCGGAAAGCTCAAAACCCGATGGAGTGGTCCTTTCTTGGTCAATCAATTATTTTCAAACGGAGCAATTGAGCTACGTAATTTGTGAAATGAAAGTACGTTTCGAGTCAACGGGCAACGGGTAAAACCGTTTTTAGAATATTACACTGAAAAGTTCGATAAACTTGTGCTGAGGTCTCCCGATCAATCGGGATGAAATTGAAAATTCTGAAATGTCGGGCTAGCGACGTTAAACCTAGCGCTTCTTGGGAGGCAACCCATGTTGTTAAAAATAATAATAATAAAAATTAAAAAACTAAAAAATTAAAAAAAAAAAAAAATGCTTAGATACACTCATTTTTATAGTTGATTGTGGTTTTGATAGTGCTATTCGAGTAAGCATTTAGTTAATTTTGATAATCTTATCACTATTGTTGACATTTTTTTGTGTGGTGAGGATGCTTGGATATACTGGTATATTTTCATGCAGGTTTGGGGGAGGATTTTCCTTACCTCTCCTCTTTTCATGTGCTATTATGCGCCTCAAATCATTACTCCAGGTATGTTTTCTCCCTTTAATCTAATATTTTATTTATTTTCAACAATGAGGACATTGCTTTATTCAGGTTTGGGGGTGTAGTTTGTGTGATTCTATTATTTTGATACCCCTAAAACTACAAAAAAAAAAAAAAAAAACAACCATCATACATGTTATTTTGCGATAGTTTTCAAACTTTAGTTAATGATGCATGTGAATTTAATATTGAAAATAGCGATGTCATATTTTGATTACTTCTATCTAAGATAATGAAATTTAATGTGATAATTTGAGGATAGTCCTGAAATTCATGCCTAAACATTTTGTGCACGTATACCATGCTTAAGATCTAGAAATTGAGGAACTATTTTGAACTTTGAATCTTAGGATCTTAGTGGAGACTAAACCCGGTAAGCTTTAGAGCTAATTTCCCGTCCTTGATGAGAGTTTACATAAACTCGGAGTTGTCTTTGAATACGAATTATTCTTGCATAATCTCATATATTTTATTTTGACTTGTGACTTTGCATGACATTAAATTCATATTATTGTGCTAGAACGTATCATATGTTTGCTCAAGACAAATAGGAAAAGTTACCATCTTTTGAGGACGTGATTGAAGGCCATCTTTGGCTCATTTGTGCTTAAAATGCCCCACCTTATATAAATTTATCATTCTAGTACCTCTTTGAGCTTATTAAAAAAATTTGCCTTTATATATTCTTTGATAAGTCACGTTAACCTTTACCCCTTCACCATTTCTGAAAACTCAACCTTACCCTTCTTATTTCTGAGAAATTAGGAACGAGGGATGAAAGTGAGCGAAAAGAGAGTAAGTGGAGAGATACCGAGTTGTGGTGTTTACTGAGAGTGTATGGCAAAAATATAGAAAAAAAAAGGGGAGAAAAAAAAAAAGAAAAATTTGAAAAAAAAAATGAAAAATATGATGTGCTGTAAGAAGATGAAATTCAAAAGACGAAAAATGAGTGAGAAAAGAAAAAGAAGGTTGAGAAAAATAGTGAGAGATTAGAAAAGAAAAAGAAGAGATAGAAAAATAAGAAGTTAGTTCATTTTCCAATTTCTTGAAAACTTTGAATCTCAACTTTCCTTTCTTTCTTTCCCTTACCTGAGCCCCATTACAAACTTAAAAAGACCTTCATGATCCGATTTTGCATTGGTAATTACCATGTGGAGAGTAAATATGTAATATCTATGACACTTGATATGGCATGCTTAGGATATACAAGTATCTATTCTTATGAGATTTATTTTTGTTCATTGATTGCATCGTGTTTCATTTATCATGTGAGACATTTTTGCTTGCTTTGTATTGATCTCTCACATGTGAGCGAAAATGAACCCATCATCGAAGCGATCCTATTTCGAAAGTATACCTAAAGTGAGGATTGAGTCGAGACATGAGATCTGATGATTTACTGTTTAAATTGGTTTCAAGATGAATGAATCTTGGTTTTGGTATGCACACACTTCACGTTTAGGCATGAATGGATAACTTATCTAACAATTTGAGCATTAGACTAATTTGAATGGATATTAGTATGATTAGTATAACATTGTTATTTGAAATTAAGGATTTGCATGTTGAATTGATTAATGATTTTGAATTTTGAAGTTAAAGATATATGAAAACCTTGTTTTGAAAACTCACTTTTATCGATGGTTTCAAAAATGTTTTGAAGTTTGTGGGTAACTTCACTGAAAACCCTCAGGAAACAAAACTCCTCCACTAGGGATCACCTAGCGATTTAAAGGTTTGTTGTATATGCTAAATGCAATCGTGCTCCTTACGAAAGTGGCATTTATTTTCTTAGGTTGTTAGTTTATTTTTCAGTGTTGTTTATCTTCTTCTTTGCTCGAGGACTAGCAAAGTGTAGGTTTGGGGGTATGATGTGTAGTAAAATATGATGATATTTCACCCCTAAAGACCTACATTTAGCTACCCGATGAAAGTCATTTAACATGTTTTATATAGTTTTAGTGATTTACAGGCCTGGAGATGCGTTGAGCATGAAATAACCCAAAAGTTCAGAATATAACGTCAAATTCGTGCTACCTTGGATCATTCAGAACTTATCCCAATTTGGAGCTTAATTTTGACCTTTAAAACACTGGATTCACGAAATGGTTAAAACACCAAAGTTGAAGACCATGTCGTCTTCTTTCCAACGCCGTAAGAATCGCCTCAATCTGACTTCAAGATAGAACGTTATGGCCGAAATACCGAGGCAGTGTCTGATGCAAAGTTTAACGAGAGTTCACAAAAATCTGGGAAGGTCGATCGATCAACCTAATCCGGAGGACTTGGAAATTAAAAAAATAAAATCTGATCTGGTCGATCGATCGACCATCTTTATTCGATCAATTGACCAAGTTTGAATTTGAGTTCGGGATTGTGTTTGGCCGTGAGAATCTCGGTACTATTTTCAAGGAATAAAATCTTGGATTCTAGGAGGATAAAGCGGCTTCCGTTTTGGCAATTAGGGGGAAATATAATTTTGGAGTTATATTCATACCCGGTCTTCTGTTCTGTTTTTAGAGAGTTTTCATTTTTCTGCATTCTTCTGTTTTAGTTTTCTGCGTTTCAAAGTGTAAGGGAATTGAGTTCCAGTTTCTTGAACTATCTTTTTAATATTCATTTTGAGAAGAAGATAAGTCTTAGTGTTTTCTGATTTGGATCCACTTTTCAAGAAGGAGGTGTACGTACTTTGGATTAAAGCTTTCGTAGATTTTTGTGGATAATTCTTTACGGTATTTTAATGGCATTTTCAACTTCTGCATTTATTTTATTACTTATTTCAGTTATATGTGGCTAGTTTCATTATGGATGGGGATCTAATGAACCCCATCCGAGGTATTCATTTATATTAATATAAATCTGTGTGATTGAGATGTCAGATACTTTTTAAGGCCCTAATATTGTTATTGAAAATGGTAAAATCTGATTTCAATCTGAAATCCAGGAGCTAATCATGCCCTATGATTTCAGATCTGCAATAATGATTTTATTCTAATTTTTACCCATCTCGGGGTGAAGTTTTACTGTCATCTGAGGTGTGAGTGTTAATCACACACTCATGGGGTGTTAATTATGCATCTCCTTGATTTCGGGTTGATAGTATGACTTTATCTCAGTGGTGAGTTCCAATCACTATATGAGGTGTGGGTGTTAATCACACACTCATGGGGTGTTAATCATACATCTCCTTGATCTTAGATCATACTTTGGAAATTACCCTAGAGATTAGGTTCTAAATGTTGTCCGAGGTGAGTGTTAATCATACGCTCATGGGATGTTAATCATACATCTCCGTGATCTTAGATCTATATTTTAGAACTCACGTGTGTATGGGGCAGTGCTTCTTATGAGAAATCTATTAAAGATCTCATATCTCAATCTACAGATTGGTATTCTGTAAATGATAAACCTACGATGAGAGGATTTAGCATCCCAATCCTTATCTTTTATTAATTGTTAAATCCCGTTAGTATTTATCTCATTTATCAGAAGCTCTCAAAATTCTAGGTTGTTGGTTACTGTGATAGATCTGTGGAAATTTTTCTAGTTAATTGCTATTTTTGATTTTAAATTTTCTAACCAATCCTCGTGAGAACGATCTCGTACTTTGCACCCACTGACTACATCACGATTCGTGCACTTGCGAGTATAACTTAATTTACACATTAAGGTCTATTCAGTAGTCCTCGTCATCACTCGGGTGAGGTTGCTACTCTTCCTCTAGAGATTTCTAAAATATTTAGAGTTGCGGGGAATCTGGGGATGTAGAAGTATCTAGTTTAAGTTCCTCTTCAAATCCTATGAGGGCGATGCAAGTGTTTCCCCCTAGGTCCATTAGATGACCATTGAGATTTTCTACTTCTTGTGCCTGTAGCTGAGTTGGTGGGTCGTTACTTGTGTCGGTGGTCATGAGATTGGAATGATTTGATTTTTCTGTCATAGAGTGTCGGGTCCAACTAGCGAAGCGCTCTAATATGTTGGCGCATGCCCCATAATATGGTTGGTATGGGTAAGTGATGCAAGGAGAGTCCCAAGGGCATTCCCATCCCTCAAGGCCAAGGTCGAGGTGGATGCTATACGAGTTAGTATTTTCTTATGGAGCATCATCTTCCCCCCACGTTGAGTGTAAGTACTCTTCACTATCTTGTAAGGTTGCTATGTGAAAATCTTCGTCGTCAATGAACTACCAATCTTCTACTCGTGGGTCAAGTTCTTGAGGTTCTTCCCTCCTCTTTTTTGCAAATTCCTCAATGTCAAGCATGGGCCTGACTCCTTCGAGTGGTTTATCAATATCATTGTTTAAATTAGTTAAATCATTGAATGATTCAGTCATTCGCTCAATTTTCACTTCTTAAGATCTGGTGAAGGACACTTCCTTATGCTTTGGTACATCTACTTTCTCAATGGTCCCATGGTCGTCCGATTGATAACCTAATCCTGTGTGTTTACGTATTTGCATTGGGACAATGGGTCTTACACGACCTTGCTTATTTTTACCGAGCCTAGTGTGGGGAACGTATCCAAGTTGGTACATAAGGTCTCAGCCTTTTATCGCGGTAGGGTTAATGGCATAGAGTTTGACAAGGTCTGAGCCAACCTCTCTTCTCATTAATTTTTGTTGACGCGTTAGAGGAAAACTAGGAGGGGTAGGGGGATGGACTTCCACAACGGTTGTCTCATCAGGGACTCGAGTCTTTTGAATATAACTCGTGTTCAATAAATAATCGTGAGTGATTGGTATGCTCACCATGTAATCAATATCTATTTCCTGGAGGAGTGCATCAGTGTATATACGGACGATGAAGTCCTCATATGAGAATTTGACGCATTGATGGTATGTGGATGCAATGGCCTTCATTGACTCCAGCCATTTTCTTTCTAAAATGAGATTGTACGTACTAACATAATCAGAAACATGGAAGGTAACATCTTTCATTATAGGTCTGAGGCGTACCTGCAGCTTAATAGTTCCTTTAACAAAGCGACGCGACTTATCATAAGTTATGAGTGACAGTACGGAGGGCCTGATATCCTGCTTTGTGTATTCGAACGTCTTTAACGTGGTGAGAGGGCAGATGTTAAGTCATGCTCTTGTGTTAACGAGTCTGTGTGGTATGGAGAATCCTTTAATTATGACCGTAAGATATATGGGGGTCGCACTCCCGTAGAGTGACTCTTTAGGCATGTCTATGTCTATAAAAGTGAGCGCTAGAGGTTACGCCATGACCGAAGTGATTTGATGAAGCTCATATAAGGTCGTATCCTCATCCACTTGCGTGTCTTTAAGTGTCTTTATCAATAATCAGTAATGGTCAGGTGATTTCTTGATTAGTTCTAGTATAGATATTTGGGTCGTAATCTTCTAGAGGTGCCGCAGAAGGTCATATTCTTGCCCTGACTCGAACGCAGTTTCTTTGCCTGGCCGATGAGCCCTAGGTGCGGATGATTCGAATGGTTGAGGTGCAGGAATTGGTGGAGGGATGATGTGAGATGGGGGAGGCAAGTTAACCTCTTTTTCTCTCATATTCTCCTCTGGTGGTTGTGCGTTCGTGAAATTCTTATTTCGAGAGAAAGGCAGAGGCGGATAATTGGTTCCTGATTTAAGAATCGATGAAGTCAGTTGTTAACCGAACCCGACACGGCTTGATGCGAATGTATTTGTAAAATGGGTGAAATTCGAGGTTGGAACGTGTACCTAAATGATGCCGCTCTAAGGTGGGAGGTACTGTGTATAATCTTCCTCTTCTAGGAAAGCAGAGACCAGCGTCTCGCATGAGTCAAGATGTTCCTCTGGCTCGCTTTCTTTTAGATTCAACGAATGCTCGGTGGTTATTTCGTTGTCTTGGCTTAGAGTTTTTTGGGTAACACTTTCTACCCATGCTGTGATTTGGGTTGCAATTTAGAGGACGTGATCTCCATACTCTGGTTCAGAATCAGATAAAGGGATTGGTAATGGCGTTAGTTCAGGATTTGGAGGGTTGGAGATTCCGATGGGTGACTACGAAGGAATGGTCTCCTAGCCCTAAAAGAATGAACTCGTATTTGAGTAAATTTTGGATAAAGAGGTGGATTTGGCGGGGCGATGCGAGTGATCAGGGCCAAGGGATGCGGGGGTGGAGGAGCTCTCGCTGACGTGGTGGAAGCGGCAGAGGGTTGAATGTGAGTGATTAAGGGGGAAGGTTGGAAGGGGAATCGATTGGGAAGGTCTACGGTGGTGACCTGAGCCTATGTCATGTGATTATGATTGGGCATGGGGTTATTAACTATCCCTAAATTTTATTGGGGTTGGTTATTATTAGGGTTAGGATTCCTAAGCGCTTCCCAATTGATCTGACTTCGATCATTCATGTCATAAATTACGTCCCTAAGGATCCAACAGTCTTTTAGGTTATGTCCCGCGTATTGATGGAAGGCACAATATTTACTATAGTCTAGATTTGTCAGCTATAGGCGAGATTTTTTCTATAAAAATCGGAGGAGTTTTTTAGTGTTAAGGAGACGAAAAATGTTGAAAATCATATCCGGTAAAAGGGGATAGTATTCCCACCTCGACTAGTAGGGGCCTCTGGCTGGGTTAAAGTTCTGCTGTGGGCGCACACTATTGTAATTCGATACGTGGGCCAATCGATTCTGCGTCGTATTTTGATTCGGTTAGGTATTGGGATATTAATTTTTATTTTGATACTGACCCTAATTATGATTCTGGCCTTGGTTTTAGTTTGCGTATCTTTGCTGGTTAGTGCTTTGGTTTTGATTCGTGTATCATTACTGATTTTGATTTTGCCCGAAGTTTCGTGGGTGGAAATTTTCATTCCCAAAGTTTTATCCTTGATTATCAACGGTATTAACATGTTCAGCTCCTAAGACTTTCTTATTATTTTTTAATTTTGAGTTATTGGAAGAGCCTACTTTCGAGGTGACTATGGATAGAGCAAGGTCTCCGCCTTTAATGTGTCGCGCTAGTCGGGATGCCCATGAGTGGAGTGCGGTGAAGTCGGGGCAATCACTTATAATAAGTGCGATCTTTAATGGTTCTTTAGTGTTATCGATGATAATGTCCACCGAATCCTTTTCTTTTATTGAGGTGCCGATCTTAGCAGCGAGTTCTCTCCATCTGACGATGAAGTCAATAAATTCTTTATCAGGTCCTTGCTTGGCTGCCATTAGATCACTAAGACTGACTGTCTCTTGGATCAAATGTTTATATTGGTCTAAGAATTGACCGACTAACTCATCAAAGGTTTCTATCTTATAAAGCAGGAGTCCCGCAAACCAATCTAAAGCTTCTCCTTCTAACGAGCGTTGGAAATAGTGAATGAGAAGTCCTTGATTATCACGTATGGGTCGACAATCATTATAAAAGAGGGCCAACCGATGATTTAGATTTCCCGTGCCATTATATTTGATAAATTTTGGTGGCTTAAATTCTATTGATAAATTAAACTCGATGTCCCGGCAAAATTTGTTAAATCCGAATGAGTGACCGGGGCTCTCTCTCTTAGCCATGTACTTATCGAGCATTTTAGGGAGATCTTCGATTTTAATGGTATTGTCTTTTGAAGCGACCCGTGAGCAAACCTTGTCTAAAGAGTCATCATTAAAGAATGTGTGGGAAGATTGTATCAATGGAGTGGCGCAGGCTGACACCCTGCTCGGGGTAGGAGATGGCCTTTCTTATCGCTCTTATGCTTCTAAGAATTATCGTGATCTAATGGTTTCGTATGCGGTGGCCAACCCTCGAAGCAATTCCTCGTAGTCGTCATCTCCTCTCTGTATTCTTTGAATACTAAGTTCAACTATCTGTTGAGCGGTGAGGTTTTATCTGATATTACCATCTCTCCCATTATGATTATTACTAGTGTGTGGGGTGGAGAAGAGATTTTCTTGTTCAGCAGTCATATTAATCTCAGATTGTCGTAGGCTGGAATTGTGAAATGATTCTTCTTCGTACGTGAGATTGTCATAATATCTCAACAATGGTGGGTCTTCTAAACTCACTCTTCGTATACCAGACATCTCGAGTCTTTGACGCATACTCATATATATATATATATATATATATATATATAAGGGAATCTAAATGACACGACGGAAAAAATAAATAAATAAATAAATAGGGAGATAATATGAAAACTAACTATCTAAAAAAAAAAGTTTGTAAAAGGGTCCCATTGGAATTGCCAGTCTGTTGGTGCGCATTTTTTCTGGGTTCCTCTCGATCCTCGTTGAATCAGTGGCTCCAATTCTGTCCAAGTGTACTCTAGCGATGCGGCGTTTGGAAGGTTCCTAGTTTGTGAGATCGCCAGCTGCAGATATTTATCGACGCTGCAACACGTCAATAATTACACTTGAGAGCGGGTGTGGGTTACTTCTTTACTGAATCGTCCGCCTACGAACGTCAACAGCTATATCTTTTCTTATAATTTTAGATAGTTTGATTTTTCTTTTATTTCCCATTATTGTTATAGTTCTTATCAGTTTAGACTTCCCTGATTCTATTGAGAGTTTAGCTGTGAATTTATTAGAGTGAGTGGAACTATTCTAATATTACAATCCTATTAGGGGTCTAATTAACTTAATTTCCTAATCTTATTAGAATTCTAATTAATTTAGTGTCCTAATACTACTAGAAGTCCAATTAATTTTAGTCTCATGATTTCATTAGAAGTCTAATTATGATCAAGTTTCCTAATTGTACTAGGAGTGCACATATAATAGTTCTAGTGAAACTCTAATTAATTTGAGCATGCTAATTATACTAAGATTCGAATTGGACAAGTATGCTAATTGTATCAGAATTCTAATTAAATCAAGTATACTAATTGTATTATAATTCTAACTAAAGCAATTATAGCAGTCTTACCAGAATTCTAATTGAAATAAGAAAACTAATTTTACTAAACTTTAATTTAAGCAAAGGAATTAATTTTATTAAAATCTAATTAAACAAATAAACTGATTTATTAAAATCTAATTAAAATAAATAAACTAATTTTATTAAAATTCTAATTAAAGCGGTGAATTAACTATACTAAAACTCTAATTAAAGCGATGAAATTAATCATACTAAATTCTAATTAAAGTAAGGAATTAATCAATTAAAATCTGATTCAAAGAAATTAATCAATTATACTAAAATCTAATGAAACTTAATCAATTAAATATGCAGAAATAAAATAAATCTACTAATTAATTATACTAAAAAAATAAGAAGCAGCAGTTAATTAATTCTAAAATCCTAAGGAAAAAGAGATTTTGGGCCCGCTATGCTAAGGAGGATTGGCCTCATTCCCAAGTACCCTCCGTAAGCTCCATTGGGCAAATCGGGTGGCTGAACTTGAAGATAAATTAAATTTCGGACTGTAAAATAGTATTTTAGATTTTTCAGAGTCAGTTTCAGAGTGATAATTATGAATCAAATTATGAACATAAAATTATAGAAACTAAAATTAATATTTATGATTTTTAGAGATATTAAAATAAGAATTTAAGATTAAAATTTGAATTTCTAGGACTGAATTCAAGTCCAAAATAAGAAAATCTGACCGTATGATTAAGGACTGGTTCTAGAGTCTAAGACCTAGAATCAGAAATTAATGATAGGACTATAGATTAAGATTTTAGAATGGAATTAGAGCCTATGATCGATAAATTAGACCGTCAGATTAAGGACTGGTTCTGAATTCGGAGAATTAGAACCAGATATGTAAGATTTGCGGTCTAAAAAAGGGTGCTACGGTCTCAGACTAAAAATTAAAAACTATAATTAAAACTAAGAGAAAAATCCTAGGTCTAAAACTAAGGTTTTTACCTAGGACCAGGGCTGCAGAGAGAAATCTCGAAGATTCGAAGCTTGAATTTTAGAATCATGGCTAGGTTGCTCTATGGGTTTGTCCCTGGAGTTCTCTGATTTTGAAATCCCAAAAAAAATCCGTTCTCTCTCGAAAATTCTACCTCCCTTCCGTGTCTCTCTTTTTTTTGGGGTCGAAAATAAAAAAAGCTTTTATAGGTTTTTCTTCAATTACGCGTCCTTTTCCAAGCATTTAACTGAATTACGCGCTAGTTTTAATAACGTGAGAACTAATTATGCGCCCATTTTGGGGTGCGTAATCCAATTAAGCGCCACTCTCGAAGAGTTTAATCGAGGAAACTTAGAGGTCAAAGATAATGAGGCTAGGTCAGGCGTAGGCCAATTACGCGCTGGTAATATGGCCCTCAATCCGATTGCGCATCTAGTGTCAGGCGCGTGATCGAGTCTCGAGTCAGTCTGGGGAAAGGAAGTCTGGTCTGAGAAGGGAATGATTGTGAGCTTGTGGTTCTGCGTACAATAGAATTATGCGCTGGGTTATATGCACTTAATTCGGGGTTGTTCGGGTCTAATTTCTAGTTTGAATTGTAAGACTATTATTTCAGTCTGCACTCTGACTATATATTACTATTTCAGTATATAGTCTCCATACGCTGGGACCTGAGCCACAAAGCTATTATTTAAGAATGTGTTCAGTCATATACTATTGTTTCAGCATATGGTCCCATATCAAGGTTATGAGGTCAAAAGTTGACCAAACAAATAAGTATACTCTGAGAGGGCAAAATGGGAGTATCTACAGGAGAGTAACCGGCGAAGTCGGTCATTCAAAGACCAATTATCAAGGAAAAATTAAGAGCCTGAAATCTGATAATGTCAGACTTGGTAGTCCCAAAATTTCAGACGTTGTCATGATTCCAGAACTTGATGATTGCATCTAGGAGGTTGTTGATGCTTCTCACACCCTTTGGAGCCATAAAGAATATACGAAAGGCCGGATCATTGAACAGATTTTCCTCCCCTCAAATGTCGCGTCATAATTGTCCTGACACTTTTCAATGGTGCACTTAGTTGTTGGGGTCTTGACAAACATCTTCAAAATATGTGACACAGAAAAAGGAGTTTAGAGAAGAATGTACTAATAATAGGAGATGTGTCACTTCTATGTACAGGCACAAGCGTCTCAAATATTGAAGCGTCGACGCGACGCTCTAAGCGGAGAGGTGCCCCCACCCATATATGAGGCACAAATGCTTCATCTTCAAAATATGTGAAACAGAAAAAAAAAAAAAAAAAAATTAAAGAAGAAGGTACTAATAATAGGAGCGGTGTCACTTTCATGTTGGAAGGCGTACGTTATAAAAGCTAGAGCGGTGAGGCACCCCCGCCTATATATGAGACACAAATGCTTTATCTACGGAAGAGATGGCTCTTCTATTTACCATTTTTAAAACGGGACAGAAATAAAATAGCACTCACCTTGTTACTAGATGCAGAAATAAGTTTTCGCCACTTTGAAGTTTCTTACTACGCTCTGAGAAGATGAAAATTGAGAAGGCAAAGCCGAAAAGTAATTTGTGAATATATAATTTACAAAATTCTCACCTTAAATATATTTCTCTATTGGGAATGATGGTCATTGCACAACACGATGTCAGGCATCATAATCCCGTCCGCTTCACCCCCCTCCTCATTTAATGTTCTGACAATGTTAATAAAGTAAATACGTTTAGGCGTTGCTTAACACAAAAGAGTGCTACGTGTCAATATTTGGGGCGCTTCGTTTAATATACAGAGCGCTAATGCTTCCTTCTCATCACGAAAGTACTAACAGAAGATAGCGCCAACACTTCTTACATGAGCGCTAGCGCTTCTCAGGGGTAGCGAAGCTTCCTCTGACATAAGAGTTATTAATGTTCAACATTCGAGCAATAAATGTTAAATATTTTATCAATTAATGGACTCTCATAAGGAGTGCCCGAAGGGGTCTCTCAAAGAGTCAATTCAAATTGTAATGATTACCATTAAGAATCACGAAGTCATGCCCTATTTCTCATTTAATATTCTGACGATGATAATAAATGAAGTAAGGTCAGACGCGCTACGTGTCAGAAGAAAGTAGTCTTCCATTTCACAAAGGGAGCGCAAACGCTTCGGTTAGAAGCATAAACACTTCGTTCCGAAGCACAAACGCTTCTTTCGGAAGCGTTTGTGCTTCTTACCGAAGCGTAATTTCGAAATGTAATGACCACCATTGAAAATCACGATATCATGCGTCGCTTTTAATTAATGATATTACATCAGATATCATGATAGCGCTTCGTATATGAAGCACAATTGCCTCCTTCATACAAACGTAAGTGCTTCGAATCAGATGGTCTTCTTTTATGTCTTTGCAAATATAATTATGATAAAATCACAATGTCAGACACGGACTCTCAGCGTCTCGTCACATTTTACATTTCTGATTATGTCAGTGTAAGTAGTAACCATAATTAAAGCGCGGTGAAATTAGGAAAATGAGGGATTGTCGTATCAGCAACAGAGGCGCTACGTGTCAAGCTCTTATCAATATGCGTAGAGATATCTCTACGCCCGAGTGCATATTCTCGGGCCTCATATATATATATATATATATATATATATATATATATATATATATATATATATATAAAGTCGTCCCCGAAGCTTTTAACCAGTTAGATAGGTGGGTCATGATCTCAAATCTACTGTGTAGAAGATTAAGACAAAAAATATATATAGTGCTAAGATTGGAACCATCAATCGTTGAGACCTAATTTTGGTTACAAATACCTATACCGTTTCTTTAATATTATAAAGCTAGAAGAGAGACATTAGAAGAGAGAAACTAGGTATACTAAGCATAAGGGATACACTTATTTGCAAGGATAATTTTGAAAAATATCATAGGTTGCCAAATAAATAAATAATGGTTACCCATTTGGCACCTCTTTTATTTCGCTCCCTCGAGTCCTCACCTACAAAATCCTCTCACATGACCCACCTACTATAAAAGAATTGGGTACCTCTTTTTCCTCGATGAGGGCGCGAATGCGTGAAACCCTTCAAATCTATGGACTGCTTCAATTAATACGGTAGATCGTTTTTTTAGATGATTTCCATGTGGAATTTTGTCTCATGTCCCAATATTTGCTCTTTATTTTTTGGGATTTGTGCCACATAAAATTAATAATATATTGTCTAATTGTGTTGATGATCTCAAATTCTATTGTATGAAAGGGGTGAAAATCCATCTCCATCCTTCGGTTCAAAGTAGTTAGTGAGTTTCAGGGGATATGAACCCTCTCTCAGAGATCATGTGGGCCCAACCGCCCAAACAAAGGTACCCTAAACAGTTTTAGGGTTGACCACCATTATTTACACCTTAAAAAATTGTAATCTCGTCCAAGGATCAAAACAGCGATTTCATTTTCGGTTTCATGCATGACCGAAACTGAAAATTTGAACCAAAATTCGGTTCAAAATTTTGTTTCTGTGGCGATTGATACCCATAGAAACAATTAGACAATAGAGATCAAATTTTGAACCATAACCTAGTCACATCTCCTCTATTCAGAATGCATTGACCGTTTTGAATTAGAAGATAGAGATCAATATATTGTCCCAATCATCCACACAATGGATCTTGAGATCATAAGTGTACCATCATATGATCAATTTTTCTTTCATGTGGCAGACATCTCAAAAAGTGACTCTAAAATCATGTTTAAGCATAACATGTTTCATGTGATTTAGGGTTATTTTTTAAGATGTATGCAATATGAAATTATAACTGACCGTATGATCATACGCACATAATCTGGGGAAAAATAAAAATTGCGCCAGAATCATGGACTATCGATTGGCCCCCATTCAGAAAATCATGTGTCCCCTCACATTCCACACAACTGATCTTAAGAAAAATTATGCACTAGTGTTTTTTTTTTGTTAAATCTTCCTCTTACTGCTCAGGTGGTTGAGTGATCGGGTTAGTGACACAATATAAACTTTTTTTTTTTAACCAAAAACAAAATTTTAAAAATGGTTTCTCAGTGTCTCACGTGATCTGCTCCCCTGCCCAACAACTTTTCTCGATGTGAGCTTTCGTATTTATTACCAGGGAGAGCCTTGTGATGCCAATTCCCACCGGTTACTTGGAAACGTCCCATAACTCACGATGATCTTTTTTCACCCCAATTCATTCAAGGCACGCCTATTAAACGATTAGCTTATGATTCACATCACACAACAAAGGACCAAAATTCATGTTCAAACAAAATGTGTGCCATATAATTCATGGCCATTTTTTTGGAAATTTATAACCCATGAAATGAAAAATGGTGACATAAAAGATTTCAAATTTTATTTTATTACAGATTAGGGCAAACAACAACCTCTATCATTTAAATCGAATAAATCAATCATTTTTAAGAGGTGTAAGACGCGAGGGGCTTTTAGAGGTGCCCATTAGGGGTGTGGGACGTGGGCGCGTTTAGAGGTACCCATTCCCAAAATCATTTCACAATGCACACGCACACTAATTATAATTAGTTTCTTATCCAAGCCCAAGGGTGCAACCCAAGTGGGGGGTTTCTCCCAAAATGATAAGACACTGATTCTAAGACAGCTCACGTGTGTTCACCCCAAACAAAATGGCTGTCCCTTTTCTACAATCTACATTAACCAACTTTTTATAGGCCCGGACTTCCGGACGCAGCATTGAGGGCTACGTCCCAGTTATATGGCCACCCATCACAGGGATAGGTGCCATGGAAATTTAGACAAGATCTCTTAGGTACTACTCTCAAAATTTAGGCATGATCCGACGCACAATCATCGTTGAAAATGTGATCAAATGGTTGCCAAAAATGCCAAAAAAATAATAATAAATTAAGTCACATGCCTCATGGCTAATTAACCTAAAGCGGGTATTGTTTTGGATTAATCACATCACGTGATATATGATCTGGCATCGAGTGGAGCCCTCAAAGGCCGCATCCGAATGCATTTCCCCAGTTCTCAAGTTTTTATTAGAATCAAGTGGGGATGCAGATTCGGTTAATCTAACCGAAACCCAAAATTTCAGTTTTCGATTTGTTTCAGCCTGAACCAAAACCAAACCAAAACAAATTGGTTCGGTTTCTTTTCCAACTTCCCAAACCAAAACTGGAAAAAAAAAAAAAACGATTTCAGTTTGGTTTCGGTTAGATTTATTTTTTCTGCTTTAAAAAAAATTAACTATTTATTTCGGTTTTTTCAGCTTTTTTCAAATTTTTCGGTTTTCTATCCTACCTAATCTATTTTCAGTTTGGTTCAATGAAGAACAGTTGGTTTTTTCGGTCGGGTTCCAGTTCAGTTTAAAACTTGCATCCCTAGGACCAAGAACTTCTAAGCAGTCGATCGACCTAGTCACCAAGAGTGGTGACTGGTGACCCAGTCGATCGACCTAGGCAATACTCCCTGCCTGTTCCCAGCGGCTCTGTCATGCAGAGCTCACCTGGAGCATGTATGGTAAACACGCAGGAGCTGATGGGAGGCGGAGAAGTCAGAGTGGAACGAAATCTAGGCGTCCAAAGGTCCAGGCAGCTCAACCATGTAGAAGCTCTAAAAAAATTTGGGTACAAAAACACTTAGTATCAGATGGGATCAATCCAAGATGGGGTCTTTTCCAAAGGTCGGACTGTTGGATGACCCTGATCAATTGACCAATTAATCCAAGGAGAAAAAGGTTCACATTGATGCACAAAAAGTGTCACCCTTGCAAGGTTAGAATCCTCCTACATGAACAACTCTTGGGCTGCCACCTGGAAATCTTGATCGCTGACTGTGCCACTGTGTACCAATATAGATGACCTGCACACTGCCTCTACCTAAGTGCCAGCTCATCAACAATGGGTGATAAGGGCTAGATGCCATCTGATTAGGAATACAATATAGATGACCAGCACATTACTATGGAGATACCCAATTCATATAAATTTCACAAAGCATGGATCTGTTGTACCTACTGAATAAATAATGTTCCACCCTTCCCATCAGAGCTTAATAATCAAGTTTCTTAGCTTTTAGATGACAATAATGACAATAGAAAATTGGTTCACTTCCAGAAATACAATAAAGTAATCATATTCAATATCCCAATTTATAAAGAAAATGTTACCAGTCAAATGTCAATTAATTGGTTGATGAGCGTTCCCCTTTAAAAACAAAGAAGATAATTGGTTTATGAGTTGGTGTTAGTACCAGACTAGCTCCGAACCAACTTAAAAAACATGTGGTTTCATTAAGTGTGTCGTGTGATTCTAAAATTATAATCTTAAGATCTGTGGTGTCGAAGATTGGGATGAAAAAACTTTTTAATCATGCCATTGATCTTTAGATGTTGGTGTTCAAATCAAAGGGCATACTTGATGAACAGGTCCGGTACCTAATACCAAATCTTACTTGGCTCTAGAAGGGTAAAGAAATCTACGTTCTGCTTTCAGTCTCTTCCAATAGAAGCATCCCAAAGCCAACTCACCTGTAAAGAGGGATCATTATATTATAAACTAGATTCCTTCCCTTAGTTGGGAAGAGTTATAAGTACACCTGTAAACAGCTTCACAATGGGTGGCGGCCGACCAGAAATAATGCACAGAAAGAATAGAAATCTTGTTATTAAACAAACAAATGAGGTTTTAACTGAAAAATATGCAGATACCACCATCAATACATCAGAGTTTTGAACAACAGTAGAGAATTTCATCTTATTACAGTCACACTTTTAAAGCATCTGAAGAGGAAACCCACTTTTACTATCTAAATTTACGGTACGCATCACCCAAACCTCATAGATATCCCTCGAAAATACAACACGTACCTCTGATCTTCTAACCATTTCGGCCGGAAACCCAGTAGAACGGCCCCAACTGATCAAACGAGTTCCTGAGTGTTCTTATAGCAGGCTGAGGCCTGCTTTATTGTGAAGAAATCAATATATAGATCAACCGCAATCATACATGAACAATGTGGTTGACCCTTCTCCCATTCGATCAACTAATAAAGAATCAAGGAGCGCTTCTAAAACTGCCTAACTTCAACAAATAAAACTACACACGGCCTCGATTCCATTGCTCCTGAAAAATACAATAGCAACACAACCACCCCAGCATCTATCTACAGATTGCACAATTCCACTGCTTTTTTTTTCACGTGTGGTGATCGGGGATTGAAACGGATGCTCCCAAGTATCTGAATGTAACACCTGCTCTGCTAATTACAGTCTAATCCACATTCCTCCAGTACAGGGCCATCTGATCTGGCCAAGAATGGATCAATACGAACCCACAATAACGAGAAAATTGAAGCTAGGAGAATCGACCAGACGATAATGATCGTGGGGGTTCGGTTTTGCCGGCCAAGCAGACCTTTGAGGAAAGGATAGAGGTGGACAATCACCCAGAAGGCGAAGAAGAGCTTGCCGAACAAAGGTCCCCACGACTCGTATCCATTATTTATCGCATTCGAAACTCCGGCAACGACCCCAATTATGTTTATAATCAACAGCGTCGTCGGTGGGATGAGCAATGTGGTCCACTTAAATGCATAGAGTTCCGCAAAATCTTCATCATCGCCTCCTTTTGACGTCACAGTGAAATTGGTATCAATACCAGCAAGGACCTTCAGTAGACCCTGGAAGACTGCGAAAAGATGTGCAGAAACACCACCGATAACCCAAAATTGCTCGTTCCTCCACCAGTCATCAATTCCAACACCACTCCATCTCATTTCCAGGATGCCCGTGGCAAAAATACAGATGAAAAGCGACAGAAACCATAAGCTAGCAACATTGCTAAGCTGCAGAAACAAAACAAAAAAATTCCAAGAATCAGTAAAATTCCAATATGAACAACGAACAACGAGAGATTACCAATCAATAAATCACTCATAAATCTCAACCTCTGGAGTGATAAATTTCCCCGTGAGCAAGCACACGGCAGGTAAGGTACAGTAAGCCAGCAACGGAATCGAGGTCCATGGATACACTGTAGCATTTATATAAGAAAGACGCTCTAGCCACTTTAAACCTCCTCCGTACCCATACCATAGCGGACAATGCCTGCTTAAGAAAATTTCCACGGATCCAAGGGCCCAACGCAACACCTGGTGCAGACGATCAGAAAGATTGATGGGTGCAGACCCTTTAAATGCTGGTCTCGCTGGAATGCAATATATCGACCTCCACCCGTGGCAGTGCATCTTAAAACCCGTCAAGATATCTTCTGTCACAGAACCGTAGATCCATCCAACCTAGAACAAAGAGGAAACTTAGCCATTGGAAAATGCTAGATATGAAACCATACGAGTATTTTGAAAATGGTTAGGTCTTAGTTACCTCTTTTCCCCAATCGGTCTTGTCTTCATAGCCACAACTTATGACATGGATTGCTTCTTTAAGCAGTGAAGCGGGACTAGCACTTTTAAGCGCCCCACCATTCTCCAGTAGGGTTGATGCAACGAACACTGGAGACTGCCCAAACTTCTTTTCCAACTTTTGCTCGGACATCAGAACTGATTTCTCGCTCTCAATTCCTGCATATGATCTCTTCCCCAGTTCAAATGATGAAATAACAAAAAAACAACAAAGGCTAGAACTAATGTTTGCAAAGAAGAGGAACATATCCATGGTTCAAAATCTCATCCGAAACCAGTACCGGTACGTACCGGTTTTGAGGTCACCGGTACGATATATTCAATGTCTCGTACCAGGGCCTTAAATATATATTGGTAATGTATCCGACAATACATACCAATGTATCATCCGGAACCGATACGCACCGGTTTTGGAGCTGGACGATACGAATCAGAAAACCGGTATTTTAAACCATGAACATATCAAAGGTAAGGCTCGGCACACAGGGTAGGCCTACCCAAATCAGATTAAGCAAGCTCCGAATCAATTTGTAAGAAACAGGCATAAGTTCAGTGGCTAATGTATCGTATCATAAATTATAAGCAGGCATAAAGAAACTTCGAAAGTTTAGAACTGAAATTTCTGTTACTACCTTCAATGCCCTCTTCTATGCCCTCCAAAGCAAACACAGGTGCTCCAGTTTCACCTCTCCTAGAATTTTTCTTTTTCTTCTCTTGCTTAGCTTTTGCAGTCTTCTTCTTCTTCCTCCCTGAAAAACAGCATCCACAACAGCACCACTTCGGCAAACAATTGCAGGTCCTAGTGGGTGGTTTCTTCGTCTTTGGTGCATCGTAACCATAAAGTGCCTGTCTTCTGAACACACATCCCGTACCGACATAAATGGGTCCTTGAATTCCATCCAGACCTTTCATATTGATCTGTAACAGAAGACCTAGTGTTACTTCCTCATATAAAATCTAGACAACAGAAAAATCGAAAAGACAGATAGCAAAGCATGGATTGAGAGTGATTTCATATGCTTACATCAAAGAATACAGTGTTTCGATTAGCATATCGATCGTTTCGATCTATACCATCGAACCTCTGAGGAAACTGCACGTAACACACTTTCTTTCCCACCAATGGGTCCATCATGAAACACATCGACTCCCTGAGAGCCTTACTATTGTTGATGTAGTGATCACAATCCAAATTCAACAGATAAGGTGCATTTGTAAGGACAGCGGAAACTCTAACCTGTTACGGATATGCCCAGTAAATAAAAGAATTCCTATATTTACAACGAATATTTACAACGAAATTTGCTACTTAACGAAAAAGAAAAAAAATTAAATGAGCCGGGGTTTACCAGAGAATTCATAGCACCAGCCTTTTTGTGGTGATTGAACCCAGGTCTCTTTTCTCTAGAGACGTACACTAAGCGCGGCAATTCATTTCCATCTGTGTCGTGCCCTCCACTTTGGCCAAGAAAGACCTGGATTTTGAAGAATGAAGAATCAAATAAAGTGAATTGCCAGAAAGAACAATAATACTAGAGACAAGGGTTACCTAATTCGCTAGGTAACCCTGCAAACCGGTTCGCGGTTCGATTCACTCCAGCTCGTCAATAGTAGGCAAACCAGCTATTGACGCTATACAGCTATAGTCTATGTATATGTTAAAAAAAGCTCCAAAAAGGTTTCGATCCTTAGTCAAAGGGATTGAGCATGAATTCTCTAACCAACCGTTCTAACCAACCGTCCTGTCATGCGGCTGATGTCAAGTGACTATACATTACAATACATATTTTATCTATAAAATTTATAGTTTATTTAAACGTATAAAAAATATTTTCTAAATTTTATTTTTTTATTACAAACACATCCTACTAACAGTGCAGCAGGTTCGCTCAGGTCTATCAAGTTGCGAATTGCGAATTACGAACCCGTATTGGAACCGAGAAAACCAGCAAATCAGGTAACATTGCTTAAGACTATTAATTTGAACCTTAAAATGCACACCTGAATCATCCCAGGATGATCTCGAACGTTATTCCCAGGCCACGGAGTCCCGTCCTGCATTGTCCACCCTTCCTCTGGAACCTTCTGAGCTTTCGCAACCAAAGCATTGATCCGAACCTTGAACTCCTCATACTCTCTCTGCATTCGTAATCAAGTTACATTGTCAGATCAAAGATCAGAACAACAAAGGAAGTAATAGAAGAAGCTAATCATGTTCATTTGCAACTCTGTACCTTCATTGCTCTCCGCTCCTTGACAAATGACGGCAAAACCTTATCTTTCAGATAGTCTATCTTCTGGGCAAAATAGAACTCGGGTGCCCGAGGCTCAATATTGAACTTCTTGCAGAAAGGGACCCATTTCCTTGCAAATTCGGAAGTTTCAGATAAAGCTTCAAATGTCAGCATCGCAGCACCGTCATCAGAAACGTAACAGGAAACTTTTTCGACCGGGTAGTCAACTGCAAGAATAGATAGAACCGTGTTTGCAGTGACCAAAGGGGGTTCCTTCAGAGGATCCACTGTACTCACATAGATATCGACTGAAGAGAGCTGAGAAGGCTGGCCTTCTTTCTCATAGCTAAACAGGCACGAGTTAGAATTTAGTTAGAATTTAGCTCGATCGAACTTGGCAAAAAAGGAAAAAGAGAACCGTGAAGTCAAACAACACTAACCGTAAGGACAATCTGTCGAGATAAGTCTCCCTGTCGATCGGGAGCCACTTTGGGAACTGATCGAGAATCCACGAAATGGCGAACCAGATCTCGCAGATTACGGAAATGAGCCAGAGGGCAAATGCATCGTTCACCGGGTGAGTGACCCGATAATGAAAGAAGAAGCCAAGAACGACGAGCCGAATTATAATAATCATCCGATACGGGTTGATTTGGCTGGACGGAATGGGCGTCTTTCTGGATAAGGGTTGTCGAGCTTCATCCATTCTAATGAAGAAAAAGTTTGAAGGTTCAATAATTAAATTTCATAGTACCAATCCATCAAATCGTCATCGATCACCCATATAATTAACCGTTTGAAGGGTCAAAAAATGATCATTGCAATGAACACCATCATATAATCTAATCAAAATTACTAGATCAAACATGGGTTTGTAGGGCTTACAGAGGTAGATCTGGTCCATCTCCATCATCGTCCCAATCCTTGCCCCCATTTTCATTCCTCATCACTTGCATTTTCTCTTGCTTTTGTCTCCAATTTTCAACCCTCTCCTTCCAAGCCACACTTCCATAACCATAAGCAGCCAAGTCCTTGGAAGGATCCATGGATCTGGGTTGCACTATAGAAGACAAATATTTCTTGTAAACATGGTGAAAAACTAGAAAAACAGAGAACCAATTCATCTCACAGAGTAAAAGTTCATTGAATCCAACAAGTCAGAAAAAAAAAACAATAGAAACAGATCCAAGTACCTGGAAGACTAGGATCTGAAAAAGGAAGGGGGTGGATCCTTTTTCCTCCACCACCCATGAAAGAGGGAACCAAAGCATGTTGTTCAGGAGGAATATCATCAATCTGCAACCATTAAAATTTCCCCTTTGAAGTGAATTCAAAACTCTTAAGAATCTAGATCTTCCATAGAGGTTTTAGTGAATAAGAAAATTACCATCTGCCCATTAGTGAGCAAAGGGACATGGGGCATTGTATGAACAACTTGAGGCATATCAACATCGCCGGCCCGGCCATAGCTCATATGCCCCTGAAGCATGGCCTCTGCAAGATACTGCATATCTTGCTTATCCCTCCCAGCAAAATTAAACTCGTTCTCGAGGTCATCGGTATCATCTTCTTCTTCGTCACCAGCCACTCGAGCCGACCCTTTAAATTACCAAAAATTCAGTAATTCCCAAAACCACAGTTCTCTAATTTACAAATAACAACTAAAAAGAGAATCGAAAGGAGAGATCTTGATAGAAGATTACCCTTTAGACGTTTGAATCTGGTTTTGCATTGTGGGCAGGCCTGATTCCCTTCCCTTCGCTCATATTCGTAACAAGTTCGGCAAACCGGGAATGCGCACTCATTGCAGGCGACGAAAAGCTCACCGTCAACAGTAAGACCTACATCATCGCCACAAATTTGACAGATTTGCCCACTTAGCTGCTGCAACGGCTTCGGCTACAACAAACGACCCAAAACATAAACCGTCAAAATTAGTCAAAAATCAACCAGAAATCCAGCAATGCAGATACCAAAACCCTAAATTTTAGGTCACCTACTAATACAAGAGAAATTGAACTTACTCCGGGCTCGCCTTCGCGACGAATCACAACTAGCTCGTTTCTGTTGTGAGATCCTGCAACTAAACCAGCACTTGCCTCCATACTAAAAATAAGAGAAATAGCAAAGACCCACTTTCAGAAACCCTGGTTTTTCTCTAGATCTGCCACTTTTCTCCAAAACCCAGATCAAAAAATCAAATCTTTTTGGCTCTGGAGCAAGACCCAGTTGCAGTAATGGAGCGTTTGGCTATCTAGCTGAAACCCTTTGTGCAAATCAAGCTTGAAAAGAGAACTCTCCCATCTGGGTATGCGTGTACCCCTCGAACAAATGGATTGGGGAAGCTTCGTGGGAAAACAAATGAAAGCCCTCTCCTCTCTTATTATTCCTTGCTTGTTACCGAAAACAGCAAAAAGAGAAGTCTCTTGTTGGTTCAGTAAAAACGTCGAGCATCTTCAACGCATAAAAAAATGATAAAGAGAAAATAAGAAGAAGATGATAAAAAACCCTAACCAAATCCTCACTCGCCACCACGCTGCCTTGTCTACAATATTCATCTGCCACTCGTACCAACTTTTATGAACATCTCCGCCGACACAGCTAATGGGTCAAATTACCCAGTACTCTCTCTCTCTCTCTCTCTCTCTCTCTCTCTCTCTCTCTCTCTCTCTCTCTCTCCTATTACACAAAATGAAGAAAAACACAACTTTTCATTCTTATTTTTTACTTGCAAGCATCGATGACTAATTTTAAAATGATAAAATTAAAAGCTAATTAAACAAAGCTAAGAACTGAGAAGAGTAAAAATCAAAAGTATATGATGTATTACAGAGTTTAGAGCGAGAAAATCAATGAACTATGAAGTAAATCAGAATAAACCAACCTCAAAAGAGCGAGAAGAGATGAGTGAAAGCTAAATTTGAAAAGAAATAAAGGCGACAAAAGACTCTGGACATGTGGGCTTCACAAGTCAGATCGTGACTCGGGCAGCTGCCCGTTTTCTTCCCTTATTACGCAGTTAGTCGCTACCCGTTCTCTTCTTTCTCTCTCTCTCTCTCTTTCTACTGTATGTATTGTGTATAATTGGTTGTACAGTGCTTGACTTTCAATGACAAGTGACCCACCAACGCCCACAAGTTGCCGTGAAAATAGCTTCATTTCTTTTTTTAATTATTATTCTTCCCCATGTGTAATAACTCCCTAATAAATATTTATTAAAGTCTTTTTTGAGTCTACTTATGAGCTGTTATTTAGTAGTGCTTAGAACCACCAAATATTTTTAATAGCGCCACCAACACCATCAATTTTATCTACGACCGTACAAAATACACACTGATTAGACTGATTTTATGACCGTCCATAGCATCTATCAAACGGTCCCAATGCTTAACGTTGCCTAGTTTTAATTATTCCGTGTATCCTGTATATATATATATATATATATTGGCTCATATGTATCAGGTCAATAAAGTTACATATCGGGTCATATCGGCCCATCATATTAGCTATATATGTTTAATATTTTAAAATAAAATAAGGTTCTTTGGCCGGTATGTTTTCAATATGTATCAGTTTTAAAATCCATGATCACGGCAAGAAACTTGGTTGGCTCCCGTCATGGGCGGTATAGATCAAGCAACAAAAACTTGGTTGGGTCAGAAGTTGATCCCAAGCCAAACCTGACCCTTCTACATCCTACACGAGGTTATGAAGCCAAACTGAGCTCGTGCACCACGTGTAAAAAAAATATCTCCTGCAGGACTCATTCAGTCAAATTTTAGGAATGCACAGACATTTGAGCACCAAATCAGTGAAGTGTAAGTTTTTCCATTAACTGTCACTAATTTGGAGCTCAAATAGCATTGGAAGAAAATTGACCTATACGCCAGCCTTGTTGTACGGGTTGAACACGTAATACCAACTCCATGAAAAAATGGGTGTCCATACTTGGGATGCCTCAAAATCAGTGACAGTCAGCATTCTGACAGAACTGAGTGACCAAGGGTTGCTTCACAAGTGGTGATGCCCTCTGTCCCATATTTAACCCAATTTTAGATACGTCGCTAGCGATGTTTGGACTTTCAAGCCTGGGCTTTTCATGATTCAGTTCTGTGGGTGCTCTCTGTGGTGCCATATTTATTTTATTTTTATATATGTAAATGAAAATAACAAAGAATAACTCTGTGGCTGGCAAATATTTACATTTTAGTTTGTCTTTGTCGGTGGTAGTAATAACTAAGACGTCGGGGCACACACCTGTCCAATGGATCGTATAATGTGTTAAACACTTATACCTATACCAGATTTTCGTGGGTGCCTACACTGGAAGCCGTTGACCTATTGAATCACATGATGGTGATTGTTTTTCATTCCAAACTTGCACACAATGAATCTCTAGACCATTGGCGTGCCATCAAACGGCCAAAGTTTTTATACCATGTGGCATAGATCCCCAAAAAGTCGCCCTAAAGCTAGGTTGGAGTGTGATATGTGTCATGTGATTTAAGAGTCCATTTTGAAATCTGTAGCATATGGAATTAAAAAAGCTGACCATCTGATGTCAAGCTCATGGTCACAAGATCCATTTCGTGAAAGATTGGAGTAAAAAATGTTGATCATCTTATGATTTCAATGCCAACAATGGTTTTCGGTATATGCATCCACCAATAATCTGATAGGCACAAATATAGATACAAATACTGTATCTGTTACCAGTCAATCATAACATTTTGATCTGGAAGATCTAATGGCCATCAACGGCTGCCAAAATATGGTGCGCTCGCTCAGACAGAAACTTGTGGTCATGGGTCCATCGCCAGCTCATAAGGTATTTATATAATATAATAAAAAAAGGCCACTGACATTGACTAATAAAAGCAACATGTATGTTTAGGGTATATTATGTGACGGGCTTTTTTATTTTCGGAGATCCGACACTTCTAGAGGTATGGTTCCTAGTTTGAGCCTCTGAATGCTGTGGGAGATCGTTTCCACGGATTTTAAGGGTATAAAAAAGTGACAGTCAGCGTTTGATAGAAATCCTTGGCGTGAAAGGTGCTTCATAAGTGATGAAGCCTCTGACGGAAACTGGGCTTGGTGATTCGCCCAATCGAGGTGGAATCTTGACCATAGGTCCCTAGCATTGTGTCGGTCGATTCGTCGGTGACATTTTGGCTTTATTAAAGCAAGGGTATCCATTAGACTTTCACGGATGTTGAAGAATCTAACAAGTTAATGGACTTTCACGGATTTTGAAGAATCTAACAAAGTTAATTGCTCTTCCTTGAAGTCAGTGGAAGTCACCCTTTCATTAGAGATTGGGCAACTAAAGGTTATACAGTCTATTCTGAAAACGGAAATAACGACCGTTGATGAGTTCATACAGGATAACCCACCCGGTCACTTGTTCACACTTTCAATCTCAAGTGTGAACGGGTTAATCTTCTTACAATCGAACTTGTCAGATCTCTACTTTCACAAATTTACTCGGTCATAAATAATTGTGCACTGGCCAAGGTTTGACCATGTTAACATAAAGAGGTTGACGGGGTTATTCTTCTTACAATAGGGGCAATGGTCAGATCCTATCCAATTCTATCCCATCCGTTGCCGTTGGAAATAGGAGAATCTTGACCTTCTTGGTTTTAGCTTTTATAGTATGACGTGCAGTCACGATTCTCCTATTTCTAAGATTGGGCATCTTATTCTACCTACTAGTACCTGACCATTGCCCCTTACAATAGATATTGTTAGATCTCTACTTTCACAAATTTTATGGTCATAAATAGTTGTGCTCTGGCCCAAGGTTTGACCTTAACTTAAAGAGTACATCTTATTCTAACTACTAGTACCTGACCATTGCCCCTTACAATAGATATTGTTAGATCTCTACTTTCACAAATTTTATGGTCATAAATAGTTGTGCTCTGGCCAAAGGTTTGACCTTAACTTAAAGAGTTTGACCCTTTCATTCTTGAAAGTGCATGGATTGTCGGGTGAAAGCAAAAGCGAGCTACAATTTGCCCATGAGATTTGTCTCGTTGCACTTAATTTAAAAGGCAAGACTTTGTACACAGATACAAATAGCAAAAGGAAGTCAAGAGCTAGAGAGGTAGGTTAGGTAAGACAGTTTCATTTTGGGAGCTTGAGTTGCCTTAGGTTTTGAAAGCCCACTACAAAAATAAAGTGTTTCAGTGGTACTTACTAAAACATTTTTTGGTAGTTAGAGGACTAACAACGACAAATTTTGGTAGGGAATAGACTAAGAGCAGTAATTTTTATTAATAGCAATAGTTTTTGGTTGTCGCTAATAGTTTTATCAGCGATATGTATCGGTCTTCCAAGGAGCGACGCTCGACGCCAATATCGAGTTTGTTACCTTAGTTATAACCTATTATGACGGATTGTGATAGTGACAATAAATTGCCTTTACGCCCTTTATGGCATTTATGGCATTATAACACCCTTATAAAAATCTTAATTTTTTTTTCAAGTGTCATTGTTGATTATGTGATCAGGTGCCACGTGATAGCCAATCGATATTGGATCAAGGACCCTTTATTATATATATCAGGCTCGGGACTATGCGCTTAAGCGTAGAGATTTCTCTGCTCCTATTGATATGGGCGTGACACGTAGCACCTTTTTGTGAAATGACGTGTGTTTCTTTATAATTATTTAGCCACATTTTAACTAGAATTATCTTTGTTTTCAAAAAAGTAGATTATCTTTTTTAAATACCTCTGCAGTTGACCACGTGGGTGCTAAAATGCCACCACCCACCTCTTTTCTGTTAAAGGGATGTCAGCGTTTCACTATCAGAGTATCAGCACTTCACTACCGGGGTGCCAACACCTCGCCATCGCAGTGTCAACGCTTTTCTCCCAGGGTGCTAGCACTTCGCTACCGAGGTGCCAACTGTGACGGGGGGCATGCGGCATAGCCATTCGAGTCATCCGCAGGACCATTTCTTCTCCGCATCGATGCATCATAAACTCATCACTAGCCATGAGGGTTGCGCCGAGTGAGTTGGTCATGGGTCACGAGGGCACGCAACGTGGTGGCATGTTGGGTTGGCGACACTATGCCAGGAGGGCACGCTATGCGGTTGCGACACAGTCGCATGAGGGAAGATGTGAATGGTCATGGGCGTATTGGTGTGGTAGATAGGTAATATGTCAAACCAATACGTTTGAAGTTTTTTCGTTATTTTTCCCTTTATAGTATTTAATCCATATATAGGGGGACATGAGCTTAGCAACCACGTGTCATGCTACTGGATGTATTGTTGGCCTAAGTGTGTCCCCTACTAATCACGTACGATAGTCTCGTGGGCTTAAGTTCATACATCCGAGCCTTGCTTGGTATTTGGTCGCTCTAGTCATATCGTGTGTTCTAGGGCTATCGTGTTTGGGGTGGTTTCCAACCACCCCTACGGTGCAGGTCTACCCTCCAAGGAGGTTGTCTCTTTACTCGTCGTTGCCCATCACATACTATGTCTTCTCTAACCTACTGTGTCGCTTCGCAGGCTTGGGAGTTGAATTAGGCTGACCAAGCTTGGGGAACTAGGTACCGCACGCGAGTTTACGTCGCAACGAATAACTCCGTGATATAACGCTTCGTTATTGAGGTGTCAACACTTCTCTACCAGGGTGTCATTTGCTACAGTGGTGCCAACACCTCGCTATTGAGGTGTCAGCGATTCTCTCCCGGGGTGCCAATGCTTCGCTTCGCTACAGGGTGTCAGTGTTTCGCAAACGGAGTGTTAGCGCCTCACTATCGAGGTGTCAACGCTTCTCACCTAGGGTGTCAGCGCTTCTCTCCCGGGGTACCAGCATTTCGCTATTGAGGTATCAGTACTTCGCTATCGAAGTGTCAACGCTTCACAACTGAATGCCAATATTTTTAAGTAAAATAGACATGAAAAAATAAGTTTAACACTTTCTTAGAAAAATGGAGAGAAGAGATAAAAGAAAGAGACCTCTAAAATAATTAATTATCACGGCTGAATAAGAATATAACTTTTAAAATACTTTAAAAGTTCTAATCCTAATTAGTAAAGTGAGCCTCATATCACATGTCATTCATAGAAGAGTCTGGGTGTAAATAAAAAATTTAGCCCAACCGCATTCTCCCCTCAGCTTGACTACTCGTAGAAAAAATTTTAGCCCGAACCCATTCTCTCCTCAACTTATATATATATATATATATATATATATATATATATATATATATATATATATATATATATTATATATAATTAATTAAAAAAAAAAAATCAAGGGCATGGATATGAGATATGTATAGTTATTCTCACCCAAGAAAATATTAGATTAGAAAATGGTGCATGTACCCTTTGATTCCCGACTGCCAAATGTAAGGGGCCACCCCTTGCATCGAGCATGGCAAGAAAGTCAACTGAATGGACAAATCTAACCGTTCATCCAATTGTTTGTTTTTTCGCTGGCCAAGTATGGCTGATTTGTAAGTGGTCCATACTCCATGTCACTTCTTAGTAGGTAGAGCTGTCAGATGAGATACCCACATGGAAAATTATACACATTAGTCAAATGTTGAATCATATGATGAAAGGTTATTTTTACCAAACAATTTCCCATCATCGCCTTTAAATCGGACGTCGTAAATGATACCACTTGGCATAAGTCTAAGAAATATTATCCTTTTATTTTTTAATAAAGTGCAACAACACAATTTCTAAGTGCAAGTAGTCCATCCCATTTTGTACATAAGGGCTTTTCATAAGGTTTTATTAAGGTTTGAGGCATTGACTGGAATATCTTTAAAATTAAACTTATTAATGGTTTAATTTTGAGATATGTTTTTTTGTAAAATGTCACTCTCAAAATGATTACTAATCCACAATGGCAATTTTTAGTCCTGGTCGAATAATTTTCGAGTCCCATTTCTTCTCAATATTTTTTTATTTTTCCTGAATCAAGATTTTATGTGCTTTTGGCAACCATTTTCCAAAAAATACTTTTCAAAAAAAAATATTAGATGAAAAGCATTTTCCAACCAAGGACTTGGGCACCTTTAGTCAAAAATGGTGTTGTGTTGAGAAGCCAGCCTATGATGCTTCTCCCACAACACCATATTCATTGATGGTGACAATGTGATAGACCTTCTTGAAAGGCATAGTTAAAAAAATAATATATGAGACACCTATTTATAACACCTGAAAGGGGCTATTGTGTAAAGGTTGTGAAAGAGGGAGGGCTTTACGGTTCCCAAAAAATTCTTGATGCCTCAATTAGTTACTATCAAGGTGTCTAAATCGAACTTAGTATCGGGCATTGGTCCTTGGAGGACCGATACAACTCGGCTGATACGTATCGGCCGATACCAATATCTATTTATATTTTTTAAAAAAAGGAAATAGAGGTATCGGCCGAAACCAATACCATATCGGCCAATACCTTATACATGTCGGCCGATACGGTATCGATTTTCGAGTTGAGATACCGATACATATCAAGACCGATATATATCGGTATCGGCCGATTTTTGATACAATGGTTTCTATATCATGTCAATCTCACCAAGAATGATGTTGTTCATATGATACCAATGATGTTGTTCATATGATACCAACTCTGTCTATTCTTACTGCACAAATTAGGCTCATGAAGACTCACTTTTATATGATTTGGGCAGTCCAAATTGCAGCTTCACTTTAATATCAATTGTTAAAAAATGAAAAATTATAATGAGCAACAAGAAACAATTGACCATTCAACGGACTTACATGGTGCGATATAATGGCTGCCCCGACATGCATTGCCGGGGCTCACTGTACTTGCATTGTGTCACATCAGCCGTCTGTTGAATGATTTGCCATTTCTCTTCCTCATATAACATTGTCCTTAAAAAAATATGCATAACCTTCATATTAGGGTACATGGATCAAACGGCTAAAATTGTAGAATGAGTAATCTTTGAGCCTAGGCAGCTTTCAATATGAGCTACTATTCAATGAAAAATGAATTGTACTGCTAGAAAGATCTGCCACTTGTTGGCCTATAATTAGGATGGTCATGTCCCAATTTGCAATAGAGCGTTCATATTATCTATCCTAATTTTACTTGTAAATATTCAACACTAAAATGGTAAATGTATACCTAAAAAAAATCAAGAGAATTTTATTATATTAAAGCAACAAAAAATAGAATCTATGACCACGTTTAAATCAGTCTATTTTGGCTGGTAAATAACCGTTTGAAAACTTTCTCCAAGATGGGCTAATGGGCTTTCTTGAGAGTCCACAAATAACACAAATAAACAAAGAAAAGGCATGAAAGTTGAGATTCTAAATCATAGTGTTTCAAGCATAGTGACCAAGTATAGGTACGGGAATAAAATGAATCCGAAAATATATGAAAAAAATGATAATTTTTAGAAAAAAGCAGGAAAACACTATAAAAATAAAAACTATTAGCGGCAGCCAAAAACTGCCGCTATTAACAAAAAACTGCTGTTAATACCCTTGCTGCTAATAGTTTTAATAACTATTTTGTTAGTAGCGACAGTGTTTTATAGTCAAAAAACTATCGCTAACAGTCTTATTTTTTGTAGTGAAATTACGAAAATAAAAAGTATATTAATAATTATAAAAAACGTAAATGTTTTGACCAAACACGAGTTTTCAATAGGAAGAAAACGGATTTTTTTGGACAAACTAAGAAATTTTGGAAAAAAGTTTTTTTGTTTTTTTCAAAAACACGCGTTTAAAACGCATTTTTTCAGGAAAAAAAAATCGCGTGTTTGGTCACTATGGTTTCAAGGTTTAAATTGTAAATTTTTTAATGTCATAATTAAGTCACAGCTTTTTACCCAAATACTTTTCTTCTTTTTTGAAAATTGTTTATTTATTTTTATATGAAACTTGGCAAGTGCCTCGGAATGCTTGATAAAAATACTAGCAAATACGTCAAACATTGCTACCTGAAAAATCGGACTTCCCGGAGAAAATCAGAGGAGATACTTGAGGAATGTATGAAACCTAAGCAAAACGGGAAAAAACCTACATTAGGAGGAAACCGAAAGATCCTGGAAAAAACCTCCATGAACAAAAAATAAAAAAATAAAGAAAAGAAACCCCCCAATTAATAGGACAAAGTCCTATTAAAATACAAAGCAAGACCCCCTACAAAGTATTTAGAAAAGAGAGCAACTTTTCGGCCTCGAATCTGTAAATGCTTATGATTGACGAGTCTTCAATCCCGACAACAATTTCCCATTTGCAAACCGTAAGAAGGCAGTCCATGATGAGGTTGTTAACGTGAAGGGTGTCTCCGTTGCAACTGATCTTTTTTCTGATTAGTCAAATATTCCATAAAAACGAGATGTGGATATGACACCAAAACCATTTTTTCAGCCTTTATAGATATCAATGTCCCAACAAGCGAGAACATCGTTGATGCTCTTAGGAAGACAATAAGATAATCTGACAGCTTTGAAACACTTATCCCATAGCAGCCAAATATACCTGCAATGAAGGAATAATTATCACAATCTTCTTCTTCATTGCAAAAATAATAATTTTGCGTTATTTGCATGCCCCTGTGGTTGGGGTTGGAGATGGTTGATAATTTGTTCCAGAGAATTGTCCACAAAAAGAAAGAGATTTTGGGAGTGATTCTAAACTCCCAGATGTAAGCCGAAAGAAAAGAACTCATTATTGCTGCAAGTCCAAATCCTTTTATCATTTTGAGATGGTACGAGTCTAGTATTATCAAGGATATTAGAAAGAATGTTGTATTCCAAAATTTCGATGTCAGAGAGACGTCTAGTAAAACCGATATGTCATAGAGCAAGGCCATCCAAGTTGATAATGCTAGAAAGGTTGGATGTTAGATTTGCAGCTATTTTGTAGAGATTAGGAAACTTGACACAAAAGCTCCATTTGTTATTGTTCCAACGATCAGTTCAAAGGTGGATGGATTCGCCATTACAAATGATGAAGGAGATATTTTTTAGAAAATCATCTCTAACGAACAGAATTCCCTTCCACCACCAAGAAGAGGATTAGGATTTGTTATTACTAAGTTATCATCCCTTATTGCAGACCTGGTATCTATTTGTGACAATGTCTTTCGACCACTAACTACCATCTTCGTCGAATCTCCACCACTACTTCTTTAGGGCATTGTTTATAGCTTCAATGGGTCTAATACCTAACCCTCCAGTGGATTTAGGCTTGGTTATTTTATCCCAACTAACAAGATGAACTTTTCTTTTATCACCTAAATCATTCCATAGAAAGTTTCTTTCTAATTTTAAAATTTCTTGGCAAACCTTGATCAGACATTTGCAAAGCGACAAATAGTAATTGGGAATAACATTGAGCACAGATTAGATTAAAGTAAGTCTCACCCCTTTCAATAATAATTTACTTTTTCCCCTGCTAAGTCTGTTGCTAACTTTAGATATGATCGGATCCTAATCGGATATTTTGAGTTTTCTCGTCCCAATAGGAATACCAAGGTATTTGAAAGGAAGCTTAGCCACACACAGGTTGGTAGCATTGGCCCAGTTATTTAGGATATGTTCTTCAATGTAAATGCCATAAATGTTAGATTTCTCGTAGTTAATTTTCTACCCAGAAGCCTCTTCGTATACTTTGAGAAGCTTGCAAATGTGATTTATTTGGAGGAAATTTCATTCACACATGACAAGAAAGTCATCTGCATATTCAAGAAGATTAATGTTAAAAGAGTTCCTAGGATTGGAGAAGTCGGTGACTAACCCTTCTCGTTCCGCCTTTTGAAATATGAGGGCAAGACCTTCATTGACTATATCAAAGAGGTTGGGTGATAGAGGGAATCCTTGTCTTAGCCCTCTCGGAGCTTTGAAAAATCTACATGCTTTACTGTTGATAATGATGGAAAAGTGGGTGCTAGCAAGACACCCATGATCTCCATTTCTCTCTGAACCCTGTCTTCTTCATCATCTAAAAAAGATAGTCCCAATTGACCCGTTCATAAGCTTTTTTCATATCGATTGTAAGTAAAACTCCTTTTCTTTGATGGTGTGCATAGAGTGGATGCTTTCCTTGGATAAACACTCCTTGGGACTTGGAGATTACTGACCTGATAACTCTTTTTAGTCTATTCGCTAAGAGTTTGGAAATGAGCTAGTTGAGGCTACTAACAAGGGATATAAGTCTAAATTTTTTCAGCCTGGTTGCTCGTCTTTCCTTAGGAATAAAGACGAGGAAAGTAGCGTTGTGGAATTTATGGATATAGCTATCTTCCCAAAATCTATCCACCATCTTAATGATATCAAATTTAATGGTTTGCCAAAATTTATGGTCCAGGTGCCCGATCCAAGCCACATCCCTTAATAGCGGAAAAAAATTCATCTTCATGAAACCTTTCTTCAAGATGGGTAGCAGTAGTGGGGTCAAGGGTTTGTTGTTGGACATTATGAATTCTTGGTATGCAATGGTTTTCTTTACAAAATAATTTAGAATAAAAATCAATGACAATATTCGCAATATCATCAGTTTTGGAATAAGAAATACCGTTTTTGAAGATGGTTGAAATAGTGTTGAGACGTCTTCGGTTGTTGGCATGCACATGGAAAAAATCGGTATTGCGATCGCCCTATTTAAGTCATCTGATGCAGACTTTCTGCCTCCACTCATTCTCTTTGGATAATGCATAATTTTCAAAACTACATTTAACAAACTCTCTTTTTAGAGATTCTTCGGTGGATAAAGTTCTCTCTTCTTCAATGAGATCAATTTCAGCTATGTTAGTAGTGAGGGAAGATTCAACTTCCTTGGCTTTGGAGATGTTGTCATTCCACTTGAAGATAATGGATTTGACTTTGCAAAATTTAGAGGCACTGGGTAAGGAAATATCGGATGATGAAATGGAAGACCACCAATTTGGAACGTTGTTAACAAACTCATTATCATCAAGCCAGTAATTGTAGAACCGAAATGGGGAAGTGCCCCATTCAATTCCCTTGAGATTTAGTAAAATTGGAGTGTGTTTGGAAGCCACATGAATTATAGCTTTGCAATCGGTTGTCGGATAGATAGCGTCAAACTTGACATTGATGAGATATCGGTCGAGGTGGCATAAGGTAGGAGGACTTCTACCATTGGTCCAAGTGTATTGGGCACCCGACATAGGAACGTCAAGTAGATCGGTTAATAAAATTAGAAAAGTTTCTCATGGAAGGGGAAACTTTATGATTGTTTAATTGCTCATACGGATGAGCAATAGTGTTAAAATCTCTAAAAAAGAATCCAAGGTGCTGTGTGAAGAATTTTCCATCTGAATAGGTCCTCCCAAAGCTCCACGTCCGAGCCTCGTGAACAAGGACTATAAACCGATCTGAGTAGAAAAGAATTATTTTTTCTTTTATCAAGCAACAAAATAAAAATATTAAATATTCCGATCCACTGATCTGTGCATTCATAAATTTGCTCGTTCCACATGATGATAATCCCTCCTTTTGTTCCGTTAGAGTTTTTAGAGATTCATTTACCAGTAGCATTCAGGGTAATAGATTGAGCCATAGAGTCGGTAATGGCATTCCATTTCGTCTCTTGCAAAGTGACGAGATTGACTTTGACGTTGGAGATCACTTTTTTGACAACGACACAATAACAAGGTCTGCCGAGACCTCGAATATTCCAAGATAAAATGATAATTAAAACGGGTTGTGAAGTCTCTTTAACTCGGCAACTATTTTGCTATGATTTTCCGATTTGGCTTTGGAGAGTAGATGGAATTTGTTACCATCATTTTGAGAGAGTGACTGGTCAGATGGGCCAAAGCTCTGATTATTAGTAGTTTTATGAGATGGGTTTTCAATGGGTTCCGCCTCGGTAATATTAAATTTTACTTCACCAGAGGAGGTGTTCAGATCTTGGCCCTCATTCATATCGTTCTTCCAACTACTAACTATGTCGCTATCTTCTTCATCTTCATTCATGTCCTCCTGTATCGTATTATTATCGGCGTCATTGGTAAAAGCATTGGCGATATTATCATGAAACTCGTGTTCAAGGTTCCGACGAAAGTTAGGGGGTGAGTCGACCGACTCAGCAGAGTAGATGATAATTGACAGTGGTGATTAGATGAGGTCCAGAAGAGGCCCAGAGGAAAAATGGTCCACTATTGGATCTGTTATTGGGCCCAAAACAGGCCCATTGGTAAGGGATGACTCAACGTGAACTAGGAGGAGTTCTGTTGGTGCAATTTAAATATGTGGAATCATCTGCTTGTATTTCAGAATTTGAAATGTGAGAGGAGGTGAAATTCTGACCGTAAATATCATGATTTTCGATGCCTTTGGATAAGGGGACTTCAGTTGTAACGCTAGCTGTGGAATCGGATTTGGAAATTGTAATTGTCTTGACGTGGGATATTAGGATTTCTGGGCTGAAAATTTAGGGGCTTCCTTGATCTGCGGGAGGTGAATCAGTAGACTTTTGAAATTCAAATTTTGAAGGATCAATGGTTGTTGGGTGGTCAACACGTTGATTTGACTTACCAGCTAGCATATCTGGTGTTGCAATCGTTTTCCGATCATCGGAGATAGGAGACTTGAAAATGGGAGATGGGGGATTGAGGTTTCGAACTGGAACAGAGTGGTTAGTGACCAAATGTGACAGCCCGAATTTCGGTACCCCGAAACTCGTGCCATCAGCACGACCCTCACGGTCGTGCCCCATAAACCTGCATGGAATATTGGTATAATCAAGCACAAAAGAGCATAAGAAATGAATTGAACAAGATCTCTGATGCATTAATGATATATTATTCTAATAAGAACCCAAAAGACAGTTCTAATCCCATGTTACTGCATGAGCAGAAGAACCGGCCCGAACCATCGGTAATAAAACAAAGTCACCCCAAATGGTTCGCCAAAAATATATCAATATAATTATATTTTTTCTCAAAAGGGCTTGATATACCAAGCCGTACAGTACTTTCACAAAACTGAATCAAAGTATGCAAGGGTCTTCTAGAAAAATTTCTCAGGAGGGGGCTCCTGATCCTCCCCAGGTACGTAATCTGAATCTCCCGGATCAACGTCTCCAGAAGCAGTAGCAGCCGCAAGTATGGGACCTGCGACGTATAGTCTAAAGGGTGAGCTACATCATAGCTTAATAGGGAAACGAACTGAATGAACATATAAGTTAAACTCTCACATATATTCCATGATAATTAACAGCATGATGTATCAATAAGTTTACTTAGAAAAACAGTTTAAATGACTGAAATGATGCATTTAGATGTCACTATTACTTTACATATTTAATTTGTTCTCAACTTGTTCATTAACCATAATGATTCGGCCTAAAAACTTAAATCATAGCTTAAATATTCCCCGACTTGTTATAA
Source organism: Chloranthus sessilifolius (assembly GCA_021018995.1). Classification (NCBI taxonomy): domain Eukaryota; kingdom Viridiplantae; phylum Streptophyta; class Magnoliopsida; order Chloranthales; family Chloranthaceae; genus Chloranthus; species Chloranthus sessilifolius. The sequence continues at coordinate 26,450,304 of CM037587.1, read as the reverse complement.
CGTCGGGCGCCTGATGGAATACCCACCATCGTTGTCTAATTAGACATTTTTATATCTTTCAATGCTACCTAGGTCCCTTTCTCATAGGCGACGAGGTTCATATCTCATACAAAAACACCTACATCCATGGGATGTCCAACTGGTGTACAGATTGGTTGCCGTATCGGTCACAGATATCCTGCCGAGTCAGTCACGGTTATACTGCTGCGTCGGTCGGGTATTCACATAGAACCTTAAATCAAAGTGCATACATATAGCTTATCGTCGTATAAAGTAATAATTAAAATTTAGCTCAAAAGTCGTAATGAAGTGTGAAGATCACACACACACATATTGGATTGAATCTCGAAAGATTTCATAACTCTTACACAATTCGGAAACATACTGATACACATACCTTTTCAAATTGGAGTCATAAGTTAAATTCACATGATTGAATTAAAGAGAGTATCATAACATAACACACATGTTAATATAGTAAATGCACATGATATCAAGTTTTTCCTACCTCGAGATCTTAGCCCGCATGCGCTCAATCCGTAGTTTGGGTTTGCCCTTCGTCACACAACACTAGGTCACCTAAACATATAAAATTCATGGTTCACCCATTAGAATGATGCTAAACATACTATGACAACTCCCCTTAAAATCTCACAGTCAAAGCTTAATAAAATTTCGAATCCAGCAATTTCGATTTATCTAATCCCTATTTCGATCGATCGAAAGGTTTAGATCAATCGAACTCATTTCGATCGGTCGAACTCCTCATAACATATCACTTCTCAGTTCGATCGAACGATTCTGCCATTTCGATCGAACGAACACAAATTCGATCGATCGAAAATAATTTTGATCGGTCGAATCCTCACAGAAGCCAAATGACCACAACACAATTCTATCAAACGAATCCTAATTCGGTCGATCGAAATCATATAATTTGATCGATCGAAAATATTTTGATCGGTCGAATCCCCACAGCAGGCTTTTTCAAAATCTCTGTTCTATATGTTTCGATTGATCGAGTGTGAGATTCGATCGATCGAAACACACTTCGTTGGATCGAAATTTTCTTTCGATTAAATGAATTTCCTCAAACTTCGAATTCTTCCTTCTTAAGTCCATTTCGATCGAATGAACTAAATTTTGATTGGTCGAAATGAACAGATTTCTTTAATTATTGGATTTTTCGCATTTTTTCTCTTCTCTTTTCGAAATCAAACCTCATTCCTTATGATTTCTTATTCCCAAATTGAATAAAAACAATAACTAACACAATTTCAAGATCTAGCCTTAAATTTCCTACCTTGATTTCATATGAATCCCCAATTCTTGTTTCTAGATCGGACTAGGGTTTCATCGAGTGAACGGAGGTTTGTTCTGATTCGATCAATCCTTTGCTTCACACTTTACGAACGAATCGATCCTTCATTCAACCACAATCAATACCCTCGATTCACCCTCTCACCTCTTAACTCCAAATCATATGCAGTAAAGGGTATTGAATGCAAGTGATTTTAATGGTATTTATTTCTCCTCTAACCAAGCCATAAGCTAGGGCACCAAACAGCTACACCAAGGTCGGTTCAATAACTCATAACCTAACCTACATACACAAAATCCGTTCCGTCGGATTTGATCTATAGACATTATTTTAGGTCAGAACTCAGGGACGTTACACTTACACTTGCTTTTAAGCGATTACACCGAGGTTTAAAAAAGACTTTGGATTTTTTGGAACATGTGACATGTGAAAGCGCAATTTGGGCGGTCTGATTTAAAGTTCATCATCTATAGATCCTTAGTGGATAAGATTGGCATGGAATATAATCTTAATCATGTGGTTAATTATAGTCAAAGGCTATTATTTGATTCAACGGTTGACGACAATAGATCATATGATAAATTTCGTGTTTTGCTCCAATTGTATCCACTAAGGATCTATAGATTATAAGCTTTAAATTAGACGGCCTAGATTGCGTTTTCACATGTCACATGTCCCTAAAATACAAATTCTTTCTTTAACTTTGGTGCAATCACTTAAAAAGCGTCTGCAAGTAATGACTCCCATACACAAACTACGCCTATGACAACTCACTTTTATGCCATTTGGTCAATCCAAGTAGTCAATATAGTAGCACATGTTAGAATCACAAATCAAGCTAATTAGAGCTTTGGAACCATCTGATCAGTGCACTTTAATATCGACCGTTGAAAAAATATACATAATCATCTATATTAGGTGCAAATGGGAGTGATTTTTAGGCTTATGTTAGCTTTCAACATTAGCTATCACTTAAAGAATTGGATTGCTAGAAAGATCTGCTACTTGGCTTAAAATTTGGGTAGTCATATGCAATTTGAAATAGGACTTTCAAGCCTCATCTTTTATAATTTTATCGATATTCAATATCAAAATGAATACTATGAAAAGAAAATCGATAATTTTATTAGGCTGCATTTGGGAACAAGCATTTGCATTTGAGAATTTCAAATATAAGCATTTCAAATCTAGGCGTTTCAAATTCAGAATTTGAAATATTTGGATTTGCAAATCTCTTGTTTGGATGTTTAAGCATTGTATTAGAATTTGGCCCAAGGATTTATAGATATTTCATTTGGCTATTTTTTTTATAAAAATAATTTATATTTCATTGGTTTCCTTCATTCTATGTAGGGGTGGAAGTTCAGTAAGCTGAACCAAAATCGAAACTGAAAATTTCGATTTCGGTGTTAGTTCACCTAAAACCGAACTAGAACCGAAATGTTTTGAGTTTGGTTAACCGAAATCCCCACCCTCTGAACCGAAATAAAACCAATCTATTTTTAGATTTTTTTGAATATATATATATATATATATATATTATTTTTTTTTTCAATTTTTCAACTTAAGGTCGGGTTTCTTTTATTGGAAATTGATTTTTCTTATTTGATAGCATGGAAGTGTAATTATATAGGTCGAATACAAATTGTGTTATAAAATCAAAGTTTGACCAAATATCAAACTTTGATCATAGATAAAAAATTTAATTATCAAAATACAAATAATACATTAATAAGCATTCTCTATTTGAAGATACACTTCTCAAATTTTGGCTAAAGTCAAATTTTGACTAAAAGTCAAACTTTGACTAATAAAAATGAGACAATATATTTTAAAGTTATAAATTAAACAATGATAAATATTTTTAATTATAGTATTCCACTAATTACAATTTATAACTTTTTATAGAAAATCGAACTTTGAAAAAAATCAAACTTTGACTAAGGAAAAATTGCACTGATGCGATATAAATTTATATAGTAGTAGACTCTATCTATAAGTAGGTTTCGAGTTTGACTAAAAATAAATTTTATGTGAAAGTCAAAGTTTGACCACTAAAAATGAGGAAATGTACTTTGAAGTTACAAATTAAACAATGAGAGATATTTTTAATTATAGTAATCCACTAATTAAAATTTATAATTTTTTTATAAAAAATCGAACTTTGACTAAGGAAAAATTACACTAATACGATATAAATTTATGTAGTAGTAGACTCTATCTGTAAGTAGGTTTCGAGTTTGACTAAAAATAAATTTTGTGTAAATGTCAAAGTTGGACCAAAAGTCAAAGTTTGACTAAAGGTCAAACTGTTGACTAATAAAATTGAGATTCTAGTATCACATTATAGATCAACATAGATTTTTTTTGTTATCAAATTGTAGGAGTCAGTTTAATAAAAAGTAAAATTTTAATTAAAAATCAGAGTTTGACCTTAAAGTTAACTTTTGTGACCCTTGGTTGGGATGCCTCATGCCCAATCCAACCAGATCAATCAAGCTTAAAAATACTTTGCTCATGTGGGTTGAGTATCAAGTCAAACCGTACCTATTATAGCACTAGGTAATAACTTTTTATTCACAAAACATAGCCAATTATATGATGGTGTAAGATTTGAATTTTCAAATAACGCCTAGGAGGTGTTATTTATAAATTCACTTTTTTATATAGAGACATGAATTTCTAAATTCCGATGGATTTACCAAATCCAATTCCAAACACAAAAATGTAGAACTAAACGGTTGATTTGGATTTAGGAGATTCAAATCCAAATCCACGTTCCCAAACGCAACCTTAGATTAAAATTAGGCTGTCATGCCCAATTTTTCCGAGTTTGCGATTAAGCTGCAAATATTACTTTATAATCAATTTTTTCATGGCACATAGTTTTCATTATCAATTGAATTGAACAAAATAATCTTTATAAATCTTTCATTAAAATATTTATTTTGATTTTCATTTTTAAATAATTCAACCAAATACGAGTGAGTCAACATGTTTTCAAATAAAACGTTGTAAATTTCCATAATTTTTAAACGTCTCTTCCCAAGTATTCTCCCATTTGTGCATTTTTCTCCTAGTTTAGGATTTTTTTTTGTCCTGAACGAATAATTTAATCTCAAATTTTTTACCACATTTTCCTAAATCTCCATTTTTTTGTTATACCCGAATAAGCTGACTGCAATTACACAAATTAGGCCCATGACTACCTACTTTTATCACTTTAGTCAATCTAAATAGGCATAATAGCAGTCCATCATTAACAAATATCTCAATCCTGAACCAAGCTAATAAGAGCTTTATAATCATGTGATTGTTACACTTTTAACTTCAATCATAAAAAGAAAGAGATGATAGCTCATGACCGACATTTCAGCACTAAAGTGGTATTTAAAGAGTGATTTATCATTATGTCACGTGGTGCACATATGTGATAATCTAAATTATCAAAGTGGGAATCCCTTATCGGAATTCATCCCAACCCAAAGAAACATGCCTAGCTATAAGTAAAGCCATTCGATTGATGAACTTTAATATCAGCCGTTAAAATTAAAATCAATGATTGATATTATAGTATATAGATGATATGGTTAAAATCTTCCTTAAACATCATTGTTGGGCTTGTTGCACTTTAATGTGAGATCTATCACTTTGACTATACAGATCACCCAAATCTTAAATTATTGATAATTTAAGATCATTTTATTGTTTAAATGTCGATAAGGAGAGTCGTGTCCTAAAAATATATACAAAATCACCAATATTAAGATTTGTGGAATCTTTCGGCCTACGATAGCTTTCCCTGTGAGTTACTAAATGAATTAGATTGCTAGAAGGATATGTCACTTGGCTTAAACTTGGGCCGCCATGCCCCAGTTTTAATAGTTCGTTCATTTGTCACCTATCTGAAAGAAACTAAAACAAATAGAACAATGAGCAAGTTTAAACCAGCCTATTTTGGTAGGTAGTAAGGTAGTAACCACTATAAAGCTTTAGTCAAATTAAAGGCGTGCTTATTCAAAGACATATTAGGCACAAGCCCGGCCCGTTTTCAGAGCCACTGCAACAACATATATAAATAAATTTGGTACCTTTAGTTACAACCTAAGATTCTTTCTTCTGCTGGTTCACGTTAAATAATAGAGATCACTTCTCATCTCAATTTTGGACATATTATATCTTTTAATTTATATTCCAAGTGGTACACATATGAATAAATGAACTTGATCATGAATGCAACATCATTATTGGATCAGTTTTTGAGATGTGTGACATAGAGATAAAAATTTAACCGTTCGATGATATGCTTATAATCTCAAGATCTGTTCAAAGTTTAGGACAAAAAATGATTTTCATTATTTGATTCAAAACAATCAAAAAATCAGATTGAGAAGGAAGATTCTTAGGTTCAAAATAAAAGTATCCAAATTAATAAAGAAGAGCCAAAAGGTGAGACAAATCAGTGTCTCATCAAGGTTTATTTCTTTTATGACAAATTGTTTTTTCTTGGATTGAATTAATGATCGACAGCCGTCGGTAGATCATCCATCCTCTTCGATACATTACATTTTGCACGAGCTATTATTAGGAACATGGGCCCGTCCACCACAGCCGGCGCACAGGTCCTCACGAAATTTGTAAGCCTCTAATTCTCTAAACCAGTGAATGTCATCTTTTGACTGCTTTAGTAGGAAACATGGTTTGCTCATATATATATATATATATATATATATATATATATATATATATATATATATATATATATATATATAAAACCTTTAATTTCACCCACCAAAGCTTTGACTTCACCCACGTAAAAACACGTTGACTGCATTGAATCAGACGAGGGAGATCGTCTGCCCTCCCAATTTTTCACACGATGGATCTTGAGATCATTGGCGTATCATCAAATGGCCAGTGTTTTATTTCACGTGACACACATCTTAAAAAAGTGACCTTAAGATCACGTGTACACTCAAAATTGATTTTAAGGTCACAATTTTTTTATGTGTACCGCATGAAATAAAAAATCGACCGTCTGATGGTATGCTCATGATCTCAAGATCTATCTATGCAAGATTGGGACGATAAACGATATCCATAGTCTGATTTAATGCAGTCAATGTGTTTCAGTGAGGGTGAACTCAAAGATTTGGTGGGTGGATATATATATATATATAGATGGTTGGATTACTTGAGGGTTGAAACTTTGTGTGCTAAACGTTAGTTTGATGACAATGAGACAGCGTATCGGTAGGTAGTAAATCTACTGTCACAAGGTATGAGGATACAGTGGGCCCAACACCACCACCGACACACACATCGGTCGCGTCGGCAGGCCGGAGCATAGTCAGTTGCCACCTCTACTGCTGTTCATCTGCCTCATCGAATTGACTCTGTCCAATCTCTTGACTACGGTGGATAAGGGTGGCAATGAGTCCCGTTAGGCCAGACCCAATTTAAGAAGAATTTGAACTTGGACTACTACTTTAATCTCCTGGACTACCACTTTAAATGGGCTGGGCTTGTGCTTAAGCTCTTACATATGATGCATTTATTGGGTTTCATTGGGCAATGGTCACGTCCAATTAAGTTGAACCAAATTTTGAGTTCAAACTACATTTGCAATCTGCAGCCCTTGGATATGAGAGAATCTCGATTGCACATAAGTCTATAAAAAATGAAAACTATGAAAGTCAAGATTCTCCTATATCTAAGTGTTGCAAATGTGGATGAACTCGAAATCTAAATTTCACTTCTAATTTTTTTGAAAGTATAACTTGAATCCAGTTTTAGCCTCATGGACCTTAAAATCCTGAGTGTGAAATCACAGGAAACACCTAGGGTACGTTTGGTTCCGTGTAATTGGTTCCCTATAAAAATTACTTTACCTGTAAAATGATGCTGACCGGATTACATGTAGATTTTACTTTTTCTCATGTAAAATGCATGTTTGTTTTACCGTAAAATTTTGGTGTAAAGTTCACTTTTTGTAAAAAATAGAGTCTTTGGGGTTTGCTTTTTACTTTTGCAAGTAATATTTCAATATTACGAGCCATCACCCTCGTAAGTCAAAAAAATTACAGGTAACTTTTGTAGCACAATCCACAAGAAATTACGGTGAAACAAACGACTTTTTGTGTAAAAAATAGAGCTGTTGGGGTGATATTACAAGCTTTACATGTAATATCCCCCCTTTACATTGAAACGAACGTACCCCTAGGTCACCTTCGGTTCGACGTAAAAGGCAGAAATCACACATAAAACTTGCCTTTTGGACCCAATGGTCGGTTTTATTACGTGGTTATTTTGTTCGTTTCGACGTAAATAGTCCCCGCAATCAACTGTTCACTTTGCAGGTGATTTTTGAGGCTTACGAGGCCTATCCCTCGTAACGCCAAAATATTACAGGAGCTGCACTGTTCAACGGTAATAATAACCGTTTTAAATTACAACCCATTCCACCGTTGGAGTAGCTTTGACTTCGTGCAGGTGGGTTGGTAGAGCTTTATCATCCTCCATATCGAAGAGAGTTTTGCAGAGTATCGTCCCTCAAACTTTATCTTACTCTACCAAATTTTATTTACCAAAACAACAAATGAGATTTTCAATCACCAAAACATCAGCAAATGAGATTTTCTATCATTTTTTCTATGACAAATTCTTGGTTGGAACCATATGAACATATCTAATTTGTTGGAAACTCACTTGTAATTTGGTCATACCCCTTAACCCATTGCTTGGCATACTGGGAATAAAGCAATCCCAAGCCAAAAATTGAGGATAATGCCATCTCGAAGCAACCTGGGCTCTCCTAGATTCCTCTCTTACTTTTCCTAATTTGATCTATAACTTTCGAAGTTAGGTTGGAATTGGATCGACTCTCTTCACCCACGTAATAAAGATGATCAAATGTATGAATGGTCTTTAAGCCATGGAATCTTGTCAAAAGCTGGCTTTCACAAACTCAAATAGCCTCGACATCGACATATTGAGAAGTTAGCTTTGACAGATTTTGTAGGGGTTGAAAATCTCCTCATAAACTTTGATAATCTTATGATGCTAGTGATTGACGCCTCATAGCTACTTTTTCCTCCTTAAACAGGCAAAGATCTGAGACTATAATATAACAATTCAGAGCCCAAGATCTGAACTCAAAAATTTCTCTGTAAAAATGTTGCTTAGAAGCTGATCGGGTGCAGGCCATAGCCCAAGGGCAGTAGTTGATAGCTGTTGGTTGTTGCGCGACTGTGAAAAGTTTTGCTATATGATCCGTAAGAGAAGTATGATTACACCAATAAGATAATGAAGAGAAATATGATCAGTATCTTCGTGTCAATGGAACATAACCAATAATATTGAATCCTTCAACCGTTGTTGCTAAATTTGATGAAACAAAAATCTTGATAATGCACGGGATTTCAAATCTTTGAGATTTGTCCATTATTATGTTTTGAGAATCAAAAGGCAAGCATACTTTATTGAATAACAATTTATTATAAGCTAAGCAGCTTAGGAATGGAACTTATTAATTCCTTGGAGGAAAGCCTCCCATGCTGATATGTAGTTCCATCCTCTGCTGTGGACACCATATGTGCTAAATTTGAGATTCTGTTCTATTTAACATGGCATGAGAATCCACCAGCCTATGTCTTACATCAGTCTGATTGCAACTCCCAGAGATGCCAGAACTTACAGCAAAATATTACACCAATAGTTCTTTTTGGTGTAATGTAAAATAATATTAAAAAGATGATTTTACGAGTTCTTTTACGGTGAAAGGAACATTCAATTTATGATCAAATATTACATGGGACATGGATTTTGCATGTAATCCAGTCATCAATTTTTTACATGCAATCTATATTTTACGAGGCCAGCGTAACCGTGAAACGAACGTGCCCCTAATGTTTACTTGCATCCCAAAAAGTGACTCAACCACTAAAAGTATTAGGATTGGAGCCAAATACATATAAAGTAACCCGTGCCCTGCTTGTTCGATTTGAAGATAACCAAAACTTGTTGCGGGCTCATGATCCCAATCCCAAGCCCAAGTTGATTCCACGCAGCACACATCTCCAAAAGTGACCTTGATCATTGACGTACCTATCAGATGACCACTTTTGGGAATATAATGTGTGCCACATCGACTCACCATGTGACCATCCGATAGGTGCGCCATGATCTCAAGGACTATTTTGTGCAAGATTGGGATGAAAAATGATCTCCATCATCTAATTTAAGGCAATCAACGATTTTTTATAGCCAAAGAGGGTGTGCTCTTCACAGAAAAACGGGTGCAAATAGTGTCACCCGATTCAAAATTTTGTATTCATGATACCTATACAGAAACAAGTCAGTTCGTATCACCCGACTAAAGGGCAGTTGCCTGGACCTATCAGCTAGGACAATACTTAAGGAGTGATTTTATTTGCACCCACTAAAACTCTAGAGCACCCTAGCCAAAAATATTGACTGTTTTGACTTATACAATAGAGATCATTCTTCTTTCTAATTTTTCACATAATAGATACTTGGGATTATGAACATACAATCAGATGGCTCAGATGTTGCTTCCATATAGCACACATCCCAAAAAGTGTCTCGAGAACCAAGTGCATGTATATGACATTTGATTGCCTTGAATTAGGATATGGAGACTGTTTTCACCTTAATCTTTTATACAATAGATCTTGAAATAATTGGCGTCTCATATATTGAATTCGGGACACATCCAAAAAAGTGGCTCAAGAGCAAAATGTAGTGGTTTTCAGCAAGGGCTCGAGTTTTAGTGGGTGCAAATAGCCACTACAATATACTAACTAAATTCATGACTCTCTCTCTCTCTCCAAAAAATGTTCACAGAAGGTGACTCTAAAGCACACAAGCCGAAAATCATTGAGTAGAGATCATCTTCCTTCCCAATCTTCAACATGATAGATACTTGAGAAGCATTGATTCCACATTGCACCAACTCCAAAAAGTATCCTAAAGACCGTAGTCACCAAATTCTCCGACTTGTTAAAAAATTCATGAATTATCTGTGAATATGAGGTTTTGCGAATGAATCACAAATTAGTTGCGATTTTTTTGAAAAAAATTTGCGAAGTTCACAAATAATTTATATTTTTAATTTTCCTTCATTTATTTAGTTAGTTAGTTTTTTCGACTACAATTTCCCATCTTTTGTTTGACCCTTATAGAATTATTGTTGAACTATAATCTCATGACTACATGGAGTACCAAGTTATACAGGGCCTTTGATTGCTTTGAATGAGTTTTTGGAGATTGTTTTCGTCTCAATCTCTTATAAAATAGATCTTGAGATCATTGGTGTGCCATCAATTATATTGATTTTGGATGACACACATCCCCAAAAGTTGCTCAAAAATAAAGTGCAACAGTTTTCAAGGGATATGGTGCAAGTAGAGCCACCATAATAATAACATAATGACTATGTTCTCTCTCCCCTTCTCTCTTTTAGGGTACGTTCCTTTCATTGTAAAGGGGGATATTACATGCAAAGCTTTTAATATCATCCTAACGGCTCTATTATTTACACTAAACGTTGTTCATTTTACCATAATTTTTTGTGGATTGTGTCACAAAAATTACTTGTAATTTTTTTTGACTTACGAAGAGTATGGCTCGTAATATTAAAATAATGCTTGTAAGTTCTAATTTTTATAAAATGTGAACTTTACAAATTTATTTTACAGTGAAACGAACATATTTTTTACACGAGAAAAAGGAAATTTACATATAATCCGATTAGCATTATTTTATAGGGAAGGTGATTTTTACAGGGAGCCTATTACAATGAACTGAACGTACCCTTAATATGTTCACAGGGCAACGAACGCATTCACTCTCAAACATAGTCAGCCAGTCAGGCTCCCCGATAATTCTGCGAGGTTAGAATTCAAAAAAATTTCATAAGTTCAGAGAAATATTTGAAAAAGTAAAAAAATAAATTAAAAAATTTAATTTTTTGAAAAAATCAGAAATTATTTGTGATTTATTCACAAATATTTAAAAACACACTATTTTTTGAAAACATTGCGATAATTAAGGATTAATTCATAGAACTTTCAATTTATGAATTATTAAAAATTTCGGCAATTTTTGTGACTATGCTCTCAAAGGCTAATAGGTCCTTATTTGTGTACATGTACATTTGGTACATGTTAGTACGTGGCGGTAAGAAGTGCAAAAATCCAATGGTTGGATGAGTTTAAGCCTAAAGACAATAGGCCGTAAAAATATCAATATCATGTAATAACCTTTGTGTACTACATAGCATCACTGAATGAGAAAATAATTTCACTTGTACACGATCACTGACCCACACTATGAGATGACCGTTAGATGATAGTAGAATGATCTCAAGATCTTGTGTCCAAGATTGGGACGAAAAATAATCTGATTCAAGATTGGAACAAAAATGATTTCAAAATCTTGTGTCTCAAAATCATCTTATTCAAAGCAGTCAACGATTTAAACAAGTCCAATACGCCAGGAAAAAAGTTTAAATTGAAAATAAAGGTACCCAGGAATGCTTCTAATCCCCCCTTACTTCACCTCACATGTCACACATCTCTCTGCATGTGCATATATAGCACGTGCATCCCACCATTATTAGAATATATAATGGGATCTCGGAAGCCTTTATAGAAAGCATGGTATCAACTATCAAGTATAGGCCGATATATATCAATTTCTTGGCCAATCGATACTGATAGGACCCTGATGTAGTTTCAGGCCGCACCGATATAACTATCGGCAGTACAAAAATAACGTGTTTTAGTGGCGACCAAAATTGTTGCTATTAATAAAAATACTGCTACTACTTGTCTTGTTTCTATTGAAACAATAAGGTTTTTTATTAATAGCGACACTTTTAGCTGCCACTAATAGTCTTATTTTTGTAGTGCGGCCAATACGAGACTGTATCGGTTGATACTTCCTTTTAAGTGACTTTTTTTTTTAAGGTGTATCCTATCGATATCGGCCAATAGTAGACCGATACCCAATACTAATATCGAGTTGATACTTTGGTAGAACGAGACCATGAGAAACTCCTATTTTAGGCCAAGCGGCATATATTTTATAGTAGTTTAAGTGTTTGACATGGATACCCATCACTTTAGCGCAGTTTGCCAAATGTTGACACTCTTAGTACCCGGTCACTTTTCAAGATGCGAGGCCATATGTGTAGTGATCCTAATTTTATTTCACTGATACACCTAATTTTTTTATATGTGCCTAATAGTGTATACACCGCATGCTTTGAATTTTCAAACGTCTTAATTAAAAATACATGTTTTGGTTTTCAAACTCATATATTTATTTCTGTCATTAATTAATACAAGTTATGTGATAGCCTATTGGTTAAAGGTTTGACTTAGAGACAAGAGCTCAAAGAGTTGAGACTTGGTGTGGGGGTTTTAAACTTTTTATTTTGGACCTTGAATTAAATGCTTATACATCCTTCTATAGTGTGCTAGCATAACACCAGATATTTTTCTAATAAGTTAAGTTTAAAAGGGGTATTACGAAGAAAACTCTAAATCATAATCTCATTTAAAGTTATTCTTAAGAATAGAAGTTTTTCCTGTAAGAAAACCTAGAGATTCTAGATTATTTTTTCTAAAGCTTTTCTTTTTAGAAGATTGGCGAGACGTTGCATCGATTCTCAAGCGGATTTCGCCTCCTTCAAAAGTCACTATCATGGTAAGGAACTCGATTGAACCGCGGAGATAAGATCGATCTAGGTATGGAGAAATCATGTTTTTCCTTGAAACTTAAATATCGAATTAAATATGAGTTTTATGTTAATTAACGCTTTTTATTGCATAAATAATGAATGGTATAATTAGATGTGATGCATGCTAGAATAGTTTCTCATTGATGTTGAGATTTAAGGCTAAAATTGGATTGGAACGTTCAAACGACGGACTTGGATGGACGTTCGTGGACTCAGGACGAACGTTTGTGCCCTTCGCATTGTCTGCTCGGAACGAGAGTGCAGGATGAACGTCCGTGCTTTGCGAAACCTTTGTCTAGAAATACTTAAATTGACGGGCATTCGTGCTTCACGAGAACGCAGTCTGGAGCAAGTATATTTGACGGACGTTCGTGATATCGATTTCAGTTCTTTTACATAGATGGATTTAAACATTAAGGTAGATGCTCAATGATTATAATCATATGCACTCTAAGGTTTTATGATGATTTAAGAATTGCATGATAAAGATACATGAATATGATGAAATGATAAGTTGAGATCGTGCTTGATTAGACTCAACGTCTTGATAGGGACGAAATCTAACAAGCAATAAATATGTGATCAATTAGACCCAACGTCTTGATAGGGAAAGAGTCTAATGACACAAGAATAAGGACTTATTAGACTCAACGTTTTGATAGAGACGGAGTCTAAATGTCAACGTCTTAAAAGGGACGGATAAAAGAAAAACTTAAAAGGAAAGATAAACTCACGCTACATTGATTTACATGTCATATTCAGTTCCTTTCAACTTATTGAAATTATGCATGCCACAAGCATACATATGAATTATAGAAATGTTTACATTGCGATTATTGATATCTTATGTTTTAACATATTGCATGTCTAGTTCATACAAGTGTATATTTACACCCCTTGTTGATATGGTGGTCAGATGAGACAGCTGTAGCTGAGGATAACGTATGAGCGATTGATGATGAGACCATACGCGGTGTTCAGGAATCTGAGATGGATGGCGATGAGGTTTTGTAGCCTAACTATTTATTTCCTTTTTAATATTATATTATTTGCAATTTGATAAGATAATTATTGGTTAGTAGTTTTATTAAGAATGTTGTAGGCTCTTAAATATGTTAGACTTCATAATTGGAATAAGAAGATTGTCATGGGCGTGATGCATTTTTCTTTATTTATGCCTTTTGAGCTTCCTTCCGTTGTTTAAATGCACATTGGTTGTGGATTGTTGATGTCTCTAAGGATCATGATATACGATGGTACGGTCTAAGATCTCACAATCAGTCAATGTGAGAACTCGGATCGTTATAATATGAATCCACCATTTGTTCTAAGTGATTTCACACCCATAATCTGAAGATCTATAGTGCAAATAATTGGGTCAAGTTTTTTCCATTGTCTGATTCCCAACAGTCAAAGGCCATTTGAAATTATAGTATGATGAATTTACATGATGACCATTAAATTTAGATGGAATTTGATTGCTTTAGCTTAGAGGAAATAGTTTTTAGTCCCAATATTTTGCCCTCAAGAAATTTGGACTATGCCAAACCTATCAAACAACACATGTGATAATCTCATGTGGCACATATCCCAAACAAGTAACTCAAATATCAAATCACCTACTACTCAAGCTACTCACCCGATACTTAGTCTAAACTTATACCAAAAAGACAATCAATAACAAGATACCGTTGTGCCGTAAGAGGGTATGACCAAAAAAAAGTGTTAGAAAGAGGAAAATATAATCCCCATCCGCCCCCTCCTTGGGTCTCCGACCTTATTATAGAGCATCGAAACCATCTCATAAGAGTGTTTTCAATATCAAAAGATGTTCATAACTACGTAGCTATTATCTTTTAGCTAGATATGTGTACTTAGAGATTCATTTTAAATCATCCGTATTTGATGGTTTCATTGTTCTGATAGGTGTGATTTTTTGGATGAAAACCAGGTGTAGCCAACTAAAGAGGTACCAAGGTATAAAATTTTATATACCACTACCTATATTGAGCTAGGTTGCAAGTTGCAAATAAGAAAATCTTGGTTTCAATTTTAAACCCTAAATAATAGGGTGCCCAAATCTCATTATTTTAATCAATCTCATTCTCTCTCTCTCTCTCTCTCTCTCTCTCTCTCTCTCCCACTTTATCTCTTAAAGCTAAACTAAAACCCTACTTTTATATTTTCTCACTCCATAATTAAAAATGTGTCTCTCGAACACAACGATTCATTTTCTATCCATCCCACAGTAACCCTAGAGTTCGTCATCGCTAATCTGCATTTGAGTATAAGTTTAGTCTCTTCAATATATGAGGAGCAAAGAACTTTATACAGATACGACTTTGATGCATATGCTATCAATAAGGTATGTGTTTGAAGTGTAGTATTTTGAGTTTCTTCATATATAGTGCTTTTTCTTTCTCTTATTATTCTTGAGAGAATAGACCTTTACTTGAGAGATATTTTGAGTTTTTTTTTCATCTTTTCAAAAAAAAATTTGTGGTATTAATTTCTAGATTTTAGAAGCTTTTTAATATTAATTATATCAGTATTGTCAGGATCTCATAGGAAGATTCTGAATCAAGATAAGGTCTTCGGATCTAGGAAGAATGCTTCGAGTTTGGAATGATAGATTTCAGTGACTTGGAGTCCACAATGAGCCTGCGGATGAGCTGTTTGGTGAGTCTTGAGGAGATTTAGTATTCTTTGATTGTTTTTCTTTTGTTTGATTAAATTTTATCAAAATATTTATTTAATCTTTATTTTGTGATTTGTTTGAATTGTAGTTGTTGTGACCTTCTCCCTAGTTTAAAGATTGGAATGGAACTCCACGAGTCTATAAATCTTACCTAATTGTAGCATAGTTTCCTACATCCTATACTCAATTTTAGTCTCTATTTTGGTTCTATTAATTTTCCCAAGATCTCCAACCTAGATGATCATTTAAGACACTTTTCCAATTAAGAGAAGCTAATTTCATATATTTTTATAGATCCCCTATTTATTTTTTATATACGGCACATTAAGGGAATTTTCTAAGGTCGGATGAGATAAATGTTTGGTTGCCCAATAGATAACAGGCATTTGGCTGACCTAATGGTGCACCCCCACCTGACACGATAGGCAAGGGTATATGCTCAACCTGATCCGATGCCCAACCCAAAAACCCAACTCAACCAAGTTAAAAACTTGTTCTTTTCTTTGAATTGATATATAAATATAAGATTGGATTAGATCGATACGATTTATCGTTTGCAATAATTTCTTATTTAGTTACTAGACTATACAATTTTTTTTTTATATGTAACGATTGTTGGCCGCACTGAAGAAAAAAAATCATGACTACGTCCCTATATACTACAACATTTAAACTTTAATAATTATATTCTAGTTTCTAGTTAGCTTACGAAAAAAAATAATAAATGAAATAAAACAATATTAAAACTC